>JACCIA010000002.1:6766250-9240000 GCA_018906985.1 Apocrypta bakeri
TTGGTAGGAAATCGTTTAAGAAGCTTGATACTCATGCCTTTGTTGAACTGTTGAATGCATGTTTGTAATGAAAAATGTTTTTAAAAGCGATTTTGAACATTTTTCAAATTTCAAAACAGTTAATTTTCATTGTTTATTCCCTTCTAATTCCATAAACCATCAACAATCACTGTGTAAATGATTCAATGTCTGTAATCAAATTCGGTTGTTTCTTTATACTTACAAGCTGTCGATTTAAATTTATTTGGAAAAATAAAATAAAATGAGGCTTTTTTTATTCTGATATTCATTTCGATAGGCCAAAAATGGAAATAACATCATTCGAGCTGTGAATTTTAAAAATCGATCTCTACAATCCTAAATAAAAAAAATCATATCCCTTCACAAGACGATAACACTATATTTTCTGATGGCATATCTTATTAATTAATAGTTTTCAAAACATACGTGTATAAAAAACGTTTAGTTTTGCAATAACATTAACTACTTTTTATTACAGAAATTCGAAGTTCAAGGAGAGAATAAATGTAAACAAATAATACAAAGAATTATGCAAAGCCAAGACGTACTTGCAAATGTAATGCAAAACACTGACGTATTAAGAATTGGCATTCGAATGAAAATCGAATACAATTTTTTAACGAGTAAATATTGTAATTTAGAATTTCAGTCACATTTTACATACCAATATGTATAGGTATATCTTTTGAGTTCCAAACGATTTTCTACCATAAATTCAAAATCGATCAAAGTTTCAGATCTGACCTTAACAATTCAAAGCGCGCTTCCATTCAATGTTCGTTGCAGTTATAATCTACAATTATTTTAATTTGAGAAGATAGTTTTACCTTCGAAAATTCACTCACCATAGGATTCAAAGTCAACCGATGGATGGATTGAGGTCAAAATTGGTAGTTGAATTTTTGGTTGTGGTACTCTCGATATGAATATAGGGATTTAAAATTAAATGTACAGAATTATTAAAAATGTAAACCGGATAGTTAAGCAACTATTGAAACAAAATTACACATTTTAGAATGTCAAATTTCCTCTAATCGTTCAATTCAAAATCCCTACATCCATACCGAAAGGAGTGTATTAAAGAGTATTACAACCAAGTTTGAGCTCCTTCGGTGAGTGAATCTTCTGATAGAAGAGCTAGACCTCTCGAATTAAAGGTAAAACTGTCTTCTATTATTAGAATAGGTATAAATTATAATAACATTGTCATAAATATGTAAAATGTTGAATCTAGCAATTTGCATTTGAAAGGTGTCTTGCCCCCTTAAGCAATTAACTCACCAACTTTTTTGTCGCTCAACCAGCTGTCGCCGGTTAAGCTTCTGTAGCTTCTGAAAGACGTTGATCTCGGGTACATGAGGTCTGACAAAGTAGGATAGAACCTCGGCGATGGCGGGACTATCCTGAAGTCTTCGCTTTTGACTAGTCTCTCCGGGGTATAACAGACAGCGGTACGACCTTCGAAATGGCTACCCCCGAAGCCACTGTCCAGGGCAGCCTCGGCACCGTCCAAGGAACAAAGCTCGATTTGTTCCTCGTCGCTCACCGTCATCGTCTGGTCTATCGTATCATCGTTTTGACTCAAGTTACGAGCTTGTAGTTGGCACTCGTCCGTCGACGTCGCAGACGAAGCGCAGTCCGAAGAGATGGGCGACGGAGGTTGAACGTTTTGGAATTTTGATTCGGATGTGTCTGGTGCCTATATATACACATAAATTTTTATAATAATGTTAAATAATGTATATAATATGCGTACTCTATAAACTTCATTTTTTTATCTTAGTGCTAGATGTGAATGAATCACTTTTTTTAACAGTGTAAATGTAGTGTGGAATTATCGTAATACCCAGCGATTGAAAGAGCGAGTATTCAATATTTTTTATCATCGATAATGATTAAAAAGGATTAATTACGTACACGAGAATTGATTATAAAACAGTAAGAATTACTGTTTCGAACGGTGTTTTTCTAAATTTAAAACAGTGAATTTTATACGGTAAATTAAGTGAATTTCAATACTATCAAAAATCACTATTTGAAACTGTGTATTTTAATTTTTTTTTTTGGTACATTTAATTAAACTGTATATATATATATATTAATAAGTGAGTTTAAATAGTGATTTTTTAAATTAAAAACAGTGGGGTTTCACAGTAAGATAAATTATTACTATAATACAGCGAAAATTAAATAATTTAAACAATTAATTTCGACCCCAAAGTTAGTCAGTTCCATACTACTACCAACAAATTCTGTTTTAAATAGTGTATTTTCACATTAGAAATGGCAAATATTCATTCTGCAATCAGTGAATGGCATAGGATCATAAATGACTATTTAATCAAGTGAGCTTTCACTGTGAAATCAGTAAATAGTGAATTTTGACTAAATTCAATGTTGTATCACAATTATAAACTCTGTAATTAGTGAATATTCACTAACCACAAAGGTTTCCATGTCAAGTTTTCTAGTTAATAGTGTATATCTGCTGAATAGTACTTCAAATTAAATTAAACTTGTCTTTTAAATTACAAATCAGTGAAATTATTAACTTGGAAATACCGAATTTTCATTTTGCCTTCAATATTAAATGTATATTTATTATTAATTGTCGAACTTTTTAAGTCAGTTTTACTATTTATGTGTGCAGTGCAGTACGCGATAAAACTTGGAATTTACGTGAAAATTTATAATTTATAACAGTGGTTTTCTGTTGTATCGAATTCATTGATTTTAGAGTCAATATGCCTTGTTTTTATCGTTGATTTTTATTAGCATAAAATAATTCATTGTCTCGTCGATTTTCAAATAAGTCTACATCATCATTGTTGAAAGATTTAATTTACTCTTTTCGAAAATTGAATCATTCAATTCACTACATAGAAAAAATCCAAAATTCACTTTGCCGCAGTTGCGTATTGTGTAACATTAAAAAATGACGCGATAGTAAAATTTCGCTAATTCATTTTCAAAGAGTACAAAATATGATTGATACATTAGAATATTGAGTGATAAGAACCTTACATGTGACTCGACTCCAATCCACCAACCGAATGAATCTTCGTCGACGCCCGATGAGCTTGCGCTCGAAGCGTCGCGCAAAGAAAACATTTCTCCAACTTTTCGAGTCTCGTCGATATCGAGCCCTGAAAATAGAACGAATTCGAATGATATAACGATTCACGAGAGCGAATTTCGTTGAAGAACTAAACAAAAAATCGAATACACGTATACATTGATCGCAATTTATCTGCACAGCAAATATCGCAACGATTAATTAAGAGCGAGCTGTTGCAGCAAACGTATACGAGTAAATCCACGAGATACAGAAACAACTCGATACCTTCAAAATCATCGACCGGAGCCTTTTTCTCCTCGTTTCTAGGTGTCTTCCGAATAAAACGAGGCATTTACACGTTGATTTAAAAAAATATTTTCATAGAGTGCGTCGTTATACAGCTAATCGGAAGGAGACATCTGAAAAGAATATTAGAAGAGCTTCAATTAAAAAGAAAAATTGAGTAAAATCCACGGACTGACAACATTTTTTTTATCTTTTTTCTCTTCGACCACGAGAACCGGGTGGCAAGTTGAAATTAATATGTAAACGGCTCGTTTCACTCCAAAGACGCTTAGAGGAATCACGAAAAAAAGGGTCCGATCGATGAGCCCTAGCTGGTAATTTTTCGATTTTTGGTAATCGACTTGTTTCCCCTATTTCGTATATTTACTCATACATATAGCATTTCGAAATTAATTCACGAATTTCATACCGAGTAGTTTCCTGTATCTCGTGGATTCACTCGTATAAATTTATTTATATAAACGGACAAATACTTCAATATAATTCAAATATTAATTCAAAACGCTGTAACCCATTCTCTTTCGCTCGAATCGGGGAAGAAAAAAAGCTCTAGAGCTTTCCCGCGCCTATTCGAAACGTTGCAGACAAATCTCATCCTCGCCTATATAGGTATATACATAATACACACACCGCTAACTGTAGTACAGCTCTTGTTTTACGATAGCGATAAACTAGTCATCCACGCGACCCGCTTCCACTCACTTGCTCGGCTTCCATACCAATGTCGCATCAAACCCTTCGGAGCTTTTCTCTCCCGATCAATCCCCGGGACGCGTATATACGCGTACAGCGGCTTCGGTAATGCGACGAGAGCCTTAATTAGCCATTGTCGAAATAATAACCGACGCTGTAACGTGTACTGTGCGCTTCCTCTCATCGACTGAGCGATCGTCGATGCTCTCTCTGATTGGCCATTAATGCGACTGGAGCTATTTTTTAATTTTTACTCTATCACCCGCCGGTGAGCTAATTAGTGTACGTGCGTGTCTTTTGACGGTGGAAGAATACAGATTGTCTGGAATCCTCCATTGTTACGACAGGGATTAAAAAAAAAGAACTTTAATGAGATGTTTTACGCTGATTGTTGTTATAATTTTTTTTTTTAATTTGGTTGTTGTGTTTTTTGGGGGATGCGTGCAGGGGTTAATTAAGTTATCGAGAGGAATTAAAAAGATATTTATTTGCGTTATGAAACTGCGTTTATTTTAATTGGCCGAAATCTGTTCTCGTGGATATGACGAGAGTGTTTTCATGCTGATCTATCCGAGTGAGTTTGTCGATCAAAATACGTATGAATCTTCGATTATTGCTAACTTGAAGGTCAAGTTTAAAGATCACTATGCGTTCCGAAGGTTATATGCATCCAAGTGATGTGTTATAATAATAAATGTTAGCGTTTAATCTGGTGATGATTACTTTAATTTGTAGGAAAGACGAGGCATACTGACACCCCGCTATTTTTTGCTGTTTACGATTATTTTTTATTTTTATTCGATAATTTATAATTTTACGTAATAGTTTCTAAAATATTGAGATTGCGAAATTTAATTAGTTGGCAGTGTATTTTGAACGATTGAAAATTTTACAAGGACACAGTGAGGCGTAACTTTTTTTTAAACAGAGTAAATAGTTTGGAAGGTGACTTTTTGAAAAAGCATTGTTTAAGAATGCGTAGATGTAATTGAATGAAAAATCGATTTTTCGATATTGAAAAGGAGAAAATGAACTAAATCATTGAATTCCATATGAAACATCTATAAAATTATTGTTTAACGAGGGTTTACATTTATATCCTCCCGGAACTTTCATCATGTGTTACAAAATATTTAATATTATTGCAAAGCTAATAAAAAATATCATTTTATTAAAGCTACCAGTAGCATTACTAATATGATATTTTTTTTTAATTTTGGATTCGGCATAGGTTACAGCTTGAATAGCAAATGAATGTATTAAATTTAAAGCTTGATTTATTGATTTATTACTATTTATAATTTATTACAAAAATTAATTATTTATATCACAATATGATATGATAAATACATAATACATATGCTAAATTTTTAATTCGACAGCCCAAAATCTCATAAAAACATTTGAGCTTTAAATCAAGAAAATCCATGTAGTTGTTTACGCTCAATTCTATGTTAAAGCGAAAATTAAAAAGGAAATTAATGAAAAACATCAATTTATTGTAGGCCTTATTAGTTATTGGTTATAGTTATAATATAGCCTTAAGAAAAAAATTTAGTTTTGTAATGGTATTACATTTTGGTTACAGACACTCATAGTTCAACAAGGGAATATATTAATACAGTAAATTAGTACCATAAATCATTATTTGAAATATTGATTTTTCAAATTCGTAACAGCATTATATTTTCATCGTAAAAACAGTAAATTCGATATAATAAAAAATCCCCATTTAAACTGTAAATATTCACTCAATTCGAAGTTAAATTACAATTGTACGTTGCAATAATTAATGATTATTTACTAAATACAAAAGTTACCATGACAAGTTCCGCATTCAATAGTGGATATAAACTGAATATTGAAGGTAAAGTTAAGATTCCTTATTCCTAAGTTACTAAATTTACTGATTCTGGAGTTAAAATACGGCACAGTAGCAAAATCAGTTAAATTTTCACTATTTCAAATTTCGAGAGTGACTAATTGGAAATCATGCTTAATGTTACACGATTAAAATTAATCAATTCAAATTTGACTAAATAATATCGAAACTTACGCGAAATTTATGCAAACAACTTGTTTTTTTTTTCTTAAAAATCGATTCCAATATAAAATGCAGCTTTCAACGTATATGTAAGAGATAATACACGCGGTTCATCTAACGTTTCGTTACATAAACAAGTAACAGCTGTACTTGTAGGCGAAATTTTCTAAAACTGAGAAAATCCAATGTATAGCGACTAATTAAATAACAAACATTACGCTTACAATATAAAATTTAAATATAGCCACAAACAGTCCTCAATACAAAGCAATCGTTGCTTCTTTTCAAAAACATATCGTACGTACCTTCCAAGCCAATGCAACGCATACCACGTATCACAAATTCAGCAGTCAAACTACAAAAATTGCCGCCAATATCCACTCTTTCTCACTTTCGGTTACTACCGCACATTAAGATTTCTCGACACATGCGAAGTTGCATTCTTTCATTAAAAAAGAAATATTGTTATTGATAAATCGCTTAAAATACACTCCCAACAAGTGATACACTCATTAGTTGATTTGCGAGTGTCCTCGCTTCTTCACCTTCAACGGCAAACACGAAACAAAAGATATTATTCGGTCAATTGTTCTCGGCGGACTTAAACTACTGAGCTTTTGTCGCCGCAGAACCGGCACATCGTCATGGAGACGCTAATTTAATATTGGCGCGCGTCTCGCGATTTGCGGTCGTAACTGGCTACTAAACACTATATACGCGCAATTGAGACGCCATTTGCGCGCGTGTATGCGCGCGCGTGTGTGTCAATTGTTGTTTTGATAGAAAGATACGTTCTTGATGAAGACATTCGACTATTGTGTAGCCAAATGAACGTGTGAAATTTCATTATAGGCATGGAAATCACGCAATTGAATCAGAACCGTTATCAACGCGAATTTGATAATGAACAGGTGTTCATTTTTTTTTATCAACTCGATGCAATTTGGCAATTCACACGTGCAGACGTACGGAAAATTGCAATCAAACCTCGTTAATAACGCATTATATTATAAATATATATCATCCATTATATCGAACAAAGCTAAACGTCAACGAAAGCAATGCTAATTAGAAGGTCGACTCACTCGACAGCTTTGAAACTATCAGTGCAGTTTATATGAATTTCCATTATTTCTGAATTTACGTAACGCAACGACTGAATAGTGAGAAAAAGAGAATATCACGGATTCCGTTCAAAAATTCAATATTTCCTGCTGGTTGTTGTACACAGCTGCGATCGCGTGTTAAAGAACTTGCGGTCGATAGCTATATAAATATACGCGAGTTTGTATTTTCCGAGACATCGATCCAGCTGACGCGTCAATCGTCGCGAGCAAAGTAGATCGAGAATCTTTCATCGATATTTGAATTACAAAATTTAATAGCGAAGAAGACTCGTCTCGTTACGTAAACCTCGCGATATTGCAATTTTTTTCATCGCATTGCGTAATTTTTCATTGTAAACGTGTACTTGTTCGGTGTACAGAAGTGCTTCCCAGTTACAAAAGCAAATAAACAGAGTCGACCAGTATTTTTGAAAACTTGATAATCGCATCGGTCTGTAGGACGAGTATATGCGCGAAAAAAAAAAAAAAAAAAAAAAAAAAAAAAAAATGAAAATAAAAAACAAAATCTACAGAATTTCCCGTCGATACATTCGGCGAAAATCACGTGAAAAACAAGCCTCTTTCACACGCGCCGCAGTGGAAAATCAAGGCTCGCATTACGAAAGCCGATACAGCGTCGTGTCTCTCGATAAACTTTTGTTGCTTATACGCGTACACACGCACACACACACACAGACACTCGCACAGTACAGACGTTCGTTGCATCAAAGCCATCGATGATCGATTGAAAAGAAAAAATCCGAACAATAGTGCACAGATTCGATATTGCCTGTATACATATATATACATGCATGTGTGTATGTAATACCTTTTTCTTTAAAAGCGTTCACAGAGCGATGATAGAAACTACGACACTTTTCAAAACACATCACGGCCATTACCTCCGCCGCGAAAATCGACGAGCGGACAACAACGAGCCATACCGAGAGATGATGATAAACTTTCTTTCTCTCTCAACAAGTCGCGGCGGCGATCGACAGTCCACTACTGCGGATGACGTATTGTATTCAGCGGAGCTACGCGCACTCCAATGAGAGACAGACAGAGTGTATATATAGCTGCGATAACGCGAGTGCAATATACATATATTTATATCCCCGACACGTATAGACTCGCGATTATAGCGGGGAATTTTGACTGACGGATTTAGTATTTTTCTTCGGTGGCAGTTGTCCCGTCAACGATTGACGTGAAGATCGGAGCGTGAATAATAGCCCGTAATATTTTTTTTTTCATTTCGGCTCAGGACAGGGTGTATTGTTTTTTTTTTTTGAGTTCGGTTTCAGAGGAGGCGACGACAGATTGTCCGAACTCGTTGTTTCGGGAGGATTTATGTGGGCGTCAGTTCGTTTAGACGATTTTTCGCGGATGTTTATGGAATTTCATTCGGTCTATAGATAATACAGTTTACGTGTGTATATGTGTGTGTGTGTGTTGTATATATTCAATTTTGCGAGTGGGGAGATAAGATCGCATCGAAGCATCGAAGAGGACGAGATAATAATTTATTTTGACGTTGATCGTTATGCTCCGTCTGATTAGACGAGGTTGATGCGAATGTTCTTCTCTATTGGCAAATGGTGTACGTTGAAAAAAAGCATACGTTTTCTGCTATCGGGAAATCGAGCGTATACACTCGAAAAGCCACTGTTAGAACAAACAAAAATATCCTTGATTCCACGAACTGCTATATCTGAATCTAAATATGGTATTTAATTTCAATTGAAATAAAATATGATTAATGCAAATAAATATGTATTTGCGATACAAAAATAAACATTAGCCGTGTTGCTTAAGATAAGAGAACGCGGTTATTTAACAAATATGTATAGAATATAAAAAACATACGGGATAAATAGTTATAAATGAAATTTAAATAAATACGCTTCGTGAGGTTTTGAAAAATTATTTCATATACGTTCAAGCTATTCGTATCTAGATATAGTACGTTATTTATTGGAATACAGTAAGCAACGAGTTGTATTTTATTTATATTTGAATTTAATTGAACGTTAAGTGCCAGAGAACTCCGCCGTATACCGTGCATATTATATAAAATTCGTACAGTACTTATATAGAAACAAAAGTTTTTTGGTTTTATCTTAAATTTTACATTTTAAGATATTACCGAAGCGATTTTGCTTCTTACGCGATATTTTACCAATAAATACTAAGAGATATATTAAATTCTTTTATATTTTTGGACATTTTTTTGCAGTAATCTTACACAGAAAACTAATTATTTCATCGTTTTCAACTGAAAACATTCTTCGATACACCCCTTTTCGCTTTATTGAATAAACGTTCTCTACATTTACGAAAATTCATTTATTAAAGATTTCTTTTTGGAAAGATGAATATATTTACTTGAATTAAATAGAAAATTATTGATAATAATTTAAATTGTAAATTCGTGTCGTAATTTTTAAGGTGTCTTAAAGTTAATTCGATAGTGTATATAGATAATGGATATATACAAATATGGTATTTACTATACGAGTAACAGACAATAAATACTTCCTCTTTCTTTTAGTCATGTATCATTTATCAGAATTTTCATGTAAAATCCAATGTAAAATAAAATAGCGTAATCCTTCACATCGTTTGATAAATATAAAATCACCCTAGTAGATTTTTCACCATCTACATTCGCATATTCATGTATACATCAATATTCGCATGTCGAAGATCCTGTCCATGAATTTGCAAATAGTAATATTAAAAGTATTTTTAATATTATTATTAAAAATACGTTTTTTTTTTAAATAGTTCCGATTGTAATGCAGACGTTTGTATATGAAACTATAGTCGCTAAATTTCAAATAATAAATACTTTACCGATTTTGATAATAATTTATATAATAGACATTACCGACACTCAACCGAATAAGACATCATAAAGCCCAAGATTTACTTTTATTCCCTTCTTGAAGTTTGTAATATTATTAAAAAGGTAATTTTTTTTCGCATAAGTGTATTAAAAAATATTATTATTGCATGAAAATGTATTACTATTTTACGAATTAAATTATTTATACCATATAATACATACGATTATTTTGTAATTTGATAGCACAAAATCACATAGTAACATCATACGGTCTTTAAATTTAAAAAATCCTTTGTTAAAATCAAAATAAAAAAAAATCCTAATTTTTGTACATGATAATATCGTCAACTTCCGGTAGGTCCTATTAAATAATGTTTTAATACACTTTCAAGAAAAAGGTTTTTTTAGCCTTTTAATAATATTACATTTTTTGTTACAGCATGAAAATTTCAGTGGAGGGAAATGAGTGTAAACCCTCCTTAATACAAGTATACATCTTCTCCCAAAAGATCTTTTTCATAATAAATAATTTTTTTTTTATATTTAGCAAACATTTTTCTATGTACACTGACACACAAATATCATTTTGAAGCCAAAGAAAAAAATTGTCATTCTTATGTTAAGAAGAAAACTCGTATCGAAACAAACGCATTCGTTGTGAATTTTTTTATTCAAAAAGTGACATTGTACTTCAATTTTTTGTGATAAAAATAAATATCTCCATAATAAATACTGAAAAATACGCTATTTTAAAGCATAATGCATTTTATATTTTATTAAAAATCATTGAATCGATTGAAAAGTCATTTCCATTCCACATGCAACTGTTTGCTTATCAAGATGACATTATAGCGAATAAAATCGAATGCACATATTTCCGGAAAATTTTATTGACTAAAAACGAAAAAACAAAATAACGGTACAACAATCGTTGAATCGTCGATTGAACGTACGTTGGCTACAATTCGTAATACATTCCATCTCGCTATAAACGATTTGAAAAATCTTTGACAACAACGTGACAATATGTACGGGATGAGAGCGACGCATCCTGCGAAAACTCGTTAGAAACTGACCAAACAGACCGAGACAAACACATGCGGATACGCGTGTCATAGCGACGATTTCATTCAAATATGCGTTCTCGCGAGAGACGATTCCTATACGTTTCCATTAGTCAATCGATGCGAACAAAAACTCGCCGAGCGTTTCGATGTAAGGGCGAATGAACGCACGTGTGTGTGTGTGTGTGTATAGGCATACACGTATAACACGAAATCGAGAGAACACAGGAGAATCGCGTCAATGTCGCGCATATATACGTTTCGCACTTGTGTATTTGCATAGGAAATCGTTGGCAAACATTCGATTATTCTAATTTGACGTGTATTAATATAGTCAATGTTCCGAGCGTTCGATGTTTACATTTTACAAAGATTCAATCGAGCCCATTCGATGCTTTCGTCATCGCACAGAAATCATTCGATGAGGTTTCGTTTCCGTTGACGATTTTTTACAAAAGAAAGAAGATAATTTATGCTTGTTTGATTTGTCTATAAGTAGATGCCCAAATCAATTGAATGGAAAATTGTTTATAAAAATTTGTATTATTCATGGTTTGCATACGATTATTCCATACGATTGTACAAGTTATATTTAAATGCTTTCCGATTATATAATTTTACAACTGTTTAAATAATTTTTGTGTACCTTTGTACAAGTTACGTACACATAGTTGCCAGTTGGAAATAATTATATACACCATTTATTCGTACCACTGTTTAAACATTATTTTCCTGCTAATTGATAGTTTACGTCGAACAAAAAGTTTCATACGATTTAAAGTACGTTTTTTTTATTGTGAAATTGCTTTGTGAATGAAGCTAATGCTAATTTAAATTAAAAACATTCTATTTCATTGTTTTGCGCCATAATTGTTGTTGAAATATGAAATTGGAAACAAAATTTGAGTGAAGAGGAGTATGTACTTTTTTCGCAAATGCTGTATTTAAATACTGTACAATCAAAATGAAAAGTTTTTTTTGTATAATTTCGAAAACTTTAAGAAAAGATAAACCAATTTTGTTCGATATATTTATTACGCAAGTGAAACATTTCCAATATTAGCAAAACAAATTTTGTTCGATATATTTATTATGTAAGCGAAACATAGTCGATATTAGCAAAACAAATTTTGTTCGATATATTTGTTATGTAAGTGAAACATATTCGACTTTTTTAGCGCCTTAAAGTAGCCACGAAATCTTCTTCTGAATTGTATAAAAATCTAACTTTTACTTAACTTTTTATGAGACAAAGTTCATTTTTAATAATAAACCGTAAGTCTATTTAGTAATAATGACTCTGCGCTAAAATGACGATATTTTATTAAAACGTTATACAAGAATTACAAGAAATTGTATTTTTATCAATGAAAAAGATTTTTAATAAATTATCAACATTTCATTTTTGCGAAAATACGAGTTAAAGTTAAAATGAATATTAATGAAAAATTTTAAATTCGTCATAAAAGAACGACGCATAGGCAACGAAGTACAAATTTATTTCGCTCCCAATTCCTAAAGTGGTATGCATACAAATCCAACTGATTCTTCTAACATTTCCATACACATATTTCTTGAACTAGTAAACGAAACGTTTTCTTTTTTTTAAACAAGGTGCCGAGTAAGTTTTTGTCTTCTAATTTCGAGCTAATCTCGCGAAACAGAATGGCGTATAGCAGTCGGTCGTTTCCCCACTTCTGGAAAATACAAGGAACTCTTTAATGATAGAGTTACTGCACAAGAACTGTAATTTGTCCTGAGATAATTAAATACGACATTTTACGCCAGTCTTGCGATGTTTATGAGGGATTAAAGAAACTTCTTGGAGTTTTGTAGAAGTATATACACTGTATTACTGTAATATAAGTTGAGCTTCAAATTTTTTCGTTCTTGGAAATATGAAGAAAAATGCATTTTCTTTTGTTTCGACGTGTTTCATTGATAGAAAGTGTATATATCGATAGTGGAATGCAATAAGTTTTAATTCGACTTTACCGACGCTTGGTAAGGACAAGTATTAATTATCGACTAGTTTGGAATATTTTAAAAGCACTGCAGAACTCTTAATCGGAATTCATTACTTTCGAAAATGGAAATAGCGCATTATCTGTGACTTGAAGTAAAACAATTCACTTTTTAAAATCGTAATGTATATACCGATTGAAAAAGCGATTATTCGCTGTTCTATATTACCAAAAATTACTGCTGTAAAGTGGATTTACACTGCTATTCTCTCACTGAAAGAGAAACTCACTTTGAATCTAACATAGAGTAACTTTTCAACAACCTACTATAAGTCAGCAAGAAAGAGGCTCAGAGATGTGAAACAAAGCTCAAATGAAAGTTAAACTCAGTATTACATATCCAACAAATACAACGTGTCCATCTCCTTTAAATCAACATTTTTTCACTCTTCTAGTCATACTGTAACTTACACTACAGTAAAAAGCACTGGTCTGTCTCACGCGTTACATCAAGAGCGTATACAGGTTCTAGCCTACAGACGCGTACCTATCGGAGTGAAAGTAACCGCAAGCCTGTTTTGAGGGTGAAAATTCACTCTAATTTCAGTCTAAAAATTGAATCGAGTACCATCAGCTTTAAAACCAAACAAAGAAAAACAGCAACCACTCTTTCAGTCCAAGTGAATCGAGAAGAAAACAAAGCCAAGGCAAGGCGTCCATTTGCTCTCCGTCTATCCGGTGTACGTCCGTATACGCTACACCGCACAGTTGCAACCGACTAGATCCGAGATCCGCGTAGATTATCTAGCTTACTCGGTTATTTTCTATCAGTCAGCCTGTGGTCTAGGAGTACGATAACCGCAGAAATACACTTTGTCCCGAGTACACCTGTATTCGAGACTACACGCTGACTTTCATTTTTTCCCCGAATTTTTTTTCGGTCAAAGTTCACGCCGTACCTTCAACGACGGTTCAATTCGCCGATTTTTATCGTCACTTTTCGGCGGACAAAATTGGCCAATTCGTGACGTAGACGTACGTGCTCTCGAGATCGAGCAGTCGACGATGCAGGCTTTATCTGGAAAAAAAACGACTCTTATCGCAATGGAGTATCGATAGGTGTGCACAGTATTGTGCGAAATTCCAGAATACTCCATATCAGTGAGATTTCTTAGTTAGCAGTTCACGCGTATTTATTTGTTACTAACGTCGTTTACTCGAATACGAGACCTCGCTAATAGAAGATGATGTCGAAAAACTTTCCTGTATACCGAAGAAAAGAAGAGAATATTTCTACTCGAATTTAAAAAAAAGAAGGTTTTAATGGATGGAAATATGTTTGTTGATATTACAAGGGTTGTACGCGTATATTTGACAATTTTTTAAAATGTATGCAAACACGAAGAAATTTGCAAATTTTGTTGTACTCGTTTTCGCTTTATAACAATGTCAAATTATGCAGGGTATACAAGGCAAGAAAATTTTTAATTTATTTAACGCGGAAAAGACAAACTAGTTATGAGACAGGAGCGCAACAATGAATTCACATTTTCTTTCAGAAACTTTGAGATCATAAATACTGAAGGCAAAATCCAAAATTTTCAAGATACGATCTAACTTTTGAGAAATAATAATTTTGCAGTCAATGGACCAAGGGGGTATATTTAACTATTTTTAGAAGTTAAGTTGTGAATTTCTTCGCTTAACTCTTTCATGCCCTCGGGTGTAAGAATTTTCGGAAAATATATTGCCAAAGCTACCGTACTTTTCATTTACAATTCAACATTTCCTACCTTATTCAGTAAGTTTCGATTTATTTAGTCTTGACTAAACTGACGTTTAAGCTCTTTACAAGTTTATGCACTGAAAAATGATTAGAATGAGAAAAGTTTATTCGATTGTAAAAAAGTTAATAATTTATAAATATGATATTTGAATAATATTTAAAGTACATATTATTCGCGTCGATATATGTGCATTTCTATCGAATAAGCCATGTTTAATAAATATTTAAAGAATTAAAAAAAAATAGATTCCAAAAATTGCATTAAACAGTAATACATTACATTTCAATAAATCCACTTTTTGGTATTTTAATAAACGATCTAATGGAATTTAGAAATTCATGTCTATGACTAGTGAATTTTGTATTCTTTACTAAAGAAATTGTCTTCTATTTATTTGAAAGTATGTTTTATTTTGGATAATCCGTATCTACATCAAGCAATTATAATCGCCGAGGATATTTATCAATCGAATTTTATTATAACAACAAAATGTTTATTATTCACCAATAAACAAAGTTTAACCATTTCATTCCTAATGAACAATTACGTAATGTATTCGAGCAAATCTTTATCCGTGTACAGTGTAAGTAACGTTTCGCAGAAAACAATGTTAATTAATCCAAAATATGGCTTTACAACCAAAGTAAAAAATATTAACAAATACGTTTTTTTAACACACCAAACTTTCTTTTCAACGCAATTTTTTATTTTAAACAATGTTTCACTTCACACTCGCCTCTGTGCTTTAAATTCAATTATTCCAAGCTTTCGATTTTTTTTCAAACCAGACTTAATTTATAAAAGCGCCGAGTTTTTCAGTGTAAACAGTCCCGACGCGCATCGTGATAATTAATCCGGCTCTCGTAGCTCGGAAATTTCGCATTACTGCGAGAGAGGGCATAATACACAGTGTCACCAAGAGAGAGAGAGAGAGAGAGAGAGAGAGAGCGAATATGAAAATGCGGTCGGCCAGCCACACAGTAGGCGACTTTAGACTTGCAAGGTTAACGTGGCACCGCAAGTTGCGACTACGCGTGAAACTACAATGACGCCTCTCTCGCGGGTAATCTTCCAGTTTACGCGCGTCGTCGCGGTGTTCTCGTTAATCCACTGCGAAAGAAACGCGAGAGTCTGGTTAAAAGTATCAATTTAGACGGGGCCGAGTTGCACTGAAATTTAGAATTCGTATATATACAATGAGCTTCCGTTGGTCGTTTAACCGATGGTCATTTCCGAATGATTTAGCGGATGATAATCCGTTCGATAGGATATTGAGGTCTATTTCATTCCTGGAATGATCGTGTGGTTTGGGTTATCCGTACGATTTTAGATCATCGATTGGTACTTACCAGGATTCTTGGTGAAAAATGTCGATTGTACGCTTGGCTCGCGAGGCTACCGATGGAGAATAACTTATGAGGTGTAAAACGTCGTTAGATTTGCCGTGATGTTGTGACTTGAATTTTCGATGCGCGTATGAAGACGTCGTCGATCTCGTGTGTTATTCAACATTGTTAAACTGGGTTAATGAACTTTGGGCACTTTCGCTGTTGTAAAAAGTCTTGAGATGTATTAATTAGCGGTTTAGGATAGTTAGTACTCAACGAAGCTTTCGCACTGACGAACGTAATTATTAAACTTTTCGAATCTCCTCAAGTAAGTTGCGCATATATATTCTGAACGGCAACAAACCACAGTTTATGACTGTTCAACAACTTAATACCAGGGGCTGCCTCGACTCGTCCAGATTCAAAAGCGCTTCGATTACAGTAGATGACTCAAACCACAATCATAATCCGCCGCATTGAATCCAACTCAAACTTCGTACCTTCTATATATCTTCTTAGTATTATTTGAATAGGTACTTCAAAAATTAATCGTAAGCCTTAGAATTGTGTTCATCCAATTGAAGGACACGATTGAAAGTCTTGTTGTCGTAAGTAAGTATCGTCTATTCTATTGATAATGACACTGTTATATTGACATTGAACTGGTCATGACGGACACTTCGATCGATAGTGAAGTTTATATTTTTGAAGTATTCGTTTTATCGATAGCTTCGTCCGGCTATGCACTGAAATTTCGATTCTCAGATAAATCATCTTATTTTGTAAAGCTTAGAGATTAAAAGCATTTAGTTGAAATTTTGAAGCTTATCACCAAGATAATGCTCGGGAGGAAGATAAAGGGGGTGAAATCAAGACATACGTACCCTTTCTCTCAGAATAATGTATCAATCAAAATTTCAGATCATTATACTTACGCATTAAGAAAAGACACGGGGTCGAAAATCGGAATTTCGTGTAAGTATTTCGCATAATATTTTCAATTATGTCTTGCAAACAGTATGTGCACAATTTTTCATAATTCTTCGTATATATCGAGCTAGAAACGTATTCCTAGGAAAAATTTGAAGTCGGTAAAGTAGAATTTCGAACCCCCTTACGAAAACTTTGAACGAAGAGTAACATCAAAACGGTCTTATAATTTGTATCTAACGAGAGCACGCACTCATAACAATAATTGTTCTACAAACACCGGTTAAGCAATATTCCAAACCAAAAACTCTCCGGCCAACCGGCATCCCATAACACAAAGGGATAGTCGGCTGGAATTCCGACATCCAATGCGTCGAGTGGGAAATTCAATACAAATTTGATGCGCATAGGGGGTGTATGAGAGTATCTTTCTCTCTCTCTCTCTCTCTCTCTCTCTCTCTCTCTCGCCTGTATAAGTAGGTATATGCATATATAAACACGCTTAGATACGTACAAACATATGCACATAGACAGACGCACACACATGCGTATATGCTTGTTTGCTAAGTGCGATTCGGAGCTCGCGTTGTTGCCGAAGTGAAGATCCTGGGCTTTTACGTTTCACGACTCTTATACGAGTATAATAGTAGTAGCCACGAGAGTATAAGGGGGCCACGCGCGGCCAATGAGAGACTGCACTTAAGAGCGCTCGTTTCGTTTCTAAGCTGCTCTGCTGCTGCTGTTGCTGCAGTCATCTTTTATGGACAGATAACTTTTGCCCCCTTTAATTAAAAGCCTTTTTTTCCAGCTCTTTTCCTTGTTTACGTGTCGCTTTTCTCTCTTTGATTCGATTATTCTTTTTTTTTTATTTTTATTATTTCCCGCGGTTACGCCTGATATTCTTGTACAGCGATACACATTTCAATAAAACGCGCATATACACTCGTCGTTCGTTACGTGCGAGAGCAAATCGACAAAGTCGCCCCATCCCCCTACACAATCCACACGCGTATTTTTAATCAACACCGCTCGTAAGAGTGTGCGAGAGAGAGCGAATCAATATCACCGATCTCTGGTCGAAAAATACCGACCCGCATACCCCCTTATTCAAAAAAAAAAAAAAAAAAAACTAAAAAAGAAAATATCATCTCGCACAGACTCCGTTTATACATCATATCGAGATAACCATAGAAGCGCGCACACGTATATCACTTTGGGAGAAGATCGCTTGGCCCCATTCCCCACATCGCGAGGTCATGCACACAACCTGTCCGCTGTCTCGCTTGCTCTCTCGCGGAGTAAAAAACCGACAGCCCGCATAGCTATCAAAAAGCGCGCCCCAGACTCTGCCTACAACCACTGACTCTCCATATATATATATATATATATAGATATATATACATGTATAAAGTGTAAAAGTACACAAACACATCGCAGACACCCATACTCCTCCGCGACGACCGTGACTCGACTCGACTCGACGACTCTTTCTGTGTATCCACACACACACACACACACACACACGCACGCACCTACGCATATATAGACAACGAAGAGAAAGAGAGACAGAGAATGGAAAAGCGGGCGCGGACGGCCGTCCGCGCAGCGATCGATACTCGCGCGAAGCGAGCAACCCCCGTACGGTGGCGGCTCTCCGGCTCTCTCACACGCCAATAGCGTACGCGCCTTCGGCTCGTGAGCAGCTCTCTCCTCTCTCTCTCTCTCTCGCTCGCTTTTTCGTATCTATTGCTGTCTTCGCAACTACTTCGTACTTCGCGTATAGATTTATTTGATTTTTTTGACTTTTTAGGACGTCGTACGTCCTCTCGATTTTAACAGCCTCCGAAGGGGTTGAATACGCGTATGCGGGAGACACAGGAGTGAGACGCTTCATACAGTCTCTGTTGTGCCGGCGAGTTCGACGTCGGGTTTAGAGGTTATGTTAGCGACGGCGTCGCTGACGGTAATGCCGCGCTGATAATGGAAATACGCCGAGATAAGCCTGGGGTCCCGAAAGGGGCCCCAAGGCCGGCTCGTTCGCGAGTGAAGCTTCGTTTCTTACTCCGGAATAGGATCTTTGTGATTGGAGTGCTGCTCCTCGTCGGTGCTGGATTACCTCCAAGGGTCGACGCTGAGAAGAGCAAAGACTGTGAGTAATGATATATTATACGTATGTGTGTGTGTGTGTGTGCGTGTGTGTATCGGTGTATTAGATAGGGGAGCATTGTTTTGCTGGTGAAATTTCTTTGTCTTCGGTGTCTATCGCACTCGCTCCTTTGGAGTCAATTTTCGATTATTCGACAAACGCATTTTAGTATCAGACAGTGAAGAGATATCTTCTATTTTTGCCGGTTACACTCTGCGGGAGACTTTCGAGCGGTAGAATGCGCTATCGATTAGAACTTAAAGCTGAAAAATAAAAATAGTACTCGCTGTGTCGTATGCATGCGAGTGGAATGGAGATTGGGGGAAGCCGACGGACTCGTGTGTTTGTGTACGTGTGTGTATCGCTGATCCCCGGCTATTTAAATTTTCATTCAAAGGACACGAGCGCCGACGATCGTCGGAGAGTTATTGTCCTATCGTTGCGTTAACGTACCGATACAACGAGGCTTTTCTTCTTCTCCTTTTTCTATAATTAGCTTCGTTTTTAAGTAACTCCTAGCTAATATATACGCGAGTTGGAATAAATTAGCTAAGTGATCGATTCGCGAGTTGATTGGAGGGAAAAAAAAGAAATTATTACGCGAGAAAGAGGTTTGCGTAACGCACTGTGAAAAAGGAAGTCCAAAAGAACGCGATGCACTCGAAGAGAACGGAAAAAACGAGAGGGTGATAGAGAGAGAAATTTCAGTGGTGCAATAAAAAAAAGCAATTGGCTGAAAGTCACCTTCAGTACAGGGATAAAGCGAAAGGATCCTGAGCACAACTGGATTGGAAGACGACGTGATTTATCTCCTGGAGGCTAATTCGTCTCGGTACAATTTAATTAGGAGGATCAGATGTACTTATTTTTCTTCTTTTTTTTTCTCATCGTATGTATACTGGATATTACGAGTTAAGCGGAGGTATACGGGAGAAGTAAGCATTTGCGGCAAAAGAAGTATTTTCGAGTCAGAAAGGATGTAATCTTGAATAGACCTTGTGAAAAAGATACCTTTTCATGTTGGATTTTGAGTTTACACATTTTCGTTTCTGCAACTTTGGATGTGCGTTGGAAAATATTTTATGAGAATATTATTTAGAAGCCAAACTACTTTCTCTAAAGGTATATTAAATTACGCTATTTTATAAGATCTACCAGAAATTGATGTTATCATTTTGTGTAGTGGTATGATTTTTTATTACTTATGGCTTTTGAAAATTAAAATTCAAATAATGTGCTTTCAATATGTGATTTTGGGCTGTACAATTGTCAATTCATCATATCTACGATTTTGGAATAAATATTTGAAATTGGTTTGAGAAAAAGCAAACGAATGATGCTTTTTCCATTCCGACGTTGATTAAAAGTATTGATATAGCAATGAATTAATAAACTTCAATAGCCCAAAATGACATGTAAATAGCATTTGTGCTTTGATTATTACCAAAATCTAAAATAAAAAAAATCATATTTTTACACGGGATCACAACTTCAACTGCTGATAAGTCATATTAAATAATGCTTAAATTAAAAAGCTTGTAATAAATTTGTAATAATATTACATTGTTTCATTCAGACATTTAAAGTTCAACGAGGGAATACGTGTAAACCCCCCCTAATAATTATATTTCAATCGAAACGAATTTTTTCATATTTCCAAATATCGCGATCTAACAATGCATTATTACTGTCGTAGAAACAATGAAATCCTCTGGTTTCAAAGCTATCCTGAAATGATGTCATAGATATATCGAGATTTTTGTAATTTAATGGGCTCGCGTTACTTCAAACGCGAATCATTTTCTCGAAATCGCTCGAATCGAGTGGAAGAGACTACTATTTGATTCAAGACGAATATTTTCACTTCCAAACGTATCCAACTTGTTGAAATAACGTACGCAATACTACCTATAGTTGAAACAAGTATTTTAATGTATACCGGACTTAAACCGTTTTATATACTTATCACAGAATGATTTTACCACCTGCAAGCTCATTTCAATTAATGCCGTCAAGCGGCTTGTAAAAAAAGTTTATGTACGAGAACGCAAACTTTGGAGTATAGAAAAAACATTCATATTCGAGATATACAAAAATGTATATTTATTATTCAAGTATATTCCTTTAGAATAACAATGATTTTCCTTTCGCATCAAAAGGGTTTAAATCAAACACAACTCAACATTCCTTTTACTTCAAACGCATCATATCTAACAATGTGAAGAGTGAGCCGTTAAAAGATCCTTCGAATTTCCCGCGAAAAGCTTTCCATATAATTTAAACTGTCCCTGCTATTCGAAAGCTATTTGAATAAAACGAAAGAAAATTCGATAAAAGCAAAAGTTCCACATAAAAAACTATATTTTCAATAGCAAACTTTCCAACCGCATCTCTCATATACCCACTCATACACACCAACCACGAGCTTCCCCGCAAACCTTTCCGTCCGATCAATCTCATCTCGACTTGTATTATACATATACATATATATATATCACAACACACAGTACAGCCACTCGAGACACTCCGTTGTTATTTCCTTACACACTCGCGCACGCGGGAATTTGCATTTTATACGCTGAGATTCCGCGGAGAGGAATCCCGCGCTCTCACGGAAAATTGCCCGGAAGCTCATTCTCTCTCTCTCTCTTTCTCTCTCTCTCTCTCTCTCTCGGAGAAAATTACGATAATGTCGCGCTGATGCGAAAATTGCGGTAATTGTCCGAATTAATTGTTGCCTTCGCCGCACATTGGACGAGTACTGGCTCCGAGGGCCCTGCCTTCTATCTCTATACGTATACATATAAATATCTCTGTGTGTATATAGATATACGTATATATACAGTAAGTTCACAATAGAACTACATTGTACGACTCTCTGCGGTTGTAAGAGAGATGCCGCGCTCGCTTTCCTCGGATAAACGAAGGTAATTTCAAGAACGCGAGAGAGAGTGAGTGAGAGAGAGAGACAGAAGAATCAGCTCTCTTCGTCTCGAATGTCGTCTTATTAGAGCGGACTTCTGCACCGAAGTCGCTAATGACGAGAGTCGAGGCTTCGCTTATGATAATAATAATAATGCGCGAGAGGAGTTTGGTACTTATCGCAGAGAGAAAGAAACTTGAATTTTAATATCATAAACGCGCTACGCGCGTATATTCGCTCAATTTCCCTTTGTCCATTGACACTTTTTAATAACGAGTTCTCCGCGATGCCTAAGGAGATTCTTTCTTGCTCACACTTTACACCGGTATATTTATAGATATACATGTATTATATTATGTAAACGAGCGAAGTTATTATAAAATGTTTGAGATTAAAATTTTCGCTAAAGACTTCGGAATCTGATACGTTTCGAGGATTAGCAAAACTCATCCATAATATTGCAATTTTCGTTCAGCGAAAAGGAGACTAGACAAAAGGCGATTATCATAATTCTAGCCCGCTAGGCAGGATATTACGCTTTTGTAATATTTAGATTACAGCCCCAATATTTCTCCGAGCTACACTGATATTTCAAGAAAAAAAAAATATTCTGTTATTCAACCCCGCGTGTATCAATATTTATACAAGGGGGGAGAAAAAAAAAGTGAAAATAAAATGCATCAGTTCAACCTATCTCCATTCTCGCGCATATCGAGATACCGCTTACACGAGCCATCATCGCTTGTACCTTACATAAATTTTCTTCCCTGTATATTCTCACTCCCCCCCAAAAAAAATATACATATATACATACTAGGACCAAAGCGGAAAGCTCGAGCTATATCTATACTACAGCAACCTTACAGAAGCTCTCTTTAATATTACTTTTCGCCGTAGGCCGGAAGCTGCGCAGATTTATGGGGTGGAGAGGAGGGGGGGGGGGTGGCACTGCTACCGCGCGTCGCCGAATTCATTTCCTATTCAGCGACAAGAAGCGACGCACTGGCGGCTCTCTCTCTCTCTCTCTTTTTCTCCTCGGATTAACGATCCTCTCGCGGCGAGCCAGACAAGGGAGATTAAGAAGCAAAAAAGGGGTGACAAGATTTCGCCCCACTGATACCCTGGCAATTTCGGCTTCTGTGAGCTTTTCTTTCTTTTTTCCTTTTCGCCAAGTATATGAGAAGCTTGACACCTTTGTACTGTTGCTGCTACTTCTCCGAATATGCTTTTCTCTTTTTTTTTCGTTGCTTCCTCGTTTTGTTAATTATGCACGCGGAGCTTTCGAGATGCGTCCAGGAAAAAAAGCTCTATATACCCGAGTGGTAAAAGTCACGGATTTTACGAATGAAATACAGCTACACCAGCGCGTAACGAGTTGTAGTAAAAAGAGAACTTATGGTTTGAAAGCTGAGGAGGGAAAAAAAATTTTTCAATTGCCAATGTTGCAGTAGAGAGAGAGAGAGAGAGAGAGAGAGAGGTAGCAAGAAAGGAGCTATATACGCTATGAAAAGCAAATTGTCGAGTAACGCGTAATAATAATATTTTTTACTACTGTAATACCGCAGCGTTTTTCTGAAAGTCCAAATCACGATAGCTGTTCGCTTACGCATAATGCGACTTTTAGCTTTAGCTCCTTGTATATATATAGGTATACATGTATATTCGTACCTTTGCATGTTTCAACCTCGAGTAAATGTTTTACGGCTTTGTATTAACTCGATCTCACAGACAGATACATACGGTGTGTCCACGGCGAAACACTCGATACGACTAGTAGCAAAAACCTTACTGATATGAAAAATATGTTATTAAAATCATTGGAAAACAGATATTTAATAAGTGTGTTTAAAATAACGAAAAATATCGATTATAGAAACATTTGAATGAGAACAATCACGTATATTCATAAAAAATCCTGATAATTGTATGGTAGATTTTTCATGTTTAAGTAACGCAAATATGGTCTGAATTTTTCCATTCGAATTTTTATTTGATGACTAAATTGTACTAAACGCGGAAATATAATAATTATACATAATAAAAAAGTTTGTAATGCTGAAAATTCCTTATGAACACTTACGTATAGGTATTACCATAAACGAATTTGGCCTAATTAGATCCCCATAATGGAACGTTGTAACAAAATTGCAATTTTTTATAATTACAAAACTCAAACAAAATTGGACACTCGATATACCCTTGCTATCTCGCAAAAAAAACATTCACCTTGTCGAAACATTTTATCCGGAATTAATCCAGCCTAAAAATAAGCCCTCTCGAGGCGAGAACTGTTGAGCCAGCATCTAATGCATCTGACGTTTATCTTAACCACGCTTGACCACATTTCCGTCGACACTTTCCTATCGCTTTCTCTGTTATACATCGTAGCTATATCCCAATATATATATAAGGTACATAGACTAGACCGGATCGGCCGAGTGAATTTCACACTACGACCGCCGGGGGCGTTAACGAGTCTGTAACCTTTCGGAGCTTTTTTTGCCCGACGAACTGCGCCGCGTTCGACGAGCGCAAAAAGTATTCCGCATCAGCGTTGGCGCATCATATTTCAATTTCATAGAGAGCTGAGAGCCACCGCTTCGGACCCTTTTCTCTCTCTCTCTCTCTCTCTCGAAAGTTTATTTTTTCTTTTCGATGATGCACGATTGCAAAAGAAAAAACTTAACGATCGCCCGAGTGGTTTATTTTTTGTTATTATTATACGCGAAGAATCTTGTAATTATAGCCCAACGTGTACACGTTGTAATGGATCGTGTCTTGCGTTACAACCTCTCGTCATTATCTATACGTGCAACACAAACAATCTCACGAGCAAATAAACTCTAGCCGGAACATCCTATTAGTCGTTCGTCCGCTCGCTCGCTATATACCCTCTTAATATTCTGCCCTTTGCGCTGTTACTATCGCTACGTGTACAGATATAGCGCTGCTACGTATATCGGACAAAGGGATGGGTGTTCTTCGAGGAGTATATTCTAAGTTTCAAATAAGCGAACTTTTCGAAGTTTGAAAAGTAAATTTGATATCGGTTATGTGTATCGGGTTTTGGTTTACGTACGCGCGCGCGTGCGTGTGTGTGTCCGCATACACGATTTAATGTTTAGCCTGGAAATTATTTTGTGGGAGTGAATTTTCACTCTTCGCTTTGAATCGAATGAAGTTAATGCTTTCATACTTCTAGCTGGATTTTAATATTTCGTTTGCTTTATCACGTTCCATCGCGTGTTATAGTAAACAAATGTCTTGAATAACCTTTGCTGCTATATGTGACTTACTCTTGTTTCCTACTTAGACTTTGATTGTTTGTGATAAAAAATGTAATATCATTATAAGTATAGCTAAACATTTTTTCCAAAAGTATATTCAAAATTATTGTTAATGAAGACCCATCAGAAGTTAATGTTATTATCTGTGACGAGATATGATTCTTTTCATTTTCGCTTTGAACAACTTGATGGATTTTTTTAAATTCAAAGCTCGAATGTCTGTTTATTTTGGGCTATCGAATTTAAAATTTATTACGTGTATCATGTTGGTATGGATAATTTATTTTGTTTGGAAAAAAACAACGCAATGATGCTCTCTTGATTCTGAGACTGATTAAAAATATAAATAAAGCAATTAATTATTAAAATGCAATTCCATAGCCAAACATGGCTTGATTTGAGTCTTAAATTTAAAAAATACATCGGTCTTATTAAATAAAATATTTTAATGTACATTGAAGAAAACAAGTTTAACTTTGTTATAATCTTACATTTTTGTTATGCACATTCAAAGTCCAAGGAGAGAATAAATGCAAACCTTTCTTAAACACTTTCTTGGACTCATGTTTGTATTCATTATTATAACTGATTTTTATGCAAGTTACAATATTACAAACAACAGTCTGTCTATATTGAATTTTATTTACAAATTGAAATAAAATCCCCAAGTATAATATGATAATGAGAATGTTTAAAAGTGGAGTTATTGTTTATATTATAAAAAATTGTTCCAAATTTACCACTGAGAAGTTCTCACCCTTAAAGCTTACTATATCTTTAAAAATCCGCCCACTGTAAAAAGTGAATATTAAATATGTCACTTTTCTCTCAAACATCGAGAATATCTCTACAGTTATTAGTATTAAATATTTGACGAATACTGTGCTGTAAAAATATATAATTTTACACGATCCTTAACGAATTTTTTCTTCGGATTCAAAATGATCACAGAAATTTGGATGCTCTTGTGTCGTTAATTAGACACGTTTTTAAAGGATTCGCGTAACTGACAATTAATGCACGTACTGCAAAAACTCGTTCTAAAAACACAAGAGATTACAAGTTGTCCCTTCATAATTTTACACGCAAAAGAGCATTTTTTATCGCTTAAATGCTCAGAGAGCAGCTTTGATAAAAGTCCGCTAATCAAAGCGTAGAATATTTCAACGAGAATTCTTGCGAAATAAGAATTTGTAACGGGAAAAATGTCCATTACAACGCAGTACATAAACGAAACACACGAGTGGATAAAAGATTAAAAATTTTGAAAAGTGCAAGAGCTTGAAAAGTCCCTCGGAAAACTTCACCACCCACGAGGTACATATCCGTCCACACCTTCAGATGGTACAGACTGGATACAGTATCGTGAAGTTTCGCGAAATTGAAAGCTACACACAGCCATATATACAGTAACACACAGAGATAGAACTTTGCAGTCGGGCTATCGAAATGTCGCGTAAAGTGTTATCCAGGATAATTGCGATTCTCCAGACGGTCAAGTCCTGCTGTTCCTGTTCGGACGATTTTATCGAGCGTCGAAAGTCGATGTTCTACGAAGAAGTGGGTGATACTTTGTAGGTCCAAAGTTCGCGAAGCCAATCTGACTCGTTTTAACGAATCAATCCAACGTCTCTTCTTCTTCTTCTTCTCCTTCTTCTTCTTTCAGCGCGGTAATTTCAAACGTCTCTCCAGAAACGAGCTTTCCCCTTTGAGAGGCGAAGCAAAAACGCGAACATGTATATACACGGAGAGCGGTTCATGAAAAAAAAATATTTACCGCCTCCTGTCTCTGGGTAAACTCGTTCCTCGAAAACAAAGCGCTCTCCCCGCTTAACCGAACTAATCGAAGCTCCGACACGAGGAGCGATTCGTAAGCCGCGCGTATAATCCCCCTCACGTGCGCGCCTTCCGCGCCAGCGAACCAATTTGATACGTGCGAGTCTCGAGAAAAGCGGCTGTATAACCTCTCTTGTGGTGGAGAATGGAAGCAGCGTTATATACCTGAGTTCGAGCGAGAGCGAGAGAGAGAGAGAGAGAGAGAGAAGTTTGTTCGACAGCAGTGGTAATCGGTGAGACAATCGCGAAGACTCGGTAATTTGACAAAGAAGAGAGAGAGAGAGAGAGAGAGAGAGAGAGAGAGAGAGAGAGTTGGATTTGTCGCTGCTGGCAAATTAGAGAATATTGATGAATGAAGTTGTGCGCGAGGATGAATCGAAGGAGAAACTTTATCAGAAAGTAGATTTGGAATCGTTATGGTAAATTTACTGTGCGTTGTTTCGATTTAGCTTATTGAGGGTTGAAGAGACATTTTATTTATTACATTTTATTGATTAATGTTTTATAAATTAATGAGCGAAAGGAGGGAATTAGATCTGTATTATTTCCTTCTGTTATTAGATATGCATGATTTTCAGTGTCAAACGAAGAGATAATATAATATTTGTTGGAATCAATTCTCGATTTCCTGTCTTTGTTATTATAAATTTGTAAATAACATTGTTAATCGAATGATTTGAAATAACTCAAACTACTTATTATTTTACTATATATTATCAATATTTTATGCTTAGTTTGTTCAAACAAAAAATTATTTCAGTTGTATTGGATACTATTGAATATGATATTTTTTGAAAATTACAGTTGAGAGCGCGAGAGTCACAATAATCTTAAAAAATGTTACTTTTAATGCATTCAATATATTTATATATTTATTTTCTAGAAATGTAATACTCTGGGAATTACAGAAACAATAAAAGTATTGTAAATAAATAACGTAAATAACGTAAATACGTTATTTGAGTATTTACATAATATTTTTAATTTTGATTCAAATAATATTTTTGAGGCAAACGGAAGAATCGTTTTTATTCACAAGAACACTCGTTGGTTGAATAAATTTTCTATTAATCCTTTGTATACTAATTATATTAGCCTGCAAGTGGTAAAATTATTCCACGATTACTATATAATACGGTTTAAACTTACATTAAAATTTGATACTGTTTTGCGCAATGTTGAGTATAATATCTCGATTTTGTTCGATATATCCGGAAGCGAAAATATTCTTTTTGAATGAAACCGAATCTCTTTCTTTCGCTAACGATTCTGAGATAATGATTCGCTTCTGATGTAACACAAATCGCGCACAGAGAACATTCTTTTCTTTTCGATTCAAAAAGAAGTCTTTTTGATAAGCTATACAAGATTATTTCCATTCGGCTCAAAGGCATTTCGTTCGTTTGAATAAGTTATTTTTTTTCTAGTGCAGAAGTCAGTTTCGCTCCAAAATTCACGTTCTATGCTAAAGAAAACCTTGTATTTTCATACCACTGTGAAAAAGCTTGAGAAAATAAATAACTAAATTTTACCTAAAGTAAACATTACATCCGAAGCTCGTCCTCGTCGTGCATGGCCAGAAAATACTCCTATTACAACTGTAGCAGACTTTTTTTTTTAAACGTCTTTTTTGCACAGTGTACCGTAACGCGGCACTTTGAATTCGCCTCTGCGCGTACAGTTTTGGCTTTTACAGGCTTGCAGACAACCGCTGCGATGAAGCAAACATAACGTGCCCAGTGCAAATGTATTTAGTTATCCGCTTCGGGCTACAACGGGTTATACCTGCTAGTTCCCGTATTGCACTTCTCGGGACGTTACGTAGATATATATTAACAACGTTGACGATGACGAAGGGTATGGATAATTTTAGTTTTTTTATTTTACGAAACGGGACAGTCACAGAAGTGGAAATTCGAGATTGACTCGAGTGATCTGCGTTTGACGTTATTTGTTTCATGGAAATTCGTTTCTTTTTTTTTCTTTTTTTTTATTGTTACACGTTTACGATATACGCGTAAAGGATGTCGTTTGAAAAACTGTTCATAAGCATTTTCAGAATCGGTCGTACACGCGAAATTTATGCGTACTTTATTACAAGACTTACTAAAGATGCGAAAATAGAATGTATCGACGCGTAAAAATGTTAGCTATTTCTTGGGTATAAAAGTGGTAGGTGAAAAATTGTGAAAAGAAACGTGATGTAACATTTCTGGAATACAGCATTTGGAATGTTTCTATTTTAGAAAAAAATTGGAAAGAAATTTTTACAAAATATTCGAATAATTCAAGTAACACATTTTTCAAAACGACGCCAAGCGATAGAAAAAGTTTATTGTTTGTTGTTTGTATAGTTACACGTGCAATTCGGAACTTAATGGATTAATAAACTCCGCAGTTATTATTCGATACTTTTGTCCCACGAAAATCTTTTCTCGCGTAATATATCATGCAGCTAAGCAACGAGTTTAAACCTTATAAGTTTCAGCACAATTTTCTTTACGCTACGCCTTTAATGAAAAGGGTATACTCGTAGCAGCTGCTGCCAACGTTGCCAAGCATTTATTAGGTACTATAATAGTTACTTTAAGATGGTTATGCAGCGAATGAACGAGCACAGACAATCTTGTACGATGCTAGCGAGAAATAATAACAACCTAGCAAAAACGTGCTTAAATAAATTATAGACGTGGAAAAAGCGACTGAGCAAGTTTCTTCCGACGTTCTTATAAATTGCTATTTAGCGATTATGTCACATAAAATATCACAGAGTTCATTGTTGGAAAAATACAAGACTATGAATTAAATTTGAGTAACAAGTTCGTGTTTATGTATAATAATGTAATATATCGAAAATGTATACTTACCGTTGAAATAGCTCTTATTATATTATATGCTCTAGTAGATGCTTGTTTAAGATGGTGTACACTCTAAATTTCAAAACGTGACAATTTTACGGATTTTGATAATAATTCATAAAATGGATGTGTACAATTTTTCCAACACATCATAATCATGTATCACGATTTTACAACAAAGTTGGAATGAAAAGTTCACCAAGTACTAATATGCATTCGAAAGTATTTTCTAAAATTAAAATAGTGAAAATCTAATTGATTTTGGTATTGATCAGTCATTTAACTTAGAAAAAGCGAATCTTAACTTTGCCTTCGATATTCAATGTGTATCCACTTTTAATTAGAGAAGTTTTCGTAGCAACTTTGGTGTTTCGTGAATATCCACTAATTGCAAAGTAAAACGTATAATTGTGATACAACTTCGAATTTCATGAAAATTCACTGTTTAAAACTGTAATTATTGGTTGCATGGAATTTATTGATATTACAGTTCAAACTCGCTGATTAAAATAATGATTTATCGTGTGTTTATGGGCTTCATCGATTGAAAAGTGACAATTCACTGGTTTAAATTTGAAAAATCAGTATTTCTAAGTATAAAAAGGATCTTTTAAACAATCGTTTCTGGCAATATAGAAAGTATTGAATATTCAACAATTTCAAATAGTGAAGATACACTGCCAATGTAAATTTACCTTAAATCTTTCAACGTCAGTCGCAAAAAACGAATCGATTAATTAATAAAACCTTGTTACATTCTCTCTGTAATCAAATAAAGTATACATGCGACCGTTGAAAAGAGAAATTACAAAAGATATTTTATCACGTAATTTCTGAATTTTATTTGCGAATCATCATGATAACTCGCAGATAGTACAGTCACGTGCATCTACTAATTTTGTACAGTGGCCAGCGATTGCTGGCAGAATAGACAGAAGCTTGAGAGTACAGATCATAATAGAGCGACACACTATCTTCAACGCTGCTATTTTATCTAATGACCCCGTTAGAGTAACGAAAAATAAGTTTCCTCATTTTCGGAATATTATCCTCGTACTCTTTGCAAAATGTGGAATGCGCGCTCCCGAGAATTTCTTTGGGAGATGGATTCTCGATTTATATATGTATATACGTATATATGTAGGTGTGCATGATATTATAGCGCGTGGCATCCGGGCGTGCGCTTGATCTCTTTTCTATTAGAGCGTGTCCCGTATAGTTGCCTATGAAAAACAGCGGATGTTTTGTGTAAAAAAAAGCGGAGAGCTGTTAATAGATATTTCTTTTTTTATAAATGAAATATTTGAACTGTGACTATTGTAAAGGTTTGAACGCGATTAATTATGAATAGGATCCGCATTAAATGTACGTCTAATTAGTTGGTTTATTATATTTGTACGAAATGTTTCCCAGACCATAATCAATGTATGTTCGCAGATAGACAAGCATTTAATCCTCATAATTAACGTATGTATTTAATGCACTTCAAAATAATACAATTTATAATAATAATGGACTGAAAAAAATTTGCCGAATTTGAGAAGCGGTTTGGAAGAGATGGAATTAAAGAAACTTTATTTTGACACTTACCGAAGTCAAATTCGAATTACTTAAATGTATTAAGTCGTTTAGGTGGCAAGACGCCTTTGAAATACAAGTTACTAAATTGAAAAATTAATATATTTATAACAATATAATAATAATTTACACTTGTTCTAATGATAGAAGACAGTTTTATTTTCGATTTGAGAGGTCTCTTCTAAAAATGCCTTCGATAGCTAATTTCAACAGAAAGTAGAAAATTCACTCATCGTACTAAGATTCAAAGTTAACCAATGCATAGATTGAGCTCAAACTTTATATATATATATTAATTTTTTAATTTAGTAATCCGTAGTTCAAAGCTCTCTTGCCCCATTAAGTGAAAATGAAAAAGTGTAATATTTAGTAAAAGATTACTTAAAATCTAAAATTATCTGTATATAAGATTTACACACAGATATTACGATTAGATCGCAGTAAATATTTTTTAGGACTATCGAAAAATATTATTCTTTGGACTCAACTAAAATGTGATTCCCTTTTAAAAAAATTGTGATAAAAGTCAAAGAAGCGAAAAGGCTCGGGCATCTCTTTAAAATAATACTAAAGTAATTTATTCATAGAGTACATTGCACAATGGAGGATTTGTATTTTGATTGGCTCATTACATTGGCATATTACACATCGTCGCGTACAAAATACATATCGAGTTAAAATAAATTGAAATTTTTTTATTACGATTCGTCTCATTACCATCGCGAATTTACAGTCATTACGATTAGTACTTGATTATAGCAGGACAATTAAAGAGACTATATACACTACACTTTTATCCAGTGTTCGAAATTCACCTCTCGAAGAACAGTCTATAACTTTAAAAGTGCGGATACTGGACAGCACCCGCTTGAATAAATGCTCTCAATTTGTTGCTCTTAGACAGTAGGAGGATACGAGAGTAGAGACAAGCCGAACAAATGGCCAGTCGATACACTCGAAATAGCTTTCTAAGAGTAAAACGCGTCGCGACCGCCGCTTCCGTTCCAATAGATTGGCTCGTCAAGAAAGTGAGACATACACGTGTGCGCGCATTCTATTCCTTCCTTGAACTTTCAATGTTTATAACATAACATGTAATATTACAGCAAAGATACATTTTTTTTTCTTAAAAATTTATTTAAAAATCTATGTTTAACAAGACTTTAGCGAGAAGTTGACGTTGTATCGTTATGTACGTGGAGGCGTGTTTTTTTTTTTAATTTTGGCTTTGGTGTATGTTTTCGCGAATGACAAATTTTAACAATGGATAAAAATGATAATCAATTTTGGCTTTGGTCTAGGCTATAGCTTGATGGATTTTTAAAATTCGTTGCTCGAATGATGTGGTTCCTGTGTCATTTTCGGTTCTGGAATTTAAAATTTATCTTCGGGTATGAATAATTTAATTCGTCTGAAATACAAATAACAAAATGTTGCTTTTCGAATTGTTAACGCTATAAAGATTAGGGGAAGCTATGGGGTTACAAAATACATGAAAATAGAAAAATTATTAAATGCCGCGAGAATCTCGAAAAAATTAATCAGATTTTGTGGCAATGTGTACTGTACGTCGCCGAAAGAAGCCATCTTATATAAACAATTTGTGTAAAATTAAAATATTTCTTCCTTAATGCGTAGTTATGTTAAAGTGCCCAATGGAGTTTTACAAATAATCACGTATACAACTCTGGTAAAAATTACACCACAATTTGGCCAATTGTTACGTACGTTTGACTAAAATTAAATAAAGATACGATGTTTCATCAATGTACAGCTGAAATAAGCCTTAATAAAATGGTGTGAAATGGTACATAAAGAAAAATGTAGCTTTTTTCATTCTGAGACTGATTTAAAATATAAATAGCGAAATTGATGAATCAAATACAATTCGATTTCACATCTCTGCACAGGATGATAGCATCCGCTTCTCGTCTATCTTAATAAATAATATTTTTTAATACACATTTAAAAAAGTTTGCTATACTATCGAAAATTATTTATTAAATAAATTACGCGTTAATTACGCGTAAAGGATATCAAAGAATATATAACTTCTACGAAATTTCTCAATGGAAACGATCGAGTAATTAGTATTCTTAATGATAACTTGAATTGAGGCAATAGTATTAACAACGAATCTAAAATATTACTTTGCTCAATTGATACTATACATTTTACTAGTACTCGTCCTACCGTTTTAGTTGCATTAAAAGAAGGTACTTTAGTTTTGAGCACCGCCTCGTAAAAGATAGTCCGGTAAGGACTGGACCTGTAATAAATTATTCGCTTCATAGATCTTTCGATTGTAACTTTCTTAACAAATGCCTATTTGTTATTGCAACAGCTGCGCAGCTGTTACAATACACGTAATATGCGAGATCACCCCAAAACAATGTTTCCATAAATAAAAAAAATGTTGTTTATTTATTAGCAAAAAATTATTTAACAAACGAGATTGATTGGATAATATGTAAAAACAAAAAAAATATTAAAATTGTAAGATAAAATCGAATAAGTTTCCGTTGGTAAGTACGAACGAATAAAAATAAGATTTGAAACAGACTTGCGTAGCCGCACGGTATAAGGCGCGCAGTCTCACGTACCTTTACCGTTCACACTTTACTGTCTCGAGCGTCGGGAGTTCGAATCCCGTCGAGGGTAAGAATTTTTTTCTATCCACAACTAGCTGCATGCGTGTGCTTCTATCGCGCGCATTGCCGTTCCCTATTGTGGAAGATTAAAGTCCGCTTGTGCTTAGCTATGTTCACTGGTCTTTATCAATAGCCACGTCGAACACGCAGCCTTGCGACAATTTATTTCTTTTTTTTTTTACAATTAAAATTTCCCTTCCAAAGATATGATAATCACGATCGAGATTCTCTATATATTTTAGCTGTAAGTGTCACGTGTCTCTTCAGATAAGACACTAATATAACATAACGACGTTAGAAACGAAATCCAAAAATTTCCCGACTTATTACATTACATGAGTAAGTAAAAATTTGCACGTTGATTGCTGGCATTCTTTCAACTCGTCATTGTCTCGAAGCCGTACGATTGCTATTTTCCAACTCGCTCACTGTACAATTTTCATTTCAATTGCTGAGGGCTCGAGAGGTGGTTGGGGGGGGGGGGGCAGGTTCAACTCGCGCTGGAAAGTTTTCACTTCGGCCTGTCACTCCCTTAAAAAATATCGTAAAACTTTTCTCGTAAAAAGAGGCGTCGTCGGCTCAAGATTTTTCGCGCTACATTCTCATCGTTGGCCCTCTCTCTCTCTCTCTTTCTCCAAGACTCATCTGTTTCATTCATGCGGAATAAGAAAGTTTGAAAAACGTCTCCAGGGTAAGTCGAGAGAAAATTAGCTGCTGCAAAAAAAGAGAGGGAGAGTAAGGACAACGAGCCAGTGGAACATTATTCTTCACGTTTGCGCTTTCCGATTGGTCCATTCGTCGTTGTGCGATGGCTTTTATCGAGGCTTTAAGAAAAAGGAATGAAAAAATGCCTCTTTTCTATATAAAGAAAACAAAAAAAAACGAGAGAGAGAGAGAGAGAGAGAGAGAGATTGTCGAACTTTGCAGCCGCACTGCTGGTCAATATCTTTTCTCTGCTGTACGCGTGTGTTAAGCTGCAGACAGAAGCTTCGATTTTTCCTTGCGAATCTGGGGCATTGACTTTATTAAGTATACAGAGTGACGAGGGGCTTGTGACGAATCTAAGCTTGTTCCAAAAAAAAATTGTCGGATTTTAATTAAAGCTAGGAAATACCTCGAGGGAAGCGCAATACGAAGAAGGTGGATTAATTTTACTTCTGTGCACGGAAGCCCAATTCTTCTTCATGACAGTGTTATCATCCACGATAACAAAGTATCGTTTTGTTAAGGAGAACAGGTTCTTATTGGGTAAAATAAAAACGTTTACTTTTTTATGTCGAGAACGGGTACATGTAATTAGACGATATTTTTTGTTTACTTTATTAAAAATTTAAGCAAGATATTAAAGTTTAAAAGAGTCGTTATGTTCAAATTGGTTTATTTTCACTTATTTACTAATAATGTTTTTGAGAAATGACTGTTCTGTGCCATTGATAGTTTATATATAAGTTTTATTAAATATTTAAGTTAATACATGTAATTACGCACACAATGAAAGATATAGAATAATACAAATATTGAGTTATAAAAAAATAATATTTTAAAACGCACAGTAACTTAACTTAAACCTAAGATATATTTCAATTGTATACTCAATTTGACATTTCTGATATGCGAAACAATTCAATGGACAGTAGGATCGACTATGTCTTTTTGGAAAACATCGAATGTTTAGCATGGAAATATTTAAAATTTCTAATATCGATAATCGATAAATATTAGCATCTAGATGTGTACAAAATATATTATTAAATTATCTATTATTTAAAAAAAAATTGTTATGTTAACATTCTAATTGATTAACATATTTTAGAAAATATATCGAATCTAACGGTAAATTAAAAAAAAATCTATTTCTTCTGAAAACAACAACTTAATCCGCAAAAGTCTCAATCGAAAAAAAGACTTGAATCACGGGAGATCCGCCTTAAAAAAAAAAACATTTTTCTCTTCGCAAAATGAACGTTGATAAGTAGAAGTCGACAAGGTACAGCATAGATTTCGTACTTCCGCAGATAATGACTAGATAAATGATAAAGTCGATCTAACCAGTGACAGGTAACCGATAAGTCTAGCCAGTAGACTAACTTTATTTCAACGACTCCGTGGCGCAACGGTAGCGCGTCTGACTCCAGATCAGAAGGTTGCGTGTTCAAATCACGTCGGGGTCACTCGATAACTTTTTTGGTAAAATCCACAAGTAAAAGTGTACTTAAAAATTTTTGTTTTTCTAACTTTCAATCCCAAAATCGAACGTAGTCGCAAAAAGCGAGAATAATCTCTCCTACCGAACAAAAGCGAATGGAGAGAGAGAAAGAGAGAGAGAGAGAGAGAGAGAAAGGGACTTCACAGCACACTTTATTTGGAGGTCCCCCTTTCGAGCTATATATGCGCTCACTTACGTAAAACAGCCGCACACACGCCCTCTCCTCATGCAGTTCCTTTTACCTTTCGAACTCTCGTCGAAACGACGGGGTAAAGGGCATTGTCTGCAAAAGTCCCATTGAATCTGGAAACTCGTAGAGAATGAGAGTGAGGTAGCCGTGGCGTCACAAAGGATTCCTTCACGGAATTAATGCACGGGAAATGGAACTTTTATCACGGCCTCCGGTTATTAGCGGCATCGCGAGACTCTCGACCTACATGACCGTCGTCGCGCTTGGTTTCTTGACCTCCTGCGCTGCTGTTTAGACCGAGAAGTCTGCTGGCTTGAGAATTCAATCCGTTGATTCTCGTCTTTTCAATTTCGTTCAATGCGTCTTGCATATAATCGAAAATATGATTTACAACGTGGTATCGCATGTTTGTCGGCGAATCTCTTGGTACATCGATTTATATATTTTATTTTATTTATTTATTTAAATCTTTGACGTTTACGGAATATTTTTGTAAAGTTCGTCTTTGAAGGATTATAGGGGAAGTAAAAAGCGATTCTGAGAAAGTACGTATAAAAAAATGCGTGCCATACGTATTCCACTATTTTAAAGGCAGCTTTTTTCAATGGTGACATTTAAAAGTTCATAAAAACGACATTTACCATTGAAAAATCACGAATAAAATGAAATTTCACAATATTTTATCAATCAAAAACTTTTTAAATAAATGTTCTCGATGTCTGGGGAACTTAGCGGGAAATATGTTATTGGACCCTGGGGATTTTTTTATTCAAGTAAAATTTACTTTTTAATTTATTACATATTATTCTCGAAAAAAGTATACGAATATATAAAGATTAAAAATATTTTAGACGTAGTTACAGGAAACCCTTGAAACTTTTTCAATATTCTCGATACCTTTTTTGGCTTATTAAAAAATCATTGAATCAGAATGTTGAGAATTTTTTATTTCGAAAAATAAAATATTTTTCATCTTAGATAATTGCTAGTAAAACTCATTGGGTTCGAAAAATATAGCGACCAAATAACTTTTAAAGCACATCTACGTGGACGAAATAAAATAGTGATTTCTTTTTTATTCGAAAATTACGAGTTTTACTAAAAATTTCCTAAGTACAAAAATGTCTTACATTTCATCAATATATAATACTTACAAATATTTTCAATGACAATTTACAAAATGATTATTCCAGGAATTTTTGAAAAACCGGATAATATAACGTAAGCTTAAAAAATATTGGCGAGCATTTTTTAACTAATTTCGTGTAGTTTCTATCGTTTACAATTTTTATAAAAGTCCTAATCCTAAACAAATCCGTATTAAATAAAAATATGTGTGACTTTCATTGGGAAATTACAATATTCAGACATTTATGGACTCTCCTTGCAAACAGATCCTTATATGTCGAATACATTCTCTCTCAAGAATGTTCTGGTCTCTTCTACTCAGTTAAATGCAGGATTTGAATCGAAGATTGATTTTTTAATTTTATTCAGCCGAGTTACCTTGGCAGTATTTGGCAACTGTAATTGCATGCTAAATTCCGATTTCTTTAGAAAGAAGCTTTGATTTATACCGTCGTCTAGTACGCGCATATCGAGTATGTTCGAGTTAAATAACCAATAGCTTAGGATTATTTTATCGCTTGAATCGGATAATTTAGCTTTGACTTCTTGAATTATTGGAAATCGAGTTTTCATTCGATGTTTCTTTTTCGCGCATCAATTTCTCTCGATCCTATTTGCTGCGATGAATTTTCGCAGCCCACGAACTCTTGTATAACACGGGCACATCGTGTATAAAGGTTTGGGCTAACGTATAACCGCTCGAATAGATTAAATTAATCATGCAAATTTTTACGACGTCAAGGACCACCTTGACTTTGGCATCGTTTGCTCATTTCCATTCTAGAGGAAGGAACACATGAGCTATTAACATAAATTGAGCATTTGAGCAGTCGAGATTCCGTCTCTGCGCAGATTCAGTCTCCTCCCCTTTCGCAATACCGATATTAAGGTATACCTTCGAGTTACAGATACGGTTTCCCTTGTGACATTAGCTTTCTAACTTTGAAACGCGCTGTTTAATACATTGGGAAGCAAAGGCATCACACCGAAAGATCGAAGGTCGTAACTAATACATGGACGATTATAAATAAGTTGTATCTCGAAGACGACACTGTTATTTCGTTTAAATATGCGAAAATTTTCGCTCGAGAGAGTCGAGTAAACGCGAAAGATCCAACTTACTCTCTGAAATTGAGATAGTGAAATTTCGCTATTTGGAAGTGTATTTTCATTAGTTCAATATTGTAATATACACCGACCAATGCGGTGTAAATGATGCACTGTTTAAAATTGGTAATACAGACTGCTTGAACACGCGAACGTTCTCTATTCTACAAAGAGGATAGGAGGGGAAATAAAAAAGATAATAACCATGAGAAATAAGTCACATTTATTGAAGATATATTATATTTTTATATTCCATTTTTATTTAAGAGAATAATCGCTAAAAACGCTATCATGAATATTTCACCAATTAATAATAGTGAATACCGAAAGTAAAATGAAAATTCAGTATTTTAATTTTACAGACCAGACTTCTTCTCGTAATTATGCAAAGCGGTTAATACGATTTTTCAAGCGTATTGCATTTTTGGACGAACGAATTTTATAAATCCGTGTAATTTACGATATAACGTTAAGTATAGAAAGTTTCGTAGCGAAGAATGAAAAAAAAGCTTCTTTGTTTAAAATCAAATATTAACAAAATATAGCTTTACTTCTGAAGTTATAAACAATTGAAAAGTAGTGAGCTATTCGTGATAGCTATTATTAATAAATTTTCGGAATTCAAAACAGCTTGTTCAACCTTGAGTTGAATTTTGAATTTGAACATACACATTAATAATAAAGTGACAGCCACATACACATATATTTATCAGGCTGTAAATTAATGTCGATCGAAAGTAATGTTGTAATGATGAACATTGATAAAATATATGAAAATATTCATATATCTCGTAGATCGTGTAATGTTATAGAGGGTCCGAATGCCATAAATTTGAAAAATGCTTGTCGCTTGCGGTGCGATTGTCATATGGAACAATACGACCGACTTATTTTTGCAAACTCTGCAGTTCCATAGTATATTAGTTATTTGATTGATATGCAGACTGGCGAAAATGATTAAAATAAAATACTAAATATATATAGCCTTAGCATTTCCTCATAACAGTAACCTTACTTTAATTAACTCAACAAAAGTTTTATCTTCAAGACGAACCCGATATTCATAGTAAAAAAAAAATTAATTACAGCTTTTATCAATTTATTTTTCAACGTTTTTCAGTGAAAAACTCAATTACCCGCCAACGTATACACCTTAAAACTTCGTTCTTTATTAATGAAAGTACTGCTTTTGTCGCTAATAACCCGAATCCCCTATGTTTACATTAGCCATATTAATTAATTTTTATGCGTCGACCAGCCAGATTTGCCCTAGCAATTTTAAATTTCGAATGCAGAAAGTTGGATAAAAGCAACGTTGCTATCCCATACCACTGTAGAACCGGAATTCTCACGTCTCTCGAGATTACAGTATTGAACGCACGCACAGTTCTGGAGGAAATTAGCAGTCAATGATTCGTTTGACGAGATCAATGAATATATCCGTAAACTAGAACAGGCGAAATTGATCGATGACATTTATTGTTCGTACAGTATCCGAGTAATAACAGCCGTCATTGAAATACTATTATTAACGGATCTTGCCTCCTTGTCAATACGATATTGGTGGAATTCGAATAATCGAGCTTTCGACAAAAGCTCTAGGGGTCAAGACACATTTAAGGGAGTTTAAATTATTGTTAATTATGTAACTACATAACTATAATTTAAACTTTTCCAAATATTAAGAGATAAACTTGTGGTTCAAGAGGTCTAGGATATTTCTAAGCATCTTCAAAATTTGTTGCAATTTTTTCTCTATTTTTAATAAAGGATGCTCTGTACCGTATAAAAAATATAGATTTTTTTCGAATCACCACGCCTTTGAAGAGGTAAGATGCCGTCAAGTGAGTGACCCAAAATAAAGAATTTTAATTCGTTATATCAATTGAATTCTTTGTATATTTAACAATGAAGTTGAAGATATAGTTATACCTTGAATTTGAGCTTTGTCTCATATCTTTAAATCACTGCGATGATCACGTATACTAGGCTGTTGAAAATTAACTCTTCGTAAGATTAAAAGTGAACTAAATGACTAATTGAGCCGGTAATTGTCGTAAATACTATTTTCTAAATGAACAGAAAAATTATTAAAAACCAAAAACTTACTTTACAACAAATTTCATTCTGTTAAAGTTTTTCTACTGGTTCCGTTAAAAATTTTTATGTATTTAATACTGAATATTACATGTACAAAAAATGTAACTAACATAACTAATTAAAAATATGTTATTTTCGGTAGGCTCAGTTATATTTAGGTGTCTTGCCCTCTTAAGTAAGCTATCTTGTGTAACTGAGGGTCCCGCGAGAGGAATAGTTGGAAAATTTAGCTGCTAACGATTACTTGACTGGTTCTTAAAGTGGTGTATAACACAAGTTGTCTTCCTATTGTGTAGGTTCGTCTCGGAGAATTTATATCCCCGGGCGGATATAAAGGATTGACAAAGAAAAGCGCGCGAGCGATGCGAAAAGCTCGAGCATGAAACAATTCATATCACAACTCAGCAGTTATAGCTTTCTCCCGGGGAGTCGTCGCAAAATGAGAAGGGAAAGTCCTCGAGAGCTTGCAACACTTTGCTCAGAAACGGTCTCGCGAGTTATGAGCCCACAATATCCCTCGATGATTGGATCCTGTGAACTTTTCAGCTATCTCGTGCTTGCGAGAGCTTTTATTTACATGGCTAGGCTCTGGGTTTGAATTGGCGAAAATTAACTTAAAGCTTTTTGTCGATATTTTAAAAGCTTATTAGTACGTAATATTGTTGATTATATTTGTTAGTTATTTTTCGTTTACCTTTCTGATTACATTTATATAATATACATAACTTATACTTAAAGGTCATGAAATATATAAATATATATTAGTGAAGTCAGGGAAATTTGCTGTTGAATATTTCAGAGGGTAATTATTAATAATAAAGTGTTTTTATTAATTATGTTAATTATTCTATTCTAATCTCTTTGCAATTGATCGCGATTACTTTTATGTGCACCGCTCCGAGTAATTATTCATTAGTTAATTATATTATTGTATAAAGCTTGGTAAAATATCAACAGTTAATGTTTTCATAATTTTAGCTGGTTTTCAAATATTTCGTTTACTGTATTATATTATTTATGTAAATATTCCATCGCGAATTATAGTCAATAATAATCCTTTTTATATTATAAAGTCTTTAATAACCTTCGCTTCTATAAATAAATTATAGGGGGGGGGGGCTTACACTTATTTCCTACCTAAACTTCGAATGTCTAAAATACAAAACGTAATATCATTGTATAGCTAAACTTTTTTTCTTAAAAGTATGTAATAAAACATTATTTAATTTTCCTTACCAGAAGTTGATGTTATCATCCAATTTAGAGATTTTTTTAACTTTCTTGCTTTTGGAATAGCTCAAATGCTGTTGAACATTTATCTTTTCTTCATTCCGAGACTGATTAGAGATTTACACAGTAAATAAAATTAATAACACATAATTCTACAGTCCAAAACGACACTGTTGAATTTTAAAATTCCATCTCCTGAATCCAAAATTTAAAAAAAGATCATATCTTTACACAGGACCGTAACATCAACTTCTGCTAGGTCCTCATAATTCCACTATTAAATAATATTTTTAATACACCTTAAAAAAAAAAATTTTTTGTCAGCTTCATCATAATATGAAATTTTTTATTACATTCGTTCAAAGTTCAAGAAGAGAATAACTGTAAACCCGCCCTAAACCTCTGCTTCTCGAACTTCCAGGCTCATCGCTGATTGACACCGGCAATTCGCGGTTGAAATCAACCACCCCTTCACCCTCCCTCTCCTTCTAGCGTTAGAAAATTGATCGGATATAGGGATAGTGTGTCAGAGCTTCAGCGAAACTCGAGAGAATAGTGTCTATATATCGCAGTAGCACCGCGAGAATGGGCCGATAACTGCCGGGGAGTATTTGAAATTAGCCCTCGCAAGCTCGCGCGAGGAAAATAGCACTGCAAAGTGCGCCTGGAAAATTAAAGGAATAACCGCTATCCCTTTCAGCCCACTCCTTCCAAGGAGGCAATCACGGGAAGCTTAGCTTTCTCCCTCTCTCACAGCCTCAATAACTGCTTGTAGTCGAGAGTTGGATTTTTCTTTTGCTCTTGCGTCTAGCCGTTCTTTTCTTCCTCACGCCTGTCTGACTGTCTGTCTGTAGTCTGTCTATCGGCTTCTTTTGCTCTTTCTCGGGAACTACGGGACTGCCGTACACCGTTGGGAACTCGATATCAGTCGATGGGCTTCCTTGTACCGAGTAGGAACTTTCTCTCTCTCTCTCTCTCTCTCTCTCTCTCTCTATAGCTCTCTCTTACATGTACACGTACGAGCTTTCGCTGCACTCCACGAGCTGTAAACGCGCGCGCTGTAGCTTACGATGTATATGAATTATTTATAGGTCTTCCCTGGGCTATACATTGCCGAAGCGAAGGTTTGGCTGAATCAATTCGATTGATATAATACCTGTGCCTACGTCACTGCGCTTTAATAACTTTAATTTGCATACACGCTGAAGTACCGCAAGCTCCCGTGGCTGCTGTTTTCTCAATTGATAGGTTTCTTGTTGGAAAAATACTAGAGCAGTAGCCTCACGTCTCTCTTAAAAAAAATCCGACTTTATTCCCGTCACCTCTGGCTTTCATGTCCCTCGTGCGAATCGCTTACGAATTGTTTTCTCTCTCATCCCCCCCCCCCCCGTCTTCTGCGCGGGAAATCTCGTAACGCCCCGATCGTTAGAGCCTCTCTCTCTCTCACTCCTGTTGTATCGACCACCTACGCACACACTCTCATCCCGTTCGGATCGTAAAGTCTACGGGTATTCGCGATCATAAAGTTCGCGAGCTCGGCTGCTTCAGCATCAACCGAGACAGAGAGAGAGAGAGAGAGAGAGAGTCTAGGGGCTGAAAGACTCACGTCACAGAGAAATAGTGCCGCTGGAGAGTGTATATGTACACAGCTTTTGACGAAGTCGAAGAGCATGCCCAGAGGAATTCCTCTACGGGAGTCGTTCGAATTCGCCGAGTTCTAAGTCATCGTGATGTGGTGTATAGAGAGAGAGAGAAGCTGCTCTCTCTCTCTCTTGCCGTAGGATCAACGCGGGGGTGATTGATAGACTCGGTTGGAACGCCGTGATTTCCATGAAATTTTCTCCGGAGAGGGGACGCGATTCTTCAGGAGCTCGCGCGCGCGCAGACTCAGGAGGAAGTCAATTTTTCCAAGAGCCATATCGATTTGTAAACAATGAGTTCGGGGTGAATGCACGCCATTCGGCACCGCGTGCGCAACGCTAACTTATATAATATGTTTAGAGTTGTCGTTGCTATATGTTTATTCGCCGAAGAGAAAAAGAGATAGTACGTCGTTGCGCAATGAAAACTGCGTGGTTTTTCTTCTTTTTTTTTACACTACCTCATCGCAATCTTGAGCTTTTTATGCGGTGATTAATTGTAGCCGATAAAGTTTTATAGCGGAAGTAAGCGTTCCCGTAAAGGGATTTACTTTGAGGAATATTTATGTCTTTATGGAAATATTCCAAGGCTTTTGACCTTGTTATACTTTCTTTTATCAAAGCGTCGATATTATTTACGACGGTTGTGTGTGTGTGCGTATGTATGAGTAATTTGCTAACAGATGACTGGTCAACAATTTTTTTCTTCTTCAAAATATTTTTAAATGTTTGTTTGGCACTGTATTTACCTTCAGAATTCTTAAAAAAATTGTTCGTCTCACTAACTGTATGGCAAAGTGGGCATTTTATGCCAATTTTCAAAAAATTCGAACTTATCAGGGAAGCATTTGTCGCAAAAAAAACCAAAAGGGACTTTTCTTCTAAAATAAGTTATGTTTCTAACTAGAAATCTGGACTAATGTTCAGAAACTCTTGTTATTTGATATGATAGATTCAGTACAACTCCATTCCCAACTTTAGACTTTCGCAGTCACTTTTGTATTCACCGAAGGCATCTTCATGAATTTTTTTCATCTTAACTCATGATCGAACCTTCTCAAAACTGATTTTGAAGACTTTGATCACTTGAGGAGATTGTTATGATCGACATCTACAGTTTTGACGGTATTTCGTTCGTAAAGTTTAACTTACCTTAGAAGAAAAATCTCTTTTCTGTTTTTAATGAGGAATTTTTCCCTGAGAAGAAAATTAGTAAAAGTGCCAACGTTGTCATACCGCAATTTAGAGAATTTATATGAAAAAAATCTAAAAAAATTCACGAATGTAGTAGATACAGCGCCAAATGAAAAATTAAAAATATTTTGAAAAAAAGAAGTTTTCGACCGGTCAATCTGTTAGAGAATTATTCTACGTTTTTTAGCTTCAATATTCTGTTTTTTTTTCTTTTTGTTAAACTGGAGAAAAATAATCATAGTCGTTCAGAAGTATCTCCGTAGGCGCATTCTCATCTAGAGTTTTATCGATCGGAAGGTACTTTGGTTCCGAAATAATACGTTTAGCGAGGTCAAAGAGAGGATTGTCGATGCAACAAGTATTCAAATCAAAGAGCCTCCATACTTTTGTTGCTTCGAATTTGCATTTTCATTATTTCGCCGCACTGCAAAACCGGCTATTTTACCTTTTCCGATTCGCCGCGCTACACCCATTCTTTTTTGGAAACGAATGTAAATTTGAATGGGAATATCGAAAAACAGCGGGGAAGAAGCTTGTGAAAAATTCAATTCAAAGGAAGCCAACCGTGAGGGGGAATTTTTATTTTTCCAGCAAGCTTTACCGTATTTGTATTAAACAGTTAAAAAAAAAACAACAATAATAATAAACATTTCGATCGTCTGGATAGGATGAATTTGTTGATATTCTCGAAGCGAACTCGACACATTTGTCATTCATATTTCAACAGCGAGTGAAGATGTCACGAATATAAAAGGTATATTTTGCTTCTTCTAATGGCACTTTTAATATCTTTGCCGTTTTAGATCGTTAAATTCTGTCAGCAGTTTGAGTTAGACTGGGTTTAAAAAAATTCTGCATAGCGCGGGTGTGCCGTTTTATCTCAGAGGCTGTATAGCTTCAAGTTAAAATTCATTCTATTTGCTTTTATTGCCTGGATTCGGGGGAAATACATTTTTGGTTGTGCCGTTACGTTTGTTTTTAATTTTTTTTAATTGCTTCTTGCTATTGTTTTTTGACGGATGGCTGTTAGTTTCGATAGTATAAAAATGGCAGTATCTTTCAAAACGGAATTTTATTTCAGTTATTACGGTAACTTTATTTTCAACAAAAATGGGTTTATATAACATTTATTTAACTTTTAAACTAATCTATCCGTTGTTTTCATTTAAAATCCACGCGATGCGGAACAATGATAGATAAAAGTTGACAAAATTGGAATTTTTTTCTACATACTGGTCATCGCGGAAACAATAGAAAACACGTGAAAATTTTGTAAAAGCTATAAATTTTCGGAGATGGTCCGATGGAGATATTTTACGTAGCTTTCATGGAATCAAACAGACTAGAACATATTACGGTTTCAAGCCATAAATTTGCGAATACTTGTTACATCTCAACGATCGGTTTTAAAATGAAATAAATTTAATTTTAATTTTTTATTTCTCGTTTTTAAACTATTTCTTCATTGTTCTACTTATTTTAAGACTAGGGTATTTAGTAATACGTGAGAAAGTCGTGAAGGTTTGAACTTTTATTTCTGTTTTTTTATTCACGCATATATATGGCCTTTACCGAAGGCAACTAAGGGACAGTACTGGTTCGCAGTATTGACTGGCAGACTAAATTTTGGTTAGCAGTACTGGTATAACTTCGGCTGGATATTAGGATAATAGAAACGTGTCCAAATATTTTATGCCATTACTGACGCAACAACGTTTCCAGGGTTCAAGATGATTTTCAACACCTTATCTATTTCAGCTCTGAATTTTACGAGGATTTAATCCAATTATTATATGTACACGTTTAATATCATAATTTTAGTATCAATTTACTGTAGTACTGTAGATCATATATATATATAGTATCATCGAATATAGTATCAAGAAGTAAGTAGTAAGTTCAGAAGGTCATGTTTTTTACTATGAACTTTAAAAGTATCTAATAGGAATTGTCGATATCGAAAATCTGGGCCATTACTGGAAAACAGTATAGTGGTTACCAGCACTACTGAAACTTTTATTCGATATCGGAATGATAAAAACGGACCAAAGTCCTAGTAATCCGTTGGCCCAGTACTAGTGTTTTAGATTTAAGAGATATCACCTTATTTTTTATTTTATTCTTTTTTTAGATTTAGATATTGTTTCGACAACATGATTTACTCGATTACCGGTATATACAGGTATAACAGATTTGGTACAATATTGACGGAGGTCAAGATTTAAAGTACTATACCAGTATATATATATTTCAATATTGGCCCATTGCTGCATCCGCCAGTAGTGATTTTAAAGTTAATTGAATACTCGGTTAACATTCTTCACAGTACTGTAAACAAGTTGTCAGTTACAGACCAGTTTGGACTATTATTCTAACTAGGGCTGGTTTTAAAGTATGGATCGCCCTTATCATTCCAGTGTCTATTCAATACTGGCCAAGTACTGTCTTACAATTACCTACGATCAACGAAGTTTATCAACGAAGTATGGCTTGTTCTTATATTTCGAGTACTGAGTTAATGATATCCAAGTGCTAGCTTACACTACTACTGACAGGATGTCAGTACTCGTCCATTTGTCAATTCTTTCCATGATTTCATAAAAAATCTGTATTCCTTTCATTTTTATACTACAAGTAAAATTGTCAAACTGTGACCATCTTCGGTTAGAAAAAAACTTATTTTAAGCAACACTTATTGTGGCAACGTTTTGTCCTTGGTAGGACCTCTTCAAGCTTTTATTCAGAAATGTTTTAAAAATAACATTAAAAAAATTTGCACAATTTACATTTGGAAAAAACGAAATTCGATTACTCAAAAGTATGCGAGATGTAGATCTCTAGTAAAAAATCAGTTAGTTTAGTATACTAATTAACACAATTAGATATGGTAACCGAAATCTCAGCGAAGCCAAAATAAGTCTCACACGATCATACGTAAACAACAATTAAAATACTTGTTTAATTATAAATATTGTTTAGCAATGACATTAAAATCCTCCTGTCTATTGAAATAACTTTCAGTCAAGCCAACGAATAAACTTTCTGAAGTTAATATCCATAACCAATGCTTTTCCCTATCTGAAACTCAAACAACATTACAATCGAAACACAGAGAATAATTTCTTCTTATCTTTATAATGTTTTCTCGCAGCTGATTAAAAACGTTCCTACCAAAGACGAAACATTGCCATAATAAACGTTATTTTTTAACAAGTTTATTTCCAACCGAAGCTCGCCTCCTACAATTTGGCCGTTTTACTTCTAACTAAATAAATTAGCTTAGAAGAATAATTAAGGATCAATGTAGCTTTGGAGATGAGCTATTTAATACATCAAGTACACGGTTTGTTTACCGATGTTTCGCATTAGAATAGCTTGGCAACGACAGTACACAATCGTCAAACACACACACACACACACACGCTATTTCGTCTTCTGCAATGCAGAAGCAGCAGCAGCAACTCGGTTTACTCAATATTCAAATGAAGCCTGTCCTCTCTCTCTCTCTCTCTCTCTGCTCTCCTCTATCTTTCTATTTCCGCCTGGCTTTCTCGCTCAGCTTCGCGCATCCATACATACTCGAGTGTCTAAGCCTCTTGCTACCGGAGAGCATCCTGTACTATTATCTCTCGCGCGAAGTCATCACGATGCGCAATGGGCGGAGGGCTAATTTGCGAGTCCAATTTTGAGAGGTGCACGGTAACCTTTCCCTCTATCTCTCTTCGATTCGGGATGATCGTATGTATATATATATATATCCTTATCCTACGGGATAATCGTTTATCTCTCTGTCTCTGTGCTCAGGTTCGCGAGACGGTTTTAATTATTTGCGAATTGCAATTGCATGATGAGCTGGAGAAGGTAATCGGATGTGAGTCCTCCATGAATCTCTTTTGTAGAAACTGACGTATCCAGTTATGCAAATGGTAGTTTTGATTGTTTTCATCTTGAATATTCATGCTGAGCAAATGTCGTGTGTACATTATGTATTACAAATGTGTTGCTCTTGTTTGCGCGCGTTATCGGTTATATCGCACGTGTCTCGAAATTTTTAGAGATTATCGATCATTCGTGCAAAATTATAGCTAGACCTTGACCCCGCCTTTATCCATGTCATTGATCGAGATGTAATATTAGCATAGCGGGAATAAAAAATGGCCCAGTGCTGATATCCTGTCAGCGGTGATGTCTGCCTGTAAGTATTTTTCTAGGATTGGCCGGACTTCGCGATGATAACAATGGATCAGAGTTGCAATACTGGCTACCGGATTAGAGTCATAGTTAAAAGTCGGGCCAGTACTATCCAGCGTTGAATCAGTACTGTTGCGATAAAAACGGGACAGGCTTTAAAGCCAATACTGGACAAGGCCTGGTACTCTACTTTAAGTCAGTATTGTGCAGGGCCTGGCTATTTCTATACAAATATTTTTATTGTAATTTATACATAAAATAAATAAATTATACGATTGATTTAATGATCTGAATTAAACGCTTCATCGTCTGTACATTTTTTGCAGTTTCTCAAAGATTACATTTGCTCTTTTGAGATAATACTTTAACTCTGGTTCCGATCTGACCCTAATCACAGGGCCAGTAATGTCCTACATTAGTTAAATGCTACAGAGTTTTATCTCCCCGTGTATAAATTGCCAGTACTGGACCAACCCTGATACGTCATAGGCATGATAAGATCACACCCGAGTTGCAATACTGTTCTAGTCCAATTTTAACGTGTCGGATTAGTTGTTCCATTCCTACTAAGGTCTGATACAAACTTGACACGTCAGTATTAGACCACAGTATTGGTGTACATTATTCAAGCCCAATAGAATTTTAACTCTGGCTTTGATCTCAGTACTGGTAACAAGCATTCTGGTCCATTATTCCAGTACCGGTAATTCTTGCGAGGGTAAGAGATGAAAATCTAAGAAAAATTGAAAATTATCCAAGTCAGTCCAAGTCACGTTCTACATGAGAGCTTACAGCGGTAAATTACTCTACGCCGTGCGCTTAGCTTTGCACTACACATAATATATACCTATGTACTCACGAGTTTTGCCTTCGCCGACGTAGCCCTGTGACAGCGCCTTTAAATCCTTCATACACCACGTACGCTAGACTCGACGAAAGGAGCTTTCGCAGCTGCCAAGTTGCAAACGCAATTTCGCGTTTCTCTCTGAAACACACGGAGGCCGAGAGAGAGAGAGAGAGAGAGAGAGTAGTGCTTTCGGGGTCTCACGGCTGCAGCGATTTTACGAGTGACTTGCTGATAAAGAACGTTGTGCCACCCGTAGTAAACTTACCATCGCGTACTTCGCTTTCGATGGCGATAGTATATATTATAGGGAATGGTGATTGTATATGTATACATATATATATATATTTTTTTTTTGACGTCTCGAAGTCAGCTTTCCAATGGTTTCTGGTCTTCGACGCAGGCAAATATTATCGAATGCCTTGAATTTTTTTTCAGTTTGATAAGATGTTCCTGGCATTACGAGATATTTCAAATTGAATTTCCTGCGCGCGAAGAGTCAATCTGTGGAAAAATCTCGACTGAATGTTCGTTTAATTGCAAAGAGACAGAGGTGGAAAAAGTTCCTATAATTCGATACGAGATATAATCCCTAGAGGGAATGCTGTTTATAAAAATAGTAGTTTAGAAAGAGCTTTTTTCTTTGTAAAAGTGGGTAATTATTTTAAATTTCTTGTATTTATAACATCCATTTTCTTTTACATTATGGGTAAAACTGAGTAATTTATGGATCAACACAGAAGAAAACATTCTTCGAATAAACAAAAATTTATTTGATTTGGAACATTGATTGGTTCGGAAAGTCATAGGAGAATATAATCAATATTTAATACGTATTTATATCTGTAATACAAAAATATAGATATTTATAGAATTTGAATAAAAATTATTTACTCAACAATTCTCTATATATTACTTTAAAATTAATACAGTTTTTGATAAAAGTTTATATATCAAGTAAGTTTTTTATTCAAGTAATATTTTAATGGAAATAATTATAGTCTAATTTTCTTCTATCAAATAATCAATTTTTCAATACAGACATTTTCTTTTTTAAAAAATTCGTTCTGACAAAAAAATTTGCTAAATATTTAGCAAACTTATTTTCGGTCTGCACGAACGAAATGTGTCGTGAAAAATTGGCGATAAATCGGTCTAATCTTATTAAAGTGTTTATTATTCAATCATTTTGAGGCCACACATATGCCGCGATAAAAGCAGATAAAAATATTTTTGCTTTTCGATCATTTTAGAACTATCTATAATTTATTACCATGTACGTACATTTCTAAAAATCGTATTTATCGACTAATATGCGTATAACGCGGCAAAACGATCTTCCGCTAAATTTAAATTCCTCTCGTCTTTTAACGTACGAAAATATACGTCCATGAATGCAATGTATACATAAAAGTGATTGTATCATTTGAAAGCACTTTTATCACTGAATTTTGCCTCAATGCCAATATTGTAATTAATAAATAATAACGAATGAAAATTAACTTGATGTAATACCAAAATAGATTAATTTATTTTCAATACTACGTGCGAGCTCTCTATTCTTGAAGTCGGACTTACGACTATGTTTATAATAGTTTTGATTCTTCGAGAGAATAAAAGAAACAAACAAAACAATAATACCTTTCTTAGATTAATTTTAAGGGGGTATTATACTCAACTTTTACCGACTGCTTAAAAAAGTCTTGAATCTTAATATATTACGCAAAACTAAGACTCAGTTGCTCTTCAGTTTTACCAATTTTCGTTCAAGCTTTTCTCGAAAACATATTAATATTTTCGATTCAAACAATTAACTCTTTGTTTTGCGTAATTCCGTGGACTTATTAAGATTCAAGCATTTTTCCGTCGTTCTACCGCTGTATCGACTCAGTCGGTAAAAGTTGAGTATGCTGCCCCTTTAAGTAAATTATTGCGCAACAATGAATATAAAAAACACACACCCCCACATTTATATATATATATATATATATATATATATATATATATTCGTGTATACAGCGAAATATAGCGAATGACTGATAAAATAAATTAAACACCGAAAGGGACGATTTGCGACAGATAGAGAGAAGAGGAGTCGTCAGAGGTCGACGAAAAAAAGAGGTTCGCGCTGTATTTACTTTTCATCGCGCGCGACGATGCAGCAGCGCACTCGAATCGACTAGCGAAGAGAGCCGTCGGCATAACTTTATTGATTTTATTCCACTGCTATTGCTCTATACCCTCTTTCAGATTTTTGCGCGAACAAGCAGACATACAGTACGTCCGGGCGTTCGACTGGAAGAGCCGTTTGACGTGACGCTCGTTACGAGTTCTTTTTTTTCCCGTCGACTGAAGAAGCTCGTAGAAATCTTATGAATTTCCTCGACGATCTACCTTTGTACGTTACAGTTGTCGTCGCAATTCATACGCAAGCCTGTTTATGAGTTTTTCTGTGTCGAGTTTTATAATTTAGACTCGACGGTGTACGCGAGCTTGCAGAAAAAAGCTCAAAAGAGATTTACTCATAAAACTCTGGCACAGCCAAAGCCATTGCACGTCAATGACGACGACGTTCGTATTATTCAAAGAGTAACACAAAAGTCATAGTGCTAAATCCGACTTTCTCTCTGCTTCTCTCTCTCTCACTCTTGAAATCCCATTAAGTTTGTAGAAACTCGTCGCGTATGAATATTTATTGGTTTAAGACCAACAGCGCTTCGTTATGTGACCATCCGTTGAGTATAGTGGCTACTGGCGTCTCTTTCACGCTCTCGAAACTCGGTTATCACGAGAGTTTATTAGTGTTTGCCTCTGACTCGTACCTCGAAAATTGCATCCCGCCAGGCAGAAGCCGTATAAACACTATACAGATTTTTCTCTCTCTATCTCTCTCTCTCTCACTCTTTCTGCCTAAATGAAATCTCGGCTCTCGCGCGTATGAATAAGATTTTTAATTATGCGAGATGCTACTACGCGTAATTGCGAGCATCAGTTTTATGGGGAATTCATATTCATTTTCCCCCTCTCTCTCTCTCTCTCTCTCTCTCTCTCTCTCTTTCTATCTCGCGTACGTGGGAGCTAAATACGACAGTTTATGTGCAGAGAATCCAAGCTCCAGTCAGGATTGCTGGGCGAATGCTAATTCTAGGGGGTTTGAGAGATGAAATGATGCTAATTTTGGAGAGAGAGAGAGAGAGAGAGAGAGAGAGAGAAATGCGCTCAAAATATGCGTTGACTCGCAAGTTAGTGTAATTCGTTAGTGTCGAGGACTTTAAGAGCGAAAAATACTTCTTTACACTGACAGAAATAAATCTTTTCCGCCAAAGTCACAGTTCTTGAAATGTAGATTAGAACTTTACGAAAGTGAATTATTTGCACGAATGCATTAATTTTCGCAATGCATTCATTTTTGTATGATGTTTTTCAATTTGAGTACACGATTTTAGATAAGACTTAACGTGGAGATTTCACTGTTAGAGATTGGAAATTTTAATTAAAAATTTTTTCAATAATGTTGTTATCATTTATATTTATTTTAATTTTAGGAGATATAATTACCTCTGGTTTAAGAGGTGTAGAATTTATCTAAGACTTTTCAGAGGGTAATTTTATAAGTACATTAGAAAACATTATTAAGTGTATAGACATAATTTTGTTAATGTTGACTTTGGCGTAGGCGACAGCTTGAAAGCTCAATTGATTTTAAAATTTTAAAGCTTAAATAATGTTATTTTTTATAGTATTTTGGGCTATCCAACTCAGCATTTATTGTATGTACCATTATCATACGATTTAATTTGTTTAACACAATTTTCATTAAGAGACTTATTAAATAATAAATAGAACGTCACTCGAGCTTTGAATTTTAAAAATCCATTAAGCTTTTCCTGCTGTAGCTTACTTCAAAGCTAAAATTTAAAAAATCACATCGCTAGACAAGATGATAACGTCAACTTCTGTAGGTCTGATTATTAAATCATTTTTTTAGGTACGAACTTCATGTGGGACAGCCTTTACAGTTTTACCATCGAAAAACCATGTCACGATATCTGACACAATTTTTGATAAAAGTAGCTAAAATCTCGCTCTAATGTACTATCATAAATACCAAAAGAGAATTTTTTCGTTTTTTGATAATTTTACTACCAATTTAAAAATTTTGTTTTGAACATTCTTCTCACCCTATCGTGACCTATTAAAATTCAGCTTGATTGAAGTCATACTAACGAAAGCCGCTAAAAACGAAGCATTCTACATGCAAAACTTAAACGGGAAACTTCTAGATCATCAAAAAATTTTTTCATTTATATGAATAAAAAACACTGCTTAGAAAAAAAGTTATCCTCACTAAACGAATTGCAGCTATAACTTTTTTTATACACAGTTTTAAAAACCATAAATTTTACATCGAATCACGAACTATATACAAAAAACTTTTATGAAAAAAAATCAATTACAAACATTCAAAGTTTATTAAGCGAAACCTACCTCAAGATCGTCCTATTTTTCGATCTCTCACCCACTACCAAGTCCTAATTTTAACAAGAAATAGTTCCCAAAAATCAATTTACTTAATTCGCATTGCTATAGTTAAAAAAATATTTTTTCTAACTATAACATTTAACCCGAATAAATATTGAAGTTAGTTACGAACACACGCGTCATTCGATGAAAGGAAATAAAAAAAAAATTATAATTTCTACGACAAATACACATTTTCTCTTCTCCGCCGATCCGGAGAAAATATTTCGACCCCAAGACGCTAAAAGAGCACCTATACTCCTGATGATAAGCAGTTCGAGACTCTCGCCTGTATATACAGCCGATCCCACTCTTCCGGTGGTCGTATCTTCGTATGACGTATGCGCATACAAGATCCGACGACAATGCTTGGAAAATATTCTCCATAAAATATTTTTCCAGAAAACGCGATCCTCTCGCTCGAAAAGGATACTTTCATTGTATATACGTACTCACGTACAATGGACATTTTACGCTACTGCGCACTGTATGTATATACACTTGCATGTATCCCTCATAACCGAGGCGAAAGAGATAGAGAGAGAGAGAGAGAGAGAGAGAGAGAGAGAGAGAGAGAGTGGGATGAAACCTGCAGTTTTTTTTCCAAGCCAGCAGCCAAAGACCGGTCGAATTCATCCCCTCCACTTTCCCATGTTGAAAGCTGCTATTCTTTCGCGAGTGTTTTAAAAATTCCGTCGTATTCTTTATACCAGGTCGTGCGTTCGCGTGTTGTCGCTGTGCGCGAAACTACAGCCAGTACCAGGCAAATGCACGCGCTTTTGCTTCGTATAAATGGACCGAAAAACTGTCTGCTCTCATTCTATACGGCGCGCGTAGCCGAGCTATTATTCGCTTGTACGGGTACGTATGTGTACGTGCGTTTATGCACATGCGAAGAGAGGCTCTGTGCGCGTGCGGGTTTGCTCAATACGTGTATATATATGTACAGGAAATAGGATCAGCAATGTCTATACAGGAAATACACCTGTGTGCGTTCGCGGAACTACGTGAGTTGGATTATAATAAATAAGGGAACCATCGCTCGCACTTGGCTAGCTCGTAAACTGGATTGTAAAATAGGGTCGTTTCTCGAGGAAGTAGACGTCCTTTCCCTTCCTATCGGCCCTTCGTCTTATACACTCACTGTGCGCGATGTATGTATTATGAGGAAGTAAAATTTTTCAATTTTTAAAGGATGTAAAAACAATCTTGTCTTACTTTCCTCCCGTATAGAACGTTCGTTCATGCTCGTCGATTTTAAGACTCTCTATGGAAATTTCATTTTTTTGTCTCGCAAGCAATTTCAACACGCTACGGTATGAGCGATTCGATTGACGAGTATGCTTTAATAATCTCCGTTTATACTTTCATGGATTATGTAATATCGCGAATTAATATTGAATTACCGTCGTTAATCGATTTGAACAAAATTAATCAATTCACTAAATTTTTAATACTAGCTCTTGCGTAACTTTCACAGCTTTTAAAAATGTAATACATTCGTTAATTTTCCCAAAGCTTTCAAACGCAAATCGCTGTCTATAGACAGCGACGAATTGATTGATGACTTTTGAGGAATTGTCAATTTCCAAATTTAGACACATCACGATGAGAATAATCAGTATCGAATGATTGCTTCGTTGGCATTTATTCACTCATTTTAGATGGTGTCTAAATTTGGAAATTTACCATTCCTCTAAATTCATCGAGCAGCTCGTCGCTGTCTTTTGCATTTTGAGACGTATATTTTCAAGCTTTTAAAAAATCAATAATAATGCAAATAAGTTGTTAGAAAGCAATTCCTAAATATTCTAACACATTTTGTACAGAATTTCGAACGTTTACAGCTTGTCACTTGTACAAATTAATTTATTTAGAACTTAATGAATCATTCATTAAAAGTCATCAATCCGTTTGTCGCTGTCTTTTATATTTCTAGGCATATTATATTTGAGCTTTGAAACAAATAATAAGAAAGTACGTTGTTAGGAAATAATTGTTTATTACTACACTAATATATTTTGTACAGAATTTCGAATGTTTACAACTTGTCACGTGTATACATTAATTTATTTACAAAATATTAAGCTATCGGGAACGCGAAGGATACCTCATACATTCCGCTGCCTTCATCCTGTAAGCAATTTGATACAATTTACCAATAATTTTTTCAGAAAATACTTCCTAATTGAAATACGTACGATGCAAATTCTCGAAGAATCCTTTCACTACATGTCGACCAAATATATTTCTCTACTCTGGCCGCATACGGAGCCATGATTGTACTCGTTTTATCATCAGGGTAGGCATTGCAATCTTTGGTGCTATCAATTTCGTCGTGAGGCAAGTTGAGTCTAAAAACTAGAAATGACTTAAAATTCGCATTTTAATGAGCAACGAAGCTCAATAGCATTCAGATATATCGCGGAAGACGTACAAATGTCCAAGTTCGTGAGTAGCCGATTGGAGTCCACTGTAGCTGGAATCGTCGTTGATAAAGCCAACATTATAACTTTCGTCGCAAATGTCTCCTTTATACGCTGATCCTTTGATCGGACCAGTACTTAAGCTGAAAGACACAGCGATGTGTGTTTATACTTATAGCTAACATATTGTTATTTTTTTCATTCAAAAGAGAGATCTTTTAACTTTCTTGTCATTCTGTACAATCCAAAATAACCAAATTTTTGTTAGTTTACCTTGTCATCGATATAATAGCGTCGTAATTTTTGAAATCAACGTATTCGTTGAATTGAGTCCTAAAATAATTGCTCTGCTTGCTTAAGAGTTCCAAATAATTCAAAGAGTCCATATCTTCCGTTTTGCGAGCATCGTAAACGAATCGCAGTGCGGTGTCGTCCTGAATAGTTCAAATTATTTTTACAAATAATGTAATAAATATTTCAAATTTGACTTGGAAAAACATTCCGTGAAAGAACATACCATCGCTATGATAATTCCGGTAATTAAAATCTTTACTTTGATAGAGCTCAGCTTTTGATACTTCAAATTCACTGCATTCCAGAAAATGGATATATATTTTAAAGTTTCAGACACGTCTTCTCCCATTTTTCTGTAAAACATATCACCATTATATCGTATTAGAAAATATTTTTTGCAATTAATAAATGTTTTCCAATGCAGAGGCTTACTTGAAATAGTCATTGGTTATTACAATCAAAAGCTTCGGATACATAACATCCAGTGGCTCTTCGAGCTTTTCTAATCTATGACTTCTCTCAACTAATTGGAAAAACCAAAATATTGCAATTATTTATAACGATTGGTTTAAATAAATATAAAAACTTACGCATCTGCGTAGAATCATTATTTGCCACATTAACATCGAAAACAACGTGATCATCGCCTATATTCGTCTCGCTGGACCTCCACCACTTTTCCGGAACAGAACGAACTATTTTAGCCATTGTACTTTCTCCGTAAATGCCATCCTAAAATTGCATTGAATTACGATTTACTTCTAGCAGTGGTATCGATTAATTAACACATCTTAATTTGAACATTTGAACTTACGTAGTAAATGAATTGGTCTTTGTAGTAAGCCAAGAGAGTAGACATCTTTTCAGGATCTTCGTACAAAGTTCCATCGATTTGAGTTTCTTTCTACGAAGGAAAGTTACGTGAACGTTACAAGATGAATCTCCAGTAAAAGATAAATGCTCAGAGAAATAATTATTTTTTTCTTACTTGGCTAAGTTTCCGATAAGAATGACCTGTACGACTATCTCTATCAGATTTTACGGTCCACACAGGAACGTAGTTTAAAACATTTTCTTTGATAGGATTGAGATTCAATTGAACTTTACTTCCATCAATTTCAAATTCTACGGGACGCAGTTCTCTTTTAGATCGATCATTCCTCGATGTTCCCAATGTGACAGTCTTGTAGTTTGGTACTGGAATTTTGTAAAAAAAAAAAAAAATTGATAAAAGTAAAAAATATTTTCTAATCTCTTTAGTATGCATAATTTAAAGCTACACGATTACCTTCATCTCGCGTACGATGGAATATTCTGCGGAACTCAGCATCGTTCGGATTGTTATCGATCTGTCGAATAGTAATGTTGGTTATTAAATTTCAATTCAACGGGAGTAGAATATTTTCTTTGGGTAACAAAAGTTATTTTTCGACAAAATACCTCGCGAGCCTGCACAGCTAAGATCAGTGCACTGTTGACACATAGTGTCAAAATAAAAATTTTACTTGCCATCCCGAAAGTGCAATTCAGACTGTAGGTGATATAAATTTTCATGCTAGTTTAAATACTTAACGTTTAAATGAATAATTATGAAAAATAGCCCATATGTACACAGTTAAAATAGAATGACGTGGCTTAATTATATCAGAACAGGTGTGTAAACGGTCTGACAAAATGTCATTAATAGAAAATTGATCGATTACCGTGAAGCGATCCGAGATACAATTTGTCAAGATTAAAGCTTTCTTTCATGTTTCTTTAATTAAGAATTTTTCATTGAAATATCTTCGTTGTACGGATCAACGTAAATATTTTTATCTTTCGTCTCGGTAAGCTTCGCCGTAGGATATTATACTTTCAATTACTGAATAAAAAACGGTTCTATCGATTTCTAAATATAATCGCGGCTTTAAATCGATTTATTAATTATTTACTTTATGTAAGTTTAGTCAATATTCAAAAATTACATTCGATTTTACCATATTCTTCTAGGAAAGCGTCTATAAAAATGTACCAAACATACGTGATATTACTATAGGAATTCAGAGATAAAGTTTTTCTCTCCCTTTGTTTGCTCAAAATCAATGGAATACATATATTGGTATGAATCGCTTTTAAAATATAATGAAGCAGAATTAATTTTTCCGAGTTTGCTTATTGGGTTGCATTTAAATGAAGAGCAGATTCTGTTTTATGATAAAATAGTCTTCCAAAGTTTTAAATCACTCGACGCCTGCAATTCATAACAATATTTCGAACTTATAACTTTGCCTAACGATAACGATAATTTTCGTCTGAAACGTCGAACTTTCGTAATTAATTGGCATATTTTATTGTTACGCAAAGATAAGATGTGTTGTATAAAATGACAATTCATACTGTACAATAGAGCGCGATATCTTTTGTAATTTCAAAAGTTGAAACTACGTCAATTCATTCTGATAAAGAAACTTTCCATTTTTAATGATAAACAAGAAGATTCTTTAAAATTCAAATAGCCAAATGTGTCTATTTGTTTCGTTCACTGCTATGAAACGATTTAGTTCTATTTCCCTTAAAAATCGATTCCAATACATATAAGAGATAATGCACGCGGCGCGTTTAATTTTCGTTGCGTAAACAATTGAAAAAAAAGAAAATGAAATTTTCACTATTTCAAACTTCGAAATCATCCCCGTGAACGTAGGAGCACAGTACTCGTAATGTAACAATTGCCATAAATTTGTTGTTACGAACATTATTTGCATATTAAAAATCTCCTGACACTTGGTACAAGACATCGTTGTGTAGAAATATATATCGTTACAAAATTTACATAAGTTAAACAAGTTCAATGCATAACCTCATTCTTGCATTAGCATTTCACATGTACAAGCGGAGAATGTTGAAATTCTTAGTTTCTCTCTGTTTCGCTTTAACTTTTGACTCAAGTACACACTATATTTAACTGTCTTCTATATTACGAGCGAATGTGAGGGAGGGAGGGGGAGGGGGGTCGAGTGGTGGCACGAAGCAAGAGGAGAAAACGAGGGAGATGAGGTATGCTAAAATGATGTTTCAACGTCTGGAAAATGTTTTTCTCGGGTTCTTTTTTCCCCACCACCAGCCCCACAGTTTCCCGGGGAAATTTTCAATTTTCTTAATTAGACAGTTTCGTTATCTTTGAAAGCGTCTATACATTCGAGTAGCACGCGTCTGCGGTATATCTCTTGGGCACGCACAGCTACACAGACCGACTACAGGAATTATCTCGCTGGAAAGTCAAAAGAGAGAACAGCAATACGCAACCGCGAAAGGGTCGTTACGGCGAACCCGAAACGATTTTCCCGAGCTCTCATTTATACGCGCTCATCCGTTGAGTAAACGAGAGAGACAGAGAGTGAGAGAGAGAGAAAGGTTTGCTCTTTAAAAAGTGATTCCCAATGCTGTGTCATTAGCGCAAGTGGCCATTCCAGCGCGGGAAAGAGCAAAACCAGTGCCATCGCGCAAATTGCTCTTCTGTAGTAAATGTGTCTCTGCTTCATAGAGAAGTGAAACGTAACGTATACACACCTATACATTGGCATAGCGCTCGGTACATATACAGCATGCGCGCAACTTCAACTTCCGGTCAGAAGGTAGCCAGCCGTTTCCGGAACATGCATCATCGGTCGCCGATAAAGTTGACCGTCGCTGTTCCGGAAACTTTGCCGCTCCTCTATCTCTCTCTCTCTCTCTCTCTCTCTCTCTCTCTCTCTCTCTGGGTATATATGGACGAGCAGCCCGAGGAACTTCGCTTTAAGCTCTTAACGTATACGAAACAATTGATTAATCTCTCTCTCTCTCTCTCTCTATTTTATACTGTACGGTGCATGTGTATGTGTCTTATATACGTATGTATTCGAAAGGCGAGATGCCAACAGTGCTAAAAGCGTCTTCGACGAACTTGCAAAGGTAGGGTTTTGATAAATTGATGCGTTATTTCTATGAGGGCGAGAGATGATTGATTTTCGAAGTAGCTACATATGCTTTCGTAACCTCTTAGATGAAAAACGATAATTAAACGTGGATTTAAATAAATATAAAGTAATTTGTGTCTAACAGTAAGCGTTAACGATAATAATAAGTGAATAATTTTATTAAATCTAAGATTTTTTTTTATTTTCCATAAATATTTATTGAGAGTCACACATTTCTGTATGAATAATGAATTAGTAAATTCAAACAAATGTATTTACTGTAATTTAAATGAGCTTGAAGAACGCAACGGTTCATGCAACGAAAACAAAATGATATATATGTAATACATATTATATATGTTCAAATTATATTTATTCAGTGTATTGATGAATACACTGAAAAAAGTTTGGTGTATTTCAGAAAATTTATTGATTAAAAAATCGCTTTCTCTAGAGAACAAAATATTTACTGGAATATTAAAAAATAAAACATTGATATTAAATAATACTTTACTTAAAACTAAAATTATTAACGGTACTTCCTATATGCAAATAAACATTTATTGACTAAAATATCAATCGTTTATTAGGAGTTAATTTCGTTCTTTTAATAAAATGTTATTTGCCATTAATTAATAAACGCATGAAAATATGCATTTGTAATTATACATATAAACACACATTTTACACACTGTCTACAATAAACCGTCTATTTTATCCATTGAAATGAACGTCATGATAATAAGATAACCCAACGAGCAGATATTTCGGAATGAAACAAATTTTTTTTCGCGTCTAACAATTTTCTTTTCAGTAATAAAAAAAAACCCCGTTGTAAGATAGCCAACGAGGGTGTTTCGTAGTAAAAAAAAAACTGTAATGACGCAAGAAAAGAGAAGAGAATTTAGCGAGATGTTACTATTCTATATATGCACTGTAGGTAATTAGCAAAACAGAGTAACACAGCCATTACATTCTTCCTACGGCGCTTCTCTCTCACGAATCGCATTTTTTGCCTCACTGTACATACTCCTGTCCGTAGACAGCGAGCGCGTATACTCATCTCTCGTTTGCTCAACTGCCACTCCCTGAAACGGTCGTCTGCGTCGCGCTTTGTTCGATATATCGCGTCATTGTAACGTGCTTTCGTTGTTCGATACAGTGTGGCGTAATTAGAACGTGTGCTTGCGCTTGTATCCGTCCAATGTATAATTTATATATATATATATATATATATATATATATATATATTACGTAAAAAATGTGAATATATATGTATGTGTGTGTGTCTATATATGTATAGGAGAGCTGCAATATTTTATTCTCGTCGATACGTAAAGAGGATTACGTTTCTCGAGCGTGGACGAAATACGCGAGGACATGAAAATCGGATTTTCTCATCGCGTAGACGTGTGCATTAGCAGATTTAAAAAAAAAATGTAAATATGCGCACGAACGAAGAATTTGCATAGCGAAATGCGGAAAAAAGCTCGGCGTTGCGAGTTCGTTTGGAGACAGACAGTGAAGAGAGCATATGCTCTTGATGCAAAATGATTTCGGATGTGCTTACTAAGTCGAAGATAATTTGGCCAAATTATACAAGATTTGTTTGCAGTACGAAGAGTCTGTGGTTGACGTGGTTGATTTTAAAATTAATTCAATCTACTTGGATTCGTTGGTAATACTTTTAAACAAAGTTACAAAATCATTGCGAATTCGAGTTTAAGTCTGTATCGTATGTTAAATAAAAAAAAGCTGCTTTCTATTTTTATACGCTGAAATTGAAGATCGTTACAATGAACATTATTTTTTTTTATCTTTAATGTACAATTAATAAAGTGGCAGACTCTTTGGACAGGCACAAGAAAATATTTACTTCGATTTATAATCGGTGTATTTATTCAAATGTAAATTTAATTTAAATATGCATTTAAATTAATGTAAATGTATTTGTTTAAATGTACTAATTCGTTATTCAAACGAGATTTTTTTTACTTCAAATAATGAATATTTAAAAAAATTATTTATATGCACAGATACATATTACATATAAATAAAAAGGCTTTTTGATTTTAAAAATATTATTTAACGTATTCGAGCGTATCGACACAATGACTGAAAATAATTTTATTTCCAAATAAAAATTTTTCAAAGCCAAAACGTTATTTCTTAATTCAAATAAATATTGTTTACTGAATATATTTAACATTTTTTTCAGCTTACAATCAACCAAATAAATTATAAAACAAAATCAGTAATGAATATTCAAGCGATACGTGTCCTTATCTCCGTTCGATACCCGACATCGTAATCCACCTAAAACGACTTTTCTCGTTCAAACAAAGCTCTAATCTCAGCGACGTAAAAAATTAGCATAATCGCTCAACAAAATTCCAAACAGCGCTTTCCCTCTGTTCGTCGTGAGCTCCGAATCAATGGGAGTAAATTTTTACGTCTCGCTCAGACGAATTGAATTTCCCGCGAAATCGCGTTAAAGCTCGCGAGCGAATTTTATTTTACACCTCAGCGCAAAAAGCAGAAAAATAGCGCAGTGGCCAGTATTGCTAAAGAAGTTATTATCTGTGGCGTAGTTTGCTGCAGCACACCAAAGTCGAGCTTTCTATGGTCTATATATATATATATATATATATATATATATTATATATATATGTGTGGTACAGTGTCTGACACGTACAGCGGCTGCTGCACGTGATTTATTCCTGTAATTTAAGCTGGACACTCGGCTCTCTTTCTACAGCGCGTTGCGCTAACTTTCTCCGTGTGTCCCGCGGCACTTTTGTTTCGTTTTCCGCTACTGTGCTCTTTCCTTTTCAATATATACGTATACAGAGGTGAGCTTGGATATTAAGGGAACGAGCGACGGGACAAATTAAAACTGTATTTCATCGAGCATGCTAACTTTTCGACCGGTGAAAAATCCGTAGTCTGGAAATTCGGGGTATACATAGATATACATTGAGTTGTAACCTCAAAGTGTCGGTGGAAAGGGTGTAGAGGAAGAGGGTGGGAGGGGGCGGGGGTAATAATTGCACCAGATGCGCACTTAGCGAAGAGAAGTTAAGCTGGAAGCGCGCTGTTGTGCACTTCCTGTGCATATGGGAGAGACACTTGGATGAGATTTTACATAAGTCACTTTGAGACTTGAATATAACATTCTATGGCCAGATAATTAACATTACCTTCACGGGGTAAGCCCGTAATTGTACGCTGAGTATAACATAAAATTATTTATTGGTCGTAGATAAGAAGACGACTGAATTCGAGTAATTAGGATTTTTCTTTTATTTTTTACATAACTAAAGGCATCGTTCGTTTGATGTTGTCCACTTTTGTGTTTGATTTTTGTACGTTTAGTCATTTGTCGCGGAGTTTTGAGCTACTCTCGAAATTTGTCTTTTTGACTTTAGAAGCAGTGCAGTAGTTAACTTGGAAATAGCGAGTCTTAACTTTACCTTCAAAATTCAGGGCATTTCCACTCTTCATTGGTGAACTTTTCATGACAACTTTTGTGTTCAGTGAATATACGCGAATTACAAAGTCTAGCGTATAATTGCGATACTTTATACATTTAGTGAAAATTCCCTGTTTAAAACAGTGACATTTGATTGTATGCTATTCATTGACTTATAGAATAAAACCTTACTATTTAAAACTACTACTCTTTTAAAATTGTACATAATTTAGATCAGAATCTTACAGTGAAAGTGCATTTAGAGAGTCACTAGTTAAAACAGTGCTTTTTGGCGAAATATTTAGAATAATCACGTTTTCTTAATTGGATTATGTTTTTTAGTTGGCTGATTTTTGAAGGGTATTTCTGACGACTGGTTTTGGAAGTATGTTCCCGAACTGGCTGGTTTCTGAAGCATTTTACTGAATTGACAGGTTGATCAATTATTTTTTCGAATTGGCGGGTTTTTCCACCAAGTTATCGATACATGGCTGTCCAATGGTTGAATATTCTGGTGAATATTTACATTAAAGATAAATCGTTCCCAGGATTCCTATCCTTAAAAAACGAACGTTACTCTTTAACAAAAATTACAGTAATCTTCACATTTTTTCTACGACCGAAAATTAAATTAAATATGACAACGAACTCGTTTTTCTTTACCAGAAATTAAATTTTCCACGATACAAGTAAAGTGCCCAGCTTTTCCATTGTTTCATACTCCGAAGTGTATAATCGCTTATTTAATTCTCCCAACAAAAGAAAAGAAATGCTCAAGTCCATTAGGGAGGACCGAACAATAAAGCCACTGATTGTAATGTAAAAAGTTCTCGCGATATCGCGTAAGCATTTTCTCAAAAAGCAGCGACTACTATTCTACGTTTCTTCAACATTGCGTTAAAGCTCTGTGGTGCTTCGAGAGAAGAGTCTCGGCAAGTATAGTCCAGCCGGTATAGCAGTAACTACATAGACTCTCGTCTTTCTCCTTCTGTAGCAGAACGAGAAACTGGAGCAAAGCGACTCGACCCACATATGCATGTGCTCCAGTGTCTAACCTCTTGTTTAAAGCACCTGCTGACGCCTGCGTACTACTGCGAGGTTGTACACGTCTTACGTTCGTGCTCGTCTTTCTTTCGTGCCTGACTAGCTTGCGGATTTTAACGAGATTGAGTTTTTCAACGAGGCGTTTATTAGGCTTTCGATTCGTTACATTTCCTCAAAGTATACACTTCAATGTTTGCGAGTCTACGATTTACGCCACGTTAACCGCTCGAATATCTGCTTAAAGGGACCAGTCTAGGTTAAATTCCAAAAAAGATACGCAAAGATTTTCGGCCACAGAAAAAAATACACCCTTTATTTCAATACGAGTTATTCCGAGAGTGAAAATTCACTCTTATGGAATGAATTTTCACTTTAAAATTTTACGAGCGTAATAATTCCTTATTCGGAAGAATTTTCTTTCCTACTGTTGTCGTAAATGGTTTTGTTCGCGTTCCAAAGCTGAATAGTCTCTTGATTTCTTATACTCGAGAAGAATTCGCTGGCAGAATCTGACGAGGTTCATGGTGAAAGCAAAAGAACTTTTTAAAAAATTACTCTTCTCCTTTTGCGACTAGGGTAAAACTTCAAAGGAGACGTTGAACTAGTCGTGCCCCGCAACTATATTCGTTTATCATTCGAGGATGAAAACTTCCCACGCATTTTTCCTTTTCGAGCTTACGTCTCCGAGGAAACGTGTATAATCTCCCGACTACCGCAGATAATTTCAATGTGTATAAATTTATCTTTAAACGAATCACGAAGTAATGAATGAAGACTACCTCTTCTGTATAGGATTGGATTTTCATAATTTTCTACGAGTATTCGTCGGGAAACTTTGGTTGGAAAACTACGAAAATCGCAGAGTTGAAAGTTTTGCGATTATCTCTTCTTGAAAATCGCTATTGCTTTGAAACAAAATCGTTTTCATGCTAAATACTCGGACTTTACCCGAAGGTAAATGGTCGACTTTGGTTTACGGTTTCGAGTATAGAATATTTAACGTTGTTACATGCGGTCCCTAACGAGTCTCTTGTGTACTTTTTTATACGGGAATTTCGCTCAAATTCATCGATTCTCGTCACATTTGAATTACAAATAGCTTTTTATACTGTTGTATAAAAAGACTTTTTTAAAAGTTCAAAATGGGGTTTGATGTCGATTGAAAGAGACGTTTAGTTTCAAGAAGTATGTTTCAGGCGGATTTATACTTACTTTTGTAATAATATTACATTTTTTGTTGCATAAATTCAAAGTTCAGGCAAGGAAATTTTTTTCTTAAAAGTAAATCGTAACACACTATTTAATAAGCAATATCAGCTTGATGGATTTTTAAAATTCAAAGCACATAGATATTATTAATGTGCTATTTTACGCTATCGAATTGTATTATATTAATTTATTACTATTCATTTTTTTAATGAGTCTCAGAATAGTTTTTTATTGTCTTTTTTTTTCAATGAATATTACAAAGCTCCATTTTCGAATGATGTTATTAATCTATGTCACTTATTTGAGCTGTTGTATTTGAATAAATATCTGTATATTACTAATTTATTACTATTTATATTTCTAACGAGTTTCATAATGAAAATATGATCAACTGGTCGTTTTTTTAAACAAATCAAATTATTTTTACCATAATGGATACATACGATAAATTTTTAATTCTAAAGCCCAAAATTATACTGCAATATCGTTGGATACATAAATGTCGAAAATTCATCGAGCTGCATAAACCAGAATTAAAAAAAAATGAATCTCTATATTAAGTGACAGAGAAAATGAAATTACTTACTTTTTTTCTCTTTAATTACTTTTTAGAACAAAATTTTGCTTTCTCATGATGTTGTATTTTTCGTCCAGTTCAGGCAGGAAATAACGTAAACTCCCTTTCGAAAATGTGTGTGTACCATTCAGTTTGGTATTACGACGGAAAACGCTTTCACTACTGTAATTTTCTTGTTTTGCTTTTGTATTGCTTAGTTTAGTTGTATTAACATTACAGTTAACAACCACGCTTTTCGATTTATTTGCTAGACTTTTTTTTCTTAATTCATTTAATGGCACGCACTCTATATATTATTAGTGACTATTATAGACTGAACTCTTATTATATATTTACACAGTACGATAAGAGGTTACTAAATAGATAAGTGTCCGTTCCGAAATAGTATCTAACATCTAAATAGTTTATAAAATTAATCGTTTTTTGCACTTTTTCTTGAGTTTAATCAATTAGGCCTCTTGAAATCTTGTAATCCGCGTATTTCATGTTTAATCGTGGACATTCAATATAAATACGGGTGACATTTATTCAGAATTGCAATGTTCACACATTTGTTTATTCTCTTTGCAATTAAGGGGGTGTCATACCCAATTATTACCTACTGAGTCGATAGAACAATGCTTGAATCCAAGAGTTAGTTACTCTTCAGTTTATAATCATTCATATGTATGCGAAATTTCAATCGATTCTGTTGACTAGTTTTCGAGAAAAACTTACAGTATCGAGCTGTTGTGGCTATCATTTTCGTTCAAACTTTTCTCGAAAAAGATGAATATTTTCGTTTTAAACTAATGATATACAGAGCCAAAGCTTGATTTTGCTTAATTCAGTAGACTGTTTAAGATTCAAGCATTTCTCTGTCATTTTGCCTCCGTATCGACTCAGTCGGCAAAGTTTGCGCATGACACCCCCTTAAATAGCCCATTATATTTTCCCAGTAACAATTAAATAAACGTCGATGAAAAAACTAGAAGTTATGACCATCACAATTACTAGTAAGATCTAGTTATAAGCTCAAGTAAAATTTGAGTACGACAACCCCTTAAATAACTTAAACATAAAAATGAGTTACAATTACTGGTAAGGTCTAGTTATAAGCCGAAGCTTCGCGTTAATTTCTACCCATTCACGAGACTGTGAGCTTGGTCGACTCATTTCTGTCTATCAAGTGTAAGAGCTTTGCAGAAAGCGACCATGGCCCATCATTAAAATGTAGGGAAGACGTTGACAGATGGTAACGTTTGAACGTCGAGAAATGAATGAAGGTGCGAGCTGTTCTGCTCCTGACAGTGTTCAACTGGGGTAGGGATAGAGAGAAAGGCTAACTGTTGCGCTTCCGGGGGAATATCTGAAGCTAAATGCGCAACGACTTGAGCGTACGTTTCCTTGGCTTGGGAGATTCTTCTTCTTCTTCTTCTTCTTCTCCTCCTTCTTTGGAGAGAGTCGAGGGACTTTGTTCTCGAGAAGACTTCTTTACCTTTTATACGCGAAGTTACGTAAATGTTTGCTTTGTGATGGTAACACGTGTAAAATGACGTTAATCCACGCGTCCTCGCGTGCGTATACAAGTGTCGTATATCAAAAGGGAAACTTACATCAGAAATTCAAAAAGACAACCACGCGTTTGCATAATTCTCAGAGAAGTGGGCTGTCGACGTGTTTCTCGATTAAACCCTTCGCGCAAACAGCATGTAAACTTTGCTTTCTTGGGATTAATTCTTTTTATTTCCGGCAGTTCTTTTATTTTCAATCCTCGTTATACAAACGTGTATGGCTTTGGTAGGGAATGCTGGATAATCCGTGGGAAATTCATTAAAAACACCTGCAGCGGAGTAAAATACAGAGAAAGAATGGAACGGCAGGAAAAAGTACGATTGAGGTTGCAGCTGTCGTGAGACCAGGAATAAACTTGGAAAATGTTTGCAGGAAACCACTAGCTCATTTCGAACGTTTATTTTTCAAACTGCTCTATGACCATAAGGTGCTATAATATGCTTAAATTTTATGTCGAGCATTAGTGAGTGGATTGAATAAAAGGAGACATTTTTATAACAGTATAAATTTAAATTATTCACAATTTTGAATCATTTACAATTTGAAATCGATTAGTGGTTCGAAATTAAACAATTAAGCTCAATATGTCAGAACTAATTTTTTGAACGAAGGATTTATTAGTTTATCGATAAAAAGAGTAATTTCAAATATTAATCGTTAGTTAGTGAAATAAAAAACGGAATTATCAAATAACGTTTTTTTTTACTTTATTATGAAATTTAATATTACAATTTCGATTACAATTTGCCTTAATAATTGACGCGAATTTTTTCCTTGTGTTGTGTATTGCACGTTGGTTATTATTTTACTAAAACTTTAAATGTACATATTACACTTGCGGAAATAGATTTTTTTAGTAAGAATCTACATATAATTAAGACAATACAATTTCTGAACGTCTGTTTACATTTTTATATCAGCAGTTTTTTCAAAATTAGTTATTTCAGAAATTCTATTGTTTTAATTACACGTAGATTCTGTATTTTGAAAGACTCAATAGTCCGCACAGTGCAAGCTCTTCATTTGCAGAAATAAAATTGCAAATTTCTCGTCTTTCTTTAAATATCGATTGGAAAACGAACTCAGCGATTTTTATTGTACCTAATAACCAGATAAATGACATAAAATAATATCCAAATAGCGAAATCCAGGCCTATAGTAATTTCCTTACCTTCCAAACATTGTTCTTTAAAAACTATACGCAGTCATCGAGCGAGACGAGTATCTTTTGCATTTAAATAAATGAATAAAAAAACATCGGCATCGCAAGCTATATCCTGAAAAATTTCTCTCAAAACCGCAAAAGACTGAGTTAAATCTATCAACAACCACTTGTCCAAATAATCTATCCTCTCACGGACTGAAAAGTGATCTTTCTCCACAGCAAACGTCGACTTATCGCGTTGTCGGAGAGTGTGCCGTATAATGTACGGCAACGGCGCGATTCGGATAATCCGATGGTGATTTATCGCGCGTTAACCAATAAATTACGCGGCAACGCTGCCGGACGCGATATCGCATGTGTCTCTGTGGGTGTCTCTATGTGTGTATGTACTCAAGCGACGCGTAGACTTTTCCTAAAATGCGGCCGGAGTTATGCGCGCTCACGAGTCGCCATAATGCATGTCGCCGTCGTCGGAATTTTCCCGGCAAAGAGAACCGAATTTTTCGCGGCTGCAAATTGCAGAGCGCGCGACGTCTATGTATACACGTATACGCACAAGGCTTAATTCGCTTGATAAATTAGCGTCGAGGCGAATCCTGACGGGAAAAAGAATAGAGGTAGTTGCGTTCGGAATTGCTCGTCGGTCATACGGTGGGACATTTTTTTTTTATTCATTGGTTTAAGATCTGCGCTGATTCGTGATGGGTATTATTACTTTTTCAATTGATCTTTATTAGCGAGTATTTTCTGTGATGAATGTAGCTGTTGGTTTGGAGAGATGACGAAAAATTTGGAGTTGTTCTTTGGCGCTGTGTTTATTACACTTTTATTAGATTTGTTGAGAGAAAGGAAATGTATGAAAATATTGTTGTAAACACTTGAGAAATATTTTATCGATAATTTAGACAAGCAATTACTTACGAATGTTGTAAATGTTCGTTTAAATCACCAGGACTCGAAATTACTTTATTAACCATTTAACGCTCGAATGGCCAACATTTAAACGTCGACTTAAAGTTCATGCCTTTCAATTATAACCAATGTGAGATAAATTTTGAAAATCTGCAGTTTTGTTTGTTTATTGTTAAAAATAAACAATTAGTGATCAGTTATTAATAAATTTGGCCTTTACCAATCGGAAGATAAGACTTTTTTACACAAGGATGTGTATTCCAAAATTGGTTTTACGTGGGCTATAATTACAAGGCACGAGCTTGAATTGGACGAATAAATGTTAGTCATACAAAGATGCTACAAGTTATTGAAAATAGGCGTAAGATACACCGAAAAAGAAGTTTGCTATTAAAAAAATAGATTTATTATGAAACATTTATTTAAATATTGACTTGATTAGCAAATATTTTTTATCCCTGTCAAGACTCTCTTCTTTAACTTAATCAATTGTTTAATAAATAAATTATTCGAGTATACAGATTTTCCGAATTGTATTCGTGTATATATGTATATTTGCTTTGATACGTGTGCCCACACTTGTATATTCTAACACCTATAATTATGTGCTTATGTGTACGTAAGGGGCGCACGTACAATGTTCATGTTAGTTCGAATTAGACTCGAGCCTTCTAACGTCCAATAGCAGTCTGTAATACTCCGTCGAACGACAAAGCCGTCTCGAATGCATTTATTCATTATATACACTTGTTATACTAATAAATAAGCGACTAAAGAATGATCGAATAAATAAATAAATAATTACTAATGCCGCGAAATAAATCCTGAATTACAAATCATCCAATGTACATAAATTTACTTAATTACACCAAACTATTATCTGCATACACGTGCCAAACAGCCGCTTAAAATTATACTTACAAAAAAAAGAAAAAGAAAATTCGAAGATCAACTCACCGTAGAATTACCCATATACAAATACTTTCTTCAATCAAGTAAGAATCATCTCAATCAATGCCGAAATTCGGAGCGACTCGCGCCCGTTAGAGCAACGTTTACCCGAAAATTCAACAATAATAATGCCGTAATTCAAAAAGTTTCAACCAGCGAATATGCTGAATTTTCCACCGAGCGGTATAGCCGCAAGAGCATAGAAACGAGTAGCAGAATCAATACGCGCGCGAATAAAGACTAGCAATTAAAAGACCTATAACTACATGCAAGCGAAGCGAAATTCACGCGCAATGTGTATTAATATATATAGACACAGTATGAATTTTACCCTATACACGCGGTGAGAAAGGGTGAGGTCACAGTGTGTGTGTGCGTGGGGGGGGGGGGTGAAATGGGGTATATAAAAATACGAGTACTATATACAGAGTTATACAGTAGATATAACTCGTGAGAGAAAGAGAGATAGAGAGCGAGAGCAAGAAAGAGAAGATGTAGCGGAATCGCGTGCGCGGCGGTTACTCAAATAATGTTTGAGTTGGAGAAACGAGTTCTACTCCGGCGCGCAGCATTGTACATATTTCAGCGGCTACATTTCCTTGCATATTCATTTTCTCTCATCGCGCGCGCTCTCTCTCTCTCTCTCTCTCTCATTTCACCAAGGAGCTTTGTAAATACGCTTTCTCTTCTTCTGTCGACGCGCATATTATATTCGATTATTTCAACCGGCTGTATATTTCGGATCGAAATTACTCTTTTTATTTCGTCGACTTTTATACGACGAGGAAAGAAAAAAAAATTTATTAATGCTTGATGAAGAAAGCTTTCAACCATTATAGTCGGTAAACAATGCGTCCTTTGATTCTGCGCTTCTTTTTCTTTGCTAACGGAAAAATGGCAAGAAGAACCCTGAGTCATGTATTTTCCGCAAAAAATTTTCAATTATACACCGACTATCCTATACACGCGCAGTACTGAATCTGTTATACCAATGAAGAATTTGTTTTCAAAGTCTTTTATGCTGGGAAATCTTGAAACAATTTTACACTGATTTTCGTTAGAAAAAAATTTGTTTTAATTTAACTTCTGGTTTACGTTACTTTTTGTTGGAATTCAATTGAATTTAACAATTATTTGTACAGTAAATATATTAATAGTTCTTTTAGTTGAATGTTAAACATTATGTAATATTATGTACAGTAATAAATGTATAATAGTAGAGAAATTAATAGTTGTTGCAAAAGTTTACAAGCTTGTCCTTTTTATACTATGAATAAAGTTATTTATTATACAATTGCCTTTTCGTCTCTGAAAAATGTTCAATTGAAATTAAAATTATTTTCTATAAAATATTAATTACTGTACACAAATAAAAATTTGCTTCAATGCATTTAATAATATTTAACAAATCTATAAGTATAGTTATATAATTGTAATAGGTAAATATTATATTATATATAAATAATTCTTTTTAAATTCTACTAATATTTATAGTTAATGAAAAATTTCATATAATTTGTAAAAATTTGATTTGTTAGTGCTTCATTATAATTTATCACTCGTACAGTTAACTGTTATGAATCTATCATCGACAATCATGACAATATTTGTTGTTACATTTCGCACTTAAATTTAATTAACTAGTCCTAATAACAATTTTTTTTTTAATGGATGACGTATCAGACAGTGTAGAGAGTGACTTCAACAACACCTGAAGTTTTTTCTTTTTAGTATTTCTTTGTTTTCTATTCTCTTTATCCAATCTTCCAAGTGATGGATATTCGTGACTTCAAGTGTGATTTTTAATAATTTGTATTATTTTCTATAAAAATAAGGAGAATTTAAGTAAAATTTTATGAAAAATAGAATAAATGTTACTAAACTTACCCCAATTGGGATCATAATGACGCCTAAATCTGCACTACGGTACGCTCGATGTAACTAATAATACAAATCCGAGCTGAGACGAATTTACTCGTCCATATATGTATTCTCGTGGTCGGATGGCTCGCGAATGTCCTCTCGACTTAGCAGCTAATTTCATAATGCCTTTTAAGCAAGAGTGGAAAACAAACCAAGACCGAAATATATATATAATATAATAAGGTCAGGTCCCTTACAAATGAACGAATTAATGTATTTAAACAAATATTTCCTGCAATTTAAATTAATATCTAAACCAAATTTATATTCAACTAAACTAAATGATTAGATTCAAGTAGATATTTTTCTAGGACTGTTTAAAGAAATAATGTTTTGGAATCAAACAAATTTTGTTTGTATTCGACTATTATTTTCAGTGTACAAGACCAATATTTTCTACTTTGCAATGTAAATAATAACAACAGTTGATACATTACGCACGAAGCTACTTTATGACCGTACCCTTGTGAATTTCAAATTTACGCAATTACATAGAATCGCCTGAACGAATTTTTATTTACATTAGTTAATACATTAATTACTTTAATCCAATTAAAAAATAATGAATTATTTGCAATGCAACATCGTTGCTATTTAACCAGTTCCTAAATAATTTCTTAACTGCAATGGAATGTGCCACATTTAATTAAAAAGTCTAACGAATAAAATCAATTTCAAAACTAAGTATGTCTCAAGTTTTAAAGTTAATTTTCGCAGTGTATTACTATTTTCACCATCTCACTAATTCACTTCGCTTTCGAAATATTCACGGAGCACGCGACGTCCGTCTGACTGAACGTACATTTTTCTACTCGAGAGTTTTTAAGCGACTATAGTTCGGATGCGAAAAGACACTTGCTAAATTCACTCACTATCTCTCTCGCGTCGTTATATTTTTCATAATATGCAACAAAAGCATTTTTTCTTGTTTTTTTGTTGTTTTTGTTGTTGTTTATTTTTTTAATTTTCCATTTACATTGCTATACGTCGAGAACAGGCATACATACGAGATTAGTCAAGCTTTTAAACAAATGATTCCGAGTGCAAAAAGCCGTTCGGGCACATACAGTGACGTTACGGTGACGAAGGGATTTCGCTTATTGTTCAGGTTTCTCGTCCTACGCGACTAAAATCTCCCCAGTCACCGGCGAGAGTTGCACAGATCTCGCGGAGACATTGGCGAAAAGGACAAAGGCTGCTTTCGCTCCTTTTGTTAAAGGATACAGAATACAACGCTCGGCGAGCTTTACATCGTCCGAGTGTATGTAAATGTCGGACGAGAGAACCTCAGAGACGATAATGTGTCCGTATTTCATTGGAGCTCTAGACGCGTCTACGAGTGTAGATTCTCTTTCCAAACCGGAAGCTCGTAATTGGACGAGAAACAATTTATTTCGATCTATATATATATATATATATATATATATATATAATATATATTAGCTCGAAAGGAAAGCATTAATGCGACGCATATCCGTAAGCTGCTTTTAATACCGAGACAGAAGAAAATCAAGCGCCGAGCAAGTAAACACGGAAACACGCAAAGAGGGAATGTCAGAGACACACGGCGACCTACATTGTGTCCGACTTGAAAGTCTCGAGAGATATTGAACATTGGATTCTCTTCGCCGAGCCTTCGCTACAACTTTCAACGCGGCACTGGCGGTGAAAACATTTTTTATCTCGATCTCTCTCTCTCTCTCTCTCGTTCGCGTCAGCTTTTGTGAAATTGGGAGATTCCGCCGCGACGGCGACTGGCAGTGCACTAGGATTTCAAAAAAATATCCCGTGCGAAATATGTTGGAAAATGTTGTTTTTTTTTATTTTCGTTTTCCTTTGGTGAACGCGGCTTTTTTCGAGTTTCAAATGCGCAGCGCGAGACTTTCGAACGGGACTCTGGCGAACGAGAGCTTTAATTATTAAAGTCGGCTCGACTCTTCGCTTAAGCAGTTTAATGGACTTTTGGAATCTTCTTCGAAAAAGTTTTCCAAATTAAAGTGAAAATTCGCTTTTTTCGGAGGGTTTCCACGGAATTGCATTACGCAAACTTTCTATCTTCGTATAGACAGGCATTTCCAGAATGTAAATTCTACAATTATATATATAAGCAATCGTCCCAATATCTTTACGCCGGACATTTAAAGGCCAAGTCCGATAATTTCGGAGTGGTACCCTCGGTAGTGAATCAATATCTGAGAAGGGATAAGGTTAATCCGTGTTAGCGGTGAATGGTTTTCGACTTGCTTTCAGGCAAGAGGGCCATAAGCGACTGAGCTTGTATATAACCTTAAATTCGACCTAGCCACAAACCAAAGCTCTCTCTCTCTCTCTCTCTCATATATATATAGCTTCTCTATACGAAGGTAGATACTGCAATCGCCGCAATATCTTTAGCTTAGCAGGACTCGGAGGGACGACGTAGCTTAATTACAGATGAACTCGGACTTGCAAACTTGTATTAGGACACGGGCTGATTCCAAGTCCCTTTGAGCCGGGTGTCGGGAATTAGACTGCGGATAATAAATTTTCAATGGTTCGTTCTTCTTCCGTTACGATCGAAAATGTCTCTCGGGAAGAGATAAGTCACGCGATAAGACATACAATTGCTCGGACAGCAGATGTTTTTTTTTGCCTGCGAACTAGCGGTTGTCGAATGGGAATAATGCTTCGGGAACGCAAATGAATAGCTGCATCGTTACCGATGTAAGCGGATAAAGTTCGTTGAATGAACTCGCAAAGTGCTGGGCAAACCAAATTTTCCAGTGACTTCTTGCATAGTTATTCCTATTTACATGAAATATTGGTATTTTCTTTCATACCTCTCCGTTGTTAGGTATTCATCGAGGTTCCAGACAATTTTGCATACAAATTCTTTCATTGTGTGGAGTATTTTAGTTCACATTGTTGGTGTGTCACACCTTATTAGCTTCATTGTACTTTGAGACTGACGTAAATCGAATGTTTCGACAAAACGTCGATTGACTGCGTTGAAATGATACTTTTGAGCCAATAGGAACAGCTAAATAATTTTGAATCGAAAGGAATAATAAACATAGATGTATTAAATAAAAAAGAATTTTTTTTTAGTCCGAAACAAATGTTTCCCTTACTACAAAATGATATGTATTTTTTGTATAAAATAATTATATTTTCATTAACTTTACTCAGTGTTCGATTAGGAGGCATTCAGTCAAAAAAATCAGCCGGAACTTTAAATCCTGTATATTCAATTATTTTTGGCGATTTCGATGGTGCTTTACAAAGTTGCGATATCAAATATTCAAATTTTATACAGTTATAAGTAACATTGCGTATATTAATTCGTCTTGTTCGATACATTCGGCAGTGAAAATATTCATTTTAAATGAATACGGTAATTTGCATTCGATAACAATATTGAGCAAATTATTCATATTCGTTATGCCTTTCGATTTAAACGATATCAAAATCATTTTCCTTTTCGTCCGAAGTAATTTCCTTAGCTTCGGTAAATGATTATTTCGTTCAGTGCGGTAAATCGACGACAAACAACCTAAATCAGTAATGTATCGAGCAACATTTGTCAAAATAACGGTGATTTTCATTTAGGTTATCAAATTTGTCTGTAATACATCAATTACGAGAAATGCGTAAAACGCTAAGAGGTACATTAATCTTCTGCTTTCTCTCGTGTAATAAATTATTTAAAATCTACGAAACTCTCGATGGAGTAATAATAAGCAAATGTCATAAATATTTGATTTGGACATACAGGCGCTCTCTTATGGAATTGAATTATTAAATTATTACTAGTTTTGCGAAGGTACGTTGTATATTATTATCTAAAATGATGAATTATTCATCTACAGAATTCAATAGTCTGTTATATGGAATAGAATATGTATGTTACATTGACTGATGCAAATCCCGTTTAAGTTAAAATCACTAATGTATACTCGACGTTCAACTGCATTCGGTCCATTGACACGACCTTTGTATAAATATTTACTACCGGTTGGCCATTAAACGTCACTGTTAAAGCGTCTCGCAACATTTATTAAATAAAAACAAAAACAAATAATATTTAATTAACGCATTGACCAATGAAAGTGCACTAACATATTTCAGCCTAGGAAAAAAAAAGAAAAGTCAACGATAAACTTTTAACAGCATCGCCACTACTATTAACATAACGACGAGCAGTAATCGAATTCAGCGATTTAAATAACAATCTGCTTTTACAACCGATATAGCGCTAAAATTGGCAATAATGGAAAACCAATTTAATATCGCATTCTAAACATTTGCAAATATATGTACTCTCCGCATATGCGGAATCGATAGCTCGCGGAATGACTTGAAAAAATCCGAAAACATTCCATATTTTCCTATCCATCTGTTATACTAGCATCATGCCTACTCTGAATGTTCTCGCAGAGATGCTTGAAAATCCAAGCATAATCCGCACATTATCTGAGCAACCATCGAAGCAGCTCAATTTCGCGCTCTACCCATCCTCCAACTCGGAAAAAATGTTGTCCTATCCATTATCACATACGCGAATACACAAGGTACAGTTAGAGCAAGGAATATCGGAAATTGCTACGTCGTGTCACGCACAGTATGTTGCGCCGAAGGCATCTCTTCTACCTCCCCCTCCCCCATCTCGTTTTCAAGATCGGCGTTAGTCTTCTTAAAGGATTATGCAAGGCACTCAGTGCTCTCGTTTGTAGAGACTGTCGAGTAATGCGGATTAATTATATTCCGCTGCTGATTAGCTCGCGGAATTAGATGATCGCGAGCTTTTGGATATTCAAGAGATAATAGCAATTAGGCGAGATTTTAATTTAAATTACAATCGAATTTCGCGGTCCAAACATTTGCATAGCATTATGCCCGAGTGTCCTCTCAAAGCGAGTGTAATTAAAAGAAATAGACGAGAGAACATCGCACCCGCATAATCGCGAGCGATTTCAAGCTTGAGAGCTCGAGCTGGCTCAGTCACTTGTCCCTGTATTTCTGCTAGAAATTCGAATATCTCAAATAGCTGCTATGGAAAGTAGATAATGGATATGTGAAATACTCGGGATTTTGTGGATTTTGGCGATGCCTATTCTCGTACTTTATTCGAGTATTGTTGTATATTAAATGTAAAGTGGCTGTTTCATTTTTGTAGAATTATTTAGCGGTTCATTCGATGTGCATATTCAGATGTTACGGGGATATTTCAGTATTGAATTATCATTAACACGCGTAAAAAATACATTGATTTCGACAACGTCAACTTATGCTGTCAAGTCCATTTAATCGAAAGCTTATGTTAACCCTTCGTAACGTTATCAGGACAATATTTCGAAGTTCTCTTTGGACGGGTTAACGGGCACGGAAACTGTCTCGGAAAAAATCGCTCTTTTCAATGGAAATTGTATTTAAGGTAACGAAAAATTACGTTCAAAAACTTTTTGAAAAGCTGTCCTCGATGACTTCATTTAATGGGAAAAATATTTCTGGAACGTGAGGAGTTTTTTAATCAAGTGATTACGAATTATACGCTGGTTCGGAAAAATTTACTTAACAGATATTATTCTTGATAAATATAGACTTTTATAAAAATATATAGAGAATCAAAATATTTTATAATTAGTTAATGATCTCTAAATTTGTTAATTTTTTGATTTTCTGAAACTTATTAAACAAATTTATTTAAAAAGATTAGCTAACAGATAAAACAGTTATTTTATATTTCTCTCGACAATAAGGAGTTTCACATAAAATTTTCTAAGAACGAATATGTCATAGAATCCACCCCAGAGTACTTACGAAAAATTGCGATTTTTCTTTTTCCTTTCGATTTTTCAACGGTAAATGTTGATTTAATGAAGATAACACTATTGAAAAGGGTGACTTTAAAAACATTAAATTTGTACTGCACGTATCGCAACTATTGAGAATAACTCGTCAACTCAGGACTTCGATACCGTGTCATAGTATCATTAAAGGGTAAATTAACGATCGAAATTATTATAAAAAAATCTTTGTCCAAGCATTCCTACTGTGCCTGATAGAACGAATCCAATTGAAAAATAAAATAAACTTCTCTTAGCATTACAGTTTTTATTTTTACTGAACCTTGCATTACGAGAATTCATTCATTGTAATCATAAATTCAAGTACCATCTATTTCTATCGATACATATCCAATAGAATTAATTTCCATCGTATTGTATAGAGTAGGCAGTCGCGTGTACGAATAATAATGAGCATATTCTATCAAAATACATAATATTAATTTCTACTCTTCGCCTATATTTAAATTGGCAAGTTCCGAAGCTTCGAATAGGTTTTTTCTCTCATCAATCTATTTCCTCTCGATGGAATCATTTGAAGTAAATTCCTTTTCATTCGAAAATTCCATGTAGAACAAATATTTGAGTTCAATTCAGCAGAAGCTCAAATGAACGCGCGCAAAAAATGAATTGGCACACAAATCAAAGCAAAGATTTACATATGATACTTCGCAAGCTCGGTGTAAAAAAATGAGTAAATATTTGCGATTCTGCTCGCGCATTATATCGATTTGGCAGTGTTTTAATTCGCTCCTATACCGCGTGTCGCAATCGATTTCATTCATTCGCGCACACGCGCGCCTTCCAATCGAAAAATAAATAAATATGCTTTCTCGTCAAATAACGAACGATTTGAAGCAGCAGAAATTGAAAATATCGAATGTCGAAAAGGAAAATGGAACGAGGCGGAAGTCACTCTAACAACGGCGTTATTGAAGCTCGTCGAATACATTATGCATTTAATATCCCAAGATGTAAAAGGCAAAGTGCAATCAGTATACGGAAAACTGATATAAATGTAATATGCGTAAGCTTGTTTGCTTTCGGAATTGTGAAAATTCGTATATATAAATATATGCTCGAACACGCGCGTGCGTGGGTGTATTAGTGAATCCGCGAAATATTGGAAACGTCTCTGTGGTTACTTAGAATTAAAAAAATTGTTCGAACAAATGAAGAAGAATTATTGCATTTTTGGAAACAATATGATGTTTTCCGAATATGACGTTGAGTTCTTATACCGTTGATTATGTAAAAATAACTTCTCTTACACTTGTCAAATGTGAGCAATTTTTTAAATTTATCTTTCAGCTGCATACATCGGATTAGCGAGCTGGCACTTCACTCAAGAATCTTCAAAACTTGATAGAAATTTTTTTTTGATGTTTCGACGATAAAATTGAGTTGCAAGCTGAAAAGCTTGCGTAATGCGCCCTTTTATCGGAAGACATTCAAGAACCAGAAAAACAGAGTCGATATACACTCGCGAATAATTTTTCGTTTCCAGTATTTTGTGTATTTACTCATATAAATACTCGCTCTTTTCGTATAAAATGTATCATCGATCAGAACTCGGTTGAATATTTATTCCGCACAATCGGCTTTTTTCCCTCCTGTATAATGACACATTGTCCACCGATGTCGAGGGACAGTGTATTCCAGCGCGTTTGAAAGTTTAAAATCGCATCCGCGGTTCGCTTACTCTCTCTCTCTCGATCCATGAATTACATTTTCATTCGATTTCATTCGAATGTATCAGGCCGTAGAATAGTATTCCTATACAAATGGAAGAAATTCGAAATTAAGTGCATCCCTAGTAGGAATTGAGCAATGGCCCAGTATTGGGCCAGTATTGATATCAATCCAACAGTACTGTAAGCCAGTTTAGACCCAGTAATGGACCAGTACTGCATCAGAACTTTGTTAACATTACCACTGTTTTGCGGAAGTCTTATGCCAGAATTGGGCCAGTACTGGCTTACAGTACTCAACAGCAACACAGTTTTAACTCTGGTTCAAATTTGGTACGTCTGCATTTGTATTACTACTCTGGCCCGTTCTTATCGTCCCTATATCCAACGATCAGGACCAGTATACTGGAAACCAGTATACTGCCTGCCGGTAAATGGCCAGTACTGGTCCGTTGTCCCAGTACCACCAAATCGTACTAGGTATACAACACAGCAACGTCTTCTCTTTTTGGTTCAGTAGATCAAGTCGTCTAGTCGTATGTATTCTAGGTTTAATTAAAATTCTGTGACGTCGACCCGACTCTCGCTCGCGCTATCCAAACTGTAAAAGCTTACTTTCGCACCCTCCGTTTATCTGTACATGTATATGCAAAAACCACACTGTATAATCTCTCATTCGTATTTTGATTGAATTTCACTTCTGATTGAATCCGACCGGCCCAAACAGCCCATTGCACTCGCCGTGAGCGTTCTTCTCTTGGTAATTAATAATTGCTCAGCGAGGTATGTCGAGAAGCCAATGCAATGAGCTTGAATTCACTTTGAGCTTTCGATCGACGTTGTATACTTCGAGCGCGCGCCTGCACCTTTTATTTCCTGATGAATAATGCACTGAGCTTTATACACTTCGAATCGAGTTTCTCTAATTTTTTATACTCTGGATTATCGAGTCTAAGATGAAAATTTTATCGGTCCTGAGTACTTTTTTGATGGCGTAGAGAATCAATTGTGTTTCTTTTCAACGTTTAGCACGAGCATTCTAGCCGAGAAAAAGAGAGGGGGGAGGGGGGGCTTTTCGAAGGCGAAAATCTTTCAGCGCGAAAGTTCGAGAGACGTTGGCAAAGTCATTAAGTAATATTCAACTACTTGGGTAATAAAACTAGTAAATGGTTAAAGAGAGGGAGAGGGAGAGGATTTTGTAAAGTCGTAAAAGAAAGGATAACGATCTTACCATTGTTAGTCCAGCCGCAGGAGTTGGTAACGCGATTGTCTGAAGATCAAAAGGCCTTGTCTTCAAGCCGAGTCATTAATTTTTGTTTCTTCTTCTTTGGTTTCACTACAGCAGTTTCATAATGATATCGATAATTTTTTGACAGTCTATGTTATCTCTTATGGAATTTAAACGCGAGCTTAGATTTTATTACCAGTGTTATTGAATGTTTGTACCGATTCTGAATGCAACTCTAAAGTAAGAATTGTGCTATGGACTGAGGATATCATTAATGGAATTTAATAACAACACGATTCAACTTTTCGAGTGAAAAGTTACTCTAATAACGCACGGCATACGATTCTTGGTTAGAAATCATTTTTGTTCTATTGTAAATAACAAAGTTACTAATGGAGAGAACAAATTTTGATAATTTTACTATTCAGAGTGTTGTAATCGGTCACATTTTAAGAGAGGGTCATGTAGGCCAGAAAGACTATTAAGTTGTTTTATTGTATTTTATATAAAAATAAATTGATTCATCTTACATATACAACTGTATTCTCCGATGGCCTATATAACTTTATAAAAATTTATAAAAATCATAGTTAAAAATAATGTTTGAATACGGTGACTATTTAATAATACACGCCTTTACGATATTATAAAATATTTGAATGACCGTCGCGATGTTCTGATCGCAACGGCACTGGAAGATCCAACATGGTCTTAAAGTATTGAAAGAGTCTAGACTGGGTTAACTTTAGTTCAAATAAAAATTAATTTTATTGGCTTTAAATATACGTACTATATAGATACATACTTATATATATAGATACTTACGTTTCGGTAATTCATCAATATTCATGGCTTTGTATTAGGCCAACGAAGGAAATAGATATTTTCGTTTCAGCGGTACTGAACATACTGCTGAATAGAGTTTTTATGTCACTCAAACCTTACTCATATATTATTCAGATTTATCTCTGAACTTCAGAATGAAAAGCTACTCAAAATTTCGAGATAAAAATATCCCCTCAACTCGGATTACAAGTATATTATCATCAAAAGGGTATGCTCAGATGCCATTAACATTTCATTTAGATAAAGCTTAAACAATATTAAATTATATCGAGCCTTAGGATAACATAATATTTAAATTATGCTCCAAGCGTAGGATGAACAATCACTCTAAATTATCTACTGAAAAAATCTTTCTCTTAAGGGGACAAGACACTTTTAAAATGAAAATTACTAAATTCAAAATTTTAAATATTTATAATTCATCGACGTATTAAAACAACATTATCTAATCGAGAAGTTGAAAATATTGAAGAAAACGTACAGACTTGAACGCAAATAATTCAAGGTAGCGCATAAACACGAGAGAGAGAGAGAGAGAGAGAGAGAGAGAGAGAAATTATATAATGATAATATAACAGCCGATTAACGAGGTTGATTAATACCAGTATACAGCCTTGTTCAACACAATTGAAGAGAGCGCGAACGCTAAAGCAGCTTAATCCAGAGTATCCATAAGGCACATAAATCATACGCGATACACATGCAAAACAATGCGAGTCGCGCGTGAATTATAGCTCAGCATTAGCCTGTAGACGCGCATGTGTGAGTATATTCACACATGGAGACCATCAACAGTTCATAAAAAGATCCTAATAAGCGCACAATCACGAGCAATCAGCGGAAAATTTCACATAAATTTCAATCAGCGAATAAATAATCTACCCTCCCGCTATCGACGTTCATCCTCTGCTACTGCGTAAAAGAACATTTCCAAAGCGATAAATCAAAGATATATGCGAATTTACTGGTATATACACATTGACGCGTGGGAATGAATAGTGTCCTGTACATGTTAAATTCATCGCTATAACTAAGACGCGCGACGACGTAGGAATTCTTGGTGAAATCTCGAGCGTATGCCCACACGCTGACCCTCTTCACTCATTAAAATATATTCCGACAGTTTGGTATTCGATGCTCGCGCCGCAACCGGTATTTCGTTGAGCATTAGCGAATCGAACTGTAACCAGTTCTGATTTTGATGGTAGTTGAAGCTTTACTCGACGATTATTTGCTAGTGGACATTAAAATGTATGTAGTGTGTATAATAAATGTAGTTAGGTGAAAATTCAAAATTTAATATTTAACTTACCTTTGAGTGAACATTTACATTTTTTATATTACTCGAATGATATTGAAGAAAAGCTTGTAAGACTGATTAGGATTAGAGATAGATTAAGATTTAAATTTAATTTCGGAAAGTGTTTGAATAGCGATAGAAAGATTTATTTATTGTAAAGTCAGTGAATTGACAGTTAATGACATTAACATGAATTTAATACGTGATTATGGACTACATTTATTTTGATCTAAAAAAATAATTTTTAATTCTGTAATTAATACTGAGAAGAGAAATAATTTTTAATTCTGTAATTAATTCTGTAATTAATTCTGTAATTACTGAGAGTCGAACAATTTAACGACATAACGAAACAGGAATGAATAACTATTTTGTTGTTCTAATAAAAAGCAATTACAAGTTTATTATCGATTAAAAGTTTATTTAAAATCAAATCATTAAACTAAATTATTTAATAATAATCGCATATTCTAATAAAGTATAATGATTAGATTCAAGTAGATATTTTCTTTAAGAAATCATTTCTTTAAATGAAACGATTTTTTTTATTCTAACAACTTTTTTTCAGCGTAATGTCGACTATATTACATTTCTTTATAAATATCTACAGTTTTTTCATATTAAAGTACATTTTTACAATTTATGTCATATCTTCTTTCCGACGCAGTATGCAATTTGATCGAGCGATAGAAATTTTTGAATTCATGACAATTTTCAGTAACTTATTATTTACAGGTAATAAATAATAAACTCTATATCTTGAACAAGAGAACGAGAAATATTAAAAAAAAACTTCACCGCGAAGTTTCTTTCGAAACGAGAAAACAATTGTTTTTTCTACAGGAAAACTCTGGATTTTAATCAAACAAATTGTAGCCTTTGTAAAGTTAGTTTACTTGTTTCTGGTATTCGTGTCATTCATCATCCTTGCACACAATCCGTCAAAATGAAAATGCGAAAAATTCCCGGGGAATCAATCTTGTATACGATATATACGTAATAAAAAGTTCATATTTCATCCGAATGCGTTTTTAATGGATGAACATTTTTTCTGTTTCAGGTGAGTTAACTTGCGGTACTTCTCTGCACAACCCTCATCGCACTGTAGGGTCGTTTCAATCGTCGATTATTCTAATACTCCATCGATGCTTGTAAAATTCAATTTCCCTTATATTTCAAATTATGCTTATTGAATCGATTAATCAAAGGTATAAGTTAAAGAAATTTTATGTATGCTCAAGAAATATAGTGTAAACGAGAAAATCCATGAAATACTGAAAACGAAAAAATATTCGCAAGGGCACATCGACCGGACATTCTTTGCTTGGTTTCTGGCTGTCTTCCGAGTAAAAAGAGCGCTTTACGCAAGCTTTACAACTTAGTACTCAATTTTATCGTCGAAAAGTCAAAAAAAGTTTCAAACAAGTTTTGAAGACTCTCGAGTGAAGCGTCAGCTCGCTAATCCGATATATTCAGCTAAAAAATATATTAGAGGGCTTGAATTTTAAAAACGTTTCCCCACATTTGACAAGTGCAGTCTTTGTTCAGAAGATTTTTGTTGTAACTGAAGATCTTTAATCGTCCTTTGAAACACAATTTTAGTTAAATTCGAGAAATGAAATGATGTTCTCTTGCATTTTTAGTTGTCAACATTTTTAGAGATCTGCTCTTTAGAATCAACTTGTAAATATTTTTTTTACTCGGAAGACATCCAGTAAAGAGTTGTTTCCAGTATTTTGTGGATTTACGTATACCTATATAGTGAATTTTACATTTCTATCCGGAATTTTCCGCTGCTTTTGAGAAAATTCATAATCAAAATAGCTAAGTCACTGTTATCCAAGCGTTAACAATAACATCAAGATTTTAATCTCTTTTTTATATTATTTAAACGTCATGCTGAATTGTCACTATCAGACGGTGTTCAACCGAAAAAATTGCTTCTCCGGTGGGGGGAATCGTCCCAGTCTTCGAGATGTAAAGCTGCCCTTTACTACTGCACTGTAGATGACTTTTTCAAATAACTGATTATATTAAAATGAAAAGTCATTCTCAAAATTACAAAAAACTGTAGTAAATTGTATTACTTAGTGTAAGTAGGGGACCAGCTAGCATAAAAATTGCTACGCAGTGTTATAAATTTTGTTATATACGCAACGTTAAAATTTATTGCACAGAATAGCAATTTTTTATGTTTCTACTGTACTTTTTTACTAAAATGCATTTCTCTCTACGTAATAACAACTCCGAAATTTTTTCCGGTAAAAAAGCTGATGATAATTTTCTGTTTAATCTTAAGTTCCTGATGCTAATGGCTAACGATAAATTTCACGTAAGGGTATATACTACAGAAAAATAATTATTAGAATAATAATGTTTGGTCCCAAAAAATGATTGCTTTGGATTTAGTTCTAGAAAAGTATTTGCTTGAATATAATTATTAAATCGATTTGAATGTAAATTTAGATTAAAAAAAAATATATATTATTATTACATACTACGTATTTACAAACAGCAAGTAAAATTTGAGTTTGAAACAAAATATTTTTTAAAACTAAAATGCTATAGAAAACCTTTTTTTCAGTATACACAGACACGTGGCTTTAATTCGCGGTAGTATCGGTAAACATAGAGAAAAGGCAAAACACACTCAAAGTGTATACAATTATATTACTACAACCTCTTGATTTCCCTCACTTGTAATACACAAACAGAAAGTCGAACTCTGACCGCATCCCCTCGTTAAAATCTGCCGCTTCCGTACAACAGCTCTCCTGCAGCCAAAATTCCGATCTCGTTAAGCAATCTCTGCTACATCGCAAAACAGCCTCATCTCTCCCGCTTATGTCAAACGTTATATTCTCCATGCGCAGTCTCGCTTAATTGCTATACCTATATTTACATGCACGCTATATCCGAAATCGGAGTTTGGTAACGAAGGTCGAGCAGCGTGGAAGCCATCATCTCTGTCTCTCTCTCTCTCTCTCTCTCTCTCTCTCTCTCTCTCTCTCTCTCGTGGATTTTGGGTGAATCGGCAGAAACGCGCGGCGGGTAATTGCTTCTCGCGTTCTCGATCAAAGTGCGTCGCGAAATTTCCCCTTAAGACTTCACTCCTTCGCGCTTCTGTGTGGTCGAAAGTCCCTGCGCTGCAATTTCCGAGACGCGCGCCTATCGGGATTTCTCTCTCTCCTTCGCGCGATGCCAATCTCAAATACGGAATTACGCGCCTGGGGATTATGTGTATCGGTTTTTGTTATCGCCGCTGAGAATATTCACGGCTGAAATTTATGCTTTAGGTTATGGTTAATCATGAATTTTACTTCGTTTAAAGGGGCAAGGCACTTTTGGTCAGTAAGAAAATTCAATTTTTTTTGATTATTTATTTGTTTGATTATTTATTTTTGATTATTTATTTTAATGAACGAATTATGATCAAAATTAATCTAGCGATTATGATTTGCTACAAGATGCAAAGAGTCAATTAAAATTCTTTACTATATTGATTTTACACAATTATTTTACTCCGTTAGAAAAAAAAATTAGCAACAAATAAGAAAATTTCATTGCTAAAAAATATTAATGTTTCGAAAGAAGAAAATAGCTACTTTAATTAAACCAAGTATATAATTTAAAAAAACATTCATATGAAACTATAATTATTTTCATGAGTTATTATTATCGTATTAATTACGTATTAATTATATTACATTTTTTAAATAATATTTTTATTTAATAAATAACAATACCGTTTATGCGATACAGATACATATTTATTGACATTAATCGCATATTTTAAAAAATTCATTTTTAAATAAATACTATGCTCAGATTCATATATATAAATATTTAACTACACTGGATTAAAAGTATTCTACGTAACAAAATATATTTATGAAAAAATTGCTTTTTTGTAGGAAGTAAATATTCACTTTACTTTTTTCAGTGTACCACTGAAAAAGTATTAATATCCACTTTATCTTTTTTCAGTGTAGAACTATCCAAACAAATCATTTCTTAGAACCAAATAAGCGTTTGTTTCTTTTGCAACATTTTTTTTCAACTTCGATATTTCGTACACTACATGTTTAACGTACAATGAACACAATACACTTATAAATACGTTACTCATATCAATTTTTATCCACGATCTCTCTAAAGCGATTTTTTAATCTCCGATAAGAAATTTGTCGGACAAATAAGATATTCTATGCTAGAGATCTCATATTTTTAATCATGTGTCCTTTGCGAGAAATCCAATTGTTTCGGGAAAATTTACAGCTATTTTTACGGGGAGAGATGTAATCGAGTAGAAACATGCAAGCCGTCGCGTCGTAACATACTGTGCGATACAGAGGGCTGCATGAATGAAAAAAAAAATCATATCGACCTTATGAACGGAGAAGGGAAAAAAGCGCTGCGGTCGCAGACGAATTTACATAAAAAAGTATTTTAACAAAATTCTCGCTATCTTCGCTCTCCGATCACGTGCGCTTATTATTAATTGGCCATTTTACCGCTTGGTACACACGTACAGTATAAATGACGAAAAAAAAACGAAATTCAAGAGCTACTTGAAAAAATCACTGCAAGCTCTGCAGTTCTCGAAAAATTCGTTTCTCACCAGTTTCCACACGACAAAAGCTCCGAGCTTTGAGAAAGAGTAGTCCACGCGGCACAATAGAAGCTTCGTTTTTAGCTCTCGCTATTTCCTGCGCGTCTATACGCGACACTGCTTCGATCTATACGACACGTATATAACGCGAATGGCACTCGAGAGAGAAAGAGAGAGAGAGAGATAGTGAGTGAGACAAGAACGAACTACTGCGTGGCGGAGATGTGTATCGAGGATCAGCACAAGGATCGAGAGCGACTATATATACGGGGGTGTATGTACGGCAGGGTGAAGGTGGATCGTCCAAATGGCTCGGCAAAAGTGGCCGGGGCTACTTGGACGTTATGCTGCAACGTTGCTTTTTCGAGCGGGAGAATCTCTTCTCTTTTTCGTCTTCTTGTATTTTTTTTTATTTTTTTAAAGCTGCAACGTTTTGGATGGATTCTTGCACAGTAATAGGAATAATAGGAGGACGAAGTCCGACGCATAAAACAGGCTCTCGAGCGCTGTTCGAAAGTAAAATTTCAAGGAAACGCAACGGCTTAAAGAACGACCGAAGTTGAAGATAAGCGACGCACAGTACAAGTTCGCATTGTTTTCTCGTCAAAAGATTGTCTCTTTCTCTCGACGCAACAACAACTACATTCTCGAGAGTAAAGTTCTTCGTTTCCGATAACTAATGTCAAAGGAGAAAAAGAGTAGTCTCGAGTATTTTCTGAAAACACCGAGATATATGTATACACACCGAGTCGATATAGCAATGGAGAAATATTTGTAAAGGAAAGAGAAAGAGTAAACGTAGAAAGGCAGAGTGTAAAAGAACTAGAATCAGGACTGGACCATCTTGAAAGAGAGAGTACGAAAAGAAAAAAAAAATAAAATCAACGACTTCTACGGAATTCTATGGTCTTTATACCCACACATATACACACTCGCGCGAGTCTCTAAATGCGTCCGCTTACGACAAAGTTTTCTCACATTTGAGCATCTACTCACGTTTGCCAATTGCAAAGTTTCACCGAAGATTTTACGAAGTGGGATACGAGCAAGTTTTCTTGCACCGAAGCAATTCGCTCCACTTCCCTCGCTCTTTCTCTTTTCCGTCTTCTTCATTTCTCAGCGAGCGATCAAACAAAATTTTCGGACAGCGAGAAAAATTCTCTCGACATCGATAATTCACCAAACGACAGTTTGACTGTTCTTTGTTTCGAGAGAAAGAAATAATCAACGCCTCGCGCGGAATCGACAATCCCCCCATACAACGCACAACTCATCCGAGACGAGAGAAAAATTACCGGCGTTTTAGAAACAATAACGCTTTATATACCCCCAGTGGGAAAGCTCGGCAATCTAATCGTCAATCAAGACGGCTATACCATTCTCCGACTCCCTTTGCGTTTCACGTATAAGGCTAGTGCACACGACTGTGTTTCGCGCTTGATTGATGTCCGGCAACGCGCACTCATCCAGTACAGTCCGACCTTCCTCCCCCGACTCATTAATCCCGTCTCGAGGCTTACATTCGACCCATGTTTACGGCTGAGCGTATTGACTCTCTACCGACCGCGTGTCTATACGCGTTTTATTATTTGTACGATAATTTTCATTTTGGTTTTGCATATTGTTTGTTTTTAATTTTTGCGCTTAAATTTCTTCAATATATTCATATTACATTTAAATAAATGAATTTTGTATATTCATGCAATAAATATCATCGTTTTACACAAAATAATTATAGTTACAAAGAAATAATGTTTTAAACCAAATCGTGTTCTTTAATTCGTGCAAATATATTCTTCTTTAAAAAGAGCAATTTTTTAATAAATATATTTCAATGAATTAAAATGGATTCACTTTTTTCAATTTATGGCTATGTTTTACTCAATTCTTCTCTTATTTACGTTTTCCATTTTTTCGTCCTTTTTTTTCTTTTACATCGCACGATGTCATTTGTATTACGCCGTCAGTCTTATAATTTACATCCGTTCCAACTTAAGATCTAACTTTACAATTAGGATTGTGGTAGTCACAGTCTATCTGCATAAAGCCCGCTCTCCATTGTATTTACATAAAAACTTTTTAACAATTACGAGTTCTCCTTTGTTTTTTGCTTTTATTTGCAACTTTAATATTTATATGTTTACATACAAATCCGTCCCTTGACTACTGCAACATAATTATATTTAGCCGTTTCCCTCTTCCTATCTACTAACAAATTTATTGATGTACTTTATTCACTTTAGCAATTGAAAATGTCATAACTAAAATCATATTTAAAAACAATCAATCAAAATTTAAAATACAAACATATCTCCACACAGGATCAGATCTTAACTTTTGGTAGGTCATGTTAAATAATGTTTTTTATTATACTTACGAAGAAAAAATTTTGCTTTGTTATTAAAATTCTTGATATAGGCATTCAAAGTTCAGGGAGGGAATAAGTGCAAATCTTTCTTAAAAGCAAAGTATCTTACAAGAAAACTTTTTCCTTTTGATTCAAAAGATATCTTTTTAACAAGCTATTTAAGATTATTCTGTTTTTGGCTCAAAAGGATTTCTTCTGACTCAAATGGTTAATTTTTCAGTTGTACGCGTAGTAACAGAGACAGAATTATTTTAATACTACATACATACTGTTTTTATATTCAATTAAGTGCATTCTACTTTATAAAAACGAATTCTTTAAAAAATAAATTTTGTCTCATTCTCTGGTAGATTGAAAGGACCAACATTGTATTTCTTCAAAATATTTTTAAACTTTTGTTTCACACTGTATCTACATGAATTTGTTACAGTACGTCAACGTTCAAAAAATCGAAGTTGTATTTCTAGTTAGAAATGAAGCTATCATATAAGCTGCCATATAAAAATGCCAATTTTCACGTGTTGTAACTTAAAGAAGGTTAATCTTAATGAAGGTGTATACGGTGCCGAACAAAAGTTTAAAGATATATTGAAGAAGAATCAAACCTAACTTTCAGTGTACATTATAATCTTTCATTACTCGTCAGTAACCACAGGTCGCGATTATTACGCACGAATCAAAGTGATTACCCTCTTGTAGTAAAATCGAACATATACCAGTTCTAAATTGACCTTTACAATCGTAAGGGTCATTCCATCAATACCGTAACTTACATTGAAAAAATTCTCATTTCAACGATTCGATCGCGAGCTTTCCTAACATTCGCGCAAACAAACTCGTTTGTTTAACCACAACCAAAAGAGTTTGAAACTCCACTCGGTCCACACATTGTCATAAGGGCAGAAGTGTGGTCGTCATAAGTACTTACCGGCCCATAAGGGGGCGTGTTTATCAAGAGAGCTTACAGCAGCAGGCGATGACGAAAGCCTCGAGCTAAGGAGACGAGTGGCTGCCGCCACTACCACCACGTCGGTTAACATCGGCGGAAGGGCTTGGATGTCGGCCGCCACTAACAAGCGTAATTGGAGCAGGTGGTCGAGCGAGCCTCTGCGGTTTCTGTGCGCATACGTAACTAAGCCAGTGCTATTTCAGAGCTAGGCACGAAATCGCGCCAGACCTCCCCACCCAGTCTATATACGTGTCCGGTTTATATACGAACTGTGTGGATCCTTCTTGTTTAAGCGATCTCTTGTGTGCGATCGTTTTTCACCGACTATTCAATGTTTTTTTTTTTTGGAGGAGGAGGATGAGGATATTGTTACCTACACCATCGTGTGAAATTTAAGACAGCTGTAACAAGTGCGATCTGTTGATTCGTCGCTGAGAAGTGCTGACAGACTTTGAAAAGTATTTTATTATTCAGGATATTTGGAATTGTTTGGAAAAAATGTGACGAAGATGATATCGGGATTGTTGGAGATGAATTATTAAGTTTCTGGAATGTTGTATTGTAATTTTTTTCATTTTTCTCGTCATCATAGCGAAGGTAAATGTAATAATAATACTTTTTAAGAGACGATGACTGATTAAATTAATATTACAATTTTTAATAGTTTATTGATTTTTGTTGGAAAAGTTAGAAATAAAAGAAACAAAATGTGAAGAAACAAAAGATTTAAAAAAGACTCTGTCAAAAAATTAGGCCGTACTAGTATACCATAATCAAACGTTATACCAAGAGTGCTTGTTACAAATTTATAATACATAATTGATAAAAATGAAAAATAAATTATAGACAATATTTTTTCTTTAAGGGGACATAATACATTCAAGTGAGGCTACCTAAAAATTAAACATTTTAATTAGTTATATTAATTGTATTCATTATATATTTAATACTGAAGTTGTAAATTCGTATACCTTTAATTTGAGCTTTCATCACATATTTAAATTATGAATGTAAGGATTTTTTTAATGAGTAAAAAAATTATTAAAAATAACCATTTTATTCTATAACTATTTTTCCAAGATTCTAGGTATATGTCCTCCAGTAAACTTATAGTACTCATTCGATTAGAAATCGCACATTCATTTTTTAAAGAAAGCATGAAAGGAGTATTTCTGCAAATTTTTAGTTCTACTGGTCTATTAATTAACTTTAAATCTCAGAGATAGTGCGTTTTCAACTTCCTACTATAAGTGGTACAAAGGAACTTAGAGATGTCAGACAAAGCTCAAATAGAAATAAGAAAATTCATATAACTAATTAAAATTTATAATTTTAGGTAGACTTATACTAAGCTTTTTTTATGATTAATGAATGAATGTCTTCATAAAAAAATAAAATATTTTTTTTCTTAACAGTATATTTAAAACAGTTTTTAACAAGACCTACCAGAAGTTTCTGTTATCATCCAGAGTTGTTATTTCATTCTACATACTCATTTCCTATAAATTTCAGTACTTAGTGGAATAAACGATTATCAATTTTCAAATGATCATGCGAATACAGCACACACATCGCGTTAATTATTAACAAATATTTGTTATCTTAAAATCATAAATCCTTTTAAAACTAGTAATTCGAGAAAACTTCTGCCGAAGTATCTTTAACTAGCTAGGGAAGATATACATTTTTTCATGCGAAGTAAAAAAAATCCCTCCCAATGTATTACAGTAAGTTTCGCAATTAACGGCAGCATCATAAATTTGGATTTCCATATTTCACCAGCTCTCTAGAGTCGAGTGTGCCAACTACAGTGAAATTAATTATACAACCCCATCCCCTTTGCCTATTGGGAGTTACACAGCTCTGTTTTATCTTCAAACACTGCATACCAAACCGGAAAAATCATAGCTGTTATACAGAATGTATCCACACCGTTGACACCTATGTACACGAATCGTGACTCTGTTTCACCTCGTTTGTTCAAATATTGAATTACACAGCCAACTCTCGTTCTCGCCGACTATCCCCTTCTCATTCTCTATCTTAGTCGCGCTAAAAAATATCGGGCTACGAACATCGATTATACTTTAAAGGCGTTAATTCTCACAATTATTCGCGTATTTGTACTGCAAAACAGTCGACAAATATTTTGCCTGCCGATATCGACAATATTTGCCGAAAATGTCGTACATTCATAATTAATTTTGACGTATTTTATTGTGCAATACAATGGAATACGATGATCTTTATCAGTTCGAAAGTTTAATTTACTTTATCTCCGTTAATTAAGTCTGACAAAGAGGTGCTTCGTCTTCAATGAATTTTACTATTTCGCTGTGTATTTTTGCCGTTTGAAAATGTTATTAGTGTGCAAACTTCGAAATAGTAAGTCTCGAAATTTTACTAAAATGACAATATTTCGTTTTTAGAAAAAGTGCAATGCGCTAAATAAAAAATCTTTTAAATTCAAAACAGCAAACTTTCACTGTAAATTTAGCGAATCATAAATCACATATTTTGAACACCGTTCCGAGAGTTTTGACCGCAAACTCAGTAAATTCCATACACCCATTTTACAAACAAGTGAAAATCACAATTTTAAACATTGAACTTGCGTTAAATTCCAAATTATATCACAATTGTACGCTGCGCTCTATAATTAGCGAATATTCACTAAACACAAAAGTTTGCCCAACTTCAGCAATTAAGAGTAGATATACACCGAATTCGAAGGTAAAGTTAAGATTCGCTATTTCTAACTTAACCATTCCACTGTTTTTAAAGAGGCCGCCTACAAAATCAGTGAAATTTTCATTATTTCAAATTTAGATTTCCTCGTTCGGCGCCTACGGTGCTTATAACGTAAACACGAATCAACTCTAGCTGAACGTTGAAACTTCGCATGTATATATATATGCATGCGTCTATTGGTTTTTAAAGGAAAGCGCGGAAAGTCAGGTAGGAGAGACACGAAAGGAAGGGTGAAAGGTTGCTAAAGGTCGCGCAACTTCTGCCGAACTCCATCAACTCTCTGCTTCGGTATCTTACGCTGCAATCAAATTACCGACTCACTTTCCGGGACATTATCAAGCTGTCTCTGCTCTACCTCACTCCCTTCTCTATATCTTTCGTGTTCCTCGCGTGTTACGAGGGAGACTCTCCGCGCCATGCGGAATTTTCACCTTATCTGTTGCCCCGCAGAGTTCGATGTGCTACGCGGCAGACGATGCTCATAGGCGTTTAAAGCCTACGTAATCAGTTTTTTTTTCTTACAAGAAAATCGAGACGAATCGTCTTGTGCAATGGGATAAAGAGCGATTTTTACTTGCGCTTTTATCGTTTACTGCTGTTGTAATGATCGTCATGGAATAACAGCTCGAGAAAGCACATGTACTGAGGAATTCTTTCTTTACCAGTACGGTATGTTTCCATAGAATATGTAAGTTTAGTTTGAATATTAATTATTAATATTGACTGTAATTTTATTTCATCACGTATTGGTTTAAATTACAGTTGAATTTTTTTTGTCAACGATTTCGTTCCACCTGTTAGAATCCGTATAGCGACAGTTGAACAAAACTGAAATTCGTATGTATAATAGTAAGTGATAATATAATGTGCGAAAAGACAGCAATAGAAGAAATAGATAAGAGGGTTATATAAACGTAAAAGTTCCTCATGCTTCGGTTGATAAACTTTTTGAAATATTGAAGAAGAGGCTTCTACTTAATATCCAAACTTCATCTTTATGTAAATTATTTACTTAAAACTATAAGTACAATACTTGCACTACGTTTAAAAATATTCCGTAGATATTACTGAATTATTAGTGCATGTGTAATTGTCTAATTTTCATCTGAAAATAGCGATTATTTTGATCAACGGTTGCTTAAACGGTTAATCAATTTCATGTGTGTCACCCAACCGATACCCAATAGTTAATTAATTTTTCTACCAGGATAAGTTATTATTTATATGACATTTTATCGTCCTTACGATCTTTGCCAGTTCAGCATATTCTTCTACACACTAACGCGTTCGCACACTAATGCGTTTCTCCCCACGTAGGATAGGTTGGCGGGGAACCAAGCTTTAATAGTAGCATAGACCCTTATACCATCAACATTTATAAAATGTTTGTTTACCAGTACGATATGTTTCCAAAGATAATTATTTGCTAAATAGTTAAGTATTTCATTTGCATAAATGCAATTAATTTCATATTTGTACACGGCAAGCAACTAATTCCTATTTTTTAAACCCAAAGTACTGTTTTTTTGTTCAAGTAAATATTTTTTTTTTAAAAAAAGCAATTTTTCAAACCGATATACAGTAAACTTTTTTTCATTGTACAGCAAATATTCGATAAATTTTTAGATGTGTATCTGTTATCGACGATGCGATGATTACACTCGAAAAAAAATGCAAACTTCGTCATAAATACCCTTTTGAGAACGTCCATTTTCAGATTTATCATTAAATTTTCATAATTTTAATGGTACATTAACAAATTCCCAATTTATCGACGAAGGTAAAGTAACCACAATTTGACACATTTTAAAGATAGAATTCAAAGTACGTCACGCTCGAGGATTCGAGGCCACTATCTCACACTCTTACATCGTATTCTTCGTATCAGTCGATGTAACGAGATGCTCGTGATTCCCTATGCGGAAGTTTTTTTAATTCCAACAATGAACAGACGAAATATTCAGGAATATTGTTATATTGACAGCTAATTACGTCGGTCGTCGAGACTCCCCCTCCGATACGATGCGATTCATTGAGTTTGGCGGGCTTTCACGGTGATTCGATTTCCACAGAGAAAGCGAACGTGAATTTATTCACTTTTAGCCTCGACAATGCGATGTTCCTCCCGATTGATTGTTTAAACATTCAACAAGCGAAAATGAAATACATCCCCAACAGGTGAGTGCGATATCGACGAACTCCACGAAATGAAAATCTTTCAATTATTCGTATACGCGAGGCATACGTAAGTTCACGATAATTAGTCTAATCGGGACAAGGCTCTATGAAATATTTTCCACGATCCGTACACTCGCGATACGCCTCGAGGGGAAATAATCGCGAGAGAGGGAATTCGAGTTTCTTCCGAAATTTATATAGGAGGAATGGGATATGAGAGAGAAACGAACGAGCGTGATGTTGCTCGTTAATTCTGGCAATTCGAGAAAGTCTTCTTCCTTCAGAGACGTTATCCGTGCGGATCGGGGAGTGTCTTTAAATTTCCGTTCGGACGCGACTATCGTCGATTCGCGGGATTACGCCAAGCGATTTGACTTCTCGATAACAAAAAGAAATATCGTTCCACAATTTATTTTCACTTTGTAATCGAGAGTAGCTTATCGAACGGATGTCGTTTATTGCATACGAATTTATAATAGTCGAGATTTTCCGTAGTTTAAAATAAGAAATTCATTCAAAACTCTGGTTTAATATACATTATATAACTATATAGTTTTCGCGCAATTCTTTATCTACTGTCGACGTTCATCGCCTAAATGACTCGTATATTACACCAGCTGAGAAGACGATGAACCTTACGTCAATGCAAATTTACAGACACATAGCGAGTTTTGTGATTAATGAGATATGTAATGCGCATTTTTCTTAAATTATAACATAGTTACTATAAATATATCTATGCAACATATTCTTTTGTCGACAGAAGAACTGAACGTTTCCTTATACGGGGTATAACTCGACCCTCATTATGAATTATACAATTACAAAAAATCAAATTTTTTCATAATAATTTTCCTTGGTCAACATTTCTTCTAACCACACTAGTCGTACCGGGCGTCTCGCCGTGAACACGCGGTATAATCGGCGTAGCTCTTTATATACGAGTATATATATATATATATATATATATATATATATATATATATGCGCAGACGCCAGTGGCAAATTAACTACCACAGCCAAAGTTACCGCGAAGAGGAAGAGATATACAGCTACAACCTCTCACGTCGTCGTTTTATATTACGTCGAGTGCAGTTTATATCCACACACACATACGTATATATAGACTTCGGGTCAGCTGCTGCGAGCGTCGATGATAAGCGCTATCATTTTTTGGCACACTACTCGCGCCCGCGAGAACGAAATACGATACAACTATATATATAGAAATGCGGCGCAGTCGAGCCTGGGATACACTTCTCTTTATTATCTCTTTCTCTCGGGTTTTGTTTTTTCTTTTCTTTGTGGTCTGCTGCATTGTACGCGAGAGCTTTTATTCGTCCTATTTAACACTTGCTCGAGCAGACTGTACGCATCCGCCGAGCTCTTTTTATTATTTTTCATCTTACAAAAAATTATCAAACTATACATATGTATACGCAAATGCCTATATTTAAACTGCTCGGGACACGTATGAATTCGCTTGCGGATTTTTACATTTTTTCACTTCCTCGGCCTGTAATGCACTGCGAGAAATGTGTATACGAGCAAATCCACCCTCAACTGGAAATCAACATTTTTTTTTTCGCCTATGGACCTTATACAATTGTCCAAGGAAGATGCCCTTTTTTGATTATTTTTTTGTTGTGACCTTTAAAAATTTAAGCTTCTAGTAAATTTGCTTATTGATATTAATAAATACCAGTTATAATCGATAAACGCGTATATAAATATATTTATATAGTTAACGACGTCATCAAATATGTATGAATTGTGATTAATGACCTAGAAAAGACGATGACGATAGCTTCAATTTTCAAAAAGTTCTTTTAAAATATTCAAATACTGGTTTGAATAATTAAAGAAATCTATTGATACCTTAAAAAACTTGTTCAAATACTTTTTACTCGAGAGAATTTTTTGAATAAAAATTTTTTTAATCGAAGCTATATGTATTATATATGATAATAAAATAGAGGCAATTAACGAAGACCTGTTCATAAAAAATTACGAATATATAAGTAGATATGTCAAATAACATCTATGACAAAATAACTGTCTATTTAAGAAACGTATTACGGAAAAAACTATTTTTTTTTAACGCAAATACTTTTATAATATTGCAGTTTAAACGACATTTTAAATAAACACCGAACTCGAAGGTACGTTTGAAAAATAGTACATTCTCATTCCAAAAATTGTACGACTATTGTGTTTCTTGCTTTAATTGGAAATATCACCATTTGAAGACATCTTTGTGAATCTGAAGGAAAACAATTTTCTTTCTCGATCCTCTTGTTTTAAGAGGATTGACGTTGCTTCAAACGTGAAATATTTTCTCTAAATCTTCACTGATTGGTGATTCAAAAAGAATAATTTCACATCCATGAGTATTCATTAAGTCCAAATAATATACGTCATATCACCTAAAATTGAATCAAATTTTAATATATAGTACAACGAATAACTTTGTCATGATAATTACATATATCCCTTACGGGTGTTTCTATTATAAGCATTTGACGTTGGTGAATCATTGCTGTGTGACCTACTCCGATGCGAGTTATCACAGTTTGTATTTTGGGTATTAGTTTGTCGGTATTTCTTTTTATACGTGTATCATCACTAATACTGCGAAAGTTGGCTTGTTTCATAGTTTTCCAAGTCTGGGCACACTTGTTTCCCAAGCTTTTTAAGATTTTGTTGTACAACTTGTGGTACTTTTATTTCATTTAGCCCGGATTTCATCTGAGATGATTCTAATTTTTTTATAAGATTGAGTTTGTTACGATAGAGCTTTGCATAATGTATCTATGTTTCTTGTTCAAACTTATTTCTTGTAAATTATAACGATTTTCCTTTTGAATCAAAATAATTCGGAATCAAATTCAAAAAGACTCCGAGAGTTTAATTTCTTTCAGTGTGGGAATCACCAGTAAGAACCAAGAAAAGTATTTGTGATTGACTCTAGAGCCAAAATACATTTGATATATGTTTGTACAAAATTATTTTTAAACGAAATTATACATATAATTTATATTCGGCATTATCTACACATTCGACGAACGAATATCTTCCCTTAGCAATAAATACTTAATATAAGCAAATGGATCATGTCCCTTGAATTTATTCTACATTCGAATACTTCTTTTATACAACTATCAAAAAATTATTTCACGCGGATAAAACGTATTGTACTTAAATTTTAACAAATCATACAGAATCACTATTCTTTATCGATTGTATAAAAATTATTTTATCCAAATATTGTACGTAAATTTTAACCAATTATGACGATTGTCTCGATCTATTGTATTGTATATAAATTCTGATCAATTATACAGAACAATTTTTCTCTATAAATATAATAGAAAAATTATTTTACACAAATTTTGTAAACACTCCCCATTCAATGGTTTTCCTTGGGGCAATACCCTCGTGAAAAATTTGTCGATTTCCAAGTACCGAGTTGTTTCCAGTTGAGTATGGATTTGCTCGTATATAGACGCGTATATTCAAGGGCCGAAAGAGAGTTTACCTTGGACACGAGCTTTGCGCGAATAACTTTGCGAACATTTCAAGTCCAGCTTTCGAAAGTTCGAGCCAGATGAAATGTTGTGGAAGCTTTTCCTACGACGACTGAGAGAGAGGGATTCTCGTGTCGGCTATGGCCGCACTTTGCGACGACGGAAAGTTTTGCGTTCGCGCGCGAGAGAGTGCTAGTTTCGCGTTTTAAATTCGTCGAGACTTGGAAAGTAGCCGCTCGCGCGCTCTAGCTATACAGAGAGAGAGAGAGAGAGAGAGAGAGATAGAGAGGGAGTGAGGGAGAGAGGGGCTACTTTTACTCAACTGTATACATTGCGTACATTTCCCGGCAATTTTCTCCGCATCTCTAATAAGCCTCTGGGAAGAGAAATTATTCAATGAGCGAATTTGTTTTCGTTATAGTCGAGTTATATACATTGTAACTTTAGTTAAAATCCGCTTAATTCTAGAATCGCGTGCGCTCCGATCGATTAAAGCTCTCGAGCGTCTCTAAGCACGAGACAAAGAATTATACGAATCGATATTACTCGAGTGGATATGCGTGTACCTACATGTGTATGAAAATATATATATATATATACATGCACGTTGAGTCTTCAAGTTTCGGCAATAAAAATGTCGACAGAAATTAATTGCTCGTAAAAGCGAAACAATAATCGTTACACGTTCAGCGTTTATTCCCTTTCTCTCCTCTCCGTTTTTTTTTGTTTTTTTTTTCAACAAGAATTCTCTTTTTATATCGTCCCTCGTTTTCGGCACGGTTCCACTACGGTTTCCGTTATAACTGTTTGCGGAAACTACCTTAGTATATTAGCCACTGGAACGAAAATATATGAAACGAAGTGCGCGAACACGTAGCGACAAAAAAACCGCTGAAAACACGGCAAAGGCGTGTACGAGAGCATCGAATTTAACTGAATTTCGAGTGTGCCATGCGCGTTTCGAGCTTCAAAGCGCTGTGATTTTATATGCGCGTCATAGAGAGTGTAGTATAGTATTTTTTTTTTCACCTCTTTCCCTCGGGAAAACCTATGGATTTTCGCTCTTTCGTGTCGCTGAACTCGTCCGACTAATTTTATCTGATACTACTTGAAATTTAAGTCCACGCGTTTCTGAACGATTGAATTTTCATCACCGAACCGTTGACTTTATATATATATATATGTATGGGTCATTTTCTGACAACTTGACCAGACAGAAATTTTTAAACTTTTGTTTGGCAGTGTATCTACCTTCATGAATATTTTTAGATTTTTTTGCGAAGGTTCTTTAAAGGGAGCAGTCTGAGTTAAATTCCGAAAATGATACGCAACGATTTTCGGCCACAGAAAACAAACGATCGTAATGAGTTAACTGTAACTTTTTGTACTTTGAGTACACGATCGTAATGAGTTAACTGTAACTTTTTGTACTTTGAGTACACGATCTTTACAGCTTAAAATAATAATGCATACAGTCTTTCTGGGCTTGGTAATCGACCATTTTTTGGAGTCTGTAATTTTCGCATTTTTTGCCACGGGTTTTTGAGCCCCGTGGTCGTCGATTTTTTTTCAAACTAGGCTTAAAATGTTCCTTAAGAGTAGCAACTTGGATTCTCTGGATTACTTTTTCAAGTTGATTTGTCTTTTAATGCATTTTCAAGGTTATACGAGATATATAAATAATTTAATAATAGTAAAACGCATGTAAATACATCCAATAATTAAATGAAGAATTATTTTAAAAGAGTAATCCAGTGAATCCAAGATGCTACTCTAAAGGAACATATAAAGCTTAATTTGAAAAAATTGGATGAATACGAATTTTACTCAGGCTGGTCCTCTTGAGTGAGGGGATTGATTAGTTTGGTTCGTCATCAACCTGGACTAACTGCTATGAGGAGAACAGATATTTTATTATAAATATTACGGAAATTGCTGGTTAATTTTATTTATAGCTAGAAATGACTTGATTCCCAACGTATCACCTTCATAGGCAACTTTGACATCGTCAAACAAAAGATTAAACATATTTTAAAGAAGAATAAATGTTTGATTGGTCAATTAGTCAGTTAATGACCCATATATGTACATATATATATAAAGTTTTTGAATGGACATCAAGCATGTGATAAGTGAATGACGCGAAGTCACGTTATACTTGAATCGAAGCATGAAACATTCTCCTTCCGCCCATTGTTTACCCAGCAATTCGCAGTATTCTAAATAGCCTTAATGAAACGCTACACTCCATACTTGAGACACTTTAAAACACTCGGATTTACGCTGCATAAAAACGCTCACTCTGAGAGCTTTAATCACCACGATTATACAGCACCTCGCAGTGGCGTTAAAGAGTAGCGCGACTATTCCGTCGCTTTACACCGCTTGTCGCAATTTTTTTATTCATTTTTACAAAAATAAAAATTCACAGCCGTATTTACGAATACGATTTATGGTATTTGGATGTTTAACGTAAGTGGAAATCTCTCAAAGCGGTGCTTAACGTTTAATGAAGTCTAATGGAAAATTATTTGAGTTTACTCATTTTAAAGTTCGAATTACAGAGTAAGCTATGACTCCGTTTTACATAGATGGATGCACTGAGCGGAATGAAATGATAAAAATTGCAACGATTCTAGTATAAATTCTAGTGTAATAAAAAAATTGTTATGATGCATAGTTAGTTGTGGATGCCTTTTAATAATAATGCTTGAAGTAAGCTAATATTGCGATATTCCAGCGGTCAAATAACAACACAACAACTCTCTTTTTCATGCTGAGTCTCATTAAAAACATAAAAATAATATCATTTAAATTTTGAACTTAAAAAATTCATCTAACTGTTTACTACACCAAAGCCAAATTAAAAAAAATCATAACTTTGCACAATATGAGAAGATCAAGCTCTGGTAGATCTCATTAACCAATGCTTTTAATATACTTTTAATAATAAACAATGTAGCTATGCAATAATATGAATTTTTTTGTAAGACACATTCAAAGTTCAAAGAGGAAATAAGTGTAAACAAACACTTTATTTAGCAATGACTACATTAATTTTTATTAAATTTTTCTCTCAGTATGTATAGTAAAAATAAACATTGTACGTACCTGTTGATTTCCACGATTCCTCTTCTCTGCTAAATTCAATTACTCCAAGTAGCATCTCTATTACAGCAGTCTCTTCTTTCAAAAAGAAAAAAAATAAGCTCTAAGGGGGTAGGGGAAGGTTAAGAAAGAAAAAAAATCAAGATTATTACGAACGACTGCAATAGCAGAACGAGCGTATCTCCGTTCTCGTCGTAAAAGTCCTCGTAAAAGCCCGTTGCGTTTTACGCCGATTCGATAAAGAACGTTGCTGTATAACGATACGTGTGTTACAAGGGCCTCAACTCTCCTTTTTTCTCTCTCTCTCTCTCCCTCTTGAGACTTTCTAATATGGGGACGCGTGCTGCGCCTGCTACATGTGTAATTTGGAGACTCCATTTTTACGACGCTCGAGTTTTACTCTCTCTCTCTCTCTCTCTCTCTTTCTCGACAGTAGTGCGTTTTCCGAGTAATATCAAAGCACAAAAACCAGAGCGATATCTTGGAGGGCAGGGGATGAGGAGCTTCTTATCGAAATTCATCGGCGGAGCTTTTTTTCTCTCTTTTTCGCCGTTAGCGCTCGCTTGCAACAAGTGACTCCGCTTGATATATACATATCCATAGATTGCAGTGTTATCGACTGCGATCGCGCGCTGATACGTCGCAAAGTTGCGTATCTGTATGTGTGTGTGTGTGTGTGTGTTTAAATACACAGGCGATCGCGAGGAACGATTCTAAAAGTGTAAACAGCACTGGCGTTATAACGAGCGGCGTTACAAAGTTTGCGAAAAGAAAAGCGAGAAAGCTTGTATATATTGAAAGAAATCGATTTGTCGTTGCGGTGGCGGAGCTTGCATCTTTCAATAAAGGCAGGTATTACTCGCGCAAGCACGTCTCCTGTGTCTGTACACAGTCAACTATACCTATATACCTGAAGTGTAGGATACGTGCTTATTGTGCGCGAGAAAGATATATGTGTGTGTGTGTGTGTCCCTTTCTCCGGTATATATACATCTGCAACGCAGTGTACCGAAGAAGGCAACATCAGCTTTTGCCTGCAAATGCGGATACGTTGCACATTCTAGCCCTGGGGGGCTTGGCATCCGCCTGCGCATATAACTCACCAGGCAAAGAGAGAAAGCAATCGATGCTACTATGTTCTGTGTGTGTGTGCATATCTATCTCTAGTTGGAAATTTTTTGAAATCTTCTTTATCAATCGATATTCATCTCAAGCGGGATTTCAACTTTTTGAATTTGTATACACTCACATCGCACCAACAGTTCATTGCTCTCTCGAAGAAGAAATTTTAGGTTTCGTTCTGTTTCTTAAGGCGGATTACATTTATTTCCTACTTGAATTTTGAATGTCTGTTTGAAAAAAAGAGAGTAATATCGTTCTGAAGCTTAACTGTGCAGTGATGTATTTTTTTAATTTTGCCTTTGGCGTAGGTTATAGATTAAAAAGCTGGATGGAATTTTAACATTCAAAGCTCAGATGCTGTTATTTCGAGCTATCGAATTGTATTTTAACAATTTATTACTAGTTATATTTTAAATGAGTCTTAGATTAAAATATGCATCATTTCGATAGTCCAAAATGACATAGAAATAAAAATCCATCAATTGGTTCAATCTGATGTCTATTTTTGAAGTAAAAGCACATGCCTATTAAAAAATAAATAACAAATAATGTTTTATCATATACTTTTAAGTAATTACTTTTACATTTTTATAGACATTCGAAGTTAAGGGAGAGAATAAGATTAAACCTCCTCTTAAGCTAGTTCAGTATATTTTAATACAGAAATTATTATTTACTACAGTACTACAGTTAATTTTCTTTTTTTTACTATATTTCTGTGATGAAAAACAATATTTTAGCTTCAAAAAATATTTATTGCATACTAAAATTATTTTCAGTAAAGCGTTACTTACCGAGTATAAATAAAAACGCGCTTGAATACATTGCATCACTTTTGCGCGTTTATATTGGTCTATATCTTTCCTCCGTAGAAGTATAAAAAAGCTTTTATTGTTTCCTAGATACTTGAGATCACCGTTACTCGTATTTATTAATAAAGTGATGGAACTATATATGCAGTTCGAATCGAAATCGATTCTTTTCTTTTTTAATAAAAAAAAAGCATTGACACCCAAAGTTAAATAATCGTGTCAATAACTAAAAATAATAACCCAATAACTAGACCATTCACCTAGACCGGCGAAGAAAAAAAAAGTCAATCAGAATACTTATAGCCAATTACTGTTTTATGTTTTCCGTCCTCAGATTTTATTTTGTATTATTGCGTGTACACATCGTCGCATGATGTATTTATTCCTATTTAATATTGAGTCTAAATAAGATATTTCATTTTACTTATAAGCAAAACTAAAGGCGTATACGAGGAAATTTTATCATCTCAGTCAGTCTTTTAATACTTTCAATACATAAAGCTCGCAATCAAAACATTTCACACTTGAACAATTGCACAATTGAACAATTTGTTAATGTTGTTGGGATGGATTGCGTTGGGTTGGGTTGGGTTGGGTTATTAGTACAATAGTTGAAAGATGAGAGCGTCGAGAGCAGAACGCGTGCGTGTATACGGAAATAAATAAAGTAAAAAGAAATTGAGATCGAGAACCAGCAACGGAAGCAAACAAGATCTGACAAGCACGACGTATACTCCTCGGGGTCTAAAAAGTTTGCGATTCGCGTCTGTGATCGCTTCGGCATAAGATGTACGTTGCTAGTTTGAAGAAAATACGAGAAAACTTTTCGATTTCTGAGTCGTGAAAGAATATAATCATTTTGCCGCTGATGCTTTATTGTCTCTTCGCTTTCGGTGTCAAAAATTTCAACTATTGCTACTATATGAATAAATTCACAAAATACTGGGAACAACTCGGTACCTACGAAGGATCTTTCGAGTTCAAAGTTGTGGATATTTGAAAAAAAAACTTTTTAGACAGAAGATTTTATAAAAATATGCATGTCTGATTTTAGTGCGTAACTTTTTATCGAATAGGTTTTTTTATGATTCCTTTTGACAATTGAAATTTTTCCCAGTCTCTTTCTGGGCTAATCGTTTTTATTAACATTTGAAAACGTTATTTACTATATGTATATAATTATCAGCCAAAACTGATTTTTTATAATATTGATCTGGATCGTATATAGTTAATTATACAATATAATGATAGCATAAGTTACCGATATTAAAAGATTTAATAAACAAAAAAATTATTGAAAAGATCTTTTGGTCGAAAAGTCATAAGGATTTGAATTAAAATCAGAAAAACTAACCCTTTCCAAAAGCAGGACCTGTGTATACTTTTGGCACTTATTTCACTATACCTTATTTTCTATTCTAATATTTTTTAATCGAAACTCTTTTAATAATATTTATAATTGTTTTGCTTCACTCGCTGAAAATTGGCAAAACACGCGGACCCACAAGCTTGAAAAATATTTTGAAACTGTATTTTCAAAGTTATAAGTTGAAAATAATATATACAGATTTCTTCTTATTCTGCCGACGCCTAGGAACTAGAAAAATGGGGTCCGGTCGATGTGCCCTCGCGAATAATTTTTGTATTTCAAGGTACCGAGTCGTTTCTAGTATTTTCTCGATTTTCTAATTCATATACATTTACTACAAGTAAGACTCGACAAATATAGACGAAAGAACTATAGAAGAAAGTTTGAAAATTATACGAGTGAAAGTGCAAAACTTAGAATCCTAAATAAATTAACAATGGATATGACATTAGTATTATTTCAAAATTTGATCATTGATTTAAAAATACAGTCTCTAGAATCTCTCAATCTTCTGATTACTTTATCCCGTTACTTTTCTTACGAAAGTTTCTTCTACCGTAAAACGTATCCATCACAATGGAAATACGTACTTTTCATGGCGGAAATAAGCTCCATACGCATCAATTGTCGAACATTCAATCATTCCGACAAAATTAATAACTCAAAGTTTCGCAAACGATTTTCCGGAAAATATACTATTTTCGAATGAGTACACCGGTACAATATCAGCAACCCAATGCAATAGAGTCCTTTGCCTCTTTGACGGCGATCGTGGATTTCCTGGGGTCTCCGAGGCTATAGAGAGAGCTTACGACTGGCTACTGTGGCTTTGCGTGAGGAACGTTTCGAGCCAAAAGGGAATCGACAACTGACCTCCTCCTCTTTTCTTAGCAAAGACACTAAACCGTAAATTACAACTGTTCAAAAAGAGACAATGATGATGAGCGAAAACACGACTAAGCATACGAAAAATCCCATCGATCGAAAATTCGCTCGAGTCCCTCGGCGTAATTATTCTCGTAGCGTGGCAGCGAGGCGAATAAAAATTATCGCTTTGCTGACGCTGCGAATGTACATCGTAGGGGGATTATCCCAGCGAGACATAAATCTTCCCTCTCCGGAACAGTTTCCGATCTTTAGCGAGAGGAGAAACCGTTTTTCTACTCTATCTATATACATATACATATACCTATATAAACTTATATAGCAGTAGTAGACGGGTGTTCGCTCGAGAGAGTTAGCTGCGACTTTCGCTTTGTACACCTCTTTTTTTTTCTTCATCGCTACGATTGTTTATTTTTCTTCCCAGAGTTGTCGTCCGCTCTCAAGTTTCCGCTGTATATACAGCCACTTCGCTCGTTTTGTCGCGTCCGTATATGTACACCATATAACTGGTATACAGTCGCGTGTAACGTACGAACGTTGTTGGTGTCAATACATGTATCTGTGTATTTATATTATCTGGATCATTATTTAATACGAGAAAACGCGGAAAATACTGGAAACAACCGGTGATCAAACAATTAGTCACGACGGAACATCCTGGGAGTCTTATGAATCAAAAATTTAATTCGCCTCTCAGTTTTTTCGTTGAAAAATCTAAAAGAGATTTTTTAAGACTCACGAGTCCACGTGTATTGCCGTGTTTAAAAGAGTTTCGATTATGTATGAAAGTGCCAAAAAGTACAAAGAGGTCCGGCTTTTTGGAAAGTGTCAGTTTTTCTGGCTTTAATTCAAATCCTTATATCTTTTCGACCTTAAGATCTTTTTAATCATTTTTTTGGTTATGAAAGGTTTTGATATCAGTGGCTTATACTAATATTATATTGTGTAATTAACTTACACAATCCGGATCTATTAATATAGAATTTATAGTTAAAAACCAGTTTTGACTGATAAGATATATAGATAGTGACGTTTTCAAATGATAATAAACGTTATTTAGCCAGAAAGTCCATAGAAATCTTCAATTATTATGAACAATTGAATAATGTCTAATATTAAATGATTTTTAAGAAATCTTTTGACTGTTCTCGAAAAGTCTTTTTAACTGTTTTTTTCATGAAAGCTCTAGTATTCTATTTTGGTTTCAATGTACTTATGGATATCGAGAAAAGCATTCTTTTATTCGAAAGCGTACATTTAGACAACTAAAAAGCTAAATCCAAATTTTAATACTTGAAATGAAAGATAAACTATTCAGATTTCGTTTAGAAAAGGAATGATATAAAAGGACTCGAGTCAAAAGTTATAAGCCAAAAAAAAAGGAAAATTTACATACGAGAAGTAAAACAGTCTTATGAGCTTGTATGATAACAGAAAATTGATTTATTATAAAAGGACGTAAAATAATAATAGCTTTATTTAAAAAAATCATTTCGTAGCTACGCCCAAGAAGAAAGTTGTAAGCGTTTAATGAAAAATTAGGTAAAATACGTATGATTTCCCGATGACTATATTTCCTCTTCTTAAACGCAAATAGTTTTTTCGACCATTTTTAGTTTGAAATCGCAGTTCTATTTTTACAATTAAAATAAAATTTGATTCGAACACCCCGATTCAAGTGGGAAAAATGCTAAAAATCAAACATCGTATATTTTTACCTTTTATGCATAAAAACCAAGTGACAAACCGAATCGAACGTGTAATTGGTTCGTTTTACTCGGAAGTAAAGAAAAAAAATAGGTCAGACGGTACAGCCACGCGTATAATTTTTCGATTTTCAAGTACCGAATTGTTTCCTGTATTTAGTGAATTTACCGACGTTTATATCTTCTGGATTTGATACTTGCAGTTTGGAAACGAAACTTATTTTCAAATCGAATGACGTTCCGCTAATTACTCAACGAAATTCCTTATATAGTCAGAGCCACAACGGCGCACAAATCGAGTTCCCGCAAATATGCGGTTGTAGCTATATATAATACACGTATAGGTCCATTTAGCGTATGACTCGAATTCCGTCTTAATAATGCTAATATCGACCTCTACATTGAGAGTATATAACCTTTGCGAATTATTACGAGGACTTAGATTCCCACGGTAGTTAAGCTCCAGTGGAAGCGTGTAATAGCCGGAACTATTTCAGTTATTGTATATAATCCTCAGCTCCGACACAATTACGGTAACAGATTGTGCGGTAAATGCATTTGGACGAATAACTACTGCACACTCATAGGCCTAATATTCTTTGAACTTAATGATATACGAGAGAATATTTTTTTACATATTAATGATTTGACTTAGTGTTGGCAAGATGTTATATGATTTTTCGAAGGTATATTTCATAAACCTGAATTGCGTTAATTTTTCAATAATTTCATTGTATAATCGTATTAGTAGTCTCTAAAATCGAATGTAAGCGTGCAAATACGAAGTAGTTAAAAATTTACTGGATATTTTGCTTAACAAACGCAATATCTTAATTATCTTAAACGCATTAGCTTGATAAAAGTAATATCGAGGGAAACAATTCAACGAGACCTGGAGCGTTATTGGGTTAAATAAATTGTCCGAAAAATAAAACCAAGTGAATTATTCGAAAAATGTGAGAGTTATTTTTATTTTTGCTGTTTTTCTATGTATTATCGCGAGCTGCCTCACCGACACATACGTATGTTGGTAACCTTCATCTTTGCCAGTATACAAAAAAGAAATACAAGCCCAAACGTATGCTTTTGCTTATATATATACATAATACATATATGCACATATATCGGCGTCGTAACTTATGGGAATTTCCTTAAAGATATATATAACTATATATATCTTTAAGGAAATTCCCATAAGTTACGACAATGATAACGTACTCCCGCAACCATCGTATGATTATATATTGAAAATAAATTACTGCTACATTTCTTGCACAAGTAGATTGTTAATTGAAATAGCAAAACTTAACTTTTTTATAAAGTAAAAATAATTCATTTTTGATATTGGACACTGAAAAATGAATGTTTATTATCCCATAGTACTTCGTTTTGACTATACAATCAGTGAATTTCATAAAACTAAAAATTACCATTAAAAACAGGTGAATTTTCACGGTATACTGATTGAATTTACAAATTGTAATTTTTCAAATTTAAAAAAGTAAAATTTAGACAGTTCGTTTACACTAAATCCAAAATTGTATCACAATTGTAAACTACACTCTGTAGCCAGTGAATATTCACTAAACAGAAAAGTTTCCATGAAAAATGTTCACTATTTAAAATTTAGATAGTAATTACGAGTTAAACTACAGACTGCACTGTGTAATTGTGATACAACTTCGAATTTAGTGAAAATTCACAGTTTAAATTAGTGATTTTTAATTGCAAGAAATACACTGCTGTATAGCCAAAGTCACTCTTCAAAATAATGATTTACGGTTGTATACATTAGAAAAAATCCAATAGATTGTCTCGTCAAGAAAACGAGACGTACACGTGAGTGCGCATTCACGCTATAGTTCGTTCTATTTCACTCGGATAAACATTATTTGAATTATTATCAAAATAAGTGGGAAATTTCACTATTTCAAATTTACGAACTACAGTTTCTTATACAATCGTTTGCTAGATCAGATATAATAATAGCTATTTTAGCAATAAATATATTTTTTAAATTAAATATGTATACAAAGTAAAAAATTTGACTTAATTTATGATGTCACTCAGTGTGATTTCAGCCAGTATACTGGTTGTCAGCACTGGCCCGATTTTGGCGCGATAGATTGGAAGCAGAGTTAAAGTATGATCTCGAAAAAGAAAGATTACAATCAAAAAATATCGAAAAAGTACATATATATATAAATTTTACAATGTTATAATACTAATAAAATATATAGGACTGGTTCACAGGCATCAGTACTGAGCCATTGCTCCATTGATATTCTCAATTTTGCTTATAAATTAGGGTCCAAGGGTCAGTATCAAAATCAGTCAAATTTTCACTATTTCACATCTATAGAGTAGAAAGTCGGATAAACAGAGCTTCTTACTGGAGCAATAATTAAAATTTTGTTTTAAACAACAATCGAATAAGCAGTTGCGCGGTATTTTCAACTGAAATTATCCATCATTACTTGACGCAACGAGCAGTGAACTTTTTCAATCGAGTTCCGCTTCGGTATTTTCGATTCGGTCGGTTATGCTGCGAAAATTAAGCGTATCAATTCGATCGATACTCCAGTAACCTCGTTACGTAACCTTATAAGTAAAAGCAGAAGAAATATCTCTCTCTCTCTCTCTCTCTCTTTCTAAAAGAGAAGAAGAAAAAAAAATATATGAACCCCTAGCGCGCAATCAAATCCCGCTCTCCCACTCATAACGCTCGAACTTACGTTCCGCGTACAACTTCTCTCTCGCTCTCTCACTACATCTCGTACTATAATACTACGTAACACTCGTGCATACACACGTATACACTCACACACATACAAATGCATTGAAACACGCCTACATTCATTCTCCCGCCGTATCGTGTGTCCTACCCCACGGTAGACTAGGGTCGCCGGCCTGCCTACTGCGCATGCGCACTACTCTATAAAGTCAGCGTGAATCAGTCGGTTCGCGCTCCTTCCCGGCGCTAGTCGCGCGCGATCGCTCCCGGGTCGTGGATCTCTTTCTCTTACTATCATCTCTTTCTCTCCCTCTTTCTCTTTCTCACTCATGTGCATATATACGTAGAGTATACATCTAGAAAGATGTGGCTCCTGTGAAGACCAAAGCACCATGCCGAGGACGCTCGGCAAGTGGGCCTTCGTTTTGGGCCTTTTCGGGATTCTTCAGCTTCCCGATGTCGCCCTGACCAAGAACGAAAATTGTGAGTGTCAACATGTCAATTCTTTTTTTTTCCTTTTTTTTAACAAACCCTTAACCCGTCTCTAAACGTATAGGACAGTGAGAGTTTTAGGGATGGGCGGTGGGGCTTTTTAACGTTTAGGGGGGAGTGGGGGTGCAGATGGTTGATCGTTAACGATCGTCCCGAGGTGAAAACTATGTGTGCGTAAGCGAGTGTTTGATCGAGGCCGATTATCTCGTAAGGAAAGTATGTGTGCGTGGAAGTAGCGCGTGCTTTGCGGTTGGTCGTTCGATTGAATTTGCGTACGTTGAGGGGGGATTTAAAGCCCGCGCGCTAACTTCGATCTTGTCGAGAAATTCCAGTATATGGGAATAGCTCGAGGAAGGTAGCGATGAAAATTACGATTGCACAGTGTGTGTAACGAAAAAACAAAAAAAAAAACAACGTGAACCGATAAAACCAATAAATTCTCACGCGCCCGCGCTAATTTAATTACTCGCAGTGGACGAAATTGCATCGCGGACGAGATAATTTTTCTCGCAATTGGTGTATTACATCGCGTGTATGCAATAGCGTTTAGTAGCCAACGCGACAAGCCTTTTGAAATATTAAACCATCGGTTGCGTTTTCAGCCGTGAAATATTGTCGGGTACAGTGGTCTCGACGCGGTTACTTTAATGAGCGCCGACAACGATGACGCGAGCCGCGGTTCCTTCCCCCAAAAAATGACAAAATTTAAACAACCTGTCGAAAAATTTTGTTCAACCCTAATAACTTCCTTGATTAGTCTAGTGTCTGTCTGTCTATCTCTTTCTCTCGCTAGGGCACACAGAGGCCCTCAACGGAGTCGTAACGATGAGCAGCAGTAGCGTCGACGTTGGTGGTATAGTCCGAGAGAGAGAGAGAGAGAGAGAGAGAGAGAGAGACTCGTGGAGAGTAATATTGATCGCCGGGGGGCTTACATCGGAGCGAGAAGGCAAAACGTGACAGAGGGTGGGAGCGACCGAGAGGGGAGAACAGAAGGTAAAGGGCAGGCGCAGAGATGGATTCAGAGAAGGGGTGCGGAGTTCGTTGGGAGATGGGAGGGGGAGTATAGACTGTGTGAACCGCGCGAAAGTCGACGGGGGGACATGTGTGCCTGTGTGCCTGTGTGTACTTGTGTAAGGGATGTGGGACAGTTTACGCTAAGGGTGTTGTTGCGCGAGGTAAGTGTGTTTTTTTTTCTTTTTTGGGAAAGGGGTGCCTGTGGGGAATTTTTGCTTTTAGATGCGATTGGCGGAGTCATTGCGACAAGTTTGCGTGCCTTGTTGTTCGAGACGACTACTTCCGCTAGCCAAGAGGGTAAATACGGGCGATATAGCGGGAGGTTCGATTCTTTGTCGGATAGAAAGTGTGTATATGTGATTTTTATGGGCTTCCCCGTATATGTGATTCATGTTTTTCGTTCCCTTGTAAATAAATAGCATTAAAGTTTAACACGCGGAGTTAATGGGAATTGCGTTTAAACATTTCCCGTTCGAATGTTTTGCTCGATTTATGTTATGGAATAGTAGTTACAAAGAGCAAAAGTACGTCGAGTTCAAGAGTTATGCGTAATTACCGATGGAAAAGTTTCCTTTGCAAGTTGATGCGATTCATTTTCCGTGGTTAAGTGCGCAGCTTTCTTTTTATTTTCATTTATTTATTGCCCACGCAGACTCCAAGCTCGTTTTTCTTTTTTTTACAAACGCTTAAGTTATTCGTTGATCGTTCCACTAACAACCTGCGAAAATTCAAGCATAAATCCTCAACGCTCAGCTTTATACAATTAACGAGTTCAATCAGAGAAAAGCGTGAATTCATGGTTATTTAAATGTTCGTAACTTTTTTTGTTTCCTCGAGTTTCAAAGCTTCGTCGAACTTTTATCGAGACTCTACTTTACAAGTAACATCCCGCCAATGTACGGCGTGAATTTCTGAATTTTCCGAATACTCAATCGCTTTTCATGAAGATGTACTTCGTGTGCATCGTTTCGCGGGTTAAGTGCACGCGTTTATCGAGTATTCGGAAAGCCCGTGTGAGTGTATCGTTTACGCGCGACCAAGCAGTTTCGCTGTATTGTTGAAACTTTACGCGACGTATAAAGCCTTCATTACTCGAAATGAATATATCTCGGTGCACCAAGTAACTGATGGAGATTACCAATCTATGCGCTGGAAATGAGGTGGCTACATTAAAGAACATTTATTTTATGTATTTATTTATTAAATTGGAGTAAATATAATTATTATAGATGTAGTTATGTGACAATTATTGCGTATAAAAATATTATTTAATGGAGGTGAGAAATTCCTTTTTGTTGGTCTCTGTGTAATACGAAAAGTGTGAGAAAAATGTTAAATTCATGTAAACCTAGTGATATATGGAATTGAATGTATACTTGTGTCTCTCAATAACGCCATTACTAAGGCAAGAGAGATTGTCTTTCAATTGCATATATATTTGATTGATGTATTTCCATTTATGTAATAAGCGTTATTTATTAAAAAATTTATTTTTGAAGAAAAAAAAAGAAAATGTTTACTCGAATGAATAAACAATGATTTTGTCTTTAAAAAATATTCACCTAAAACTATAATTATTTTCATTAATGCTTTACTGACTCTGTAAAAATAAAACATTATTTGTATGCATTGAATATTCTTTTGAAAATCAAAAAGTCAACATTTTTTACTCTACAATTATTCATCTAGAGTCCAAAGGTTTAATACAAATAAAGAATTAGTATATTTGAATAAATATTTACTGTAATTTAAATTGATGTATAATGAAATGAAATTACAATAAATAATAATGAATATTTAAACTAGATTGTACTCATACATAAAATATTATTCCATCACGATCATTACAACGGCAATAATCTATAAAGCCAAAAATCGATTTCACATAAATTACACACACGAATGCAAATCCGCCATGACTTGCTGATTAATTATTTCTTTCTCTCTTTGGACAAATCGATTCGTTTCGATTTTCTAACAAAAAAGATTACTTAGAATTTAACGCCAAAATTTTTAATTTAACGCACGCAGGTCAATCGTTATATATAATCCCCTCAGGGAAAGGATTCGAATATAATTAAACAAATACTTCCTGATAATAATCACATTGATTATTCACTTTTTGTTATTGAAAATTTCGTTCAAGCTTTTTTCGAAAATATATGAATATTATTGTTTGAATTAGGACATAGTAATAGAGGAAGTAACGGCAGATGACAGCTAACTCTTGGTTTTGTATTATTCAGTGGATTTATTAAGTTTCAAGCATATCGACTCAGTCGGTAAAAGTTGAGATGATACACCCTTAAGAAGTATGATACACCCTTAACTGCGATAATACGTATCGCTTGGTTTGCCATGAGCTTTCATTAGTAACTTATATATAAGATGTCTCGATTCAATTATTCCAACTGAAAAGAAAGACTCATCGACCGAAATCGAAATCCAACCAAGCGCATGCATTGCACAGTGGGGTAATTAACCGTCGACGCGTCTGAAAATAGAAAAAGTTTCTACGAGACGGCTGATGAGGGACCGAAAGAAAAAGCAGACGGGACGAGAACTTTGTATGTCGAAGGAAACGAGACGTACTTTCAAATTTAAAAGTACAATGGCCTAGACTTGGTATACAAAGTGGAGATTGAGGATTATAAGACAGAACGTTGTTAACGATTGTATGTGTATGTATAAATTGAGGAAAAAAAGTACATCAGAGGTGATGATCGAGAGAGAGAGAGAGAGAGAGAGAGAGAGTGAGAGAGAGAGAAGCTAAGAAATAAAATTATCGGGCGCGATAAGAGTTATAAACTCTGAGATGTACATTAACGTCTCTAAAACTTTGATCTTCCGGGGGCTGTTGTCGTTGCTGCTCCGAAACAATGAGTCGAGCGATACAAAAGCTTTTGTGAAAGCCGAGCTAGAATAAAAAAAAATGAAAAAAAAGACGAAAGAAAGACAAAAGACGAAAGAACCGCGTCTTCTCTAAAAATCACGTTTGCCGTACATCCACTTCTCGAAACTAAATCTCATTTTAGGCTTCTGTGTGCGTACATATATATTACATGCACAGACCAAAAAATGTCATAAATATTCCTCGTAATGAATAAGCAAAAATAAAAAAGAATTCGCAGGCCATAAGCGTCCCACGGATCATGTCCTGCGCTCTTTTTTTTCTTCTCGCGAAAGAGCCGCATCTGAAGAGAGACGCCGCAGGAATTCCGGAGGAGAATACGTGATGCATTACTTAAGGGCAGTCACGTCTTTTCCAAGCAGCCGTTATACATATCCCGGAGGATGAGTAGTCAAGCCAAAGCGATAGATATATATATATGTATATGTGTATATATACAATACACACGCATATATATACAATATATATGCATACATAGACTGTACCGAGGTATAATAATAACGATGGTTTTATACGTCAAAAAGCATCATCAAACCCCCGTGTTTTTCTCTCCAGGTTGTAAACACGCGTACGCGCGCGCTAGTGTGAGTGTGCGCATGTAGCGATATATAGCGCGATGATGTGCAGATAGGCGTGTGCGAACTGGGGAGGGAAAAAAGCTGAAGTCGCGTAAACATGCGCTGTATACCGGCGTTTACGCCTCGAGCTTTTACACAGAGGGAAAAAATGGAGTAGCTCCGCAGCGAAGGCCTTTATTATTTTTATCGGCTTTCTAAATTGAGCGAGTCGCGCGGACGCGCGAGATAAAAGCCCTTTTAGAACGTAATTTGCGAAAATTAAGGCCGATGCGTGGGCTTTGGTTTTTTAATTAAAATTTTCGAGGAACTTATTCGGACTGGGTCCAGCGTAATTCCGTTTGGACTTTCGGTGTATATATAGCGCGAAGTATTTACATAATTTGACTCGAGCGCGTGTCTAATAGAAAAAACGGCTAAAAAAGTAAGCAATGCTTTCCTTTAAAATTAAATGTATAGTTATATCCTTGTTAAAGGGTGACGCTTAATTGGATCCTCGCGTTCGCTGTATTATTAATTTTTTTTTTTGTTAGTGTACCAAGCATGTTACGAACGCGTTATTAGTGCGTGGAGCTTTAACACCAGCGTGAAAAGGTCAAAGCAAACATTTCTATAAAAAAGATAAAGAGAGAAAGAGCTTTTTCACGGTTCATTCGCGGCGTCAAAGACAGTTTTCGGTTAAAGCGAAATCGTATTACGATATTTTTTCCGCATTGTCATTTCCGCGTCGTGCTAAAGTCAACGTCGTGTCAACCTTTTTTTATAAAAAAAAGAAGAAAAAACTACCACTAGAGCGAGAGAAAAATATTCCGAAAATTTAAACTTTCTCCATAAAACTCCCGCAAACGAGCCGCTTGTTCCCTCGTGTGACTATATACGTACGTACGCGCCAACTGGCCGTTTGAATTTCCAAATCGAGGAATAATTTTCGCGGGCACTTCGTGAGTGAGCTTGCAAGCTCCGACCGTAGCCCCTTCCTTCTCCCCTCGCATCTCATGAACGCCAGCCATTAATTTCGAGAGCGAGAGCAGCTAGTTGACCGTCTCCTAATTTTCCACGACCATCCATTTTAAGTATGGTACCACCGGGAACTCTCTCGTCTTGGTGATATAAAACTTCGTACTATAGTAGTATACGGTTGAAAGCTTTCCGTCAATTCACAAAGTGTGAACCGACACTTTTGACATTCTGGGTTTATGATACTTTTTCCACCAATGGCTTAGTGCCATGTCGGTACTGTAAGCCAGTACTTGCCCAGTATTAAATCGACACTGGAATGATAAGACTGGGTCATGTTTTGAAATTAGTACTGGTTGAATACTTGACGATGATATTTGAATGATATGTTTTTTGAAAGAAATTATAAAATATTTATAGACTTTGAAAATAATAAGATATCAAACATTATTTTACATGATATATTCATATTGCATTTACATAAATACAGTTTTTGACAGAAAAATCAAGTTTTGAGGCCACGTCAATTTCATTTTTACCTACACAATTTTTATCCACTATAACCTTTGCACAAAATTTTCGTAACCTGAAGCTTAAGCAAATTTAATAAGTTTCAAAATCGTCAAACTTTACCGAGAAATTATAATTGGCACACATTATTCAATTACCACACCGTTTTAACTCAATCACCCAGTACATCGAATTTAACCCACTCCGATCCACCCCATATATCAAACCAAAATTTTACCAGTTCTAATAACCACTGCGCTACCTGTCATTAAAATGTTATCAATGCCAACCCTCAGTTCTGGTCCAGTCCACAATTCTTATAAAACTCCGCGTGTAAAGGGTCGCACCAACATTGAATAGAAAACCGCGCGAATATTCAAACTCGAGTATCGAATGCGCGTAATCCCGTAACTCTGAAACAAAAATCGCTGATTCCTCTTGTCTTTTTTTTCCTCGAGTCCGACGCACACGTGTAATCCCTCCGACGAACTCGGTCTATGCGTACAGTCTACACACGTGCAGGAATGAAAAAAAGCCGTCAGTGAAACGCTGCTCGCAGTCGTGCGGATTATCTTGGAATTCAGCGCGATTCCGTCGAATGTGAAAAAAAAACTATGGGGTGAGAGAAAAGTCGCGTGTGCATATATATATATGTATATACTATACACACTTTGGACTTTGTCGCGAGCGAACTTTATTCCGCGAATGACTATATATACGAGTTTGAAAAGATACGCTCGTGCGTGTATTTCATTCGTTCGCTATCACTGTCGAGCTAATTACGCGACGAGACTTTTGTTCGCGAGACTTGCGATTTCTGCGGTATTGTGTGACTACAAATTGTAGGTGTGTCTTGCTTGTTAGTATTGTATGTGTTTTTAACGTCATTTTTTTATGCCCGTGATTTTGCTTTTTAATAAGATTATTGCTGTTTACGATGTTGTACGTATTGTATTTTACTGTCGGAAACTGAAACAGCGAAGATTTCGTTCGTTTCGTAAGTAGGAATTTTGTTAATTAAGAAATGGTGAGTATTATTTACTGTTAACTGGTGAAATTTTCTGGTTATTTTTATTTTTAGTGAATATTTCATTTAAATTAAAATATCAGATATTTTTAATAAATAATATTGATTTAGTACTCCATACAGTGACCTTTTATTAATATCCTTTTTATTATCTCTTCAATCAGTGATATACTTTTATGAAATAATCAATAATTCTTTTTTCTATTGAATCATACTCGATATTGTAAATATCACATTTTTCATCATTTTATATTATAATCAATTTTAAAGAGAACATGACATTTCTTACATATTACGAATATTCAATAAACTTACATTAGCGAATAAAGAAATTTTCAAAAAATCACATATTAAACAGTTAATATTCAATACTTCACAGTAAAATATATTATTTACACTGCTAAATGTTGATAGTTATTTAAATTTTATAAACTATTATTTATTCCACATTTAACATAAATATTAAGACTATACTCACTATACGTAAACAATTGATAAAATGAATTCTCATTGAGTTGCTCATTTGCAGCTTTCGAAATTTAAGATCTTTATCTTCTGTACTAAATAGAATAATATTAACATATCGTATTAATATATAATGTCACTCGTAAATACTCTCACGTTTTCAAGTAAAAAAATAGGTAGAAAATAATTCAACACAAGTCCATCGAAGCTTCAAACGAAGTTATACGTATATACAAAATCGTCTTCGACCGCAATAATTTCTTTATAAGGGGGATCGTGTCCTATGTAATTCGTTGTCACTCCACTGCGCGAGGTCTGCCTGATACCGCGTGATAACGGCAAGTTATAACGAGCAGCGAAAACCGAAATTAATTGGCAAAGTAATCAAGGCAGAGTTTACCGCAACTGCTATACATATATACATATATACATACAAGCAGATTGTAGCGCGCATCAGAAAGTATGATTGTCTTGATAGCGTGATTATGTGTAGCGTCGGCACACGTTAACACTTGCGCGTTAATGGCACACGTACGTTTCTCTATCTTACTCTCTCGACATATAAAGTTTGTCGAGTACATATATAGAGCGCAATTCTCAGCCCAAAGGGGTCTATTATCGTATTACCGAGTATTTAGCCGAGCCAACTATTCTAATAGCAATTTTGACGGGTCCCTCGACGGTAAAGCGATAGTAGTTCAACGTATAGAAACCAGTCGCGAAAGTGCGCACCTTTCAATTTTACACCACCAGCCAAAATGTGACCGCTGTAATAGCACGTCGGCGCGTGAATTCGAAGCCAATTTAACTTACTCAAAGGGCCGGATGCTGCGCAGCTTTTGTCGATTTTTCGAATTTTAAATGTACGAGTAAGTCGCAGCTTTTCACGTGCGCGCCGGAAATAACCGACCGAATACGCGCAAGAACACGTGACGAGGATATTTTTTTTTTATTTCGTCGATTATATTATACGAAATCGTTGTATGGCGTGCGTGTCTGGCTAAACATATACGCGTACCGACCCATTCGAATATCCGCGGGCGATGATAAATGCGCACGAGGGGGAATTTTGAGCTTGCTTTGTTTATCAGTCATTAAAACAAAGGAGAGTATTTCTTGTTATGTATATGAATATACACGCGTGGCTTTGTAATTATACTTCGGATTAAAAAATTGTCGCTGAGGTTAAATATGTATTTCCCGCACTGGTATGCGTGTATCATACATACACCGATCGGTAAGAATTAAGCCGGAGATTATAAAAACGATTGTACGTAAAAGCGACGTTTGATAATTGATTTCCATTGTAAAGCCATTTCCTAATCTCCGATAGAATTGAGAAAAAAATTGAAACCTTTTTTACGTCCCGGAATCTATATACCGGGTGTCCAACTATGTGGATGGCATAGAAAATGCCTAAATTAAAGGTAGGAAAAAAATTGTGGAGAAAGAGACTGGACTTGAATAGCCTGTCGAATTATTAAAGTGTATAGATAGTGCGAGATAGTCATACCTTTAATTTGAGCTTTGTTTGACATCTTTAAGTGTCTTCGATGGCCACTTATAGTAAGTTCTTCAAAACTCACTCTCCGTAAGGTTCAAAATTAATAGATGGATCAATTGAACTCAAAATAGACATACGTGAATTATTATAGCCTCACTGAAAAGTGTCTCGCCTCCTTAAACATAATATCTGTTAAAATCGATAAAAATTAACATTTTAAATAGTATACATAAGATGAGTAATTTAACCATCGTTCCCGGCAACATCCGACCGTCTCTCCACGAAAGAGTTTACCATCATTCTCGATAACAAAATCTGAAGAAAAGTCAACAATTCGTTTTTATTACGCCTTTCCCTGTGTCTTGCGGGTCATGGGACACCCGGTATATACACATAAAGGGCGAAAAGACAGAATCCAAGAGATGAGCATTCATAGGGAATCCATGATTTGCAAGCTTGCGCGCATTATACGAAAGCTCATCGCCGAGTAACTTCGTTAGGAGTTTTCTCTCTTCTTTTCTTTCACTCGTTTATCGACGAGTCAATGAACGATATTGGAATAGCAAGCCAGCGTACGCTTGACAGGTGAGCTAATCGATCCATCCGTCCGCCCGTTTCCCTTAATGGACCGCAGACTAATGCGCCTTTAATGAGGGATCGTCCGGACTGGCTGTGTTTCCCTGAACTATTTTTTAAAATGCAAAATTTTCGCGCGAAAGAAAGCGCCAATAAAATCCCGTGAAAATAACTGTAAAATGACTATATGAGAATAACTATAAATATATATATACAGTTAATAATTCGAATGTTTAAATCGCATAATTTCAATATTATGAAACGCGAACCCACTTTGTTTTTACGCGTTAAATTAATTCACTGGAAATTGAACGTAAAGTCTTGTCTACACACACTCAGTCTCGATGAAATATTATGAAAACATACAATAGCCGACGTATTATCGAATTCAATCATTTAGTCCGTAATTTATGCACGTATTCCGTTTATTACGAGTGAGAAGTGTGCGTATAAATTCAAACGCGTTTTCATTGAAATAAACACGAATATCGCGATACAGGGGTCAGTCATGATAAATATATACATAGAGCTTTGTTCAGACTACTACGTTACTCGCCCACGCGTTCGAAGAAGCTTTAGAACAGTGTAATAGTTGTGTAACGCAAAGGCGACTTTACAGGAAAATTCCTCCTTGTAAGCTAACTCCTATCCATGTACCAGAATAAACTTGTGATTGTCAGCTGAATATTCTTGAGATAACAGAGTTAAACAGTTACTTCCTAAGTTGTAGACTAACTCGCTATATACACGTAAGTATAGCAGCTCTCGTGTTAAATTAGTTTTATCTCAGTTTAATGCATGCGATTACGAGTGTTCGGCGGAACGCACTCTGGAGTATACGAATAAAACGTTTGTATATATGCATCTCATGTATGCTCATGTGTATACTTAAACGAATGTCCAGTGTCTGATATAACGCTAATTTGAATATCAAAGAAAATCATAGGAAAATTCGAATTCGAATTGACTGTATACTCGATGTGCTTTGGAATACAACTGAAATGTTATTACTATAGATGTGAAACTAGCTCCCTGGTATATCTCAATTTTCTCAACGTGAGCTGCATTTGAAATTCACATTTGTCTGCGTCTCTTACCTGTTTCAGATCTGATGAGCAATGTCTGCAAAAATCACTTTCTGCGGGATCTCTACAGGAAAATTGAAGGTGCTGTTCTCACCTCGCAAAACGAGAGAAATCTCGATTGTGCTATCACCTACCAAACGAACAGTATACTCCAACGATTTATGCTGAAATTCGATCGGTTGCAATTGGACTGCAACGATCATCTCTATATCTACGATGGCGCTCACTCCGTTGGAAGTTTCAAGGTTAGTTCTTTTTTTTCTTTTTTCCTTCTTATTCTTTATGTATCTTTAAACTTTCTACGTGTATATATACACATATAGGTGATTCTCTGATAGATTGACCTGTTAAAAATTTTGCAAAAGTGAAAGCTTGCATTTCAGTACTTTTTGTCTTTTATGCCTATTTTTTGAGTTTGTAATTTAAAAGGACTCCGATGACTTTTTGAAGCCTTTTTTTAATTCTTTTTTTGAATTGGCGGGTTTTTCACCTAAAGCGTCGATATAATTACGATTTTTTCATAGTGTCAATTTCAGCAAATAATGCAGACTCAAAAATATCACCATAACTGTAAATACCTATATACGTCCTTATACAAGTCGCGATATTTTGTTTAAAAGTGTGTAGTAAATTACACGAAAAAAAAAAATTCCCTCTCGTATTTTTATTACAGTAAAAAATAATCCGCAGAGAAACAGCAAATCATTGAAAATAAGTATGAAATACAACAAATTCTATAATCACTAACTTTATCTCTCTATAACTTGGAAGAGGCTCGCGAAAAAAAAAATCTTAAAATATTCATGAAGTTATATACACCGGCAGAGACGAGTTTAAAATGATTTAGAAGATAAAAAACTTTTTGACCTGTCAATCTTGTCGAAGAATCACCCCTATATATATATATATATATATATGCACACACACACCTATATAGATATATAGGATCGTAGAAGAAAATAAAGCGATCGGACCTCGAGAGCCGCGATTTTCGCGCAACGACAAACTGCGCACAGTGTCGCGCGGCTCGAAACGAATGGGTCGCACGTCGAACCACGAGGTTGAATTTTAATGCATCTTCTCTCGCATTATAAATTCCAAGCAGGTTAGGACAGAACAGGGGAAGACGAGGGTGTATGCGTGAGTATAACTATATACACACGTAGCGGCTTCTCGGGCGTTGGCTTCGACACGAAAACTTGCACCATTAATCAAGTATCGTTTCTTCGGGCTTCCGTTCTCATTTTTTGTTTTTTTTTTCATTGCGCGAGAATGCATCGATCCATCGTCGCGAAGCATTCTATTCTCCGAGCATCAAACTTTTCGCAGCCGACCTCTGCGGAATACCAAAACGATGTAATAACCAAGACGAAGATGTAACTTTCTTTCTTAGTATTATCATTATTTTTTTTTTAACAAGAAGAAGAACCTGCATTGATTGAGGATGAATGTCACGAAGAAATATTCCGAGGATAATTTACATAGTGAGACAAAGCTTTTTTTTGTACGTTAGTACAGTTTTGTTCGATATTTTTTAATCAAAAGTAGCTGATTATTGCTGCGAAGATTTTTCTTACATTTCAAATATCCGACACTTCTGATTACATTGACAATGGGGATTTTTTTAAATTAAACCATTACTTCTGAAATTGCGTCATTCGTAACTAGACGTGGTGGAAATTCGCGATTTTTTAGAGTACGACTTGAAATTTTATCTAAAATAAATGCTTGCAAAGATTGCAAAATATATAGGCTTCTTTGGGAAATACTGGAAAATATGTTTGACGTAGAATTTCGATGAAACTGGTTAGAAAACTATATTTTTCCTGCGAACTTTTGATAATAACTTTTTCAGCGCTTCTTTCGAATAAATTCTGATATCATATCCTGGAATAGCATGAAATTCCACAACGCACATCATGGGTTTGAATTTTTCGTACGAATCATATGAACAAAACGGTTGAAAATTCAGTTACAAACGACGCTATTTCCGACATAATATAAAGTAAAAAGCTTGTAAGTCGCACTGAATAAAAGTTGAATAATTTTTTGCTGCACAACGAATAGTAACCACGAAATTTTGATAATATCACGAATAAACGATATACATATTAATGTATAAATACACGTTAAGTAAATCTTATTTAGTTAAAGTGAAATGTAAATTTTGCACAATCGCACTGTGTAAATTTAGCTCGGAACATCTCTGTGGTATTGAAATGATAAGTTCACGTGATTCCTTTTGTTTTTTTAACTTAACAGCAGAAGCGAATGAATTATTAATCTCACCACGACTGGGATATTCGTGTAATATTCAATGGACTAGTTTTCTAGTTATTATACGGAGTCGATACTTTTATTAATTCAATGTGTCGTATCCGCGGTTTGCAATTTTAGACTATTCCTTTTAACTCTTTTCGCCAAGTACTATTACAAAGTTCACCAAGCGAAGCGCGGCATTTTAATTACGCAGTCCATCCTCGGCGGAAAATTCGATTCGATGAAAAAATCGATGAACTATATACATGAATAATTTAACGCATCTTTTCATCTCCAAGAATATATCCGATGGTAAATAATGCAACCGGTGTAATCTTTAGTGACCCGGACTTTCTTATCGGCAGTGATTTAGCCCGGTATCATGTCCTATCCATAGTCACGAGAATGGCTTAATATTTCATGCCCCCCTCTCCTGCAGAAAATCGTAAAAAAGTACTTAAAAAAAACGTAACCCCTCCAAGATTCGGCGAAAATAACGAGAAAGAACGCGTGTAGATAATAAATCCTAATAAAACGCGACATATCTACGTTAAATCCTTAAAAAGTCATATCTAGTAGATCAGGATGGTTCGAGTCTTTGCATAAACTGACAAGCGAAAATAAAGCTCCCATACTTAACGGAGTATCCTCGGAACGTAAAGCAAAACAGTCCTGAAAGAAGCATCAGTGAATCGCACGAACAATGACATCTCTCTCTCTCTCTCTCTCTCTCTCTCTCTCTCTCTCTCTTGTGCACGCATATATCTCGTTTCGCTCTTACAATAACAATTGCAGAACAACAGTGCCTATCTCTCTCCCCAAGACTCTCTCTTCGGGTATAGTGTGTTTGCAACTCGTAAAAGTCCGCTTCTCATTTAACTTGATCCATGAGAGATGTTTTCCGTTGGGGAAGGAGGCTGCAAGTAGGCAAACTGCGCGTGCTGTTTCTCAGCCCCTTAAAACAAAAGAGAGAGAGAGAAGAAGATAAAAACATAGCCGAGCTTGCAAGCATAACCCTGCGTAGATGAGTACAGGAAGAGTGTGTGTATATATATATATATATATGTGTGTGTATGTATATATGTATATGTATATATCTTTCGGTAGAGGATGAGAAAGAGAGCAGACCGGAGGGTCAAGTTTTGCATAATGCCGGGTTAAGTTTAATCTTTTTTACGGGCTGCGTAATGGCCCGTTAAGCGTGTTTTTATTGCCGCGAGAGCTTTTTTTTCTCTCTTCTCAAACAAACGTCGCGAAGCGAAGCTACACCTTCTGAGCGAGAGTGAGAGAGGGATGCGTCTGATTTTATAACTTCTGTAACCTCCTTTCTCCCTCTCTTTAGACCTGTGCACTACAGAGCCCCTTTATTATGGGAAATTTCATAATTGCACGCTAACGTCTCTCGCTGCCAAGCTTTACAGCCGTTAAAGCTCGTTATCAAGCTCGTCGCGAACAATAATCCACGAGTTCAAAGATCCGTTGAGACTTTTCATTGCGGACAAAAAAAAAGAATAGATAACCACCTATATGAAATATATAACGACAAATTATCAGTACTAGCTCATCGGTGTCCCCTGAGTGAAGCTTGATTGCGAACTCCTACTAATGGATGCATTGAATTATACGCGCCTGAGAGCGGTCGATACGAATTGGCATGTTTAGACAGATATACGAACGGACTTTACGCCTCTGTATACATACACACCTGTATATGTATATTCGCTGTCTCCGCGCACCTGCTTTGTAACGGTAATCTGTTACGCGGTGTTCTACTCGTCCCTGCTTGCTTTATTGATGTAACGCTGAGACACGTGCGATAAATTTTAATTACGACACCGCGGAAATTTTCGTTCACTGGTCTACTCGTTATCGAGCGATCGTGAATTATATATATATATATATATATATATATGTCTGTGTATGCACACCGGTGTAATACGAGTCTAATCAGAGAGATGAGAGATGAGACCCGGCCGTTGGAATCACACGCAGCGCGAGGAAGTTTCAGTCGAGGCGGATCCTCGAGACGCTCATTTCCATGCAAAAATAAGGCTGTTGGATGAGAAAGACAGAGTACCAGACTACTCGTTGGATAATCGCGTATCTCCCAGACGAAGAAAAAAAGTCCATTACAAACCAAAAAAAAAAAAAAAAAAGAACGAGAAAAAATTATAAAAAGACGCCGCCGGAGCTAGTGAGAGAAAGAGAACGAAAGTCGCGAGACGTGTACCTGACGTTTCTTAATAAAGCTTTCTCTGGTTGGTGTATAGCAGTGCTTTGTGCCTCGTAGCTACGAGCTTCTGTTGCTCGTCTGTGTGTGCCTATAAATGCGTGTGTATACGTCGTCGTGAGCGGGCGGAGGATCTTGTTTTGTCTAGTAGCTCAAAATTGGATTTAATTAATAATAACTTTGCTACGTGCAGCGAGACCTGCTATAGAGACTATACGCACACTACCAGACTCGAGCTTATATTATACAGTCTCTCGCTCGAAATCCTCCCGAGTTATTAATTAAAACAGACTGTGCATGTGTGTATGTACGCGTAACGTCCTGGAAGACTCTTCGTGCTCATCCGTGTGTATATGTGTATGTATGTAGGTATATAGGTATATATATATATATATATATATATATATATATACACTTATATACATAGCTATATATACATAGCTAGAAAACCTTAGAGCCGCTCATTAGAATAAGCTGTGCGGACATACAAACTTCCGAATTCGCGCTTTCTCTCTCTCTCTCTCTCTCACTCTCTTCCATTCGGCTGCACATAACCAGTTCGTCGACACCATCGCGAGATAACAGGTTCTTCGTATTCTATATACAACTATGTAAATGGACAATTCTCTGTACGATTGACCAGTCAATAATTTTTCCTTTTTTTTAAATAATTTTTAAACTGTTCTTTAGCACCGTACTTAGGTAAGTACACAAAATTACTTCGTTAAGTAGGTACTTATGTAGCGACTGAAGGGAAAATTTATGCGAATATACCGTTAAAAATATTTGATAAATATTCTATCAAGAATCTGGACGAACAATTTTGTCCGTTTAAACGACTGCGACACAAAATTAGCTCGTTAAGTATAACGAGTTTAATTCATTGTACTGTTTGAATTGAATGAATTAAATTCGATACAATTTTTAATTTTATCAAGAAATGCGACAAGAAAAAATATGCCTTTGTTAAAAAATGATTTCTTTGGATAGTCCTAGGAATTAATTACTCAAGTCTAATAATTTTATTAATTTCTATATAAATTCAGTTTAAATATATGCTATTCGTTTTTAATTTCATCAACTAATCATTTTCGATATTTTGACTCCCAATAAACATTTATAGAATTTTAACAAATTATTTATTAAATAGTTACGTGTTATCTTTTAATGTATGCATTTATTATTGATTTGAAAAATATACTAAAAACAATTTTAGATTCAAATAAATGTGTGTATAGCCAGAATATGATTTTTTATTCAAGTAAATATTTTCTTCTTTTAAAAAAGCAACTCTTTACTGAATAAACGTTCTTAAGTACAGCAAACTTTTTTTCAGTGTACATACCTTAAGACTATGATAATTACTTTCCCAGCAATGTAAGCCTCTCGGTAAATTTTAGTAATGCCACGCACAGTCAAAATCACGATTGTACGTGTAAAATATCCATTTTGCGAAATAATTTCCCTGATATCCAAATTTATTGTACTCTATACATCTTCCTCTTACATTTTTAATAAGAAGTGCTTTTCGCGTGAGCAACGAATTATTAAGACATGCCATAGACTAAAAACTATCTCTGAATCTATCTCAATCTAAAAAAATGCATACAGCTTAAAATGATTTAAACGTTAAAAGAAACGTTTGACCTGTCAATCTGGCAGAGAATCTACCATAATGTATATGTATACATATGTGTATCCGCATATGCATAAATATATCCATATCTATGCGCACAAGTATGCACTGTAAGGAGAGGGTTCGCTGGCCGGATCGCTATAGTTGCCAAGTATAGTACGGGAGTTTTAAGTCGAGTCGATTGCGCGTCTCGCCTCGTATTGGCATGCGAGTGATACATTGTTTTACTTGCGAGAGTTGCGAGAGTAAGAGAGAGATGGAAAAGCCATTTAGTCGGCGAGACTGGGGACTTTGTAAAACGACAGAAGTTCAAGGAGAAGATTTAGGGATACACTTAAGATTTACAAATTGACGCCGGAACTCGTTAAACGCTCGGTTTTTTTTTCATTTTGTTTCGTAAAAATGTAGACTGAGTTGATTAGACGTTATTTAAGCGCTATTAGCATAATTCGTATTGGAGTATACGTATAGTAACTGTCCATTGGAAAGATTAACTCTTGCCTGCAGCTAATTGTTCTCGAAGAAGCTATCGCTGTGTGTGTTATATATACATTTGCTCTAAAAAGTAAAGATATCATGATAAAGTGGGGCTCTGGCATTTGGTGAGTCCTACAGCGCCAAGAGAGGATATAGTAAGAGGATACTTGTCACTTGAATTTTAATTGCTGCTTAGTTAGTTTTTTTGTAATTTTATCTATACTCGTGGTATTCAAGTATAAAAATAAAAAGTTCAAGATATTAAAAGTTGTAAGTGGAAGACTCACGAGAAAGTAGATAAAAGACTTTTTAACTGTATTCATTTTCTTTTGATTTAAGTCGTTAACCTTGTATCTTTTCGGTGAAACTAAACTTAATAATTTTACTTTCTTAATATATATGGGACAATATTCTCTGGATTAAAAAAAAAAAATTTTATATTAGAGCTTATTTAAAATCGTGTATCTTTTCGTTTCGAAAAATTATTTCTTTTGATAGTCCCAAGAGAATACATGCTTGAATTTAATCATTACATTTATTTAAATGTAAATTTGGTTTAAATATTTATTTAAATTACGATAAATATTTGTTATTTATGAGGAATTCGTAAGCTCTGAATAAATATGTATGTAATTTATAAGAAAAAGAAATTTACTTAATAGTTTAAACGTATTCAAGAAATTTTTTACTTATCTACAGTCAGTGACTCTATAATGACCAGAAAACCAAATGTCCTATTATATCAATGTGAGGTGTACCTATTTAATAAATATTATTTTAATACCAAACATTTTTGCAAATTATCTCATTTATTGTTAGAATTAAGTAAATTCCATACGAATAAGGAATTAGTATTTATTTATTCATTAACCAGAAGAAAGTTACAAATTAAATCCTATAGAGGTAACAATATTTACCTGTACATAGGCTGGTACATACAAACTTACACACAAGCTTACAACTAAAAGTCCCAAAAATATTGCGAAGATATATTAACGTATTCCTAAAACATTCAAATAAAACATTCAAATAAACCATCTTCAATTTATGTATATATATTAAAGCCATTATTATTCTTTATCCGCTTTAAAAATTTATTTTTTACAACCCTTTTACTATTTTTTCCTTCTATTTGATAGGAGATTTGATTTTTGAACAAAAATTGACTGGAATCTAAATTAATATTAATAATAATTTAAATTCGCATTCAAATCATTATAACGATTACATTATAACGATTCAAAGAAATAACTTATTGAAATGAAAGAAATTTTTATTATTTACATTATTCACACATAGCATTCAAACTTTCGAAAGCGTATCCAACGATTTTATCACAGAGCCGTAACCTTGCGAAGTCGTATATCCTCGAAAAAGGGCATAAAAGTCCATGCGTATATTATCCAAAGATTAAAAAGCTTCTCAAGACCTGCAAAAGCTCCAAAAAAAAAAAAAAATTCTCGAGTACACCACAGCTGCACATAACTCACAAGAGGGGGAGGGAGAGAACCGCCGCAGACAGCTCTCATTTCTCGCGGCGCAACAAGCGTAGTGTAGCCGAAGTTCATCAACTCTCTCCCTCTCTCGACGAGGCCTACAGCGCTTTTTCAGGCGATTCCGCGATTGTAATCCCCCAACCTCGCGCTCAAGTTCGCGTCGCATATAAATCCGCTGCGGTAATTACACTACTACTCCGGCGAAATTCCAACAGCGTGTTGCAATATCGCGGTCGCGCGCAAAACTTTTCCCCTATATACCGCTAGCAACGGCGTATTAAACGCGAAGATTTAGTCGGCGACGGTATTCCATTCGTCCGGGATGCATCCTCTTCGTCGTCGTGCACACACACACACACACATATATATATATGTACGTATGTGTGTAAGAGATGAGAGGCAACTCGACTAATTACACGCTTCACTGAAGATTAAAGACGAGTGTTTCGCTCTCGAATTTCGATGAGATAGAGATTCTTTTGTGACTCGATTATTTTCACTTTTGTATTTCCATTGCGCTAAACGCGATTAAGCGACGCGTGTCTTAACTGTTAGTCCGCGATAATTCAGTCAGACACGAGCGAGGAGAATACTAATTTGCATCGCTTTCAGATCGAACAATCGGGATCGAGAATAAAGAAGCTAAGAGAGATGAGGATTTCGAAAGCTATAGTGTGTGCGCGGAGAGATGCAATTATGATAATCTCAAAAGCTTTTTGCAAGCTCGGATTATACACAAGCACAGTTGCAACAGCAATCGATCCTCCGGCTATTTCCGCTCTTCCATTTTCGACGCAATTCGCGTGTATGTTTCGAGATAGAGCTTTCTTACTTCTTCTACGTACGTAGAACCGCTGCATTTACATTACATAGACAATGGAGAGCTTATGAGCTTTTTCTCGTCAGAAAGCGAATTGATTTACAATTATTTTAGAGAACGCGGTGAATTACGAGCGTGAGAGACAAGTTAACGATGGGATTATGTATATATATAAGATAATGAAATTATAACGAGCAAGTAAAGAGCTTTTCTCGTTTGAATCAACGGACAGTTTACGGCTTCATTATATACCTCGAGAATGAAAGCGCATCGACGAGGACTGAAAGGGCGTATTTTTTCTAATTTCACAGCACTGTAGTGGATTACGGGGAAGAAAAAAAAATGTTACAACGGCGAGTAAATGTATTCAACGCGCCTGCGATTCATTACAATTATATTAAATCACCCTCGCTGTGAAAAAAAGCTCTTTTCCAAGATCAATCAGGAAAGTCGATAGAAAACCAAGAGAGAGGGAGAGAGAGAGAGACGTCGGGGGAAAAAATGTCCTTCGTCGCATTTCCGATTCCGAATTCAAATGAGTCTCCTCGCGCGTGATTAGAATTCAATAAGCTACACCAATGCCGTGCGCAAAATTGATTTTCCATTTCGAGCTTCGAATGTTAATTCTTGGACCAGACCGTGCTGTATACCGATCGAAAATCACACATAGAAAGAAGGGGAAAAGAAAGGATCCTTTTTTCAAACCAAGTGGATAATTAGAAGCGACGATTAAAATTCTCCGGCCGGCGATGATTATACGAGGAAAGGACACGAGAATACGTATAGGGAGTTTCTCTCTCCCTTGGGGTATCGATCTGCGTTAAGGGCTGATTCATCCCTCGGCGGGTGGGAGTAGCAGTCCCTCGTGCGGCCATCGACCTTGTCTTGGCCTTTCGCTGCTACTATTGCACTGGATTACGGCTACTCCAACTGCGTTCCACTCACATTTCTCAGAGACAACAAATGACTCGTATGCTTCTCGCTGTGTCCGCATACCCACTGTGGCTGTGTTTATTCTCAGAATCGAGGACTAATCGTTGTCAGTAGTATAACCCCCGGTGTGGTCAGACGCGCTTTTAGGAAAAAGCTCGCTCCTAAATCAGTGAGGAACATTTTTTTTCTCACTCGCCCTCCTCCTGTGCGAAGGGACTAATTTCGCAAATCCACGAGCTTAACGATAGAACTGCCGGGACAAGAGAGAAAGACAGCTTGCGCTTCTTCGTTTTCCTACTTTGATCCCAGATTACCGACGTCTCCGGATACACGAGCCATACCTTCATATATATACGCAGAGAACATATCGTCCTTGTCTGTAGAAGAAGAGTCTGGTATATCACTCGATGGTATTCGTTTGTGTATATATGTATATATATATCTACGTACGTATAGAGTGAGGGGCAAGAACGGCGACTATGTAAATGCAGATTAGATGCGCAGTAGGGACACGGGAGGTCCCACAGCGAGAGAGGGATGTGTCGCTAATCTCGGAGGGTTTCTTCCTGCTTTTTCTTTTGTTACTGGTTTTTCTATTGTTCGCCGGTAAATTTTCTTGCCGAGAAGAGAGAGTTTCTTTATGTGGACAGCGAGCGTTTTGATAAAAATAAAAGGAAACGCGAAAAAAAGAGAAAGAGCATTTTATATCTCGGCTAAATGTATTTCCGTCAATGAAAGAACGCGCGGAAGTGGTGAAACAAAACGGAACGAGAGTAACAAAAAAAAATAGATTAAGACCAAATTCGAAGGTATACAATAGATCCATTGTCTACCTTTTCCCTGCATACTTCGCGGTGTATTTCAAAACGAAGACGAGATACGACAGCTCTTACCAATGTATAGTTTAATACTGCATCCCAACGATATTCACGTAAAAAAAAAATATAACTGTCCGACGTGTCGGTGAATGCATTACTTTCGCAACGAACCAGTAATGCTCTATACGTGGCTCACGAAGTAAAAAAAAAATATAGAAGCCATCGAAGCGTAAATTCACCGAAGCTCCCACAAAGCTTCGGCGTCCAGAATTCATCTTTCCAATTCATCTCGGGACGTTTTTTTTTATCCCCGAACAGGCTCGAAACGTCTCGCGCGCTAATGCGTTTTTTTGTTTGTTTCGCCACGGGATAAAAAGCTTCAAGCTTCGTTTCCGCTTCTCGACTAACGGCGTTGCGATAAAAATGTAGAAATTCATTTACGACTATCCGATATATATATATATATAACGTCTACATTTATGTTCCGCGTCCGAATAGACAGATAGCAGTGTAAGCTTATAAGGTTTAGAGGTGCAGCAAATTGCTTGCGGAAACGAGAGGATAATTAAATATGGATTGTCCGTGTATGTAGTCGCGCACGCAAACACACGCGTATACGCAGACAGCTCGTTTGTAGCTGTTAATTGAGGCTACAGCTTATGCGTGTAGATGTACGCACACATACTCGCACACATGTATATACGTACACTGCTGGGGTTATTAACGGCTGTCTGCGACTATGCAATATTTTGCTAGCCGATATTGCAGAGCAAAGAAAGAAAATCCCTTGCAGCTACTCTATAGATGTATATATATATACGCGTACATTGGGAATGGGATAATAAAAGAGAAGGGAAGAAAAGCAGCGCGAGGAAAGTTGCGACATAAATTATGAGCCGCGCTGGATAATCCGATGCTGCCACGAAACCTTGCGCACCGACAAAGTTTCACTTGTGTGTTTATTCAGGGGAATGCGAACGTGGCCGATCGACTTTGACTGCATATATATGTGCGTATATACGCGTAGCCGCCAAGCTTGCTTACACGGAGACAAATTTTCGCACATTGTTGTATGTTTGTAAAGAAACGTGCAAAGATTAGGATGGAGACCCGAGCTGTGGTTGGTTCGATAGTTTTTACTTCATCGAACGTCAATTTTTCTTTTTCTTTTTTCTTTTTTTTTTATTTTTTAGAACAAGTGAAGATAAATGCGGATATATATATGCGCTTGTACAGTGCATTAAATGCGTTATTTTCTAATTTTCCCAACGCGCTTAAATATTTTAAACGACCGGCTTATCGTAAGCTTCGGTGAAAGGCGAAATTTTCAACTTTGAATTCCATAAAGTATGTATTTTGTAAGATATGATGAACTTTACGATGTATTTTTACTCGGAATTTTAGAGGTACTCGGAAGGATATCTGAAAATTTGTTACTTCCATAGATTGCGTTAGTTTATTACTATGACGTTATATTTATCTGTACATTATAGTTATAATGTACATTAAAACAATATATGTTTCTACTTTTTATTTGAAAACTTAGGAAAGCAAATGATACGAGTAACCGGAATTTAAAATTAAAAATCCGAGATGTCAGTTTTAAATGTACCGTTTGTTAAAGAAGTAGTATTCGGAAATAATAGACAGCGATTTGTTGATCGTAGGAACTCATGATACTTCAAGTAGACCTGACATGCGTGAACTTTGCACCCTAAAGTTATTCATAAATTGTGTCTACTTGTAAATATTTTTATTTAAATTTTCATCAAATGTCCCTTTAGAGTATCACAACGGATTATCTGGTGTACTTTTCTAAAACAATTCTTTACTATTTGCTATTATTAAATTACGTGTATTACAGTAGCCTAGAAAAATAATTAAAAGAAGAATTATTTTGAAAAAATAAACGAGATAATCTACGATGCTAATCTAAAGGGAAATTTTCAGAATAGTTTGATGAAAATTGCAGGAATGCGTGCCTCAAAAAGCCGTGACAAGCGCTTAAAAAAATGAAATACTTACCAGAGTGGACAATAGCAAAGCCCCGCATACTTGACGTGAAAGAAGTTATAGTTACCTGGATAAAATTGTCTTTTTTCCGTGATAATTAAATCGTTGCGTACTATTTTCGAAATTTAACCCAAACTGTACGTCCACCTCTAAAAATGCAATATTATTATATTAACATTTAGAAAATCTTGCATTAATATAACTGAATTATAATTACAAAACGTAAATTATAAATGAGTATGTATCGATTAATTTCGCCAGTGAATATTTTACCGTAATTGTCGAATCGACATTCATTCTGATTAAATTGAAAGCGCTGCAGCTTCAAGAATTCAAATGGCTGTAATTAAGTGATCAAAGTAAATATTTAAACGAGGATAATAACTAAATTTAGCAAGTTTTTATATTTGAATGCGACAAAAGAATACAGCAAAGCTCATCAGCCATTCAGTCAGTCATTCTTGTTACTTTCACATGCAATATTCCCTAAAGAATAATTATTCGCGAAATCGCTTCAATAAAACCTCGGCAATAAAATCGTCAATTCGATCGTCGACACATACCACACGCGAAATTATACATCATGAGCAAACAATGAAAAATACGACAACGAAAGAAGAGAGTTACAGTCGGTAAAGTTTACCCCGACAGACCCTTAATTACGCGAACGAGTTAATAAAAGTGGTCTCTTTTTTTTATTACAGGCGGACCTGTCCTGCCGGAATACGATGCAGAGCGTCGGAGCAATCTACACGCACACCAACTTCGTCACTCTGAAGTACGTGACTGACGCCTGGGGCACCGACACGAACGGATTCCGGCTCGTTATCACAGCCGTCAAAGATCCAAGTGAGTAAATATTCGACTTGCAATTCGTTTTCTACGATAACACACATACGCATAGACACACACACACACACACACACACACACACACACACTAACTGCACATATAGAACCAGCAGAGTTTAATCGACGTCTGTGCGATTAAACTTTTCCAATTTACGCGACGCGCAGTTTTCAAGTCGAGGCGAAATAATAGACTCTGCGATATCCTGCGGTGGAGAAAGTGATGGATAATGCGCGCGCGCGCTGCGGATGCCCGTAAAAACAAGCGACTTTGATGAAGAACACGCTGTATTTGTAGAAGAGCTTGTGGAATTATTGATGCGCGATGCGGCTTGATACGCGAGACAGGTGAGCAAACGCTTTGACAAATTGAATCTTCCCTCGACACTGTTAAAACAGACGTGTACAATATATGTATATGTATGTACTACTGTATGTAATACTGGTTACATATGTGTACATAATATATATATATACTTCCGTGGTAAAAATTGCCGGTACTGGAATCCCGGGGTAGTCCAGGGTCTTTACTGACAGGTTAGTACTTTCCTTTATTAAAACATTTGTAACTTTCGAAATTAGGGTATGTGAGACTAGATCAAGACGAAAGTGATCTCGTTCCATGTAAAAACAAGACGGGATCTCGATATTGAGATAAAATTTGGGCGAATAAAAATACTTTTAATAACGAAAATAAGAAAATTTATTGACAATCATTTGAACTAAAATATAAATTGTTGTAGGTTGCGCTGTGTGCTTTGTCGATGAATTTCGTTACGATATCGCCTGCTCACTGTAAATTTCATAGAAATGAAGAACTAATCTGTCGTTTGTTTTTATTCGATGCGGAATAGTAATAGATGAAACTCGATAAAATTGGAATTGTTTCTACTTACTGGTTATTGCGGAAACAATAGAAAACTATCGATTACCGGTGATAAAAAAATTGGATTCGTTTGAAAATTTTGCGATAGTTATAGATTTTCGGAGCTTGTCGGATGTGTTTAATTTGCTAATTTTGATTTCATATTTCCGCTTCATAACTAGTTTAACTTATATTCAGGGTATTTTGATACGTGAGGAATTTGGGCATTTTTGAACTTTTGTTCCTGTTCCTTCATTTTTGCTATCGAAAATAATAGAATTATCTGTAATTACATATTTTCCCTTTATTCTGGTAAGATTTGCCAGTACTAGTAAAACTTTAGTTTGACATCGGGACAAAATTGCAGTCGTATACTCGATCAATAGTTTCAACCAGAATTACAACTGTGTAGCTATTATGTAGTAATAGTGCTTCCAATGAAGCTAATTTTGTACCCTTTACCTATTTAAGCTTGATCTTACGAGAATTGTATCCAAATGTTAAATGCGCGCGTTAAATGTCATAATCTGAGTATCAGTTTACTGCAGATATTAATGCAGTAACAATATTACAAATTTGTTAACGTGTAAGAAAAAAACACAGAGCTAAATTGCAATCCTAATCGAATAGTGAGAAATCATGTTTTTCATTCTGAACTTCAAATAAACCGTGACGTATTAAGTATACAATTCCGAAATGTTATGTGTATTGAAAAAGCTTGTTAGAATAAACAAAGATTTATTATAACAAAAATTTTTTTAACGAAATATGATGTAAGTCAATAAAAATATGTATCTGCATCAAATAAGAATATGGTTACTCGATACAGTTTTTTAGAATTTAGAACAGATATTGTAGATTTCAAGAAATAACTTACTTAAAATAAATTTCATAAATAAATGCACTGTTAGGCATGCTAATAAAACATATATCTATATCTAGTAAATTTGTTATTGGATTATAGTAAAGTAACGTATTGATGAATAGAACTATAGTTCCAAATAAACGTTTTGCAAACCAAAATAAAGCCAAATAAATTTGTTTATGCTTAACAAACTTTTTTCATTGATAAATATTATTCTCATCAATCCAATATTGGTTCAATACAAGCCAAATATTGCCTTGCCGTATTAACTCGTTAATCAATCCTTACTACGAATATACACCGTATACACGAATTACAGTCATGTACACTAATACATCTCTCCTCACTACGAGTACGTGGGCCTACGTCGCACAGTAGGTCGGTTAGGGTCCAAATTCTAATATCACCGTCGACCCATACATATATATACCGAACAGATAGACAATAGAGGGTAATAATTTCCTCTCCTACAGTCCCACAAACTGTCAAGGAATCAAGCGCCTCTCTGTATATGCAGAGAGAATCGTATAGAGAAAATCGCCCCAACACAAACTGTGTCGAAAATTACGAGACTCGCTTATCCACGCAAATGACGCGAAACTCAATGAGAAAAGAGCACATCTTCTCGCACTTCCTAAGAGACTTGTGGATTGTGCAGTGTCTCCGGGGAATGTCGTATATACAAGCTGGAAAACGGTTTACGATGCGCATCTCGACGTGAGAAATTGCTTAGGTTGAGCGCAACGGATTTTATTTCTCGCAGTCGGACACCCACACGTGACACATACTTCATTTTCTTTTTTGTTTTTTCGTCTCTATCAAGGGACGTATCTGCTCGCGATATCGGCGTGTATAAAAATTTACCTTTATCTTATACGCATCGAGAGATATGTTTTCTATATCGATATTCTCTCGGCATAGCCACAGCTGCCACGAAAATTGAAAAGGATTTCTCGGATTCTTTGCTCGGAGAGGAGGGGGGTGACAAAAAAAATTCAACGCATATACTTATATACGGGAAGGCGAGACGGCATACTCGATTTCTCGTGATTTACCACTTTTCTTTGTTGCACGAAAGAAAATACGCTGGCGGGAGCATTGATGCATATGCCGCGCCGTCGCGAGACTTCCCTTTCGCCCTAGGCTGCGCACACGTACATACTTCCACGTCATTCTTTTGCGTCTCCTACTCGTTCCTCTACACGTATGTATGTATGTATATAATATACGAGTAAATCCACGAAATACAGGAAACATTTCGGTACCTGTAAATTGGAAGATTATTCGCGATGACTTTGTTTCTCTAATTCCTTGGTGACTCTTGAGTAAAACGAGCTATTTACTAGTAGTTTTAAGTTGCCACTTGGTTTTTATCGCCGAACGGCAAAAATTTTGAAAAAGATTTACGAGGCCGCGGATTTTGCGAGTTTTCAACTCGCGCAGCGTTACCGCGACAATAAAAAATATATATTTGAATAGTGTATTGAAAAAGATTCGAATTGAAAAAAATGCTCAGGTCGTACTAGCAGAAAAGAATTTATTGCGAAAAAAATACGAAGAGAATACATTTTTTTTATTTTAGTTTAAATATCTATAAACAATCTAGAAAATTTTCTTTTTAAATCGAATGCCTTTGATTGCATTGCGTAAGGGCATACTTTAAAAAAAGTTGTTTTTCCAAAAATGCAACAAATCGAGAAAAGTTTTTAGTCATTTTTGTCGAAAAAAAGGAATGCATAGTCTAAATAGCTTGTTTTTTCTCGACAGACGAAAATAGCGCCCACTCGATGTGCCATATCAAATAATTTATCGATTTTCAGGTACCAAGCTGTTCTCTGTATTTTACGGATTTACTCGTATATACCTGTAATTTTACTCATCTCACTGGCCTATTTTACTTCCTCCGTCTCGCGACGACACTTTGTCTTTGATTTCAATCCCCTCTGCGAGCTGAACATGCCGATGACGCATTATGCATACATATATATACATATACAAATGACGAATCGATCGCTCGAATCAAGCTCTCTTTTTCTCGCGTCAAGGAAAGCTCCGCGTTAAAATCTCTTCTATATATGTACATGTATATATATATATAAATACGAAAGCACCGTCTGCGAATTCCAGTGCATACGAAATGAAGCTACGAGTATTCTCAGTGGTGGATTTAAACGTTTTAAAATGCAATACGCTTTAGAGTATAAGGTCGACGGCTATTTGAACGCAAGCGAAAGTACGAAGTAGTTTTGAATTAATCGCTCGAGAGTTTTTCAATAGCGCTATTTAAATGTTTGAGCGAGTCGCCGTGTACATACGAGCGAGCTTTGCAAAATTAAATTTCGCATTGCGATGGGAAATTCTCGATAAAATTCTCCGCCCGACGTACATGTGTAATCGAATCGTATTTCTCACCTAAATAGCCAGAGCTTGCACGCACCGGCTGCGCAATAAAGATCCACGACAAATCGCGATACAGTGGCGCGCGTGAGCCGATGCGCTTCGCGAACCTGAGCGCTCTACGTCACAATTTAGCGACGAGCTTCCCGCGTAATAATAACCAGCGCAATGCTCGTGGGGGTTGCTGTCTCTCCGTAGATGTACACACACACATATATATATATATGTATATATGTGAGTGTCTGTATATAGAGAACGAATAGTCGGGGACAATGTGTATACGAGACTGTCGCGCGATGGAGAAATACCGTAGCGCTGCTAAACAGAGCCTGCAAATCACCGGAATTGAGAGAAACGGCGTCGCTGGTACGCTGCGATTTTTGCGACGTGTGTCGCACCTGCTTTATTTTTGAGGAATATACGCGAGTGTTAAAACAAAAATCGGCTTTGATATGGCGTGTCCAATTTTCTCGAATAATTGATCGAAAGAGATTTGCTGATGAGGCGGATTACGCGATTGAAACGTGTTTATGTGGTCTTGTAGAGTCATTTTTAGATAAGGACAAAGGTCGATTCCATTGAATAGAGTTAGACAGGAGATATGTTTAGGCTAGAGTTTGTATTTATTCCATAATTAATTAAACTATTGAACAAAGCACGTTAAAACATCATCATAGCCTTTGTTCTCCATAGTATTGGCTAATTTCACAGATGCGTATATATCACATAACTAATTGATGAATAATTATCAATTTAATAATACGATAATAAAAATATTTTTAAAAAAAAGTTTGTTACAATTAACAGAAGGTGCATTTTGAATTTCATTCACAATTAAATTAAAAGGAATTCAACGACGAAATGAATATCATAAAGAGAATTATCGAAGGCGGAATTATTTGTTATAAAGAAAATTTATGACCCAATTTCTTTGCTACCATTATTCTAAGCTCTTTCATCTAAGCTCTAGAGTAAAAGATCTTTCTGAATTTTAGAGTAAAAAGTTTACGAAGATCGTCACGCTTAAAGTTCACTCAAATAACGAGTATTATAGGCAATAGGATGTGCTCGATCGATGAAATTTTAATCTCAAATTATTTAAACGAGTCATTTAAAAAGTAGTACAAGTTTAGATGATAGTTTTTAATGAAAAATCACTTAAAATTTCCGAGTTAAAAATTCTCATTTCGAAAGTTCACTGTAACTCGAAAATTCCCTCCATTAGAGTTATTGTTAAAAACTTCGCAATCCACTCAAAAACATAGAGTAATTAAATAATCTAAAATTCGATGTGTGTATTTGTTATTTTGAGAACAGAACACCGAAAAGGTGGAATTTGAAGATTTCGTATTAAGATTTTGTAACACATTAGCCTTTCAAATCTTGGATACTGCTATCAGTCACAATAATTTTAGAATAACCTCGCGCGAATATATATGCTAATTTATTGGTTCAGCGAACTGAAATAACGAGAAAGCATATAAGCATTGCACTGGTGAATAATCTTTTGACGACGTCGAGAAGATAACGGATTAAGAAATTACCTTTAAGTTTACATTTTTCATTCAAGTTTCATATTTTTCAATAGTTAATAATCAATTACGAACAGTTCAATACATAAAACGTAATAGAAAAATAAATAGGAAAAACAGGTTTATTAATCGTTGTGAATAATAAAAATTGACTAAGGATAGGATCGAACACTGAAACTTTATTTTACAAGTCAATAAATATTATGTCATTAGTTTATGATAGTTACACTACAAAATCGTAGTAATAACCCCATCGCGAACCGCACTATTCAATAATTACGAAAATATACGTTACGGAAAATACACTTCGTAACAAGAAATATGGACAATATAATAGTATATTGTTCCGTGAGTAAATAGCCATTTCAAGTAAAAGGAAAACTATTGGATGAAAAAATAATCTGAAAAATGTAATAGTATAACAAAGCTAAACTTTGTTACGTAAAAGAGTTCGTGTAGCTTCAAAAATTGATTATTTTCTGTAAATCCTTAATTATTGATTGTAAATGATTCTATTTCCGTCATAAAGAATATTTACACCTCACATGCATACATCCAACAACACAATAGTACGCATAGCTGGATAAAATTTTAATATTTCGTATATCCTATATATCACAATCTAACAACGCATCGTCACTGTCGCAAAAACCATTAAATATACAGGATTTAAACCTTGTTATATGCAGTAATCATAAAATTATTTTACCGCATGCATGTTAATTTAACCAGGGGACGCCTAACGGATATGACGAAAACTCAATGGAAATGTAACAACAATACATAAAAAAATATTTAATTTTGAGGTAAAAAGTAAAAGTGTTCATTGGGAACACAAACAAAAATTAGTCTTCACTGAGAAATTTCATTTGACTTCGAATCAAAAATAAGATGCAAAAAAAGACGTTATGCATTGATAATTCCCACATCACCGTACAACAATCGCATCATCGACAAGTGGAAATTTTCAAAGAATCGACCGAATTTCACAACAGCCAAATTATAAATCGATTAACGGTCGATCCGCTATCTTTGGGATCCGCGGATGCAGTTGCGTTGTCGAGAGCGCGTTGCGAGCGAGAAACATTAATCCTGCTGTTGTCCGATGGTACACATAAGCGACAAGTTTTTATACTTTGAAAACGTACGGCTTGTCATATTTCGCACCGCTTGTGTGAAAAATAGCAACTCTCTAAGCCGCTGACAAATGGATTTTTCGACTTGTAAAATTAATCTCCCGAGCGTATTTTCGATTAGCCACGTGGCAATTTTTATCTCTGTATAATTGCAACGAGAGTCGTTGGTGTGCAACCTGAACAATAGGGTCTTCTTTCCTTATCTATTTTTTTCTCGATGCGTTTGTTGTAACGCTTATTAATTATTGGCATAGCTGGTGCGTTAAACACATGGATCACATTCGCTTACAGCTAGTTCACTCGCCAAATCCATTAAGGTTCAGCTTCAAAGTCATGAGGCCATTAAGTTAATGCACTAAGGAATATTATCGAGGTGTCTTGTAATTGAGCGTTTAGCTTCTTGGAATGGAGTATCCGCGAGCGAAGTTGACAAATTCGATCGTTTATTTAATTGCGTATTTGTGAGAAACGAATTTCTGTTTTATACGAATAAATCGATATCTTATGCGAAATCTGTTATTTCAAATGTAAGTGGGTCATCATCTGACAAAATGACCAAACAAACATGTTTTCTTCTTCAAAATATTTTTAAACTTTTGTTTCGCACTGCATCTAGCTTCATGAATTTTTGAACATTTAGAGTAAAGTCTATGGAATTTTCACATTTTAATGTGTTTGTTAAATATGAATGATGATGTAGCAAAGTATTTTATTGACATGAAAAAAAAATTACGCATTGTTCCGAGACATTTAATGGAAAAGGTTGTTACGCATGTGATCAATGGAAGTAAAAGTCTATATTAACGTCATAAACAAAATTATTTTACAGTCGAATAGCTACAACTAACTTCGCCTATAAAAGTGAATGCTTTTATGTTACACGCAGATATAAATGGATGTACGACATTGAGCGCTTCCGTAATAAAAGCTGACAAGCTTATGAAAAAATCAATAAGTCACGTGTATTCATCGATTAGTAATTATTCATAAAATAGCACATATTCCTATAAAAACGTTACTGAATTTGCGAAAACAACGTTATATCTATAAAACCCGATTTCAGTTAACCGCATCGTCGACGAGACGCTTCTCATCGGCACGTTTATCAACGGAAATTAAATTATTGCTAGTGTCATATAGTAATCGATAGCATTGAAAAACTGGGATCAAAGAGTCGAATAGGTGGAATATGCGTAGGAGTAACGCATGAAGTCCGGCATCGATGTTATTGAATTTTCACGCGAGTTTTAATATTCTCATCTCGAGGGATTTCATCGAAAGCCTCGAAATGTATTAAAACTTGCCCGAGATTCGGTTCGAAAATTATTAACACGTCAATGTTTGCTTTTTCAATTCGCGACCCTTTCGTCATCGCGTATAATGAAAACAAAAAAAGAACTTGGAAAATCAACCCATTGCGATCCTGTTACGCAATCAATAGACGACTGCGTGAACGAACTCTATTTTTCTGTTTTAGAGAAGCCAATCAGCGTATTGTTAATTGTCAAAACGCAATTAAAATTTGATTTCCGGTGCCCAATCGTTCGAGTTTAAATCTATCCGCAGTGAAATGTAGTAATGAGACTTGATAGGTGCAGTAGCGAACGAGAGAGTGAAGCTATATAACGTATATATTTATATATATATATATATATATGTACACACAATAGATATACATATAGATATATAGAAAGGTAAATAACGATGTCGGCTACGAAGCAGAAACGGCAAACAAATGGATTACCTTGTTGGGTTTTGCGGTCGTTCCTCCGTTGATGCGGCGATGGATTCCGTACAAACATATGTATTAGTATATTTATATATATATATATATATGTACATACATATATACAATATGAAATTCTCGAATTTCGCCAATTACATCGTCGTGGTTTTCGAATATTGCGATTGTCTTTTCGGATTCCAGTCTCGCGCGGTTGGATAAACGGAAAAATCGTCGATTGAAAACGTTAAACGAACCTGCATTCTCTATAGGTATTTCGAGAAAGAGAAAAAGGGACAGAGAAGAAACGACCTTTTTCTGATTTCCCTTAGAGTTTGATTACTTCGCAGTGTTTTCTTTTTTTTCTCTCTATCTATCTCTCTCTCTCTCTCTCTCTCTCCCTCTCTTTCTCGTTGGAAAGTTTGGTAATTATGTAGAACTCGATTTTCAAGTATAATTTATTCCGGACATAGAGCCGCGTAGAAGTAATTTCGCAATGAAAGCTAAACCGAAAACTATTGTTTCCATTCCGCGGTAACTTTACCTTCGTCGTATACAATTAAATATACGCGAATTTGACGAGCGTCTGCCATAAAATACTCTCGGAACTAGACGTAAGTGCACATACGTCGCGGTTCTTCCATCGGTTAGAAACTACATTGCTTCCGAGTCATCTGTCCTCGAGAATATATATATATATATATAGAGGGAGAGAGACAAAAGCTCGGTATTTCCGCGAACACAATTTCCCTTCTGTCTCTTTTACGATCATCTTTTCCTTTCACGGGTCATCGATCGTTGCACGGAAAAACCATGTAATAACGCTCGCTAAGCGGAGCATTGCGATGTGCACTCTTTTTCTCTTTCGGTCTTTCTTTTCTCCTCGTATCGATTCTAAACGAACGAACGGGCAAACAAAAACGAAAGAGCTTTTTTCCGTATTTCGAATTATTCGAGCTCGAATATGAACAATACTAAACAGCGGGAAATACCTGACGGATAGATTTCTACGAAGCGGTGAATTTTGACTTTAGAATAGGTGAAGTTGATGCGATTAAAGGGACAAGACACCTTTGAAATGCAAATTACAAAATTCCAAATTTTCAATATTTATTACAATGTCGTTATAATTCACACTTATTCTTTAATCATTTTCAGCGGTACTGAACGTACTGCTGAATGGAGTTTTTACGTAACTCAAATCTTACTCGTATATTATTCAGATTTATCTCCGAACTCCAGAATGAAAAGCTACTCAAAATTTCGAGTTAAAAAATATCCCTCTCAACTCGGATAATTAGTACATGTTTAGCAAAAGAAAATATGCTCAGTTGCTATTTCTATTTGATTTATATTAAATTAAATCGAGCCCTGGGATAACATAATATTTAAATTATACTCCAAGCGCAGGAGTGAAAAATCACTCTAAATTAGCTTCTGAAAAATATTTTCATTCTATGTATATTTTTATAAAAGACTATTGTTCTCAAGAATAAAATAAGTTAAATTGAAAAGTAAATATTTTCGTATCAACCGCTTTTTTGAGTTAAAAAATCCCAGGGTCCAAAAATATTTTTTCCATTAAGATAAGTCAGCGGGACACTTTTTTTAAGTTTTGAGTGAACAGGAAAATTATAAAGCCACAAGTAATTGCTTTGGAAAAGTGGACATTATTTTTGTGTATTTTTATCTTTGAACGGTATATCTTCATTTTATGAACTTTCAAATGTTACCTTTGCAAAGTGCAACTATCGAAATATTGGAACATGTACTGCGTGAGCCTTAATTTTGTTTTTCAAAAAATATAAACGCCCTGTTTAAAAACGACCAAATACACTGATTAAATAAGTTAATATTCAGTTATCAATACTACCAAAATTATTGTTTTCGCTTTAGTATAATTAATGCAACTTCAAGCCGAGATTTTCCAAATAATAAATATTCATTGTAAATTCAGTGAATTCCGTAATATCATAAATCCCTATGAAATAGTTAATATTTTAATAGATATAGTTCTATTGAATAATTTCACTTTAATAAAATTACGTACAACCACGAATTATTATCTTAAATCAGCAAATTTTCACTCAATTCAAAGTTGTCTCACAATGGTAAACTGATATACTGATAAACTTAAAATTCCCATTTTCCTAAGTGAACAACCTCGATATTATTCAAGTGCAAAAAAAGCGTTTCACTAGAAAAGTCAGTGATACGTTTGCACCATTTCAAATTAAGACTGTATAGGCATAAACAGAAAAAATTTCGCACCCGCATCCGAACAAGCAAGCGAGCGAGCAAGCGAGCAAGCAAGCAAGCAAAAACAAAAGAGCTTTTTCCGCATTTCGAATAATTCGAGCTCGAATATGTACAACTCCCGGAAATACCTAACAGCGAAGTCATGCAAATACCAGCGGTAACGCATTATTTCCTCGTGTATACATACCTCCTTCTCACGGTGATTTATCTCCCTAGAGAGAGAGAGAGAGAGAGAGAGTATGCGTTGAACGTCCGTCCAAGCATATGGAAATACAACATTGCGGTGCCGGCATACTAGCTCTTTTCGCGTCCTAATTGTCCATGGCGCGTATACACAAAGTAAGAGGGGAAGAGGAGATCGAGGGGGATGAAACTAACCGGAATGCTAGTTACTATACGCGATTTACTGCTAATTACGCGACGAGGCGATACCAACCCCGGGAGCTATTTTTTTTTCGTCCTGGATTTTCTCGCCGCTGTATATAAATCAAAGTTAACGCGCTCTGACTTTTGACGCTGTACACACCGTGCAAACTTCGTATAATTTCGCTTTTTCTCCTCGTTGCGTGTATGGTTATGTATATATGTAGGGCGAATTGCGCGCGAAGCGTCGGGGAATGAAATGTGTCGAGGAAAAAGAAAATATTCCTCGTTAGCTTATCTATTAGACGGAGAGTTACGGGGAAGAAAATCAAGGAAAGGCCGAAACGAGCCATAAATCATAAATAACTATATATATATATATATATACATATATATACAATATATATATGCATTTATACACCCCGAGGTATACTGTAGAGGCAAGCAGAACGTAAACATTTATTATCCGCTCGTATACTACTGCAGCTAATCAGATTACATACTTTACATTCACGTGTATTATACATACATATATCGTCTCGCTTATCCGGTATTTTTGCCCGCCGAACTTTTAAATCGCAATGTACACGACTCTCGCAGACCAATGCTATTTGGAGAAACAAAGCAGAAGCAACGACCTAGTAATAATGCACACGCAATGAAAATTATGAACCTAACTGTATCGAGGGGGTAAGGAAGGGGACCAACGGAAAAGTTCGTAATTCAGCTCATCGAGAACAGCGGCGGACAATATAATACTCCCGAAATTTACGCGCTACACACACACACACACACAAATACGCCGAAGTTTAATTCGTGAATTCAACAAACAATGAGCCGTTTCTGTGGTTTCAATGAAGCTCCCCAAAATCCCCGAGGTTATATAAAACGGATGCTATAATCGTCTTGCATGTACGAATACTCCGTTGGATCCAGAGTTGAAGTGCGATTAAAAAAGTAGCGATTAAATTTCAAGCGTCTCGCGTTACCTTCTCACTTCGGCTAATTACAATCGTAATGATTGATAGTACTGGATTTTTGCTGGTTAGAGAATATACTGATAAAAAATCGGTTTGACATCGGGATAGAATTATAGTAATTTAGTGGTCCAACACTGGTGAACCAGATGTGGACCAGAGTTACAAGTGTGTTGTGGTTGACTTACTTATGCCAATATTCGACCAATAAAGTGTAATGAAATGAAATAATGTCTTAATACTGGGTCGGTACTGGCTACTTTTCTAGAGGACTGAAAAGATGTACTGGACAAGTATTCAACCTGTACTGGAGTGATAAAAATGGTCCACACTTTGAAATCAATACTGGTTGAGTACTTGAAGACAGTACTGTACTAATAATGAAATACATTGTAATTTAAACCAATACTACGTCAATATTGTGAAAATTGGTTATCTCTTTGTAATCAATATCTAAATCTTAAAAACAAATATAAGAAAATATGAAATACAGTTTTTACTTTGCAGTGCAGGTACAATAAAGAATGTCAGTACTGGCTGAGTCGATTACATCCTGTACGAAGTATTGTAAGTCAGTACTTCGGACCAGTATTTGCTTCAAAATATGACCCGTTCTTACCCTTCCAGTATTGTAGATCAATAGTGCAGTATCCGCATAGTATTACTGACACACAGTAATATCTTCAAGTACTCGACCTGCATTCTCAACATTCCAGTACTGGCTTACAATACCGATAACAAAATGTCAGTACTGGGTCGTTGGTTCATTTTTACGATGGTACATACACACACGTGTAAAAGTAAAGGACCCTTGAGTTTCTCTCGACGACTCTCGGTAACCAAGGCAGGCGTTATATATACGACGATCAGCGCCCTTTAGAGATTTTAATAGCCAACTGCGACATCGAGCACACGCGCGTAATAAGTAAGTTAGCCCTTTTACCTTCAAGCTCGCTGAGAGAAAGACCTGTGGATTTTTCTCGTTAACGCTAAAGGATGAATTTGCCCGGGGTAAACGCTCTTCTCTTTCTCTCTGAAAATTTAATTCCGCCCGTTCTTATACCCCGGCTAGCTGTTAGCTGTATAATGGACATTTACGAGACGCTTTTACGGCCTCGAAACGTATTATTCCAAACGACGCGTCGCTCTCTGTGTATGACACTCCATTCGGGACGCGCGGAAACTAAATGGATTATGTTTATACACACATATAGATATAACACATGCAACGAAGAGCGCAAAAAAGAGTAGAGAGAGAGAAAGAGATAAAAAAAAATGACAAAAAGAAAAGGCAGAAGCAGAGTATATGTAATTGTATTTCGTTATTCGTATGGTTATAGAGCACGCCTGCAAGGACTTCCGTTGCACGTTGAAGGAATTCTGCATCGACAACGACCTCGTATGCGATGGTATCAGCCACTGTGAAGACGGCTCCGACGAAGCTACATCCACCGTCTGCGTCAGTGAGTATATTTCATCTATATATTTCATCTATACCTGAGTCATTCTCTGATAAATTGACCAGACAACAAATTTATTTACCATCGAAATATTGTTAAGCTTTTATTTGATATTGTGTCCGACTTTGTGGATTTTTTCCGTCGCAGTTCACATTTTTACCAATTTTCAAAAAATTCCAACGTGTCATGGAAGTATTTCTCATTAAAAACACAACGGGCACTTCTGTTGTAAAAAAAGTCAAATTTTACAAATAGAATACTAATAAACCTGTAAAAATAAGTCATAATGATCTCTTAAGTCATCGAAGACTTCAAATTCAGTCTTGAGTATGTTCGATTGTGCGTTTTAACAGGAAAAAATTTAGAAAAATGCCTTCGATGAATAAATCAGTGTCTATGTTGATAGTTAGTCCAGTTTGACAACGAACCAAACTAATCAATCCCTACACTATTTCATAAGAATAACACCAAGAGTCTTTGGCTGGATGTCATTCAGGTCCTCTGACTCCGTTTTGAAAAGGATCGATTACTGGGATCAGCATGACAAAATTCACGATGATGCCTTGCATGAATACAAAAGTGTCTATAAAGATCTCAACTTAAAAATCAAGTTATGTTTCTAACTAGAATTTTGGACCAATGTTGAGAGACTTGTATTTGATAACACGACAGCTTGTGCGATACATCTTCGTTTCCAACTAGAAATACAACTTCACTCCAAAGTTAAGACTTTCGTAGACACTTTTATAATAGTGCGAGGTATCTTCATACATTTTTTCATCTTAATATCCATAATCGAGCCTTTTCAAACCTGATTATATATATTATAGAATGGAAAACGAGCTTATAGATATTCATACCGATCATTTGCAATTAACGTCTAAAGTAATCAATCCTCTGCCTTTGATACAACTGCTACTGTTTTGTCTGTACGCGTATATATACACATGCCAGGAGTTTATTGATACAACGCTCTGAACGCGAGCGCACTGCTGCAGTACTCGCCGGAGTTATGCCGTAATTAAATTTATCGCGCAAGAGCGAGAGAGGTTGACTCCGCATTCTGGGTATGTGTGCGTATATATATACACATACACACACGTAGACGTTTTATTTCGTTAATTATTAATTACTTTGTAGCCACTCAAAGGAGCCCGACTTACGCGATATGCGTCGGCCGTTTTAATTGCACACTTTCGAGAGACTATAGTCCAGCTGGACACTGCCTGCTTATATTTAATTATATATATATACACTCTTGGCGAGCTTTAAAGGGGCAAAGAAAAAAATTAAAGTCACAGAACAAGGCTCTGCTCTTGTCTAAATTTACTTATGTCGTATTATTCGGTATTTATTAAAACGAAAGTCGTTAAACATTGCCTTTATGAAAAATATGTTCACGGAGAACAAAAATTATAATGATTATGTAACTGAACATGATAAAGTTCGAACGAAATGATTCATACAAGGACTGATTACTGTACGTAGCGAACACCTGTACAGTATTTAATTCGTTCATTTTGTAATTGTCAAAAAAAAACAAAATTTCTTGCTACTAAAAAAAGCGTTTTTTGGACAATACTGAGAAAATACATATCTAAATTTAGTCGATCATTGTATCTATTATAATGTAAATTTAGTTTAAATTTAATTTACATTACAGTAAATGTTTATTTAAATATGAAAGTTTCTTTAATAAAAAAAAATTACTTCCCGCATTTAAGCAAATTAACAATTTACATAATAAGTAACGTGTTTTGCTGAAAATATCTTTAGTTTCGTATAAAAATATTTTTCAATCAATAAATATTCTTAAATGTAGCAAACTTTTTTCAACGCACAATAGTTACAAAACTGATCACTATACGCAATCAATAATGATGCCCGAGTGTCAGTTAAAAATGAATTTCAGCAATTCAATCGATGAAATGGTAGTAATTAATATATTTATCAAATGAATTTGAAATGGATTGTCGCATATAATATATTTGTGCCAAATTACAAAGTAAATTCTCTTAAATCATAGCATAGAAATATTCTATTATTTTATCTCCTGAAAATATGTAAAAACGTTATTTCTAACTTATCTCGTAATCACGATCATGTCACTCTATCGTATTCACATTTATATCATACAGAATTTACAATGATCACCTATTTTTTAGCCATCAACTGATTTTTCTCTCCGTGTGCACATAAAAATATATAAAATATATATCAATGACCCTCGGTCTTTTTACACGTGCGAAAACAGGAAGCTATGCCGCTACAGAAAGCTCCACACATGTTGAGAATGGCAGTGACCAGTACAACGTAACAGTCGCACAATAGGAAGCACATATTTCGCTTATGGATATATATATATAGAGATATGCAGACGTGTTGTTCAATAGCCGCTTTGTAAACGAAGCATAATACAGCGCAGAGAGAAAGAGGTTCAAACGGTCTATTTGTACGGCCGAGTCAATCTGCAAAAATTAAATCCAATTGAAAAATCGACTCACCTCTTGACCGCGCTTGCGCATTGAAAACGCACAACTTTACCTCTTGAATGATCCGGTTAATTCCGGGCGAAAGCCTTTGTACAAGACGTGTTGGAAACTCGCCGTCCGTTCAAACAATGAGACTTGTCAATCTTCACAGCATTGGTATTCGCGTTACAACTAATAACACCTGTCCAAGGCTGCGACAATTCATACGCTTGCGTTTATAGGAAGCTCGTTCTCACTTACTTGTATACATATATATATATATATATATATATATATATATATGCTCTTTGTCGGCTAAGACTGATAATAAGCGTCTATTATTACCGGGACACTACGCATAGGAGCTCTTCTACTAATAGCCACTAAGAGGAGAAACAAGATTGTCTCAGATGTATTGTACCTGATAGCGAGATCAAATAAATTGTTTACGTCGTTTCTTTTTTCTTAGAAATGATGTATCTATTCTTCATGTTTGCAGCGTGTGTATTTTTATTTTTTGAGAGATGCGATATTGTGGAACTGGGACACGAGTATTTTTCACAGAAATATTTAATACCGAGTGGGTTTCGGTTAAAGTTAAAGGGGTCTTACGGTTATTGCCTTCTTGAACTTTGACTGTAAGAAAAATGTAATATTATTTCAAGGTGCAATTTTTTTTTTAAATGTGTATTAAAAATATATTATGTAATGAAACGTACTATGTAACTTGACGTTACGATCCTGTGTAGAGATACGATTTTTTTTAACTTGATTTTTTACTTTGATGTAAAATAGCTTGGTGGATTTTTAAAAGTCAAAGCTCAAATTATATTATTTTTATGTCATTTTAAGTTATTGATTTTTGTTTCATTAATTTGTCACAATTAATACTTCTAAAGAATCTCAGAATGAAAAGACCATCATTTTGTTATTTTATTTCAACAAATTACACACCGATTGCAAAATGTATTGTGTGTATGATTGTTGTATAAATAATTCAATTTCATTGAACAAATACAAAGTAGTGCTTTTTTCATTATGAGATTAATTAAAAAATAGTAATAAATGGATAAAATATTATTAATTTACTATAAAAATTCACGAGTTTTCATCGGATTTAAAGTTTTATTACAATTATACGCATCACTCTGTAATTTGTGAATATATACTAAAGACAAAAGTTGCCAAAGTAATTTTACCACTTTATAGTGAATATACACTGAATAGCAAAAGAAAAATTAAGATTATCGACTTATAACTTAATGATTGTACTATTTTTGAAGTGAAAAGAAGTGCCACTAGAGAAATCAGTGGAATATTCATTATTTCAGTATTTTTCATTTTCACTAATTTACTCAATTATTCGTCGGCAGAATTAATTGAAATGCTTCTTTGATCATGTAACCGTTACTGTCGATTTTTTTCCACCTCAGTTAATTAACAGTTCAATTTTCAAGCCATTAGCTTCTTCAAAATCATGCTTTTGTTAAAAGTAACAGAACCGTACAAGCGAAAATAAAATATTCTTTTATTATTCATCTGGATTTTAACATTTCAAAGACGTAAAAATCCATATGTTCCTGAAAAATTAAAATTTCCTCAAAAAAGATAAAACAGAAACCCATCGGCAAAAACAGAAATCAATTTTTCTTTCCTACAATAAAAGATATGAAAAAAAAACGAATTTTACGTCTATCCATCAGAATCTCAAAAAACTCACAAACACACACACACACACACACACACACACCTGTGTATCTGCAATGGGAAAACAAAAATAAAATTAATATACAACAGAAGAACGTAAAAGGAAAGAGCCGCAGATAATAATCAAGTTATAGCGGTTGACCGCAGAAAAGCATGTACTAACGCTCTATATATATGTATATTCCAATAGACACAGAGGCGTCGACGATCCTGGGGATGGAGAGCACCTGGTTCGCCATGATGATGGTCTGCCTAGTCCTGGCGACCGCCGGTCTCGTCACCGCCGGTGTCCTCTGCTTCTATAGACAGCGCGTACTCACACCGAGACATCTCCATAACGCGCACAACGTTCAGGCAAATCCACCTGTCAGTTATCCACGTGAGTATATATATATGTATATATATAAATATCGATATATACGCAGAACTTTGTATCCATCTCTCTCTCTCTCTCTCTCTCTCTCTCTCACACATACATGCATACATAGTTTTTTGCACACACACACATACACATACGCGCTCGACATTCATATATAAAAACGTAAAGCCGCGGGCTCGGCGAAGATCAAAGGGATTAAGCGTGACATTTAATTTAGTCTATTTACTTAAACTTGTACAAAATGTGCCGTCGGTATACGTGTGCGTTTATACAGTACACATCGCTTGTCGCAATTCACTTCGTTTATTAAATTACAAATTGCTTTTAAAACTCGCGATGTACAAATTTGTATTTATATATATATACAGCCTTGCTCATTGTTTTATACCTTCGCTTTTCGAACACGTTACGTTATTTCGCTTTGCAAGCCGCAGGCTAATTTTCTCAAAGTTCGGAGGAAAATTGCGAATCCCTTTTTTTCTCCGCTCAGAGCGAGAACGAGAATTCGCGTTATTAAGATACAAAGTTCCGAAAGCTCCTTTTCAATCAACCGTATCTTTTGTACTTTGTGTTTTGCACTACGTTCATAATACACGGTACAATCATCGTCAACCTTTATGATTTTCAATAAAAATATAGATCTGTGGAATAATGGAAATTTCCCGGTTGATTGCAAAATAACTACGATTTAACTACTCTATATGTATACGGACCATTCTCTGACATATTGACCGGGCAAACATTTTTTTTCTTCCTCAAAATATTTTTAAACTTCTGTTTGGCACCGTATGATTAATCAACCTTCGTGGACTTTATAAAATTATTCTCGTGAAGGCTCTCTAAATTGGAGTAAGTCAAAGTTGACATTTTAACAAATTTTCAAAAAATTCCAACCTGTCAAGGAAGCATGTCTCAGTTTTTCACCGTAAAAGAGACTATTATTGTATAAAAAGTTAAATTTTACAAATAAAACACTTTCAACACCGTAATACCCTATATACATGGATCATAAAAATCTCCTAACTCATCAAAATCGAGAGAAGGTTCGACCGTGAGTTCTGACATGGACAAATTCATGAGAATGCCTTCGATGAACATAAAAGTGTCTATAAAGGTCAAAAGTTCGGAATCAAGCTCTATTTCAAGCTGAAAATAAAGTTAACTAGCAATTTCCCCAATATTGTTCACTTCATACGAAATGGCTTAAGGGGGCAAGATAAATTTTAAATATTTATTGCAATACAGTTATAATCTACACTTAATCCAATAATTAGAGATAGTTTTAATTTGTATTTGAAAACTTTTCTTCTTCTATAAGTGCCTTCGATAGATAGTTACAATAGAAAGTAAATAATTCACTCAGAGTAGAATTCAAAGTCAAGTATTTTTCAAATTAATTTGTCTTTTAATTGTTTTTCAAGATTACCAAGAGATACCAATATTATAAAATTGAACCAACATACGTCTAATAATTAAACGACGAATATCAGCTGTTTCTATACAACTTAGTCATTGTTCAATAGAACGGAAAATTTCCATTACCCCATTAACCGAAATCTGGACGAGAAAGCTCGAGTACGTTCCGCGTATTTAACCTTAGCTTCGATATAACCCACATATTTCCTTGTGCAAATGCAATAACGCACGAATTCAAGCCTCAGCATACATTCAACGACACGCGCTCGATGTATTGTTCGAATCTTATCGCGGTTAATCAACGTATGTGTATAAGAGCCACACGCGATGCGCTTGTATCCGAAATGTAATTTGGATCAAAGATGTTTGAAAGGGAGGACACGTCATTAGCGATTTCGTAAGCCGGCTTTACAATGACGGCCCCGACGAACCGTCTTTTGTCTCCAACTATCGATTATCAGCTAATGACTGCGGATTAATTAACGACTTTTTTCTTTATATATATATGGGTTATTCTTCAACAGATTGACTGGTGACACATTTCTTTTTCTTCTTAATAATTTTAAAATGATCTTTGTCATTGAATATAAAGTAATGAATTTTTTTTTAATTTTTGCTCAAGGCATTTCCAAATATTCTGCTGCATTGTGTACCTATTTTTAATAATTTGTTGCTCCTCGAAGAAGCATTTTTCACTAAAAATACAAAAGGAAGTTTTTTTGTGTAATTTGTGAAACTTTTTAAGTAAAATACTTTCGAGGTCGTACGTATAAGTCACGATTAATTTATAACCCAATATAATTCTTGAAATCATATTTTGAAGAGGTTTGATCTTTCGAAACAGCAAAAAATATATTCGTGAAGATACCTATTTGCCACTACAAAACTATCCGCACTAGTTGCAGCTTGTTAATAAAGTGATCGGGCAAATTAACTCATATTACGATGAAAATGCTTATTTGACTTGACATAATCATGACTTTGACGGTACTTGGGCCACTAAAATATATGCCCCTGGAAAAGTATTTGTCAATTCAAATTTCTTCGTAAAATTGAAATTGCAACAAAAAAAAATTAAAATTACGTCTAATTAGACGTTTTTAAGTCAACTCACTGAGTGTCATTACACCGAGTTAAATGAGTTGTACTCAATGAAGGTATTTTAAAAGTCATTGTGATAAAAAGGTTAATTAAAAACACTTGAGAGACACTTTATCAATGTTCTGCGCAAACAATTATGTTTGACAATAAAATTGTCAAATAAATAAAATTGATAAATAAAATTGTGCCTTGGTAAAAAAGTCACCAGAAATTGGCCAACCGTACGTGCAGTTGGCTAAATTCTTGAAACTCTTTGAACATTAACTTGAGTCTGTCCGTTTAAATCACTAAAACACAAGATTACTTCACGAATACTAATAAAAGTAAAAAACATTTGTTGACCTATCAATCCATCGGAGAATCTCCCATACGTATATACTTTGCTTTCTTACACAGTACGAAACAATAAAAATAAGCTTTTTCGGACAAACGAGTCATCAGCGACTAAACTCGCGTTGTACACATATAGCGAATCGGAGTTTCAATTAAATGGAGCGTATCGACGAGATAACGGCTAAATGATCGGCTGTGTACGCGTCCTGAAATTTATTGAACATCAAATCCGGTTGTCCCGAAATTCTATATAATGTTAAAATAATTCATACGCGTCTATGTATGTACACACACACACACGCACATAAAGCTTAGTATCTTGATAAGTCAAATCATGCGTCATGTAAATTTGTCATTCAAATGTAAAACAAAACGACTTCCAGACGCTATAATGTACTCGAGCGGTTGAACAATGAACCATTTAAGGACGCCGTAAACCTTCGTTTAACTCGGTTGTATATAGCTAATGCGTCCGCTGGTTCTACTTATGTAATACCCTTAAGCGACCCGCTCTCCGATCTTGATTTTCATAGCTCGTCATCTTGATCCTATTTATGTCAATTATGCAATTTGTTAATGCCGAAAGTCGTTCGAACGAATTGCGCTGTGAATCGCGTAGAGTGTAACGACTGTATAATTCACGCGTTATGGCTCAAATAGTAAAATGACGATGATTTTATGCAAATCGACGAGTCTGCAGCTTTTGCTCGGTTAGGTACGACTCATTCGTGGGAAAAAATTCTCGATGCATTTGTCAGGCTTATGTTATTCAATATAATGATTTTTTTTTCGTTATTTCCACGTGTATTATCGTTGAGAAAGTGGAATCTGTTAAATGTACATGCGCAATTACACTTTGGCCTTTCATCGTTATCTCAAGGGAAAATTTGCGAACACAATTTTTCAACTTTATATACGTCGTTATTTACTTTTTTATCCGTAATAGCCTTCTGAATAAAAAGGGTACGATACGGCGATCGTCGTAAATTTCCGGATTTTTTCGCATATCCCACGATAAATTTCCATATTAATCTTTTTTTAATTAATATCTTTTTATCGCTTACATCACTCTTGGCGCAAGAATTTTTATAAATTCAATATCAAAGGGACATAAACTGTTACGAATCGAGGGGGAAAAAATACACGAAAACTGCCAATACTCCTCTGTTCAACGCGCCTCGAACTGACGTATAATTTATCATAAAAATAAATCAGGAAAATATAAAAATTCATTCTCTTTAATAATTTGCACCGCGTATTCTCGTAAAAATGTCGTAATTTTCCAAATTAATAAAGTATAATTACAGAAAAAAAATAAACCACCAGCGTTCGCTCTCGCGACGAGCCAGTGCATTATCATCGGTCCTTGCTCACAGGCCCGGCTTGTTTTTAAACTTGTCAAGCATTTCTCTCTGCCTCTTTCTCTTCTCTGGCTTGGAGATTCCTCTAAACTACAGATTCGTCGAGCCGTGCGTGGGAAAGGAGGGGGGGGGGGGGGTTGAAAGAGGCCAAATGTTTAGCAAACGTTGGTCTCTGCTGCAGTAGCGGCTCTGGCCAAGTTCCAAAGGAACATTTTGCCATCGTGTTTTGCCGCTGCAGTGTTGAAAATGGAAATGGCTCTCTCTCTCTCCCTCTCGGAATTTATTTCTTTCGCGTGTGTTTGCGCGAAATTGCGCATTTGAAAATAAAGCTGCGCATCCGTTCCCTCGTTCTCGTTAATACATATAAAATGTACGGAGGATTTTAGAATTTTCGTCGAATATAACTGCAAGAGTCCGAGTTATTGCGATAATTTTCAGACAGTTATATTACTTAATTACGTCTTTATATATATATGTATAGTTGCGAGTTATAGAGAATTCGAGAACGTTAAAGTTGGATATTATCTCGTTTGGAACTTTTCTTCGTGTTTCGCTCTTGCACACTTATTAAACAAAAGCAGACAAGCAAATCGTGTTTGTAATTATTGCTGGCTCTTTCTAGGACTTAATTATCCTTGATTGTGAGCAATGTACCGTCTGATATTGAAATAGTGAAATTTTCCTATTTGACAGTGTACTTTAACTAATTCCGAATGTTATACATATGTAACTATATGAAATCGACGATTTACGGCTCTATATATTTGACTTTGTCATAAATTGAAAATGTATCACTTTTCGAACTCGTATAAATCGTTAATAAATAGTTATACACTCTGATTGAAAAAATGATTTTACATTGTAAAATTAATTGATATTCTATATTTACCCAAGATAACCATTTCAAATTAAAATCAGTCAATATATTCACTATTAAATACTACTGAAAAATCATTGTTTAACGATTTAACTTGTATTGTATATGTTGTACGTAATTATTTGTCAAATTCAAATCTAAATTTTAAGTATTAAATCAGTAAATTTATTCATACTACCAAAAATTACTGTTTAAAAAGTAAATTTTCACTCTAAAATCAATGGATTCCATATTACCAAAATTGTCTATTGAAAATCGTTTTGATATTATTATGTTGAATGATCAATTATTAAATTAATCAGTTTCGACTACAAAATAAGCCATTTCGGTACAACCAAAAATCACTATTTTAAACCGTGAATTTTCTCTCAATTCGAACTTGTATCGCAATTACACGTTAGTTCACTAATTACTCGGTAATTAGCAAATATACACTAAAAAAAAAGTCATCAATAATGCATACACACTGAACATCGAACGTAAAAACTTAGAAATAATCAATAGTATGTATAACTTCGATACTCAGTATGTATACACATTATTGACTATTGATTAAAGGAAAAAAACCAGGTCACTAGCAAACGAAATCGCAAAATTGTCGCTATTTCAAATTGAGAGATTAGAAAGTAGAGAAAAAGAGAGTTTTTTTTAATAGAGTCAGAGAACGTGTCGCTCATCGCGCGAAGATCGTAATTGAGAGATCGAAATACGAGTAGAGAAGGTTCGGTGACTAAAAATAAGAACCCGCGGGAGAAGTAAATTTCCAATTTGCAAAGCCAATAGCCGTCGAGTCGCGTCCTTTTTTTGCCTTCTCCGCCATAATCGATAGTCAGAGTAACACCGATTCATAAATATGCATTTCTCCTCGAAGCTTCGCACTCGTTAAGATTAAATGAATAATGTCCTACGTTGCGACGCGACGTTTAATGGCTCCGACAATTACTCGTAATACATATTTCAATGTACTGTCGCGATCAGATAACAAAAGCCTATATTTACTTGGAAAGATATACGCTTCTCGTTGAATTTTTCCCTTTTTTCGCGATCGTTCGGTGCTAACCGTATAGATAACTTTTATACGCATTTGGTGTAAGAATCATTACCAACGAGTATATACATATATATGCATGTACGTTATCACTTTTTCGCCCCGTGGAAGTTTCACTCGTCGGAATGCGGAGAGCAAAAGTCGAAAAACTAACGGAAACGACTGTAATCCAATCGAAAAGTCGTCTCTCGCTTTCGTTTCAACCGAAGCTCCGGTTATAAAACCTGAGCACATCTATTGTGTATATATGTATATACATATATACACATACATTTACACTATCAGGCGAAAGAGAAAAAGCAGATAATCTAGAATATTGACCCACTGACTTATATTTAAACTTTAAACTCGTGGCAGCGCGAATCCGTCGATTTGCCCCGATTAATTAAGATTTCCAGTCTCGACTTGCACGTAACTAGGTTGCGAACGCGATGATAGCTCTGTACAAAGGCTCGACTTCGAGTATACACTCCCGGAGAGTAAGAGTAAAATTCGCGCGGAGAAAGTCGTCGCCGGGCTTGAAAATCAAAAGCAGGAAGGACGTTTCACTGTATACGATACAGTTCGACGATGCTATCGACGGAAATACCTTGACGCTTCGACTCTCTGTCTCTTTCTAATAGCACTCGATGACGCGTGGAATCCAAATGACCGCGTGGCGCTCGATGAATCGTGTTCGGAATTTCTTTGTTTTCTTTTTTTATTCATTTCTGTTCGATTCGAAAATTCACACTTCTCGTCGAGGTGTAAAGCAAGATACGACGTAAAAGCTTGAGTGGATAGACGAGATGATTCAAAACATCGCACAGCTGCCTTTGTTTGCAAGAGAGGAAAGAAGCCGAGGATACGAGGATGTATAGATTTTCGAGTTTAAAGGGTACAGAAAGCCATTTTCGCTTTATCGATTGATTTTCCTCGCCCGCGTGTACATCGTCGATAAGCCGGGGCTGCATTTGCTTTATCTAAGAGCCTCTTGGTATAGATGCATGTACGTATACACGAAGAGGACGGTGCGTTTTCTCCCGGCGATGTTAATGACGCGAGAAAAATCGATTGAACTTGGCATATTGGCTATGGATTCGAGGAGCTTATCTGTACGCTCGAGCGAATTCTAAAGAGCTAGTGAGACGTTTGAATAGAACGAGACGATCGGAAAGTGATTTCTTTATTATTTTCTTCTCTTTCTCGGTGTGTCTTTTCTTTTTTGTTTCTTTTTTTTCGTTTTTTTTTCTTTTTTATTGCGTGCATCGTGGAATATTCATTTCCCGTGGAATTGCCGGGTGACACGCGAATCTCGAATAGTGATCGGGAAATTTTCTATTAAAGCTTATCGCGAACGTGCAAAGCGGCAAAGACTGCATTTCGATTGCACACCTCTTCGCACGGTGTATGTACGTCTATATATGTATATTCAGTCGCTGTCTTTGGTGCACAAAACGGCGAAAATATTCATACGATTCACCGAAATCGATGCTTTCGCCGAACGATATAATTTAAAATTTTAATCGCGGGACTTGTCGATCGACTGGGGGAAAGCTTTAAGATTCGCAGACGTAGATGATCGCGAACAATATTTATCGAGTTATCATTCACGTTGGATATTACCGTGTGAATCGCGAGGTTCATCGGACATTGTAATGTGTGCACAATTGCGATCGTGAATTATTTGCGCAATTTTACCAGCTACGAGTATCGTTTACGTAACCCATTTGGCTCAAAAATACATTCAAGAGATATCGTTTTTAGGGGCTCATATCTAATTCGAATAGCGACGGAAAAATTCGAGCCAAAGAGATTTATGTATATTTAACTCGCGCTCGCTCCGATGGCATACAATGATTTTTCGAAATAAGTCATTAAATACTGGATAGAACTATTTACACACAATAACTTTTTTAAATCGAAATTTCAAACTCTAACCGGTGGAATAAGTGTCTAAATTTCATACATATCGGCATGTGGGGCTAATTTTGTTCGTTGTACGTTCTAAATCACGCCCTAATTTTTTTTTTAAATGTTTTTTTCATTTTTTTATTAAAAATATTAAGGCATTAACAAATAATACGAATGAATTTTCTTTTTTAGAACGAATGGAGTAATTTTTTTAATTTTGTAAATTAACAGAAAGTTCAGATATCGTATTCTCTGGCTAATTGTAAGAACTTTTTATTCTTAGACATTTGCTTCGTAAAATTGTTGCTTAAATAGAAAACTGAATTGAAATGCATAAATATTCATGAATTTTTTTCTCGAATAAAACGTACTATTGCAAAAAATATCAAAGAATAACAAGTTTTAAAGATCAACCTAAAATTACTCTGGAATTATTCCGGAGAGTGTAACAATTAAAATTTTGTAAAAATTGCTAATTTTCAATTTCGTAGAAGTTGCATATGTATTATTTGATTCAAGTCTATCTACTATCGTTAATTTTTCTTTAAAAGTGCATAATTTTTTCGTAAAAATTCATTACACATTTTATGGCTAAAGGAGTTCCAGAGCCATAACTAACGGTAAAGTGTTTAAAACTTTAATGTAAAAATAATCAATATAAATTATACAGATCTTTTCATTCGAATATTGTTTACTAATGAAACAGTTAAAATCTTTTTACGACGAAAAAATTTCCACCATCAAAGAAGCTGTGTTAATCTTGACAAATATATGAAGTTCGAAATTTTGCATCGCGATTTGAATTAGATACGAGCCCTTAAAAACGATGTACCGCAAATGGCGTATTGGTCCGAAAATGGTTAATTCGAGTATCCCATCAATAAATCGGAGATTCGAACGATATGGTCAAACTTAATGATAATATGAAATATTCAGTCAAATTTAATACTCTCGCAATATCAAGGCTTTATAAAGCGTTCCGTTATAGCGTTCTGACCCAAATTCAACGCCATAAACTTCCGCGCAATAAATCAGCGAACGCGTATAGTTCGCGACAAAAGCAAATACCACGGGTAAATACGGCTTTGTGTAATAAAAAAAATACACACACACGTACACACGGCGTCACGTCGTCACACGACGACACTTCATCCAATCTCACTCCCTTTTGCACCTTATCACGCTTTAGATAATCCAGTTCACCTCTAATCCTGTACCGAAAATCGCGACGCGGTCAGTCTCGCTAAAGCGCTGTAGGAACAAACATAAACACACGCGGATACGCGCGCGTGCTTTGTGTAATTATATTTAAGCGTTAGCGGCGGCAACGGCGGCTATGCGGCGGCGAGGACAAATGAAAGCACGATCGGTCGGCTGTCAGTGAAATGACCCCGTCATTGTCGCCGTGGCCGCGCTCGAGACGAGGCGCGTCTCCGAATCGACCGAAAACTTACGGAAGCACTTCAGGCGATCCCGAGAGCGAGATGAGCTGGCACGAGGGACCGAGTACTCGACGGCTCATCGCGGCGTCTTTGGCTTTCTTCATCCTGTCAACCACGATGCTTCACCAAGTGCTGACCCACAACCTGGGTTTCGAGAACGTCGTCGAGGACAACAGGTACGGCCTCGTCGCTAGGGACTTCTTCATCGGACCCTGTCTCGTCAATACCAACCAGACTTGTCCCGACCCAGAGGTGACGTTCTACCTCTACACCAGGTCGAATCTACGACTGGCCCAGCAGATCCTCGTCAACGAGACTGGCTCCAACCTAGCGGACACGCACTTCCATCCAACCAAACCCACGAAGATCATCGTCCACGGCTACAACTCCGACATGCAGCTGGACTCGCTGGTGGAGATTCGCACCGAGTACCTGAAAAAGGGCAACAACAACCTCATTATGATCGACTGGCGGAGACTTGCAGCTGGACCCTGTTATCCCATAGCAGTTCACAACGTGCCCCACGTCGGCGAGTGTCTAGCTCAGTTGATCTCTAGACTTCGGGACTTCGGCGCCAAGGACATCCACGTGATCGGCTTCTCTCTGGGAGCTCACGTACCAGCCTACACCGCGAACAACCTTCGACCCTACAAGCTTCCCAGAATCACCGGACTCGATCCAGCGATGCCGCTCTTCGTCACCGTAGGCAGAGACGAAAAGCTCGACGCGAGCGACGCCGAATTCGTCGACGTCTTCCACACCAATGCCTTCGTCCAGGGTAAGGTCGAACCCAGTGGACACGTGGACTTCTATATGAACGGCGGCGTCAATCAACCCGGTTGCTGGGGACAGAGGAACCCCTTCGGCTGTAACCATCACAGAGCCCCAATGTACTTCGCTGAAAGCATCAACAGTCCCAAAGGTTTTTGGGGCTGGCCTTGTCCCGGATTTCTAGCCTATTTACTCGGACTCTGTCCGCCGAGATTCCCAGCAATTCTCGCCGGTGATCCTGTGAACCGGAACTACAAAGGCTTCTTCCTGGTGAAAACAAAAGCCGAGAGTCCGTTCGCCGAGGGAATATTCACGGTCGAACCGGCGCCCGGAACCAAGTGATTAGCGCGCATTCGCTACTCGCGCCTATAGTACTGTGATTTCGAAAGTGAAACGGGAGTTAATTTTTTTTCTTTCTTTCCTACTTCATATGCGTAAGACGATTGCGGTTGACTGGACTTTTGCGGAATGACTGTGAATGTTTCCGACGAACTATTATCCGTACTTTTCTTCGACACTTTAACTGTCGTTGCTGAATCCGTGTACTTATGCGATTAAATTGTTGACAATTTAAGAACTGCGTATACGAATGAAAGCTGTGCAAAAATATCCGAATCGTTAGATAACGCAGCCTTATCATAGATTAACTTTCAATATATCGGATCGCGCTCACTATTTCGCATCGAGCGTTTATATACGGTTACGTGTTCCTATATCACATGTACTATTGAAAAAGACAGATATATATGCGTTAACGGCTTGTGTATATATATATATATATATAGATACACACACACAAACACACATACAATAGGCTCAATTACGATCCATCAATCGTCGACGCGCTTGACTTTTGATCGCAAGTTTTGCAATAAATATTCCGCTTTTCCGATTCATAAATACACGTATAGAGATGTACGCGCACCTTTGATGCTCTGATTTCGTTTCGATGTACGTACCCGATCGATTTCGCATTCGAACGTCGGAACAAGCGATGAAAATATGAAAACGAGCATTGTAAACAATGCGCAACGGCAGAATGAAAAGGAAATTTCACGGCGATAAACGATGTGTCTGTAATAATGCGTATACTACGCCTTTGGAGTATCTATGGTATCGACGTACCGTCGGAAAGCTAGCAGTGACGAATTTCACTTGTTTATCTAAATGCGCCATTCAATGCTCATGTAATTAACCGAGTGTATTGTTCAAACTCAATATTCGCTAGAATATACCATGCGGTTAATTGATACAATCGCTATGTAGTCGACGGTGTAATTACGTTTCGATACTAATTACTGCGACATCAAGTTGTTTCATTTCGAACGACGTATATAACGACGTACTCTTTTGAGTTGAAATAGTGAAATTTCACTATTGGCCAGGGTATTTTTCCAATTTAACAAATGGCTCTTGACTTCTTTTTTAAGTGAAATTTATTCACTCATCGAGACAGTGTGAATACACCGATCGAAGTATTCAGTGTTCACTTAACGTAAAGAACAGTATTTTGGTCTAAGGAAAACTATTTATTTGAAGTTATCATTATTTCCGTAGATACACTGAATGTTACTTATTGAAGTGGAATGAAAATTTCATAGATGTAAATATGAATCACTTGAATACGTTAAGTTCTTTTGCGAAAATCAAAAAGTCTAATTATCTAGATATAATATGTAACTATTTAGTAAATCGTTTTTTTTCTTAATCTATAATTCTCTGTTTAATTAAAAAAACTGTTGTGTGAAATAAAACATATTATGTATGAATACTATGATATTAGATTGAACTAAATATTTTCTTAGGACTATTAAACACTACTAAATTCAAATAATATTTTTAGTGCAAAAATCACTTTCTCAAATATTGATCTTAAGCTACAATTTTCTCACATATATAAATCCAATAACATTAAATTGAACTAAAATTTACTTAGAACTGTTAAAATAAATTCAAAAATCTATTTCAGTGCAAAAATCACTGCAAAAAAACTGCCAATGTCCGCTATAAAATCAGAGTATTTCATACAGCCGTTTATTCCAGTTTTAATAATAGAATTTTCGCTAAACTCCAAGTTCTGTCGCAATTATACTCCGTAATTTGTGAAAATTAATTAAACAGAAAAGTCGTCATAAAAAACTCACCAATTAATAATGAATATCCACTAAACACCGAAGCTAAAGTTAAGATTCGCTATTTCAAATATCGAGAAAATATCCAGTCATTTAAGAAATTCGATAAATAATAGAATCAGATTGGATCTAAAAGTTAATAAAGAACCTGAGTACCATCCGAGGCGGAAACGAGTTAGCGAGCTTTTTTTTAAGAGCTCGGAAAACACGTTTATATCATACAGACGTAATTATAGCTCGCGAACTTTTAGCAACAGGTTGCGCTTCTAATTTACTCTCAACTTAGGAGACATATTCGTTTAATTTCAAAAGCTCTGTACATATCGAGTGCATGTATAATTGTGTACATGTATACGTGTATGTGTGTTCTTAACGAAGTGTGTACATAATAGAATATATTACATTTTTCCCTCATACGACAGCTGCGGAATTCATTTAAATTGACCTCTCTGTCGTTCGCGGCTTGGCACTTTGTGCAAACCAATTTTCACTGTACATAAGACAGCGTCGAACCTCACGTAAAATATACCTGTATACCGCTATTTTGTGAATATAATGCTTATGTATAATATAAACTAGTAAAAATAAACAATATTTCTTTCTATATACAATTTCTGCATCTCTCTTTCTTTAACCAGATTATTTTTATTTTCTCTCTTACTTAAAAATACACGCATTTTCTTTTCGGCTCGACTCGTTTGCGACAAAAAAAATATCCCAGTACTCTGTGGAAAAAAGTACACGATCCCCTACATATATATACATAAAATGGAATCAAAACACACCGAAGCCAATTGAGTCTCTCTCTCTCTCTCTCTCTCTCTCTCAACGAAACACCGATCCTTCCAATCTTACGAGACTCTCGCGTATAATTCGAGCCCCGAAGCCGAAGAAAAAAAAACAGTCTAAACTCACCAGGGAAAGAGAGAGACAGAGAGAGAGAGAGAGAGAAAGAGAGAGTAGGGTAAAAAAAAGAACCGAAACAACATCAGCAGCTGAGGAGATGCTCCGACAAGTATAGAAGTTCGTTCGGCCACGGAAAATTCTAATGCGTCGTTCCTCGAGGGTTCGAGGCTCTGCATTAAAAGTTGAGAGGGGATTGTTTAAAGCTTGTTTGCTCCGCACGCAATTTAAAGTTATACGCGTACACCGCGACTGCGAAAGTGACAGCCGACGGCTATACGTCTATAACCCACTGTCGATAGTCGGAAATTTCTAGTTTACATTTTATATAGATATACATATATATGTATGTATACTTACAGAAGAGGGTAAGGTACGGATGATTTTACCGTAAGTTACAAGATGCGCTCGGATGCCCGCGTCACGGTGATGTATCACGTCTACTTGTATCCAAACTCCCGTGTTTCGAGTTTGGATTAAGTTTCGCGCTATTCAATTACTCAGCCGGTAAATAGAACATTTTTTCGAAAGGAAGAGTAAGGAGAAATCCGAGGAAATATACATGAGCTTTAGTCGCGGAATACGAGGGACCAAAGAAAATGCGGGCAAAATTCACGGTGAGATATTGAAAGCAGCTAGAGAAAAAGTGAGAGTGTGTGTGTGTGTGTATATAAGGACACCTATATACATAGGGTGTCGGCTTTGAATGCGGTGTGTGCGACAGGCCGCGATTCGATATTACTTTTGCAGCTGACGTATATATATATATATATATTTAGGCATTCGTTGGGGGGAATGAAAAGCCACGGAGAGTTTGGGAAAATTATGGGATTCCCAAGAGTCACGTGTGTGTGTGTATGTATGTATGTGTGTACCGTTTTTTCGTTTCGTTCTATGCGGATTTTTTACGGATTCGATTTCGAATAAAGCTCGAGTAAATTAAAATAATACGAGTGGACGATCGAAGCAAAAGCTCCGATGAGCTTTTTTTCTTTTACGATAACGAAACATCCTCGTTCTCGTGTAATATTTACAGGAGAAAAGTTGGAGGCGGTGCGTATCTTGCGTTTATTCATCGAAATAATTACGAACTTTCATCGAGCTTAACTTTTCTTAATCCCCGGATGCAGCGCGTTGGATTTAAAAGTTCCCGCGCTTTTTATGAAAGAGAGAAAATAGAATTATACACTGTTACGCTCGCAACAAGAGTAGGGAATTTGCTCTTTTTTCCTCCCGGCAATACTAGTAGTCCGCAGGAATTTTCGAAAATCCCATTGGCAAATCCTATTACCTCCTTCACGGGTTAAGAATATAGTGTATTTTTCGCTAAATTGAATATAGCCGCATACTCTTACGTATATCTATATAACGACGAGCATAAACTCTCTGTCGTGCTTCGAATACCTTTCAATAACGTACATATATGTATACATATAGACTCTCAAGAGTCACATGCAGAGAATCTTCGCCTTTTTAAAATCGAGGGATTTACCATTTTGCGCATACATACATACATATATACGTTAAACTTATTCTCAGACGACCGTAAAGCACTTTACGTATATATGCGTCGTAAATCGATTTAACCCATATATATACACACACACACACACACACACACACACATACGTACGTACATATATACGCAAGAGCTTGCGAGGAAGCCTCCAGTATATACGCTTATTTTTTTTTTACTCTTCCCGTCTCTCCACTCCGGGGCTTCTCTTCTTTTTTTTAAGGCTCGGGAGCTTTAAAGCTCGCTCTTTTATCGCTCGACGCGTTTGATAGCGCGCGAGCTTGCGTTATTAGAAAAATGGAAAATTCATAGACGACCGGTGGTGTGTGCTTATTGTTTTTCAGTGCAACTGATGTACGGTACGAACGGAGCTTCAGCGGGTATGCCAGCGGGCATGACAAATTTGAAAATGGGTCCGATGATGGGCGGCATCCAAGGGGCGACGACGTTACCCCGGCCGGGAAACTGGCTGCACCCTGCGGGCCTCAGGCACGGGCACAGCGCGGCCCGGGTCCGCCTCTACTGCCAGGCAAAGTGAGAAACCACGGTTCTGACGGGTAAATATACTTTTTTATTTTTACTATTACGATTCTAGTTTTCTTTTTTTTTTCTTTTTGTTTTTGTTATTGTGTTGTGCTTGACCTTTACTGGAGGAGATGAAAATGGAAATATTCAACTTGGTTCTGTGAGTAATGTATAATTGAATCGTATTTTCAAGTGAAGACTAAACTATGAGTACTTGAAAGTTTATGCGGTAATGTGTTGTTGAGGAGTTCTTTAGAATATTTAACTATTTTCTCCTGTAGATGGGGATCACTCGTGAGGGATATACTAAAATATTCAATAATTTTGTGGCTCGATATTTTTTCAGGGAAAAGGGTTCAGTGAATTTGCTAATACGCTTTTCTCATTACACGATGCAAAACTTGTTTTCCTTGTTAATTCGAAAGTTGCTCGATGCGTTATGTATAAGAAAAATAGTTTCACTGTAATGTTAATTGACATTATTAAATTGTTGTTCAAGCTCATTAACATTATTACGGAAACTTTAAGAAGATGTAGGATATTTGTTTTCATTATAAATTTTAAAGTCGATTGATGCATTTTATAAAAAATTACTATTTTTCAAAATAGCGACATTTGAAATTAACACTAGTGGTTGATATTACATGATTGTGAAAATTTTGATTGAGCTAATTTAAAATATTCGTTAAAATAATGCATAACTAAGAAGCTAAACAAAGTAAAATTTTCCATTTTTTCCATCTCCGATTCGATTTCATTTCTAAGTATTATATTAAAATGTAATACTTGATACTAAACCATACTTTGCAAGCCACTAAATTTTCCGCAAAGATCGATCAATCTATATGAATCGATTTAACGTCTATTTGTGAATCTTATCTACATGCACCTTGTAAATTGTACATTGAACTGTCAGCGTCGGAATAATTTTTCAAATCAACCATTGAATAAATAGCACTTGACATCGCATTGCTAAAATTTCATTTAATTTAAAAACTACAATCGATTATCTTATCAATAATCATTGAAAACTTATCTCAAAATCGTTCGGAAAGTAGTTCACGAGTAAACAGCTTCTCACTAACGACTATCGATGATTTTCTCAGATTGATGTCGTTGATTATTTATTTAAATAATTTTTCAACTCTAATACCGTTTCAGCATCAATGGCCAATGGACTTTTCTAACCGTGAAATTTTCCTTTTATTTTCTGTTTCAGCGATGTATCTTCTAGTCAGAAAGATGAGTGGTTTGTGTAGGTGAGTTAATATCAATCCTCAACGTATTAATACACACATACACACACACACATATTCGCATTCGTTGCTCTATACGACCCAATATATAGACGCGATTGTTTAACCATAGTTGCATAATCGTACTGCAAATGCTTAGCACCTCGCAATGTCAACGTCACAGTTCTAGTAAACGATTATCTCGTGACCGCAATACTCAATCACGATCCCAATCAGAATTTCGCGAACTAATACCGTGCATACTGCGAAGTATTGATTGCGATCGTTCCAAGTTTGTAAACTTTATTAAGAATAGCAAGAAAAGTTTGAAACAAAATTAGTGGCGATTTTGTCAAGTGAACTTGTCACGATTGACAAGTGTCGTTGAAAAATAAAGCGATTCGATGTACTTTAGATCGAGGACACGATAACAAATTCATCCTATTAATCTTGAAATCGCTATAAACCGTATCGGTTGATACAAGTTTACAAAGTCCAGTTTATTCGAATAAATCTTTGTTCGCACATAACTTGTTTCACGTCTATATTACATAAAAATGTACCTATAAGAAAAATGAAAATGTTGTCTGAATTTTTAAATGCATTGAAGCTGTTAAGCTCGCGATTGTTTTATTACGAGTTTAAAAGGCTTTTTTTAAAATTATTTTTATAATCACTTTAAATCGTATAGAACGTACAGGTATTTATTATTCAACGTATCGATGCGATGAGTTTTTTTTAAATGAAGATATTTTTAAACTCTTTTTATCCAATTCAAATATCTGAATACTAGTATTTAATAGGAGCAAAAAGCAATATCTGTACAATTGAGAATTGATCACGATAAAAGCGCACAAAACGAAACCAAAAAACGATTTATCTCGAATACCGACAAAAAAGTGGATGAGCTTATTATATAGCTATAATTTCTGGCATATATAAATCTAATTTGTACTTTATATATGTATTGAAAAAAAATTTAGAATGAAATATCAGTTTGTTTAATTACGCTAAAAATGTTTTCTGTGTTTTAAACGGTCCCAGGAAAATATTTATATAATTTTCATTTATTCTAATCAAAGCAGATGACAGTTTTCCTTACAATTTGAGAGACCCTCTATAAGTCTCTTCGAAAACTAATCACAATTAGGGATTAGAAAATTCACTTAAGTGAATTGCTAGTCATACTCTGTAATCGTATTAGTCTTTTCAATATTAGTGTAAGGATATATAATTGAATACACAAAAAGATTATTAAAAATAAAAAACTGCTTTTTTAACGAATTATTACAAAAAAATTCCTACATACATATACCTCTATACCTATCCGTTGGTTGACTTTGAATCTTATCTTCTGTTCTTAGAATAAATCAAAATTATAACAGCATTATTATAAATATTTTAAATTTTAAATTTTGTAATTTGCATTTTAAATGTGTCTTACCCCTTTAAAGAATGCATCGACGTATCTTACTGACAATTATCTAACTTTGAATACTGTGAAAATATTCAATTTTAGGTAACCTCATTATAAAGGGTGTTTTACCCTCTCGAGTACAACAAGTGCTTAAAGCAAAAAATCATCTAATTTTCATTCTAAAAACACCACGCGCGCGCGCATACATAAATCAGTAACATCCCTGGTAGAAATTTAATCAACTAAAATGTTCTAAAATGATTAGTCAACAGTTTATCATTTTTTTAGTCAATGATTTTGATCAACCGTATAAGAATCCTACAGCAACGGTTGTTCAAAACAGAAATTCGTATTTATTACAACAAATTGTTTAGACCAATAAAATTTACATTTATTATACAAACAAATTAATGATGCTTAGTGTAAATTTAAAATATCGACTTGTTGAGTGACTTTTTCGTAAATTTTATTTTATTTTATAAATCCTAATACTAACGTAGTTTTTGTTTTGATTATGGGTTCTAAAGGACGTTCGAATTTATACCGACGTAGAAATAATACTAAAAAAGTTATTCGGAATATGCATTTGTCGATTGAATATCTTAATCATTTGAAAACTCTGGAATTTAATGGTTTACATGACAAATTTGCAGTGACTGAAATTAGTGAAAAAAATTGTCTGTTGACTGGGATTTTGATACTTCAAAAAGTTCCGTATTAACAGTGAGTCATAACGTAAAAATAAAAGAATGAGATTATTTAATGTGCTAAAAGACAGAAATAAAAGAAATAGCTAAGTGGCTTATAAATATAAAAGTTCCTCGTGCTTCGGTTGATAAACTTTATAAAATATTAAAGAAAGAGGCTTCCACTTAACATCCCAACTTCGACATTATGTAAAAATGCAAATAAAACTGACATTAATGAATTTACAAATTTGTACGTTTTAAATTGCTGTTCCAATTTTTAAAGTTTCATAACATAACCGATATTTCCTAAAAACACCCGCAGACATTACCTGTCATTACCTGAATTATTGAAATATTAAACGGTTGACCAACCAACGCTCAATTGTCGATTAATATGTCTAGCAGGGACAACACGCAGTAATAAACATGTCCAAACTTTATTTTACAGAGGCAGGCCTGGACCAAAGTCCGCAGGGTGAAGAAGAGCGGTGGTGCCCTCACCGTTCTCAATCTCGCCGTTTCTCGTCATCGCGTTGGCGAATCATCCCACGCATAAACATAAGAACATCAGACACACCGAGAAAAACATTTCGACCCAACGATCAACAATGCAAGCCGCATTACCGTCGCATCAGCCCGACAACGTTATATAAAAGTAAAAAAAAAACAAAAAAAAAACAAAAAGACTTCCCCGACGAGAAAGCAACGGCAGTCATAAAACAAGACTCGACTACGGTTCTCGAAACGCACGCACAATATTATGCACATGCGCTCCCCCCGCTCGCGGTGAAATGCGTACGTTTTTTTTCTCGACGACCAATTTTTTCTTTTCTTTTTCTTCGCGCTTTCAACTCGAACGAGAAAGAAAAGCTAAATAAATAAAATACAAAAAAGCTCACGTGTATCTTCCATACGTCGACGGGGAATGTGTATTATATCTATATAATAACCTTTTTACGAAATCTTCTTGTATACATTTCTTACGCTGTACAATTTTTTCGAGGCGGTTTTTGCGCGAGCGAGCGCAGCTCAAGCGCAGGTGCTGTCGTCGTCGCGGCGGAACGACGCGCGATAACGGCGAATCGTTCGGGCTATACGTAGGGAAGAAATTGGACCTATGTGTGTGTGTGAGTAAACCAAAGCGTAGATGTAATTTACGGGGAGCTTGCAAGAGGAAGATAGAGAGAATCAGAATTATTATTGTAAGCGATGCGCGTGAAAAAAAAGGAGCGGAGGCGCACACGAAGGAGATAGAGAATGAACGAGAGGAGATATATAATGAAGAATAAAACAAAGAAAAAAGGAATGAAATGGTTAAATGTGCATTTTGTGAAATGTTTTATCGGATTTCAAATCCAAGTTGTAGGTTTAGAGCTTCGCTGGTAACGGCGGCGCGCGCTAACTCGTTATACCCACCTGCGCCTATGCATATCATTTGTATCGTATGACACAGCACTTTTTTATACATATCAGTTTTATCGTACAACGGACGCAATTTTTATTTTATCCGTGACAAATAAAAAAGTCGAAGCTTTATTTGATCTTCCAATGCGAAAGCACAAAAGCTCAATCATTGGCGCTTAGGGGTTAAACGGATTAAAAACGAGTCGCCGAGCCTGTCGAATGTTTTTATGGCGTTCGTTTTCATGATTATGATTGCACTGTCGTATGCGTATAAGTATAGACGCGAAAATTTGGAAATTTACCACGGTGACTCTAGTCAGACCTTATCATACATTCCAAATCGGCGAGAATCGAGCCTTCGCTAAAGGGGTCCCAAAATTTTTCTCATGTAATTTATGTACAAAATGATTCTGTACGATTGAACATTATTTACCTGTTAGGTATAAATTTATATAAGATAATTTTTAAACAGTTTAATAAACAAAAAAAAATCTATTTGATCGAACTGTTTCGATGATTTTTACGCGCAACTGTTTGAAAATGATTTTATAATAATTTCCAATTAGAAACAATCAATATACAGCTTGTACAATTGCATAGAGTCATTGTTCTATGTACATTGGATAAAAATGATTTTATACAAATTTTATACTCGGGGCAAAGACACGCTTGTATGATTATTAAAACTTCGTTTCTTATACGTGCATACTACGACGAAAAATCTATGTATAAAAAAACAACATCTGCCCCACCGTCTATACATGTACATCCGATCGACGGATTTTTTTTTTAGGATTAGCGCTGATCCTTGAAGCATACCAATCGTTTCAGAGAACGCGTTGCTTTAGACTGACTTTCTATATATACATGTTGTAATACTCCTCTCTCTCTCTCTCTCTCTCTCTCTTTGTCTCTTTTTCTTTCTCGCCGACTCGATTCTTGACTCGCACTACTCGAGACATCATGATACAGTCGACCTTCGATAAGAGAGAGACAACAGCGAGTATTTTCGACTGAATTTAAGTTACGTAACTGAATAAACCAGACGAGGAAATGCGTACAAATAACGGCGCCAGCGTATTTGTTTAAAAAAAAAAAATCATCGAGACGAACGGAGATGATAGTATCGTGTGCGTATATAACTACAGCGATGTGTCTAGATCGAGTAGATCCTATCTGCGTTCGTTATTTGCGCTACTTTTCCTTCCGAGTAAACGAGACCAGTTCCGAAATTCCAATTTCGATGACGTTTTACTACCTAAGTAACGAATTTTTTTTTTTTTTTCATCTCTAGAGGCAAGATAGAGAGAGAGAGAGAGAAAAAAGATTGAAAGAGAGAGAGAGAGGGAAAGAAAAATCTCGTTTCGCCAAGGAAACTAGAATCGAACTTGACAATACTTGAAATACTCGTAATAAGGATAATCTTAGAGAATTTGCATGTCATCCTTCATTCATCGACGACGCATATGATTAATATTTTTTTCTTTTGTCTCGTATTTCAAAGAACGCGTATTGTAAAAGCACCATTCGAGGCTATGCGATTTTAGGTAATTTGTTTGTTTTGTGAATGAGGGAAAAAAAACAAAAAGTAAATATATAAAGAAAGACAAGATTTCCTTCGAAATAACGACGAACTCTCTGAAACGCATGACATATACTTGTAAAATACTTGTATTTACCATTAGCCGTTCAGCTTTGTGCCGTCTTTATAGAAAATTATGAAAGCGATTAAAAGAATAACAAGCGTATAAATAAATGAATGAATATATTAATAAAAGTATATATATATATATATATAAATAAAGAAATATATATAATATATTATAAAATTAATAGAATTTAAAAACGAAGCATTGAAGAGCAAAAAACATTTAATAATAGCGTTTGAAAAAAAGAAAAAAAAACGGCTAAGCGCTGATATTCTGAAAAAAAAAATTCAAAATTATCCGCATCGCGTGTTCATCTCGACAAAAAGAAAACATCGTCTAAAGAGCGAGAAATTTTTGTACATAAGTCTATATTTTTCCGCGTCACTGTACGATCACATATCCTCCGTACAAGGCAAAAACAATTTTCAAACTTTGGCAAATTATCAAGTTCTGCATTCCACACTTAGCAAAAAAAAAAAAAAATATCAACGCAGATCAGCAGCTTTTCTTCCGATTCTAGCCTTCTGTACGTCAATTCCTTCCTCCCCATTCACCGACAGACTCATCGAGAGATGGCAAAAAAAAAAAATAAAATTCACAACCAAAGAATCTCACTGGCTATTCGATGAAACGAAAAAGCACAATACATGCTTCCTCGCTAAACGTCACGATGTCGCGCAAGAAGAGCCGAGAAGAATTTTCAAAGTTACCGGGACGCGGTGTTGATCGTTTAGACAGTGTAAGAGAGACAGAATGAAAGATTGAAAAAAAAACATAAAAAAATAAATAACTGAGAGAGAGTGGGACGTGTGTTGCTTTTGATTCGAGTGCGTGCCTAGGAAAAGGTTTATTGTTGTTGATATGGATCTGTAAGTAAATAGATAAGAAATTCGCAACGACGCTTTCGCGTCGTTCGAATACACGGAAGCTAGCTCTTAAACTGCCATGATGAAAAAAAAACAATTATATAATGAGAAACAATTATTAAAGACGAAGAGTATCGAATAGACGTTATATAATTGACGAAAGGATATTCGAGCGCAGGTATACACTACTAATGTAGATGATATAAATATAGATATAAATATGGATGAGATTATCGTCAGAAGTCATGTATACCGATAGTAAGACCGAGTAATCGCTTTTCTTTTTCTAAATCACTGTAACTGGTCATTTGAATCTGTATCGGTTTTCGCGAAACACATCCTCGATGTCATTTACCGTGTGAATCGTGACGAAGTCTCAAATTTCGACAGGCCTTTGAAGTGTAAATGAAGGCTCGTTGAAAAAAAAGAAGTTTTTCTTTTTTTTCAACGAGCTTATTCTTGCGCTGTATGTAAAAGAAATATAGTGGTTTGAAGAATGAGCGAAAAATACCGCTAAAACATTGACTACGCGGTGATTAAATTAGAAATCGATGGCGTTTCGCGACGAATATTCATTTATAAGAACGCCTCGTAAATGTCGCGTGTTTCAACTTGTTATTCGTTTCGATCGAATTCGAATAGAACGTCTTACAGTTTAGCAATTCGTCGACGCAATGATTTAATTCGCATCGTATATGATTTAAATTCGTGTATACGTTTAATGACTATTTTTCTCAAAAAAAAAAGAAAAAAAGAAAGAAAGAAAGACAAAACTGCATTGGTTTCGATATTGAAATGATAAAAAGTAAACCAAACTGGAAATGAAAAAACAAGAAAAGCTCCAGCAACGAGTTCGGACAATTATCTGAAATAGATGAAAGTTTGCTAGATGTTTTGTGTAAGGCTTACGTGTAAATACGAATTAGCGGAAAAGTATTCGAGATGATATAAATGAAAAGTAGACAATGAATGCACTGATGATGTGTCTTTATACGCAAAGAGTCAACTCCATCGTGTAGATAAGCATAAAGAAAATTTATAAAATATACTTAATTAAATTATCCAAAAGTTGCTGCTGTATTGGTGCGTGAGAATTTGTCGCGTATAAAGTCACGCGAGCTCTGTGCGATCTTATATATATAATATTTAAATGTATAATTTCCTCCGAGGGTGTGTAATAACTCGACGCAGTAGAAACAGATCGGCAGTAGTCGTCCATTTAAGCGGATCATGTGTACGTGTGAATGTATAGAAAAAAAAATAGTTTCGCGCTGCTGCAGCAGCAGCGAACGATATAGATCATTGCGAATTAATGTTGTCTCTCTAACGAAAGAAAATTTTACAGACGTTACGCATCATGAAATATTGTAGATTAGAAAAGATAAAAAAAATGGAAAGAAAGTGAAACCCCCCCCCCTCTTGGAGAATATAAGGATAATGCTCACAGCCGCTGGCAATGGCTGAAATATATATATTTATATATATATATATATATCAGCAGCATGAGCTTGCTGTACGGCTTGTATCGTCGTCGATTGGGAAATGAAAATCGTTTCAAACAAAAAATGAAGATGTGTCTTCGAAATTTTAAATATAATACTTTGCGCGTTAAGCGAACGAGTCAATATAATCGAAAGGATCGATAAATTACCAAGTTCGACGACGTTGTAATACTGAATACACGTTGCTAAAGATGAACAAGGATATTTTTTTTTTCAGTTTTCGCGGGATAGTGGGTAAGCAATAATCCATCGAAAACTTCCAATTCACAGGCCGATTTTTCTTGCGCAATAACAGCTTAATCAACGAAATGATTTTTCAATTTAACCCACATACATATATATATATATATATATATATATATATATATATATAAACAAGCGAGAAAGACAAAGCACGAGTTGGCAATAATAGAACAGCCGAAACTCGTAATGTTGTAAATGAATCATTTTATAACCATACGATAGCAAAAGCTAACGTCGGCTGAAGAGTAAATGTGAATCTTTTCGGTTCGATAAGATAGTCAAAGAAAATATATAAAAAAAAAAGTAAAACATACTCATCATCGCAAATACACCTTCACTCATCGCGTATAAACAGCTCAACATTCACATATATATATATATATGATAAATCGAAATTCTCACGATTAGCTTATAACCTTGAGCAATTTACTATTGTGTAAACGAGAAAAGAAATCTCGCAAAAAAGCGTGACTGCGTACGAGGAAGAACGACTGTAGTGGAGACGGAAACTTTCTTCCGCGATAAGCTTGCGAAAGTGAAACGAAAGATAAAACAATGAATATGACGCGCTGCGCGACGTAACTTTTGAGTGGGCAACGGGGAAGAAACAAAAAAAAAAGGAGTAAACAATGACGATAATTTTCATACTGTTTTCACTTTTTATCACTACTGTCGCTCTATCTATGATTGTATAACTGCTATAATCTCATCGTGTAACTGTATATTTACGATACGCATTTAATACCTAACGTGAACTTCACTCGCTCAATACACGTATATATGAATCTATATATATACAAAAAAGAAAAAAAAATTTAAGTAACCAAAAGAAAAAAAAACGAACGAAAATTACCTAGATTTTGTATAGTTAGTCGTTTGCGACTCTGTTATGAATCGGTCAACGAGAGACGACGATTGAAGATAAGCACGAAATAGAAATTATATACATATACATAGTAGAAAAGGGACGAGAGAAAGTGTGCAAGAGTGAGGAATTTCTTTTTTTTCCATTTGTGTCCCCCGAAGGTATGCCTATGCAATTCTCAGCTTCCGATCGGCGAGACTTTCCGATTGACACGTGTATCCTATAATAATATAGCTTTATACCTCTTTGGCAAGAAAAAAAAATCTTTAGCATTTTCACAGCTATCTCGCGAGAATGAGAGAGAATCGTTTTTTACACTATTCTAACGCCTATATACGACGACCAACAGCTAGGTTTAAAATCGAGCGGATGATCTCTTTTTTTTCGTCTGTCGTAGAGAACAAGTAAAGGATTTTAACGAAGCTTTTGTGTACGAGAGCGACGTCACGGAATTTGAAAAAAAAAAAGAAATCCAGTGAAAATCGACCGATGCACAATTCCAAAGGGGAGACGTTTCAATCAACGATACTATTCGAGAAAATCGGATGACCCTGATTAGCGAATACACCGAATAACAAGTTTGCTATATTTACGGAAATGTATTTATTAAAAAAAAATTCCCTTCTCGTAGGAAGTGAATGTTTGCTTGAATTCAGAGCTTTTTCTTTTTTGATTTAAAAAAGAACTTTTATTTGAATTTAAAAAAAAATGTTTAAACGCGGTAAAAAAGGGATATTTTTTTAATACGAATACATTTTCTAGAATGTAGCGAAATTTTTTCGGTGCATTGATTGAACAATCGAAGAAGTAAGAAACAGAGAGAAATAACCGAAATTACTGCTTGCGATCGAGTCGCTATTGGTACTCATATGAAAGCTCGACAAGAGGAAGAAATATATATGCATATACATATATATATATATATGGTTAATTTGAATTGTTCAACGCTCGATAATAATCGCAAACGTTGCATATGCTCAAAGCACGGCGATTTGAATAAGGAACATTATTGCAAGTCGTGCTTTGATCGTAATATAGACACTCATACAAACACACAATTATACACACACAAGCATATCGAAGCTCGTCTCTGCGCATATCACAATAATAATGTAAACGAAGGTAAAATCGATCTCGATTTCGTGCTGCAAAAGTTGAGAAATGAATCTTGCAACTAAAATCCCCTGACGTAAGGTCAGTGTTTTTACAACTTTTTTCATCTTCTTATTAACGAATGCATATCACGCGATAAATATAAACGATAACGATTTTTAAACGACCTTTTTTCACACCTTTTGCATACGAAAAATACGAAAACGGAATATAAGAGTCTTTCTTTTTACGATTGTAACGGCACGAATTTCGAGCTTTCGCGATTTGTGTATACATACAAATTGCTAGGGCTGAATTTTTAATGTGGTATGTGTGAATTTTCAGTGCTCACGGACGAGAAAAATAAAAAAAGAGACAGCGTAACGACTACGAGGAAACAGTAAAAGAAAACATTCCAATTATCTAATATCCGTAAATATCCTGTATACCGAAAGCAAAAAAAAAACGATAATCGAAATATTGTAACCTTCTAGAGGTATATGGGTAGAAAATTACCTAATCGCGTATGGTTTAGTTTCGCCACTGATTTATCCATGTGTGTTCGTTAACAATGTTTTTTTAGTAATAAAAATGTTTAAAAATCAAGATGCGCGCGTTCATTTCATATTCTCCTCCCATCCACGTCCTTTCGAACGTTGAATCGACATTTTAAATAGTGAATTCGTGAAGTTACATTCACAAAGAGTCTGCTATCTTTTGGACGACTTATTGAATAAATAATTATTTGAATTAAAAATTTTTGCTTCTTTTGGAAAAACAATTTTTTAATAAATTTTGTCAAATATATGAAGAATTATCCACTATTAATCGGTGAACTTTTATTTTTAGTTAAAATTTACTTAAATAAAAATAGAAAGTATTTTTAATAAAAAATATTAACTTAGAAATCCACACTGAGAGAGTGACCTTTTTATTGTTATTATCCGTTTTATTATCCATTTATTGTATATTTCGAATGTTAAATGGATCATTGAACACTATTTAAATAGCTAATAATCACTTTTCCAATCAGTGCATTAACAGTTTTTCAAAAAGCGATTAGCTTCACTTTATGACTTGGCAGTTGCATACACTAAAAAAAAATTATTTATCAATCAATTTTGTTAATTGCATCAAATCTTTCTACTCCTGTACTTCAAACTTCACACTCAATAACAAATACGTAAAACAACGAGTTTATTTTTGTTTTGGACTTTTAAATAAATGTCAATTTATTATGTATCTCAGCTTGTAATATACAACGTATTATCGCTATTACTTGTTTTAAGTTCGCAAATAATTTCTCACACTTTGAACTAATTGATTTACTTTATTAGGCGAAACCGCGTCGACTAATATATCGCTCGACAATTTCGCAGAATTAATTGTAACTGGAAATATCTGAGCGTATATTGAAACGGCTCCTTGAAGTCTCTGAACTATATACAACGTCGTCTTAACAATTCTTTCGTTCAACAATTGTCTACGTTTGTTTGTCTCTTGTTTTAAATCGTTAATTGCTTTTTTCGTGAAACTTCTCGTTCGACTCGCTATCGGCATTTATTTCGTTTATGTACAAAATGGTGGGAGGATACATCGCCGCTAGTATTTCTGATTCGTGGACGATGCATTTTCAACTAGATCTGCAATTCAGAGATTGAAAAATATTTTAGTTGTGGTGATTTACGGCTTTTCAAATAGTTATATTACGATTTTTTTTTATTTTTTTGGTATTATCATTTGTTTTTAACCATACAGGACTGTTAAATTAAATCTCGAATTGATATCGATAAAAAGAAAAGTGATGAATTTTAATTTTTCGTACTAAAATTTGTTTGCAATACTGAATACGAAAGCGAGCTAATTACGAAAGAGAAGAATAAATTGGATTTATTAAAGTAGGAGCCAATTTTTTTTTCTCGACGAGGATTTATGTTCACGCCGGTTTAGTCGCCTACCAGACAAAAGATGGTACAATTAGTAGTCGTGAGAAAAATTTTGAAAACGGATTTGGATTTCGAGGTTTATTGTAAATAAAGAAGGCTCGGGATGTCTTTTTTGTAGTACTATTTACAACTGAATACAGTAAATTCGTGTCAACAATTATTTTTTTGATACGCATTTACGTCGACAATTTTTCTATGTGTAATGAATTTGTGAGATCTTTGCGTCCTCTATCGCTATGCGGATTCTACGGTATATTTGTTACATAAAATAAAACCTAATATACACCAATTGTATCAACAAGTCAAGTTAAATAGTTGAAATTTCAAATAAAACAAAGACGCTTCGAAAGCGTCGTATAAAACTTTTTTGGTTCTGTTTAAATGCAAACTGTTGTTTTTTGTCTTCACTGTGTGCGATCTCTAACAAAGTCATCAACACTGATATTTCAACTCGATCATTACACTTAAGGTATAATTTGTTTATACGCTTTGGCAACAATTCTCAACTTCGTTTGCTAGATTTGTTAATAAATTGGCTCCTAATGGGGGAAATTTACGACTGCTCCTACTCCAATCTCGATTTTTTTAATTCCTATAGTGACGTCACTTTCACACTGTAAGCAATACTTCTGCAATAAGAATAACTTATTCAAAGAGTCAATAAAAATTTATTAACAATGTATTAAAAAAAAACAAAACATTTATCAAGTAATAACTAATCTCAACATGCAACGTTATGAAATTGTAAAATGGCGCATGGAATCCTTCGAATTTCAACTTTTGTACAAAAAAGTAAACCAAAAACTGAAAAAATTGTTATAAGGACTATGGTTATAAATGGAGTAAGAACACTCGTAATGGAAAGGACTGGCTAGGGAAGAGACTGGCACACACCCAGTCTTATGCTGGATTCATGCGTTGATGACTAATTTCAAAAACATCTTTACTATTCCATAAACAGTATGCAGCAGCAAGTCCAAGACCGATTCCTCCCCCTACTGCACATTTTCTGAGACCAGCTGGAAACAGAGTAAGGTAATTTAGAAGATGTTTTAATAATTGTAATACATTAAATACACGATTCATTACCTGTAGATTTGAAAAGCATTCCTGTAGCAGTTGCAGCTGCTAAAGTATTTATGGAATCATCTTCTCCTCTTGCCCATGAAAACAGTACGCCGAATCCACTGTACATTACTGTTACAATACCAAATGTGTTTGCTAACGATGAACCATGTTTCATAAAATGATTTATCATTCTAAAATGGAATAAACATTACAATGATGATTAGCTTTATGTAATGATGATTACAATAATACGTGAACAATTATTATTATCACCATCAGACTAATTGACTGAATAGTTAAAAATGAGAGATCAAAAATAACAGATTAGAACTTACTGTGTTCTCCGCAGTTTACCAGTCTGTCCTGCAAGAGTTGTAGCCTTCAATCCTTTATAAAAACCTGTTGCACCACCAATTCCACCCCCAAGTATGCAAGCAATTCCAATTTGACCAAAAGCTAATTCAAATCGCCCTCGTTGCTTCATAGCTCCTTCGGGAAATATGAATTCTGGTTGGCTAGGTGGGAAGTGTACTGAATCATAATTTAAGTACGGACTCAGGGATGAAAGACCTGGTTGACTCACAACTGTAAATGAAATGATTTCGTTAAAATAGAACTTCCATCACTATTGACATATTAAAAAAAAACAGTAAAAAAACATTCGTCTTTGATGTTTTCATTCCAATGCAATATTTAATATTTTACAATTCGAAATAACTACAATTTTTACAATGCTTCTTTACTACTGACCAAATATTGCAATACAAGGTGTAAAAAAAAATAAAACTAGCATTTGCATTAAACTAAAACGGCTTCAAAAAGAATTCTAGATTATCAGCAGCCGCAGTTCTCTGAACATCACTAAGTAATTTTTCAATCAATGCTATTTCATTATAATTGACCATCATAATCCAATGATTTATTTACGTTGTATTCGTAAATAGAAAACGTGACCTATATCAAATACTTGAACACGTCAAAAAGTTAGGTTAACAACAAAGATGCTATCCTACGGCGCTTTAATAATAAATAAATTGCATCTAAGATATGAAATCTCATAGGACAGTTACATAATTCCTAACACGACGATGACGTTAAAATAAAATCATGCGTGAGGGCATCGTGTCCTTTTGTAACTTTGAGGTTATGAACCAATAGATTCGTCGTCGATTCTTCACGATTCAAAAAGTAAGGGTTAATGTAAAATTTAACTCACCCGAGGGGTTCGCATTATTTTGTACCGACAAGGAACTTGAGTTTTCACTTCGTAAATCTATCATTTTTTAAAAACTATCTGAGCTACAAGCTCACCTATCGTTAAACGCGAACTACGGCAAAAGAGACAGACAGAGTAAATTACGTGCGGCGATTACTGAATCAAGTCTTGCCAACATAAAAGCAACAAATCAGCGTAACTTAGTTGGTCACTGTTACATCATTACGCGTAATTTGAATTATCAATTTTAAAGAATTAAATTTTTTTAATCAATAATCATGAATTAAAAAATATTTTTTAATTCAAGAATTTTTTTCAATACGAATATACGATTAATGAAATTTATGAAATTTCTATTATGGCATATATATACGTTTACGATTGAAAATGCTGTAGACAGTCGAAAAATGTGTGATTTAAACAGAATCGTTTATTTAACAAAAATTCGTTTTCTAATGTACAACGTTACGCAGTATAAAATCTAGCTTTCGATTTGCTTTTCTTCTTGAGACGATACATTGGATGTATCTTCGAATATTTCCAGCTCTTGTAGCAAATCTTTCTTACTTTCAAAATAATTCCGATACCAAGTTATGTGTCCAATTTTTTCTTCTACGGTCATATAAGAATTCTTTGATAATCCTACGCATACTAATTCCATGAAGTGTCTGATCGGACCTTTTCTTGGGCACCAATTTTTTAAGTGTCGTTCCAAAAATACATGCTCTGAAAAATGAACTTTTTCTTCTTCCTCCAATCCTAAAGGAAATAATTTGTTGTTTAGTGAATAGTTTCAAATGGAAGAATTATTTCTTTGTACAGATTGTACCTTGCTCGTTATCAATAGGGAATTTCCACAGTTTCCCTTGCTCAGTCCATTGTATAAGTTCTTCAAAAACGTTTCTAGGAGAAGATATGGTTGCTGACTTTAGCTCACGATTTTCTAATGCTTCCCAAGTTGGCATTATAAAAGATGTATCTTTTAATTCGTCCTTAGGCAAATGGTTAAAAATACCCAAAGGACTTTGATGAGTATTGAGCTCATTCATTGAAGCTCTAAAATCAAATAAATAACATTGTTATTAGGTTTGTTTGATTATATTGCTATGTTACTATACGAGATTTCGATGACAACTCGATACCTTCTTTGAGGTCGTCTTTGTGATTTTGCGTATAATATTGATTGAGATAAAGACATTTGTTTTTTTGCAGTTTTAAAATTAAAGTCTCTAGCACCTTTTTTGGACGAATTGTCATGTAGAACGTTTCCTTCATTGGATTGATATACTTTCATACCTGCTAATAGACTCCTGCAATGGAAATAAATTATTAAGTAGTTATAGAGTTAATTTATTCGTTGATATACCGTAAATAATATATAAAAGTCAATTACGAGAGTTCTATAGGAACGGGAGAATCCGTTTCTGTTGTATTAGAACCAACTTCTTTAGTAGTTGAGGTTTTGCCTCCTAATACTTGGCTTAAAAGTTCTAATTGTATTTTTGAAGAGTTACCTTGCAATGTTTCAGCTACATTTTTCGCTGCATTTGTTAACTGATCTTCTGCAATGCAATTGTCAACTATGAGAAAAATATTTAAATAACAATAATAAAACTAAACAATAATACTAACGATAAGGTATATCTTTGACAGGTTGCTGCTTGGTTTTTTTAAATCGTTCTTTTCGTGGTTTAATAGCCACTTCAAAATTACTCATTAAATTGCCAGTTTTTTTTTCTGAAGTTTCCAATTTCTTTGCAGAAGCCTGTAAAATAGACAATAAGACACTCCAATTCCATACATTTGTAATTTTAACTTCAAACAACTTACTGCATTTTGTATGCTTTCCAATAACTTTTTCAGTCTCTCATGAGAATGAGAGTCCTTTGGTATATCGTCCTGCGCAGTTTTAGCTTGAATATCCAATTCTTTCTTTGCTTTTTCATCTTCTCCATCTGAGTCAGACGATGAAGAAGACGATGAATCCTGTGGGTCCTTAGCAGACAATGCTTTGATCGAAGTGTGCATTTGCTGTGTCGATTGCTTTAAATAACGAGATATACTTCTGAAACAACAAAACCAGGTTAGAAAAACGATGAATTTTACCATAAAAGTTTCGCTAACCTTGATGCAATCGACTCACCTCGGAATCACTCGGAACGACAACATTTTGTTTTTTCGATTAAATTACAAAATATCAACGATTAACAAACTACATTTACATAACTGCATTAACTTTCATTTTCGACTAATATGCGGCTTTTATAACCTCAAAATCGCATGCGCATTTGCTATACTGGTGTACGCAACATATACTATACACAAACATTTATATTTCCGAGAAAAAGAGCCCACGTGATATATATTGAGCAAACATAACCATAAGTAATACCAACTTAGCTGAAAAAATGGCGTGTTCTCGTCGCGCAGCTACTTTAGAGCTGTACCGGAATTTAATAAAAGAAAGTAAGAAGTGGAGCAATTACAACTACAGGTATGTTTGACAATAGTTAGATATATTTTGCTTCATCGTCCAATTAACCGACAAGTGTGTCTTTTGGAATTTCAAGTAAAAATCAAACGCATTTCCTCGTTTATAACCTAAAAAATACGTTGTACTATCTACTAAGCAGAGTGTAATTAACGCTTATATTGTATGAAAGATGTCGAAAGGTTTATTGCTAAGAGTAGAGCATCGTATGTTTCTTATTTCATCAAAATCGAATCTAAATGTTATTTCATATTTTTCAGAGAATACGCATTGCGAAAAATCCGACACGAATTTCGAGAAAACAAATGCCTCGAAGATCCAACGCAAATCGAGAATTCTTTCAAAAAAGGACTTGAGAATTTCGAGATTTTAAAGAGACAAGTTGTTATTGGAAATCTTTACAAAACCGAAAAATTAGTGATAGAAATTAAAAATTGATAATGTGAAACTCCAACAGGTTTATTTATTTATCTACTACTAGGGTACTGAAGAACATTACATTTGTGTATATACGTGAAGTATTGTAAATAAACGATGAAAAAATTACAATATAAAGATCATAACAATGAAAAATTAGTTAACGTTACATTGAAATTAATGTGACGTACTTTAGTCAATGATTCGATAATAAAATCGTTTACGTTTTTACAATATATCGAGTTTAAATCGTTGATTTCCGTTCTTTCGTAAGAAGTAGCAAGTTTTTTTTTACGATCCATTCAAATTGATTTTCTAGAGACGGTTTTGGCTATAATTTTTAACGGTTGGTACCGTGGGATAGGGATTTTGCAAATCCCTAGAATCAGCTGTTAACATAACTATATTATGTATGACTATCCCTTTTTCCCCACTGAGTCAGTACAACTGACTGTCTTTTTCTATTTATTGTTTGACAGATATCATTTTTATTAGTAATTAACGTCTTGGCTACTTGGACCACAGGAGAGTTTCTAGCTAGGTTGTAAATTATTCTTTCAAAATCAAGTTCTAGTGTTTGGCTATCAAAGTCTCAAAAATGGCAGCTAGAAATTTAACAGAAGCTTTTATTATTATGCGAAACAATGCCTTACAAACAAAACATATATATGCAGAACAGGTAAATAAACAAATTTTAGTGTTCAAATTTAAAAATATGATTATTATTGTGTGCTGATTGTTATATGATGAGATTATGTTCAATGAACGTTATTTTCTAATGAATTATTTATTTCAACAGGATTTATCGGATAGAATGGCTCTAGTTGGCCCAGAAAATGTCAGCTCAGATGGTTTAGAATTAAGAGGTATAAATCTGGGAAACACTGCACCACCGCCTTGGATCGATGCTTTAGAAGAAACACAATATATTCTCAGTCGTTTGAAAACCAAAGTAGATAGTCTGATAGAATTGCAATCGAAACAACTTACTAGGCCTACGTTAGACGACAACTCGCAAGTAAGATCAATATTTTCATTGCCTAGGAATGTTTCTTAAATTAAATCTTAAAAATGCTTATTAAAATTTTAGGAAGAACGGCAAATGGAACAATTGACACGCGAGATAGGTAGAGCATTTTCTAGTGGATTTCGGCAAGTACAAACGATCAGATCAGCCGCCAAACACGAAACAAAATATTCAGAAAAACAGCTTGCTATGAGTGCAGTGATGGCTTTGTCTTCTGCTCTACAAGAATTGGGATTGCGATATCGTTCAGCGCAACAAGATTACTTACAGAGTTGGTACAATTCTCTATTGATCTTTAATTTAATACAATTTACTACAAGCCTTTAATTTTATTACATTAGAAATAAACTCAAGAGAAGAGAGAAATAGGCTATTTTTCGACGATGAACCCTTTAATATGATGAATAAAACGGATTACTGGCTTAATGAATCCACGAATAATGAACCGAGTTCGAGTATGTGGCAAGGACAGCAACGTCAGGATCATGTTCTTCTTCAACTCGACAATGTAGAACAAGACATTAGAATAGCAGTGGAGAGGGAACAAGAAGTAGAAAATATCGTTCAAAGTATTTCGGAACTTCAAAACGTATTTAAGGTATATTACATTTTATCATTAAAAGAACGTTGATTTAAAAATGACAAAATACTTACATTTATGGACTCACTTTGCTTAGGAACTTGCGGTTATGGTTCAAGATCAAGGAACTGTATTAGATAGAATCGATTACAATATGGAACAAACGCAAGTTCAGGTAAAGGAGGGCTGTCAACAATTGAAGAAAGCAGAATCGTATAAGAAGAGTAATCGTAAGATGTATTGCATTTTAATACTTATAGGCTCGATATTTTCATTTATATTTTTTTACGTCGTATTTAAATCTTAGTCCCAGTTCCACTGTATTACGTACACGTATATTTTTGGAACTACCAACTTATACTATACATTCAAAGTCACTCGAACTAAATGAACAATAGACTTTTTTTAATTTAATAGGCAATGTTCATGTTTCTTTTTACGAAACCTATGAATTGAACGTTTAAGAGCTAGAACTTTTAGAATTTAGGATTCCACAAAGGATCTCGTATTGCTATGTTATCATCTACGTATCGGAGATATAACTTGGTGCAAATATACGTTACAATTCCAAATGTAGAACAAATAACACAATCGTCTACGTAAATAATTTAAAACATTTTAAAGCTTTCACAGCTCGAGTATTTAATGCGAAGGTAACGGCGCTTATGGTTTGAGGAATATGAAATTACAAAATAGCATTTAGTCATAATTTTAGAATTTGCCCGAACAAAATACGCTGCATATTTTATTTAAGGTAAAAATGTGGCTTTTGCATTCAGACTGAACTTATACTTAAAATATTCATTCTTTCTTTTTATCTTTTTGTGAGTTTTTTTTTCTTTTATATAAGGAAACTAGTTGTTATTGTTATTGTCGTCTTTTACCGTAGAACTAAAGTCCCACAATGAATTAAAAAACAAGCTATATATTCAGATGGATATATATTGCCGAGATTTGAAACTATATATTGAAATATATAACACATACCTCGTGTACAAATGTGAAACCTAAAGTATCGATTGTGAGTTAAGATAAAATGATGTTGAATGGAAATAAAATATGTTTATGTTAATTATATATAAACGTTGTTATTATTGGAACGCGCGAGATTTAACAAGGTAAACAATAAAAAAATCTCTCGCTTATAATAAATATCTCGATTTATTTATCAATAAAGCGTAACCAAGTTATTTCTTTTTTTTTAACAAGATCAAGCCTTCTTCTTTACTAATTTTTCTGTAGTAACAATGCTGCTGCTTTTTTTTGACAGACATGCTAGAAGAGATATTTAATGTACGTATTCGCTTCGTTGCGTAAATGTGTATTACAGAAAACGCACCTCATATCACAGATTGTTTATAATAATTACATAACTCTAAAACTAGCTTCATCTCGTGTCTTCGTTTGTGTTTTCTTCATCTGGCTAAAAAAATCTTTCGCAATGTATATATATATATATGAGTGTTCTAGATAAGAAATACGTTCAACACGAGTGTCATTTTCATAAGGCTGGAAGTGATGCATATAACAAGCGACCTTTACTCTCTTAGGCCAGCATAGAAACTGCATGTATGCAAACGTATAGACACCCACTACGTCGTCGAATACTGATAAGCTATAGGTCCAAAATTTTCATTTTCTTTACAGCCAGTGTCTCATACGTCTCTGCGTTACTTGCACCAATGCCAGTAGTGTTTCAAGTTCGTAGATGCGATATTTTTTTTTGTCCATAGGGGGCTGTCATACTCAACTTTTACCGGCTGAGTCGATATGCTTGAAACTGAATAAGACAAAACCAAGAGTTAATTAGATTTATTAAGACTTATTAAGATTCGATGTGTATCGACTCAGTCGGTAAAAGTTTTGAGTACGACACCCTCTTAACTCAAGCAACGCGGACTTATAGTTTTTTTTTATATAGATTTGATGGTAGATCGAGTCAGGCTTGATAATCAGAAATATCGGGATTAACCAGCCCGATGCTACCGATTGAACCATCGCTACTCTTAAAGTTCCTATAATAAAAAAAGATTTTTAGTCGAATTTTCATCGATTTAACGTTAAAATACTCTGTTTGAGCGCAGTGTTCAGTGTTTTAAGTAATTTGTATGAATTATTATCGCCTATAGTATTGTCACTACAAGCGAGTTCATCCCGTTTAAAAAAGTATAATATAAAAATATTCGCAGTACATGATCATCATTTAGTATCATCTCTATAGCTGATGGCTCATCGCAAGATATCTACACGTACGTTATGTACGCCGTAAAAAAAACGCGCGTGTTTCCAGAGAGATTGAAACCTCTGGTTGCATAATAATGTTCAATTATCACTGTGATAATGACCATTGAGATAATGCAAAATTATCATTGCGACAATGATAATTATGATTCGCCACGAGTATAATAATTTCTTCATTCCGGCTCGTTGAGGATATTGGTGAAGACTCCAAAAGCTCCTCCAAGAATGAAACGGACAAAATTGTCTCCGGCTAGAGGTCCAATAGCGTAGAGTCCTTTTCTGGGCGCTCGTTTAACTCGATAAGTGAAGACATCGACGTCGATCTGATTAGATCGACTGTCTATTGGCTTATCGGGTATTTTACCCAGACCTATACCGTTGTTTAGCAGATAGGACAGATCTGGCTTTGAACCTGGATGCAGAATGACACAACGGATTATTGCATAGATTTCAGAGAGATGTACTGACAAAAATAGATGGAAGAATCATTTCGAACAAAAGATAAGCTTTAAATAATTATTTTGAATTTAAAAAGTGAAAAATAAACGTTTGTTTATTAATAAACAGTTTGCGATGCGTTATATTTTTAGTTCCAATTTTTAGGGTTTAAGAGATAAAATCTAGTGTCATAGCTTCTCTGTAGCAGTAATGAAGAATGGCACAGCATGCTAATCGTTCAACCTCGTTTTCATCTGACTTACGTAAACACGTTATGTACACTGTATTCCAATTAATTTGTAGCAACTAGATCGCCAACGTTTTAGCGATATTGTACTTTATGTATCTTCTTATTCGCGTACTGATATGTGAACGCGTTGAATAAAAAAATAAACAACTTTAAAGATGTCAACTCACCAATGAGCACAGCAGCAAACAATACCCTGTACGAAACGAGTCTACCCTGCGGTGTGCAAAGCGTCACCATCCTCGTTTTCGTCCTCGTGTACTTATCCGCTCCGATACTAAAGTCAACCACCACATGATCGGCTAGACTCTTGTACAATGGATAGTGCCTACCCCGATCACCCATCATCTCGTAAATCTTATGATACTCTGGATAAATAGACGCGGGAAGCCATTGAAGCTTATCGAGGCTTTTCGTTCGATCGGTCTTGTTCGGATTGTTCCTGAAGACGTGTATCACGGATATGCCTCTGAAACGAGCTGCCATTATCGCGTCCGCTGCGCTGAGACCTGATCCGATAATCAAGACAGGTTCAATACCTGTTTTCAGGTCGTCCGCGTCGTACTGGTCATTGATTTGCAGACTCGTCCCTTAAGGCAAAAGACTCGTGAATTTGGAGCTTTGGATTGTAAGCTGTTGTGAGTTCGAAGCGCAACTTACTCAACGAATTGTTAGATTGATCCAACTTCCTCTCGCAGTCTTTCAAGTCATGGGTGACCCAGTTGTAGGTTTCTTCTCCTGAAATACCGAGGCGGTTCGACGAGTCGGTGGTACCAGTTGCCAGAACTACCCTTTTGCACCTGTATTCAAAAGGCTGGTTAGTTTCACTATCGTAGCCCTGGACCAACCATCCGTACTCCTTAGTAGAGTTTGGAACTCCTAGAATGGGTTTTACCGACCTGACCACCGTACCACTGTAACCAAATCCGTTGATTCTATTTTTAATCCTCCTAGTAACTTATGATCTTTTCTGTACAGGTGTAACTTACCATCGAAAATACTTTTCAAGTCCTTGCTTCTGTACGTAGTCTTTGTAATATGCGGCGACTGAACTGATCGGTAACCTAGTCGGTTTTATGCCATTCTCAGGTTCATCGCTGAAGTACGGTAGCTTCTGTTCCTTCTCCTCGTTGCTGAGACTTGACGCCCAACTCCTTAGGTCTAAACCTGGCAGTGACATCCACCGATCCAAACTTATGGTCAGAACATTTGGATCCAAAGTCTGTCGATCATAAGATACCGATTACTTCTCGTTTTATCGCGTTGCAAATCTCTCACGGAGAGAAAAATCCGTTAATGGCCACAAATCCAGTAAGGTAAACTGAATACGGTAGAGAAAAAATAGTAATCATGACTGAACAATCTAGGAATAAGTATCCTAACCCATATTTCCACGAGCGGAAACAAAAAAATATTCATAAGCTATGATTCAAAGCTTATAAAATCATTGAATCGTATCTCAAACAGGTAAACTAACTACGTAGAATAATCAGACCTTTGGTAAGGATTTATTTAACCGTTAGGACCCATTACAGATTTCTTTCCCGTGTAAAGCATAATTTCCACAAGCTATCAACTTACATGCCATGATCCACCAGGTGGTCCTTTACCCAGAACCACGTGGTCGACGACCCTGTGTTCCGCGTGATCCTCCAGACTCTTCCAATCCAACAACGAAGGCAGGTCCAGCCCAGCATCCAAACAAGGATGCTGCAGTTGGTCCATCAGCAACGAAAGCGGTTTTCCCGCGTTTCTGCCTTCCAAACCAGCGACAAGTGTCTCCAGGTTCTCAGGACTCGAAAACCGAGCGAAACAATGACTGGCATCGTCGCTCGGCTGTTTTTCTCGAGAACCAGGGATACTTTTCTGACGCTGACAAGCTGGACAAGACGTCTCTGGACTGTCATTTGCGTTGTTCGACGAGGTTTGCGTTGACACACTGTAACGAAGTCGAGCGGTCAACATCTCGTCTCCGGGATGATCCGATCCCGTATAATGTGGCCATTTGCCCGACAGAAGGTAGGACAGGCAGATACCGCTTGGGCCATTGCCTGAAAAATGAAATAAGACGTTGTATTTTCGGTGCAGGAAGTTATGAATTCTTGTCAAGGTTACGCGCGCTCGAGATATATCCGATATATGCCGCTACGCTCGGCTGATGCGAGTAAAAAATGAATGTATTTTCATGCGATACATGCGATTAAAATTTTGTGCTTTATTTGAATTATTATTCATAGCTTACATCATCGGTTTTTATTTCTATTGCGCGTCGAGGTCTCACTGACATTCGTTAGATTTTACGATATATATTTTCTAAACTGGAATATGTGAAGTTTTACTGTAAACAGTGTATTTTCAGAGTTTCTAAATTCTATAAGGATGAAACTGTTTATTTTCTTTTTTGAGAAGAGAAAATAATTATTCACTTTCTTAAAAGCTTTAATGAACTGCTTAGAATTGGTAATGCCCACTTGGAATTTCCACTTCGAAAATCTACTCATTAGATTTACCTCGATGAAAAATATACAGATTTAAGATACTATGTATCTTAATTCCAATTTATATTACATAAATCATATGATTATTATCAGACAGTAGTAGTTGGCTTGAACTATTAACTAATTCGTTATACATAAGAAATTAATGTTGATTACTAATAAATATTTATAGATATTAGAAAAAATGTTATATTTACATAAATCATTTATCAAATAGTTACAATATTACGTTTAAATAAATGCACTTGTTAACAAATGAGTTAATGTATTTCAAGCAACTTTATGTTTGTATACAGTAAGCAATGTTTTACCGAAAAGAATTTGAAATCAGAACTAAATTTTAAAAAGTAAACGTGTTCTCTTCTTGCGAACAGCAATTTTTTAATCAACAAATTCTCTGAAATATAGCAAACTTTTACTGGAATTTTTCAAATTCGAAAACATAAATTATCACTGTAAAATCAGTAAATACCAATAAAAACTAGTTTAATCAGTGAATTTCCACGAAAAATTACAACTCCTATCATAGCTATATAAACCACAAATTTAGCTATTAAAACTTCGCCACTTAACAGTACAAATACACACTGAATATGAAAGTAAACGGACGGTTCCCTCTGAAACTCGGTGAGATTTTCACAATGTCAAACATAGATGTAGATAGAATCGTGGAACAAAAACGAAATAAGAACACATCTGAACACCGCGAGCTTACTCAACAACAACAGCAAAAAAAGAGGAAGGGGGAGAATTGTTAATCATCTCCACGACTTAAGAATTTCGCAAGCGCACAATAGCGAGTGTACACATACGCGACGTCAATAGAATCTCGTATATATACAGGATAAAACGCACATTTTTCAATGTCGCGACTTCGAGTGACCTTTATATTCAATAGCCTATCTTGATTGAAATTTATAAATACGTCATTTAAAACGACTCAAGTCTCTCTCTCTCGTTGGCATCCGCAGTCCGAAGAGATCAATGAATCAGCCCTAAGTTCGTTAGCATCCAACTTCACAAATCAGTCCATGGATTACACACACAACGACGAACATGAGAGAACAGCTAATCTTCCCACAAGCGATTGTGTATTCCTTTTGAATTCTGTCGCGCGGCAGCGAATCTAACTCGATGTAAAGCAGCCGAGACCGCGTCGAAGAAAAAAACACGGAGAAAATATGTCATTAAGAGAATTAACGACGTAATTGTTTTTCATTTTACGTCGCTACTACGCTGGGAGCTTTTTCGTCCTTGGGATCGAATATACGATCGTTTAAACGCCTGCGAGGAAGTCGCGGCTCGTAACAACAGATCTTCGTCTATGCGCGCGACTGTGTATTTCGGTAACATCAAAGAAAATCGTTACGGGGGAGAGAAAAAAATACGCGCGCACACGCTCTTCTACGCTAGCAATTACCTTACCTATTATCACGACGTCCTTGTCAAAATCGGAGAGTCGTTCTTCCTGCTGCTGCATTTTTAACTAAATCACTCGTACTGCGTTCGCCTACAGCTTTTGACGATATACAGGTATACAGTATGTATAATATATGATACACAGTGTATAGAAGCGCAATTGCCGCAACTGATCCTTACGCCGAACGTTTTCTCTTCTTAGCGCCAATCAGATGGACGATCGGAAACGTTGCTTTCTGGAATAGGTAGGAGAGATAAAGATGGATTTAAAAAAAAAGAAAAAGAAATGAATGAGATACATTCGTCGTTGCATCTTATGCATGCATATCTATATCTATATATGCATGTGCGTATCTACGAGTGATTTTCGCGAAGATTAAATTGTACTCGACGATCTTATCGGAGTGTGTATTAAACGGTACTTCCGAACGTGATTTTCCTCGACACGCGGGTGTATTTGTTTATTTACTCTCGTATAGATATAGCTCGACGACCTACCTTACGCCGTATCTCTCTATTTGAAAGTAATAAATTCTGTCGTGACGTATGCAACGTGAGGTGGCGGAAAAGCGTGTATGTTTAAATATATGACTAAGCAAGTTCAGAGCTCATCGATTCTCGCTCCGAACGACTATTGGAATGCAAATTTTCCAGTTACTTTTTCTTCTTCGCCAGCATAGAAAGAGAGAGAAAAACGTACCTATACGTATATATACACACACACACACACACACACACACACCTATCTGGCTGTGTAATCAGCAAATAATCAGCGGTACTTTGCGCGACCTTGAAATCTGGTAATTTTTCTTCTTCCTTTCTCTGATGTAAGTGTAAGTGTACATGTATATGTGTGTACACAGTAAGTGAAAGGTTCTGACCTTCGAGTAAATAGCATCGTTTTGTAAGTGTCAATTGTGTGGAACAAAAAAGGACGAAGCTCTAATCGAACTGCGCTGACATAGCGATAAGAGCATTTTTTTTTCTTTATTTCTATTACGAATCACTACAGCGTATATATTCGTTTATCCGATTGTATAGCGAGTCGATTACGAAGAGTAATTGGCATCATTGACACGTGATTGTCAATGAGGATCGACGATAAACCGATACTCGAGAAGTCAAGTCATCGATGCGATTCTTGCGTACTTTGAAATAACAACAACAATAAAGCAACAATACATTGAGCAACGTTAAAAACGAGCTCAACTCGCTTTACAGTCGAGAGAATCGTAAACTCGCTCTGGCGCGTTCTTGACTTTAAAAGGACGACTTAAAAAACCCAAAGGAGGAAGGAGTGGGGGTCGGGAAAGCCCTTGAAGGCAATGAGCGTAAAAAAAGAGACGCCGCGAGTCCGTAACGCGTAGATTCCTCTCGAGGGCAACTTTTTTTCTCTCTTCCTCGGAAGTCTTTATACAAGCTATTGTATTACGACCTTTATGAAAAAAATATCGTCGATCGATCGGTAATTTCAATTTATCTGAGAAAATGCTTGTAAACGCTTTGTAAATGGTACCTATATTCGAGGGTAGCACCTCGAACAAGGGTGTGTATAATATATACATATATATATATATATATATGTATATTTATACACACACACACACATATATATATATATATAATCGCATGACGCAACGTTTCAATTATTTGCATCTTCCTGTTTAAAAAAATGTAAAATAAAAGAAGCTAAAAGCCGAATATTATCTTTCTCTCCGAGCGTGGTCTCCGTCGAAATGAACACGGACGTAAAATTAACTCAAATTACCTGCAATTACACACATACAGGTAAGCACGCGTGCGTCGAGTTCCCCTTACGTAAAAATAAAATAGCAACACGGTAACGCGTGTAACCCTCTTCTACGTATACATAATTGCTTTCGAAGATAAAAAAAAAAGAAAATAAAGGAAACCGGCGGCGATTTATTATCGCCGGCACGAAAAGAGAAACGTTACGCGCGCGCACACACACAAACACACACACACACGCGTAGAAGCGAGTGAATGTCCGCGGAAAATTTTCCATCCTATCGCGTCTATACGCAGATACATAATTCGCGCGCAGCATCTTCGTTCCCACGTCGACTCGTACAAACGAAGGATTTCCCATCGAAAAGAACCGGAATCCAATAGTCGCGTGCGCGATAAACGTGATTGTATTTACGTATGTCTGTATGTATAAGTACATGTATACATTACATTTCTATATATATTCATATTCATATACATGTGTATGTATATATATACAGATATATAGATATCGTTGGATCCCGAATCGTCTTCTCCATCGGTGGTTCGATATGACGTACGTCACGCGGCCTCGTGTGTATACCTACCACCTTTTGCTTTCCGTATACTGTATGTATACACGTTTTATATATACATCGTGGAGGGAAACAGCTAGTCGATTTGCGCAAACTCGCGCCGCCCGCAACGCCTCGTGTCTCTCCGAGCGTTTCGGAGGGCTGTTATGTCTACAAGTCGAGCTTTTGTCGAAAACCGGAATTTCCAAATTTCTTCGTAACGACTCGCTCTGTGCGCGATCTGATTTTCCGGTGATAGCTCGGGTGGAATACGTGGACGGAATTGGAAAAGCGTCTTCGCGGAAGCGAGAGAGGGTTGCGCGGAAGTGTTGCGGTGACGTCGCGCGTCGCGACGATGGCGATTTTAGAAAGCGGACGACACACACACACACACACACAAGGTCGTATGGTTTATACAGACGATTTGATCCGATTGGGAAATGCTCGAAATTCAAGCTTGTGTACGATAAGATTCCGTTCTCGTCGAGGTCGTATGGAAATCAGTTGTCCACGTATATATAGATATTTTGTTTTTTTTGAATTTTCACCCGCGCGTTACGTAACTTCGCGTGTAAGTCCGATCGAATTTCGATCCGCACGAAACTTGCCTATGCACCGCACTGCGTCTCATCGCTCTCAAATGTCTATATCCGAGTGTCGTCGAACTCAGCTGACAACTTTGTCAATCTATATATATATACATACACACACAAATACGTATATATTCAATAGCAAACAAAACACACGGACACAAACACTGTGTATACAAACAAGCGTTGTAAACAAAAATCGAATCGAACCAACCTGTCGACTATAAAACTCTTCTGCTATAATTAGCGAGTTTAAAGGCGCGTTAATGCGGCGAAACAAAAAGCCGGCTCGAATATTACGGTCGCGATCCACGCGCTTCGAGTTCAGCCGGTCTACTGGTGCTCGAGCCTCTTGCACGCACTGTGTTGTAGTACTACGAGGCCGACCTACGTCATAGTCCCCCGCGCAGACACCGGCATCGACTCGCGCAGATGTGAATACCTATATATATATATGGGTCTATATGTACATATACACTCGACTATATTCTCGAAGGGTTGCTCCGTTCTCGCCTTTGATCGCGATACGCTTCTATGTGTCTCTTTTTTTCACTCGCGCGCGCGCGCCACTCGCATTTAATCGTCGCTTTACAGACGCACACTTGGCCGGAGAATCGAGAGCGATCGCATGTGTATTTTCACGCCTCATGTGTGTACCGGGTCATCGTTGCGTTAATAATTTCAATCAACGGATTAATGAATACATTAGGCCAGACTGTCTAGACGCGTTTTATAGAGTTTAGATCTCTCTCTCTCTCTCTCTCTCTCTCTCTTTCGTAGTGGTATTATGCGTGTGTATATGTGTGGATAACCTCGTCTCGAGGAACACGTGCTTAAAATACACGCGACCGACGACGATGAGAATCTCATTCGCTCATTCTCGCGTAGCTGCCCAAAGTAATTGCATCATTTTCGTTCCGGAGACTTCGGACAGAAAGAGAGCGAGATAGAGAGAGAGATTTTACTGTCGGCTGATAATCCGCGATATTACACGCGAGTCGTTGGCTTCTGTCAAACCGAGTGCATTCAGCTGGTTTTTTTTTTTTTTTTTTTTTTTTTTTTTTTTTTTTTTTAATAAAAGCCACTTGGCGCAGGACTGGAGCGTATCCTAGCGTGGAAAAACATCGTTGCCAAGTCGTTGACGCGGAACTTCCTTGGAACTAATTTATCCACTGAACATTCAACGTCTTTTTGAAATACGCATCGGCGAGAAATTTAAGAAGCAGTGATAACAAAAAAGTCAACTTTGACAACGAATTTTCTTTACTCTGTCAATTTTAAAATTGCTGTACAACGCAGATTTATTAGAAATTTTGTGTTTAACCATTCGAATTTAAGAAAAGATTAGGAAGACGGTTATCGATCATTGGGAAAGGTCAAGAGTTCACTCGGATACAGAGATATTCCAAAAGTTTTCGAAATAAATCTGCGTCGATTTTTTTAATCTAATCGACTTTCAAATAAATCTCGAACCTTATGCCATCCATAGCTTTCGATTTTTCATTCGATATCTGTAACGAATGTATAAAATTTTATTATAATTCAATTGAGCAAAAAAAAAAGTAAAGTGCCACCCGTTAATCGAAGTTTTTGTGTGTACAATTGAAAATAAATTTCAACTTATCTGTGAGTATCGAATGTTCGGTTGTTCAAATTAGAATTTTGATTAGTGTCAAGTACGCGGAGTGAATTTTTCGTATTGTAATAAGCCAAGTTGTATGGCAAAAGAGAATGACGGCATCCGGAGATTGACTCATTCAGCTGAAACCATAAGTGCGGTCATAAAAAAACCGGTCAAACTTGTATAATGCAAAGCGGACGTCTTCGATTTCGTTTTGGAATTCTTTGAAGAAATAACTGATCTTCGGTCACGTGATAAAGAGCACTTTGATTCCTTTATCTGAAAAGCTTTTTTACATTTACTATACAGAGAGGAATATCCTGTTACCACGACGAGTAAGTCGATTAATTGAAAATTTTCGCATCGATTTTTATAAATATAGTTATGTGTGGATTATGGAATTATCGGTATTATCTAATGTTTCGTATGCAAAGCAGATTAAAGGATGCAAAAATTTTTTATCGAATAAATTCTAATAATATATTTTCCTCGTGTGACGCAGGTTAATATGCTAATTCAGCCTTAACAAATGTACACTAATATAGTTGGATGCACTGAAAAAAAAGTTTGCTAAATTGATGACATATTTATTTATTAAAATAATTAATAATTATTTTATTATTTTATTATTTTATTCATTATTTATCGTTTATTAATAATGACTTGATTGAATTGATTAAAATTTTAATTGGAATGCAAAAGAGTAGTTGTGTATTTTGTGAAAATCAAAAATATGATATGTAACTGTTTAGCAAATCATTTTTTTAGATATCGAATCTGGACAAACATAATTTGAAGGAAAGCATGTATTTTTCATTGTAGTAAACGCAGCAATTAGTTTGAAGTAAATATTTTCTTCGGATTATCCAATAAAGCGTTCTTTTTTTAGAAGTCTAACATATATTTTTTATTTTGTATTGGAAATTCACGTTTTGAATCACAGTGTATGAATTACCATTTCTAAACAGTATATTTACAGTTTTTCAAAACTTTCACTATATAAAGAAGTCAAGACGCAATATTTCATCGGTATTTGCTAATCAAATTAGAAAACGATGAAAATACACTGAAAAATAGTGAAATTTTGTGCAGTGTGGTAACGCACGTTCGCGGTAAATTGACGTACACAATCTTGAATTTTTCTACTAAAATGTTGCTTATCGCAAAAGATTTCCACACAATTATTGCAAAAGTATGCACCTGTGATAATAACGCACTTACTAAAGTTCACAACAAACTCTCCACCGAACTAATCGTCCATATTTTCGCAAGCTCGTATATTACAATGCTATAAATATACATTTTTTAAATAACAATTTTAATAAATCCATTAGTTAATGTCTATATATAAATAAGTATATTTCAAAAGCGATTGTCAGAGGCAGCATTATTCTTCGTAGGCATATAGAATTCGAGCTGTTTCTCCAACTAAGCAGCTGAAAAGATATATGTATTCTAAGAATAAGCAATGTGTGCAAAAAGTTCTCGTCTCGAGACATCTTTGAATTCGATACCGACGTCGTCGACCGGTTACATATTCTAAAATAATCTCACTCAGCTTGAACTCGGAAAATCAAGAATCGCAACTTTATGACGCGTGTATTATGCGTTTATACTTTATATACACATGCATACATACATACATACATGTATACACATATAAACACACACACACACACACATATATATATACATACCATCGGCATAATTAATTCGCGTAAATTTACCATATTATTCGCATCGGTAAACAGCGCGAAGATATAACATAAATATTTTCCGACGGATTATGTGCACAACGTGTGCGTAACGAGGAAGCTTTCCAAGTTTCTTTTTCGGTCGACGACGAAAACCGACCACTGACAGACATGCCCTTTTGAATCGAAAGAAAATAATATTTACACCTACAGCGAAAGTCGTACTTTGGAGAAACACAAATATAGGCGAAGACGCAAAATGATATTATTTTTAATTCGGCGTTCCGATGCTCCACTAGATTATTCATATTTATACGAAAATTTTAAGCCTTCATTCGTTAATGTTTCATTTTGAAGTACGGTTTAGCAGAGATATGTAAAATATTTCATTTGGCTGATCAAATTTTAAAATCAATATAAGCTAAAATTTAATATTCCGTGTGACATGTCTAGAGGAAAAATCGTTTAAAAACGTTCGGATTCATCGTGGATAATTTTTTATTCAAGAAGTTTCGTTTTAATTCAAATTTTTGCTATAAAAATAAGAGTTGCGCGTAATAAATAATAGAAAAATTATACTTCGATTAATTCTTCATTTATAGCGATTGTTTAAGTATGTGCAACTACGCTGTTTCATTCTATTCAAAAGTCATGTCCATGTGTTATTTTTTTGCTTCAACGGGCGATCATCTGTCGGTGTGTTAACACTTTCACATTTACATTGATATTTCATTAATTTTTATTTAAAAATATTTCGCAAATTCGGATGGTACCCACCCGCGGGATTAAACAATCTCGGCATCGTATGGAAAACTGCACATTGACAAAAAGAACCTTGTCAATCACACGAAAATACCAATGACAAGAGGAAAAATGATTTCGAAGCAACTAAATTTCTCGCGAATCGATCGCGCTTATTTCGAGTAGCATGATTTCATTTTTCTTTTGAGAAACATATATTTTTCCGCGTTAAATCAGCTATTTTTCCATATCGATTCATTCATGAATGAAACTTACGAAGTAAATGTATTTCTTGAAAATATTTTTACATACGAATCAGTGTGTCCTATTGAAAGGGAATTTCCATTCGACAAGTTTTTAGCTTCAAGAGGATAATTTCCATCGTTTAGCATTTTTCGCTTTGACTCACATCCGTTTTCTTATCGGAGAGAACCGCAGCGATAATAAAATCCAAGGTTCTATAATAAAAAAAAAAAAAAAAAAAAAAAAAAAAAAAAAAAAAAAAATTCTTTCACCTTTCGCTCAATATACGTAATACTAAAAGCAATGACGTTGCGAAAACTTTTTCATTTTTGCGATAACGCCTTTTCTTTCGTACGCACACACACGCACACATACGACGAAGTTAGCGCGAGAAACCTGATAACGTGGTTGAAATTCCTTCGATTGAGCGGTATTTTTAAACTCTGAGCCCAATACAGCGCGTGCACTCATATATCATCGGTAAAATGCAAAGTACTTCTCGTTAATTATGATTTGTGCGTGCGTCTGTGCGTAAATCTTCAGCGTATATTCTCTCTTGCGAAATTTATATAGTAAGCGCGTGCAAGTCGATTTTCCAAGAACTTAGTTGCGATTATACCTCGACATTTTACAATCGATCTAATTTTCTCCGAAATTATATATCCCGTGTAAAGCGAGTTTTGTGTGCCTGTATATATACATATATATATATATATATCACGACACACTATTGCGCGATAAATCGGAAAATTATATACCGAAGTGGTCGCCCACGAATGACGCTCTAATTACGCAGTAGGGATCACGCGCATCGATGAAATACGTTACGCGTATGTAGAATTGGTACAAAAAGCCGGTATATTGTCGAATCTTTTATTAATGTTTCGCGTGTATATAGAGCGCGTGGCGGCGCTCGGCGAACAGCCGATCAATAGGCGCCGTCGCGAGCGGATTAAAAGATGTGGCGAACCGTTGCTTTTGCTCTATTAATTATTCGTAGATATAGGCTGGGGTTTGCTATTGAATTTTCAGCGTTTATTTTTTTTTCCTTCCTATTAATAAATGTATACGCGAAATACACGTGCGTTGTAGCCACGAGGGTTCGTCGGTACTTTTCTTACATATTCGCGTCTTATCGCTGATTTTATGCAGTGTAACCGTGACTCTTTGTTTTTTCTTAACGAATACCCATTGTGTATTATAGACAAGAATGCATCGCGTGTGATAATTTTTTTTTTTTTTTTTTTTTGTAACGTCGAAGCCTTTTTTTCTTATTAGCGATTGTGTATATATATTTAAGAGTGTGTCTAATTCAGCGAAGGTGACAGCCGCTTTTTAATCGACTTACGTGTACCATTTAATGTAATGAACGTTTTTTGCGCTGATTTCAGGATATACGAGTTTGTGGATATAAATGTATACGTGCAATGTACCGTAATGTTGTGCATATATATATTGCGATACATTGCAACATGCAACAATTAGTAATGAATTCCACAATATATGTCAATAAAATACAGCACACTGGAAAAAATGTTCATCTCCGAAACATAATACACGTGTCAAATGGAAATGTCTTTTGAATAAAAAGAATTTGAATTTTAAAGTAAATGTTCGTTTAATGGACATACTTTGAAAGCGCAATGAGCCGAACATAACATAAATTTTTACATTTAAATTCATTGATTCTATTCAAAAGATCATTTTCATTTCGAGAAGTTTTTTCAGTGCATAACAAATTTAACGTGTTCTTAGATATTTATTTTTGTTTTAATAATACTCGCTAAGGATCCGTCGTATCAGAGAGCTTTCTTCAATGCATTACTTACTACAGTGAAATAAAAAATTTACTAGATTTATTTGGAATGTCTCAAATATATTAATTCATTATTTCAAATACAGAAAAGGGTATTTAATTTAATAAATTATTTAACATCTAAATCTAAATGTTTTAAATTCTATATATGTGTTTTAACAACAGTCGTGCATTTCTTTAAAAAATGTATTATTTAAGTAATACGACATTATTAAATTCAAGTAAATCTTTTCTTATAGGACAATGAAAACAATTCAACTTTTCAAATCGTACATAATTAAAAAAGTATACGATAAGTCGATATAACATTAGCAAAAAGCATGTGGAAATGACATATTAATAGAATCATTTAACGTAATTGCACATATACTTAATAAAATCACTGTAATGTCGATTTAACGTGTTTATAAATGAATGATAAGTAAAATTTGTATTATTTATAATGAAAAAAATTCGAATAAAGAATTACCCGCTCAATTCGCATTGGGTACGTTCGCTTCAATACGATTTTTTTCTTCCTCTTGACTTACTAATCAAGTTTATTTCCTTTTGCTTCAAAAGTCCATTTCCGTCAATGTATAATTATAATTTCGGACTACCTGAATTTCTTTTCATATTATACTAATAACTTTCTTTCACCTGGTTTTCTTAAAGAGAAGAGTAAATCGACCGATAAAATGTATGCCGATTTAGCAGTAATGCATAGACGATATCGTCGTTGATAACGCGAATACTCTTGCGATTCAATATGCATTTGTATATATGTATATATATATATATATATATATATATATATACAATATACGCGCGAAATCAGCTTATTTATTCAAGAAGATAAACTGAAACTGAAACTGTCGTACCGAAGCACTTTGGTTTCTTCCGCTTGATTATTCTTTTCCAGACGAAAATTTTCATTTTACTTTATCAATAGGATAGTGCGAGTGTCGAGTTACAGAATGACAAATGCTACATACATATGTACGTGTACACGTTATAGTTATACTTGCAAGAGTTATATTCCAACGCATTCCCACGTATACAGACACATACACACACACGTACGTACACATATGCACATACAAAGTTTTCATCGAAACACAACGCTTTAATCTCGACGGCGAGCGTTTTTCACACGTTCATAAATAATGTAAAAGAACATTACGCGTTGTTAATCTTGATAATAACGGCCGCAATGGATTTCTGTGTTTATGGAATGCTGTTTAGATCGTTAGGGAGAAGAGAAGCTTTTCATAAAACTATATATCGCTGCAATAAACCGAGTACATTATATACGGTCGCAGATGCTAATTGCTCCCACGAGCTGTGATAAGCTGAGTCACCATTCCCTTATGTGCACGTTTATATATATATATATATATGCTCATTATTTATTTGCACATGTATATATATATAAAATCGTAAAACTTCACAATAAATCCTCGTTTTTGCACATACTCGTCCACGACTTTGCGCACAACCGGTTATTTCCATAGTCAGCACATCCAACCTGTCAAATGTACACTTAGCGAAGTTTCCCGCGGTCGTGTATATATAATCTATATCCCATCGAGCAGTTCCATCCCGCGACACGGCTGTAATTTACAAGAGAAGTAGTCGTTGTCATATTTTAATCTTGAGAGTTTCATCCTATTGCTCGAAACGAGATCGTCGTTGCGACTTACATATACAAAGTCGAGTTAACGCAGATGCGTTCGTACGCGATAAGTCGAAGTTGGCTCGGTGTACTACAAGAGCGCGCAGCCTTAAAGTTTCGCGCACTCGTTGCGCAATTTTCTTTCGCTCATTCGAGTCGTGAACGCGGCATTGAGGAGCCCACGAAATGCACGCGTGCGCATACGTCGTTGCTAATAAATATAAAACACTCGAAGGAGATTGGTCTAATTTTAGTTGTAGACCTAGGTTACATCCCTCGGAAAATAGACGGTTACAGTGAAACAAAAATCTTTGGAATGAGATAACATCCAACGATCGTAAAATTCTGATTCGATACGACTTCGGACGCGTATAGCTAACGTTGATATGTAACGTAGCGGCTTGCGAAAATGTGGGCGATTAATTTCGAGCTGCGTTTATTGAGTATGCTAATGAGAAAGAGAAAGAGAGAGAGAGAGAGAGAGTTTTGTTATAGGTGTACTGAAAAAAAGTTCTGTGCATTTAGACAAATGTATTTGCGAGAAAATTACGTTTTTCATTGAAGAGTATTTACTTGAATTAAGAAACGATATTTTGGCTTTAACAAATACTTATTTGAATGTAACATGTTACTTTTTGTATACAAATACTAATTTTTTTTTTGATATATTGAATAGTATTTTTTTTAAGTTATGTGCGTTTATTTAAATGTAATATTTTACTATTTATTTTTGTAAATAATTTTTTTAATTCTACAATTATTCATTTCATATCTTATATATATATTTATTCTATTGATATAATATATAAATTAAATGATTGTAGAAATGAAAAAGAGTCAAAAAATGTAATTTGAATAATGAATTGGTATATTTAAATTTAAAGAAAATTTACTATAGTGTAATTGCTATTTAAACTAAATTTACATTCGAATATATGTAACGATTAGATTTAAGTAAATATTTTCTTAAGGCTATCATTTTTCAGAATCAAAACGTGTTTTTCCAGTGTAGCACGAGGTGTGTATACTTTCAAACTAATTAACTGGGAATACTTTCGGATTGACAATATTTTAGTAGAAAATTAAAGATTGATTATAAAGTAAAAAAAAATTTGTTTAATTCGTCATCAATATGAATAGCAAATATCCAATAACGCAAAATGAAAAATAAAATTGTTCAACGCTAAAGAAAAAATTCTGTCTTACGAAAATATTTCATCGATCCAGTCATTGGAATCAAATTCACTGACACTGTGCAATTGTTTCAACATTTAAACAATTGCACTGTTTACTTTCTACAAAATGACTTTAATACATATGTGACTAATTCATTCCTGCGTCTAATAAATTTTAATTCATTTTCAGTAAGTGTACCGTAATTGTACATTCAAATACTTCTTAAAATCAAAATAGCCTTTTTACAATTCAAATAAACTATTTTCTTCATTCAAAAAATTCAACTTCTCAATAAAGTCATTTTCTTATACCTATCAAACATTTTTTCACAGTGTAGATCTAATGATTGCGCGTGAACAACAAATATGCCCACGTACATCACGCAAGCGGTCATCTTACAAAAAAATCAATCGTTACGATGTATCTATCTGCGCACACGTGTATACCTATACACAATTCGGGAAAAAAACAATTACTTATTTGCAAGCCTCGGGGGGAGAGAGAGAGAAAGAGAGAGAGAGAGAGAGAGAACTCTCGGATCGATAAAGTCGACGACGAAAAAGTATATATATAACGTTCTATAAGCATATTGGCAGTGCATAGATATGCGCGTGACACATTCGCGAAGAAAAGCCGGCGTCTATAATATCCGGATATGGGAATTGGCCTGGATTTGATCGCATCGGATCCGAGTACGAGAAGAAAGAAGTTTTGCAATACGGCAAAGTCAGGTATGCATTTACGTACCTGAGCGTTGAGCCGGCAAACTTTGCTCACATCGCTGGATGAGATGCCGCACTTGAGATGACAACGACGACGACGACGACGGTCGAGCCTCTGTTTGCGTTGAAATTGTTGCCAATGTGACATAATGCAAAGTTGAGAGGACAACGTCGGCGACGTGGAGGCGAGTTTTCCGTCGGGGATTTTTGCTGGAAGTATCTTCTTTTTTTCTCCGGGAGAAAGATGAACGGCTGAGGACTTGGAGGAGTAACGTAGACTGAGCTGACATCGAGCGAAGATAGTTGGAAGTTGGATTGGAAACTGTTTTATCGGAGGAGGAGGGTGTGGATGTTGGAAATTTGAGGGACAGATGGAGATAGCAATTGCAAGGGGGATGGAAAGTACGCGGGTAATGATTTTTTCAAGATAAGAAAGGGCTGTTTCGAGGATTTTTTCTAATTCGATAGGATTTTTTTTTTATTAAAAAATTAGTTCGATTTTGGTACACTGGCTTGCCTGTTATTTATTATGTACGCGGGTAATGTGTTTTTTCGAGATGTTTGGCGGATTTTTCGTTTTTATTAAAAAATGAGTTCGATTTCGGGATATTGAATTGTATTTTATTTATTTGATTGATTTTTAATTATTTAACGAGCGAAGTTGCGTAGTTTAATAGCTACAGCACTTTCATTCGATAAAGTTTATTTTTATTTTGCATTGGAATTTCGGAGAAATGTGTTCTACTTTCTTTAATCTTAATATTTAAGTTAATAGGAGAATATGACGTGATGTTCCTTTGTTTGTTTCGAATATGCGTCTTAATGGTACGGACAGCTTTAAAGTGACGATTTGAAAATTAGAATTTAATATATTTTCAACAATGCAATTATAATTTACATTTATTCAAATAATGGTCTCTTCGATGACTACTTACACCATGAAATATCATTTTCACTGTCGTCAAGATTTAAACGGAGCCATTAAATTCAACTGAAAACTTAGAAATAATATAATTTTCTACATACTCCTTTTCGTACGAAAGAAATTTGTTCTAACCAATCATTTAAAAAGTCTAATACATTTTATAACGTTAAATTTATTCGAATTGTTGAATTTTAAATTCTCAATGAAAGTAAATATTTAAAATATTTCGAATCATAATCTTACGGATGTCTTGTTCCCTTAAGGAAATTGTCTTTTTCTTTAAAAATTGACAAACATAGGTATGTAGATTGATCGTGAAAAAACTGACTTAGACAACAATAATCGTTACGATAAACATCCATAATTGCCAGATACTCAAACAAATTTTAACAACCCAATATTCAAGCTTCATCTCTCTAACGCCAGTCATATATATTTAATATAAGCTTTATTCTAAAAATAAGACGGCTTTGAAGCAATTATCTCGCTAACGATTTGATAGCGATTTCGCTAAAGAATTTAATATAGTTGTTAATTCCCATTGAAACGCGCCGTTCCAGTAAAAATTCTCGTTTCACGAGGTAATAAAATTAACTCTGCTTGCTTAACGTTGCAAAATGAGCGCGACTGTATAATGGACCGGTGTACCCGGAAAAAGTAATTCTTCATTTTTTCCCCGTCGGCAAGCTCATCGCCGACAAATGTTAATTACCTTTCCTCGTTATCCAGCCGTAATCTCATTAACAAGTGGAGCAATCCACGACAATCAAATATCATCAGAAAAAAAAGGAACCTTCGAAAAAATCTCCCATCGTCACTGGTCTCATCATCCCCGTACAGCAAAGTGCGGCGCGCTCGGGAAAATACGCAACGCACTATACGTATACCTTCTGAGAAAAAAAAATGTAAAGATGCATAGCGCTGCAGCGAAGCTACTAAGGGCAAGGTCGACGCTGGAATTCTCAAAGGTAACTTCCGGCGAATATATATATATACACACACATAGAAGAAAAGGAGGAGGAGGAGCGCTCGCGCGAAATTCCTGTGGAATGTGCCGAGATTTTTTCGAGCTCGCTGTGTGCAACGAGAGAGACACCTGGCGCTCTCTCTCTCTCTTTCTCTTCAGCTGCATTGTGTCATTCGTAACGCCTAGGGCCTCTCGTATACCTGCGCCTCAGACAAGTTGTTTTTCTCGGGTTTTCTACCTGCGCCTTGTCTTATTGGCCGTGTACAGCTATACCTGTATACGTACATAGAGAAGGCTTGTTAACAGGTGACGCCGGTGGAAATTCCATTTAAACCGAGGGTTGACGAGTCGAGAGTGATATGTTTGAAAGAGGTATCGAAGCGTTCTGTGAGTGTGTGTTTTTAGAAATTTTAATAGATCACTGTGTTATCGCGCGATTTTCGAAGCGTTATAGCAATAGTAAACGAGACGGGAAAATTAAAAAGTCAATATTAACACCTGTAGTCAACAGGTGTAGAGGAAGCTCGGAACGATTTCCTATACCACGCGATCCTCTATTATATACACCCCTAATAATGATTCTCCCGCACAGTAAATCTTCCTTGCAAATCCAATAAAACGAAACCCGGCCACCAGCAGTAACCATAAAATCCTGGAGAATATCCCACGGCATTCCTCCTGAGAAGTGTGTATACCATCATGTGTAATATATACCTATATACATACCTACCACACATAATACACACGGCCATATTGCAAGGGGCCCATTGGTTCGTCTCAGGCCCGGATTTTCTCCCGCTCTCTCTCTCTCTCTCTCTCTCTCTCTCTCTGTCTTACTCGCTGGATACTTACTCCGATCGGACGCTCCCACTCTCTTTTCCTCGATCACGCTCTCCTCTGCTGTGTGCAGGGAGTGTGTATTGTACACTCTACACTTACTACTATATACATATATATATACAGCTCTCTCTCTCTCTCTCTTTCTCGCTGACTGTCTGTCACACGCGTGTGCGAGTTCCACTTTCCCCATTGTACGAACAACGACGAGAGACGGTAGATTCCGCTTTTTCCCCCAAGAGAGTCGGCTGCTGTGCTGCCGTCGCTGTTACTGCTGTTCGTCATGCTACTCGCGGATTTCACCTTTTCCGAGACGTGCAGTAGTGCCACGCCGGAGAGGTAAGGAGCTGGACGCCGCCATTGAGAGAGAGACGAACGGGTTGTTTGTGTGTCTATGTAAGTGCAGTGCGTGTGAGACGACGATATATTTCTGCATACACATATATATATATACACGTATGCATATATCCGTATATAAGTATACATATATATATATATAGATAGTTTGCCGTGTGCGTGAGTGCAATGCTTGTGTTTATAACACCAGCTGCTGCTGTCTTTTAACGCATACGTATATATGCATATATAGAATCTTATATCTGGCTCTCTGTGATGTGACATCTGTGCGGTACTTTATATGCATGTACAAGTGTCTTAAGAATCGAAGGAATATAACCTGTGGATGGACGATTTCGCGTCGGCCCTGAAGAGAGAGAGATAGAGATTGCGCGCATTCCATTCTCTCTCTCTCTCTCTCTCTCTCTCTCTCTCTCACCGCGGAAAAAGTCTCGCATGCACGCGTACTCCCACTTCTCTCTCGCTATACATATATATTTTATATATACACTCGCGAGGTTCTCTCTCTCCTCGGCGTTTTAACCAGAGCCGCGAAGCAGCGAGCGTGTGTGTATATACAGTAATCCTACGACGTACAAGTGTGTACGTAACTCGTTTATCGCGCAGATCGCGCTTCATTCATGCACACACATATATATAAATATAAATAAATATATGTATATATATATATATATGTGTGTGTGTGTGTGTGTGTGTGTATGTAAATCAGTACATAGTACATAGTACCCATACATAGAATCATAATAATCCCACACGCGAACCGATCTCGATCGCAGGTCGCGCGCAACTGACCCAGATCAAAAATCGCCGCTCTTTTTCTCCGAGGCACACACATACACAAGTATACGGAGAGCAAAGGCGATGCTCGTCGAGTGGTCCACGTTCACCAAAATGGGACACGGCGGATGATAAGTACTCGCACTTTCTTTTTTTTTTTTTTCTCGACACGTCGCACACACGCGCACGCGCACGCACACGCACACACAAAAAAAAAGAAAATAAAAATTAGAGAGAAGATTGTTCTCTCTCTCTCGTCCCATATCAGCATAGAAACGCGCGCAAAGCAGACTCGCGTCCCGCGCAATGTCCAATAAGACGAAGCCGCACCATCAGGGAGTAGCAGCAGGTCTAAAGGACCCATTGCAGCCACAACAGCCGCCGAGGTATCAGCCGCCACCTCAACCAAGCGCCGGTATTCTCAAGAGCCAGATTACCACATCGACGTCGCAGCACGGGGGCGCAGCTGTCCTCAATCAACAGCAGCAACAGCAACAACAAGCTGCTAGACTAGCCAGTCAAGTGAAAGATGCGGTTCAGAGCAAATTCGCTCAGAAGATAGAACTGCCTCACCACACGGCTCAAAACACGAGGTTAGTATATTATATACACGCATAACACGCGTAAGTAGCCAAGTGGAGGGGATGAGATTTTTGGAAAGGAGAGGAGAGGACGACGAAGATTTCTGGGCTTTTAACGGTTTTCGAGAGCGCGCATTGCCAGATCCGCTGCGCGGGAGAACGGAGAGAGAAAGAGAGAGAGAGAGAAAGAGAGAGAGAGCGAGAGAGAAAGATGAGATTTTTTTGAGACTGCTTGAGAGAGGAACTTGTTTCGTGTATATATGTGCATCGAGGAGGCTGCGTGTGTGACGTTTGAGGAAACGCATTTGCATACGAGGTACCGTAGATTTTGCGCAACGCTTTTGCTCGATTTCTCTCCGAGAGCCGATCTTTTACTTTTGGGGTATTTGCGAGAGAGAGAGAGAGAGAGGTGTGCTACGTCGTGTCGTGCGGAAAGATCGGTCGAGTGTGCGCTACACTGTGAGTGCTGATATACGTGTATATGTATTGCCGATTTTTCTGAGAATACTGTGCGCGCCGAGTAAATCGGTAGCTATTTACGGGTTAAAACGTGCGCTAATTAAGACGACTTAGTTAGACAAAAAAAAAGACTTTCACTTCGGCATCCGAGCGACCTCTCGATGCAACACATTTTTTTTCACTCGGGTCAGTCGTCCGGTTGACGTTTTTCTCGATCGAAATCGGTATACAGATGCTACTTGCGCAATCGACGTAATAAACAAACGATATTAATGGTTGTTTCCTTTTTTTTGTGCAGAACTGACAAAGCGGCTTTCGGTCTGCATCAGCCGAACAAGAGCTACTTGCCGTCGGGTATACCGACACCGTCGACGGTACCACCAGGAGTTACCGTACCGAGTGGTATACCGGTTGTAGGAGTATCCAACGTTCCAGTCAATGCTGCGGCGTTAAACGGACAGAATACGGCGCCAGCGCCGAGACAGAGAATCAGCGACGAGGAGTTTCTCAGACTTGGTCCCGTCGAGATGCTCAAGTTCGTTAGGAAGACCGAGAGCGACATCGCCAGATTAGCTGCTGAGCAGCATCGACAGATTCAGAGTTTGGTATGTTTTTGTTTTTGCTAGAGATGGTGACATTTTTAAAGTGGAAATTCACTCTTGTGGAGTCATTTTCACTCTTGGTTAAGGTCAATGGTCAATTACTCCATGTATGGCCCTAAGCGCATCTTTGTAAGTTGTAGAGTTTGCGTTTACTCTTGTAATACGAGAAAGACACTTTTCTAAGTTACCATCTCTATTTGCTCTAATTTGTGTTAAACAATTATTATTAAAGTGAAAAAATCTACATTGATTGAGTACGACCAGATTAACTGCTGAGCTGGATTGACAGATTCGGAATTCGGTATGCTATTGCTTTTGGTATATACGGGATGAAATTTTTAGATTAAAACTACTCCATTTCTGACGTTTTCACTGTAAGCCCAAAAATCCGTACAATAGAGTTAGTGTACGAAATTCCATCGTTCAATCGAATGTAGAGCGAATCAGATGCTAAATTTTTAAGAGGATAAAGAAATCTTTCGATCATAATAATAAATGAACCAAACAATGTTGGCAACAATCGGTAATAAAATCTTAAAATACTATTAAGATACCTTTCAAATGCAAATGACTAAATTCAAAATTGTAAATATTTTAATTGAAGAACACTTATTTTAATTGAAGAAGATAGTTTTACCTTCAATTTGATATGTCTTGCTTTTCTATAAGTCCCTTCGATGGCTAGTTACAATAAAAAAATGAAAATTCACTCATCGTGGGACTCAAAGTCAACCAATTCATATACCGTTATACCTAAACATGCGATCTTAATAAAAATGTATAATAAAGCATTTTCATTTTTTTCCAGATAAACGAATTGCGAGTGTTGAAAGAAGCGAATCAACGTCTCTCGGACGACAACCAAGAACTACGAGATCTTTGCTGTTTTCTCGACGATGATCGGCAGAAAGGTCGAAAGTTAGCCCGAGAATGGCAACGATTTGGTCGCTATACCGCGAGTGTAATGCGCCAGGAGGTCTCGGCTTACCAGAATAAGCTTCGACAATTGGACAATAAACAGCAGGAGCTCATCAAGGACAACCTTGAACTAAAAGAACTTTGTCTCTATCTCGACGAGGAGCGAGGTGGAGGACAAAGAGATGACGGAGATGGTTCGAGTTCGAGTACCAATGCCGACGAAAGTGCACCACAGGTCACGCATCCGCATCATCGGATGAGTCGGCATCACGTCTCTTCCACATTTAATGGTGATTTGGATTTTTCTTATGATAAATCTCGGAAGATTTGTAAGTAAGACTGAAATTGATATGTGGCCTGGTGTATCGCATGGTTTTCGAGATTGTGTATTCAAAGGAATGATTTATACTATTGTGTGGGTACATTCCAAGTAGATCATTGTGTTATTACGTTTAGATTCACTTGTGTATTGGTAAACGTTTTAATTTTGCACATTGAAGAACGTGTATTTATTAGAATACTTTTTCTTGATTCAATACTAAAGTATATTTTGGTTTTAAAAAATATTTATTTGAAAGTAAAATTATTTTATTTAATAGAACGTTACCTACTGCTATGATGGATGATAGGTTCTATAAATATTTATCATTTATGTAATTACATTTATGAAAGTATAGTAATACAGTAATTGTTGTACATAAAACATAATTACGATAATAGCGATCGAACAGAAGAAATAAATTCCTATTTGTTGATCTGACTCTACCTAAAAACCAAATTAAAAACTTCAACATAAAATTATTGATACACACAGTTAAAAGTATCCTTACTTGGCGTATTACTAAGAAAAGTAAGATTACCTTAAAATTGCGTATATCTTTTATTACATTTCGTCGTGACGTTCATATCTACCTAAAATCGCTGTTGCTGTTGAGAACGATTAAACAAATATTTACTGCTATTTAAATCACTATTAAAAATAAATTTACATCCAAACAAATATTATGATCAGATTAGCGAAATCATTTTCTTTGTAATGAAACAAAATTTTGTTCATTCCAACAATCATTTCTCGGTGTATAATAACGGCGGAAGCTCGTTCTTGTCTCGTTTACGTTCCGAAAAAAAACGTCGTTTCGACGTCCATGAGTACGCAGTGTAACGTTTCGATTTTACGATTACAGAGTTATAAACAGCATATTTAGCAGCGATAAAAGAACCGGAAATATTTTTATTTGTAAATTTGCAACATTTTACAGATCAAACGATGCAATACGTACGGAGTCTAGAGCAGCGAGTGAAGCAGCTCGAGGAAGACAAAAACATATTGCAGGCTAGAGCAGCGCAGAGCTGTTGGCCTGGTGGTCCTCCAAACAACGAAGTGTGGGCGGATAGTCAGAGGACACCCAGTGACGATTTCCACCTCGGGAGTCGACCGGAAGCCGTAGTCAGGGCGCTACAGGTACTGGAAGTCCGAGAACAATTGGAGAGAGAAGCTGGACACGATGGAGAGAAAGCTCTCGTCAGAGAGATGTGCAACGTGAGTTTGAATTGAAAAACAAATAATTACAATTGTTCTATTCAACGTTAAACGACAAATTTTTCTATCCCCACCAGGTTGTATGGCGGAAACTGGAGGAAGGCCCTGCGCAAAACAGGCATTAACACAATCATCGAAAACGAACAATACGTCCAACGAAGCGTTCAACGAATCAATTCTTAGCCATAAGGTGTATAATTTTATAAAACGAATAATTGTATTATAGGTGTTTTATATTATTAACAAATTGTACAGATTATTAGCATGTAGAAAGCCGCAGGCTTGCCTAGATCGATTGTTGATTAAAAATTTCTATTTTCTATTACACATTTTTTTGCGCCAATTTTTTCATCCCTACCTCGTCACTTTTTTACAGCCTCTGAATGGCGCGACATTGCACCTAAATACTGTGCGACGTTTCATTCCCCGGGGGTAGAAAAATATTCTTAGCTCGAAGCGAAGACTCGGGCGTAGAAGGTCGCCGCGGCTAATCATCGAGGCCGTGTTTACTCAGCGATGCTTTGGGCCCTTTGAAACTTTGCTTCTCTTCTCTCACACATCCCTAGGAAATTTCCTTCTGCGAGTATTCATCTGTACGTGTGCACGAAGTGTGCACACGTGGACAGACTGAAACAGACTCAGATGTGTTTTTTTCCTCTATTTTTAACTGTTCAAAGGATTTCAGCGCTCAATGAGATGATGAGTTGCAAAATCGACCCAGAAAATAGTGGAGCGACGCCGGGGAGTAGACGTCGGTGGGTGTTCATATTTTTTGAAGCTTATTATAAATGTTCGAGATAAAAAATGAATGGATTTTGGCAAATTTGTAAAATGTAAAAAGTTGTTTAAAAAATGAAGTTTCTGGAGTTTTCGAATAAGCGAGTGGGAACTTATTGTGTTACACAGTAGCGAAGTTGAAAATAAAACGTTACAAAGTAGAAAATTCACATTAGACAATATTAATTTATCGCAGATATAGACTCGCATTGAAAATAAATTTTTCTAATCGTTGTATTATATTTATTCGAACAAAAATATATACGTGTTATTTCAACAATATCTTTCGAAATGGAACAGAAAATTTAAGATTTAAAACAATTATCTACTAATTAGTTACGTATTACAATTCGATATTTGATTGTCACGAAATACCTTAATATATTTACGTAATTCATATTTACATGCAGTAAATTTTTCTTTATTTTTGTTAGTAAATAACGTAGATGAATGAAAATAATTATAGTTTCAAATAAATATTATCTTCTTTTCAAAAGTGATCAATTTTTTAGTAGATAAATTTTCCAAAATTTAGCAACCTTTTTTCAGTTCAGTCTTCGCACGTTCAATTTATTTTCACATTCTCAATCAAAAACAAATTAACAAATAGACGACAACCATAATTTAAAAAAAAATTCTCTAACCCGAATACCATTGTCTCAAGGCATCCTTTAATGACCGCACCGCAGAATATTTCTTCTCGAAAAAAAAAAATAATCCAGTCTTTTTCTCGCGTAAACTGCATCAGAGGCGTTATATTTATAGCCGAAAGTTTATATCGAACAGTCTCTGATCTTCAAAAAGCTCCATCCGATCTCTCTCTCTCTCTCTCTCTTACAAACCGTACGTCACGAGGTAAGAAAAAAAAAATTACTCCTTCTCTTCTGTGTATGTAAAAAAGCGCGGGGCTAGTGTACACAACGCCACACCACGTATATACATCGATAATCTGCGGCGTGAGCTTGCGCGGTACGGGCGAAAGCTTGGCCGCCGCGCGCCTCGAGAGAAAGTCTCGAGGAACTTCGCGTCTCGAAAGGACTCGTATGCTATCGCGCGCTAAGCTCGTACACGTTTTTGTACTAGGGGGTTGAGCTTTTAAAATCGAAGTGCAACGACAAAAGCGCGGGAAGAGCTTTCGGATTCAAAAGTGATCTGCTTTTTATAAATAGTAATATATATATATAGATACAGTCTGGAAATTGCGGTAAATAGAGAAATGGTATTGTGCAGATGTTAGAAGAAAAAGGAAATCGGCGGGGAGTCGAAGCGAGTCGCGAGAGATGAGTGATGTGCGTGCACGGGGGCTTCGCGGAGGACAATGCTAGGTTCGTTCTGCTGGCCTTCGTCCTCGCGGCTTATATGCTCGCTGGAGCCGCGCTCTTTCAGACGCTCGAATCCGATCTCGAGATTCGACAGGTCAGTTGTTTTCATATCAGTATGGAAGATATGTATATATATACATATATATTTTTTTTTTACAAAATGAGCTTACATTTGCTGGTATTTTAATTGGAATATTATTTTGGCTAGTGACGTATGCAAATTCGACAAAATTGCTTTTGAAATAAACAGGGTAATTTGTGCGATTTGTTGAAATTCGGATTTGTAATTAATGTATTAAATTGGGAAATAAATTGAAAAATAGCGAGTTTCAAGGGTCGATGATCCTGGATTTTAAAAATCGTTTGAAATCGATAACCCAATGAACGATTTTGCGTAGAAAGCTTCGACAACGGATATTTCTGAATCTTCGTTAAACAAAATAAAGTATAGAAGTCTTGTCAATGACAATCGGTTAGCCTAGCGGCAGCGGCTAGCAATGAAAATTCTATAAAATAGTATAGGGTTAAGCACCTGGATTTGGATCAAGGGAAATCGATCTAAAGAAAATATGCATGAGGCAATCCGAAATTGTGATTGCATTTCGTTTAACTGCGCTCATATAGGTATACATCTAGATATATACACACACACACATATATATATATATATATATATATATATATGCATATATATGTTCGAATTATATTTACGATAATTGCGCTTACAGTTACTTATTATTAATAATTTGACTGACCCACATTTGACAATAATCTATAGAGGCCGAGAGTTCAAGTTGTCTGCGTTCTAGTTTAAACAAAATCGTGAACTTGTCCTAGAATCCGATAATTTATAGCTTTTCGGAAAAGCCGGTCACTTTTTGCTTCTACGTCGCTGTCTGCGACTACAATGCGTTTGAATACTTTATGGTCCTAACGATACAATATGAGCATGTCGATTGCGAAAATTGCAATGGAAAATGCACTAGTGCGTACATAGATTTATACAACAAATTTGTAAAATTAAAACGCAATTGATTAAAAAAAAAAGAACAATGGATAGTTAGCCGATCCGCGTTTGGTAATCGCAATCAAATAAAAAATGAAAAACATATTATTTTTCCTATAAAACAATAGAGAGAAGAACACCGCGAAGAAAAAACAAAGAAAAATGAAAAACTAAGGTTTCACGCTCGAAGGTGAACGTCGAAGTGCATATAGCGTCTGAACTCTCGGCGATCTTGCTCGTATAGTTTCTTTATTAAAGCTATAGCACGTTGAGTATCTAAGGAGGACAAAGATAGAGGCCCACGAAGGCATTAAATAACAATATATAATCGTGCATCAATCGATATACCGGTCTCTCCCTGGATTCAAAAAGACGCGAATAATGTTTTTCTTGAAAAATACAATTTTTCCTCTCTGTTCAACCTATACTTTTGAAAATAACAACATCTCGGTCAGGGGTGTGCAGAAACATTCGAAAACTTTCGTTCCACAATTTTCATCGGACCCTATACTTTGCGTTTGCGCGAAACGGAGTCGCCGTTACTCGAAAACCTTTGTGCTTTTTTTCGCTCTTCATCTTAGGCCGCCGAATTCTGGCGAGTCTACCAGGCTTTTCGTCGACATCACCTGCGAGGCAGCACTCAGGCATTGCAACGTCTGCACGAGTTACTTTACGCCTACGGCAATGCCTCGGCTATAGGCATAATCAACAAGCGTCGACGCTGGGACTTTTCGGGCAGCTTTCATTTCGTCGGTACCATCGTCTCTACCATCGGTGAGTCTCTTTGCATATACATGTGTGTGTGGGTGGTTCTCTGGTAGATTGACCGGTAAACAATTTTTTTTCTTGCCAGCAATTTTGAACGATTCTTCGACTCTGCTATTAACGCGTGAATCTCGAACTAGAAATTATTGAAAATAGGCGTCAAATATATCAAATTTTGAAAATGTCGACTTTAATTCCTCGTAACTTGGAATAGGTTGGTGAAAAAAAAAATTTAATTATACTTTCTTGAGAGTGCATAGAGTGTCAAAGAAAAGTTTAAAATTATTTAGAGGAATACATTATTTTGACTGGTCAATTTGTCAGAAAATCCCTTATACGTGTATTTACCATTTATCAACGAGATAAACCAACAATGATTATCAAAGAAATTCGAAATCATTTAGAAGGTGCATTAACCGGTCACTTTGACTTAAAATCACTAATATATATTATGTATATATACAACGTATCCTAGAAATGAAAAATAATATAATATATATTTGGAGAGAGGACGAAGGAATATGCGAAAAATGGTGTCGGTTTCGGGTCGTCCTATTCACGAGAATGAGGCCTGGGAATGCTAATAACTGCGTGACCCGGAGCGCGCGCGTCTCTGGTATATTATATACGGGCGCGTCGTTATGGTCTCAAGCTTTTGAAATTTTTCACGATTCTTCATTAGACTTGAACCAATTCGAGTAGGGCAAGCTGTGGCTTTTATACACACACACACACACACACAAGTATTATACGTATAACAGGTATTCGACGTTATTTTATTCTACATGTGTACGTATAAATACACATAAAGATAAAGAGAAGCACAGAAATTGAAAAGTTATTTGTATTATTTCAGGATATGGAAGTACGGCGCCACAGACGTCAGCCGGAAAGGCAGCCGTCGTTCTCTACGGATTTTTCGGCTGCTCTGGTAATAAAATTGAATTAACGGCTATTGCTCGTGCATATATGCAAATTTTGTTTATGCTCGTATGCATACAAAGTTCGGGTTGAAAAAAAAATTCTTTTTTTTTTCCGCGAAGTTACGTTCGTTTGAGTTTTATTTTCTTGCCTTATTATACGAAGAAGAGCGAAAACGAATTGCAGTGTGTTAACGAGGCGATCGTGTCGACGCATAAATTACAGAGTCCGCACCGATTCAAAACGCCCTTCAATTACACGTACCTTAATGTACTGTACACCTATGTATTGTCAACAAAAATATATACAAGGAGCGAAACGTGCACTGTATTTATATATATATGTACATTTTACACATATACTGTATATAAGTTTATATATATATTACACATACAAAACTGGTGATAACGCATGACGAGGATGGTCGATGACGATGATTTTTCGTTCGTAGGCGGAATATTGTTCTTCAATCTTTTTTTGGAACGAATCATCACATTCCTGGCGTGGATCTTGCGCAGTTTGCACTTGCGCCGGCTGAAAAAGCGGCTGCGCCAGACGACCTTGGCCAGTTCGCGACGGATAACGCGAACATCCAAGAACCGGGACGGCAAGAACACTTTACCAGATATCCTCGACGATGACGAGGAGGAGGTAAATTGCATATTAATGATTCGAAAATTTTATTAATATACTTTTTTTTCTTTTTATTCACACTGGGCCCTTAGGGCATGCTTCTGTTCTCGAAGTCGTGGACGCGACGTTTTAAAGCTTCGCGCTTCGAAAATTTTATAAGATACCGCGAAAATTCGGTTGATTAAAGTTACAGATCAAGAATAAAGGGGATTTTTACGGGGTTTTACAGCCTTTCCTTGAATTTTGAATGGTTGTAACGAAAAATTGGTATTATTGTATGACTAATTTTGTATTTCCTCTTTCTTTCATTTCTTCGTTTCTCGTGATTTTTTCATTTGTCAAATTATGTCAAATTTCTACGTAATTTTGGACTATAACGTTCTTGACACATTTTTGGGCAAAAATTTAGCTCTGTAGTAATAATAAATTTTTGGTTAAATGCAATAACAATTTAGGGAAAGACTTATTCTTAATATCCGGAAAATAATACGTAATGATTTATTGGCGACAGAAAGAAGATAACTTAATATAGTTAACTGTAATTTTGTATACTTCAAGTACACACATAATATATGACCTTTACACCGTAAAGTAATCCATAGAGTGCTTCTGGGCTTTTAATTATTAGATGTACTTACATATGACTTACAATTATAAATATTAGATTGGTATACATAGCAATATACCGAGCGGGTAGAAGAGAGAAGGCGATTGTATCCTTATCAGTTCTAAGAAATTTCCTCATTTACAGGTCCAAAAGTTGATCGGCAATCGAGTTCCCACTATACTTATATATTTCTTATAACTGAGAAAATGATTAAACGAAGATTTATCTTTGAAAAATATTCATCAAACTATTGATTTTCTGGAATATTTTTCAAGATTGGATGACTATGCCTTTGCAATAAAAATCGACACGCGTCGATTTTCTATTAGTTTTCGATTACAATGTTATTATACAAGTTCAGTCATTACAACTTAAAAACATGCTGTTTTTAGAACAAGTTGTAATAAACAATATTGGCGCGTGAAATTATTCAAAAAAACAGATATAACGCAAATGAAATAGCTGAAAAGTAGGGCAAAAGGTTTAAATTATTGTGCAGTAATGAAAAAGTGGCACTTCGACTTTTATAAAAAAAAATAGCTATAAAAAAGTTTGAATAAAAAGACACAGATGTTTTAAAATACCACAAACTCCAGACATTAATTTAGTTATGAGATGACGTTAAAAACGAATAATATTATTATAGATAGTATTATTAGTTGAAAAACACGTGGCAAATTAATCGAATCACAAAAATTAAGGGCGTAAAAGAGTGGACAATATGAAAATCAAAAAGTACCTTATGAATTACTTTCGAGTGTAAAGTTCAAATAAAACCTTACGGATACCTTGAACAAGTAAAAATTTTTCTGTGACCGAAAAATCGTTACGTATTATTATTTAAAATTAAAATGAACCCCGTGATATACACCAAACAACTATAAATTTCTCTATAACTAAATTTTTATCGGACTTCGAAGATTTATCTTATCACAATAAATATCTAATCATCCCAACGTTTCATCGCGTAAACGAACGAATGTTGTTATAATTAGAATTTCACAACAGATTTCGAGATCTATTTTCGTAATAAAACTCGAGAAATGTTAAATAAACTGCTCACGTAGAAAAAAAAGCTCGTATCCCAGTTGTTAGTCGTGTAAACTAAGCGAGCTTGCAAAGCTTTATAATATTAATTCAAGCGCAATATCGGGGAATTCGCAGGTGGGATTGGAGCACTGGAAGCCCAGCGTATACTGGGTGATGCTGTATCTATCGCTGACGTCTTGTGCCGTCGCGTGCACAGCTGCAGCCCTTTATGCGCCTCTCGAAGGTTGGAACTACTTGGAAGCGCTCTACTTTTGTTTCGTGAGCTTTGCGACCATCGGTTTCGGTGACTATGTTAGCACTCAAAGGCCCAACTATCCCTACGTTCATTTGTACGTTTAGCGAGACATAGGGTGTATATAAACGCCTTTTTTTTATTCTGTCACCGATTTTACTTTTAATTTTCGATGTCACAGGTATAGATTTGCCAACTTTGTATTTTTGGTAATTGGATGCTGCTGCATTTATTCGCTTCTGAACGTCACGTCGATCGTCATAAAGCAAGGGTTGAACTACGTCATACGGAAATTCAATTGTCAGAGCCGATTCATGGCTGCGCCGCACTTGCCGAGGAGAAGGTAAAACATTTAGGATTTATTTAAGAAAAATGTAGTGATAGTTATCTATTGGCAAACACGTCTATACCGATTTATTTATCTTTTCTGAATTTAAAAAAAAACACCCGATCAAAGTTTACTTTATCCTAGAATGCATACATCATGGGTAATAAATCGTTATATAACGAAAATGATACGACGAAATTGCAAAACACTTTTTTTTAATAACATCGCAGAACAGGAAAGTCAACTATTAGTTAAAAATAGCAATTGTTCCAGTTAATACTTTAACGTTGCAAGGACAGCCTTTTTTAAGTATTCTTTTGACAGTTTATTCTGAACAAAAATGATTTTTAAAAAATCCGAGTAGTATCCATTCCAATATTCCACTACACAAAGGTTGCTCTTATATTGATAAGTAAACAAATCACGTCCCTGTATAACAATTAAAACAATAATCATATATATTTCTCCCGCAAATAAAATACACTCATGTAAATAAAATGTAAACTTTAAAAACCATTAATAATTCAATCCATAGATCATCAGTCTCGGCAATTTATTACACTCGTCGCCGACCAACTAAGCTGATGCCCCGCGACACAATTCGTCCAGAGCACGATCATTGCGGCCTCGACACTCCTCGTCGAATGTCCGGCGAGCTCATCTCCATGAAGGAGTTTCTGTCGGCAAACAAAGTCTCGCTGGCAGTCATGCAAAAACAGCTCTACGAAACGGCTCACATGCAGCATGGGATTTTACCACCGACATCACCACCTCTGCCTCCTTTGCCTCTGCCAACTTTACCGGCCATCGCAAACCGTCATCACAATCAAGGTCCAGGAGCTGTTGGACCTCTCGCCATAGCCAGCGAGAAGTTCGAAGGTGCTAACTCCAAGAGCTCGGTCAACTGCAGATAGAGCTGATTTTGCCGTGTTGTATGATGTTACTTTTCCCCTTCTTGGTCGGCTGCACTCGATTATATTTTCTGCGATGTACAGTTTTGTCGATGTGTCACTTGAGCGATGAGATTGTCGGTGCGGTCAGACCCTTGCTTCTTCGTATATGTAATTGTAAAGACTTAGAAAGAATTATGAATATTTTTGATAAAAACAAGAGGATCTAACGTTGGTATATAATAGTCGATAATGTTTTTCGAGAGGCTTGTGTTAGTTTTTTGCGCCAGTTGTTGTGCGTTGTTTGTTCGAAAGCTTTGCGAGCTTGGAAACTTGTATAAACAGAGTTATTACTTCATAGATTATGTTTAAGATTGTAAAAGATGTAGGTGCAAGTGTTACGCATGATGAAAATAAACAAAAAAGATTACAATTAAAGTAAAAGTAGCGGTGAGACGTAAATAACGACCAAGTCAATATTTGCTCGTTGTTACTTTATTTATCTTTGGGATCGTTATAACAGTATTTTCAGATTCAACTGAGACAATACTTTTTATTTTTCCGATCATCCTTATGCAACGGCTCAACCGTTTTATACATTTGTGTGTACGTAAAATACACGTTTTGAGCAACGAGCTCTACAAGTCGGAGCGTATAGACGATAATTTTGTAATTTTTTTTTTTTATTTTTTTTATTTTTTCATTATCATGTTCTCTCAATTGTTCTCTTTTTTTGTTTAACGACAGGCTTATTCTCTCTTGTGCTTCGTTTTTTTTTACTTCTGTTGTCTATTGCAAGAATTGAAAAATGGAAAGTCACACATTAGCATACTAGAATACGTTCGATGACAGTAAATTCTCTAATTGAACCGAATACGCTTCCACAGACGAAAAGACGAAACTGTTTCTGTGTAAGTGTTGTGTGTACCATGTTTGTGGTAACGTGTGGTATGCGCATTTGTTTGGTGTTATTATTCGTGTATTAATCTGTCTGTGTATCGTATCAATGACAAATTATTACATCATAGCTACATGGTAAGGATGTGTACGTTTTCATGCTGATTCGAAGCATATCTTCGGGAAAGATTCGGAATAGACATAGAGTTGATAAGTTCATACGGAGAGACGAGCAAGATGAACAGTGAGTTTCATCTTGAAAAAATGGGATTGGACTCTATTATTTCGTTTTGCTTCGCTAAACAGATTTACACGACTAAATCCGCGTAATATGATTACGACAAGGCTTTATCCGTGAGAGGTGTCTTCGATTCGTTAAAATTACGAAATATTTATCTAAAAATCACGAAAGTACGCTCGTTCGCTTGCTACGGAGTAAAATTAGCAGCAACGCTCGTTCTTACACGTAATTATTATTTTTTTGTGTCTTTACTTTTTCTCTAAAGTACTTTCCGTCGCTTCGATAGCAAGATCCGACATGAGGAGTATTTAACGAATTATTCCAAAGATTTTTAAAATAATTATCTAGCAAGACGAAATCTGGTAGTATCATCTACACATCGAGTATTTGTTAGACAGTCGTTTCTCATCGCTAAGCCATTCGTTAAAATTTGTGATTTGTTTAATTATTCTTTGTATGATTTAAGACAGATTTTTAACAATAAGTCTATCTCTCGAAAATCGACATAACGTATCGTGGGATACCTTTTAGCGGCGCACAAGACCGCCCGAGACAAAACAACAGCACCCATTTACGTAAGGGTGAGCGCGCGCAATGCTCAACATCGCGCTGCGCCAACAAACTGCGTTCCAGGCGTGCAAACGCATTTTATTCAATAGATCACCAATCCTCGATTATCCTGCCGATCTTCGTATCCTGTTCTTACTTCGTGCAACCTGGCAGAAGCAGCAGCAGCAACAAGCACAGCGACTTATCAAGGCTTCGCTGTGCACAAAATAATCTCTCGATCGCCAAAAAAAGAGAGAGAGATTCTCATTCTCTCCCTCTGCAGCAGGGCGACAAGTATCTGTGTCAAAAAAGGCTCCAGGCCGCTATCACGCGGCATATTTCGATTGAACCCTTCAGCGCATATCGCGTACGCGAGCAAACTGTGGACCGCTTGTCAGCAATTCAAATCCATTGTTGTTGTTGCTGATGGACAGCGTTTCGCCGTTGGCACCAGTTACCCGGATTATGCGTGGCTTCAAGAATTCCGATTCGCTGTTCGGTTCCTGATTGCTGTTGATCGGCTTGCTATTCGCAGCCGAGCTACTGGAGGTGGGCGGCGGCGGTTGATTTTGATTCTGAGGTGGACGGCTTCGAGGGCGGGGTATTTGATCCGCCGGCTCCATCAGACTGGAGTGCTTCTTTCGCTGATGTTGCAGAAGTTTCGCCTGTGCGTAATACATTTATACTCGTTAGTATCGGTTTTTTATTTTATGGAAGTTGCGGACTCGTGACCTACTTTGCTGGCATACTGCTTGTGGCACCATTGGCAGCCCTGGGGAGCAGTTTTGATACTACCAGCGGCCTGGCTGAATGTTGGATTTGGTACGCCAGGAATGTCGAACTCCTTGTTTCTATTGCTCGGTGGTAAGGCTGCCCCAGGATGATTTTTCATTATATGCGCTTTACGTTTGCTGCTACTTTTGTAAACCTTGAATAACAGAGTTTTGCTTAGTGGTTCTCTGATTTGATCAAATATGTATGTTAACTTGAAAGACAAAACTCACTTTGTCACAATATTGACAATAATAGTCTCTCGTTTGACGCAGAATTGGCAAACTAAGCTCTGGTACGGACTCGGGTGGAACATCTGGATGTCGCTTGGCTAAGTGATTAACTAGCATACCCCTACGCTTAAAACCCACTTGGCAACGACGACATTTGTAAATAAAACGGTCACAATCTACTGGATTTGTCTGCTGCTGAACAGTTATGAAAGATTAGAAAATATTAACGGACTCGTAAATATTTTTACTCATAAACATTAGACAAACCTTTGGAATTGCTTTTTTGGCACGATTATTTGACGTTATTTGGTCCTTGTTAGTCTTTTGTGTATAATGTACACGAGTCACATGATCTTTGAGTTTGTCTTTTCGTTTAAACTGTTTCCCACAATTGGCGCATTGGAATTCCCTAAAAACATATCTCTAGTGGCGAAATTCTGATTTCAAATTTACAAACAAAATTATCATTGCTTAAATACCTGCGATCAGAGTGTTTTAATAAATGCATTCTCAATTTATCTGCCGCAGGAAAACATTTCAAACAAATCTGGCACTCGTGTTTTCGATCGAAATGATGTGCTCTAGCGTGTTTACGAGTTAATGCATAACTCGTAAACGATTTTGGGCAGTGAGGGCAGGTGAAAGTTTCATATTGATTGAGGTGAGTTTCTGAAAAATCTTTCAAAGTGAATACGCGCCCAAATGCTTCTCTACACACAGGACACTCGAGAGTCTGTCTTTCTTCTGAAATTGAATTCATTATAGATTAATTATGAGAAGTAAACTTTGATCTCAATAGTGTTACCACGACTTACTTTGATGAGTCTTCAAATGACGGGAAAGAGAAGAATTGTTTAGAAACGTTTTTAAACAGATGTTACATGCAAGTGATTCGTTATCTTTGACACCATGTACTAGGCAGTGTTGTTGAAACTTTATTTTTGTTGAAAAACATTTTGAGCATACTTCACATTTGTAAATACTAGATGAGACAACGTTCGCGTTTTTCTCTGAAATATCTGTTTGATCAGATTGTGTAATTTCTTGTTTCATTAATTCTAACTTAGAATCTGGAGAGTTTTCATTTTCTTTATCTTTATCTATTAGTTTTGGAGATTCTAAATAATTAAAGTCTTTGCTAACACTTCTAAGAATACTTATATCACTTGAATCATTTTCGTCTTCGTCAACCTCTAAATATTTTCTGTAAACATTCAATATTCATTAGGAAAACGTTAATGTACTACGAAATTTAGAATATTTTCAATTAAAAACTCACTGGAATGAGCCACGAGTAGCTTTGCGCTTCTTTTGTAGTTTTGTACAATTATTACGTAATTTATCGACATTTGAACTTTTGGTAACCTTTTCATCTGCTATCTCAAGAGGTCCAGCCTTTATGTGAGACTGAGTGCAGAAATCTGCATTTGACTCTGTCGAAAAGGAGTATTTAATAATAAAAATTCTATGTATTGTATTGTTTGTTACATCGTTATCTTACCTAAATTGTTTCTATATTTAACTTCAAATACTGGTAAGTTTCTTCGTTTACCATATTCAAAACTTGGACCAGCTTTCAATTCTTCGTTTGGCATTATATTTCGAGTTGTAAGAAATATGATACCAGCATTTTGTTGGCTTATAACTAAGTTTTGTTCATCATAAGTTTTAGCAGGTCTCACAAAACGCATCCAATTTGAAGAATCTGAGCAGAAGTAAATGTTGCTTTCATTTTCTTAATATTTGAAAAATTTAAACAAGTAATTTTACTTACTTTCATCAGAAATATCAATCTGCAAAAATTCCGAATCCTCTTTGGTTTCTAATATTAAAGGCAAACCTTCAATGGGTGATCCATTGTACGGGCATAAAATACCTTCTATTGGACCAAATTGAGTACGACGACGAATATTTCTTTTTGCAAAAATTCCAAACTCTGTTAAACCATTAGCAGTGTCAGAGGATGGTAGTTTTTCAATAGATAAGTACAGGCCTGGTAATGTTGCAACAGCTCTGGAGGGTACTGGTTGATCAGCAATAGTACACACACTGTGCAAAGTACAATCTGCCGCATCTGTACAAGTGCTATCACAGTCTTCATACCCTGAGATGTTTTAAAAATCATTAGATATTTTAATATAAATTTGTTAATTATTAATTTTATGTGTTTTACATTCCAGTCAACGTACATAGGGTGTTATCTTCTATGGCTTGATCTTTTGGCCACTGAACTTCTTTCTTGTTCGAGTCCAAGATTTGATTATGTTGTTCGTTAACCTTTTTGAAATTTTTCATGGGTGATATTTGTGCGTTGGTTTCTTCATCAATATCATGCGGTAAGATGGTTTCCGCCATTTGGTTGACAGCCTGCTCCAAAGTAGAATTGAGTTTCATAGGATTCATGACGTTGATTTGATCTTCTTGCATGACGAGAAAATCTCTGGTTAGTGTGAGCTCAGACCCTGAAATCCCTGACAGCATGAGTGGAGTAGATGAAGGTTCCAGATCTGAATTTGAACCTGTACTTATAACAGATTTATATTAAAAAATGTAATTACTTTAAAAATTTTCATTTATAAATTTTATACCACAATTACCTTGCATGAGTATCAATTCATTACCAACGCTAGAAACTAGTCCATCGCTTGTGCTGTCGGTGAAGTCTTCAGAGTTGTCACTTTGAGACAAACTGGGATTCGACGATTGATCGTTAAGCTGAGAGGAATAACCATTGTTAATTCGAACAGCAGACTCCGATGTAGATATAAGCGGTGAAGAAGGTTCCTGTAGAACAGCTACTGAATTGTGAAAGGGCGAAGAAGGTATCGGAACAGGTGTAGGAGAATATCTCGCAGCTGAACTCATATTAGGATCATGAGGACTAACCCGATGTTCAAAATCGGATAAGGGAGAATTAGCTCTGGAAGAAAACGAAACTTGCTCGTACGGATACATTCGACCGAAATCTCTAGCTTGATCGTCCACATACTCCACCTGCAACAAAATAACAACAAACTTCAAACCTAACTAACATATCCATTCATCGAAAAACAATGATCCCCAAAAAACTCTTACAACAATACTCAAAGAACCAAAAAAATTATCCATAAAAAAGCTTTCGATGACTCTCTAAGTCATAGATTGTAGCTTTGTCCCCTAAAAAGTCGAAAGCTCACCGTCAAAAATAGCAGTTTGTTGTTGAGCTTTCGCGGATTATCGCAGAAAGTCGATGAAGAGACGATGTTGTCATCGGGCCAGTTGCTCTCGTTGCAAACCTTGTCGATAATGGTCATATCCATGGGGTCAGCGATGACAACAGGGGCCCCCTCAGGAGGGCCCCCTTGGTCCATTATACTTCAGAGCCGAGTTATTCCTATGCACTGCCACTGCTGAAAAATCCCAGTTCGAGAAAACGCATTACGTTACGAGATCATAACAACAATAATACCACTGCTCTCCTCCACTCCTCAGTATATACGTATATACGTATATATATATATACCTGTACGTATATATATATCTATACATCAGCTATATACGTATATATATATATATATATAGCTGGCATGCACTGGACACAGTAACAGGGGAAAGTAGGCTACTGGCTGGATTCGAAGAAAGGCAAGGGGGAGAGATTTTTCGCGCGAGGCTTTCGTCTTTTGACAGAGAAAATTCACTGATGCAATGGAGCTTACTAACGTGTTGGCTCGAGTCTCCAATGCAGGAGGAGATTCGCTGATGGATATAAGCTGTCCAGCGTCGAGGAAGCAGTACGGGACCAGCGAAAACTGGGATAGCGAAAACTGGGATAGCGAATTTCGGAGCGAGTTACCAGCAACGTTCATCAACAATCGACTTTCAGTGACGCTCATTTTCTTCCCAATGAAACTTCTGTAGAGGTAGCTAGTAGTCGGTTGAGATTGAGTTCCACTGGAACGGCGGGAAAATTAGAACGATTGATTACGCTTTCTTTTTTTATTCGTAATTGTTTTAACGATTTTAACGATAACAAGGACAAAGCTCGTACAGTTTTGCGATTTGCAGCGGTGTGCGATGTGTTTTCAAGAGATGGAGTGTTGTATTTATAAACGTAGAAATTTGCGTAATGAGCGATCCGGAGCGAGACGAAAACAATAGCACGAATGTCTCGGTTTTGGAAAGGAACGTAATTTGATATAGCTTGCAAAGTTTGAAATACGTAATAGCTGCGACGCAAATTTTGGCAGTCGGTCTTTTTTTTCTCTATGCTATCGTTGATCTTAGCTTCTGACTCATGATAATTTTAATTCGGAATTCTAACCTTCAAATATGAATGTTTAGTTGGAAAAATCGACTTTGGAATATGACGTGAATATACTGCTGTTGCGATAAGCTTATCCCTTTTCAAAATTTGTTTACCCGAGTATTTGTATCAGTGAATGGAAATTTTTGATCGTTTACGAGTGATATATCCAATATTGGACTGTTGAATATCGGAAGAAGAAAACGTCTAATTTATTTTAATTCAATTATACTGTAAATATATACAAAGAATTTGTAAGATTTAAATGATTGATATTATTCGAGTTTGATCGATCTTTTTTACGTTTTATTTAATTTATCGTAAATTACTTGTAGAATCATGGCTGATCTCGGTTTTTTGAAGAATAAAACCATTGGATTTGTTGGCGGTGGAAATATGGCTCAAGCCATTGGACTTGGACTTGTTAAAAAAGGTTTGCGTGTTTATTATTTATTTTATGTTTTTATATACTTATGGTTACTTATTGTTATAGGTGTCATTAATCCAAACAATATATGGGTATCGAGTCGCACTGAGAAAACTTTGAGCTTATGGAAACACGTTGGGATTAACACTACTTTTAATAATAGTGAAGTAGTGTTAAATTCTGATATAATATTTTTAGCTGTGAAACCTCAAATGTTAGATGATGCCTTAAGAACTTGCAAACCTAATACTCAGATAACAGGTAAACTTTTTGTTTCTGTGATCGTGGGAATCCCATTGGATGCTTTGGATGATGTGAGTTATTATTTACATCCGTCTAAATTTTCATCTATCAATGATGCGAGTGATTACATTATCTTAAATTAATTTTAGAAACTAAGGAATATTGATAGTTCACCAAAGATTATTAGATCTATGCCAAGTACTCCAATGATGGTTGGTGAAGGAATAACTGGTCAGTAATTGCTATACGAAATAATAACAAAGCTTTTGTAGTTTCTGTTAAAGTATATTATTATGTTTCAATAGTATACTGCACTTTGAGAACGAGCGACGAAGAAGAAAATGCTGTGAATGCTTTGTTTTCGCAACTGGGTCTTTGTGAAAAAATTGCTGAATCTCTGATGAACAGTGCAGGAGGTCTATCTGGTTCAGGCCCTGCTTATGTAAATTTACCATCGCAAAATTATTATTTACACTAACAATAACATACGATTGTTACAAAAGCTTTATTTTTCACTTAGGCATACATGATAATAGAAGCACTCGCCGATGGTGCTGTAAAAAAAGGCATTCCTCGAGCTTCGGCCCTCAGATTTGCAGCTCAAGTACTCGTTGGTGCTGGAAAAATGGTTTTAGAAACAGAAAAACATCCTGGATTACTAAAGGATGAAGTATGCTCACCTGGTGGATCCACTATCACAGGAGTTCACGCAATGGAATCAGGTGGTGTGAGGTAAATTTTCAGCTTTTGCAATGAATTCTACAAACGTTTATTGAACTATCTTCTAACGTATGCAATACTCGTTTCAGAGCTGCTATGATAAATGCCGTTGAGGCGGCTGTTAACAGATCTAATGAGTTGACCTCGTTGTTATGTAAAAAGTAATGTGATATTTCTTATACCTATATCTTTTAATCAATGGTTAAAAATACCTCGTATACATTACCAATTCTTAATTTATTAAATAACAATTGAACAAATTACGTAATACACGTATAAACATCTTTAACGCAGACAATAAAAACGAAACTTTCTTTGTGATACAAACAAAGCAGTTTCATTATTTCTGGACTACAGAAAGATCGACCACAAATACCGATACATCAAAAGCCGAACTATTCAATTTGTCAGTCAATTTCAACGAACCAATTCAGCTCATCTCTACACGTCGACCCCCAACGACCGCTAAGTATACCGAAAAATTAATTTTCTCCCAAAGATCATTAAAAAATGATCGATATACGAGGCTTTCGAAGGGTAGCTTATCAATTCAAAAAGGTAACCACGCGCATCAAGAGGGGGGAGAAATAATATCGCAAACATAAGTGGCTATATCTCCCTGGGTCCGTTGTCATCAACAGGGGGGGGGGGGAGTATATCGCCCTAGTTCGCCAAGGCAATTACCAAGTTGTTAAAATCCTATTTCCAGGGAGGCATCGTCATGCACTGCTGCGGCCCGAGCGTTAACCGAAGCAACAGATGACACGCGTAGGTAAGAGGAGACCCCTTATTAAGAGACGTATGGACTCTTTCGTGTGCGTGGCTCGTGCCATGTGGCGATTTCTCACTTTTTTTTTTTTTATTTTCTCGTCCAAGGGGGAAGAGAGAGAGAGGGACTGGTTTACACGGAGTTATGCATACGTCACCCGGAAACTGACGCGTTGCATCGCGATAATTTGCTGCTTTTCGGCTTGACTTTCGATACGGGGTTGGGATCGTTTTACGACGGCTTTGTTTGCTTATACATACCACGAAACTTGCTTTTAACAATTTTTCCTTTTTGAACACTTTTGTTACGGTCGGCTTCCTTTTATTTTATTGCCTTTTTTAAGGGCTGGTACCGAAAGTTTACTTTTAACGACTTCGAATTGTTGGTAGAAAATTATTTCAACGTGTACTGGGTTCGAATTGAAATATTGAAAGATAAACATTGAAAATTACAAAGTTACTCACTTTATGCAAATAAACAATTACTTCAACGCGTTAAATGATATTTCTATAACTATACATTAAATAATGTTTGAAAAATACTTACGCATTAAAAAAAATTACATTGGAAGGAAAATCGGGACGACTAATGCGTAAGTGTTTTAGGAATTTCGTTACAATTCTTGAAATTTTATACGATAGTAGAGAGTTTTCAAGGGAAGGCACTGACTAAATTTGAAGTGGTCCATATTTTCACTTCAAAACAAGTGAAATCATAATACGTAGAAAGTAATAGCGAATATCAATTTTACTTTCGATATTCAACGTTTATTTACTATTAATTGGTAATATATCAAGGCAGCTTTTACATTTAGCGAATAATTCGTTAATTAGAATTTAATCTAATTGATGCGAATTTTATTAATTCGTGAATGTGGCGAATGATTGTAATAGAACTTCGTATTTGGTGACAAATTCAGTTTAAAATTTGTATTTTCTGCTGAATCCATCCATCGGTTAATTTTCAATCCTGCGGTGAGTGAATTTTCAACTTTCTATTGTAACTAGCTATCGGCGGGACTTATAGAACTAAATTAAAATAAACGTAGACTATAATTGCATTGTTACAAAAAATAAAAATTTTCAATTTAGTAATTGGCATTTCAAAGGTGTCTCGTCCCCTTAAGGGCACGATTGCATTGTCCGTGTTACTCGCGATATAAAAACTTCCATTTAGCTAGAAAAAACATTATCATTTTCGTGTGTCACTTTCAGACTGTAACTCAGACCAGTCCCCTCAATTAAATTTCATTTCACCGATAAAAACGTCTTTATTGCTGAACGAAATTCAACGTCTTTATTCCACTCACAGTCAATCAACAGAAAATAAAAATAAAATAAAAAAAACCCGTAACTTCTCCCCTCGAGCACGACAAAGTAGCCCCTAATGAAAAACTAAATTATCCGATAAGAGCCGTATTCGAAAAACTCTAATAGCAGGCCATCTCCGCATAGTGCAGTGCCTCGTCGGAGGGATGAAAGGTGCAGCCAACAACATAATACAACGCACTGCAGAGCGACTCAAGAGAGTCAAAAGAAGAAGAATAAAAAAAAATGCACGTATGTAAGGGAGGAAAAGGCGGGACGAATCCGGAGCGGCTATTGAATTAGAGGAAGGGCACGCGCCAGCCGCGTGGCGATACTCATCTATACCGTTGTCTTCTCTCCCTCGCACTCGCGTAAGGCCCCAAACGAGACAGTTGTGCTGAGGCAGGAGGGATGTATACATATTTCTATATATATGTGTGTGCGCAGGAAGATATAGCGGTGCAGCAACGTGCCAATCGAGAAAAAAGAGAGCGAGACCGCGTGTGCGTGACGGCACGCGATACCCGCTATATTTATGGTACATTATGTTCTCTCGAGCTGTTTATGTAGATGTATGCGCGTGTGCCTGTGGGGGTTGGGAGAGGGATGAAGATGGACATCTTTCGATGTACAGTAACGTTTCTGTATATTTTATGTACGAAAATTGTATTTATTCATCGTTTGGATATTTACAAGTTTGTGCGTCTGTGTAGGTATTTATTTATGTATATATAAAATCGGCTTTACAAATCTTAAGACTACATTAAATAAAAGAGATAATGACACGGAATTAGAGAAAATTTCGAACAGTTCGCGGTGGTGCCCAATTTATTGGTAGCTCATCTTTGGCATGTGCTTTTGCTTTTTTTTCCTCTTTCTTTCGAACTGTGAAATTATATATATATATAGGTAGCTTGATCGCAGTATGCTGGCTTAATAAATATATACGTACAGTCTTTTATCGACAAGCTAACCGCATTTTTCGTTTCATATTATGTATAATAATTATTTAAAAAAAAATGGACAGATTACATACGTCGGAGGCAATTTTAACGATGCACTAGTGTCATTTGTTTATATAATAACGTCAGTAGAGGAACAATTATTCCATACTGAGTCGACGCGTTTGTACACATGATAATATAATAAATAATCTAATATAGAAAATATTTCGCATTTTATGCATATATTGTAATAGATAGATACACTCGTGAAAATGCATATCTAAATATATTGTTCGACAGAACTAGTTAATACTCATCACTTATATGTACCGCACGAAAGGCAGACATTATTATCTTAAGTACTTACGGAGGTATAAAATATATTTTACGAACAAATGGACTCAAATGTTTATAATAGTGAACTAACTACTTTGAAAATTTTCTAGCTTCTTAATGTAATAACTATACCGATAAAAAATAGTAATGTGTTACGCTTAAGAACATTTATTTATTAACAAACGGCTTCTTTGAAAGAAGAAAATATTTATTTGTTCTTTCTTTTTCTAACTCAAGTGAATATTTTCATTGCAGTTATACATAGCATCTAATAAGTTACACATACTTTTTAACGCACCCAACCGCATTTTTATTCGCACACAGTAAGTAACTTTTTAAATTCAAGTAAATATCTTTTTCTTCCAAAAATGCAATTCTCTTAAACACGGCAAACTCCTCACTGTGCACAGAGACTTTTTTGTGTTTTCTCCACTACATAATATCGTATGTACAATTTAATAATATAAAAAAAACAAACGTTTACCTAATCTTAATCGCAAACTTTAATCTCTCGCGCTGTACGTTAATGTAACTAGATAATACAAATTATACAGACTCAAAAACTAAAGAAAAAAAAAAGAATCTCACCCCAATGACAAACAACGTTCCATTCATCTCTTCTCATCGTGTTGCTTGAGCAGATCGCAAAGGGCGGCGATATACGTCTGAGCCATCTGGAGGGTTTCAAATTTGCTGAGTTTGTGATCGGCACCAAGGCTCGGCACGACTTCCCGAAGTTTGTCGAAGGCGTCGTTCAATCCGTTCATGCGTCGTCGCTCCCGAGCGTTAGCCGCTAAACGCCGACGCTTCAGGACACTCGGAGACGGCGGGACGTCTCTCGATCGGCGTCGACCGTTGTTTTTCCGAGGACTTTCGCTGTCCGGTTGATTGAGATCGGTTGACGTTTTCTGATGAAGAATTCGCGATCGATTTTAATGATACGGCGTAAAAAAAAAATTTTGTTCTTTTCTATCGATAATTATCGGAGACACTCGGACTTACCGGAGTAGCTACGTTACAGTCCCAACAGGAATCGGCAGATCTGTCGAGAGGCCCGCAATCGTCCGTCCTCACGCCCACAAGTTCAACGCCACGTATCTGCGGATGATCCTGCGGTGGAGTTTCGTAACACCTGTACCAACTGCCACCGGGGTTATTGTAGTCCGTCGAGTTCTCCTCGTATACCGTGACTCGGGAGCCGTTTCCGTAATCCGGTGAGTAGTGGGCTGCTTCGTATCTGTAATGGGATTCATGAATGAGGGTTTAGCTTTTTTGAATTTTCTAGTTTGTACGACGTTTGTAACTGTGCTGTGGTTTTAAGGCTGTTGGTTTCGTTTTGAATATTATTTTCTTTTTACTTTCAATGCTGGTTAATAATTGGTTAATAATTGTTGCCGAAGTAACCGGTCTTCTGAAGGGGATGTGATCTCTTTTAAAACGATGGTTGAAAAATTTTCGAGAATCTAAAATACTTTTTGTGACATTATAGATTAGTCATTAGTTTAGACTTATTTTCGCGTTAGATTGTTATTTCTTCAAGTTTTTTCGGTGGTTAAATTTAATTACATATAGAAACTTTAATATCCTCAATATTCAAAATGAGCCGATGGATCGGTTGAGCTCGAACTTGATAGGATTAGGATTATACCGTTAAAAGAAATTTGATATTGTAAAATATATTATTATTATTATTTTTTTTTAATAATGAGATGATTTTTAATAAATTTTCTGTTCATTAAATTCAAAATCCGGGTGTTCGTATCGAAAGGAGTCTATTAAAGAATATTCCCAGAAATAGCGATCTCAAACCATCTATTGGTTCTTCTTTTGTATCTTGCGGCTAGTGAAATTTCTATTTTGTGGTGTAACTACCTATTGAAGAGATTTAAAGAGGTCCTAGACCTCTAGAAGCATTCAAATATATATATATATATATATATATATATATATATATATACTAATATATTGGAATAAGTGAAACTATGAAAGCACTATTGAAAATATTTGAAATTTTAATTTTCGGATCATCGTTTTAAAGTAATTTTTACCCCTTAAGGGAAAATGAACAAATAATCACGAAAATTGCCTCTATTTATAGATTTGTTTAAACAATAAATAGTTTATACTCCGGCAAGTTTCAAAAAATTTATTTTAAATCTAATGTTTATTAGAACCTTCAATGTTATTAATTTTGTACGGGATAGAACTAAAATGATGGGAAAATATTTGTTGCAGGTCTACATAGAGAGTTACCATTAAATTTTGTTTAAATAATCAGTTTCTTAATTATTATTCTCACGTTATATTAAAAAATACGAATAATAAATAACCCGAGGCAAGGTAGAACAATTATTATCTTTAACTTTAAAAACCTGCATCCGAAGTTGCATTTTTTATTACTACATTTTATATTAATAGTGTCCTTAGCGCACGTTAAAAACAAAAGTAATAATTAACAAAATAATTACAAAAAAAAAAACAACGAAATTGTCGATGCATCCCTACTAAAGTCTAATCACCCTGTAGGGCAAATAAAAATTAAGAAATGAAAAAAATGTAAATCCAACGTACCGTTGAGGGGTGAGTACAGCAGCATAGGGTGATCTATCGTAGCAGCTGTCAGTGGATTGCGAATATTCATGATGTCCAGGTCCCTCGCGATGGTCCGTTAAGTGATCGCTATCGTCGGAGAAATCGCGCGAATTATACGAATAGCTCCTCAGTTTTTCGTATTTCGGTGGTGTATAAGGTGGCGACGAATAAACCACGTAGCCAGTCGGTTGCTTTTGAGTCGATGGTACCGCAAAAGCCATCGTCAACATCGTCGGCGAACCGGTCGATCGGTATTCGCTGTGATTACTCGATATCAGAGCCATTCTATTGTATCACTTTTTTTTTTCCACTAAAAACTCGACGCACTGTTCCGAGTACACTGGATACTCGTCAAAACTGTAACTTTAACCGGTGAAAAATCATGTCGTCCTTATCGATATGCAAATAAAAAAAAAGAAAAAAAAAAAAGAAATCGGTATCAACGAATAGATTCGGAGAGAAGAGCGATGCTCGCAGTAGCGAGTCAGAGTAACGAATGTGCGCGTGCCGAGCTCTTCTCTCGGGGGCTGACTCGACATCTGGTTCCTTGCGGCTATACGTACTCATCCCTTAGATAATGCGCACCTGGTCGCGCGCCTACTCCCACCTCGGCACCACCGACCACACGTTCATTCAGCCAAGCCTCGCGTTCTCAGTCATTAACTCAGCGATATGCTTCTCTTTTTCTTCTGCCGCGATATACATATGCGTATGTGTATATGTGTCGTTCGGCACATATATCGATGACCGCGAAGTAGTGAATGGAAACCGCGAAAGTATACTAGTTCGTTGTAATCAGGCTTCGCATTGTTCGGGAGGCGAGTCCGCGGATGCGAACTTCCAACTCTGCGGATGGAAGAGGCCCATTGAGTTTGACGTTTCCTTCCTTCCTTTCTTGTCTTTTCTTTTTTCATTTTTCTTTTTTTTTTTGCGGAGACTTTTAAGAAAGTTTACCGAGTATGGAGCTAACGAGAGGCTCGTTTTGTTGTTGAGCTACACAGTGCTTTTCATTCATATTCTCCATTGATTGACTGAACGAGCGGATTTGATGTATTCTGTGCTTCAAAAAACTGGGAAAGAGAAGATGAAAGGAGAAGATAGAAGACGAGTTTTGAAGTTGGGTGTAGGAAGTAAACGATTTGGAGTCGTAAATGTAAAACGTGTATTCCTAAATTGCTTGCGAAATGGTACATATATACAAAGTACTGGTAGTATTACGTTGCATCGAACCTTCCGATGCCGAATACCAAATTTCTTCGTGTGAAATGCAAAGCGAGAATCGGTGAGTTTTTCGTACCGAAACTTCTCAAGAGGTAAGATTCCGTGTTTGTCTTAACATCAGGATTGTGGGAAACGTTGACATCCTCCAGACTCATCTCTTCTGCCAATTTCGTGAAGTCCCATAATTTGATGGAACAGTCTAAAGAGCCTGTAGATGAAAATTATCGTTAGAGATGACATTTGTGGATACGATCAGTATCAAGAAATGAATTTCGAATTTGCTTACCGGATAGAAGAAGATTTCCGTCTCGACTGAATGAAAGACAATATATATTCGATGTATGACTTGCTAACGCTACGACCAAATGTCCATGGGCGAGATCCCATATCAGAACTCGACAGTCAGCACCGGCAGAAGCCAAAAATCTTCCCTCGGTTGAAAATGCAAGAGCATAGATAGGAGCTTTGTGGCCAGTCATTAATCTTACTTGGTTGCCGGATACGCAATCCCATAATCGAATGGTCATATCGCTGGAGCCAGAAGCTATGTAATTCGAATTTGGATGGAATTGAACTACATCGACGTCGGAATAATGACCTGCGAATATCCGCAACGGTTGATGGGAGTCGGTAGCCCAAAGTCGGGCTGTTTTATCGTGAGAACCGGTAGCAAAGTAGTAACCGTGAGGTGAAAATTTGACTGACCAAACAGGAAAAAGATGTCCTTTATAGCAAACAACGCATGTCCACGTATGCAGCGACCATAGTCTCACTGAAAAATATTTATGTTGTTTATTTGAAGTATTTTAATATTAGAAATACAATTTTTGTAAATTACCTGTTCCGTCTTCTGAACAGGAAAGTAATAGATTTCTATCTGGGCTGAATGAAAGGCAGTAAACAGGTCCGCTGTGACCGTACAATGTTCTTACTGATTCGGATGTTTTTTCATCCATCATTCTTACCAAGACATCATCTGAAAGTTGATTTTTTTTGGTTAATGAATTATTTTTCTGACACAGTTATTTTGATATGAGCAACAAATCAATTTAAATATACCAGCTTCGCGTTCCACATCTGCTAATTGTTCACCGTCTTTCATCATTCTCAATTTTTGAGGAACTAAACTGAAAACTTTAATCGATGAGTCACTAAACCCTACAGCGAGTAAGCTTGAGTCCTCAGCGATTTCAGCAGCTATAACGCTATTGTTAAAGAAAAGTGTAATTAATTATTAATGTTTATAATAATTTTATGTGTAATAATAAGGCTACTTACACATTTACGGAATTCATCAGGGTATAGAAACAAATCGATGGTAAACTATCAGGTCCTAATAACACTCTTTTCGATGCTTCTCTTAATGCTTTTATTTTTTCTAGTTTATCAACATCTTTTCTGTGAAACAAGTGATTTTTATTAAAATATTATTTTGATATATATAATGAATGGAACATAGTGAGATAAACTGTTAATCAAAATGTAACTTACAAATTTGGTAAAGGCATTCTACCAATAGGTGGTGCATTAGGATCTGACTTAGTCTTTTTTGAAAATAAAGGATCTTTTTTAGGTTTCTTTTTCTTTGGTTTATCATCGCCATCTTTGTCTTTTTCTTCTTCCTCTTCTTCGTTAGCAGCTTGTGTAACATTTTGTATATCTGGTTCTTTTAGTAGTCCATAATAAACTTTAGCTTTGTTATCTAGAGTGACAAATAAAAGTTAGAAATTAGATATGAATCGACAAATAAAATGAGTCTGTACCCTTACCTTGCCTCGTTGCTTCTCCTACTAAAGCACCAGAGGTTGCTTCAATTTGACTTTTGTTCCTAGCTACACCTTCATACATATCAAAGTAAAGATGCTCTTGTATTATATTCAAAAGAATACTGTGTTTTTTTTCTTGTAAATATCGCTTTAGTATCGATAGAGTATCCCGTGACATTCTTATAATAAATTGATTAGACCTACAAGCGTATAATACAAGATTTAGTAGAGTTTCATCAATAGTACACTCAATCCTCACATTCTTGCAACTACTTACTTAAAAGTATCCGTCAACTCGTTCCCTGCCATGTGTTCGCGCTTTGTTACATGCGACAATTTTTTCAAATCATTTTGATAGTATTCTTCTAAACTCGAGCTGTACTTTTCGATAAGCTGCATAGCTTCATTAGAATGATTGTTGTAAACTAGCTCTAAATACATATGCACTAATACTGGATACAAAATAGTCCCTAGCTCGTGCTACAATCAAAACAACGTACGAGGATTACATTATAAATCCAATATTATTAAATAAACCAATATTCTCTAAAACACAAGATTCACCTTATAAATATCCAAGGAACTTTCAACAAATTTCTTCAGCTCTCCATACGACTTCTCGTATAAAGCTGGGTCACCTTCACTTTTGTACGCAGATAAAACACTGTTAACTTCAGATTCACTCTGTGGTGTATCCTCAATCGCGACATCTTTCAGATTCGCTTCTTTTCTAAACAATTCCTCAGTCTCCTACAAAGCAAATTTACAGTTAAATTACATTAGACGAATAAAACCAATTTTAAGGTTATATTTTCCTCGATAAAAATAACGCCGGTCTCTTACTTTAAAGTTATATTTATGAAGAAGCTGCAAAAGAGCAAGCATAGTACTCTTATCTCTCTCCATTTTGGAATCTGTTTGCTAAGTATTTCTCTGACGAAAAACTAAAACTACACTAAAAACGCATGTAAATAAGTATAAAGCAACAACGGTGTACCATCAAAACAAACTGCTCGCTTGGCGCTTTGACACACACTGTGCGCTGGGCGACACTGGCGCCACCTACGGCTGCTTTGAAAAACTTTAAAATCTCATGGATTCGATTTGACCGAATAATGGTGATCTCGAACGCGCGATTTTTCAATGATGATATTTTTGTAATGATAAGGTAAAAATTTTATTTTTTTGGGGGGGGGGGGGTGGCATGGATTTTTTTTGTACGCAAGCTTGGAAATTGCAGAGACATGTTGCGTAGGTTTCATGAACCTGTAAGGTACAAAGGGAACTCCTTTTGCTACGGTCAATATGATTTTGAGACTTTTTTACCGATGCTAGAAATTCGTAAGATAATCATTCAAAAGCTATTGTTTAAAATATTTTAATTAATTTAATTGAATAAATATTTAAAGTTTCAAAGCATTTATTAGATGATCCCTGTTTTTGTTGGGAAGTTATTTATTTATTGCTTGTTTAGATTATTGCACTTTTTAAATTTTAGAGTCACCGGTTCACTCCAAGTTCGAGTGAAGGATGACATTTCCAACATTGAAACTCGAAACTAAGAGTGAAAACTTTCAGTGGAAAAATCAGAGTGACCTTTCACTCCGGAGCTTGGTGTGTAATCTGAATAATACGTCATTCTAAGTCTCTAAGCCTATACTGACATTCTCTTTTAAAATTAAAATAACATATAAATTATACGTTATTGATTAAAATACTCGTTACTCGAGTTAACTTCAAAGGGGCTAATTTTTCTCTCAGAATTTTAGTAGCATTTCATTCTGTAGTTCACAGGCAAATCTGAATAAAATGTAACTCTGATGACAAAAGATAAAAATACTTTGATCGCTTTTTTTATTATTTATTACTACAAAATGACCCTTAAAATATGTCAATCTATAGCTAGATTTAATTAAATAACACATCTAAAATATAAGCTGTAACTTATTATAGAATCAATAATTAGAAGAGTAAATTTAGAGAATTTGAGTTTTGCCCGTTGCTGAGAACGAAAATTCACTTTTTACAAGCATTTTTCTCCGTAAACACATAAGCGTCTAAATATTCAGAAATAAATTGAGTAAATAGAAATTTTAAAAATTCGTAACAACTTGCAGTGGTCGCAGATGTAATTTCGACCAATGCAATAGCAAAGTTCCAAGTATATTTCTGTGAAACTGAAACAGTGAATTTCTCACTAATTTGAAGTTTAACTTTGGAAACTGTGAATTTAAACTTGAACATTGAATATCGAGTGGATATTCACTTTTACATCGACGAAATTCATATTGAACTTCATTTGTATCTGGTGTATATTTAATTGGTATAATAACAGAGAATAGTAAGTAATTCACTGAATCTTTTTAAGTTGTATAAGTAAACACACCCAAGTACAACGAAAAACTGTCGTAAAAGAATTTAAACAATTTAAAAATATCAGTTAGATAGAATATGTTACTCAAGAAGTGTAGATATTCGTAAACTGTTTTTCTTATTTATATTAAAATTTTTGTCTCCAACTTCTTTATTGATTCATTTTAATTGACTTTATGAAATGAGATCACGTGGTATACATAATTATCAGAATAGCATTAATGAGAACAAAAAATTTGATTAATTAAATTGTTCGATCAAATAGATCTCTTTTATATACGTTGAAACTCATAATTATTACGAATAAAAAAATCGTTATTTACAATGAACGTACAATTAAAGGTTGTCAGTACAAAGTTAATTAAAGAGCTTTTCTCGCGAGGAAAGTTACAAGGATTGAAAAAAAGAAGATTTTTTCACTTCTTTACATTGGCGGTATATTCGAAGAAGTGTGTTAATAACGTGTAAAAAATGTAAAACACAGTGTTGATTTTTTAAAAAAATTGAATGTTTTTAATTGAACGATATATCTGGTAAATACAAAGGATTCAATGAAAGCAGAAAAGCATATAGTAGATGGAATTTTTCAACTTCCAGGTACCGCCTTGTTTCCAGTCGAAAGTGGATTGGCACATAATACTGAAATGATTATATAGTCTATATATTCATAATAACTTAATTCAAAATACTAATTCAATATATAACGCTGTTGATACATTGATCAGTATATTATTTCCGTCTAGAACAGATAGAAAAGGAATAATTTAAATTTGTATAAAATTATTCATTTTCTCGATTAATCAATTCGAATTGCGTCAACTTAAATATTCAATAACTATTGTACTACCAAGAATCCGCTATTTAATCTATACATTTCGAAAGTAAAAAATACAAAAAGTGTAAATAAAAAATGTATTAAAAAAATATCAATAATGCCGTAAATAAAAATATACCATTGATAACAAATAGAACGGTATAAAATAAAATAAAATAAAATAATTATTAAAAAAAACAACAACAATAATCAATGATACCGCGTATAAAAATATACCGTAAATAAAAAATAAAAAAGTCAAAAAAAAAAAAAATAACAAACTAAAAAAATTATCAAAAGAAAAAATAATAATCAACAATACCGTTTGTTAAACGTCACATGTTTCTCAAAACACCCCGTGAATAACGTATTACACGACGCCGCGGTAATAACGTAAACGCGTAAATCGAAAAAGTCGAAAAACAGTATCTCATTATCGCGATGCAGTCACTTTTGCTTTTCCTAAAATACCACGAGAAAGCATGTTAATGAAGACTGTAAGATCGTCTCTTTCTCTCAACTTTACGATCCCCGATTCCCTTTACTATGTTGCAATCGAGCATCGTAAACGGCTGTATAGTCCTCCCGGCGGATTTCGGGGACCGCTATTATATATATACGCAACACTCGTGCGTCGAACACGTGCTCACGGAACAGTACACAGAGCTGCGCATCTCAGTCTCTCGTTCGTCTTTTTCTTCTTCCCCTTTATTATCCTCTTCTTCGTCCTCGTTACGTAACACTGGCCGAAATACAGGTACCGCCGCAAGAATCGTGTTTGTTATTTAACTTTTCGGCCTCCTTTGTACTTCCTTGTTTTTATTTTTTTTTTCTTCCGTCGTTAACGCGTATCTATTTTCGTCTATTTTACGCAATGTGTATTATAGACTCCATCATTTGCATGTGGGAAACAAGCGTTTTTTTTTTGTAGAAGCGTATTTCCTACTTCGTAATTCGAGCGCGTTTTTTTTTTCATATTTAATTTCAAGGTCTTCTACTTTTTTTTGGCTGAATAATGAATCTTTATCGAGAGAATTTTTTCTTTCACGTTCTATTTGTACTTTTTTTTATCGCGTTAGGTTCATTGGTCTTACGCGTGCGCGCGAACAGTTTCGATGTGAACATTTAACTCGCCGAGGTGCTTGAGAATTGAAATTGGGGCTATAAATTGAATTAATGCAATGCAAACTATGCACACTAAGGTATTAACGACGATATCGCTAATCAAAACGCATATTTGAACATTACGCTATTAACGCGATGTACGCATGGATATACAGCGTAGATAGATGGTCGTTAAGGGATTGCAGTATTCGTGTAACAAAACAAACGTAATATCACAGTGAAGTAACGGGGTCACCCAAAATGGATTGGGGCGATTAGAATAAATGTACAGCGATGCGCATATATATATATATACATGTATATAATTATTTTTATTCATAATAAAATAAGAACAATACTATCCTTACTAAAAAGCTATTTATATTCAATGACTGGTCGAGCAGGGACTAGTCGCACAAATACTAGTATGTGCTAAATAAATCCTGTTACGAATAAAGAGGGTAGTAGCAGTAGTAGTTCTATTGCTCAGTCTGGGGGTGAGCCATGTTGTATTCAATGGATCTCTGGATGGCCTCGGGTATAGGGTGAGGTTGGGGAATGTGGTCACCCTGGGGTTGGAATCCATTCTCGTCGGCGACGTAGGTCACCTTGATGATGCTACCATCGGGGGCGGTGTACTCGTAGGAACCCTGAGCAGCGATGGCGGCACCTTCTTCACCCTGTACCCTTGGCTCGCCGGTCTCGGCGGCTTTGATTCCATTTTCCGTCTCGTAATTGTACGAGTAGAAACCGTCCGGTGAGATGTCCTGGGATTGACGGAGGATGGCCAATGGTGGTGACATGGGCTGCTCTAGCTCTTGAGCCGAGACTACGGCGAAAGTTAGGGCGATGGCTGCTAGCTGCGTTGGAAATCACAATTTTCGGATGCATTAGGGAAGATTCTTTGCTTCATTCGTTCTCTTATATTTATATATATATTCTCCTATATAAATTAGTTTCATTCCAATACACGAGTTCTTGGGATTTTTACTCGAATTTAATCGTTTATATTCAGTAGAGATTTTACGTAAATCATGGTTCGTTAGTCGTATGAAATTTTTTCACTCCCAATAAATATTTATAGAATTGAAAAAAAATTTAGTTTCACAAAAAATAGTCACGTATCATATATTTACGCAATTGCACCTTTTGATTTTCGACAAATGATTTATTGTACACAAGCAAATTCTTATTCGTAAACAGTAGGTAAAGTTTGACTGAAAATAATTTTATATTCACATATAGATATTTTGAAACTTTGTCGACACATAGCTTATAATGAAATATGAATTTTATTTAGTTTAATTTTAGCGATAAATATTAAGATTTAAGTTTTTGTGCCAGCTTACGTACAAGTAACTGCATTTATCTCGTGTAGGATTTACTTACGTGTGAATTTTACTTACTGGTTAATAAATAAATAGAGCAACAAAATGTTTTTTTAATCAAATAAATATTTTTTACTTAATAGAACTTATAATAGAACTTTTTTTCTAGAAATTAACGTATATCGAATGTCCATTGTAATTAGGGATTATATAATATTCATTGTGAATTCAAACGAATATCTACGAAGAATGAATGAAGATGTGTATTTATCAGATTGAATGAAATGTAAATTCACGGAAGCAGATTAATTGCAACAAATAAAAATGAAATTTAATTTTCAGTACTTCCTAAGTAAAATGTCCGAAGTTAAATTTACGAACGAAATTCTTCGGTTAATTTTCATTTCCGCTCAATCATTCGGATAAAAGCGTCTACAGTCTCTCAATTACCAATATTAGAGAAAAAAATTATTAAGTAATGCCATTTACAATTATACATTTAAGTGATTAAATCTTCTATTGCATTGCATAATCATATCAATACTTTCATTAGATAATTTAATAAAGATTACAATTTTTTTAAATACCGCATTTGATCTTATTAAATTCTATAACAATAATTAGTCATTTTTTCCAAATTATTATCCTTAGCGTTCTTATACTATGAAACAGAAAAAAATTGTAAAAAAATCTACAAGTAAATATAGCTTGAATAAACAATTTTTTTTATCAAATTACTCTCTTTACTACACCGTTTTTTTTCCATTTGAGGCATAAATAATAAAATAAATAAATTGATGTCCATATATATATATATATATATGTATATATATATATTTATATACTTACGATGAATTTCATGTTGAAGCTTGTACAGTTTTTCACTGACTGATGATGATACGGATGGTCTCGGCCACTATTTATATACTGTGTGAGGATAGCACTCTTACCTGCATATGTAGAAATACTTTCATATTTGATGAATGACAAAGTGAACTTTTCGAAATGAAGTCGGAACCGCCCGAGACGTCGAATTCCTTGAGATTGCAATCTTCTTGCGAGTGCACGCCCGTTTCGGCTTCTGGATTCTAATCGTCTTCTAATACAGGGACGGGACGTGGTTTCGTACACTTTGAACCAAATGCAATGTTAGATTTCGAATGGATAATGAAGTTTTAAAGAAAAAATCTCCTATGTGGTAATTATCATCTTTTGTTAGTTCAAAGTACGCGCAATACGCGTTAGAAACAATCGTTAAATCAATGATGAATTTTTCTCGATTTATGATACGAGATTTTGAATTTTTGTACTATTGCCTTGCTTTTGAAAGAGCGCGTACATTAACGTTTTGTGGAAAAGGATTATTCAAAATTCAAAATTAGGAGAAATTTTTGGAAACTTGATGCATTTATAACAGGATATGTATTCGTTCGGGAGAAAGTGAAGCTCTTTGCAATCGTATAATTTTAGTACGATTTGTGTGAGTCTCAGTTTTGATAATTTATCGGATTTTTATTTCCAAATCTATTCTTACTTTGAGATACGTATTATTTTTGTAAGAATAATTCATAGAGACTTTTTTATTTAATTGACTTAAAATAAAAAATTTACTGGCGATTTGATAATGAACATCTCCTATGGTACAACGTAATCTTCTCGACGTGGTTTTGTCATTTGAATCGGAGGTATATAAAAATACATTAAAAATTAACAATCGCATTTCGAAAAATGTAATTATCGTCTTGAAAGAATATTGCTATAATATATTAATAGAAAATATATAAACGATTCTAATATGACGAAAAATAGAAGCATTTAGTAATAACCGAAAGTAAGCCAATCGATTGCGACATAAATAAATTATTATTAAACCTTTATTATTAACATTTAATAACAAAATTATAAACATTTTTCATTAAAAATGCAAAGCTGATTTGGTGAAAAATGTTATATAAGCTTTATATCATAGTTACATATTTGTGCATGTACCGCCGAGTGTAAAAGATAATTTACTTATAAATATTTTGTTAATAACTCCCCGAAATTCATTATAATTTCGTGACTAATCTAATATTATATAAAAATATCCCATTCTATTTCGACCTTGCAAAAATACAACGTAATAATCGAATACGATAATAATGTAATTAGCGATATTTTAGCCCCTTTAGTGGCGCCTTTTATAACGATATAAACTCTCAAAAATAACAAATAAATTGAATGAAAATAAATTTGACTAAAAACATTCATTATTTAAACGTCTACCGTTCGCTTCGTCTAATCCCTGAGCTCGAATCGCGCGAAACGAATAAAAGAGGATTTTGGATCTTTCATCACAAATCAATCACGCTTTAAAATCGCAATCAGCACCAGCGCGCAATTTCCCTAAATGAATAATAAAAATAAACTAGAAAGCTCCACATCTTAAATTCCCAAGCAAACCCATAATTAAAGCTACGTACACCTAAACAAAATCGAATTAATTCAGAAGGACATCTGATCAAGGATCCAAGCGGAAGATCGGGATTGCACGTGCGACATATTTCCACCTCATCCCATTCCAGCTCCTTTCTTTTTCATTTTTGGCGAAATCGTGGATTATGCTCGAATGTTGATTTTACCGTTCGCCACGAAGCCGATGGGAATATTGCGTTTACCTGGTCTCGATTATACAACAAACGCCGCCGTTTCACGACGATCGATTTTGGTAACACACACACACACACATATATATATAGTTGGCGAAAGGTCACAACGACAAATAAATTTCGGTAGAAGACCTCGAGTCTCTTATTCTCTTTCTCTTTCTCTTTCTATGCCCCTACCCATAGCACAAAAATCGTGCTAGGAACTCGTTCTCAACGTTATAATTTCTTTGCGTCATCTTCACCTTTTTTTCTTTCGTTTACGGCCTATGGTGGACCGTTAAAGAAAGAAAAAAAAATGGAAAAAAAGAAATAATAAACGCTGGAGCGAAGCTAAAGTGGGGGGCTCTTCCTTCGGTCGAGTATAAATACGTTGCGCAGTAAGAGCATCCTCACAATCGTCAGTACGTCTACGATACCTCACTCAACAAAATGAAATTCTTCGTAAGTCCTTGTTTATATACACGATATTTGGTTATACTTGTTTCGTTTTTTGTTGTCGTTGTTGTTGTTTTGAGTAATTTATCTTTTTCATCGGTTTATGACTCATTGCTTTGTATTCTGTAATCTTATCGGACGCTTCATTTGTCTCGTTTTCGTTTCGGCTATTATTAAGTACATCGATCATCCGATCTCGCTGTATTAAGTTAAAAGAAATTAAATTAAAATAAATCTCACTCGATCTTGATCTCTAATTTAATTTCAACGATATTAAATTAACGTTATTATGTCAGATCTTGTTTGAATATAAATATAATACGTATTGTGTTTGCGGTGTTGGCATGCAAATTACAAAATTTTCGTTAAAAGACACTTTTAAAATAAAAATTCTGTTAAAATTCCGTCATTTCCATTGATGCATAGGAACCTGTGGATGACCTTTTGACAGATTTCTTTTTTGCGTTAATGTAGGGTTTTGAATTCAACGAACAGAAACTATTTGGTATTATATTACAGTTTTTGATTTTCAATATTTTTTCTGTTCATTCGATATAAAATCCCTGTCTTCTCATTGAAAGTAAATTGTCAAGGAGCATTCCCGTAATTTGTGAGCCTCATCCATTAGTTCCTAATGAATCTTGCGTACAGTGCAATTTTTATTGTATAGCGTTATTAACATTACATTAGTCATCAAAGAGATTTCGAAAAATCCTGAATATCTCAACCATAATTGGTAAATATATCTCCTAATACTGGAATATGGACGACTACAATATCGAAAATATTTCAAATCCTAATTTGTAGAGTCATCGATTCAAAGGTGTCTTGTCTCCTGCAAAATTTAAACGTTTTTAAAAAGTAATAAAAAACATTATTTAATTTTACAGATCGCAATCCTCGCCCTCGCCGCCGTGGCTTTCGCCCAAGAACAGGCTCCAGTAGCCATTGTCCGTCAGTCCCAGGACATCTCTCCGGACGGTTCTTACGCTTACAGCTTTGAAACCGAGGATGGCGTGAGCAGATCCGAATCTGGTGCACCGACCTCCATCGGAGCCGACGGTGTTGGTGCCGTTGCTGTCCAAGGTCAACTTCAGTACACCGCACCCGACGGCTCTCCCATTCAGCTGACCTACGTCGCTGACCACAACGGATACCAACCCCAGGGTGACCACCTTCCCCAAGCTCACCCCATCCCAGAGGCCATCCAGAGGGCTATCGAGTACATCAAGGCTCACCCACAGCCAGCCGAGAACTAGATCGAAGTTGTTTTTAGACATGCATTTTCTCCATTAGAATCTAAGCTAACTACTCTCCCATGAGACACGTATACGTCTACCTTTGTTCTTTTTTGTTTGTACATTGAAAATTTTGTTTCATATATTTGCCACCTCGTGTGGCTAATATATTATATGCATATATAGAGAAATACAGAAATCCAAAGAATCAGTTTTAGAAAGAAATTTTTATTGGTTTTTATTTCTTTTTTTTTCTCAACTCTCATCCGATATGGTTTTATGGTCTGTGTGTTATATCTATATACAGATTACGCAGAGTAAAGTATGTATATCGGAAGGCAAAATCCTTAAAAACATCGCGTCGTTTTTTATTTGAACTTGAATTTTACATTAAAAAACAAAAAAAAAAGGAGATGAACGTTTCCAAATTTTTGCGCTCTTAACTCGATTAACAAACAGTCGTACTTGTCATTTACATTTTTTACACAAGTCTTACGCGAACACACTTTTATTTTCCTTCGCGTCTTACTTAGATACATTTTCGATGTGTTCTCGAAACACTTATAACGCACATCTCAATAGTTCATTTCTATCGATTCGTTTGGACGTTCTCAGGTATATATATATATACGTCGAGAGATCTCTCGTGGATCAAACATTGTATACTCTTAGTGTCATCTTATACTTGTTTCTTTCTTTCTCGTGAATACTCGCACTTGCACTTGACATTCGAGATGGTTTTACACCTGGTCGCGCAGTATCTCCCTTCGATAGGGGATTCACTGCGATAAAACGACTTTCAAATAAAAAGTCACTGTAGATACAATTTCGAAATAACAGACAACTCGTTTTGCTTCTTGATTCTTTTTTTGATATTTTTTTAGTTTTTCGAAAAAAGTTATATCGAACTCGCTAAAACGCACGGCGTCATACATCTTCGACGTACAAACACGCGGGAGTGCAAAGAGATTCACACGAAATGACATAATTGATAATTGAGATTAGTTAACGATCAACATTGAAAATTTCTCGAGGACGATTTGATAAAGATTTTCCGCAACAAACGAACGGTATAGAATTCTTCAAACAACGAGATTTCGCACCTACGTTTATATATATATATATATATATATATATATATATATAATATATACATATATACTTAATACTCTCAAACATCATGTACAAAAACCGTCAACAACTGATCGATCGTTCGCGTTTATTGAATCCGAATTCTGGGCAGTTACATCGTTCACCGGGAAGTTTTTTTGTTTCTTTTCCTTTTTTATCAAGAATATTTTCTCATATCCATCTGTATACAATGACTTTTTACAATTCTAAATACTCGGCTCTCATAAAAAAACTCGACTACACGTATGTATATATTTACCAAAGTTGGCACGAGCTGTTCACTCGCACACCCACACACGTAAATTCTCCTTCTTTCTCTCTCTCTCTTTCTCTCTCTCACTTTCTCTCTCACTCACTTACTATACATCGGCGCAATTATGATACAGAGCGTATTTACAAGAATCTCATTAGAATAGTGTACATCGCAAAAGTGCACTCCACGTAACAACCTGCGTCTCTATGCGTATAAACGTCTCTCCTCGAGTGTTTCTTCTTCTCCACGTTTCCTTCCGCCCACATCGTACTGAGGGTCGCTTACGATTGCGTAACGACGTAAACGTACATGTATAGTACGTATATATATATATATAAGACGCGCGGATCGATCGACAGTGAGGAATGGTCCGGGCGATCAGCAGATACAGGTCGATAACGATCAGAAGGTGAGCCCCGAGGAAGAGGTGCAGGTGGAGGAGGACGAGTCGCTTGGCTACAAAGACGATTCCTTCCGCTCGAGAATGGAGGCTGCCAAGTGATGCTGAGGAGGTACACCGGTTGGAGCCTCCTCCAGAATGGGTCAGAGGGTTGTCGTTCGAGAGACAGTGGCTGATGGTGGTGGCGGTGGCGGGGGTGGAGGCGCCGGAGCTGGCGATATTACCACGTCCGGCTCACCCGCCAGATCGCAGTCGAACCTCCACAGGATGTTCTCAGGGTGGTCACCTCCTGTGGGTTTGAAAAGTCCTTTTTTTACTTTGCGCGCTGAAACACTCTGAGAAATGTGCTAGAGGATTATCCGATTTTCCTCTTTGCTCTTGCTAAATTTTTTGCCGAGTTTTTTCAAAGCGTTGCGATAAATTCAATGAAATTTATTAAAACTTCATTGCTTTTTTGAATAATCACATTTTCTTAAGTGTAGAGCATTTGAGGAATTTGAATGTTTTGCCAAGCTGGAGTACGCGAAAAATAACGATAAGCTTGTAGGTTCTAGTGATTGAGTACGTATTTTCTGTTTAAGGATGCAAGACAACGTTGAAATGCAAATTACTAAATTCAAAATTTTAAATATTTATAACAATGCAATTATAATCTGCACTTATTTTAATTAGAGAAGATAGTTTTAGCTTCAATTCGAGAGGTCTCGCTCTTCTATAAGTCACATCGATATAGCTAGTTACAACAGGCGACTTATAGAAGAGCGAGACCTCTCGAATTGAAGCTAAAACTATCTTCTCTAATTAAAATAAGTGCAGATTATAATTGCATTCTTATAAATATTTGAAATTTTGAAATTAGTAATTTGCATTTGAAAGGTGCCGTACCCCCATAATCACCGGAATAAAAATTAATTTATTACTTTGTATCAAATGAATATTATACCATATAATCCGCGCGAGATTTGATATTTAAATTTTGAATCGACCTCCGGATCGCCGTAAGCTAACGCGCTAAAATCCCCTCGTGAACATATAAACACAATATACCCATCTTCCGAAGTTTTTCCTTCAAAACTCACGATAACATATCAAACGACTCGAGCGTAAGAAACTCTTTACAAAATTTCACTCCCCACTTATTTTCATTTCAAACAAAAGCTTGGCCAGTTTCTCTTGGAAATTTTTCGGAAACTCCCCGGTCGAGCGCAATTCATAAAGAAACTTATAAACTCTTTCCAGTACACAGTTCTTTTTGCACGCAACTCCGTATGCGCGCGCGCGAGTACACGAGTGAGAGAGAGAGAGAGAGAGAGAGAGAGCACAAGCGGCGAAACCGACGTCGATGAAGTAAAAGAAAAATAAAAGAACAAGAACAAAAAATTTCGCAGCGCAGCTAGGCGACTTCGAAGTTGCATCTCCGACTTCGGTGACTCGAAAATCCAAGTCTCGCCCCGGATAAAAAAGGCTTTTAAGATAAGACCCCTTTCTCCGCGTGTATATGAGCAAATCCACAATGGACAGGAAACAACTCGGTATACCTAGAAATCGATGAATTATCCGACGGCATAGGGACTGAAAGATTTTTTGCTGGTTCTTATGGGTTAAACAAATCTTTGTACATTCTTATCGGCTTGTTATTCGGTTATTTTACCTGACATCGCATTTTTTCCAGTGATTCTCTATTAACATTTAAAATTGCATGTCATACTGTAATTAAAGAACTTCGATTTGAAACAAAAATTCTGTAGAATTCTTTTCATGTATCACTTATTGGATTTTGTTATTTTATTGGATACATGTATAATGTATACTTTCAAATAAAAAAGTTGTTTTTTTTCTTTGTATACATATGTATATATGTATGTATATGTATATTGACAACTAAGCGAATAGAATAATAAATACATCGTTTTAATTTAAAAAAAAAGTTCATTCGAAAAAATCTTGCGAGTGTGAAGTTATGGATACTCGAATAAAAAATCTTTAAATGTAAAAATATGTACCAAAAATCCCGCGATTTTACACATTATTCAATAAACTGACAGCTTTTCAAACAGTAGGTATTTTTCACGATTCCTTTTTCGGTAACCGAAGATCAATAATGTCTATTAAGATTTGAGTATGTCATTAATGATAAAGTATATATAATATATGCACAAGCGTACAGAAACTGGGTTTTTATAATATTAATAAGGAATATATCCCTATTAATACTTTGACAGATTAACCGGTGAAAATTGTTTTTTGTTCAAAATCTAAGTTTAGTATATATTTAAAAAGAAAAGTTTCTTATGTATTTTTAGTGAGAAATACTTCCCTGAGAAGTTAGAATTTTTGGAAAATTGCATTAAAATATCGAAATTGGTGAAAATGCGAACTTTGATACACTGTAACTTAGAGAACCTTCAAGAAAAAAATCTAAAAAAATTCATAAACGTAGATACAGCGCCCAACAAAAGATCAAAATATATTTTAAAGAAGAAAACATTTTTTCCGGTCAAGCTGTCAGAGAATTACTCATAGACAGTTAATTACACAATATAGCATTACTGACAATGATCGATCTGAAAAGTAGATCTTAAAAATTTTATATTGCAGAATAATCATTAAAAAAGAACCCGAAACAACATTGTTCTTATTATTATTTAACAATAACTTTTTTCTACTTAACTTAACTCCAATATGAGGCGAAATTTTTTTTTAATTGAAAATCCACTTTTACTATACTTTCAACTGTATATATACATTATACATTCAATAAAATTGGCTAAGATTCACGAGCATCAAAAGTCTCAAAAGATAATTGAAAAACGTTTTTGCCAAACAACAGTTTCTTAACTGATCAGTAATCGCAAAATAAGTTGAATTTTTCGATTCGTTTGCAGATTTGCTCGTATACGCGTGAGCTATATACACATATACGTATAAAGACGTACCTTGAGCCAAGCCGATGCCGGAAGAGGCTCGTCTCTGCTTCGACGGCAGCTGCTGCTGCTGACGTTTGTGCGAATGACTGAGACTGTGGGAGTGCGAGTGGCAGTGTGTGTGATGCGTGTGCGTGGCCGTGTTGCGGCAAATCTGCTGTTGCGGCGATTGTCGCTGACGAAGCTGAGGGAGAAGCCTGTGCTAGGTGTCCCCGCTCCCTGGCTCCCCCGTCATTTGATCGTAGCTCAATGATTTCTTCATCTCCGTCATCTGCAGCGCACCAGCCTCCTGCTGCAAAGTTTCAGTCGACAGCGCGCGTGTTAGTATGATTGACCTTTTATTTTTCTTCGCTTCTTTGCGCGGCTGAGTTTTAGGAAGAAATTTCGATTCGAGCAGAAGCTTCTTGCGGAAATCGCGTGTCGCGTTAGCTCTCTTTTTCTCTCGATTTCAGTGGAAATCATTGTGTGCATGTGCGCGCCTCAAAGGCGAGCATTATCACATAGGGATCAAGACAAAGATCCGGAAATTGAATCGTATAGCTAATTCCAAATACTTCTATTTTCACTCGAAAGTTCGATTTGAATGGTAATTTCTCGGTATAAAGCTCGACGATTCTCGTTTAAATTTATTTTAATATATATATATATATGTACAAAAATCGAACACATTACCGGGTGTAATATTTATATTCAACGAATTGCGATTGCAGTGGAACGAGCGAATGAAATTCTAATCAGGTATCGCTTCATGCGAAAATTAAGAGCTTTCTAACAGTTGAGCAAGTGAATATAATTCGGTTAATCCTAAAGTGGAAAAATGCGGTTCGTATACTGACTCTTGCCATATTGAGAATTATTATACCTCGCGGGATTAAACTTTCAAGCAAAACATTATTTTTACCTTATCGTATAGGAGCTAATTTCAACAATATTGCATTATAAACCATAATACCGACACAAATTCTTTCCCGGATAATTAATTTTTAACGCTAACATTTTTTTTATTAAGGAGTCTGGCTCCGCGAGGTGTCACGATTGTTACGACATTCCTTTACCATAAAGCGATACGTAAATTAAAAAAAAAAAAAAAAAAAAGACACATTATACGACAAACACACCGAGAAATGCATCAGCGGGTATACGAGCAATAAATAAATGTTCTCGGCTGTAATAATTGGGTAGCTGCGTGTGGCTTGCGTTTTAATTATGGCGCCAATAATTAAGGTTCTTCCTCTTTCGGTTTACGTTGTTTACGAGCGGCGCGCGACGCGCGCGTAAAAGCCCATCAATACGCGAGATTACCGAATTAGTCCGACGTCGCCGCGGTTCAGGTTAGGTAATGTATTAACCTATATCCGCGATTCGTTCTGGGATAGCTTGATTTGTGAGTGGATGGACCTTTTGCAATAACAAATCGTTGCTTTGATCGCGACGGTTATAACTGGTATATGTTCTACGAGGTCAGTAGGAAATATTGCTGTCTATGTATATGTATATATATATATATGGGACATTCTTCGTTAAAAAAACCAACCTACTCGTATAAAATTTGGTAAAATGTAGATATTAATATGTACATTTTATCGGTGTGGGACCATAGAAAAAAATTTTTCTTTTCTATAAATCTAAAGTTAATACAGCTCTGGTGATTTGACACGGAACACTTTTTACATACACAAAGTGACAGCGCAGATTCGAAAACATATTCTTTTTTTTAATTCGAAAGATTTTGCTCGCGTTAGTTGTATATTTTCGCGCATAAAAAAGATTAGGCAACAAAAAAAAAATCATTTTGAAGAGAAAATTTTTGTTTCACACCATTTTTTTTAGTTGGTGAATTTGTAATGGTCAAGAAACTTTGTTTTTTGGCAAAATGCCCTACGGCAATATAAGCTACATATTCATACATACAAAATTTCGTACCAACGGGTCTTCTACGTTGCTCCAATTTCTGGACTAGGGGGTGAGGGGGGGGGGCGTTTTCACAAAGAATATCCCATATATATATATTAGCATAAGGGTTTGCAATGAATTGGGATTTTAATAGAATTATTTTATGGAAATGATCGTAAAGTTATTTCACGAAAAGCTATAATCCTGGTAGAAAACTTTTTGATTTTTTTTACCGAAAATTAGTAACTCTAATGTAGATTAGAGTTACTAATTCTTACATTTCGATGAAAGATTCGCAACTTTTCACGTACATACGCGTAGTACACTGCAAAGATAATTTGCACAAATTATTTTTTTATAAGTAAATTCGATTATTGATATTCCGATGATTTTAAATCGTTAACTTTGTACCAGGATGTTTGTATGCAAAAGCTTCGATTCTCTGTAGTAGTAGTACATTTATTTTTGACAAGAAGCTTAATTACGAAATAATCATTCAGAACGGACAGAGTAGAAATTTTCATTTCGAAGATATAATGAGAATATAAATAGCGGTATTTCATCAACTCTTATAACAAAGGCCAAATTGTATGCATTCTATACGAAGCTTCGTAAAATATTTAAGCAACTGAATTTCGTGTTTTTTTTAGTGGTTTACATTCAAAGCAACCTTGTTTATAAAGAATTAAATAAAAGCAATTATGTACGTTATGGGCAATAAGGTTGATCAAAACCCCTCTTCATTGTCCACTAGATCGCAAATATGCAAAATATCTAACGACAAATTGGTTTAACGAACGTGTCATCAAAGTCGAGCTCGTGCAAAATAAAGCTACAAAGCGTATCTACGGATGCAAGTGAACCAGTGCTAGGGGCTTCATTCTCTAAACGGCTGTGAAATGCATGCTGATTCTTCTTTAAATTTTTCTGTCAAATCGTGTTTGATTTCGATTCCAACATTTTTCCAGATAATATTTAATACATTACTCACATCTACGTGATCGTACGAATTAAGTATTGCTGAGATGCATATAGGAACGATGCTTATAAACGCATGCAATTAATCTACTAGTCGCCGGCAGGTAGATACACGTATATATTTCGACGTAGTCTCACCGCGTATATACTCTCTCTTTCTCTCTCTTTTGAAAAGCCTATCATAAAGTAATGTTAGAAGCCAAAGAGATACACACAATGCATATATATATATATATATATATATATATATATATATGTATAGCAGAAGTCAGTAAAGAGAACCAGAGACCTGCAGACCGAGCGCCGCTGTTAATTGCTCGAGGCTCTTTCTGTCTACATATATATATATATATACGTAGAGATACACGGAGAAGGAGTGGGTCTTTGAAAGTTGGTCAGCGCTGCGGTCTATTATGCATATGATACTGTATATATGCGCGTCGGCAGCGGCTCGTTAAGTTTAACGCGATGGCTATCTCTAGCCTAGGATTTTCTGAATCCAGGGAGCGGATGATGCAGCCAAATTATATGTACCATTGATGAGTCGCTTCGCTGAGTTTATACGAGTGCACTTTGGTGCGCCATATGGGTACGACTGAAGAAAGCATTTACACGGGTTTATAAGGGTTTCTAAAGATTGGGAATTTGAATTTCGCGCCAAAATGTTATGGTCGGAAAAAGCTTCTATTATGGTTACGATCTAACGATGTCGTACTGATCTATTGCTTTATATCTACTACGAAGTAAATATGCTTTGGCACATCGAAGAAAATTTATTTGTAAATTGTTCGTTTGGAAGAAGAGAATTTTTACATCCATCGGAATTTCGTTTTAATTAAACATTTTCACACCAAGGAATTTTTTTATCAATAATTTAAAAAAAAATGTGTTTCAGATTATTCGATTTACATTCATTTTATTTTAATTAAAATGTAATATTCATGCAAATAAATATAGCGATAAGAAACCATTCTTTTAAAAACATCGTCAACATTATTTTTAAACAAAAAGTAAATATTGTCCTCGATCTACCGATAGAACGAATTTCTTAAAATGAAACAAATTATTAATTTTTCATCCGATATATTATAGTATTACCATTTGTCCATCCGTTACACGACGCCAAATCGACACAAAGTCTTAAAAGAACAACTAAGTAGCGATGACGAGTAGTCATCAGTTCTACGCAGGTCTCAAAAAGACTGTTTAGTCATAAGCCTGAGGTATCTAAGTGCAATGAGGCAGTGAAAACTAGTAGAAAATTCATATTTATACCTAAAGTGTTTCTTCGAGGCATTAGCTATTGCATTATAGGAGCGAAGGTGATGGACGAGAAAGGGGTGAGGGCAAAACGGTGATGATGGCTGTACGAGACTTACACCATTTAGCCAAGGGATTTCGATGCTCGGTACGTAGGTCGTCTCCTCGTGTCCGGAAGTTGCGACAGCTGAGCTTGTCTGATGTCCCGTCGCGGGACAGTAGCGGCTTCGACGCATCGACGATGAGCTACAGCGACTGCAGCCGACCGCCGGTACTGATTTACTCGAAGCTCGAAGCTTCGAGGCTGGTCGTTGACGCGAGCCGCACCTTATTGCGAAGCGCAATTCCGATGCCATCTCCGCGCACAGTGACTGTATTTTGTTCGTTGGTTCGTTTGTTTTTTTTTTATTTTGTCGTCAGGGTGAAGGAGAAGAGGATCACGATTATCAGAGTGTCACGATTAACGACCAGCCGCCGGACAAAAGAAAAGAGAGACGTATACGTATAATTTCACGACAGGACACCGGGTGTGAGATTTTTTTTTTCTTTTGTATACGTATGCTACTTCTGAGAGCGTCTTTAACGAGGGGTGAAAGTTGATTAAATAACATTGATTCGGTAGAGCATCTAATACAAAAAGTACACAATACACAGTTGAGCTTTCTTTAAGGCGGGTTTATACTTAATCTCTTCCTTAATTACAATAGGCAACAGCTTGAACAACTTGATGGATTTTTAATATAAAATTTTGTTGAAAATTCAACGTATGTATAAATAAATTAAATTAATTATATCATAAGGATACAAACAATGAACTTGCAATTGAATATCTCAAAAGAAAACGAAATAACATCATTTGAGCGTGGATAGAATATTCAATAAACTTTCAACCCCTTTTGAACTGAATGATTAAACTCAATGCTCTTTATTGGATTTTATAAAAACTATACCTTATACTATTTATCTTCGACTATATACCGTTGATTTAAATATAATTTATTAACATCACCTCTTTCTTTCCGTCCGCAATACGTATATCACGACTGTCCATATATAGCACAGATAAGAACGGCTCGTGTCTCGAACGAGGTTTTCTTATGCATAAACTATGAGTATTTATATTAAAATTCAATCATGCGAATATATAGATATATTTATGTGTCTATTTATAAATTCGATGATACAAACTGAAACCTCGAGTATACACACACGTGTACATAAGTAAAAAAAATCAGATATATTGTATATATATATAAGAGACAAAACCTACATATTTATATAAAAAAGGGTAAATAAAATGAGATTTTTTCGATAACTTACCCTGTCAGATTGGGCGTTCTTCTTGGAGTTCCAGCAGAACTCGAGAATTGCTACCAGAATCGCCAGAGCCAAGCCACAAAGTAGAACCACGAAAACCCCACCTGCGAACATGCGCATAGGCAAAAATGTTCAACTTTTACTCGAGCTTCTCTTTCCCCCTTTAGCCAACTTTGCTATTTTTTTTTCTTTCTCATTTCGCTTTTAACCCGAGCTTTTCACCCTTGACGACTACCACCACTACTGCGCAAATAATTCTAGCTTCTCAACTCGTTTCGAATTCGCTCTCTGGATGTGTATTTTTACCGAGAGATGTACAACGACGAAATTTTTTAACAAACCGCCGTGATTTCGATTTTCCCGCGCGCGAAAATGTCCTCTCGTACGCGAAGACGCGTATGTTTTGACAGTAACTTTATGCACTAAACAGGAAGTCTAATATTTGAACGAGTTTTGTTCCGTTTCGACATCCAAAGTAAACTGGATTCGTGTATAGTATACGCTTTTGGTTAAATAAAACAAATCCGTAGCTTCGCCAAGCTATTCTCTCTGGGGAAGTACGACTTTTTTCACGTAATTACAAACGACGTTATATTCTTTGCGTCTTTCGGTTAAAACCACATCTTATTTCCTGACTGGAAATACACACCGACACAAAGTAGCCCATCTTAATTACCGCGAGTTCTCTCTCTCTCTCTCTCTCTCTATACGATGTTTTGTGCGAAATTCTAAGCGAATGTACCAACGGTACACCGAGTGAAAGATCAATAGAAAAATCAGGATGCGAAAAAGGAAGTCCAAAGACAGACACGAAATCGTGCGCGCAATATCCAAGAAGCGCCACATCGACGAGTCGAGCGCAGCGAGTTTCTAGCTCCTGGCAAAGCTCATTCAGTCGCTCTGTATTTTCTTCTCTCGCCGCACGTTTCCGTCGTCTTTCGTTTCTCCACTGTCTCTTTCACTTCACTGTATTTGTTTTGCGTGTATATTATTGAAGAAGAAAATTTTCGACGTCGTACGCGTTTCCTTTAATTTAAAGAGTTGCGTCGAGCTTTGCTATTTGTGATACCATTTTGATCCGTGCTTTATGTGGGATTTGCTTACAGCGCACACCCTGTATTACGCAGGTATTGCATTACGCGGGAAACATCGAAATGAAGAATTGTTGTGGCTTAAATTTTTATAAAAAAAAACTTTATCTCGCGAAATATTGAGGCAGTTTCACCTCGAATTTCTCGTTGTTTACTGGAATTACGAACAATTTTATTGTTACGTTAACGATGAGACGACTCGTTTCGTGTGCGCAATCCACTCGATAAATTGGAAATAGTGAAATATCACTGTTTCTTTGTATATTTTTCACTATTTCTAAATGTTATAAGTACGAGTGTGTGAAATAGCGAGTCTTAACCTTTTTGTAATGTGAACAAAATTTACGTAATGAAAAGAGATATCTACTGTTTAAAATGGTAATTTTAATCGTTTATTGATTGGAAAAGTAATTATTGGTTATTGAAGAAGTAAATATTAATTTTTTTCATACTACTAAAAGACAACAAAATTTATGTTTGAAATAATTATTTTTCAAATTCAAAACAGTGAATTTTCATTGTGAAAATAGTTTATGTAATTAAACTAAAATTCACTGAATATAAAGTTGTACTAGATGATACATTCTGTAATTACTGAATATTGAAGATTCAATATTCTAAATCAATGCTTTCACCGTTTTTGGAGTGAAAACACGGGTCGTAATAACGTTTGCTACATCAAAGTAAATTTGTTCTTTAAAAAAACTAATTTATGAAAAGAAGAAAATATTTAATCAGATTAAAAAAATATTTGTTCCGAACAAATATATTTAGCGCACATTACCTATTAATATACAAATTCAAATACATTATAAATAACTATTAGAAGTCAGTAAATATCAAATAAATAACAAATTAGAATATCTAAACAAATATATACAAATTTGCATTCAAATAAACATAACAATTAAATTAAAAACAATTAAATTCCCTTATAGTACTAAACAACGCCATCATTCTTTCGAATCAAATCAAAATTTATTGTTAGTACAGCCGAACCACTGAAATATTCTCTGTTTCAAATTTAAATAGGATCAATATCGATTGATGCCAAACTAACTCCAAGGATGGAAATTCAGAAAAATCGAACTAATCACCATGGCTTCGACATTCCATCAACGATCGATCGCATGTATTTAACTTCAATTAAATCTTATCCGTCTTTTTGTCTCTCCAACAATACAGATCGAAGCTACTAGTCGTCCGGAACAAACTAGCTCCTCTCGATTCAGCGCGTTGAAAAATTTTGCTAGTTTAGATTAAAATCGTGCTCAGCCTCTTTCAACGAATTAAACGAAATCAAAGTATCGACCTCGAGGAACAACATTCATCGAGTCGGATAAGAATCCTAAAGTAAAAAAGTGAAAATTCAAGCGTCAATTACTCGTCAGAGCGAAAGATCTCACGCGTTGGATAACCGAGTTGTAATTCACGCGGTAATGTCCATGCGAATGCGCCGAGCTCGTGTGGCGTTTAATTTAAGCGTTGAGACCTTATGTGCGAGCATTCTTTTTCTCAGAGAGGGAATTTCTGAGCGACGAGACGTCGCCTCGCTATTGTCGGGCTTATGATGCTCATTACGGATATTTAAGCGATGACTCAAGTTCGCTAAGGAAAGTTTGCGCTCCGATCTTACTGAAACCTGATCTTGACTATTAAAGGACTATTAAAGGAGTTTCGAACAATAAGTTTCTAATACGCATATTGTTTACTGAGAGAAATATTGTTCTTCCAATGGAGTGACTTCCTACGCGTGCGTTAAGAGCTTGAAAAGTTCCGAGAATGTCGAGAGGTATAAGTCAAGAAAAATTCGTTTTCGAAACTCGAATTGGAGATCCTCCTGGAGATTTTTATTTTTTTTCTCCTCCTCTATCCCATAGAATTATACATACACATTGAGCTTCTCGAGAAGTTCATCCAGCAAATGCCCTGGCACCACCTCAGAGACTTTTCGGAGCCGTATAAATAAATAAGAACGATATCGTAGGAATATAGAAGATGGCATATATTTATATATATATATATATATATATATACATAAGAGCTTACCAATGTTTTCTACACCGAGGGCGTTCGCCTTGCTCTCCTTGCTCTTCTCGTCCCGATTGCATACGTCCCCGGTGTTCTTCCACCACTTATCGTAAAGAATCTGAATCACGCCCTTCTCTTGCAGCTCCAGGATCGCTAGGGATATTTTATCCCGCCAGGGAGAACCTATGTGTGTACGGGTGTAAGAAGCCATTGGAACCATTGGTTAAATTTTATCCTTGAAAGAGAAAGGAAAGAACACGACGAAGATGGGATTTTATCACCTTTGGGGGTGGCTATACCGTAGCCTTTACTGTCGAGGAGACCGCCGATTTGGGTGAGGTTGCAGTCACGTTGGACTGCGTAGTCCAGCATCGTCGACTCCATAAGAAAGGCGTAGTTACCTTCGAGGACACGCTTTACGCCTTCTTCGTAGTCCGAGACGAAGACCGATGGCTGCTTGGATTCCATGAACCTCCACATTTTTTGGTAGATGGCGATTTTTGAGTCCTACGACATTATTTTTACGGTATAATTAGTGAAAATAATTCTTTTTTTTTTCTGGCTCTGTACGCCTCGGGGGATTTTACAGTCGATTGACAATTTTCATTTCGCGGTGTAATGCAACTGATGAAAAAACAGTTATAATACGATGAGGAATATGTATGGTCCTTTGAAACGAACAATCGTGTCAAATGGATTTTGAATTATTTATATCTTAAGGATACATGTGATAATTTTTTAATTCGATAGCTCAAAATTATATAGAAATAACGTTATTGGGGCTTTAAATTTTAAAAATCCATCACGCTGTTCATGCTTGGAAGCTCACGCCAAAACTAAAATTTAAAATTATCGTATCTCTACGCAGGATTATAAAATTAGCTTTTGCAGGTCTAGTTAAATAATGTTTTAATAAAGTTTTAAGAAAAAATTGTTGGTTTTATAATAATATTAAGTTTTTTTATAGACATTCCAGGTTCAGAGAGTAAATAAGTGTATTATCCACTTAATGTTTATAAGAACTGAAAGAAATTTGCTGTGCTTGAGAAAATTGATGTATTACAAAAATTTCTTTTATGAACGAAGAAAATATTTACTTGAATTAAAAAAGAATGTTTTGGTTTTAAAAAATATTTAATTGAAACGAACATTATTTTCAGTAAAATGTTCTTTGTAACTAAACATTCGCTTGAATGCGAATTGTCTAAAATAGAACGGATATTTTTTCATTGAACAATATAACAATTACATTCAACGAAATATTATCCTGAGCCGATACAAAAATCCAACGAAATTTTCTCAGTAGATATCAAATACTTAGAAATGCGCAATAAGTCGATGTTACATTATTAAAAGGATGCGAAGTGTCATTGTTAATTATCAAAAATAAATTTTATAATAAAAATTTAAGGTAATACGATGTCTTGTGAATAAAGAATTATCCGCTGAATTCATAATGAATGTGGTTGCTCTTTAAAGGGGCATTTCTGCCAGTGTACTGATAACAAGTATTAAAAAATTGTATTAAAAGAAGCAGTATTCGCTGTTTGCCGTTGGGTAATTACTTATCCTTTACGAAGTTTTAAATTTACATCATCTTGCATTATCTTGATGAATAAAGTTTTCGATAAAGTTTAAATCCTTGCTTTTCAAAAAAGGAATAATCAAAGCAACAATGCACGCTGTATTGTGATGTATCCTCATAATTTATTAGTGATAAACAGCGCTTTTCGATATCCATATGAATAATACAACGTTACTCTCAGCAAAGAGAGCCTCTAAAATATATATATATATACATTTTAGAGCTTCTCTAAATATATGGGTCATTCTCTGATAGATTGACTAGAAAAAATTTGTTTTTCTTCAAAATATCTTTAAACTCTTTTTTGCCACAGTATGTAAGTTCACGAATCTTTTAGACTTTTTTTATGAAGGTTTTTTAAGTTACAGGATGTGAAGGTGGCATTTTTACCACTTTCGGCATTTTATGTCAATTTTCAAATATTCTAATCAGGGAAACTTTTCTCACGAAAAGTATAAAAGAGACTTTTATTGCAAAATAAGTTAAATTTTACAAATAACATATTTTCAAACATGTAGATGTAAGCCATAATAATTTCCTAAGGCATTAAAGTCTTCAAATTCCGCTTTGAGAAGGTTCGATCATGAGTTTTGACTTTAAAAAATTCATGAAGATTCCTTCGATGAATACGCAAGTGTCTATGAAGGTGAGAAGGTGGGAATCAAGCTCTATTTCTGGCTAGAAATAAAGTTACCTAGATATTTCTCTAATATTTACAATAAAACATGCATTCACCACATATTTAATGACTTAACCTGCACTAAAGACACTAATAAGACTCTTGTAAGAGTTATCAATCACATTTATCAATCACTACACTATTTTTTGAGAATTACACCAAAGTCTTTCGTTGAAAGTCACTCAAGTTCTGGGTCAAATTTGAAAATGTTCGATCAGTGGTATCAAGATGAAAAAATTCATGAAGTTGTCTTTTATGAATAGAATAGTGTCCGAAGGTCTAAAGTTGGTTATCACGTTATATTTCTAACTGGAAATCTGGACCAATGTTGAGAAGCTCGTGATGATAGCTTATACGATAGATTAATTTCTAACTAGAAATACAACTTGATTCCAAAGCTAAGACCTTCAGATACCCTTTTATATAGTGCAAGTCATCTTCATGAATTTTTTCATGTTGATATTGATGATCGAAATTTTTTAAAACTAACTTTGACGACTTAGGGGATTGTTTCGATCTATATCTACAGGTTTGAAAGTATGTTATTTGTAAAAATGTAACTTATTTTACAGTAAAAGTATCTTTAGTATTTTTAGCGAGAAATGCCTCCCTTTCAAGTTAGATTTTTTTGAAAGTTGCCATATAAAATACCAAATCTGGTAAAAAATGCCACTTTGACATCCTGTAACTTGAATAACCTTCATAAATTTCTTCACAAAGGTTCTTTAAGTGCCAAACAACAGTTTAGAAATATTTTGAAGATAAAAAATGTTTGTCTGATGAAATCTGCCAAAATAACCCACATATATTTTGGAAAAAAAGTATGTAGAAAATCATGTCTGATGTATATATCTCACCCTGAAAAAAGTCATTGTGCTTCCACCTTCGAGAGTTCCATAAGGTATTTCCGTTTGTTCAGCCAGATCAGCTGCGTTCTCGATTGGCGTAATCATCCTTTCGACCGTAAGAAAAGCTGCGAGATTCGCCGTATAGGACGAAATGATGATGAGCGTAAAGAACCACCAAATTCCACCGACTATCCTCGTGCTCGTCGCCTGTATCCTCAATAATTTTAGTTATTTTCACATATCACACTAATTATGTACTATACCATACTTTCTATACTACTACTCAGCGGATCGTTTAATTCTGGATGGTTTGATGCGGTCGTCGTTGCATAAACGAGATGGTCAATAATGCAAGCTCTTCGAGGTCCCTCTGAGAGTTCATATATATATATATACCGACATGTAGAGTATAGTTTAATATTTTAAGATCGATGAGCCGCAGTTACTCGAAAGAAACAGCTCTTAAGGCACATTAATCATTGATCTGCAAATGTCGCCGACTTGTATGCTATACTGCATTCGCCGGGAAATCCGATTTTAATCGATAAGTTATATTCGAAATAGAATTTCTTTAAATAATTCTTTAATTTTGAAAAAAAAAACAATAAAAAGATCGATCGAATCGACATTCAGTAATACATCCGCATGGAAATTTCATATCAGTGAAAATAACAGGCGATAAAATATTTTCGATTCAAGGGAAATATTCCTCAAAGCACTCCATAATAGTGTCGATCAAAAACAGATTTCACGGCAATACAAACGCGACAGAGCCAGCTTTGTTTGACAGTCGGCTTGTAGAAAAGGAAAGGAAAGAAAATAAACTTTGAGCAAGTTTGAAATTTATTTAATTGCTCGTTTAATCGGAGCAAAAACACGATGCAGTCAAGGCAATGGAAAAAAATAACCAAAGGATCGAAGAAAGAGAAAAAGGATCAATCGTGTACGAGCGCATCAATCGCAGATATTGGAAGGAGACGCGCGAGGAATGCGCAATATAGCATATATACATCTCTCGTTTATGCATCGGGGCGTCGTATCCGCGTAATGGTATATATATATATATATATATATATATATATATAGGTATATGTGTATATGTTGGTAGGGACGTGTGGCTTCATGGATAAAGGGAGAGGATACGGAGCTTTGCACCTCGGAGCCGGGAAATCGATTATCTTCCGAGCTTTCATCTATATATATGTGTGTGAACTGTGGACCGTCAGATGGGAGGATTTGTGATCGTTGTCGTTGTTGTCTATACTCTCTCTCGCAGTTTCGTTCTTGTTGCAACGCTTTATCACCCCGAATGTTGAGTATACAAGTTTGAAATATTTCGTTTTACGTATACGTAGCGTATAGCTCGTGGATTACGAAATTTACCAATATAATCGATCGCACATCTAGTGAACTTTAACGATTAACGCTGGAAACGAATATCCTTGACATATATATAACACATACCAGATTGTACAGCTACCGCAAGCGTCACGTCGATAAAAGAAGAGGAGAAGGAAGAAACAGCTCTGCGTCAACGACGAGCCCAGGTGCACACGTTACACAGACTTTGATATATATACGTACAGCACTGACAACGAAAATCTCTCTCGGATTTTCACGAAGTGTTTGTATATATATATATATATATTGGCAGTGCTGTATACTTGCGTCCAATACACATGCACACACACACGTCCGCGCCCGAAGAGTCGGACCTATATATAGTATATGTTATATATACATATATATAGTAGTACCATATGTTAATGCGCTTGGAGCGTGTATTTTACTGCACAGTAGACACTATTTTGGGACACGTATTACGTCGCATTCTTTTTTTTTTCTACTCTCTCGCTGGCATATGCATAATAATGCGCGCCCGTGCTTACCTTATATTTACAAGCTAGTGTTGTAATACGCTTCGTACCAGATAGAGACAGAGAGATATATAGTGAGAGAGAGCGAGAGAGGGAAAAAGAGAGAAAGAGAGTGAATCATCCGGGTAATTCACGAAACAATGTACATGTATACGTAATGTTTATTTTTAATTTGCTAGTACGCGACCGGTACATTTCCCGAGAGGATGATTAAATATCAACATGTCGAGCGCCCTTTGAATATTTTACAAATCTGCGCTGATAACGTCAAAACGCATAATATATATCTATATATATATATATGTATGTATATGTACAATGTGTATATATATGAAGCGTAATAATACGCGAAGAACCACTTGAGGGTTGACTTATTGAACGAATGTTCCTTTTCCCATCCAGCAGGTCAAAGCGCGAGCTTTTCAAAGTTTCTCTCGCGCGCTACGCGGGTTAAGTAGATAAAGTCCGCGTTTGGCAAGGCGCATCTGAAGAGACTCTCGTATAAAAATACATTTCCCCTACCCTATCCGTCGTCCCGCGTGTACAGAGAAAAGCTCGGCTAAAGCGACGAGCTTGCGAGCTTGCGGAAACTTTCGTGCTTTTCATTCGTCAGGCCCGTGCGCTTTATATGATAAATACGGGTACTCGAGCGTTCTCTCTTTCCGTCTTTACATCTATATGTCAATGTTTACATGTCTCTATACTGAGATGTATCGGTTGAGAAACTGGTAATAAAGAGAAGCTAAAAAGAGAGAGCGAGAGAGAAAAAACCGCAAGGTGCTCGACTGCTACACGTGTGCATGCATGCGTGTGTATATGGAGGGCGTCGGCGCGCATGCTGTTTTATTATTACGGCTCGCGCTTAAAATTTCTCCTATGGCTAAAACCTGCGCGCGCGTTCCCTTTCTCTTCGCGCCGTCCGCGAATAACAACGTAAAAACGCGACAAAAGAGAGTGTACAAACGCAAACACACACGCAGACACACACGCACGTACCTAGAAGTACATGCGTGACGCTGAAAGTTACGTTCTCGCATCTCTCGTATGGTGCATAACATAAAGGAAAACAAAAAAAATAAGAATAGAGTGCAAAAAAAAAACAAAAGAAACAAGAGAAACAGTCCAACTCTCAGTGTACGTCGCGTGCGTATATATGTATCGTACACGTGATAAAGAACCGACGTAAAAAGCTATTACCTTCGGATTCAAATCGCTTCCCTGCTGCATGAGAGTTCCTACGGTGAACCAGAAGCTGTTGGCTAGAGTGAAGTCGTTGACGTTCCGCGGCAATTGAAGATCCTCAGCTTCCGGGTCCAGCGATCCTACGTGACCACCCTATGACGAGGAGCCGCACCACCGCCAAGTGGTTGCGCGCGAAACACATCAACAACAATTACACGAACGCCGACACATGCACACAAGCGTTTACCTCGAAAGCTGCGAGCGTCTACGTATACTGCTATTTTCGCTATCTCGAGATCTTCGCTTTGATATATATATGTTTATATGTATAGAGACCACTCGACAGGAGCCTACCTGTAGCGGACACTTGCAGCCGGGACAAGGCGCAGGTTCAGCCCACTCGTACGGCGAAAAACGAGCGACGATCCAGATCGTCAAGGACACCAGGACGTAGGCTGCCAACATGTACAACCAGATCTCCACTGCCAGAGGATTCATGAACGAGAACAGCCGTGAGGGCATTCGACCCGATACCTGTTGTGTATATATTTCGATATTTCTTTCTTTTCCTCTTTTTTGTTAAATTTTCAACGAGACACGGTTACGTAATCGCTCGATCCTAAGAGGGGGGGGGGGGGCTGCACATACATTTCTTCTGGCAGAGAATCGATTTTCCCTCTCTCGTGTATAACGTGTACGTGTGTTTCGTGTATTACAAAGACATAAATAAAATCGAGGTAAAGGAGCGGACGGAACAAGGATGATTGTCAACCATTTGTTTCTTCTCTCGTTACTCTGGTTTACTACCTTGGGATTGAGTCCGCTTCCCTGTCTGAGAAACGTCCCGGTGATGAACCAGAAGCTGTTGCTGATGGTGAACTGGTTCTCCACCATGTCGGTCTCGCCCATACACGGATGCGGATTGTTCCACTCGTAGGGCGAGAAACGCGCCATGACGAAGAGCGTGAAACTGACGAGCATGTAGGCCGCCAGCACGTACAGCCAAATCTCCACTGCGAGGGGATTCATGAAGGAGAAGAGCCGCGTCGGCTGGCTGGACGGTACCTAAATTACGTTACGCTACGATTTTAATTAAAACGGCCCCCAGCCCAGATCGAGCCTAGGACGTGCCCCTCCCATACCGTTCGATGTATATGATCAAATCTGGTGTCGTTCGCAAAGCTTATTTATCCATTACTTGTATAAGATCAATTTCGTTATTCAAAAAGCAATTTTAGAAAAAATAAATTTTCTTAAAAGTATCCAACTTTTTTTCAGCGTATTAATGGGTACATTACAACCAGCATAAAATGAAAATAAAAAAGACCAATTGTCTCGAAAATAACAAATAAACGATGATCAAATTACACAATAACGAATTAACCATTTTGACCAATTAAGACAAGTTTTAGACACGCAAGATGTTAAAATTAATTACAGCAAAATCAACCAAACATAAACTTCTATCAACTTTGTAATATCATCTTTCACGTACTTTAATTGCATTTCGTATTTAAATCAAAAACGCGCCAGTGGCGCAAAAAGTAATCACTACTGAACGGCATACACGAAATGTCCGGAGGCACAGACTGTATAATAGTAAACATAGGATCAAAGCGTTTGAAAAGCACTTCAATTTTAAAACAAACGTCATCGCTATCAAACGTATACGTAAAGAATTTGCCGTCTTAAAAAAACGTCAAAAAAACTCCTTACCGTTAATAAACAAAGCGAACGAAACTAGAATTTCTCATATAGGCGGAGAGCGTTTCTATAACCCATTCTCTCATCAGTCCGATCTATATAACTCGAATTTGAGATGCGGTTAATGTGAAGAGACGAGGTAGATATCGTACTCGGCCGGGAGGGGTTTACCTTGGCACATTGCTTGCATGCTTTTACCTCTCATTATATGGTCTAACCATTAACAAGTGTTTATTATGCGTGCATTCGATGACTGTAAGCGCGTGTACTTAGGAGAGCTATTATTTATCGTAAGAGAAGAGAGAGAGAGAGAGAGAATAGCGCGAGTCATGCATTCATCTCGTGTCATTCGGGAGGAAGAAATAGATTTTCTTTTTTTGTTTCGCATGCTGAAAATAGAGATGTATAGGCGTAGGGCGATGGCAGTGGAATTTTGAACTCACCTTAAATAAAATGCCGATGCCGAGGTTCATGAAGGGCTTCGTGAAGTCGATGACGCTTTCCCGGGCGTAGTTGATCGTCATGGAAGCTACAGCTAGATCCGCTCTCTGTGAACAGATACGGACGATGAGATTTTTTTTTCTATTGTAAGAGAAATTCAAATTTGCACTGATAGAAGGTTTGGTTTGTAGTTGGATAGATTGTTAATTATTGTTATCGCAGTAAAGTGAGTTGTTATTGATGAATGTATGCCGTATAGGACAATATTTTTAAATTGTTAAGGAGAGAAAGATACCTTTTAAGTGGTGATTAGAAAATTCGGATTGAAATTTTTTTAAAAAATGTAATTGAATATTGAAGAGTTCCAAGTCTCTTCAATGGCTAATTACGCTATAAAATAGAATTTTCATTATCCGTAAGATTCAAAGGGAACTAATGGATGAATTGAGAGACCAACTTGGTAGTAATGCTCTTTGATGCACTCTTTTTCGCATAAATGTAAGTATTTTAAATTGAGTATATGGAGTATTATTAAAATTTACAAATTGATCATTCGGTTAATTATTAAACAATAGTACGTTTTATAATGATTAGACATTAGAGTGACTTAGAAAAATTCTAGATCTCTTCAATCGTATGTCTCCTGATGTTGGAATAATTAAAAATATTTCAATTCAATCATTTAGAAATGGACATTTTAAAGATACTAAGTTCCTTAAACAGAAAAACTTATGTAAATGAAATTACGTAAATAGTAATTATTACAAATTATTAGTCGAGAGAAGATAAATAAATAAAATTGTATCAGAAGTAAACTATGATAGTTATCCAATACGAATTTCAGATAAGAATTTAAGTCCGACTAATCTGTATACCATCAATGATCCGCTATCGTTCTGTATATTACGGTCATTAGGCAGATAATCAATTATTTGTTTGCAAATGCACACGTTACCTGCTAAATACCTATGCAACTCCTGATTTTTGAAACTGGGAAACAACAAATCACCATCAATTTTAAATCGTATATTTGCGTCTTTAAATATTATTTACCACAACAACAATCGTACGTACGTATTAAAGAAATGTTCATTTCCTTTATTTACTCAACGTTTTATTCGAATGAATTTAATCACAATTTATCGCTTATAGTCAGTGTTTCTGTACCTACTGTATCGAACGAAATCATAAAATCTATTCAGTAATTTTTATGTCATGCTCGTACGCGAATAAATGACAAGAAAACCTTTTCATAACGAGCTGATTTACGGCGATTTTATACACGTCCAGCATTTAGATTCCAAAGCATTAATAATGCTTGAATTTCCATGCACAGCGCAATGGGGCAATTCATACATAGAGCAATCGTGACTTCGTCTATATACAAAATACTGCACATAAAAGTCAATTTGCTCTCAGCTTCGATTTATGTCCCCGCAGAAAATTTTTTCGACGTCGCGCCAAGATCGAGTGTCATCGACTATAGAGGACAATTTATAAAAGCTCCAAGGCAGCCTGGCATTTCAATCGACTCCATAATACACAGCCTGTCTCTCTCCCGCTCTCTCTCTTAGCATGAAATAAGACGAACCAAGTGCACAGAGGCGGAGAAAGTGCTTCGACTCCCCCTCGAGGATGATTCCCAGTACTTGGGTTCTTCTACTTCTACTTCTTACTTCGCGGTGAGCTTTCGAGTGTAACCAGAGACGTCGCGGTGCTTATCTCTCTCTCTATCTCTCCATGTGATATATATCGGGTTGTTCTCAAGAGAGTATCGGTCAAGGCATTACGCGGCATTCGAAATTCGACGCGATTATTTTTCGCATCGAGCTAGTGCGTGGTTTCGAAAAAGCTCCTACAAAAGCTCCGCTTTTCGAGATTATTTTGAATGTCACACAGTCGCGCGCAAAATTCACTCGAGGTATATATGTGTGCGTAAATTATTTATTTCACGCTATTGTTCAAGAGAGAGAATTACTGCAGTGAATAACTTTTCAGCTGAAAAGCACCGAGGCGTTACGGTTATTTTTTCTCCTTTTTTTCGCGACAGCAGCAAACGGTGCTATTATCGTAATCGGCCTTATTATTATCAATCGATTGAACTTTCCGCGCTCTGCAATAGCGAGGGAAATTCGCGCGTCGACGCTTATTATCGCAATCAATGCACATATATATATAAACTCTACATCGGATTGTTAGCGAGCTTTTCACGATAACATCATGTCATTAAAAAGACGTCTTACGTATTTTTTTTTCTCTTTCTCTTGCGCTGCATATACGGTACATGTTCTCTTTTGCACAAGCCAATTTTCAATTTTTTCGAGGTCGGGCTGTTTGCGGAGTCTTTTTTTCTGGCCAACGCTTGAATTATCGAAAACAGTCTCGGGATAAAGTTTGTTCACTTAACGACCGTCACAAATTGTGTCCGCGTGCGCGAGGGCTTTTTTTCTCTCTTGTCGCCACCGCAGTCAAGTTTTCGTGCGGTTGAATAAACGAGTCTAGTCGCGTAAGGTTCGTTTGCGCAGTTCTAGCTCTCATTATATATATATATTGTATATATATAATATATTATATATATATATATATATATATATATATATCGTAACTTTATTTTTCGAGTCGTAGCCGCTACGAGTTATAGCCAGGGGAATCCTTTTAACAAAAATTGACTTAGCTCTCCCTCTTTATCTAGAGGAGGATATCTTATTTACTGAGGTCGCGTGTAGAAGGAAAAAATTGCGTACACACCGCTACGAATCGGGAAAGCGTCTTCGAATGAACGAGTAAAATCATTTATCGCTTCGGGGAAAGTGAAATCTACTTTTAATAGCTAAATCTTGTTTAAAATGTAACTGTTATTCTATATGCATTTAGTACACGCATACATACATACATACATAAATACATATGCATACATGCATAAATATACATGCATTTAGTGCAAGCATGCAGAGTAACGTATCGACTACTTGTTTTACGCCAATTTTTTCTATATTGTATAGTTGCACTGATTGAACAGTTGTTAACTGTAATATATATTGTAAAGTCGTCACTAAGTATGCGCACGAATGAATTTTTACAAATACTTGTAAAAACTTTGTTGGTTAAAATAAATTTCTTTTGATAGTCCTTGGGAAATATTTACTCGAGTCTAATTATTATATGTAATAATTTTTACTCAATTTCAAGAAATATTTACATATTTTAACAAAAGTACATATTATATTTCGGTAAATGCACTTTTTATTTAAAAAAATATCATTTCACGTATTCGAGTAAATTTTTATTTATACGCGGCAACTTATATTTTACCAAATGTATTTTAGTTTGAAATAAAAATTGTTTAAAGCCAAAAAAATATATGTTTCTTTCAATGATTCTATTTATCGATAAATAAATATACTCAAATATAATAAACTTTTCTTTCTGCCACGGGCGAATTAAAATAATTATAGATTCATATAAATGTATATACTATTGCGTTAAAATACGCGAATAAAAATTCTCTCTACGCAGAATGCGTAAAATACATTTGATTCCGTGCATTAGCAGTTACGTAAATAAAAAAATTTACAATGCTATAGAAAATTCTTTTATAAATACATTTTTCCAAACATATCATACTTTCCTCAGTGCATTTACCGATAAGGAACTTTACTCGAACAACATTTACATCTTTCCAATTAAGTACCGATACAACGGTTTAACGTATAATTTCCTTATTCCATTTAACGACACAAGTACGAAAAATTGAGGAAAGTCGTTGAAGTTTGGATGAAAAGCGATCCGCCTCGTTAACCGAAAACAGATACAGAATTTATCTCTTTTAATCACTTCGACTGAGGCTTGGTGGGATTTTCTGAGAAGCGAACTAGTTCTCGAAATCCTTCGCCGAAACTCGTTAACTTACGCTCCATTCACATTGAAAGCGCGCCTTAGCTTGAAAGGCCAGTAAAATCTCACCGCCGATCAAGAAAAGGAAAGCTCGAGGAAAAGGTCTATATGTGGACAAGCGGATATTTTAAATTTAAATATTGCGGACTAAGGGCCAGTCGCGGCTCACTAGAAAGAAAACGCCAGGACGAGTGTATTGTGAAGAGAGAAAAGAAAGTGGAGAGACTGCGAGGAAGAAGCAGCTTTTGTTGGCCCGTGGAAAAATTCGCTTCGCGGAATTAGTTGAAAAGCTTGAGAGACGACGTGAACTTTGTGCGAGTGGTTTGAGAAAAAAAAAGAATACAAATTGTTGTTTTCTCCTGATGGACGTAAAGCCGTATTCGTTTGGAAAATGATATGATATAAACAGATGACATTCAGAAAAATACATACGAGAAAAATGTTTCCGTCGTTCCGTAAAATTCGCGTTTAAAAAAGAAAGAGGAATATACTGTTCTTTCCATGTTTACATTTATGAACAGTTAATTATTCGTAGCAACAGTTGTTATTTATTTAAATGAAAATGTATTTCGCATGTGACATTAAAGTATAAAAATAGCAGTGCTTCGGGAATTTAAACGATAGTAATTAAAGCAGATTCGCGGTAAAATTTAAACACGATAATGAATAACGAAATGAATACCTTCATGGTAGTCTGCAATTATTGAATTCCCCCATTTACAAAGCTCAATAAACTGGTAATATTGAATCTGACAATGGCCATTCTTGGTCTCCATCCAATCAAATGCGCCGGAAGCATGAAAATTTAATTTTCCAAAAGCCTTTGTCTACCGAAATCCGTAAACCAATATATCGCTTCCTAATTAAATACACCGTCCAATCTTAAAGAAACTTGTCGCCGACTCGTTGAAAAATGAATGGAAAAATTATGCACTTCCGCGGAAATATATATATCAACGAGAGATATATAGCTTATCTCGCGCTCTTTCTCCTCTGAATAATCCAATGCGAAAAAGAGTTTTCGCCTCCGGTCTTCTTAATAAGCTCCAGCTTGGCTTTTTTGCATTGCAAACCAGCGCGTCCGCGCGTACAAACCGACGGAGCCTATGAATTGAGTCGAGAGAGGATCGAGAGAATAGAATCATCGAAACGGATGGCGAAACTAATAAATGAAGAGACTTTAACTATGGATGCGGATTTAAGAATCGTAATCCGCAATTCAATCGACGTATCCAGGCTTTGATACCGATTTGCTCTTCGCTAGGCTAGCGGACTCGGTAAACATGTGTTTAAGTATAGCTCATATATGTCCGGGAGATCATGACGTTGATAGAATTCGAATGAGTAGTATCAGCGTATGAGAGTCGATTAAAATGTTATGGATGATTATAACGAGATGTTATTGGAGAATGTTTCAAATAGTATTATTAATGCAGTGCGTTTGAGATACGAGTCCGCCCAATAGGCGATATTCTTCCATGCGTCGAGTTTGTCGCTTTTTCATTATCATTCCCGATATGAATTTCGTAATATTATTATATTTATGAGGTAATATAAGATAATAATGTATTATATCGTTCAATCTATTTTTTTTTTCAAATACTAAATGCTCAGGCTTTTATTTGAACGTTGTCGGGACCAGATTAAGAGACCGCGTCAACGCGGTCTTTTCGCGCAATTGTTTGTTTAATAAATTCTGTTGTTACGCGCCTACAAGCCGACGCTTTTGTCCGCGACCTCTAGACCCGAATCTCTGAATTTCGTTAACCGCGAATTATTGTGGCCTTTAAACATTTTAAATTCGCCGTTTGGAAAGCCGCAGCCATGAGACTATAGCTTTTGAATACCAAGGAACAGAACTTTTGTTCTTTGAGAATTGTTTGCAAAATTTTTTTTTAACCTCGATATCAATACAAAGTCTATATGAAATTAATGCTTTACAATTATAAGTAGAATTAATGAAATTAATTTAATCATTTGAAAATTAATATGTAACATTGCACTGTAATCTTTGAATTGGCGTGACGTATGTAAATTTTTGAACTTTTAAATTGCATCTCTTTATATCTAATTAATTGCAGTGTAGTATGTGTCGTTTGGAATATATAATAAGTATTAATTCGAAATTCACTTCTCAAAAAACAGAGGAGTCACTCAAAACGGCGAGTCTACTAGATCATATTTGAATTTCGCATATTCGCATTTTGCACTCTCTTTAATTCGACTATGAGAATAGGTTGTTTCTCGTATGCTATACGACCGCGCGAAATCAAATTTTGTATATTTAGTCTCAAAAATCATGTTCCTGTATATTTGCGCTTCAAATTCAACCGTTTGATTCGAGTAGAATTAATAGTGCACACACGTAAATCGTATTCTGTAGAAAAAACGAGAAATTCATTTTAGAATGATTAACTGATCCTTAATAACGAACTAAATACAAGCAAAAACGAGTTATTAATTACACAAATACAGTTATTAAAAATTACAAACTTGAATTGTAAGTGTATTTTGCACACGAATAATAATGTGTATCCAGAACAACGGACCGATCCAATTTTAGGTAAGAAAAATGTACAAGTCACACTTTTTTGATTGACACTTTTAATTTAAAACTTTATCCCGGGAACCAAGACAATGGGGTTCTCTCTCGTTTGTGAACTCTCACAAAAGCTTTTTAAAATTTTCAGATATCGAATTGTTAGCAGAGTCTCGCGGGGTTGTAAGAATACTCTCAAGATATAGGTATCTTACGATTGATATATACATTCTATAAAGGATTAGAGTACAGGTAATCGAGGCGTAGATATATTATTTCGGCTCCGTGTATACGTGAGGTAATAGTTCTCATGCCAATAGGCGATTTCCACTGCCCAAACAGGGTAACAACTATTTTTTTAATGTTATGTATACTTTGAGTTGATTTGTAATATAGTAACATGTAATCTAAAAATTACACGTTATCAGCTAGTCGTATCGCAGCACGAACAATTCGACTTGAACAGAAAAAGTGGAAAACATACGTCTATTTAATTGCTAGTCTGCGTAGTCATTTCTGTAGCGACAATATTATTAAATATCTAAAGTTGTGTAAGTGTAACGATATAATATCAATTTGTAACGTGTCTGTCTCTCTTTAATTCTTGATATTATATCTGTTATATATATATAATCATAAATAACGTATAATTACGCATTTTCTATATTTTTCTAAAAATTTAGATTAAAAATAATGCAAGCTTTCCTACCTATTAGTTGTTAATTCTTCATTTTATAATACATATATATGTATATATATTTATACATACTTAAGTTATAATTAAAAGCATAATTAATCTTTCAATAAAATCTAAAATTCTTCACACACCCCCTACGAAATTACGAATTCCTAGTGAGAAGTTTTTCGCCTTGAACTGAAATACTCCCACCCCTTTCAAAAAAAAAGGAAAACTCAGGCACTCAGTGAAAAAGGAAACCAGCATCGGATAAAACAGCTCTTCAAACTCAAATAAAAGCGAAAGATCAACGAGTCTGTTTATATCCTCGAGAGACTCTCAACGATTAATTCTCCGACCTCACCGCACCTGCGAATGACTTTCCCGCCATCGACCATCGATTTCCCTCCCATACACACAGACGCACACACACACACACACACACACACACACACATACTCACTTTCTCCATGAGCTCCCGCACTATGCCATTCCATTCCTTAGTCTCGGGATCGTACACGCCGTACATGTGGTCGGGAACCAGTCGTATCGCGTATTGGAAGCCAACCTGTCCGGCAATCCACTTGAGCAGGTCAATGCAGAAGCCCTCGAATCTTGCATTCCCTGTGAGATTCTTATCTTCTCGCACCATCACGTATGGCTTTTCCTAAAATCATATCCATACGGTTAAAGGTTTAGACACTGCATGTTCAGCTACGGTCGATATTCATCGATTTTAACAAGTCTCTCAACAAGTGGCTATATTCTGCTTTCCGAAAATAGACGAAGCAGCTACGCGAGCGCGGAAAAAAGCTCCTCGCGAATTCATTCTCGAATAAAGGGTGCAATTAAACGTCGAGAGGTACACTCGCACATTGTTTTACCGATTCGTTTGTAAAAAAAAAGAACGACAGAGAGAGAAATAGAGATGCGGGTGCGTTTTTATTTCCTCTCTTCTGATGCGCTTTTTAGCCCGACGAGCTCGAGATTTCGCGCGCGCGCTCGTGGGAGCGTAAAAAGGAAGAGAGACTCGCGAGGGATTCAACCGGACGAAGATGAATTGTGTGGCAGATGTGAGTGAGATAAATAAGTAAGAACTTTGCCTTTTTGCAGATTTTTAATTTAAACTGAGTATTCCGAGAGACTCTCGAAGTGCCGAGATCTAATGTTTTTTTTTGCTGCTGTTTACAGTCTCTAGGACGCGTGCTATTACTTAAAACATTTTCATTTCGCCTCGAGTATCGGGTAAAAAATTATGCGTTTACAGTTTCAGGTTTATCCTGTTATAACAGCGTGAATGAAGTTTCGAGATAATTAAACGTTACGTAATAAGCGAAATAGTCTCCCTCGACACATCGTCGAGAGATTTGAATTTTTACTCAACTTCGAGGTGACTCTCTTCCTTTAATTACCCAAAATCGCGAAGTCAATTAGCTTTGCGGCAATAGCATAAACGTTCAGAATTAAAGTGCAACTATATACCGCTTGGTCGAATGCGTCCTGGGAATTACGAGATCGCTTCCCACATTAAGAAAAAAAATACCGGATATGCGCTATATATATTATACATATATATATATATACGTATAACCCGATGGTCGAGACAAATTAACGAGGCGACGCCATTTAGGTAACGAAGTACCGTATTTTTCCGAAACGCATTATTTCACCGAGGAGAGTTGGCTCGCGATCCTTCTTGAAGGGTGGAAAAGGGGGTGGGGGTAGGGGTAGCGGTTAAAAGGATCGTAAAAAGGAATTTACCTCTCTCGTCATAACGACGAGGGTAATGTTGGTAGCGGTTGTCTCGTAGAAGGCGCCGACATCCGAGATGTTTACTCCACTGCCCAGTTTCCATTCGCCGACTTTCACCAATTCCTCCTTCTTCAGCTTGAGAAGATCGAGCTTAAAATTGGTGCGCTTACCCTCGTTGAATTCGATGTGACCGGTGAGGCCTTGTAGGCCAGCCTGCAATACAAATACGAGGAGCTTTCGCTTTAACTGCCGCAAGCTTTTAAAATAATACGGATTCTCGATTTTGCCGACTCTTTATTTACGACATGGATACTATTGCCTGTCTCTGTCTCCCCGTTATTATCGTAAGAGGATTTTCCCCTCCGTGCAACAGAAAAATAAACTCCCCGACGGTTACAAGCTCGCATTTGTTCGGCCTCGACGATCCTCTTCCCGCGGATTTTTTTCTTTTTTTTCCCTCCGAACGAAGTCGTTTACAGGCCGCGCCGCGCGTTAATTACCTCCGGCTGCTGCGCGTCTCGTCTGGCTTTGGGCAGACGCCGATGGCGAGTGAGTTACACACCGCGCGCGGCATATAAATCCGTTGGCCAACGCTCAGAGACACTGCTCCTCGCGTATTAGCACAGCGTGCGTTATATGCCGCGCGCAAGCTCTTTCTGTCAACTTTTCGCGAGGGAGCTTGCGGCCGTTTCTTTTTATTCGACTCTCGCGGCTGCCTCGAGAACAGAAAGAAATATACGACTGGTCTCGTGCTAATGACAAAACGAGCCGACAGCCGCTGATGTGTGCGTGTGTCGGTGGTATATACAGCTGGAGAGCTTGAGTAATGATTTTCGAGAGGAGGTGTGTGCGTGTCTGTGTGTGTGTGTGTGTGTGTGTGTGTAAAAAAAAGCCTACCGCGCGATTTATCTCCAGCGTGTGGGAGGCGTTTTAGCCAATTGGTAAATGTAGTTTTTGACGGGAAAGAGATATTGTTTTGAAGGGAGCGACAGTTTGCCGCGGAACTAAAAGATACTTAATCAGCGAATTTATCGCGTTAAGCCAACTACAAACTCGCTCTCGCTTCTGTTCTCTTATTAAAAGGCAGATTTTCGCGCGGCCAGTCAACACGCAAGTTTCCGACTGGAAATCCAGCGACTTTTCCAAGAAAACTCGTCGAAGCAATTTTCTTTTTTTTTTCCTCTCTTCTCTTTATACAACGCGTCTATATCGAGGAAACTTGTAATAGGATCGAGAGACACCAGCAAAGTATATAAACACTCTTTCCGAATAATTCGCAAGAGAGTCGGTTCATGCATTGTCTTTATATAAGTTTCGTCGAAAGCTCTCGGGACTCGCGCTGTCTATTTTCGCATACGTGTAACCCAATTTCCAGCGAACTTAGCGCGCTTGGAAATTTTCGAAAAAAAAAATGATAACTTTAATACACGCGCACACATCTGGCGCGAAAATAATTCCGCATACGCGTGAATTTCATACCGGGCTTATAATTCATCGTTAAGCGCTGATGAACGATATCAGCTCTCGGCTGACTGAAAGTGAAATTCTAGCGGGTTGGCAATTATCGCGCGCTCTCCGAAGGCAATTAACTCGCAATTATCGCTGCTTGCTGTATTATACTTTCTTGCGTTAGAATTCCATCGATTATATATATATATATATATATATATATATATATATATATATTACCATCATATCATATATATATATACGATATGATGGTCTATCGCAATAGCGTTGATTATTATACGAAAAAATCATCGTCGTCGAATCAAAGACTCGGAATATCCTCGGTTATTATAAACGCAGAATATACGGTAAAGCCATTCGAAATTGCAAATTCTTGCTTGCGACAGCGACGGTTTACAATTATATGCGCCTTCCGACTCGGTAATATTCCTCGAGCTTCGTTAAAATATTCCAACAACGCAAGGCCGTACTCTATATACTCCGGGTGTTTATTTGCTAAACTCGCTGCTTCATTACACGCGTGTCAACGAGGCTTTTCTTATGCGCGAGCTCTCTATCGTCTGTGTTTACATGCGTATTTAAACACTGTACTCACACTGGCGAGATGTAAATCGTTGAGAGCTTTTCACTCACACGCGTGGGTTTTACATTCCCGAGGCATTTGCGATTGCATTCGTAAGTACTCGGAGAGTTATTTTTACAGCCGACTCGCTCAACACACGTTACAGCGTATAGCGCGAACTGACTAATAATCGCGCACTTTTCGATTACACTGTATAGGCATTTTGCTACGATAAAACATGGAATCTGGTCGATAATGTGGTTTCACCGATCATTCGATTTCTCTCTGTAGCTGTGCCCCTCGGGCATTCTCTATACGTAGCTTCGTCGAAGCTCGCGGGGCCTGTATCGAACTAACGTAAAGTTCGAATAACAGCAGTTCATCCTTTTAACGGGAGATTCGTTCGTCGGGAAAAACGAATCGCATTTTTATTCTCCTTTAATGCGTAACGCGTCGAGAATCTGTGTAATTGCAGAAATTCGCAATTTACGAAGTTATCAATATTGTACATATGTGCGAAGTAAATAAAAACTTAAATAAATAAATAGAGAATATTAAAGGATATGCAAATGATCAAAAGAGCGGAAACTCTAAGTAAATTATTCAAAGATTTTATTAAATTTATCGTTAAATGTTAAGTCTATTAAAATTTATTCGTATGTATGTGTAAATGATAAATTCTCATATTTATTTATTTTCAGAGTACAGAGTTTACATTATTTGCGATCCAGCAGAGAAGACCAGATCTTCTGTTGGCTGGTCCGGTACAAAAATATCAATTCTTTTAGTTTGATTTTAGGAGTTATCGTATGAATTTGTAATGCTTCTGTAATTTTATTTTTTACGTATAGTTTTGTAAAATTAACGTAGTAGTATCGATTTATTTCTCGTGTAACCGTTTGAACCTGTGCTCTCCGTCATACTTATTTGTTATTTCATTTAAAATTTAAAGCCTTCTTCAGTAAATAATTGATCTAAATTCGATGTATTATTGTTTTCATTGTAAATTTAAATTTTACTGGATTTAAAGTATTTTTATTTACAATGTATAAGAAAAATTTATATCGCACACTCGCTCCATTCGATAAATAAGTAAATAACTTTATAAAACTTGGTATTTAAAATTGTTCACCGCCGATAAAAACGTTACGGTAAGCAGAACCAGGAAGTATGTTACTTACGGAATTAATGTAATTGTACAAAGAGAGACCATCGTCCCAAGGCTCCTCCCGTTCACAGGACAGATTAGCGGGTCGGAGTATGTGACTGCGATCCAGTGCCGCCAGTCCATGGGCAAACACCTGCACGCTGTCGTAGACCAGAGCCGGTTCCGCCTGAAACGTTCGTGTGTATACGTATAATAGATGTGTACAGTAACGAAATTGCTAATGGACCGAAGCTTTGTGTGTTTTCGAGTATACACATACACATAGTCTGTATGATTTTCGTCACTAAAGCGTGTGGTTTGCCGTATCCATCTATGTATACACGGCTTTACACACATGCGTACATCTATGATGACTCTAATGGAATGCCAGTGTGTATGGTAGTGATAATTTCGGTGATTAGGATTAAATTTACTGCACCGTTTTACGATATTAATTATACAAGGTCTCTTGATAAATGTTGCATTTATACTTGTAACAATATTTTTACCGATATTGTAATTTAATCCGATAACAGGTTTTTAGTTACGGCTTGCGAAGATAAAAATTTTAAATTGGTTCGAATTCCTTTTATTCGCATGAAAAAGGGGGGGATTTCGTACTGTATTACAAATCGATCCAGAGGTTGATAATTAACGATCTACTTTGAAATAGTGAAAAATTCACTAATTTTGCGAGTGGCCTGTCTTTTTGCTTCAAAAATTTAGAAATCCTGCATTTTAACTGTTCCTTAGAAATTCACGGTACGTCATCTATTAATTCTTGAATTTTCGTGCTTAGTAAATATTCAATAATTACAGAGTGCAGTGTATAATTGTGATACAACTTCGAGTTTAGTGAAAGTTCACAGTTTGGAACAATTTTATAGTACCTACTATTAATTTAAAGTACTGACTGTTGGTTGTACGGGATTCATTAATTTTACAGTGAAAATTAAATGTTTTAAACAGCGATCGTTTTAGTTGTTGTTCAACCAAAGCACACTACACTTATTTATAAAAAGACATTTATCATTTTTGAAAGAATAAATTATTTTCACTTTTTAAAAAGTTCGATCTCACCACTCTACAGTTGTGTATATAGATGTGTAACATTTTGTAATAGTAAAAATACAGCACCAATCAGTGAATCATCACTATTTCAATTTTAGTACAGTAAATTTTCTACTATTTGCTAATAACTAGCTATCAAAGAGTCTCGGATATGCCGTACAGGTCTTGAATTAAAGATAAAGCTATCCAACAGTAGAATATATAATCCGTTATACATATAAATTTTTCGCCCACTTTAAATTTGTATTATACTAAGCCCAGTATCTACAGGTACTTACTCCCTAACTAAACCACAGCCATTGATAAGTATTAGCGTCTTACCAGACCGATAAATTCTATAAACTATACTATATAAATTGCATTTTGTAATATATAAGTAAGCTTTATTCGATGAAAAGGAATATATAATATTTACGATATATATTTTTTTTCGCAGATAGATTTCACGCGATTTCACGCAATTTCATGCAAGATCACACATTACGGTTGTTGTTTTTTTTAACCGAAATTAACCGATAGAAAATTAACCCATTTCGCATTGAACGCCGCGAATATTGATTACTCCGAGTAACATTTACACACAGTATAATAGTGTAATTATACATTGCGTGTCGCTAATAAAATTTACATAGTATATATATGTAAATTACGCTTGCGATTTTTCTTCACGTTGGCGTACGTAAAATGTTCGTAGCTCTGAATTCGAACCGGAATGTTCAGGAGAGAAAGGGATGGTAATGCGGGGCTCGTTAGCGCGTGAGAACTTTGCTAGGTTCAGCGCGTTGAGTCGCTATATTTAAGTTTGGCGAATACATAACGACGGTGCTCACTAGTATTTACGCGTTGCAGTGACTTACCTGGATTATTCCTGATCTGTTAAGTATCGCGTGGCCGACCGGTTGAAAACGTTCCATTTGTCGGAGTGTGTCGGCGACCGAAGGCTCTTCTGTGTCAACTAATCGAAAGGCAGTCATATTTACGCTATTGTACTTAAAGTCTTCGAGATCGAACGTTTCAATGTCCTGCGAAGAGAAAACATTATTTCGATTGCGATATAAGAGGATCAACGACGTGTTTCGCGATTATTGCGTTATAATCTCGAAGTTACAAACGTCACGTGGATATCGCGAGTTTGAATATGGATATTTAATGTTTCTATGGAAAGCAGATATTATTCTGTTGGGAAGAACATGATTCCAATATCGTTTTTCATGTAGCCCGATTAATGCGTCAATCAACGAAGATGATTATTAAGGTATATATGTATGTGTGTATACGTAAAAGTTATAGACACTTACAAAACTTGTAAACATATAATGATATCTATAGTCGTTCATTTGTAGTTGCAATATCTGAAATAGTTAAGAAAAATATGTCGATATGAAATAATTCATAAAAATATTTTATACATCGATGTACACTGCTAGAAAATCAACATTTATTTTAATGAATCGTGCTATTTACGCGTTTTTGTCAATAAATTCTATTCAAGAATTTCAACACATTATTAAAATCGATATACTTCTCTTGCGATTTTAAAAATATTTCAACGATTTCATATTAAAATTACATACGAATTTTCGAATATTTTATATTGTTGATTATCATAATTAGCGTACTCGCTAAAATTAAAATGGTTATAATTTCACGGGTAATTTGCTCGTCATCCATCTTTTCGCTTCAAAAGCAGTGAAATCACTGTTTCTAAATCATTAATTTAAAAATAGTGTATATGTATCGTATATACATTATTAATTAGCTAGTACAGTGTATAATTTGGTATAACTGTGATTTTTAAATTTACCGAATTCATTGATGTTATAATCAAAATTCAGTTCGGAAAATAGTGATTTATGGTTGCATGAAATGCACTGTGGTTACAGTGAAAATTTATTGCTTTGAATTTGAAAAATCACTATTTGAAACATTAATTTTGTATGACAAATATCGTATTACAATAAACAACGACGTTTGTTAATTGTAATACGATGCAATCACGCTTTTTCAAAAAACCAATTATTTTCACATCGAGTAACAGTCAAGGCTCATTATTCCGCAGTTGCATACTCGTGGCACATTGAAATGAAGACAAAAAAATACATTTATTACAATTTTAGAGAACCCATAGGCAAATTAAGCTTACCCGATTTTCTATCAGTGTATATACGTGTACAATATTCCGAAATCACCGATACTCACTGCTCTGAAGAATTGTGGCATGTACATAGGATCCGTATCAATAATTAGTTTGTAAATCTCCTTGTGTCGGACTTCCCTAAGGATTTGTCTGTAGGAGCCAGGACCAGCCTGGCGAATATACATCTCGGTTTTCGGCGAAGGCGGCGACTTCACTAAGTCTTGCAGTTTGAACAGCCCTGAAAATACGTCTCGTTTCAATTACCGAAGTGTATTCCGCGAGAGGGAAAATTCATTTCTCTCCGACCGCGTCAAACTGCCTGCAAGTCGACAAAGAAAATAATAATAAAGGGAAGAGAGATAGAGTCAAAAAAAAGAAGAAAAAAGAAAGAAAAAAAGAAAAAGAAATTAATCGGCAAACCACTTGCACATTAAATTCTTATCCAATTCCCAATCCAATCAGAAGGAGAGAGAATTCAACTGAAACTCTTTTATTAACTTCCATAAGAGAGTACATTTTCTCTGTAATTAGTGCGAGTGCGCGCGCACATGATAAAGTTGTCGAAAGTAAGCTTCGAGACAATAACCGCTCGGTATTGAAATTCATTTAGCGGTCTCTTCTACCGATGTTTTTCAAACTTTTCTAGTTAGTTACCCAAAGACAGCGGAGGAAAAGACCGAATTTCCTCTCTGGAATCGATGAGAATTTTCCGATGTGCTTAAAAAAGGAAGATGGAGGGAGTAAGAGAGAGAGAGAGAGAGAGAGAACGACTGCGAACGCGCGGCGACGCGGAGAGTTGAAACGAGTAAAGTTGGAAGGAGCTTGTCACACTTCCGTTCTCGCTCATTCTTCCGGCCTTTATCTCGACTTCCAACGGGCCAAATTCATCAACGCGATACAAGCTTATACGTCTGGCTTTTCCATTTTCTCGGGATGCGCGCTTATCTTCGCTAAAATTCGTTCCTCTTGTGTGTGCGTCGCTTATATACATACCCATATATATATATATATATATATATATATATATATATAATGTATTTATAATATATATATATATATGTGTGTACCTACACGTTTTACTTAAGGAGTTTTGATTAGCTGTTCGTATCAGAGATTGCTCTCAGCTTTAGCACGGGACTATCCATTTTCTTGTTTCGCAGCCGCGCTAGTCGCGTTATCATTTTGCAGGCGCGCGTATACTATATAGCAGAGGTTTTCTTCTCGAGTTGCGCGAAAGAGCGAAAATGGAGTTACCTTGACTACTTTACTTATAAATATGTGTGTGTACAAATATATATATATATATATATATGGATACATATCACGTCACGACTGTATAGGTATAATGAGATAGATGTGCAAAGTCGTAGGAATATGTATGTGAGAGAAAGAAGGTTTACGAGAGAAATCCATCTAGCCGAGTCAAATCTTCTGAGCTTGACAGTTTGACATTTCCATTCGGGGAGGGATTAAGGCAAAGTTGTCTTGATGCTGCGTAACGCGTTTTCGATAGTAAAAAGAAAAGGGCGCAAAAAACGAATGAACAAATAAAGTACCATAGTCCTCTTCGTAAATGATAGCGACTTTGGTCCAGTTGAGAAAAGACATGAGATCCTTAAAGGCCCGATTTAGGTGTTCTTGCGACGGGTAAAGGTTGATGCTGAATTCCTTGAAGCTTGGTTCGAAATCGACCCGAGCTTCGAGATGCGGGACATCGAGAGCTTCGCAGATGCTCTGTATGTGAGGACCAAGAAGTGGATCCGCTGGACCGAAGATCCCCTGCACAGAACGGGACAGCTGCTTGCAGGCTGCAACATATAGATATAGAATTCCATTAGAGCTTATTCTATACATGCCTATATACACAACACATGTTATCCAGAGGATAAAGCTTTCATTTGATCAGCGGCGTCGATGCGGGCTATTTCGGAAAACTATACAGCTTCATTTCAGAGAGAAGTTATAGCTTTCCGCTTTTATAGACGTGCACTTTCAAGACGCAGTGTGCTGGATTATGGTTGCAGATATTTCATTCAATGGCGTCGAAGCTTAAAACTTTTCTCTGTAGAGCTTCGTGCTCTCTCAAATTGCAATAATGAAATTTCACTATTTGCCAGTGTATTTTCAGCATTTCAAAATGTTATGCGTATGTAAATGCGAAATAAACGAGTCTTAACTTCTTCATTAAGGGAAAATAATCCATTCTTTGGCAAAGACTAAATCGACTGTTTCGAGATAAATACTAAAGGTAATCAATCAATTTTTTCTCAGGGTATATTACAGAAAGATAATATGACAATGTTTGTATGTTATTTGAAAAATTCATTTTCTCTATTCCACAGTACGAAAAATCGCTATTTCAGTCAGTGATTTTTCTAATTAAAAAGATAAGACACCTTTAAGTGAGCCTACCGTAAAATTAAAAGTTCTAATTAGTTACATTGGTTGAATTCTTTGTACATTTAATGTTAAAATCGTAGATATGTGTACCTTTAATTTGATCGTTATTTCAAATCTCTAAGTCTCAGTTATAGTAGGTTGTTGAAATCTCAGTGATCGTAAGATATAAAGTGTGTCAATAGGTCAATTAAGCTGAAAAATGGAACGAATTCTCTTTGTAACATTCTTTAAAGTATGAATGTAGGGATTTTTTTGAACGAATAGGTAAATTATTAAAAATCATGGGAACGTTTTCTTCTCAATTGGTCCATTAAATGTATACAAAATTGAATGAATACATAATAAATTACAACGTTTTATTTTAAGCAGTATCATTTAAAACTGTTTTGTCCCTTTAAAAACAGCAAATTTTTACTGCAAAATCAATGAATTCCGTATAATCATATGACCATGAACAGTGGTGACTTTAAATACCGAATTGTATCTGGCTAACTTTAACTTTTTACACTTCAAGTACATGGGCAATAAATGATTTTTGCTCCCTAAAGTTATCTATATAGTTTTTCTGGATTAAATTAATAATAACAAAAAAACATCGAATTCATACTAGATTTTTATTAAAATAATCTATGTTGTACTGAATGATGCTTCAGAATGATTTTTTTGAACATAGTTGCGTATCATGTTCAGAATATAATTCTGACTCGATCCCGTAACATTTCACACATACTGTAGCACATCGTGGTTCGCCATTCACACTGGCCATTCGAAATCCGAACAATGCAATGGAATCATACTGTTGTTTGAAATCTCTCGATATAGGTTTCTAAATATGCACGTATACTTTTGAGACGTTCGACATATCACGCCCATAATATTTCGTATTTTATGAGTCGTGACGATATTATTTCGACGGATACGGCGATAAACCCTAAGATCTCGGGATATATTACCGCGACGGTTTCTGGAACTTACGGCGAATCAGAAATAAAATACTTGATCCTATATTAAATGGTACAATAACAGAAATAAGAGACAATACGTCGTATCCCTGGTAAGAAAAATTACTAGTTAAAAATCGAATGTCAAACACAGAATAACATTTTACAGAAGATGTCCGAAGTTTTGAGTATCTAAATTGTAGTATTCAAGGAATAATAGAGTAAGAGAGGAGAAGGAATCGATGTGAATTGTTCATCGAAAATGATAAGACACGAGATCGAAGGTAATAAGTATGGCTCGAATCGATTGAACTTCGACTTAATAGATGATCAGTCTATATTCTGAAATGATATTTCCAAATAAACATTCGAGTTAAGTATGCTAGCTTTTATAAAAATCAATATTAATAATATTTAATAAAATATCTTTCCGCAAAACCAACGTACTGAGTATTTTTATAAAGGATTCGATCGACAGATTTGATTGATCTGATAAGATGAATTTGTACATAACGCATATAAAACGTTGCAAATCTGCATTGTTTTCCATCCAGTATTTATATAAAAATAGTCTGCAATAGGAAATAAAGCTGAGTTGGATTTAATGGTTCGAGATCAGACGTTCATTTTTGTCGGGAAAACGTCGTGCGCGAGAAACGTGTTGATATGCTCCCCTGACTGAACATCGACGTCATAAAATTGATAACACTCGAAAGGTAACCAATTTTTTTTCAAGCATTTTCATACGCTCAAATAAAATAGTCGAATAAAAAAGTGGTTTGCAAAAGTGTTCGTGTCGATGCAACGCGTAATGCAACTAAAAAAATTGTACTTTTCTATAATAACTATTAGACTAATTTGTAAAAAGGTCGAACATTTTGGACGTAAAGAAATGTTGACATATCGCGAGCTATAAATAAAATGTATATGACAGTTTGTTTTTCTCGCCGCGTGGGACAAACCAGTCTCGACACATTCTAATGTTCCACATCCATAAAGTTATACCTATCTGAGTTTCTAATAAACATATTATTATTGTTTTCTGAGTATGCATTGCCACATGCATTACATAATTAACCTACAGCTATACCATTAAAGATTCATTGATAAAATGATGTTGAAAGTGTATAATTATAAGTTACTATTCATTTGCGATTAAACCTTCAATATAAACCCAATAGAGATATCGACATTTTGCAACTCATAAGCTATGTTAAATCTTCTCCTAATGGATAAAATAATCATTAATTGACTTACCTCGAAGGCTTTCAAAAAATACGATTATAAGTACAGTATGAGATAAGTATGCAAATTCAATATAGGCACTCAAAAAAAAAGAAAAAAATTATTACCATTGCTAACGCCTACGAACGATCTATAATAGAGACCTGATAAATCACGACAAAAGGTGTCCCATTAACTTTTCTCGCGCACGGGGCTCCTTATCAGTTCAGCGAACTCTATGACACAGCGGTATATAGCCAATGCTTTTTTCCCCGGTGGTAATCACGTCCCTGCACCTTTTTCGATCTGCCAAATTCAAAGCTGAAAAATAATTTTTTTTGGACTTTGATTGCGCCGTATCGCAAGAGCTGAAATTGATACATCCGCAAACTCTTACTCCCGCAAATACATATACGGTAGGAAAGGGGCCGATCGTTTTCGTTTTTTTTGCCGACAATTTTCTCTTCGTTCTGAATATATACTCTACCTCGGTATGCCTTGTGAATGGACGTATACGTGTTTGCGCTTGTACCTATGCGATGGAAATGAATGGTTCGCGCTGTCGCTTCCAACGCGTCCTTGTATCATACGGATACACGTCGACGAGGGTGTATCTTTTCTTCGAACTTTCACTGTCTATTTGTAAGTGTGCAGTGACAGGTGGGACAAATTTAACGTTACTTCGTGCTCTTTTTAAATTGTCAGATTTTTACAATTTTATTCCTTTCAGATTGTAGGACTTTTTATATGTTTTTGCGAGCTCTTCTAAATTTGTTTTGATTTCAAGGGTATTCATTGCATAACTAATTTTTTGGAAATGCATTCATTCCTTTTTATAAATCGAGGGTACTTGTTTAAGGCTTAGGGTAGGAAGTATCGAACTTCTGTGTAAAAAATAATAATGACGGGACAATCGAAGAAAAAATAAGAAAGTGCTCGACTATTTGCGTTATAATAGAATACGTAAGTATTCAGAAGATAAAATTACCAGATCATATTTTTCGAGTTCGAGTTCCTTAGACCTTCGAAAGTCAGAAAAATCGCACGAGTACGCATTATCGCTTGACATCCGTTGTTTCTGTCTGAAATTGTGGAAAAAGATTTCATACGATTTTCGAATCGCATTGGCGTATTATTGGAATTCGCTGAATTTTTACGACTCTGACATTTGCATTCGCTATAAAATTGAAGCTGTTTGCATACGTTTTCTTAAGTGACTCATGATTCGCAAATAGATGTTCGAGTAACTTGTATACTTGTAAAATTGATTAAAGCAACGAAAACGATATTGGAAGCTAAAATGTTTGATTTGACAAGAGATTATTAAATTTTTCTTAAACACTCGTTTATCTTGTGAATGAAAAGTTACCAGTATTTGAAACTTTTTTTACAAATGTCGGTTTTAACAATTTCCTTTCATTTCGTATATTTTAATGTATAATTTATTCCGTTAACAGCCACGTATCTACACGTCTGTACAAATGATCGATATTCAGTTGTTAGCGTTTATAATATCCTCTCAATTCAAAGGTACACGAAAATCCAATTGTTAATAAAAAATAGTACAAAAGGAAGAATTCCGAATTAAAAGTTTTCGACAGTTATTACTTTTTGAAGTATGAAACCATATAGCATACCCATACTTCGCGCGGTATGGCCAACAATCAACACTGTACGCCGGAATTCAGAATCAAAGAATGAATTGTATGCTGAATTTTTTTTTACGAGAGTAGGATTATTGAACCTTCGAATTTATGGCGGAAAATATCGTATTTCGCGAGAAATGAAATGGCCAGATGCGTGTATATTGTTCAGGGAGAGGTGGTTAGATTTTGATGCGAGTCAACGTTGCGTATCTCGAGTTTACAAAGTGTATTGCTATAGGTACTAGCTTGAGGGTACATATTAGACTAATAAATGTTGACCTAATGTAAATACCGATTTTCCATCAAAATTACAACGTCGTGAATTCCTAGTGGTTCCTGCAACGTCAGGTGAAGATGAAAGAGTTCTGAGGATTTAAGCTGAAGTTTATGCGCTCAACTGTCCATATTATAAGTCGTGATTATTATATTTGGAAAGATGAATTCTTGTCTGTTTCGATTCTATTCATTTCGCAATGGATAATTTTTACTGATTTAATTGAATCAAGAATTATGTATTACACAGTCGTATATAATATTCCGATCTATACTCTGCAAGGTAAGGCAAATATGTATTCGTTGCGATGAATAGATTTTGCTTAAAGGGATTTTCAATATTTTACATCGAACGAACGTATAGATTGTAATGCTATTTTATAATAACATTATGTTTTTTATTTAGATAATCTAATGAAATCGCATCTGCTTGTTCAAAATTATTCTGCATATTCATAGTTTTTTTTTTTAAATAATAAATACACACAGTAATATACGTAAAAGTGGATGGTTGTTGTTGTTGAATATTAGCATAACAGATATTATCTAAAAATTATTACTACAACACAAGTTACCTACTCGCGTCACGTACTAAAACCAAAGTTCTCATCTTATTCAAGCGTACTTCGTTTCATTAAGCAGAAAATTTCCAGTAATTAAGCGTGGACATTATTATAACTCTAGGACGGAATATTTCTTATTAAAATTAATTTTACACGAACTGAACAGGTCGCTGAACTATTAGAAAGCGGTCATTATCTATAGTACCAGAACATCCGACTTATAAATAAAAAAAAAAATATCGATTACTGTTCCAAGTGAATTTCAAACATCACACTTTCCTCTCCTATCCCCAATTCGTCAGCCTACATATTCTCACCCACGCGCCCACTCGTGTTCCAATTCAAAACACATTTCAAACGTTGCAATCGTGAGAGAAAGAGATAGAGAGAGAGAGTCATAGCCGCAGAAACGCAACTCGCAATACAAAACGTCCATTACTATTCACGCTTGCACCTATATTACTCGTCGCGTAAAAAACCGAGTTAGCTTGTTGTATGTACAATACTACCACAGGCCAATATATCGATCGGTCATTTTTAATAACAGACGCCCACTCGATTTCTCTCCCGTGAAAAAACAGCGTTGCGAACGCATACGCACACGTACACATGTATACATCAATATATATATACATATACATCCGGGATTGCTTTTGACGCGTGCGTTATATACCAGATATACACACACACACACATATATATATATATATATATATATATAGAACGACAGGAGCGAAACGAGAGAAAAAAGGCGAATTTGACGGGAAGCTCTTGATTCACAGCGCACGCGGCTGTCGATGTAGCCCTTAACAAAGTCGACGTGTCGCGCAAATTGAATTTCCCGCGATCGATGTCTCGCTCACCGAGCACACATACGTTCTGTATATATAGCGAACTAGCCGCTGATTCCAATCTTTATATATAGCTCTCTCTCTCTCTCTCTACATATATATGTATATATATATATAGACGTATGTGTGTACATATATATATATACACAGAGAGATCTATAGAGAAGGAAAGAGCGAAGCCAGCTTCCTTCCGGGCTTGGCAAACGGTTGAAATAAAGACGGGAGAGAGGGGCGAGCTTTTCGTGCGGCGCTGCATCGGAACGAACAGCTTATGGGTTTATGAGGCGCGCGGGCCAACTCGTTATAAGCGGCGAATTCCCGTACGTGATAGTAGCTTCTTCGATATATCTATATACACCCGATACATACATCTCTATTTCTCTGCTTTGTTTTATCATCGGCCATAAAGTGCCGCGAGCGAAAGTGCAACGATCGATGCTTAACTTTGATATATATACATATACATATATATTATGTATAAAATATATTGCACACGTATACAGTATACGTGTGTGTGTGTGTATATATAATCGTGTATACGAGATAAATAGCGCGCTCAGGATGTTTTATTTTTCGGCCTAGACGTCTACGAGGAATTTAATGAAAGTTTTTCGCTCGAGAGTCTGCAGCGATTATGAGATCTTACCTTCTTGTTATCCTGGCGATGCGGTGTCTTATAATGCTTATGTGACACGTGCACGCGTGCCTGCCCACGCGTATGCTTGTTGCATAACGATTCAAGGGGTGAGGCTGGAGTCAAGGCAGTTTTGGAAATATCGAGGGGAATCGGTGCCGGGGAGGTAGATGGAGATTTCGGAGAGCTGAGAGTTAATGAAACGACGTTTTCGTTTCCGTTTTCGAGGAACTGGAAAACGCCCGGGTATGATCAAACGTAGATTGTATACTAGGGGGGTATAAATATTCATGTAACTATGGAAATTCAGAATTTTTTTTTTCTTTTCAAACAACCTTTTGGTATTTCTGTTTGTTCAACTAGAAATGCAATTTTGAATCTAGAATCCCCGGCTTCTTACTCAGTGTACCTTTTTACCACAAATAGTTATTTGACGGTATTCTTTCTTTTTTGTGTTTTTTTGTATTCAAATGGAATTTGTATACGGATGTTGGTACGCGAGGACGCTCTTTTTTGAGTTGAAAATAAATAATCTTGCATTCAAGTCACAATAAATATGTATATTGTGATGAAACGGGCTTTTGAGATTTAGCTTAATCCAGGGACTCTTTTCATTGCGAATTTCTTATTAAAGAATTTTTATTTTTTTTATGGTTTTTACATCTGCTTACAGATTCTATATTTCGTTAAGTTGAATTTATATTTAAGTTCGTAAAGAAATACATTTTTTGAATTAAATACCGACAACTTTAAACACTTTACTCAATATTCCTATATTAATATTCCGATATGGATATTTAGACGTCCTTTTACATTTTTAGTTCAAAGTTAATACAATGTAATATTCAGGGTTAATCATTTACAAAAAACGTTCAGCGATTCAAAAAATTTTTAATTTTAAAATAATATATCCCCCATAGGGTGCAATAGCTGAATTCACCGATAGTGATCCCATCGCAGACCGTTTTTTTCGTATTTAAAAATCAAGTTAATAATTTTTAAATATTTTATTATTTGTAGGGAAATGGATTATGGATTCGATTTCAATTGTACACATACTGTGAAATATTACTTATATATCTGAACATGTATACCTCATGTCAAATAAAAAGTTTGCTTTTAAAAAATTCCTTTTTTACTAGCAGAAAATATTTACTCGATTGAAAAGCTCGAACTTCAATGTAAATAAATATTATTCAGAATGCAATATATTTAAAAAAATTATTTTCTTTCTATTTTTGGAGTACAGGAAAAATATTTCTTGATCCTGGAAATTTTTCTACCCAGAAAAATGGCACTCGATATCAAGAATTTACTTTTAGATTAACAGCCTTTCTTCTCGAAAAAAAATATTTATATATTTGTATAACAATGTACTAACAATAAAAATGTCTTTTTGTTCTGAATAAATTATTGGTAAATATGACATAGGCTTTGAAAAAAGTTGCGACTATAACACAGCTATTACTTTTTTCTTTCAGAAATCCTGCCTTTTACTAAAAACAGAAACGTCTTAGAATTCAGTATAGACAATTTAAAAATATCAAATGGAAATTTAATTTGAAGAAAATATTTTTATTTTTTATTTTATGACGGTATATATGGATATATATTTGATGAACTTTTAAATGCAACCATTGAAAAAATAGACCTTCAAACCGGTACAATATTTACTGTGCGAATTTTTCTGTGATCTTTTCTATGCGGGATAACCAGTCAAAAGAAGACTTAAAAAAATAACCCGCTAAAGCCAAAGGGTTAATTTGAATGAATAAAAATAATCTCTTCGTTATAACAGCGTCATAAAATTGATCGTATCATATTTACCAAACAAAAAACGCTTTATTCCAGCATCGTCAGCCGTAAACATAAAATTATCTACTTTGCATCAGTAGCGATGAAACATCGAGTGTATACAAGCGAAATATTAAGCATATATAATCGCAATTTTCTATAAATAGAGCTATCGCATCCGACAGTAATAAAATTGATCGACCTCGAGGTCGTCGTCAAAAAGTTTTAACCTGATTTCGAGCGTTCGTCAAGAGAACTCTCTCGCGTCCGAGAAGTGGAAAAAAACGAAGGAGACGAGGGAAAGAGAGCAGAGGTCGTGTATCAGATCGAAGAGAAAGAGAAAAGAGAGTGGCTTCATGCTTTATCGACAACTACATCTTTCCCTTTTATACACCAGGTCGATCTATATACATATAGGTATACAAACCGGTCTTCGTATTCTCGAGTGCGTCAAAGTGTTAAACGATTCACCGGAGAGACAAAGCGGAAAAAAATTGCCGGGGCGCTAACGATCTCTCTTTCTTCTCCGGTGTCACGAGGAAAAAGAGCTAGAAGCTGAATTTCACGCGAGAAAATTTTAAAATATGGATTTTTTCATCCTGGCTTACCACCGCCTAGTCGCGCGAACTTCCGTTATGGAAAATTAAAATACTTCGCCGGAAAATACTCGGCAAAGCATAACAATCCGCGAAAGCGTATCATTTTACGATTCGTCAAATAGCGGCTAAAGAATCTCTGTATTCTCGAAGTACTTTTTGTTTTTTTTCTCCCAAATCAAACTCTCTCGGTAAAAGTATTCCCATTCAATGCCATCGACGAAGAAGAGAAGGTAGAAGATGAAGGAGAAAAAAAGTTGAACAAAGGGGAAAAATCTCCGGGCGCTTTTTCCTTCGCGTATCCTCGTTTCGGTCTTTGTCGATTGTTTTGCCGCGCAGCTCGCGCGTATGAATCGATTGTTATATGTATTATTAATTAAGTGAATATTTAATACACTTGAGTCAGTATTGCAAGATTGTGATGAATTGAAAGGTGTCGTTATTAAAAGCACTTCAAAGGATGTGCGTAAAAACGTACTTTTAATGACAAGTAAAGCTTATAGGAATAATGATGTGGATGAATGTAGTACCAAACTAATCACCGAACTTAATTTAATGGAATGTTCACTCTTTGTCGTCGTCAAACGTCAAGAATTAAATGCAAATTTAAAAGAAACTTATTTCAGCTACTGAACGACTGCAGTCGATGTAAAGAGGAAGTAATAAAATACATCGTTAAAATACAATTTAGGCACCTTATTGAAGGGGAATTTACACCTATTCGCTCCTTGAACTTTGAATTTCTGTAAGAAAAAATTTATTGCTATTGTAAAGCTAAACTTTTTTTTCTTAAAAGTACATTAAAAACATTATTCAGTAAGACCTTTTATATATTGATGTTATTATCTTGTGCACAGAAAGAATGATTTTTTATTCGTTTTCGCTTTGGCGTAGACTACAGCTTGAACAACTTGATGGATTTTTAGCATGTTATTTTATTGTAAATTTATTAATTGCCTCGCTATTGTATTTATTACTATTTACATTTTATTATTGTTTTTTCAACAGTAATATATTTTCAATTCAACAGTTAAAAGTGATATAGATATAACATAATTTGAGCTTTAAATATTAAAAATCCATCAAGTTGTTCAAGCTGTAGCTTAAGTCAAAGCGAAATTAAAAAATAATCTCTGTACTATTAAGAAAAAAAATTTGACTTTACAATATTATTACATTTTTTTACAGACATCCAAATTTAGGCAGAGAATAATAAATAATAGAGTATCTCCCACAAATTGGATAATCATGTAATACGACAGATTTTATGACAACTGTATACGCTGACATTGTCTTTCTTCTCGACTTTAAATGTTTATTATTACACGACCCTATACAATTAATTAAATTAATTAAAATACTATTGTTATATATATACATCTTGTAATAGTTTGTAATTCTGACATTAATGTAAAATTTGATTACGCCCAACGGATGTAATTTTAAATTACAAAGAGAAAGAAATAACTATATTGTATCAATTCAAATATGTGACAGTTGTAAAAACATGTAAAAAATGATGAACGGATTTTACGGTAACGATATTTTTGTGTTTTGATTAAATTATTTTTCGTGTAAAAAAAATTCTGATGGGATTTAGTTGTAAGGAAACAAGAGACCTTCAAAGTGATGATTACGAAATTGAGAATTCAAATATTTTCAATAATGTATAAATAATTTTAATTAATTCCAATATTAGGAGATATATTTCTCGAAGACTTTTCAAATCAAAATTAACCGACTGATGGATTCAGATGAAATTTTGTAGAAACATTCTTTCATACACCCCTTTTCGCACGAATGGAGAAGAAATTTGATATTATAAAATATATTAATTTTTAAATAATCCCTTGAAAATTCAGCTTTTGATTTTTAATAAATTTTCTGCGTGTTAAGTATTAAATCCTAACATTCATGAGAAAAGTAGAGTATCAAAGAGTATTACTACGAATTTGAGCTCAATCCATCCATTAGATCGTTTTCAATTTTGATGATAATTGAATTTCAATTTGGTGTCGCGTAATGAGCTGACGAAAGAGACTCAGAGAAATCCTAGACCTCTTCAATCAATGAGTTGATATAATATTGGGACAAATTAAAAATATTCTAAATTCTAATTCTCGAAAGATCATTTTAATTTGTGTTGTCCCCTTTAACTCACATTTTCAACTAGTTTGGAAGTAGTTATCATTATAAATAAATAATATATATATATATATATATATATATACATAAAAAGTTATGGCAGAAAAAGTTCAAACCCACGATTTCTCAGTTAAAATTTCTTTCGTAAAAAATTCGTATGTGTTTTTGGATGATTCTAAATACTTTTTTCATTAGTTACAAATCGAAAATCTTTGGATTAAATATACGTTCAAATCTCAAAGTATAATTTTAGTTAATATAATGACGCACGTTGAGAAATTAACCGATTTTTGACTTAAGATCTTCATCTAGTATTAATTTATTTAATTTAATTAATTTATTTAATTAAACTCATAATGCCACCACTTTCATAGAAAAATATGAATTAAAAAATATTATTCGACTAAAAAATCGCACAACTTTCAAGCAAATTTTATATAACTTTTAGTACCCGTTAATCACTAAATTAAAGACAAGATTCAAAGCGTACACCAATTTTACGCGGGAAACCATGGATTTGAATATTTCCTGACAAATTTACTTAAATTTACTTAACAAAACATTTTGGCAGATCAGCCTACAACTGTAGAATTAACTTGATTTACTTTCTTCGCTATCTATTTCCTGTATTATTCAATTAATTAAAAAAAAAAATGTATACACCGACCTTTTTTCGACGTTCGGAAGGAATCGTCTTTAGGCACGTACTGGATATCGTAAACCACAGTTGTGTTGGGCAGCAGGATTTTTTCCTTGTTGATTTTGTAAACGGCATACTTGAACGCCAGTTCCGAAGGGCTGTCCTTCTGATCCTCCGTAAAAATGGCACCTGCAACACGTGAATAAAAACGTTACTGATATAGTTTTAATTACTCATTCTGAGACTCTTGGGTTAACTCGCTCGGAACGTCGCGTTTAATTAAATACTCAAAATATCCGGGATACCATCGATTCGTCGAGTCATTAATATCGATAAAACGCATCGCAAGTCTCATTGAATTTCTTTGAGGAGGGGTAAATTCCGAGAGTGGGAAAATAATTCAGGAATAAATCGACGCGTAGACTCGAGCACATCTTCGTCGATATAACAAAGTTAATGTAGCGATAATATATACATATATATATATGCATAAGAGAAGGAGATATCAGCTGCGGTCAGCCACGAGGCTTCTCTCCTCTCCAACTAACGCGATGAAATTAACTGTACGCGGAATCCATAACAAAGTTTACTCTCCAGCTGTAAAGTTGGCATGGACCTCCTCGACATATCGCCGCCGTCTCCTTCTAACGCTGTTGCGAATTAATGACTTTAGCATGCTGACTGTACACGTGTATATATATATACGTATATACGACGCAGTTTCGTAATAGAGGCAACGTCGGTGGCGAGTCCCGCGAGTTTTAATTAGATTCGAATAATTGCTCCCGAATGAATTAAGCTGTACCGCTTTGATACAATTAGCGCAAAGATCTTCGAAACATAGGCGTGGCATCTATCGCGGACCGTTTGAACTTCGAGCCGATATAGGTCGCTATTTTTCACGTTTCCGCCAAAGAAGCTTATAAGCTTCATTTTTTTCTATGTTCGAGCCAAGAAAATCGTAGTGCCTTTAACGAGCAATCGATCGGATAAATCGTTAAGAGCGAAGAATCGTAAAGTTTGAGAGTAAGTTATATATATATAAAGGAAGAGTAATTCACAAGTTCGCGCTAGGAACGAAATTTTGCTCATTACTTTCTCCCCTCGAGTGATGAGGATTGATCTCGACGCGTCGAGTGGATATTGCATTACGCGTAATAGAATATTCGTGCAGTCATCGTTAATTACGTCGAACCCACGGCAAAATTCCTGAAATCTCCTTCGATTAATATAGCCATACATATTCTTACGATAAAACCATCTAGCATCTCGGCAAAGAGCTTTAAAGTAAAAGGTATATATATACATAGTCCATTATATGGTCAAGTGTATAATTATTTGACACACACACGTATACAGTCACTTGGTTCGAAGAGAGTCTGCTCACGTATCGGCTTAATTGCCAGTATAGGTCGCGTGAGACGAGAATTAAAGCTCGGTAAGACCATTTCGCGGCAGTTGACCATTTTAGTAATTTTTCCTTGTATACAGTGTCATAATATCGTCGACACAGTAAAACCGTGAATTTTTGCTTCACTGAGAATCTACATCTTCAATATATATATATATAAACTATACAAATATACGCAGCAACGCACGATATATAAAATAACTATTCGAGCATATTGAATTTTCAAAATCCGACATTTCACTTCTATTCGAGTCCCGCAAGAAAATTCGCATCGTCAGATTTTGACTGCAAGCTCTCGCGAAGTTGAGGAAGAGTGAGAGAGAGAGGGGGGGAGGGGGAAGAGAGAAGCGAATTGCCGCTTGCACGACAATTTATGCTGACGGATCGCTGCTGCGGAATTGTCCAATCGACGTAGTAGCTGCTCTAATCCAATGCCATTATCCACGAGGATACGTTTGAAATCTTGACTGTGCCTGGAGGAAAATCGAGCAATTTCGGGCCCTTTAATTACCGCGCGATTGTTCCAGACGAAAACGAGGACTTTATTTCAGGATATTGCGGCTAGGGTCGAGGAAATTGTAAGCAAATTGATTTCCTCGAATTCCAAGAGGTGAAAGTCTCGGTAGAAGAATCGATAATGATTTTACTTACTTGCTATATACGTATACATATTTCTCGCTCATTCCGGATGCCTTATAAAGCTCAGAGACGCGCGCACAGGCAATATCGTATACATATATAGTTAGATGCAGCTCATTATAACCGCTGAAAGTCGTGCGAAGAGGGTAACCTTAGAATATAAGTTTTGTCGTCAATTTCGATGCAGCCACTGCGCAGACTTCTTCTGTTTGTATTATTGGCCCGATAAAGCGTAGAAATGAATATACGTTAGGAAGTTGTACCGATTTATTCTGTATATTTAATTTACTTCTGCTGTACTCTTATTTCGAGTCATTTTTATTTAACGAGAGATTTTATGTTATTATATATATATATGATATATAATAAAAAAATACGTATATATATATATATATATATATATGCGATTTTAAATGGCTATGGTTTACGGAGAATCTTTGTGGCTATTCCCGAGAACCTTTGGAAGGTCGCAATTCGATGGTTTGGATAGTTTCTCATACACGCGCTCTGGTGTTTGGATTAGATTTGTTCGGCGTTGCGGAAGTTCAACGACTCTGGTCGCTACTCCAAAGGCTTAGATCGCAATCGCCTAGTGTCGCTTGAATTAGAGAGCTTTCTATAGGAACTATACTCTCTAGGAAATAAGGATTGGAGTTTTTTATTCAGATGTTAAACGTTGAATTAAATATTTACTGATTTCAATTAATTTATATATTATATACACTTGGTTAGTTCAAATTAAACGATTAATTGTGAATTAACCCTTTAAAGTAACAAGGACACTATTGACGATTGAAAAAATTCGTGTTTTTCATATTTAACTATTTTGAAGGTGGCTTTTGCCAATGGTCATTTTTAAAAGTTTCTCAAATCAAGATTTAGCGGTCAAAGATGAAAAATAAAAAATATTTTTCGCTCAAATTTTTTTCCGACAACTTTTTCGCAGACTTAAATTTTAGTGTGCACTCAAAACTTTACGAAGAGGTGTTCTCGATATCTGAACTCGAGGAGAAAAATATTTTTGTAGTCGAGCATAATCGCTGTCGATACGAAAAAATTCCCATTTTACGTATCGGCAGAATATATAAACTTTTATAAAAATATGCAAAGAACAAAAGTCTCTTAAAATTAATGTTTGATTTCACCAAAAATCACGGAACCAATATTTGAAAAATCATTTTTGTTCATAGGAAATCTTTTGTAAAGCTCAGAGATTTTGCAAATTATTACAATTTTATCGTTCTCCCGACGGAATAACTCGTCAAAATAGGATATCGTAAAAGTGAGCTTGTAATAATGACAAAGGATTTATTAAATTAGAATAATATTGTATCTTCTTAATCGTTTAACGCGAACTCGAATACTGATTATACTAAGTTAGAATAATATTTAACCTATTTACTATAATCAGTTCGCATTGATAAGCTCAGCTATCGTAAATCATTAATTCATTATTGAATTCATCTAAGTCGTATCGCGAATCGAATTAACTTGTCGATGGGAGACTCGCGTTCGCCTGGAGTAGAATAGGTTACAGAATTACAAATAAATCTCTGATATTAATCTATTGGAATTCAAATTGCACATACGGTTGAGGATCACTATTGACAGGCAAGATATTGTGCTTCAACATGTTCTTTTTACAGAATTCCAATATTGAGAATTGAATAGACTTTCCTTTAAGCTTAATAAAGTAAACCCTTGCTTCAAAAGCACTGAATATTCTCAGCGTGGATTGACTGGGAACTGGAATTTCGTATACACAGATATAACAGGATTTCTACGGGATTTATAAGTGATTTTATAAGCAGTTCCTGGATAACATACCATTCGAATGATCCATGCGATGAAACATATTCACAAATCCATATACAATTTCTCATTATTATCTACTGAATAATTAAATGCAATGATTCCACCATAACTTTGTATTATTCGCGACTCTGTTGCAAATGCTTATTTCGTAGGGCAATTTCATCCGAACGAAAAAAAAATCTCCTTTTACTGTAGTTGCACAAATGTATTAGGAAGAAAAAGTAATATTCATCTCCCACTAGAAGCATTGAACCTCTTAACCCAAATCCGCACAATAACCATAAATTCGAAATCTGTTATCCCGACAGTCAGGTACTCTGCGTACTCTACACGCGCGAGAAATCATCTAAAAAGCTCTCGACGTATATCCAAATACAGCTTTCCCAAATATATCTCCCACACTACACGTTTCCCTCTTGTATCTACTAGCCTTCATTTCCTGTTTCACGATCCGTTAAATGCGTCGATTTTTCCACTCTTCTACCTCACAGTTTATAGTCCTATACAATATCAGGCGTAATAAAAATTCCTACGTATATGTCGTCCATACAGGAAGGACAATTTTTACGATAGCAATTAACACGAGCTGCAACGTGCCCTGATGATTCTCAATCTTTGCGTGCGTACCCGAGTCATTATGATGGATTAGTGAGAAAATTATGGAAAGTCGGGTTTCACGCGCGAGATACACCGAGCTTTTAATTAGGTCGAGCTTAAAATGCTAAAGGAACAATACGCGTTGTTGTGGACCATGTTCGCGCATGCGTAATTGAGTCTTTACGCGAATTAACTGTCAAAGAAGATACACGAGGATGACGAGATGTGCTCGCACGCGTTTGATACTATTCGCGTGAAAATTCAAGTGTCATTATTTAAATATAATTAAACGCATAATTAATTGGAGAGAAGGCTGAATGGCGCGGTTGGTCCGATGGCTCGCGGCGGTAATGTCTCCCAATTTGACGATAAATTTAATTTAAAAATAATAGCGCGTGCGCTCATAGGAACGGATATAATTACGCGGGAAACTTTTCTCATTACGCCAGGAACAACGGAATGAGCCCGCGGTAAATTTAGAAAAGCTACACGCTCTCTTGTATATGAACTCGGTATATACAGGCTAACGGCAAAATACGAACGATAAGTGCGTCAATTAACGTAAATGTTTTCGAGACGATTGTCGAAAATGTCACGAAAGAGCCTTCGTATACACATGCGATAGTTGAGAGAGAAAGAGGGAGAGAGAGATAGAGAAAGAGAATATATAGTAGCAGTGGTGGTGGTACACGATGCAAAAGGGGTAGAGAGAGTAGCTGCTTGCAACGATGTCGCTTCGACCGTTTCGGTCATTGTGGCGGCAGTGGCTGTATATAGTGGAGTCCGCGTTTTCTCACTCGCTCGCGTCGTGTTCAAAAGCAATTACGCGATTTGACCGCATCGTTGAATGTGTTGTTAATGTTCAAAGCTCTAGAGCAAGTGTACGCACGCAGCTGTTGGTCTCGCACTGGTCGCAAAAAAGCTTCGTGATTTAGGCACGACATTTTTTTCTCCCCTTTCTTTCTACACCCGAGCTTTTTATGACTCGATTCACTGTATCGAGCGTATTGATTATATCGAATCCGAAAGAGTGCAATTACCGCTATTCACGCATTCTTGCACAGAGGATGCAGTTAAAGAGCTTTCGATGCTCAAAAGTTTGTTGACCTTTTTGTGGAATTAAATTAGCTTGTTTACTTGTTCACTGCGGCGATGATTGCAACGTCAGAGCTTTCGTTATGTGCTTTTTGCTAGTGTGCACAGTCGCGCGAATAATTAACTTATCCGCGAGCAATAATGCTGCGTTACCAGTTTACGTAGCATATCGTGTATCGGATCGAATAAGCTCGCAGATCATTACATTATTTTTTTTTTCATCGCCAACAGTGAGTTCGCTAATGCGGTGTTGATTTACCGAAATTATGAAATGGAAAAAAGAATTGCTATATTGAAATACAGTTGTCCGAAAAAACGCAATTTTCCGAGAATCGCGCGGTTGCGTAAGCGACTGAAGAAAATTTTAACTGAAGCTTGCAAGCTCGGCGAATTTCTGTTGGTAATTACGCCAGAGTGGATGCTTAATTAGAAAAAAAAGAATCGCCGGTTTCCGCACGAACGAAAGCTTGCTGAAGTTCATTTAAGCTTCCTTCAATTTGCTGCTAAATTCAGCTTTGGCCCCGTATGACATTAAGCACCTGTCCTTCAATAGCGGAATGTTAGACATAACTATGTTTATAAAATTGCAAGTGTCCGTTGGAAATATGCCACAGACTCAATTAGTCATTCCAAAATTATAGCTTTAATCCTTGTTTCTTCAAAGCTTATGTGCGATTCTGCAAGCACAATCTACTTTAAAGAGCTTTGAAGTCGATGAAAAATACAGAAAAGGCATTGTTGAACTGTATACTACATCCGACTATTCATGACTCCCAGAACGTTATATTGCAAGCTTCGTTTCAAGTATTAAGCTTGCACAAGCTCACGTTTTGCATCGAGCTTTTCTTCGTACAGCGGACAGACGAGTGATTCTATTGGTATTGCATATGGACCACTAATTAGGATTTTTACTTTTATGAGATCATTAGCTTTGATGATTTCTTTCGTTCAAAAGATAAAATCGCCGATAAATGATTGGACAATTAGTATTTCAAGCTTTTATGATCGATACATCTAATTGACAGGAACGAGTTAAAGAGCTATTTTGTAATTTCATTAACACAGTTCTGTATTTATTTCCGTACCCAATTCATTAATTTCTTTCGTTCAAATATATTTTACATTCCTACACTTCGATGTGAAGTTTATTTGTACTTTTTTAACATGCGATCCATTACTCCTCTTGAAATCTATCTATGTAAATATAAAAATAAATCTATTTCAAGTTCGCAATCGCGCACTCGTAAGCTTTTCCGTGAAATTCCGTAGAAATTATTCATGTTACAGTTGAAATAAAATTTCGCGATATCATGATATTACATCACTCCCAGTTGCGATTCAATCGAACATTTTTCCTGACTGCCGCAAGACTAACCCCAGTGAACATCTATATCAATTCCGAGTAAAAAAGTATTATCCCTTTAGGAAAGAGTCTTTCCTCGGCATAAAATACATACACCTACGCAGACATATAGATATATAGCGAATAAAGAATTCGCGAAGCGAGAAGGCAGATAAAGCAGGAACTAGAATCTATATAGTAAAGGCTTATTTGCACAGGGGAGCTTTTAGTTCGCACGGAAGTCTTTGAAGGTCGGATCGATGGTTTGATGTCATTTACTATCGGGAACAGGGCAATCCCTCATGAACTATGCCTCTTGCGATCCCGCCTATATGTGTAAATAAAAAGAAATCGGACGATGGGCGATGCAAAATCGATACCTCGCCGAAAAGGCTTCGGAGTAGTCGAGAGCTTGCACGAGCTTTCGACTCCTTTTAAAAATTCAATATCCAACTGCAGATTTTCTCAGTTCCATAAAAAGATCCTCTTCCTATTACCGCGTACATCAGCTCGAGGTAGATAAAAAAATATAAAATACGAACAACAGAGTAGGAAAGAGAAAAATGTCCTGTGCTTTCAGCGCAGAACGAACGAGACACTTACATCCGAGAGATTTATGCATAGGAAAATAAGCCTAGCATGCAAACGAACATCAGAGAGCATACACACCACGTTAAATATTTACTTTGGCCGGTTGCAGTCTCCGTTTGTCCTTCTTCCAGTGGTATACTTCGTCATCTCTATCGTGTCTCGCACACCCACGCACCAACTCATACACGCGACGCGTACGTGTGTGTGCCCATTTATATATATATGTATATATAGCGCACATCTTCAGAGTTGCAGACTGCAGTGTGGTAACGACCGGCAACGGCAGACATCAGCCTCGATTTAAGCGAGAAGCTTTACTGCTCTCACGTGCCAGCTCTCGAGCCGCTGTATTTACGATTCGGATTTGCCGAAATAATAGGCGCCTGCGCTGCTATAAAACCAAAGGAGCGCGAGACCAGACTGCGGGAGATGCGTCGGACAGAGAAAGAGTCGATTAGTCAACGAGTACACATAGTCCATTCCGGCAAGCTCGAGCAATTTCTTATAACGTAGACTGCGCGAGGTTGAAAGTGAAAAAACGAGAGAGACAGCCGTAGTAGGCGATCCAGCGTACTTACATTATAGCAATAATGCAGAGACAGCGCGAAAAAGAAGTTTCCGCGTCTGTCGCAGCAACAATTTCTGCTGAAATCGACAAGCCGATCGGGCGCGTCTTAAACTAAGCTCCGCAAACTACCGCGTCCGTGGATGCCGGCCAAACTTTTTGCCGATACAGCTGCGTGCGAGAAGCGCATTTTCTTGCGTTAGAGGAAATATCTTGCGCGCTATGCACGGATAGCTCTTTTACCCCCGTGGACTTTTATATACATACATACATATATCTATATATATGTATGCATTCGCCAAATATGCGAGCTAGAAGGTTTTTATTCCCTCTTCTTTTCGCGTCTTCGTCGCTTATATTTATACCTCTCCATAAAAATAACCTTTAAATTTCTTCGTCGTCGCGCCCGCGTGTATTCCATCACTTGAATCAACGAGCGTAAGCTCGTTCGCCTCCTAGTTTCAAATCGGAGGGGGATAAATCTCATCAGCATCGAGCCGTATAGAGAGTTCAATATTTATCCAGGGACTTATACGACCGATCGACAAGTCACATAAGGCATCCCCAGAAGCTAAGGGTAAGTATTATACATAGTTTGTCCAATCGGATCGATTCCTATATCTCACTGTCGAATATTGCATATATGTATATACGGCGAATGGCGCGCGATTCAACGAGCGCACCGCTAACCAACTGCTGCGCTATATATCCATGGCGATTTGCATATTTGAAGAGCGATTCGAGTAATTAGCAAGCGACGCTCCGCTCGTCCGTCAAGTTGCTCTTCTCTGATCTGTAGCCATTGCGTATGTATACATCTTGCGTGTCTATAGCTATGTTTGTATGTACAGGTATAAGAACTACGGCGAGACGTACTTGTGATCTTTGCGTAATCCTCTTCTTCTTGGAAGTTATGAATAGTCAGTGCACCTGTCGCAATCAGCCTAGAAGTTCCTCCCCCATCGACTTATCGACCCAATTCATTTAGTTTCTTAATTATTCCTCTCTCTCTCTTTCTCTCGCTGTCTCTCTCTCTCTCTCTCTCTCTCTCGTTTGGCTCTATATACCACTACGTATTCATTTACTATCCAAATTTACGTCCTCATCCTTTCTCCTATATAACACTTTCAGCTGCATCGACTTTCTCTCTCTCTCTCTCTCTGGTGCGATTAGCTTCGAAAATTTATATTCGCCGTCATCGCACTGTTTCTCCAACCCCTTTTCCTCTCGCCAATTCCGTCCGTCCTGCGGAAGTTTTTCTGATTTATTTTCCGTCCACTTAACTCGACGGTCAAGAGAGAAAGAGCAGCAGCAGCAGCAGCAGCAGCAGCAGCAACGGCAGCATCAGCCTTGTTCTAATTGAAAAGGACGATAGAGAGAAGGCGGTGGCGCGGCAATGTATACCGACGGAATCGAAGATGTCTGAGAGAAAGAGAGAAAGAGCTGAGCCTCGTAAAGTTAATGCGAACACGAGAAGCTGCTAATCCATCGATTGGACTCTCCTTTCGAACGAATAGCCTCGCGATGCCCTCTCGCCGTGTTTTACAAAGTTTTATGGCTCTCCTTTCTCTATCCTTTTTAATCCTTCTTCTTTTTTCTTCATCCGACGCTGAGCATTTGATTTTCTTCAAGAATATGTTCTTAATTAATGAGAGCGCGAAATTAAAGCTTTCCCGCTGTCTTTAGGAGCGAAGCGAGTATAAATAAAGTATAATCCGAGAAATTTTAATATTTGTCAAAGGAATAGCATCTCGTGCGCGACGACAATCGGAAAGAAATATAAGCCGAGGAAAAGTAATTTCTCGAGCGGATTAAATTATCCCGTCCGGACGAGTGGCTGCTTACGCTGGAATAATTCGTAAAATATGTATTTGAAAAGCCTTTTCCATATTGAGAGGCGTCGCGACAATGATGCGAAAGCTAAAGTACCCCATCCTCAATATATTGATGGATGGTTTGCTCAATGGATAATTCGGTTAACTATATATATATATATATTATGTATACATACTGCATTGGAATGTCGTGCATTTACCTCCAAAGGATTATCTGGATTTTCCTTGAGCTCGTTTTCACTACGACGTCGATGTCCTGAAGGTACACGAAACTCAAAGCTTCGAATATAACACACAGCGGGGGATTTTAACTCGTTTCCACACCCCCCCCCCCCTTCTCACTCTCTCTCTCTTTCTATTCTACGATAGAAACTATATGACCACTAACGGAAGAAATTTTTTCGATACAATTTACGAATGTAGAGAGTATACACAAGTGGCTGATGATTGCTGTGTTAAAGTTTGAAACTAAAGCTTTCTAAAGCGCGTATAAACATCCTGTTATTATTTTTTTGCTGTTTCGAGCCGAGCTTTATGAAATTACAAGAGGTGGCGCTCGGATATCGCTAATGGAATTTCGCAGCTTTCCCTCGAAGCTTCGCCTTGCTGCTACTATATAACGGGCGGGGAAAAAAGGATAAACGTAATGTGTTATTACGCGCGCTTGTCGAGTGTAATTTGAAGTTTGATTCTATATTCCGCAGTTTTGGGACAAGCAAAAAATCGTCCACAAGTATTCATATACATTTTCCGCCTTTTTCTCAGCACCTCGGGAATCGTGGGAATCTTACGCACTTATGTACGCTTATATGCATTAGAAGCAAAAAAGAAACGAGCGCTTTTTATATTCTCAGCCACGCGAACTGAAAAATACGGAATTACGGTGTTTCTAGAGGGAAAGAGGAGGACGATGATGAGCGAGGACAAACTCACGAGAGCTTAAAGTCGCAGACTCTCCGGGTGTGAGAAAAGCGTCGTAAATAACTCATGCACCGGCGACGACGTCGGCGAGATAGCGCTAGGGCGATAAATAAGAAGAGAGAGAGAGAGAGAGAGGATGAAATTCATGGAGTACAGTCGTCCAGTATCTAGACTCAACTACACAGCCAACGAAATAAAAATAAAAACTTTGCGGGATAGCTAATTGATTTGAGGCATTTCGTTCGATTGTTTTTATTTCATTAAACTTTTCAAAATAAACTCGGCTCGGAAAGTACATCTGAATACATTTTTAATTCGAAATGGCTCGTGCAAGCTCCTGCTTTTTTAAAGCTTGCGCACATGTGACCAGCGAAGAAAGCACGTACCCATGTATACTGTTAAAAAAAAAAATAACATCGAAATGGACGCGGGACAGCGAAGAACTTTATTACATCCGTCGTTGCGGAGCTTTGAGCACTACGGATACTATTGAGTCGCGCGCGTGGAATGAAAAATCGCGAGGTAACTTTCTGAATTAGCCCTGCGTACACGACAAGTTTGCAATTTATAGATGAAGTAAATTCATCGAGGCCGCGCCGTGAAATTCAATTACATGCAAATATGCCGCGGCTGTTCAATTTTTCATAAATATACGCGCGGAGGACTTCGAAAATAAATTTCCAACGGAAATAAAACTCGTGAACTTTTGAGACTTCCCCCTCCCCGGAACGGAAATCCATTATCGATGGAAAAAGCTATATTAAACAACAAAGAACGAGAGAAAAAGAGAAAAAAAAGGAACGAGCAGTAGAAATACCGAAAATCAAGGCATTTCCCTGTAGTCGACTGAATAAAAAGTTCGTCCACACGGCTTGATGCCTTCGAAGCACACCGGTCATGCATTATTCATTCCGGATCATGACTGATACCCTCTACGTGGGGGCATTTTTCGAGAAGCGCTTACGGGAGAGGCGCGAGTTGGTCAGTCGCTACTGTACAAAGGGTTTCGTATATGAGTCTCTCTGTCTCTCTCTCTTTGCCGAGGTCACTTCATATTTCACTTTAATCTTCGGCTGCTGCTACTTTCTCGCGCGTGATTTACTGACCTGGATGAAATTCACCGGTTTGAAGGAGATGGCCTAAAGAGTCCGGTGTCTTTAAGATTTATGGCTCGAGAGGTTTTTTGAGCCTCTCGTTATTGAAATGTCGGATCGATTGTCGTCCCGCGGTCGAAGTGGATTATTCGCAAATGCGCATAACAGGAGATCGCGAGAGCAAACGCGATTGTTATCGGTGATACGTGCGACGCCCACCAAGAGAAATGATCCCTGCTTGAATAGATGAATGTGTCGAACTGAATCTTTAGTTATTTAATTTGAAAATTTCGGACGCTTGAACTTGGTTATTTTTACTTTAAACTTTAGCTTGAATTTGACGCGTATCTTGTGGTACTCGCAATTCTCAAATTTTCATTTACTAAAAATATACGAAAGATCGAGCAATTAACTACTAAACCAAGTATCTATCATCGGTCAAAATTGAGCTTATTCGTAGAACGTCAATCACCACAATTCTACAAATTGAAATACGTTAAAAGCAATTTTGTCGATATTGAAAATATACCAAAAAACGCAGTAAAAAATTTAGTTCCTCGAATTGGAAATTCCTGTATACAAGAGTACGATACACTTGTACGTATATCATACATATACATCCGTTTATGCATATCGTTAAAAATGTGTATTTTATATAATATATTCCAAAGCATTTGAAGCATCTCGAGTGAGAATATTTCAATTTAATTAAACGGTGACTGAATGTCACACAATGAATCGCCAATCTACATTACATTTACGTTAGATCCTCTCCTGACTATTACACCGATAATTCCATCTCGTCTATTAACTTCTCAGACACTACTCCACTGCGCGATTATATTTATAAAGAAGCTCCAAGGGACGATATACCTGATGAAATATTCATAAGCCAAGAGTCGTATGAAGTACGATATGAAGTCGTGGCGGCAGACTAAATGAAGAGGTCCTCGCGGATGGTGTAATAAAGCCCGGTGGACCTGTAAAGCCTGAAGAGAACGCAGCAAGTGCCGTTAACGAAATCAAGCTGCGACTTCCCTAAACAGGGACAATACGTCTCTGGGGTAAGCATTAAACCACGTATGCGGTCTTGTACTCCTGATTCTACCGCTAATCCTTCGCTTCATTTGGCCACACAGATATAGATATATATATGCGTATACATATATACATAGAAGCTCGACTTATTATTCCGCGTCAGATAAGCTCAATTTTCTTCTCACCACTCGACAGAGAAAGCTTGAAGGATTTCCTAATTATGAGACTTTCATACTTCGAACTGCAGTGAAACTTTTGCTTATATCTGTATATATACGTATATACTTTATTGCTAGGTGTAGGTATAAAAATTCGACGTACGCAGCAAAAAAAGAAACGTAGCTTAAGAATAGTCGAAGACGAACCACAGCGAAGGAGAAGTTTGAGGAAGTTGAAGCATATCGTCGAGGGGGTCATCGATTCGATTCCGCGAATAAAGGGAATTTTATTTTAGATTTTGCCCCTCGTCGAAAGATCCAAGATCTCGCCTGACCTAGAAAACTATTGTACTTTACGCGAATTTTTCTAAATCCTCTTATGTTAGCACATACGACGCTCGAAGTACCGGTTAATTTCCTGCTCGTGAAATTCAAAGCTGCGCCCGCTATATGCACACACAAAGGCGGAATTAAAGCGTGATCCTCAAAAATTTACTTTTCATTTCAAGCCGACGCTTTAATTCCGCGTAAAAAACGACCCTGCGAAAGAAAGAAAAAGAGAGAGAAAAGAAAAGAGCCACGTACAAGTGCGTCCGAGTGTAATTTTCGCGCTGACTCGCCGTAAGTACAGCAGTTTTCTTCGCAAATTGCCAGACATTCAGATGTAAACGGCGCGTTCGCACTTTGCTTTTCTTATTAAGTAATTTAGGTGACCTCGAGGGGTGTTTGGTAGGGGAGAACGTTGTCGGAAGCGCAAGTTCCGTCGTTGCAGCTTGTCCCTCCTTATAACGTTACACGACGACGAGTCGTTCTTTTTATCTCGGCGTTGAGAGCAGTCAAGAGAGTTCCGGAGAAGGAAAGAGCTCTCGCGCGCGCAAAGAAGAATGTACTGCAGCGCCGTGACCGTCTAATTCACGAGTCTCGCGCGGATTTGCAGCCAGACGGATGCCGGAGATCAGGCTTCAGAGATAGAGCTTATTTTACAATGTTTTTTAGCTGTACGACCTCTCGTGAAACGGGATAATAGAGTCTGTGTGGTTTGCAGCTTCTCTTCGGCTGTTCAACAGTGTAAAATGAACGTTACATGGATTATCGCTTTCTCCTCGTGACTCTACATTTTTTTTTAATTACCGTACGTAACACTGTTGGCTTTTATACCCTGAAAAACAGTTGTTCGTGTAATATGAACATTTTTTTCGTCGAAGAAATTATTTCTTCGGGTAGTCCTTGGGAAGTAGTTAGTCGAATATACAGGTTTCGTTTATAAGCTTCTTTTCGTCTGGTTCTGTGCTTTTATTCTAATTTTTACAGCTTTTTATTTTCGGTATTGCAGAGGCCAGGATAGCACACGAAAAGAACTGTTTTCCTCGGCTGGGTTACTATTTTTTAATGTAAAATTCGCGTTACACATTTTTTTGATTACGTAATTTTGTATGTATACTGTTGAATACATTTAGTCATTATTTACATAATGGTTAGATTCGAGTAAAAAATGTATACGCTTTACGATAAGATAATAAGTATCAAAATCAAATCTTCATCATATAAATAGCATGATTATTATCTGTTTTTTTATTACTAATAAATATTTCTAAATATAAAAACAAATTATTCGTTTACAGACTAAGAATAGTTTTAGTTCCACACGAATGTTTTTTAACCCGAAAGTGTGTTCTTTTTTATACAAGTAGATATGTTCTTCTTTCGAAAACGTAATTTGTTAGCAAGATCAAACAAGCACTTCGTTCCATAAATTTTAGATAATTTTGTGGAAGAAGGGTGAACATTAATTATTTGATGTAACGATAAAAAAAAGAGTTAAAATAATTCCTACGCAAATTTGAATGTAAGAATACTTGCCGCCAATTTACCGTACAATTATACGGATTCATGAATTTTCATTCATCATGATATACCAGTAACGCATTACAATTCATCATTAATATTTATTGAAATTGCACATATGAAAATTCATGCAAATGTTCTTTTCTGCGCGAAAATATTATGTACTATATACTGCGGTCGAGATATCGATGTGAATATGAATAAACTACTGAAAATGGTATTGATAAGAAAGTATTTAAACTATAATTAATATTTAAGTCAACTCTTGAAAATATCCTGAGTTCAACATTTTAACAATATGTTCGCACATCATAGACAATATGATTAATTCGTTAATTAAGAATGAATTATTATTTATTCGTTAACGTAGATTTTCCTACATTCAATTTATTATATATTACAAATACCCAAACGGTTCGTTAATATTTCGTACGCATCATTTTTACAGTTCTCGTTGATTATATATATATATACTCAAATTGTGCATTATTTGAGAAAAAGGCGTCAAAAAATGGTTAAAAAATTAAAAGAGTAGCCTATAGAAGACTCGTTTTACGATATTTTGAAGATATAAATATGTAATTTTTATGGCCTTACAGTCTTTCGAAAATAAAACAAGTTAGTTGACCTTAAAAACCAAAAAAGAAAAATTGACTAGAAAATAAATTATTTAAAAAATGTTCTAGCTTATTTAAGTTTAGATATCGAGGTAAAAAATGTATACTTTTCTGTCGAAGATCGAGCGTATAGAAAAATAAGTCAACAAAAAATCATTCTGAAAAAACAATTTTTCTTTCAAGACGACTTTTATTTTGTTCTCAACAGGTTCTACGATTATCGTAATAGTAATAGTCCACAGATAAATGTACAAAGTCAGTGTTTATGGTTTATTTATTGCATTTATTATTATTAATAAACTACACATTCACATCTACCAATTCTTCGACAAAGGGATGTGGCATTTTCACAAATAATATCCCATATATATTTGTGTCAAACCTATAAAACATTAATGTACAACCTAATACCAGTGAAATTATTAATTAATTACGAAATTATTATACTAAAATATATTAAATATTATAGTGTTCAATCATGCATCCAATATTCGCATCTGTTTTGCCGTCAAATTTATCAGCATCTTTTTGTTACACTTATTAATCAGTCCATTACATTTAAATGAATTAGACAATAAATCAATCGAGACTTCCTACATGCACAGTTCTGCTTTGTCATGTGAATTCTGATGCATACAAAATCAATATTGCTATTATTACAGAACCCTGCATCTACTTAATTACTGTTTGTACATTATATTGCAGCTTCCGTATTATTTGGTTAGCATTTTGAAACATCCTTCACTTTCTCGTCATTCTGTTTTGGATATTCGAAAACCAACGAACGTCGTTGTTTGAATTCGAATGTCAATTCGTTCGTCAAGTTTCAAATTAGCGGCAACATTTGCACCGATAACCTTTACAATGTTAAGTCATTTGAGCTCTGGTGAAAAGAAAATCAACATTTCTCGTTTCGTAATAACAATTAAATTTACCGAGTTACATTATGGACAGCGAATGTTAGTGTACACATAATTTTGACGCTGTTACGAGTCTTTTTTAACTATTCTGTTGATTTTTGGTGCCGTATCGTTGTGTAATGTTATTTTTAGCATTATTTTTTTCATAGACATTAGGAAATCTATCTTAATCTAAGCTTCGACTCATTCTTTGACTATAAAATTATTTGCAGCAAACAAATCCCACTGGATTTGGTTGCAAATAATTTATATCACGATATGCGTCATTTTTCACGTTATTTTATGGACTATTCAAGTTGTTATGCATTAAGTAACTTAATAATAAGAATAGACCACAGATCAACGTATGGAGTCACTTGTCTTTATTGTTTATTTATTGCATTTATTATTATCTTGTATGTGTAAATTATTATACTTTACGAGAAAAATGTATGAAATATTTTTATTAATGAAACTGGATTGTCGACAGTTCAAAGCTGGTTTACTAAAAAAATATTGCGCGAATCCTCTTTGTTTTTTTAGTTGTGAATTTATAAGTTAATCCGTACGTATCATTTCATAAAAACGAAAGTGAAAAATATTACTTTTTTTTTGCAGGAAATGCAGCGACTGCTTAACGCGTACACGTATTATCCTTTTGAAAATCATATTTTTATTGGATAATTTTTCAGAATTAAATTATTAAAAAAGATCTGATCTGAGGTATTATATAAAGTATTAATTGCACGTGGAGATAGAGCTAGAGATTTAGGTAATAGCAGATGTTGAATAAGATGTAGATTTAGATTATGAGCATTTCTTTAAAAACCTGTTTACTTGTACATACTTCCTACATTCTATATTTTGCAATTCTAAATTTAATCTAATTTATAGTTTAAGGGGGTTTTACACTCATTCCTTTCCTGAATATTGAATGTTTGTAACAAAAAATGTAATATTATTACGAAGGTTCTGGAAAGTGTAATTTTTTCCTTAACAGTATATTCAAAATATTAGACTTATTAAGAGCGAAATTAACGTTATCATCCTGGGCAGAGATATGTTATTTTTTTAAACTTAAAATTGAATTTCACGTCCAAGTTCATGTTCATTTTGGGCTGTCGAATTGAAAATTATTGAAAATCTGAATAGTAATAAATTCATAAAATACAATTAGATAACCCCAAAATAACATGGTTTAAGCTTTGAATCATAAAAATCCGCCAAGCTGTTCAAGGTGTATTGGCGTATGTCAAAATCAAAATTAAAAAAAAACATATCTCTTCACAGGATGTTAACATGAGGTTCTAGTAGGTCTGATCAAATAAAATTTTTTAATGTACTTGTATATTATTACTTATTATAGCTTTGTAGGGAATAAGTGTACACCCCCCTTGGGCATTTTCCTGATAATACTATTTGTAATACAGTAGTTTTCCATTATAGTAATATTTTCACGGGTTATGAATTTTACTATACTTTAGACATTAGACGTGAAGTATACGAATGCAGTTGAGAAGTGCGTTAAAATTAAGACCTTTTTTTAATAGCTTTAGAAGATACAAGCTACAAGCATAATTTTTTTCCGTAAAACAGGAGCGCAAAGGCCTATTACACATAAGCACTGCCCGTAACTTCAAGTACCAAGAGCGTAAAAAAGAAATGCACTCTGCGAACTTTCAGCTATGAATATTATACTAACAAGGAATACCAGACTGAGATTCGACGAAAAAGAGATTTCGAAACTTCGAGAACTGATTTCTCCTCCGTCAAAATTCATCACTTTTACTCTTATCTCGTACATAATGCATGTCATCGAGTCTAAGCGGTCTATTTCAGCATTTGGGGTTGAAACGAACGGTTTCCATCATATATCCAATTACTCGAGAATCACGCGAATTATTCTTCTATTCTACAGGGATGTATGAATAGGCACAAAAGCTCCAGTGGCAAATCGCCTCTCCCCTTCCTACGATCCCATCAGCTATGTTCCAAAACTCGCCATCAGCTCTCCAAATTGAGTAAACGTCTCCTTCAACCAGATGCTCATACAACAATAATTCAATACAACCATCGTCCTCTCTGTATATCTCCTACTTCTAGCGACAAAGCGACTCTTCTCCATATACGTATACTATATAACCCATCGAGTAGCACATTTCAAGCGAATCATCTTCGTCGTCGTCAGCCCTTCTCCCTAACGAACACACGAGTGAGCAATTAATCACGCGCGCTCGCAATCACTCGACTAACTAATTCGCAAGCACTCTCCAAGCTAGCGACACACCGCAATATCTATAATAGCCTTGACTGGGTAATGTTCGGGAGCGTATAGCCTCAGGATCCTATGCGTCGTCCGCTTTGCTCTCTCTCTCTCTCTCTCTCTCTCTCTCTCTCTCTCTCTCTCTCTCCCGTCTACGTGACCGAGCTTCGAGACGTCGCGCTTTCCAAAAGGCTTTGTCGAAGGCTTTCTCTCGCTTCATTGCTATGCAGGAGATGATTTGACCAAATTTTCGGGATGACCGACACTCGGATTGCAAATTGGATATATCAGGGTTTCCCCGTTCCTTTTTCTTACCTTTCGTTTTTATCCGAGAGCGGATGCACCGAGGTAAATTAGAAATTACGCGTCAAGGATTTGACGTTTGATTGGAGAGCGATAAAGAGGTCCGAGCTGAATTGCGCGTTTAAAAGAGATTTGCTGTAAGGGCTTTTGACTAAATTTCCGCATTTATCGTAGTGCTGTATAATAGACCAAGCATTTCTGGCTATTCGAATGGACGTGCTTTTACAGTAGATTCGAAAATACAGTCGTCCATAAAGCATATACGTGTTTCGAAATATCGATGTACGTCAAATAAGCATCGCTCGATACATGTAATACGCACAATATTCTCGGGAATCCGCTCTTTCAATCTCGTTCTACTGTAGGTGTAATCCGCGTTTCGTTTCTGAAACAGTTTCAATCTGCTCGTCCCTCGCGAGGATTAAGTATATAACTCAGTGACAGACTGTTCTTAGGATGGGAAAAAAAATGTACGCATCGCTTTGAGTTCCCGATCGATGCAGCGGAAAAATCGCTCCATTTGATTTCTTTCTCGTGCGACAAAGTGAAAACCGCACGCTTGCAAACGAACAAACGCATATCCGGGCCGACGAATTGTTGCACTGGCGCGCAGAACGGCTCGATGCGTATAAAACGAACGTAGTGAGCAGAGCGCACATTTTAACGAACTTTGAGGTTGTATAATATACGCGCGTTGGCAAAGCTCGTAAAATATGCGGCAGCGGTGGTGGCAAGCGCGGGAAATTTGAATTAAGAGGCAGGTTCAGATCACGAGCGATAATTTCGTTGCCAGAGTTTCGCTGCTGACTTTTTTTCATTCGAGGCTACTGTTTATTTTCAGAATCGACTGTACGCTTTGGATATTATTATTATGATATATGTTTATAAATGTACGCAGCGATGGAGAATCAATGATATACTCGACGAGGCCTTTAATATTGAAATGCGGGTGATGCGAATTAACCTATCTCTATGTGTTATGCCTCGTGGATGGAATTTAAATAACACACACAGTGTTTTTTTACAGTGTTCTCTTGTTCAATTAGATCGCACTTGAAAGAACGGTTTTCAATATAAACCAAGCAACTGCGGAATTGACCTGTTGCGTAAATTGGATCAAAGTCCCAACGGAGTATTGAAGAACAAAAGAAGGCTATAATAACAAAATTAAAAGCAAAAAAAAAGAATAAAAATGATCGAATTAAGCTCGAACGAGTATGTATACATACACAGTCACATGCATAGGATCAGACGCTAGAGAAGCCGAGGAAGCCCCTCGACGCTTAGTTAAGTCGACGTCCACCTACATAAAGTGTTTGCTCGCAGGGTCTGACTTGACTTAACGCCGGTCTCTATCTCTACTGTGCACATACACGCGGTAAAATTTTTCTTCTGCGAAAAAAAAAATAACCGAGCTCATTTCGCGCGACCCTTTATTTCCGTGGATTGTGTATAACTTCGCAAAGCGACAAAGTCAGCAAAGAGACGTACATTCGAGTCAAGGCGATTAGTGTTTATCGAAACTATAAAAGCTTGAGCTTTTTCGAAGGCGGACATATCCAAGCTACTAAGCCGCCATCGATCCCAAAGTATATATATATATATAAATACATTGATATCGCAAGCTTCCGTTGCTTGTATACATATGTAATATCGAATTACACGGAATAAGTCGACCACTAAAATCGTTGAGCTAATAGAACGGGACATCGCCAAATCCATGGAGACTAAATAATGAAAAAAAACTTATTTCCGAGGATTTTCGATGAAACTCGAGTCGGTACACATAGCTCGATAGTACAACGACGAGCCCGACCCTTTCGTCCACTTGAGAGTATTATACGGTTTTATTAGGCGCTCGTACGAAATTCATAAAGCTCTTATACGTTGACCCATATGGGCTTAATGCCGAGGTTGAAAGCTCAAATTTCGTTGTACGGATACGGATGGATTACTTTACTCTTTTTGATTTAAATATGGATTTGGCCGAACGATCGATGCTCTTAATTCTCCTGACAAGCGAAAGTTAGAAAATTAAATTCTCAGCCGAGACCGAGCTATCGTATACAGCGTTTGCAGACACCAAAAATATTCGTTATTTTGGGATACTTTGAGAATGACGAAGCGACACGCGATGCGACAGGTGCATTAATTAGCAAACCTAAATTTGGATAGCTGAGATTACACGAAGTTTTTATTAATAGCCTTGGGGTAACATTGTTTTCTGGTGTTTGCTTTAGCGGTTTTAGTGATTTGTGGAGTCGTAAAGCAAATTTAGCCGTTGGATTTGCCAATCGGGGAATGCATAAATTGTTTATATTTTTTTATTGAAGTCAGATCTTTCGACTTTGATGTAATGAATTATTTCGCATAATTTATTCCTTAAAGTTTTATAGTAATGTTCGAGATCAGATAAGTAAATAGAAATCTGTCAAATGCTGGTTTTCTAGATATTACAAAATCGAGTTATTGAATTATATGTTTCGAATATTCAAAATAATCGAGAACCATCTATCATAGTATAACCAACGTAACCCAGAAAACTATATATTTTCCTCGTCGATTTTTTTACAATATTTATTACATATTAGAATGAGATTTAGGTGTCGCGAAACTCGAGGTATCGACTATATACTCGCATACATACCCATCGAGGCTAAATCCGACTTTTATAATTTAGTATTTCTCAATTTGTCTAGTAAATAAATTATTTCAATATCACTCGTGTCTAAAATACGAATTTGTAATCGTGTTGGAAATCAAATTCTAATGTACTAATCCTACGTATAATTCCAATATTGATTATATCGTTTTAAACTCTGTATTAATTTGAGGAAAAATCACGTTTCAAAAGTATTTTCATAAATATCCATTCATTTTACATAAGATTTCAATCAGCAATTAAATCCATGTATCTCAATACAGAATAATTAAAATATTTTGAAAAAAAAACGTAATTTCTTCGCATGTACATATTTCCACTGAGAACCGATATTTATTAAAATTAAAATGCCAATGCATTATTAATTTACTACTAATTATTGCATTATTGTGAATCCAAAATTCTATTGATGCGATTATCAATTTTAATGATACGTTTCGGTATGAATATTAATGTTAATAAATATTCTAACGAGGTACATATAAAGTATTTAGAAATGTAGGTATTGATAATATCGTTATAACGACTAATGAACTAACGAATCTGAAGAGAATGCTGACTCGTGTCTTTTTTCCGACCGCAAAGGACAGCATTACGACACGCGCATAACTAGCAACATAGACAAAACCCAAATTGAATTTCCAGCGAATTATAATAAGCCCTCTGTTCGATCGTGTTTTTTGGCCATTTCTCTTATCACTTTGACGACCAGAGTATATGCATATCCCGCAGCTGATAGCTAGGGACAAATTACATCCGGAGAGAGAATGGTGCGCGAAGTATGTGTGTGTTTCGAGACAGTTCTCGAAATCGAAGCGGAGGTGAATCGGTCGGCAGGCTAGGCACGGACGTGTTTAGAAGGACATTTGGGTGTCTCGCAGAGCCAATCAAGCACGTGATCTGCATTCGCCCACGGGCTTTTCCCACAGCTTCTCTCGAGAGTATACAATCTAACGAGACCCCCAACAGATATATAGATACATAGATGTATATATATATGTACATATAATGGCAATCGAAGCTATTCTATCGGCGAGATATAAACGCTGCGAGGAATCGATTCGCCATCATTTTCATTACAGCAATAAAACGAACTTCGTCCACGTTATCCAAATGACTTTACAAGTCTACAAGCACAGAACTGCTTTGCTTCGCCGTTTTTCTTCGCGATAACGATCCATTCTCAAGGAGATAGGCCATCGACAATTCTATCATATATACATATACAGTCCACAACAAACTTTACACACGTTATATACGTTTCCCCTCTTTCGTTCTAGTCCTTAACGATCCTCGATATCATAATCTGCTCTTTATTGTCTCTCTTTTTTCGCGTTGCACAGTCGCCGAATCATCGGTCGCGCGCCACTGGCCATAACGCTACTCTCCGATAAATTTTTCTCTCCGCCACCACAGACCTCGAAGACCAAACGATGCGGAAAATCGGAAAAATACGGCGACCGCGCGCGAAAAATTCCGAGGCGACTGTGACGTGATGTACGTGGTCGCTAACGCGTGCTGAATAGCCCCTTTGGAAAGTGTCTCCTGTGGCTATGTGTTCGATGCACATCCGTCGATTGTCTCCGAATTATATGGCGGAATCTTTTTCTTTTTTTTTTTTTTAGAGGAATTGAGAATTCGCGATAGGAGTTGTTGAACTGGTTCGGATGAAAGGAAAAGAGATGGTTTTCCTTGTGAAGAACTTGCAAAGGAAGGAAAGTATTTTTGTTGCTTTCTCGAATAGAAAGCTTTGTAATGGTAAAATTTTAAAGTTTCGCACGATCGTTGTCGAAAGAGATTTTATTATTATTATTAGGGAATGTATTCGCAGTTTGTAAAATCGATTAAATTCGAAAACACTCAGTGTTAAAATTTGATTAGAAAATCTTTTGAGCACCTACATTTTGGTATATATATATATATATATTTTTTTTTAACAGTCTCATAAACTTTTTATACAAAATAAAATTTATCATACTTTTTTATTACGGATTAAATTGTATCAGTATAATACGTGAAGTAAGGGGATTTTATTGGAGAATCTTAAATTTTATATTAAATAATAAATCATAATACTCGATAAATTGATGTTGAATAAGGTATTGTATATACACAGTATATCTTTGGAAATTAAAAATTTAAAATAAGTCATGTTGTGCATTTGATATAATTATATTATAACGTACAATTAATGTATTTGAACAGCATCAAAAGGAGATTTTTCAATTACGTTTATGAGTGTACTGTACGTACAAAGGTATTTGAACTGCATCAAAAGCATATTTTTGAATTACGTTTATTAATGTTCTGTATATATAAAGGTATTTTAATGCACTTCAAATTTTGCGAAAAGCTAGTTAACAGGGAAGAGATATTTGAAATTAAATTTTTGTTAAATCGGTCTCTTAAAATACCATGATACTTATTTTTTTCAAACCCACCTTGCAACATATCTTTTCGATTTATAAATATTCAGGTAAATGAATCTTTAAACCGTATTGTTAAAACTGTAAGCAAAAAAAATGATTTCATATATTTCGAAGGAAATTCATAGCACATCTTTAGAAAATGGAAAATTGAAAAAATACAAATTGTATATTTGCATCGACGACGTGTCTAGAAGTCAAACAAATGCTTTAAAATTCTTTCCCCCTCAGACCCTGACAAACAACGCATCTTTCCTTGGGGTGAAAAACAGTGAACTGTCAACAAAATCCAGCTGTTTCGTAAAATTCAAAAATATCAAACCAACTTTGCCCGAAAGTCTGCATAAGCGAATAGTCGCCATAAAGAAGAAATCTCCGCGTGTGCTATCGTCCAGAAAAATAGTACTCGAGTATACATCTTGTTTGAATGGGGGTAAAGGCGTCGCGGAAAAAGGAATAGCCAAAGTATAGCCCTTTTGCAAACGCGTAGAGAAACAATTCGAGGAAGCCATTCTATCCGGGCGTCGTTCAATCCAAGCCGCACAGAGCTTTTCTCTCGACCTTTCCGGATGTCTGTCCGCACCTGGCAACGAACCAACCGAATTCGCACGCAGTCGTCCGATTAGGGCCGAATATACAGCCTTATCGTTCTCGTACACTGACTTATGCTCGCGACACCAATGAATCATTCCATTGCTTTCGCGAAGATAAGGGAGTGTCTAGGAGTAGTACCGATATCCTCTGCGAGTACGGCTAAAGTGCTTTTAATATACCTTCGAGATATTCGCCAAAACTGTCTGGTTTAAGTTTCTGCTTTTAGAGAAATTTTGGCTGCAGGCTCGTAGCAACATCGGCTTTTGACGTTTACGTCTGAAACTTTTGCTGCTTATTTTTTAATGAAGAGATCTTCATTAAAAAAAGAAGCGTTACTACATGTATGCAAGTTCTATTGTAGTTTTGCAAAAAAATATATTTTACATTCTGTTGAGGCAGTTTTTAAAATTAAAAAATGTTTTTTTTTCAATAACATTTTTTATGATATAATGTTAATACAAAAAGAGGCAATAAAACGAGCCAATTTTTTTATAAGTTTTGGACATATATATTTGAACATTGGCTTTTGACGTTTTCATCTGGAACTTTTACTTCTTTCTTTGAAATGACCAGATCTGAATATTTGTGAGCTTAGCTTTATGTATTCGTTATCTTGTCGAGATAGTTTATAAAATTAAAAAAAAAAATTGTTCCATAGCAATGTTTATAATATAAACTATTATAAAAAGACAAAAACGAAACCAATTATAGGCGTGAAACAGTTAATAATAAAAATGTAAAATGAAATGATATCTCTCGTTTATATTTTCTACGAATATCAATTACTGAACAAAATATAATAATAAATCTAAACAACTCGAATTTGTCTGTCTTTTTGATAGCACGTTCGAGTTAATTAGTATGAGATACCTGTTCCTAGTGGGTAGCTTCTTTCAACAGCCAATACTAGATTGCATTGATTACACAAATAAATGAAAAATGCAACAATTATTTCAATCCAACCAGCGCTAAAGAAAAAAATTTCAGAATTATTACACTGTAAAACAGGAAAATGTACCGGAAGGAACAAATGTTCCTTTTTTAAATCAAACTCGATGAAAAATCAAAAATTTAACGCGACATAAAACCCAACGTCCCAGGAATATTCGAACGAACCATTCATCTTCAACGAACTACCCCGGCGATATTTCATCCGCCGTTGGTAAAAAATATACTTTCCCTCGTACAAAAAGCATTACATCTATTCAGAAATAAAAAAAAAAGAAAAAAAGAAAAAAAGAAAAAAAAGAAGAAGACGAGTGAATCCTAATAGCACCTCGTCGACTTGATGAAATCAGCCTGTGAAACAAATGAGAGAATCATCCCGCATGTAGCTCGAAGGTGAGATTTCATCGCGGTTTGAGAAAAAGAATCGTCTGATTCAAGTACTTCACTCTGCCTTAGAGATCTTCGCCCCGATGCCACACAGAGGGCTAGCGGTAAACGTAAGAAGAGACAAGTGTGTCTCTGGCTACGGTTAAGACGGAATTAGGTGCACGTCTAACGCGATATATACGTTCACCCATTGTATTCAATTACTTAGCGTCTTCGTCGACTTAAGGTAGTCCAAAGGGGAGATTCCATCGTAGGGCATTCTAAGACTGCTTCGAGATTCCCATTGTTCGGCTAACATTAATTATCAAACTTCGCTATTTTGCCGATCCTTTACACGCGCGGTTAAGAGTCACGTTGAATCGACGATTGTCGGTGTCTTTGATCGACGTATTGCTCGTCGATCTCTTTACTCGCGTACACAAGACGCACATAGATATATGTATAGATAAATATATGTAGGTACGGTAGAGTAGTACTACTAGTAACACTATTGACTTCAGAGCGTTAGGTGTCACGGGAAATCGAGCTTCTGATCCGAGCGTTTCGCCTCGACGTGTTGTGGGCATTTCACACTCAAAGCGCCCAGCCGTACGTGTCGAGTCTACCTCTCTCGCTTGTGTCGAACTGTTTATCAAGTACCTACCCGAGCGGCTCTCTCACTCCTCGAACGGCAAACGACAGAATCGACATGGCATTAACGCTCCGTTGAACTAATTGCACGAAGCGCCAAGGACCAGTCGAGTCACACTAGCATCTAATTAAACGAAGAGCGGTAAGCTGTCTGGTCGTTAATCGCCAGACTATCGTCTTCTCCAACTGTAATGTCTATGTGTATATGTGTCTATACATATAGACACAGACAGAGGCAAGTTATTTCTCCGGAGAATGTCCTTGGCAGGAGATTTTCTTTACTCTGGAATAGCCGAAAGTAAATCACGGAAGTTTGCGTAAAAGTAGGCTGGAGTGTCTTTTGCTATCCGCGAGAGGAACTTTCAGCCGTTGCGAGTTTACGCTACTGGCGCACCATTCAATTGTACACTTATGTATATATATATATATATATATATATATGTGTGTGTCTGTGTGTGTGTGTGTGCGTCGTTGCCACTACTACTTCCTCTTCCAACAATGCTCAGTCCCGAAAAGCAGCTTTCTCTAACTCGCAGTCTTTTAATTTGCCTTTTCATTCCGTTTAAACTCACGGCTAAACTTGCACCTTTATATTTTCCAAGCAATTGAAGTTTTCATCTCTGTGATTTTAAAGAGAGAGAGAGAGAGAGAGAGAGAGAGAGAGCATGGTGCGTGCGAAAACTACTTTCATATTATGTACATATATCTCGCCGAGAAGAGAGTGTCGCGCGAAAGCTTTTGTATTCGAAATAATAATCGTGCCCTAACGAGAATGGCAAGACCCTCTTAGTGCAACGAGTTCGAAAAGCTATAAACATAAACTATTAGCTGTTGCGCTAGAACCGAGTGTATATATGTATATATATACACTCACACACATATATATATATATACATATAGCACACGGGAAGCTCATCGAGAGCTTTTTACACTTCTATCATATTCCCGAGAATCGTCCTGGCGAAAGCAAGTTTATCAATAAAGACGGTGGTGAAGGGGCGAAGGGGAAGAGCTGGAACTCGTCGAGAAAAGTTGCGATTCTATACCGTCCGCGAAATCGACCGAGAGCTTTTCCACAGAGTTTAACGACTGACCAAGTTCTCGTATCCGCGTGGAAAAAAATTCCTTCGAACTTACATTCGAACGTGCAGCTTTTACGCGATTTTTTTGTTTTCTTTTTTTTTTATGTTCCACCCCTAAATACAATTACACGAGTTATTCGTGTTTTGAATACTCGGGATGCATTTTAAAATACTTTTTTTTTCAACTCGCCGTGTATCGAAGAGAAAGAGTTTTTAATTAAACGCGAGCTTGCGACGTAATTGAAAGTGTATACTTATCTAATTAACGCAATTAAAAAGTTAACTCTCGCGCGGTTTGCCATTGTGAAGCACTGAGCGAATCTTTGACTATAGCCGATTAAGCTCGATCCACGTGTGTTTCGTACCGAAAAATAGCGAAAATCAACACTTTCAATTGCGGCTAACAATCGTATGGTAGGACTCGTTAACGCTAGCATGGAGCTTTCCCGTAAATGATATATATATATACATTACTGATATCTAGGGGAGTGTTATAATAATTTAACGAGTTCGTGTGTACTTGTAGCGAGAAGGAGAGAACAAAAACTGTCCGGGCATTCATTTCGTCGATAAAGCATAAATTATGACGCTCAAGCGTGCTCTCATCCGTGACGAGTTAAAACGTCAAACGAATAAATAACGCGTCGGTTTGACGCCCGGGCCATAAAAAAGAACAGCTTTACGCTCTCTTGTCGCGTGCCACTTTTTCTTTTACTCACCATCCAGCTGTGCTCCTGTGCTTATACATATATATACACACACGTAAGCGATATATATATGTATATATAAGTATCGAACACGTATCTAGAACATTTTCCTATGTCTGCTTCTTCAAAATAGTATAGCTTCGTGATAGTTGTATTTTTAATTAAAGCAATATTGCGTATTGTATATGTTTACTGACGTATCGCGGGAACTGCAAGTCCAGTTTTAGTATGTCAGAGCTCATTTTCTTCGGTTTTCAGTAGAAGTTCGAAAATAAAGTAAGATATTGATTGTTTTAAAATATCGAAATAATAATATATTATAAAATGAAATCAATGTATTTGATTTTTTTATTTTTTAAATGCGTTTATTTACGTGTACTTTATGAAGATACTTTGATTCGCTAAAAATTCTGGGAAAGGTTTGAACAGCTAATAAAGAGAATACGGTGAAATATATTGAAATTTACATTTATATAAAAATTGGCTTCTTTAATACTTGATTTATCAATGCAATTATTTTGACCGGACGTCCATTTTATTTGCATTTCAATTCAAAATTGTTGTTGCATTTAGCATGGATTTTCCAAAATGCTGTTATGACTTTTGTAAATAAAAAGTAAAAAATGAAATAAATACAAAATAAAATAACTGAAGCGTTTTTTAAATTGAAAATAACTTACAGATTTTATCTTTTCATTTTATCTCCATAATTACTTAAAAATTATTCATGAACAGCTTTAAATCGCGTCGCTAAAACTGTAATCAAAAATATTTATCATACGGAAAAAATTTATTTTATCTAATATTTGAAGGAATTATATAGCATATATTTGGAAAACTGAAAATTTAAAAAAAAACAGATCGTACATTTGCCTTAACGTTTCTAAAAGTCAAATAAACGTTTTCAAGTTCAGTCTCCTGAATATCCTGATAAACTACGAATCCTTACTTGGATAAACATATTAATTAAGTGATTATAAAAAAAGTCAAACCAAGCAAAATAATCGTTGTTTCTTCAAATATAAAATAACTCGTCAACTCTATTTATATCGATCTATTATCGCTTCAAGAACAATCAGCTATTTTTTATAAGAAACTATAATTTTTATAAGATTAAATTCCTTTCAATAAAGAATCATTCAGAAAATACAGAAAAAAGCAATTAATTTAGAGGAAGCTAATATATACATACCAATGAATAGGCATTGATATTTTTTCTACCCACCCTTTTCTGGAAAGAAGTTGAAAAAGTATCGCGCCGGAGGGATCGTAGGCCACTTATAGGAGAGATCGCGGCTTATTGTGTATCGAAAAAAAGTACGCGCGCGCGCACGAGCTCAGGGCCGTACATTTACGGGGACAGGGAATTTAGGCCGGAAAGCTAAGAGTCGCGCTGAGCAAAGAGAATTTGTAGCCTCGAGGCTCACGGCTCAGAATTGCCTTTTCCAAGATCGCTATGCTTTTTGTACCTTAATGTACACTAGGTTGCGCGACGCGACGAGACCATCCCTTCGCGCGGAAACACCAGCCGCATTATATAAATCCCAGCTACACTGTCCCGAGGGACTGCGCTTATTCTCGGATTCTTTTCATTTGCGCGGCCGACTTTTGAGAGCGACCGCGAGTGTCGCGATAGAAATAAAAATTTAACAACCCCACAAGACAGAATTTACGAGAGATGAACGAAAGTACAGAGTGAAATTGATGCGGATTCATTGCTATGAATTCACTCTAAATTAATTAATTTTTTTTCTCGGGTTTAACGTATTATTAAAATGAAAAATAAATGTAGTTTGCATTTACTCTACTCTGTAGATTAAATTAATAAAATTGAGTTTGATGTTATATTTTGGTGAAAATATGAAAAAAAAAACAGATGAATATATATACTAATGGAAAGAATCATTTGCCCCTAAATGTTTTTTCGTTGGAGGTAGAAATTTTTTTATAGCAATTTATGCTAATGAGCTCCTTTTAGTATTAAACAAAAATTCTTGAATTGTTAATGCAGAACGCAAATGTTCAGGATGAAGTAGTTAGGAAACCGCACAGACCTGAATGAACCATTTGAGAACTATTAAGGGGGTTTTACACATATTCTCTCCATGAACTTTGAATGTCCGTAACAAAAATATAATATTGTTACAGAACTACACTATTTTTCTTAAAAGTATATTAAAAGACCTTACTTAATAAGACTAGAAGTTGGCGTTAGATCATACTGTGCAGAGATATGATTTTTTTTAATCAAGCTTTTGAAGTAAGCTACAGCATGACAAGTTTCATGGATTTTAAAGATTCGAGGCTCTAATGAAATTGTTTATAATTACAGATTCATCATATGCCCCTTTATAGTATTAATAATAGTACACAATACTTTTTTCATTCTCAGACTCACTAAAAATATAAATAGTTATAAATGCAATAATAAGATGAATTTTCTATAAAATAATATAGAAATAACACTATTTGAGCTTTGAATCTGAAAAATCCATCAATCTGTTCAAGTTATAAGCTACGCCGAAGCTATAATTTAAAAAAGTCGTATCACTGTAAAGGATGATAACATCAACTTTTGATAGGTCTTTTTAAATAATATTTTTTAATATACTTTTAAGAAAAAAAGTGTTAAAATAATATTACATTTTTTTACAGATATTCAGAGAGAGAATAAATAGTGTAAAGCCCCTTAATACATATGGATTTGATCCATATTAACGCCACGTTCATGAACTTTTAATTCACTAACTTTATAATTAACAAATCGTTGTTAATGCAGACTTTCGTACACATTTCCGATATGAGTTTGAACTTTTTAAGTTTTTTTGTGATAATTAACACCGTTTTATATAAGATAAAAAATCTCGACTTGCCCATTTTTTCAAGTGAAGTATTTTACAACTTTTCTATTTCTCTTTTCAATGCGTATTAAAGCCATCAAACTCTGACAATTTTTCAGGACATATAGCTATAATACTGTTTCAAAACAGCTTTCTAAAATAATACGTTATTTTTCATAAATTAGAAAATGGTACAGATAACTGTAAATCATCTTTTCGAAAAATATATCCGTGTATACACACTATTAACGTCAAATAATCAACTTTCGTACGGTATTCATTAAAATGATAGCCCGATAATAAGACTCGAGAAAAAATTTTCAACAATTTAAATCTCTCTGTTAAAAAAAAAATCTTCTCTATCGAATGAACTATGAAAAGCCAAAAACAATTGTCAAACTTTGAATCATAGCGCGAATGCTCAAAATCGCATAGTGCCAAGCTCCAAATAATCTAAACTGGGTCTCGAGTAGTATACGGCGACGAGCCGAGCTTTTATCTAAATGGGCTTGAGAGCACGCGCTTTATCGCCGACGATAGGCCGCCACCCTCCCAGTGCAGCAGTAGCAGTAGCTAGTTCTCTCAGTAGTCCTCCGGATATGCTACCAGTGTTCTTCGTCTCCTTCCACTTCCACTACCCAATGGGCTTAACAACCCCTCTCTACTTTCGTACACTATACTCGTGAGCGTGAAATATATTCGGCTCATCCCATTTTCCGAATTTATTACTCTCTCTTGTTTTCCTCATCGCCGACGATATACAACCCGAAATCTTTGGATTTCTTTCTTTTTTTTTCAATCGATTATACGCTCTTTCGGTGGGGGAAAAAAATTTCATCCTTTGTTTCTTTTAATTAAAAAGGGCAAAAAAAAGCTCGGAACAAAAGTAAAAAGACGGCGACAAAAGTACAACGGCGCCTTAATCCTCGCGCTCTGCAGAAAAAGACCGTTTGGCAGCGCTGCCAAGGAACGTTTCCGCGGAACTATCTCGCTCGACTACACACCCACATACGTATACATACACACACACACGCGCATCTAAATAGACACGTATAGAGCAGCTCACCGCACGACTTCGCGACTCTTATTAGTCCCGGGAGCTTTGAAGCCTTTGACGCTACAGTACCCGATGTTCAAGTTGTACTTGTGTGTACCTTCCATTAGATGGACTTTGAGTTCGGTTTCCGGTTTCCGGCAAAAGAAACTGTTTCTCCGTACAAGATCACACAGACACGTGGTCCGAAACCAGAATCTCCATTTCGGAATAGTTCGGGTGAGCATAAAGAGATCGACTCTCCGGTCCAAAAATTTTACGGCATGGCAAGCGTGCGAGACAATATAACGTCGTCGTCGTCGTCGTCGTCGTCGTCGTGGTTACCACAAGAATTTATTCATCCGCCGGAGGCGTAACGCCTTTTACTTTTTTATCACAGCGCGCGGTAACGGCAGCGCGAATTTCATTACGCCCCGGCGAAACTTTAATGTTTTAAGTGTTGCATTAGTCCACTGTGTGTCGCCGGTTGAATAAGCGATACACCGGGCACATTTGCATTCGCATTAATCCCCATCCCACGGCGGCAAAGTGCCCGTATTAAAATATAGTCAGTAAGGCGCAGCGGACTGGTTCGTTGGAAATGAACGGCACTATTCGCGCGCTTGTACTCTCGTTGAATGTCTATTTTTAAAAGAATTATGAATAATTTATCGATTTGTTATGATTGTTTGCGAATTGTCTGTAAATAAGATTATTGATTTGTACAAGTTGCTGGTTTAAGCTTTAGATCGGATAGAATTTTCCTTAAATGATTTATGGATGGATTAATCATTCTTTCCGCTGTAATCTTTTTGCAATTGATCGCTCGTTTCTTGTATCTTATTTAATAAAAAATTAAAACTATATATCCTGGTAGAAAATTCAACATATGTTTGGTAATCAACTTTTTTTTTAATGTTAGCCATCGTAAGCAATTCTATTCGAATACTTCCGGAGTGTTATTTTAACAAGTATTGAATAGAAAATGTGTCAAAATAAATAATCATTTATTTTGACCTTTAGCTCCGTCGTGTTACCTGACTATCTTATATAATGATTCTTATTCAAAATCTAGGTAGGAATGGCGAATCAACTCGTCTGTAACGGGAGTTTAAAAATCTTTTTCGTGAAATATTTGAGTAAATTGAAATTCGGCCAGTCGCGACGTTACAAATTCCCGCAATGTATAATACAACCTCAAAAAGCATTTCGTAAGAGATGAGGTATCACATTGTGAAAAAAGAGCGAATAGCGGCGCAATTCGTTATACTACGTTGTAAAATGTTTTCTCGCTGTAAACAAAATGAGCATCGAAAGTTTGACTACCAACTCTCTGTGGCAAGGAATTATAGACTTGACCTCTCTTTCTGGCAAAAATAACGACGTTTATCCTTTCTCGAGTGTGTGTGCGTCGTAAAAAATTAGCTGTCGCATCATTAAAAATAAAAAAAGGGAGAACCGAGGAGTTATAACATCGTTTACGTGGCTTCTCGAGAATGAATAATCACGTTTGGAGAAGGAGGAATTTATTTTAATTAAAAATTACTGAATCCTATGGAGATGTATAGAGAGAAAGAGACTTTGATCGGCCTAATGAAGCGCGTGAAAACGGCTCGCTCGGCTTGAAAATTAGCCTAGGCGAATTCAAAGCCCTTATATTTCGCTCAAAGAGGCCCACTGGACAGAGCGAGGACATGTCTCTTTTGGATGCGCCCTCGCTCTTTGATTTCTCGTCTCTCGCGCGTTAATTATCTCTTTCATACGCAGCAGACAGCTGTGGTAGTAGCCGCACAAGCTGCAGTCCAATCGAGTCTTTGCGGAGCTTCCCTACAATCATTCTCAATTTGCTTATCGACCGCCTAATTGCTTATATAGACGAGACACAGCAATCGATACGTTTTTTTTTATTTTCAGCTCATCGGTGCGAGTAATACTTCTATGTGCACAAGAGAGCTGAATCATATATAGGTACTCGTATATTGCACGATGGATGATCCTTCGGAGCTGTATATTGTCCGCAACGTGTCCAGTAGTCAGCAAGATATGGCGCCGAGTTCGACAGGCTGATCTCATCGCCGAAATGACCACTTACTCCACACCCCGTCCGACAATATCAGCCTGCTAACTCTGCCCTTGCTCGTTGTACATACGTGCCCTCTTCATTCCGATGCAAAAAAAAGCCTCTGGTAATCAATCTGTTCCGCTTCTGATTGCTTGTTTAACTGGTCAGTTCTATTAGCTAATCAGATGACTCATACGGATCAATGCACACTCAATCAAGAAACGCGCGTCGTCCGACGTTTCGGTGTATGTGGAAGTTGACGGAGTGCGCAATCTCTTACATTTGCGCATAAATATATCGTACGAGAAAAAAATTGTTTGACTGCGAAAATTAATTTTATGGATTGTCCCATGAAAATACTTACTACAATCTATTCGTTAGATATTTACTTAAGGGGGCAAGACACCTTTGAAGTGCAAATTGTTAAAATCAAAATTTACAACATTTATAACAATGCAGTTATAATCTACACTTATTTTAATTAGAGTAGATAACTTCAATCTGAAAGGACTAATCGTCTATAAATCTCTTCAATAGCTAGTTACAATAGAAAATTGAAAATTCACTCACCGTAGGATTCAAAGTCAACCGACGGAGGGATAGAGCTCAAAATTGCTAGTTAAACTCTTTATTAAAATCCTTTCAATATGAATGTAGGAATTTAAAATTAAATGTGCAGAAAAATTGTTAAAAATAAAAATCTACTTTTTATTATTAAACAACTTATTTTTAAACAAATTTACATATTTTAAAATGTCAAATTTCTTCTAATCATTCAATTCAGAATCCCTAAATTCATACTGAAAGGAATGTTCAAAGAGTATTACTAACAAGTTTGAACTCTATCTATCCATTGGTTGACTTTGAATCCTACGGTGAGTGAATTTTCTACTTTCTGTTCTAACTAGCTATCGATGGAACTTATAGAAGAGCACAATGCCTTTAAAATTGAAGGTAAAACTGACTTGTATTATTAGAATAAGTGTAAATTATAATAACAGTGTTATAAATATTTTAAATTTTGAATTTAATAATTTGCATTTCAAAGGTGTCTTGCCCCCTTTTAATAGACAGATATTGCATTGCCATAGTTACTTTATAAAATTACTTCATTTATTGAATATTTTATTTCAGTAAGTAAAATAAATATTATTTTTTAATTCAAGTAAATATTTTCTTTTTTTCACTCTCTGTAAAATTCGTGAATTAATGGACCAATTGAACTGAAAACTGACGCGAATACTTTTTGATAAATTCTTTAAAACATGAATGTAAAGTCAAACGGATAACCAGAGCAAATTTTGCTTGATGAAATGTACCGATATTGGTAAAAATCTAGTTATCTAGTCAGTTTTTGATTTGTTCATAATTTTTCAGTTCGGTTGATCCATTAATTCGCTGTGAATCTTACGGAAAGGGTATTTCCAACAACCTGCTGTAATTGATAAACAAAGGGACTTAGAGACGTGAAAGAGAGCTTAAATTAAAGCTAAGCGTATCTACAAACTCAGTATTAAATATATAAGGATTTCAATTAATATAACTAATTAAAATTTTTAATTTTAATTAACCTCGCTTAAACGTGTCTTGTCCCTTAAATGGAATGTAGAGATAATGGCGGTTATCGCAAGGGATTATCATACATTAAGTGTAAAGCTAACTATTACGTTTCATCGTATCTATAATCTAAAAAATTTTAATTTCAGCTCAACTCATCAAAAGTCTATTGCTAAATGGTAATATCTCGTAAGACTATCAATACCAAACAAAATAATTCTATTTGCTTATTCATAACTAATTTATATCATAATATTCAAATATGTACATGAAAATAAAATGATAATTCAATGTTTACCTATATTTCATTGACATATTGTGGTCACGTTCAATTATAAGCTTTTAACTATAAAGAATGGCATAACCATATCATAATATCGCACGTAATCACATGTTAGCAACTGTTTCTGAAAAACGTTATGAGCATACAGTGAAATCATATCGGAATAATGAATAAATAATAGTTGCAGTAATATTAATGAGAAAAGGCGAAACAGCACGGGCACTCGTATGCTACTCGGAAAAAAATGAGTAATTTATTCGTTCTACAGGTGATTTTCGCGCGTCATCAGTACGAACGCGCATATACATTTCTAGCCTGAAAATGTGAAAATACCAATGGAATTAATTCGCAATTCGCAATAAAAGTATAACTCGAATCAACTCAATCGACGTATGTAATTCGAAATTTGCATATAATTACAAAAAAAGCAATATAATATGAGAATTACGCGCCCCGATTAAATACCGCACGAGTAACTCGGGTCGCCGATAAAAATCATGCAGTACAAGCTGAAAGAGCGTCATTACGGTGGTTAAATGATAAAATAAAGCAAAGCTCCCTTGTGTATATGTACACAAATCGATAGCCAGTCCATTATGAATATTCAGATCGAAAGTTGCCGCTGCAACGCGTTGGTCTGACAAAACTCCAGGAAGGAAGTGCGTCCCGAGATATATATATAAACGGAATTATTCCACAGTTGGAATAAATGCGTGATCAATCGTGAAAATATTCAACTGAGAGAGTGAGAGAGAGAGAGTTAGAGAGCAAGACTCGATATGGGAATTCTCCGGAAAGTTCCAAGCTGACGGCGTTCGATCATTCCATGTATACGTGAGGTGCTTGAGGTCGAAGCTTTGCGTTTTGCAGAGACGGGGATTCCCCGCATAGTTCTTTTGGGTTCGGAGACGCGAAGGGTGATTAACGAATGGATTAATCGGTCCGAGAGTGTAATTGCTCTTGTATAGCGTTATTCTCGGGATATTAATATCGCCAAGTTGATAGTTATTGTTCTTATACACTATATACATACGTATAAAATATATGTATATATGCGCGCGCGCGTGTGTGTGTATGTGTTTGTATTGTAAAGGAATATACATGAAATTGGATTGCGCAAAATACTCCTTTTGTGTTGTGTGTAGACGTTAAAGCCACGCTCGATCGGTATTATAGTCTATGAGAAACGCGCTCGTAACGCGATTATAAACTCCCGAGTTATCTTTTTCATTTATTAAATAACGCGGAAAGTGAGAAGTCACGACGTATATCGATTACCCACTTTTTCTCTATCTCACTCCTGCCTACCATCTCTATAATGTAAGATATAAACTCTAGCGCGCGGAGTATGAAATTACCCGCGGCAGTTTCGCCATCGGCTTATAATACGTATATGCGCTCGAGAACTATGTTATTATTCATCCGTTTTATTACGGATTAATAATCCTCGTCATAACGCACGATCCCGTATACTCATTCTAATTAACTTCTCTATCACGAGTACTGCCTTGTATGCAAGGAATCGTTTACTTGTGTGCATGTATATAAGCGCACGTACACACACGTGTGTAATACGCATCGAAAGTCTGAGTTCTTGGCAAAAAGCGCTGTAAACGCAAAAATTAGCAATCGAACAATACGCCCGAGGCTCGCGAAAGTGCAGACGCCGTGATATACCAACTAGGAAAATCTGGATCAAGGCTGACACTTATCTCTCTCTCTCTCTCTCTCTCTCTTTCTTTCTGTTTCTTGAGCGATATTGCAATACTCGCTCAGCTGTTCGACTACAGACTCCGTGTGTATTATTACGGGCTCAACCCGTCAAAGTGCACCTGTCGCTGCGTACATATATATATTATGTCTATAGATATGTGTGTATATATATACATATATTTCGTTGGATAATAACGTTTCGAAAGCCAGTCGTCCAACGCTTCTACATAATACTTTTTAACGTGTACGTGATGTACGAAATATAGTCAAAAGCGTAAAATAGCGTCGAGCACGTATAGACACACGGCAATTATCGCGATCAGCTTTCATTAATGGATCGGAGGCGTCGGTAATCCTAGCCGTTGTGTCCTCGTAATGAAAGGCTTCGTAAGATGTTTACCGGGCGACGTGCAAAGTTGGCTAAAGATTGATTCCGAAGAAGAGGAAAAAGACTCTTTCACTCGAGTCGAAGGAGGGGAGGAGGAATGAGCTTGCAAGCTCGTTTATCTCCTCGGCTGTATATACTCACTACTCTGCCACACTTACACACATATACACACACCGGATAACCGGTAAATAATTCATACAGTGAAAAGCGAGCGGCTATCCAAACACTCGCTAGTTTAACGAGCTACTGCTCTTAGACTGTATACAGCGCCGTGAGATTTCGGCCCCTTGACTAACGCAGCTTCACCGCAGTATCTCTCTCTCTCTCTCTCTCTCTCTCTCTCTTTCTCTCTCTACATATATATTATATATCTAGAATATAATCTAAGATCGCGGTGTGTGCAATCAATACAGGATGAAAATTCGCCGTGAGTGTCAATAAGATGCGATAAGGAATAGCTTCGAAAGAGCTGTCCGATAAATTCTAAAAGACTCATCCCGCGTTTAATCTCTTTAAATCAGAATTAGCGAAGAGCCGTTGGATACCCCTTCCCCATATCGGTATAGGAAAGGGCCGATTTATGCAAGATATTTTAACGAAGAGGAAAAGTCCGCGTAAACTGGAATTTATAACGACAGATCCGATAAGTTCGATCTCCGTTTTTTTTTATCAGAGGAGCGATGAAAAATTATACACGGAAATCGCGCGTGCATTGTGCAGTATATCGCGCTTTCGATGTCATTTCCCTGTGGGCGTTGCATAATTCGAGGAACGAAATGCTAAGAGAGATAAGACATCGAGTACTTGTCGTCATTTCTCTCTCTCTCTCTCTCGTCGGATGCAATTACTTTTACATATATTTGCACTACTCTTTCCCTTTGTGTTCGACTATCGATAAATATAGGGGAATAAAAAAGCCGTTACGTAAAGCCGCTAGCGCAGTAGTAGCTCTCTCGTCTATATGTAACGCACATGAGAATGTAACGCACGTGTGTGTACACGAATTCCGAAAGCGTCGGTCGAGATCGTGCTTCAAATGTGCGATATCAGTGGTGAATCCATGAGATTTTTCTCGCAGTAGCAGCTTCGCGATCTTCCCTTTTCCGAAAGCGCAAGCCGCTGTTCTTTATTAAAATCCCAAAAGGTATTTTATAATATATATCTGTGTGGATTATGTATGTATATACATATACATACATACATACATGTATGCACTGAATCGAGAGCTTTGCGATTCGCAGCGCAATCGTACCCGCAGTGATTTCATAATTTTTCGAAGAATTTGAAAATTAAGTCCAGTAGCCGAGAGAAGAAACATTGCACCTTCCTAGAGCTTCTAAGCATATTAAAATTCTTCTATGTCCGAAGCATCACGATACGCCTCGAGGAGTAAATCTTTAATGCTGTTAGAGGGAGCGGCCGCTCTTTTAATAGCGTCGCTGCGCCGTGTGTTGGAGGATTTTTTTTCGATCTCGAGACCAAGGGGTCTTCCCGAGAAAATCGAATGCAAATATTACCGAACTACGGGGAATCGATATACAATGGGCGAGAAAGATGTCGAGAAAAAAGAAACGGCTTAATGAGAATCGTAAGAAGAGTCGATAGCCCCGGGAATTTAATTGTGAAACAGAGAGAGAGAGAGAGAGAGAGAGAGATAGACTTTATTTTAAAAAAGCTTTCTATCATTGGCACTTTAATTATATAAGCAAATAGAATATTATTTATAAGGTAAACACTTTTTTAACTGTATAAGTTAATTATTTCGCAAGTCGTTCTTGCTATCTCGCGTATTTTTCAGCCAAGAGTTCAAAATCAAAAGCACTTGCCGTAAAATTCATAAAGCTCTCTGTTCACGACAGTGAGTTTTTCCTCGAAAAATTCGCCTAGAGAATCATCGGGAGAATAATAAAACCAGCGTGTACAGAGTCGCAATCGAGCTTTCGGATCTACATATATATACATATATATATATATGTACGTGCGGATCATGCGGAGCTTTCGCGTGCTTACACCGAGAATTCCTCCGTTCTCGCTCTATTTTCTCTGCTACATCATTTCATATTCGCCTGTCAAAAAATGCGATCGCGTCTCGCTTTCCCCTATGCATCTAAGAAACTATACATACGTAGCCTTCTTACGCTCACGCGTATAAATATAATATACGAAATAAAAGAGCTTTAGCTATGTATATACGGTCATTAATGGAAATTTGTTTTCAAATGGAATAGTTAGTAGGCACACATACCCTGTTAACTCTGTTGTCGTGCTTAAGTCTTATACACATATATACCTGTACAAAGGCTGTAGCGTAAGCTCGGCGCTCCTTCTGCGTGTCTACATACATATATATATATATACGTACAAAGTCGCACACATACAAGTGAGTATACACATAGAGAGCGCAATGCGCATACATAGGCAAGTGGGTAGCGGCACGACGTTTGCTCACGTGTGTTCATACGAAAACTTGGTTATACAGTAGTGGTAGTCCTCCTCGTCGTCGTCGTCGCTGCGCTTTGAATGTAGATGAGGATACCGTGAATTTTCGTATTGGCCAAAGGCTAAACTACGCGACAGCTGTATGTTACATGTATACGCGTATATGTACATATGTGTATGTGTATATATATGTCACGGGTGTAATGAAGCGACAGATTGCTTTGAAGACGAGCCAGTGGTTGTACATGCGCGTGCGTTATAAAAACGGAATGTCTGATTGAATTTCGGTCTTTGAGCTTGAATTCTCTAAGTTAAACGTACACACACACACACGCGCGCGCGCGTACATACGTACACGGACGATCGGGCAGGTAAGCTTTAGTTGCGAAACACTATCAAGATTCCGAAAATTCTCAACGAGCAAACATCATCAAACTCGGCGCAAAGTGAATCAACTATTTACACCGCGAGCGAGATTTTCTGCGAAGGAACAGATATTGTACTTCCGATTGTTCGTCGTGTATATTTTGCGAGCGAGCGCAAGTTATATAATTCGAGAATTGTGTATATCACCGGCGAGAGAAGTGTGCGAGCTAAAGAAACGGAAAAGTCGGTTCGCGTTTCTTCTTTTTTTCCATTCCGGTTTATCCTCGACTTTTTCTCGCGGATTTTCACTTGCTTTCCGCTGCCTCCACGACCATGCGATATACCCTTTTTTGTACGTCCTTTTCGTTTCACCTTTTCTCTCTATCCGGTCTTTTAATTATATCTTTTTTCCGACTTTGTTCGTAACCGCCTTTTCTCGTATTATCTTATATGTACTTCTATTTACTTTTCTCGGGCGGCGATCGCCTGAGTAACGTCCGATACGACTTAATTTTCTCTCGAGGAAAAAAGAGGAAAAAACGAAAACCGCAAAATGAAGTTCCGTTTTGCATATATGCTTACGTACGCGTACATACGAATCTTCGCGAGACTGTCGTCGGTTTATCTTTATTTCATGCGCCTCCGAAGCATCCTTGCATAATTAAGCTCCGGGAGATGTTATATAGAGTACACACATAACTCATCCGGCGCAGATACGTCGTCATTGCATCCACACGTAGACGTGTATACGGATACATATAACCGAAGGAAATTGCCGCAAAGTTTCCACGCAGTCGGTTTCGTTCCATTGAATTTCAGCCAATTAGATGCCTGGAAAGTTTAGAATCGGTCTCCGGTCGCAGACGAAAGATCCTATCTGTAAGCGTCAGGCGGATACATCGAATGGACTCTCTATTCATCCGCGTGAAATATACTATTTATGCGCTATATGCGCAGGTACATCTCTCGGATACATGATAAATATGCGTATAAACTTCGACGGAATTCATGAATTTTTTTTTATCTACGGTAAGAGTGTTTGCCTCGGGTCCTGTTTATTCTATTCGATAAAGGATTTTATTCTCTATGGAATCCACGTGTCAGTTATTAATTGTTACCTGGATTACATATAGATAAGAATTACGATACATATCGTACTCGTGCCGAGATAAATGATCATCTTGAATGGAAGGAATATTCCTTTTGATTAAACTTAAACGGGATAATCTTGATGAGCTACATCCATCAAAGAGCAAACGTAAGAAAAGTCATTTAATGAAAAATTCAAGCGAAATTATCGCGCAAAATCCATTTGTTTGAACGAATTTACCTCCCGGCACTATATATATATACATATAGCTGTTCGAGTTTATTAGATATCCTTTCTCGTTCGAAAGATCATTTTTCTCGGTTCAATGTCGCTCCAAGCGCCAAGCCGAGCGACGTGTCACGTGTACACGTCAGCGAAATATAAAAGCATCATACTCACCAATTCTGATGACCGGCGGCAGAGACATGGCAGTGGTGACCATAATGACGATGAGTGCAAACAGTAGCGCCATTGTAATGTGTAGCCTCTATTTCTCTCTCTCTCTCTCTCTCTCTCTCTCTCTATCTTCTGTTTTACTATATATATGACTATACGTGTTTACAGGTATACGACACTCACACTATCTCTATCCTCTATCTCACGTCGAAATAAACATTCTCTCTCCGTATATCGCTCAGTTTCGCGCACTACGCGTGCATAGAGCATAGATATACACAGGCGCGCATCAACGACGCCGCCGAGCGATACTACAACGACATTGTTTGTGCGCGAGAGCTTGCAGCAGGGCTGTGGCTCTCTCTCTCTCTCTCTCTCTCTCTCTCTTTCTCTCTCTCTCGTTGCTTTCCTTTTTCTCGCTCCCTCTGTCTCTTTCTCTCTGTCCCGGGGGTAAAGAACCAACGTCGACAAGTGCACTGTACTTCCGCGCCGCCAGCGTTGCTACCGCGACGCTATTCGACGAAGACACTGCGGGACTGCTGCTGCTGCTGCTGCTGCTGCTTCTGCTTCTGCTCCTCGGCTAATTCGCTTTCCAGCATTCTTCTTCTTCGGCTGCCAGCATGTCCGTAGTTCTCTTATTCCTCGGCGTAGAAGCTATTGCTGCTGCTGGTGCTGGTCCTTTTGTTGCATCGTTACATGGATGGATCGGGCTCGCGCGAACCTACAACATATTGTTCAGATTTTCTATTTGCTTTTGCTCTAACAGCGAGTTGTTTTTATTAACGAAAATCGGGAGTTTCGATAGTTTGTCTTTGTTAACTTCAAACTGAAAATATCGCTTTTCGAGACAAGATAAAATGTATTATTTTATTTTATGATTTTATATTTGCGACGATAAATTTTAATTATCCATTTACAGTAGACTTGATAATGTATTGTATATGTAAAATTATAATAGATTTTAATTTTTTAAATAATTATTTACCGTATGATCGATTACGTATTATTGTCCAGAATTAAGGGATATGTACCAAATAGCTATAGGAATGACTAGAAATAAAAATATTGTTCTGTAGAAAATTAAAAAAGTGATAAGCGATAAAAGTAGTTATATTGTAGCAATTAACTTTTTTAACAGCGTCAGTGAAAAAATCCAACTTCGAATAAAGTTTATATTAAAAATAAGGTAAAGAATTTTACGATTAAAAATATAAAAAATTGTATTAACAAATAGTTTATAAAAAGTAAAACTTTATTTTACTGTTTTTTAAAACTTTTTTAAATACTCTACAACAGCCTATATACAGGGAATTGCGTTTACCTCCTATGGGATTTCCTTATGTAAATTTTCTGGTCGAAAAAATACATAATATTAGATTTTAATGTATAAATTTAAGAATTTCACATTTAAGTACAGCACCATTAATAATACAATTAATATTATTTTTATCCAGATTCGGAAAATACTCAAAATCTCATCAGAATAATAAAAAAAAAAATAACTTTAAAATCTAATAGCTGCGTAATTGCCCCCTTTTGATTATGAGCATTGCCACGTATACGTATCAAAAGTGAAACTCAATTTACCGAGTTTGAAAAGTTTCGTAAAACTTTTGCATTAAACCGTCAGTTCCCAATACAACTAATATAACCCTATATACGCTCAGCTCATTAAGTGTCTCATTTGAATCTCTCGCAAGTTAAAGAAAAAAAATCCTCAAAAGCCAACCGCAAAACTGTCCGCTTCTCTCATCCTCCAGCAATAAAGCAAGTGAACGAGCGAGAGAGAGAGAGAGATAGAGAGAGAGAGAGAAAATCATCGCTACTCGAGAAAAAAGCTCGCTTATTAGCACGCGCGAGGCGGATTGAAAGTTGTGCGCCGTGGCGCTCGGTAAAAAGAGCCGCGCGCGTTGATTCACCGAGACAGAAAAGAAAAGTATTGTGAGGACGCCGTTGCACTCTACTCTCTCTTTTTCCGCTTGAGAAACGAAAAAAAAAAAATTGCGGACGAAGCGGAAGAAAGAGGTGGATGGGTATATAAGAGCAGGAGAGAAGGGCGAGAGCGCGCGCAGATCGAAGCGACAGAGTCGCGAGCAAATTAAGCTTCGTCATCAATATTCAACGCCGAGAAGAATCCAATTTGAGATTCTCGCACACGGTTCGTGACTTTTTCCTCTAATTTCAACGACGCCGTCATCGCGGCCTCGATATTCTTCCTCGATCGGCTGATGACTGGCTATGATGCATTGCTCATTATTTTGCACTTGCCCTCACTGAATTTCTCTCTCCTTCGTTGGCAGATTATATAGCTGTGTATACAGATATATATATATACACTTACAGGAAATTCCCATCACAGTTCCCAAAGGAAAGTAGATCACGGAAGCATTTTTCACGAGCTAGAGGCAGTTGTTCCGAGTCCGGATTTTTTTTCTCGTCCGAAGTGCCCGTGAAAGCTCGGCGAATAGAGCTTTTACAACGCGGTTAAATCAAATTTCCACGGGAGATATTATACATCCGATGCGCCGGTAATGAAAATTAAATGTGGGTCGAGAAATACAGTCACGCGAGCAAGATGTTCCGTTGGTTTCTGCATCGTGGACATAAACTGGATTCGATCGATTTTGATGGATATAAAGTTTTCGTTGGAATGCAGTAGTCCTGTGGGACAGATATTTCGTTTCGATCCCGATACATAATAGAAGGAATGATTTCGTTGCCCAAGTGAAAGAGAAAGACAGAGTAGAGTATAAGCTATTAGTTCCGTAACGGTCAATATAAATCTAACGAGCAATGTTTAAAAAAAACAGCTAATTCTAAAAATCGTAAAATTGATTGCAGCATTTAATTAACATTCGATTTGGTATCGGATCCATTATTTCGTTTCGCTTGTCTCTCGGTATATCCATCAAAAGGCGATATACAGTATAAAACGGTAAAAGAACTGTGTAATCAATCTCACACAAACGCAGAAGCAGCTTTCATCCTAATTAATTCCTTCAGCGAACAATACGCGTCATTAGCTGTGGTTCGTAGTAAAAAACTCAACAGCATCCACGATCCTTCGCATAGTGAAAAAAGCTTTAGTCTATAAGAATCTCGCAAGCTCCAATAAAAAAAAGACTCTCTCAAGTTACCTTTTGTGTGCGAGACATCTCTTAAAGGAAAAATAACGCTTGGACTTTCTGACTAGCTTCATAGAAAAAGAACCGTCAGTCACCCCCGCTTCCTCCTCGTCCTATCTACCCCACCTCTTTTGCTGTAATCAAGCGCTTAAAACAACCCGAGAAGGAAGCACGGCTCCAGAGACCGGCAAACAGCGACGCAGCAAACTTAGCCGTTACCAAATTGGATTAGCGCAAATCCCCTTACGACAACTCTAATAACAAGAAACTGGTGGGGGGTATGTATCACATATACCTATACGTATATAAACCACACAGCCGCTGCATTACGATGCAAGCACACAAGTGAGGGGAAGACGGCCTGGTTGGACGTCGCGATTCAAAGGGACCAGGATTTCCTTCGAGAAATTCCCGAGCTCTGGTACAAAGCTCGGGAATTCGCTCAACGCGTCTTTTGCCGGTGTGCAGTACATCGAGTGATACGATTGCGGTCGAAGTAACATGCTCGGCGAAAGATACTCGTTAAAGAAATCGAAGAAAAATATTGTCTTCGAGTTGTACGTTGGGATAATCGAAAGACGAATGGTGACACACGCGCGGTATAATCGACTTATCCATTTGGCTGAGAAAGAGATTTGATAATGGACCCGATCGACTTGTCGTAGCTGCGGTTTCGCTTTATTCGCGCGAACTTTTCCGATCACCAGGTCAAACAGTGCGTACGCTATATACGAGCGGTGAACTTGGATTTTCGGTAACTTCGAGCGTAAAGGTCGATGTCCTCCGTGGGTAAGTTTGAATAATAACGTCTTGGCTCTAAGGAGAAAGTTTCGAGGTAACGAGTTTAACAAACTGAAAATTCTCACAAAGAAGACAACAACGAGCCTTTGTGCGTAGTCGAGCGTATAATCTCGCTCGCGAATATAACAACGCGCAACGGTGATGATTACCCGAACATAAAAAAAGATGTTTAGACAAAAGTTTGTCTCTGAGAGAATAGTGAAAACAATGACCTAATTACATGTCGATGGCACGAACGCTTTGAATTTGTAGTTTAAACGACTGTACACGGGTTTAATCGAGCCGGTGACTGGTAATCAATTAGCGTATCAATAAAGCGCCGTAAAATAGATAAGCCCGTAGAACAACTACAGCAGAAACAACAATAACAACAACAACAACAACAACAACGACGACAAGTACAACAACTGCATAAACGAGTCATTCGCGCGAGACCGCCGACGACAAGAATTACGAACTGCGCCTGTCAGCTGCATAATTGTGACAACGCTCCTATCGGATTGTCGCGACCCTCGTGATTTACACTGCCGACACGCACGCGCGCACACACGCCAAACCCACTTTTTAGCAGCAGTCGCGTTTACGTATTAATCCGAGTTTACGTATAGAGCGAATTATTAACTGGACACCCGAGCGACGCCCGAAAAATCGACGTAACGCGCTATTATTACCTTCTCACTCCGAATCCTCCACTGGCGCAATCCATCCGCTGGAATCTCTATCGCGCACTCGTCGCTATTATACACGACTATCACAACGATACGTTGCCTCTCAATCCTCTCGTACAGTACAGCCGATCGTCAACTGCCGGTCTCACCATGGACGATCACAGCTACACCCCAATCCCCCCCACCAAGCGAGCTTGCAAGCACATACACTCGTCTTTTCCTCGAGCTTTGCTTACGATTGGACGATGAAAATAAAAAAGTAAAATAAATCGCTGCGTAGCTCGATTTCTTTCGACCTACGCGTAGAAAAAGCTCTCCGTCCGTCCGTACGTCTCACGGGGATGATGCACACGCACGCACGCGGTCCGGCAATCGCGCGGCCACTGGCGGCTAGAGCGAGACGGACGCGCCGGCTCGAGCTTTCAAGGGGTTGCCGCCGCCGACGCCGCAGTCGGGGCATGCGCTGAAAAGACGGATACGGTTGTACACCCCCACTATACCCCACCTCGCGATGCGTTGCACTCTCCCTTTCCGCTGCAGGTGTGTCGCGCACGGCGCGCCAGTGAGCGAGACATTTGTGTCTCTGTTGTTGGTTATTAGAGGCACATCGGTATAATTTTCGAGCTTTTCCCTCGATTTTTCATCGGGATGATTGAGAAGGAAGCTTGTGGCGGCAGAATTTCCGTTGTTCTCTTAGCTAAACGTGAGCGGAGCAGAGCGTGCTTTTGAAATACAGATCACGCTGTATGAAGCGCTGAGCCAAAGGAATGGGGCATACATAACTCGGGGGATTCTGCAAAGGCTCTATCCGACCGTGCCACGTGTCTGGCATTAGCCTTAGGCGCGAATAATCTTCGGAAAAATGTCGCCGGTGCTTGCGTTATCGAGCCGCGCAAGCGCGCTTTTTCATTCCTCGAGTTTTATAGTCTTCCTCGCTAAGAAGCTTCGGGATTACGGTGGAAATTTTTCAGAGAGAGATGAAAATTCGTGCCGTATAAATTTTGATTTTTTTAAGTGTGCTAAAAATATCGAGCGCAACCATTCGAGCTTTCACGGGAAAATCGCAGCTTTCATCCAATAGTTCCGATACAGACTCAATCGTCAAAAGGACGAAGCTTCGTCTATAAACTTTAACGAACAATCCTCGACTAAAGGGATCATCTCTTCCGAAGCTTCGTTTTTATTACAGCGAGCTTTTTGATACGTCCGTTGGATTCTCGAACAAAAGCTCGCGCGCACGTGTGACGCGCATTATTTCCATGCCTTCGGGCTCTGGACGAATAATTTTCCGTCTGGCTTCGCAATAAAACGCCGAAGCAAAGAAATATAATCTAGGGCTCCTTTCTTTCTCTCTTACTCTTTGATTTTACGGACGAGCGGCGAAGCTTGTTTCTTTCGTCACGGAATTGAGTTAAGCTCTGAGAAAGCTCTTTCGCGCGCACTAATAGACAATTTGCGTTCGGCGGTCATTCGTTTTATCGTTGCTGGCAAAAAAACGGGAAAATATTAATAATTACGTGTAGATTCTAGAGAGAGAGAGAGAGAGAGAGAGAGCGACAGAGAGATTGCGCTACCGTATTTGTAAAAAAAGTGTGTCACTCGAAGGGATACAGAGGATTCATAAATTTTGAGTCTACTGCCCACGCGCCACGTATTCATTTTTCTGATGCCCGTATCTGTCTGTCAGTTAGCATCGCGTTCTGTAGGCCATCCTACAAATTTTATATATAGACGAATCGCGACGTTGTTCATCAATTTGGTTGAAGCTCTAAAAATGATTTAAAGCCAGTCGAGCTGCGCATAGAAGTCGATATATGCGCTGGTTTTCCGATGGGAGAATTTTTTTGATTAATAGTCCGCTTATCTGATTAATCCTTGATTGTCTCTGTAATTCCTGCATCAACAGTGAGACCCTTCAAACTCGCAATAATAATTTGAAAGCTCGATTTATTCGAATCATTCCGAATCGGAATATTCAATGAAATTACATCTTAAAACTTCAGCACATACTTTCGAGCGAATAACCCTTAAGATAAGCGTTAAATCGTCCCGACGATTCGAGCCAACGTCTATTTTTTATTCCCTCTCTATTACCGACTTTGTTTTTCCAGCGGCGTAGACACCATTACTCGACTGTGTAACGAGAGATTCGCCGATCGATTTTTCTCCCCTACGGTATAGTGCGAGGGATTTTTTTCTCTCTCTTTAGCGCGACGTTATTGTATACGTTGGGGCTTCCTCTCTGTCTTCTAATTAGAGCGAGATAGTCCAAGCATACGCATACATACACACACATATACATACATATTGCGGAGGTTAAAGTTGAGACAAGAAAAAGGTAAAGAGAATTATGCGGTTTTATGATCCGACGAGTCACGCGGCAGATAGAGAGACCAGTGCATCAACTCTCATCTCCTAATTAACGCACGACGTTAATACGTGAGCTTAACTCGACAATGTGCTCGAGCTTTAAAGTTTCGAGAAAGGGGAACAAAAAGGAGGGTGGCAGTAAAAAAAAATTGCGGGGATTAGACAACTCTTCCACCTCTAATCATCCGGTAACGCACGAGGCTCATTAAGCATCGAATCGTCGAGAACGTTAACTTCGCAGCGAAAGCTCTACTCGTAAATCTACGAATCGAGCTTGCAATGTATATTATATATACAAGCCCACACACACACAGAACTTTCCGCAAGTGCGTGTCGAATAAATTAACTAGCGTCGAGGATCGACTCGGTGTATACGGCGCCTCCGGTCTCCATTGTTCCCAGTATCGATTGCGAGGAGTCTTGGATCTCGGCCAAGGGATGCTGCAGCGTTATGCCTCTCACTTATCGCGAGCGCGCGCTTATTTGAAAAAAAGCTCAAGTACGGTCTCTCGGTTTTCAGCGGCGTTTCTCGACTTGATCTACGGACGGCTCGTTGGTTGAGAGAAATTATTTAACGTGTGCTATCCTATCTTCAATTATATCTAAAGATAAAAATCTTTATATACGTGTATATAATGAATAGAATATAGGCTTGGTCGCAATAATCGTATACTTGCGTGCTTATATATTTATAGAACGAAAAGACGGTGAATTCTCATTACTCAATCCATCAAACTTTCCAGTCGAATCGTACTACTGAAAAAAAAAAGAAATACGTCCGACGCGTTGACACAGGCTCGAAATACCCGACATAGGCGAAAGAAAATTCAGAGCCGATTTCGCCAATCGGTCATATGCACGCGTATGCACACGCATACACACGTACACATGCATACTCTGAATACGTATACGAATAACAGGTAATTCCAGCTAAAGCAGTTTCACGGCTGCTCGGTCTCTCGAGCTCTTTGCGCCGATTAAAAATGATTAACGCGTACGCGTATGTGTATAATATAAAAGTAGGAAATGCAAAAGTCCGCCGCGCGGTGCGGTTTCACTTTTGCGCACGAGTCGCACGATCAACGCGCGCGCGCGCGCTCGCATTTTTCGAGAAAATCGAAAGCTACTCAACGTTATATGCACTTACGTAAGAGCCCGAGCTAAGGTGTGCACTTATAAATGCATCTGCGTGCGTGTGTATATTTATCTGTAAAGGTGAAAAATTTTTCGTCGAATATCAACTGTTATCTGTTAACCTTGCTCGACGATTATTCAAATGAACCGCCTGAAAATTCATGGATTTCTACTCTGGCGCTAGAGACTACGCATACGTACACGATTGAACGCTCGCGCACGTATACGGATAGATAGACACGAGCACCGAGTGATTTTTCCAGTTGATTTTTCCACCTATGCGTATAACGATCTCGAAAGTCAAACCTGATACAAGGATTTCCATCAGCGACCATAGCGATTATATTATGAAACAAAGAATGAGCCGCGCCGTGTATGTGTACATGTACTGGCTCGAAATTGATCGCGACAGTTCAATGGAGTTGTACACGGCATTCAGTGAATTCCTAGCCGTACAGCCTATGGCAATCAGGAGGTAAAGAGGAAAGAAAAAACATTTATAATTAAACTTGAATATCTGCAATTGATTGGGCCTCTCCGTGGACGACGAGAAGAGAAAAAGGACGTTGTGCAATTCTAATTAATTAAATCTAACTGCACACTATACCTACTGCATCTGTCCCAATGTGAAAGAAGCAATAAAGTGCACACGTATATGTATACGCTATCAATATATTTTTATACAGAGCCTCGTGATTTACAATCTCAATAAAGGTCGATCGAATGAGATGCGCCATTATCGAGAAGCCATTATCAGAGCTGTAAGTAGCAGACGTGTATGGAAAACCGCTCGAAACGAATGATCATCTGTGTATATACACACATATATATATTTATACGTACAGACGCACAGTGGTCGCACGTACTATGACCAAGCCTAGGTGAAAGTGTTCCGCGCGTAACGGGAGTAATGCCACTGGCCGGTGCGCGATTCCGCCTTTCCGTGCATTGCTGTATATACAATATATACATATATATGTACGCCTACAGTTACACATAGTTATATAGCCACCTTCGAGTGCTGTCGGCGACTAGACGCGCGTGTACGGATGATAGGCGACGCGCAGGCGCTTTTTTGCCAAATAGAGAGTGAGAGAACAAAAAACAACTGTCAAAGTTTTACGATAGCCTCGAGGGCCTGTTCATTTTAGGAAGCGGTGATAGGGATTAATTGATGCTTTTCATTCGGTGCGTGTGTAATAGTTGCCAACGCCGCGAGAATGAATTTTTTTTTTTTTTTTTTTCGTTATTTTAGAGAGAGATAGACGCGTTCGTTTCGTGCAAACAATCGTAAATTCCCATTTATCTGAAAAGAGTCTCATAAAGCCGTCGTATCGTAATAACATGTTACAATCCGTCGAAAAACGGGCATAAAATCCTCCCCTCCTTCGCTGCTCGTGTTTCCCAGAATATTAAGACTCTCTCACGCACCGGCAATCATTTATATATACTATTCGAGCGCGATGTAATTTTGCGCATTAATCATCCACGAGCTAGACGAGAGAATATTTATACATGAATGTTCATAAATAATAAAATATATATATATATGCATTTATACAAGTACAAAAAAAACCGTCATAAATACCGCGACTACCAAGCAAATAAGGAAAAACTAGAAAGTGAGCGATAAATAACGAGAGTTGTAGTTTATTACGTGAAAAGCTTTCAAAGCTTCTGAAAGAGGAGGAGCAATGAGCTTGCGGAAGTTTTGGCGCGAAATTCAAAAACAGTACTGCTGGAAGAAGAATATCGATTGACGAAGAGGGAGACAGAGAGAGAGAGAGAGAGAGAGAGAGAGACATTTCGTATTCCTTGGCTGATGAACTATAGTACGGGTAGATGCAAATGCGCTTTTGTTAGCCTATCATATATGAGATACTGCTCTCTCTCTCTCTCTCTTTCTCTCGCGGCCGACTGTTATCTCGTTGCATATTCAATGGCCAAGGCGATTCGCAGAGACTTTTCGAGGTCAGGCTCTATATTATACACTCGTCGGATATAGGAGTAGATTCGCGAGTGAGAAACCCTTCAGAGCTGTAATTAAATTTAACGCACGGAATACCATCGCTGCGGTCATTCGTGCGCGAGAGCAGGGTTGTCTATCGAACTCGCTCGTCTGGTGTATTATTATTATTATGTTTTTTTGGCCTTGCTATCTTTTTTTTTTGTTCAAACCGAGGAAACCTGACTTTTCTGAAAATGTAATTACGATCTTACGGCTTCGAGAAGAAAAGTCGAGTGTATCGTTATTGAAACGACTGCCGCGCAGTAAAAGCCGAAACGAACTCGTTTCATAAGTGCGTAGAGCCTTGTATATACCAAAAAATCCACTTTTGTGCAATAGACCAAGTAAACTAGCCGTACAATCTTCAACGTAATATAACATACATACGAGTCCGTCTAAAAATGAAGACATTACACATCCGGCCGAGTTCTCTCCTATGCACATCGCAACGAACTCGTAAATCTTAACAATCTCTCTTACAGCAAACTTTACAGTACACACGCTCTCGTTGCGCAATGAACCGGGCCCCCTCCCCCCCCCCCCTTAACCCCTCCTATCGTCATTGTTACGTCCAGTGCCTTTATATATACACCGCGGATGGCATATATCGTATATGCGGGTAAATTCGACGAACGCACGGTTAACTATTCATTCTTCTTTTATCGCTGGCCGATCGGATGCTGTATGGATTTTTAAACGAGTGCTACCAACGGCGCGCTAAGTATCTTGACTTTATACGCGTTAAATTACCGTAATTTTCCGCGTACAGAAATACGTAGACGTTTTATGAAGATATTTAAGGGGGTATAATATATATAGGTGCTCGAACCGATCGTCCGAGAGTTTCCTAACCTCAAAAACGAAATATCACTCTTTTCGATCGTAAATAAAACGAATTCGCGCAATCGTAAAGTGGAAAAATGCGGATGACACGGATTCTTGACAAATCGAACAGTCTTTTGAGAGGGCAAATGGGAGACGATGCTTTTTCATCGAGGTAAACAATGAAAAGTAAAGCTCGAAGTGGGACCGATTCCGAATTTCGGATACTCGTAAATGAGCGTCACATTCTTCATCTATCTCTTCGTTCTAAATTCGGCTTATCAGCGGTATTTTTTTCATTCGTAGCTCATTTCAAACAAACGACACCCCCTTCGAGTCGAAGTCCACGAAAGAACTCGAATTTTCCATCACTTCTTTTTTTTATCCGATTCTTTTCCGTCTAATCGGGCCACGGCGTTCCTTCTCATTATTTTGAAGGCATTTTTCAAGCCATAGACTGCGGCGTCTTACGTGCTCCTGACAACAGCTGCTCTCCGATCACGCGAAGCAGCGTGGATAGTTTTACGATCGCGCGCAGGAACCGTTAGATCGCTTTACGATTGCGAAAGGCTCGAGAGCGAGTGTGAGAGAAAGAGAGAGACGTACGTATATACTATACAGTGTTAGTGCAGCGGCAGCAGCTCTCTCGCTATACGTTTACGATTTCAAAGTTACCTGCTTAGCCGCCGCCGCCGAGCGCCAGTCGTCCAGTGTATAAAAGAAGAAAAACGTGCGCTAGTTTGGTCGAGGCCATCGTATCCATAAAATAATTCAAAAGTATCATGACTTTTGTCCCGCCCTATCTCTCTCGCTCTTTCTTACTCTCTTTCCCGCCTTTGTCTCTACTGTATGGTTTAACGCGTCGTGTTACGGCCGTTTCCTCAATAATATATTATAGATATAACTCGTCGGTCCGCGGCGCTGTGAATTTACGGCCACATTGGCACTGAAAGTCGCGTCGAGGGAGAGCGTACTCGCTCGCTCGCTCGCGCGCGCGCGCGCGTTATACTTACATAGGGGGATTAAAGCCATATCAAAGTCACCTGCTACCGCGTGATCGCTGACCACAATATATTGCCGCTTGAAAACGCGTTACTTTTCCTTTCGCGCCGAGCGAATCGAGCGCTCTATCCAGCAGTTCGTCTCTCGCTCTCCCATCAAATGAGAGTAAAAATCTAACTACGTTGGTCGGTCGCGGTCTTCCAATTTTATTAGCTTTCGATTACAGACTCGCGAGAAAACCGGTCTCTATATAGTATCGTCTTTCGACAAGATAAGCGATTAACCGATACGCGTGTAATTAACCAATCGATCGTGTGTATCATTTGCATGTATCCACGAAAGCGAGAGTCTCTAATGATGACAGAGAAAGTATACACGTCAATACATGAGCGCGCGTATCAATTTGCTCGTCGCGGTGCGTACGCGCGGTTTTATACATGAAATACGAAAAACCGCGTGTACAGTGCGCAAAACAGTTTATACCAAGAATCCGCGTGCGAGTCTACGTGTATATACGTGTGTATATACAGAAAAGCTGGATAAAACCGCGAGTCGCGCTTTCTAGGATAGTCGAGCCGCATAAGGCGTGTATAGTAGATTACGTACAATTGAAAGCGATCATTATCATTAATAACCGCTCGCGCCCCGCCGCCACCACCGTCGGTAATGCCGCTGGCTCGATCAAAATTGTTTATATCTCACAAGTGCGTATAGGGTATCCAAGAACGCGCGCGGGTAATAAGACCTCGTCCATAAGTCTTTGGGAGAGCAGTAGCGCTCTGGTAGTTACGCAACTATTGCTCTACGAGTATATCCCATGTTCGAGGGTGTGTGTGTGTGTGTGTGTGTGTGTGTGACTCGATCTCCATTTAACGGCACGTTCATTTTTCGAATTTGTAATTATATTCCAGCGTATATCCCTTATCGACCTTTCAAATCACCCAGGCACCGCCTGGCCGATGTTTAATGCGCTCGATAATTGCAAAATGCACTAGGCTGCATTCTCCTGCTGCTCCTGGAGAGTGTTTGCTTCTATCCATATAACATATATATATATTTATTTATATGTACTCGAGTGTCCGCTCATGGTGTAAGTGAACACTGTGATTTTTAGACAGCCGCCAGAGCTACAATGAGACTGCGTATTTCGCTGGATTTCAAGGGCTGTTATTGTTTACACTGTCCTAGGATGAATGGAGTAATGGCCCAGTAACGATATTCTCCCAGCAGTGCTGGAGCGATAAGAAAGGGCCAATCTCTACAGTCAGTACTGGACTAGTGCTGACATCGTAATTGACACTAGTATTGGGCCAGTACTGTGTCAATCTTGTTTTTTATTGGAATATTTTTTATTTTTATACTTTTATAATTTTGGGTATTATACGATTTAAATATAAAACATCAAATAAGTTATGTACGATGTATTGAGTGATTTGAATCAAACGCTTAATGTCGTCTGAACTTGTTTGGACCCTTGTTTATTGTAATCTTGTTCATTTGAGATCATAATGTAGTTCTGATTCAAATCTGCCACGTCACCAATGGACCAGTACGTTATAAAAGTTCTGGCCGGTTCTTATCATCTCAATGTCATATCAAAGTTGAGGCAGTACTGGCCAGATAAGAATAACTTCCAATACCGGCAATTCTTACCAGGAAAGGTGCGCGGAAAATAGTACCATAACATTAGTAAAAAGAAAAATTCAACGCGGACACTCAATCGTGGAAGGCAATTTATTAAATTAAAAAGCTTGCAGTGGTAACTTCGTTACACTCGCGCGAGCACTGGTTAATTAGACAGATTTTGCTAATTTTTCCAATCTTTCGGTAAAAACGTGCGTTTCAACACGTATGCTCCGACCGCAAATTCTACCCAGAACGCACGTTACCAGGGTGTGCTGATTCTAGAACCTAATAAACGAAACCTGTTTGTATTATGGATACAAATGTATAAGGTACTGTCCAAACGTCCCGCGTTGAAAAACAGAGACAAAGACTGTACTGCAGCGCACTCACGCAAAAAGTATGGAAATCGATCGGCACAAGAATTCAAATGTCGAAAGAGCGTTAGCCAAGCACAGAGCCGCTTCGACTGCTCATATCGCGCACTCTAACATAGAATTGCCAGTTGCGTTGGTACTTAGCTGCTCTTGGGTATATATCTACATCGTATAATATACACATCTGTATGTGTCTATATATATATATATATATATTCGAGTTCCCAGTGGGCGTCATTGGCAAGCATATTTCGAACTATAACTTGGAGCACGAATTCTCTCCCTCCGGTGTAATCTCCGATTCTCTAACTGTCGTTGATAAGTCGAACTCGAACTCGACGAGGAAAAGGCGTCGCTACGCGGTCTATTTAATTCCTGATAATAGTAAGCAGATAATCATCACTTGGATATATAATTAATTTTAATTCGATGGAGTTTGCATTTCGGTAAAATGCAAAGGGGGAAAAATGAAAGATAAAGAAAGAAAGATGCCATGAATATTTATTCAACGATTATATACGTGTGCACAGTCGTGTGGCAAGACGAGGTGAACGTTTAAACGAGGCTAAAACTTTTTTCCTTCCACCTCACGTAGAAAATTTACAAATCAAATCAGTCGCTAAAACCCGTCTTATTAGCGTCTCGATACACCTACACTACTTTGACAAAAAAATAACAACCTCCCCCCCCCCTTCCCTCTTTTATCCGCCTTTAGATAAACTTGAAAGATAAATCACGCCGCGCAATGAAACAATAGCCTCGGTTTTCCTCTATAACCACAATTACACGCTCAGCAAGCCGCATTAGATCAATCTAGATTCTAAACGAGACAGCGCTTTTAGTCACGGCTAAATCACATTTGTATCTCGAAACCGTGCGCGTTATTAAAGCCCCCGTGTTTTCTGCACATATTTGTAATCTTTTTCGCGCCGCATCCGCATAATAACACCGTCGACATATCGCTCTCTCTCTCTCTCTGTCTTTCTCTCGTCAGCTCGAAGTAAATTCGACGTCACGGTCACGTGTGTGTACGTGCGCTTGATTGATCGGTGTACATAATCGGACCTTTCTGTTCGAAGACCTGTTGAGGCGGCGAATGCAGTGGAATCGAGGGTACCAAGTGGCCACCGGATCCTCGATTTGTCACGGAAATGCGAGTGTGCCGTTAAAGGGCTTTCGCTGTGAAACTATAGATTTGTTCGTACTGTCGACTAGTTAAAGAGCCTCTTATGCAACTTTCCCCAACGTATATGCGAGACACGTTTGTTGTTTACGCTTTTCGGCTTTTATATGGAAAAATGTCACACGCGTGGCAAAGACTTACTTTGCTCGGTTCTCAGCGATGTATATAATTTAATAATAGCCGCGAGGAATTTACATCGTTAAATAATAAGCAGCTTTTTCCTTCTCTTCGAAGCGACGTTCGACGTTAGGAGGGGAATTAGCGAGTGACGACGACGCGAAACTGCTCTACGTAATGATTGACATTGTGATTTCTTTAGAACGCTGGTCGTTTATACAATGTAATACGTCTAATATTACGTTATTACGTATTACGTGCTTGAGCAACAAGACAAGTGAGATATATATGTATGTATATATATATAACGAAGACGATTATATTTTTAGCATTTTTTTAGCTCACTCCTATTATTACGAGCCGTCGAGCGTATAAATTAAATTATTGATAAAACTTGCAAAATAAGCGTTATTTCGAAATTCATCGTCGCCGCAAATGAGAATAGGAGAGAGAGAGAGAGAGAGAGAGAGACATAGTGCGTGGATATGTATACATATATTTTGGTGAGAACCGAAATTTTCGCGTAACCGCACTCGATTAAAACGCTAGAAAAAGACTCTCACTCCCTCTCGCGCGCGCATAACGGCGATATTCCATCTGAAAGAGAGAACAGAAAAAAAGAAGGAAAAAAAATACTCTCCATCGTCGTTTCGCAGCGATCCTTAAGATTTTACGACGGCAACGGGGGTTTCCTCCTTTCTCAGTATTTTCCGCGAGTAGAAAAGATGCAAAAATCCGCAATAAAACGTCAACTCACTGTATATACGCGCGTTGTGTTCGGTCTCCGCACTCCCGTGTTTTAATGATCAATGAACTTCAATGAAGGCGAACCGCTGACGCAATACGCCTTCTCTCTCTCTCTCTCTCTCTCGCGTACATATCGCCTCTGAGAATCTTAAAACTACCAGAATATGTATATACCTATATATATTCCATTTACAAGTGTATGTGTATATACATTTGTAGATATACACAGATTCAAAGAGGCGAGTGAGATCGTTATCGCATCGGCGGCGGTGGTTTCCGGATGATTTTTTAACGACGCGCGACGGATCGGCCGCGAATAATTGCCCGGTTCCTTCCTAGTCCGCGAGGAAAGTTAGGAAGTACATTGTGGACAAGTCCACCGCCAGTGTGTTTGTGTGTGTGTGTGCATATATATATATACTACGTAGTGAAAAAGGCTTTTCCATTTGGTTGAGCGCTAAAACCGCGCGACCTCGAAAGGAGCAAAAGCTTTTGGCGGTAAATTTGAATTCGAGAAAGCGACACTGTATCCAGTTATCCTCACTCTATCGCCAAGTGTTTACGTATGCACTTTTGGTTTTGTTTTGGAAAATGAATGGTTATATGCGTTTTAGGTATACGTAAACAGATCGAGCGAGTGTATAAGTGTAATAAAAACGTCGGGGAAATGATCGATGCATGCTGTTCGAACGCGCGATATCTATAAGCTAAGAGAAGAAAACTTAAATGTATCGATTTTTCGCAGAGTATTAAATTATACACGAAAAAGAAAAGAAGTTATATACCGGTGGTCGACTGCTTGTCGTAGAATAAAGATACAAGTTATATATATGTATACGCGTTATTTTCTTCTTATTTCGGAAGTCTCAGATTGAGTGTATTTATATCGATACACGCTCGCTTTCCTCATTGCTTCCTGAATGTATATTTCTCAGTTTAATCGAACTCGACACGCGTGTTGTTCTTTCCATTTCTCTCGCTCTTTATTTTTTTTCTTTTTTTTTCTTTTTTTTATTTCATTTATTGCGATTTCTATATATGTAACAGCTCACCGTGTCTCTATATAATTTTTCGGCTATACACACGGTTTCCCGTGCAATTTTTCGCCGCTTCCCGTTAGGCGGTGGAAAATTTCACATATCGAGAGCTAATGAAATGCATAACGTGCTTATTTATTCAAACGAATATATATTTTTATTTCGAAAGTCCGCTGTAGCCGCGTTGCTTTCTTCGCGTATACGCGGGCGCGCACACGGCTATAACGTTTCCTGAATGGGATTTTCAGCTTAATTGACCGGCAAATGTCGCTGCAATCAGCGCGCGGACTTCAGGAAGGGATTTAGATTTTCTGCTACGAAACTGGCTCCTGTGTATATACCTACGCGGGTGAAATGTTTTTTTATTTATTTGTTTATTTTCTTTTTCGTTTCTTTTTGGAAAAGAAAAATATTTCAGTATTAACACTTGATTTTCACACTCGAAAAGCCGCTTATGTACTGCTTTTGTAACGCTTTCGATCCGGAGAGCTTTGAGCCCGCGTAACGACGTCTTTGCGCGGAGAAACCGCGAAAAAAAGAGAACACGAGAAAGAAGTGGGATAAGCCCATCATCGATAGAGGGGGACTCGGTAAATGGATCGAAGCGTGTCTATACTTGTTTCGCAGTAGGCGGCAGACTTGGACCAATTATGATCCATTGGCGTAATCGCACTTCAATTCTCTTTGCCTCCCCTCCCCCCTCCCCTCGCCATCAAAGTACCGCGCTAATTGGGACTCCTGGGAACCTGCGAGCGCTCAGTCCGACGAATTACTTGCAAAAGAGAGAAATTGCGCTCTCTTTCTCTCTCTATCTCTATCCCTCTATGCTCTAGTGTAATTTACGCTTAGACATGCCGTACGCGTGTGCGGTACAACGGCCTAACAATATTATTCTTAATTGCCGATTCTCCGCGAGAGAGTGCGGTGTACAAATTTTTTTTTCTCTCTCTCTCCTCTCTCTTTCTCTCTCTCTCTCTCTTACCCTTTCTTCTCGCGATTTTGCGCAATTAACGCGCGCAGAAGGTGCATTACAATCGATCGTCGTATATATGCACGCGCGGTATGTAATGCAACGACGCACAGCCGATATTATTACGTAACTTAATTATAATCGCATAGCTCGGGGAGGTGTATACAGTATTATAGAAACTTTCAGCAAAGGTATTTTTTTGCTATTCCCTCGTGAGGCGCTGCAGGATAATGCGGTCAATTATGTAAAGAATCAACGAAACGATGCGCCCGAGTATAGTCGATGTATGCCAGTCTCGGCCGAATACCGTGAATACGTACAAATTTTGCTTATATATAAATATATATATATGTGTGTGTGTGTGTATTACGCATACAAAGTTGAAGTGGGTGGACAGCGTCAAAAGTCTCGGCTCCATATGCATATAGAGATGCATTGAAAAGCAGCGAGCCCGAAAGCATTGAAATTCATCTGAACTCGATATAGAAGGGCAGAAAATTTATTCCATTACTGCATATAGTAAACCTATCCCTTTTTTTGATACGCGGAAAAATCGCGAAGCTTTGTGTACCTTTGTATTGTGGATCGTCCCGATATATCTATTCAAAGCGAATGTATATATATATATTGTATATATACAATATAGCACGTGTAAAATCGTTTAAAAAACTAATAGATATACATGTAATATATACATATATATATTCTGTCGACTATAGGTTTATGCAACGATACAGAGGAGAATCGTTCTATATATTCTCGTGATATACACAGCCTAAGTATATAAGACGCGAGGAGATTTTTCTCGTCTATACCAGGTGCTGTTCGACGAGAGAGAGAGAGAGAGAGAGAGAGAGAGAGACTGTCGGGCAGATCGTTCGGGCTCTAGGCGTGGTTCTTGCGTAATACAAAAAGCGAGTGAGTTACTTGCTCGTTACATGCCGCGAGAGAGGCCTATAGTGCAGTGAATCTATATATACGTGGAGAGCGAACGTGCAAAGTTACAGGTTACACGCGGGTCGTCTCGAGAGCGATCGTGTATACAGATATAAGACTCTCGAAGGCTCGCTTCTGATGCTATCTCGTCGTCGGTAAAACAAATTTTCCACTATTTTTCCGCCTGTGAGAATGAAAAATTTTCCCGCGCGTAATCGCGCGCCAAAATAAAAGGGAAGAGAATCCGACGAGAGAAAAATAATGCGCTTTTCAAAAGTAAAAACCGAGCACGAAAAACAAAAGAAAATCACCGAGCGTAGATTGACGTTTTCCAATTATACCTACGGTATATATATATATATATATATATATATAAACGCACACTGTGGTCCGGTATATGTAAAACTCGTTTCAGCGGAAATTTCTCGCGACGACCATAATTAAGCAGTGTAATCAAAACCGATCCGTCCAGTCCAACTGTAAAAATACCTGGTCATCGCTCCGAATAAATTTTCCGAGAAATCTCTTTTACCTCTGCTCACCCCGTAACCCTTTTATCTACAACGCGTGCTTTTACATCGTCAAAGCGAATATGAACTCGAAGTAGAAACTCGACTTGCTTTTTCATTTACATAATGCGACGACGTGCCGGAAACGCTATACGAATACACACACAGATATATATATATATATATATAGATTATATACATATACAATATATATATATGAATTCCCTGCCTATGCTCTGCACCGATTTCGTTTCTGTTTTTACGCGATTCTCCCGCATCTTTTATCCTTCGCTTTGCCACGCGTACCAGGGCTGTTCGCGCTCTCGAGAGCTTTATTAACCGCAGACCTATCCACAATGGCTGTCAGTGGATTGGATTGACGCGGTATAATGCTCAATTGAAATTCGAGAAAAAAAAAACTAAATTTCCTAGAGAAACGTGGCGTGTGGCGGGAATTTCGAAATTTTTCTCATTCTATAGTACAAAGAGTGCGAAGTGGTGCGCGCGCACTTCGCACTCTTTGCCAGGAAAGATTCTTTTTCTTCCCGGGGCCGAAAGAACTTTGGAAGTTGGCGCCGCGACTCCCCCTTCGAGCGTGTAAGATAAATTCGCTGCGCACTGTAGTATATATATCGCAGAGCGCAGCAATATTTTTCAACGATACGTATATAGTCTCGCTCGCCGTGCGCCTGAATAAGCTCATTGTAGCGAGTAAGTTTGCGAACTGTTCTACAGTTTTCCGCCGCGGGGTCCAACAATGAGCCTCGCTATGTTTCTTGCGGACTTTCTCTTTCGCGCTAATGAGACTTTTCCCCGGCGCGTGTGCGCGCTGTCCGAATTCTTCCTCCCCCCGTGCGATTTTTTTCTTTCATTCCTTCTTATTTCGAGAAGAAGAAGTGAAACGCTCGAGAAAGTCGATCGGTAAAGTAGACCGGCGGTGGAGCTTTGCCGGTTTTTCTTTTCGAAAAAGGCAACGCCTGTAATTCGAGGCCACTGCTGTACAGAAACGAAGTCCGTGTGTTTATTATATATACAGCAGGGTTTTGTTATTCGAGTAATAAGTAAGAAAGCCGGCGGAGATCTGGGATTTTTGCATTTCACGCGAATGGGGTTTCTCGATAATATGTAATTACATGATTTGTCGTAATGACGGGATTATATAAATAGCCTCTCGGCGATGGGATATTGGCAGGTATTTTATCAGCGATAATTGATTGCCAAGAGTCAAACGCTTGGGTATATATTTTCGCATAAGTGGAGAAGGCATATGTATTGTACGGTATATCCAATGGCAAAATATTTCCAGAAAAGAAAACAAAAATCGTCACTGCATAATTGCCTACACTGTAACGCATGTATCATACGTATATATATATATATATATATATATATAAGTTTATATACCAATAAAAAAATAGGATAAAAACTGATTTTCCAACATTTCCACGGCCGATCGGTCGGCAAGCTCTCTAGTACTGCCTTTTATTTTCACGATTACGCGTCGTCATCGCTGAGTTGTGCAATCCTCGAATTTTCCCCTCCGATGTATACAACAATCGCGAGCGCGAGAAAATGACTCGCGCGAGAACGAGCGAAATTGAAAAAAGAAAAAAAAACGAAAGCTCGAAACTTTCTCGATGATCAGCTGAGAAATAACCGGCGAGCGTTCGCGTTATATAGAATAATCTCCCATGGTGCACACGCACCTATATATATATATATATATATATATATGTACATGTATATACATAGGATCTACTGGCACATGACTGCTGCACTATAGACTCGAGGTAACGCCTTCGGTCTGGATTCTAGAACATGAACTTATCGGGCGGCTATAATTGCGCAAGCGAGATCTTACAATGCCTCCTCTCTCGTCCGGCGAGAATCGACTCTATAGGTGTATATTCGCGCGTCTAGTCGCGAGAGACAGAGAAACACGATATATATACGTACATATATATATATATATATATATATATATATATATATATATATATATACACATACACGCGTATACAGACTCTAGAGAGTGAAAGAGGGATTGTGCAGAATTGCGAGAAGTGTACACTGCTCGGGGAAAGGAAACATACGAGAATAACATATATATATTTAGATATGTATACATATATACATATGTATAAATATATATACATATATATACAAATAATATATACAGATATATAGAATGTAGTCGTGAGAGATCCTATAGAAGTAACTCTCCACGGAAATTGATTCGAGACTCGGCATTGTGCGTCGGCTAATACGTATTGTGCACTGCAGATAGAGGAATAACTCGGTTATTAGCGCGATGATCGAGAATCAATTTTGCTTGCATATATGGGTAGATGGAAGAGGGGATGACATAAGACTATATTGCGAAAGAATACGCAAGAAAAACAATACGTCTCTCGAATTTCTAATACGTGGCGTGAAGTCGATTAAGTCATTATGTGTGTGTATACGTGTACACATATATATAGATAACCTCGCACCGAGAGATTTTTATGAATGAAAGTAAACAAAATCTCGGCTACGCAACAGCACGTATACACGTGTGCAAAGTACACGTACACACAGCGCGGAGGGTAATAAAACAAGCAGAGAATGTATACAGCACCAAATTAATTTTGTATATTAAGCGCCAAATAATTTCTTTGTTCGCGGCAACATTACATACATTACATAATTCGTGTAATCTTACCTCGAGCGAGCAAGAATCGAATGATTATAAAAATACTTCCCACCTCTCGCCCCATACGGCTATTTGTTTCTTATTTTCTTCGATTTTTTTTTCTTCCTCGCTATCCGCTCCCCGCGAGATTTTACGAGTTTACGACGCGCCGAACGCACGCACACGTGCATACACATAAACGTATTACACGTATATAGATCGAGTGTCTCATTGCGTTGAACCTCTGATCTAGATTTTCGGAAAAATTATATACGTCCGCACTAGCGGGAAGGATAATTCGAGAAATCACTTGGCGCGCATAACTCGCCGTTATTATTTGTAATTTTGTATGCGCGGCTACTGCGCAACTCTGCGGGTATTAGCGTGGGACGACGGCCTGTTTTTTTTTTGTCGAATTTTCGCGGAAAGATTAACAGGATACGTACAGTTTACACACAGACAAGCGAGTTTATTTTTCTTTTTCTTCTCGCCAGCGCGCGCGCGCGCGTCAACATGAGAAAGAGAGAGAGAGAGAGAGAGAGAGCGTCAAGCGATGAATGGAAGAACGAGTGGTCGACCGGTACTACTTATGCAAACGATAAACGGCGCAAAAAAGTCCATTATAACGCGCGCGCACACAGCCGATATCGGCGCAGTTTGACAAATTGACGGACTAATTGGACGACCGGCTCTAATCTCGAATCTATTATGATATTATATATCCGCCTATATACGTTCGAACGAGCATCGATAAGCGCGCGCGCAAATGGAAGAAAGCAAAAAGTGAAAAAAAAAAATAATAAAATAGTGAAAACTGGAACGATCGCTGTTAATTTCCATTTATTGGCGCTGCTTTCCATACAGGCTATGTGTGTGTAGCATTAAAATACGAGTTTTGAGAAAATATATACGTAAATATAGCGAGCGCCGCTCCTACAGTTGTCAAGCTGCTGTAAAGTTTCCGCAACGACTAAATTATTTTTCTCTCGCTCTTTATAGCCGTGTATTAAATTAACTGTACACGCATACACGCGTACACACAGATACATGTATACTCGCGCGCATCGAAGGGAGAAAGAGAGAGAGAGAGAGAGAGAGAGAGAGTGAGAGAGAGAGAATGTCCTCGACAAGGTGGATTTCTCAAAATCTCTCGAAACTAGTTATTGAAATGAAATGCACTTTATGAAATCGGCACAGCGTTAGAGATCGAGTTTTCGCTCGCGCAATGTACGACCTCTAACGGAAAAGTAGTCTGTACTCGGCTCACAAAGTGAATTTCGAATTCGATATGTCGCTCGGGCGACTCTCTCGCGAGTTTAATATTCAAACCGGCCGGTTTTTATTCACGGATATATTATATATATATATATATATATATATATACGTTTATACTTTTCTGTAACTGACAACCGAAAAATAGTTCCGACTTTCGCGACTCTGTATGATATACGCACATTTACACACACACACGCGCTACTTAAAATCTAGACTCCATTGGGCGGTATGGTAATACAATACATTGTAAATTTATATATGTACTTTCCGCGCATTGTTAAATTCAATATTTTTCGTGATATTTATACGCTCGAAGAGGCGCTTATATATGGATTGCGGCAAAGCTCGCGAGTGGTCCCGCCAAAAATATATGATAAATTTTCCCATAAAATCCAGAACTCCAAAGTCAGCTGTTACATTCGAATTTTTTTCCTTCTCCCTTTTGCCTAAGTATCTTAAACCCATATATATTATTATATACACAACATATTTGTATATATATATACACGTTATGTATACGTTACACATAAATAAACAAAAAAAAAGTTGAACCAAAACGGCGCCAATTAGCCGTTTGTTTTTTTTCTCATACATCCACGGTTGTGTGTATTTTTTTTTACTCTCGGGGCGGCGCGATTTTTTCCGCGAGAACCGCCAGCTGAAATCCGAGTTTCACGCGAGAGTGAGCGCCTACGGTAGACAACGGTTGCGAAAAGTCAAGCCTTATTAAGCTCCGGCAAAAAAAAAAGTTGGCATTCCGTTGAGCGACAGGTGTATATATGCTTCTATCCCTGAGCCGAAGCGACATATAAAATAGGAAAATCAATCAGGAGGGGGGAGGGGAGGGCGGAGGGATCGGCCAAGGTCATATAATTGCTTTAGGATAATTATCTCGTGGAATTGAATATTTCTTCGTTCTCTTTGGATCTACGATTGATTAAAGGAGCAACACACTGCATTTGCTTTCTAAAGTCGAGTCGAAAAATCAATGAGCAAAAAAAAATCAACCGCCTGCGGCTATTTAGAAACATATATATACATGTATAGTATACATACGTGAACAAATCCCAAAGAGTCGTAAATCAGTACGAAATTCGCGAATAAACAAAAATCGCATCGGCGAGAATCGCTTAAAAACTTTGTTAGCTCGTAATTGAGGATCTTCGCTCCCGTGTGCGAGAGACTCTTCCTCGCGGTTAAAATCTCCCCATTAATTACAAGTCGTTCCATGCGCTCTATGACGTGTTGTGCATATATTTGTACACACGTGTGTGTTCTATGTACACATAGATCGTCGATGTCTCGTCGTGAATTTTACAGGATGACGATCGAAGATTGACGATGGCTTTGAAAAGTTTACAGCCTCGTAATTGACGAGGATTTTCGTTGTTTGTTCACATTACGCGAACGTTCGTTTTTTTTTCTCTAACATTTTTTTTCCTCCTCACTGTAATATACTCGTAAATCATTGGCCAACGTTTCCTTTCGGTGCGAAAGTAGGTCTCAGGGGAGGCGGTATTTTTCATTTATGCGCTTTTTTCGAGGATGTTGCGCGCGTGCTCGCGTGAATTTTCAATCGCGGCTCAGTCCGGAAAAGCCGATATCGCTTCAATTTTTCCGGGCACCGATCTTATCTCCTAACGCATTCGTGGACTTCGCTATATGTACGTTTAAGCCTTAATTGTAGTCTCTCGGCTGAGTCATCTCGATTGTAAAAACTTTCGCAACTTCTATATCTCGGCGAACCATCGCGTATATGTAGAAAGGGAAAATCATCGTTGCGAAAATTGTTATGAGCGCGCGCGCGCGCGCGTGAACATGTGTGTATCTGAGCGAGAAAAAAAAATTAAAAAATTCAATTTCAAGAGAGAAGAGAGAGAAAGAGAAACTTTATCGTTCTAGAAGAAAAATGAATGCGTCCACTGCTTCGAGATCCTGTGCCGCTCTCGAATTGAAATCTTGAAGCACTTCTATGTATATATGTATTTGCTCGATTTCCATGAAAGCCGAGTTATACACGCATACACCCACACACGTATACGCGAGTTCGCGAACCAGTAGAATAGAATAAGAGAAGGACGTGAAAACCCTCGAGTGGACTATACGTAACAGTACTCGAACTTCTTTATTCGCGGATGCGCTGCAGCAGCTCGTAATCTTTGGGAAAGCGGCTAACTCGATGTGCTACACGCGGCTTTTCCTCAATAAACCGCCCGTGCAATTTACGGGCCCGCGACTCCGATAACTCCATTGTCGTATCGGCTGATGTCGTCCATTTCCGCTTTGCATCTATATGGAGTACACATGTATACATGTATATATATATATATATATGCCCGGCTCGTAACTAACTGCTTGGTAAATATTGAATCGCGTCTGTCCGCCCTTTTATCCGAGAATTAATGCGAATAGTTTGATGAGTTGCTTCCGCAACGACGTCGTCGGAGAAAGCACGTACTTACCTTTTTTTTCTTTGTAGATGGTATAACCCTCGTGGAATATATAGACTTGTATACGAGAAGAGATTAATTCAATATTTGTATTTTTTTATCAAGTCCGTGCTCACTTGTTACCCAATAGTTTCATGGTGTACATGCGTTAGAAAGGGTGTTTTTTATTCGGATAACAGCCAAAGTTTAACGAACAAATCAGTTATCGCAGTGTAGTATTGAATATAGCAATTACGAAAGCGATAAAAAAAATGTTTCAATAGAAACAGCAGTTGAAATAGATTTTAAATTTGTATTAATTGTACGAACAATTGATTTATACCGATAAAGAAATTGTTGGAGTAAAAAAACATTTGTTTCATAATTGCTTTGGACAGTCCTAAAAAATATTTACTTCAATCTAATCGTTATATTTACATGAATGTTAATTTAGTTTCAAGTGTAAATATTTTTTTCTTTCAAAAGTCAATTTTTTAATAAATATTGAATAAACTATGACACTTTTCAATAATCATTACTGATAATACAGAGCACCGGTGGTGGTTTTTACCATGAAATAATAAATATACGATTTTCCAGGAATGGCAATTCCCTGTTTAACTATTAAAATGAAAAGATATGTTCACCCAATGCTAACAAACCCGCAATTTCAACTGGAATTGAAATTTCGAAAGTCTTTAATAATGTACGGTCTGAATTTTGTCGCATCTAAAATCTTGCGTAACAGCAGCCCCGTCTTACGAGAATTTCATGTACGATGTGACGAGTAAAATCAGGTAGAAATTGATCATCTGAGCATCAGTTTACTACAGACTGCTGATATATCATAGTAACGTCAACTAAAAATGCTTGCAAAATCATGGTATCGCTTACGTAAAAAATCAAGAGCTTACTTTCAAAAAAATCATACTATAATCTAAATTTACAGCGATAAAAAAAAATTGTTGGAATAAAAAAAAATTGTTTGATTTCAAAAAATCTTTTTTTTTATAGTCCTAGGAACATATTTACTGGAATCTATAAGCATTGCATTTATTTTATTGAAGAAAATATGGGTTTTATTAAAGATAAAATCAAATCTGCATTATATTCCATTATTATCTGATAATAATCAGATTATATTATTTATAAGTATATTAATTCGGTATTCAGATGAAATTTTCTTGATACGCGATAAATATTTATTGAAATTTAAAAGAAAATCTAGATTTAAAATAATTATTTACATATTACAGTAATAACATACACTATTTGCTTTTCATCGAGTTATTTAACGCTATCGAAAAAAATGTTATGTATACACGGTAAGTAAAGTTTTACTCAATATATAATATTAGATCCAAATAAATATTTTTTAAAGATAAACTATTATTTTCTTTTAAATAACTATAAATTGTCTTTTGTCAAAAAGCCGATTTTTTAATAAATAACGTGTTTTCGCAGTAGTATAGGTTGTAAAGCTTGTTAAATGTATTTTAATTAAATAGAATAATCTTTATACGTAGAATTATTATTATACATAAACGCGTGAAACATTCAACAATTTCATTTCCACCTAAATATTTTTTAATTATTTTTTAACGACTCACTCTAATTGCAGTGCAAATTCGAGCTGTTCTTATAACAGTATTCAATGAACAAATTGAATATAGGTATCAAATACCGACTATTAGCACAACATACAAACAATTGTTACTATTGTATAATTATTGAAATATTATACTCGTATAGCTGGAAGCTCATATTTCCTCTAAAAGAAACGATAAAAAAAAGTGACAAGACAATTTAGCGATTCGCTCGCGCAAATGAGACTATAGCGCGAGGATTTTTCATACAAGACCGAAATACGCATGCGGTATATATAAGGCCAGCAATTAGCATGCGCTACTTTTCCGGATTGCGTCATCCATCGGTAACAAAGATATACATAAGCCGACTAACATCCCCAGATAAAGAAAAACCACAGCGACTCGTCTGTATACACTAGCACACACACACACACACACATATATAAGCTCTCTCAAGAAATAGAACCCGTTCCCCTTTCTCGCGGCTGTTACAAAAATGCAAACTATAGCGGGAATTTCGGCAAGCACGAGCCGTAATCCACCCGTGTGTAGCGCTAATTAAGCTCGCTCGTTTGACCGTTTCTGGAACGAGCGTGCATTTTGGCTCGCGACACACCGCAGCAGCTCGCGATCCCGAGACTTTTATGGATAGCGCCAGCGATTCTCTCTCTCTCTCTCTCTCTCTCTCTCACTCACTCTTTCTCATCTGTATAGCTTTCGCTGGCTGGCTACCCGTAAATAAGGTGATAGTCCAGTGGAACTCGCGATATATACGGTAAATGGACCGACGAGTATAGCCTAGTGGTCAATCGACTTGTGGACTTGCGCTGGTTCGGTCACTACTGCTTTTTGACCTAATGCCGAGGTGTGATGTGCGTCGAGTTTTATCTTTCTTCTTTTTATCTTCGTTACCGCTCCTGCTGGATCGCAGCGCTGGATCGTTAAACTGCAATGGAATAATAGAGCGAGAAAGAGATATGTAATCAGAGATGTAGATGTAACGGCTTGGTACAGAGCTATGATGATTGTTGTACAGGTAAGAATTAGAACGTGTGGAGGAATGAGGAAAATCGATCTTTCGAATTAGCATACGATGTAAAAAGAAGCTTTATTTGATATTCAATATATACATGTACAATCATCGGTTTACGATGCAGCCGAAGACTTAATGACAGAGAAATATACAGAGTAAATTACCCGGAGCTTGTGGATTTCGATGTATATGTATACACACGTATGTCTACACGCACACATATATACATACACTGAGAGGTTTAATTAGACTGTAAACGAGCGAGATGACTTGCGTGTTGCTGTAAATATTAAACTCTCGGATGATAAACGTTTATCCGTTGCGTAGCATGAGAAATCGTTGTAACAAGTTCAATACCTCCTTGGCGTGACTGTGTTTCACTCGTTTTATTCAACGCTTCGGACGTGTATAACAGTAATCATCGAATTTTTCGCAAATCCAATGCATAAAATTGTCGTAAACTGCTTTCTCGAAGAGAAAGCTTTTTCACGCGCTCGCTCCCGCTACGCCTAAGCGACTAGCTTCTTTTTTTTATCCTCGTTATTTATTATTAATTTTTTTTTTTTTTTTTTCAAAAAGCGCGCTAGTGTGTCCGCATTTACAACGAGCGATACGAATCTCGCCTAGACACATGTACTTTTACGTAAAAAAATCGACTTCGTATAATCATAAGCATTATTTATGCAAGTCTAACATTTATATCAGTGGCAAGTCGTATACTAGATCGGCAATCGATCAATTGGTCGAACCGTTATATACTTGTACATCCATTCGACATAAGTGGGACACAGTACTCTCTTTACAGTTTCCTCCAGCGGTTCAGAGCTTTACACTTCACAAAGCATAAGGATACACACACACACACACATATATATATATATATATACATCAATGAATAAAAAAGCTTCGAAGGAATAATTAAATTTCCCAAACGGTATATAAGCAGGCGATTAGGATAGAATTAAATGGATCTTACGTGTCGCGAATAGCACGTGACACGGGCAAAAAACGGGCGCTAGTTGTACCATAGGCCTGCATAGTGTAAAAAAAAAGTTCAGCTCGTAAACCGCATTACCAGTGAGGTGACCGTATGCAACCGTGAGGAAAGACACGGACTTCGAAGGGAAAATAAAGTCGCGTATTTTTACCTCGACGATGCCGCATAAATTTTCTAAAATCCAGATTGCGAAATCGGCTCTGATTTATTCATTCGAACCCAAGCTCTCTCGCGCGCGAGCTCACGTTCATAGGCCTCTCTGCAACATGTTTTCTATCTGCTGAACGAGCGCCTGTGTACATACTCGCGTATAATTACGTTGTTAATGCGGGGATAAATAATCCTCTGGAAATAGCAATAATAGAAGCGATAAATAACCCGCGCATTAGGGATTATTAAACACAAGGCGATAGTAAAGTGACATTTTTACCCCGTTTCGCGAGGCGTAAAACTTGTCGAGCTTTTTTCTTCTCTCACTCTCTTCCACACTTGTTTCTTACTTCGAGTTGATTTTATAATATTTACGACGGCATTACGCCTCGAAAATTCCAACGAGAAGATGAGCGATTCCCCGCTGTGGGAGATTATATTATCGGCGCTGAACGTTCGCGCGCCGTAAAACACACGCGAAGTCTCTTACGTTTTCCGATCTATGTAAACATCGTGTAGCCACGAACGTTTATATAATTGCGTCGAGAAATTCGATTATCTGCCAGCTGGAACGTGGCGAGAACGAAACTAGAAGTTAGAAAAAAAATTAAAAAAACAAATAATAATAATAATAAAAATGAAGTGCGTATCGCGTGCGGTTATCGGATGTCTCCAGCTGATTTAGCGAGCGCAGCGTACGGTTCCGCGGACCGAAACACGGAAACGACGTGTACATACACACACGGCGGTAGCCGCGCTCGCGCTTTATATTACGTAAGGGACTTTCCAGTTAAATGACCGAAGGGAAGTGTGTATATGTTGGTATTTTTTTTCTTCACTTTTTATTTCATGGAGCTTTCGCCGCAGCGACACGAGATTCCGTTAGACGATCCTCTGACCTTCTCAGGCTCGTCTCCGGTAAGTCTGTCTTTGTCTCTCTCTCTCTCTTTCTCTCTCTCTCTCTCTCGGGTGCAATTGCCGCGATTCCTCAGCTCGAGGCACGTGTTTCTCTCTTTCTGTCTATACAACTCATACCTGGATCCCGTACGGATGTTCACGCTTCGCTGACTCTGTACAGGTATGTGTAGCTGTACAGTGCGCTTTTTCCTTGAGCGCGTTTCGCGTAACGGTAGCAGCTGTATGCTCCATAATACCTCAGCGAGTTGCATATATAGAATATTAATTTGATTTGCCGATCTTTCGCGAATCCGATTAGATCCTTGAATTTACATGGGCATATCCGAAACGCGAGTTCGTAATCCTCTCGAAAGCGTGTACGGCCTTCTTGATACGAGAGATAAGAAACAAAAAGCTGGACTCATCCGCGAAACACAGGCATGTCGAAAAAGACCAGCAGCGTAAGTCACGGGCATGACGAGCCGCTGCACGTCCATTAATTAAAATCGACGTTGCGCAAAACGCATAGCGAGAGAGTCCGTTTCGAAGAAAATTTCGATCCCAACGAAATTTTTGCGACTCATCGAGCGTACCGAGGAATGCGTCCGCGCAACGTTGTACCCAGTGCATATACGTACATATTCATACCCCATCCATTTCTTTGATCGTTGAATTTTCGGACTCGTCATCCGGGATTCGTGGGTGAAATTTACCGAACCTCCGGAGGCTGTATCGAGACTGCGGGTACTTCGCAGCAGAGTAAAAAATTAATTTGAAAAAAAAAAAAAATAATTTCTACAAGCGATTCGCGCTAAAGAAAGCGCCTTGAAGAAGGTCCTTTAGCAGAATGACGAGGCGCAAAAAAGAGTCAGGCGAACACCAGCAAGACCACAGCGTTGCATTACACGCTATACGTGCATATACGTGCGCGTGTGCATGTGCATGCACGTCTGGAGCTATTAAAGCCATGCCGGAAACCGGTCGGATCCCGCCGCGTGCTGCTTTCGCGATTGGCCGCGACGCAGGCGGGGCATTTTTGTCACTTCCGAAATAATATAATGGCTTTCACTTTCTAGCCGCGGCCTCTATAGATCTGTCTATGTGTAAACGCGCGCTGCAGCTCGTGTGAGTACGATCGCCAAGGGGAGAAGGAGGAAGAAGAAAGGAGAGAAGGGGAAATCGTCTACGATAAGGAGATAGATCTCACCGGCGAGCGAGAGCTGATAAAACGAAAATCCCGATGCTCGACCTATTTAATTCAGCTGATGAAGATTTTTTTTTTTCTTATCGCCGAACATTATATCCATATCGATCGTTTCGATCGGCTCCAACGATAACGAGCGACACGAGTATCTTTTTTCCTTTCCTACGGGAAAAGAAGGTCGAGAGGGTTGATTAGTTTGTCTCCTCCCCCCGCCCGCTCTCCATCTTTCCGCTTTTTATGAACTTCTCGGTGAAAACGATCGCAACAAATATTTTTACTCTTGGACCAATGAGTTTGCTCCACATCTCTGGCGAGTACTTCACATTGAAATTGAGCCAGAGAGAGAAATAAAAAAAAACAACAAGCCAGCTACACACGTTTGTCTACACAGCGCGGTATAATACGCTTCGCTCGAGCGCGCGAAGGAGAAAAAAAAACCGAAGAGCGAGAGAGATAGAGAGAGCAAAAGGAACACAGCCTCAGCAACTCCCGGCGCGAAATTTGAAAGCGAAATGACGTAACGAGGTAATTCGCTTAATTGAAACGGGTGGCAAAAAGAAGTAGGCGAAAGAAAATCGCGCGCATGCAAATTTTCTAGTAGCTAGCTGAGGCGAACGAGGAGGGAAAATAAGGGGCCACAGGATGTAACTCCTTTGACTTTCGAACGTTACTGCTTCTCCCCCCACCCCTCCTACCTCCTCTTGGGATCAACCCCCTCTGGCGTTGAAATTAGCGGCTCTCGATCGGGTAATAAGTAACGAGCGACAGGCTATCTATTTAGAAAAGAATTTAGGTCTCTTAAGGCCATTCGGCGACCCGACGCGAACTTTTTGCTAGCAGCGGTTTTCTCGGGAGTCGCGCCGCCAAACAAGGATCGCTCCCATAATTTCTCTCTCTCTCTCTCTCTCTCTCTCTCTCTCTCTCGCTCTTACTCACTCGCGCTCTCGACGCGCGCGAGTTTTACGACGCGAATTTGCCGAAAATGATGATCGACACGGAATGCACGCGAGAAAGTGATTTCTTTGTAATCTTTTCGTCGGGGGGATAAGTGAGTGTTAGCGGCTGTCGGGCATCAATTGAGTAATGACGATTTTCTCACTCTATGTTGCGAGATTTTACATAATTTATCAGTTTCTCTCTCTCTCTCTCTCTCTATCTCTTTCTCTCTCTCGCACTTTAAACTCGATGAATAACATATTCCTCGAGCTCGAGTGATTTTCGTGCAAAATCTGAGCGAGCCTCTTCCCACGGCGGTCGAGAATCGCGAGGAGAGATCAAACAATAAAGAGACTCCAGGGGAGGGAGTAAGAGAGACTGTGAGATAAGGATTTACTGATGGGATCGAGTAGACAACAGCTATGAAGTTTAGCACTTAGCATAATCCTGAATAACGAGTTTACAATCCCTTTTGACTTGGTTAAACTGACGGCGAATTCGCAGCTGATTTTCCTCTCGTGAATTATACACAAGGTGGAGGGGGAGGGGGAGTTGGCGGCGCGTTGAAAAATTCACGAGTGAAGAGAATTCTCTGATAACGCGCGCGGCATAAATAGGCGCAAGAGTGCGATATCTCTACGTCGGAGACGTAACGCAATACAAGTCCGGAGAGTCGGTCCCAACCATTATATGTGCGCCTTAAGGTGTATCGACCTGCTGAGACTTTTCTACCTTTAATTTCAAATAATGCATTTCCTCGAAGGCGTATAAAAATTTAATGCCTTCACAGAAACGTGTACATATACACGCCATGTATACAATACGTATGTGATTCGCGTTCGGCTGCTATTGCGCGATTTTATAATTTCAATTACGCATCGGGCCAGTCCGTGGGCCGCAAGCTATACGCACCCGGTCGTGTGCTTATACACACACACACACACATACATACACACACACGTTCTGATTGCTAGCGCCGAAAACGAAACTAGCTCTGAATACATTTTCTCCACTCTTTCAGCGATCTCTCGCTCCACATCAGCAAACTTCTCGATTATGCTAAAGATATTACGTCTCCCGCGTGTTTTTACAGTTATTATTTCCCGGAGAGAATTATGCATCAAGAATTACTATCGTAAAGTCCGAACGGTATATTACACTCGTACGGGGGCAATTTGAAACGGCCGAACTAATAAATATCCCCCATATCCATTATTCAATAATGAAACGCGAGACGTCGAGCGGAAAGGAGTAAAAAAAAGTGGCTAATAACGCCATAAGCGCTTGGTATAGAGAGAGAGAGAGAAAACTGAACATACCCTATCGGTCGATAAGCGCGTGTACATGATCTCGGTCAAAATTTGTCATCGATCATCGAATTATCTCGTTGCGTCGAACCGTGGAAATCGCGGCAATTTTTCAAATCTCCGACCCCTTTCGATGTCGATGAAATTTCGAGCCAGTTTCGCAATGTACAAGAGAGAGATAGAGAGAGAGGAGCTCGCGGAGAGTAGCTACTGCCGGTCGATTATCCTAAATGTTTATACGTGGCATTTTCGGGCTCGGAAAAAAGTTTCTGCGAGTATTATACAGCATTTACCGGATTACATGCCGTAATTAAATTATTAATTGTAGCCGTGGATTATTACGTCTCTCTCTCGCTCTCCTCGCTCGAGTATCCGCGCTCGCGCTCGATTTCATAATTGACTTAGGAGTTTGAAATTTTTCGCTTTAACGACACGGTGACGTACATTGCGCGTGTGCGTATGCGTATGCGTGTGCGTGTGAGAACAGAGTCGACAATTGTTAGTGAACGAGAGATTCGCGACGCGACAGACGATATTTTATTTGGTAAAATGTATATTCGTGGGTATACTTACGTGCGGGCTTTCGACAAGGCAATTTAATGCTAAGAGCGCGCGAGCGAGGAGATCGAAATCGCGAGTGTAATATTCGAAAACGAGTCGCGTGTTCGCGGAGAGGACGCGCGAGTCTAAATCCGTAATATCGTCCGAAACAGTCACAGGATGTCTACAGACCGACGTCTCGATACACTTTGCTCTATATACGTATCTCTCGATGAGTCGTCCGTCCGTTCGTCTTATACAAGTGCGTAAAGTCTCCTCCAGCTAGACAGGAGATATCTTTGAATTGTCGCACTAAGTCCATAAATACGACAAGTGATACTTGTATATACTCTTCGACGACTACCGTCGCACACTCCTCGCGTCGCACGCGCGACTGGCTCTCAATCCACGACTCTGCTCGATATTATCGCGGAAGCCAATACGGCCGAGTCTCGTGGTATTCCGAGAGCCCGAGAGATTTGCCAAGAAAAAGAAAACGCTCTAATATAATCGTAATAGAGAAAAATGAAAGATCCCGTTCACGGAGTTCGCAAGAGGCCGAAAACTTTGCATCAGCCCTGACAAACGATGCGAGAGTGTATGCACGTGGCCGGTTGTCAAGCAAAGACTCATTCCACCCCGCTCGGCGAGTCAGCGCCGAAGAAAGAGATCGACTCGTTGGACGAGAGATAGAGAGAGAGAGAGAGCGAGAGAGCGAGAGAGCGAGAGCGAGAGAGAGAGAGAGAGAGAGAGATAGATAGAGAGACGAAGAAAAAAGCGCTCGCCTCGACAAGCGGCGTGGCGTGGGGTGGGAAAAGCATAGCCGAAAGAGCCCGCGAGAGCGAGAGAGTAGAGAAGGTTTTCGCGTGCAAAGGAGGATTATGGCGTTTTCTCTCTCCGTCTCTTTTAACGCTAGTTAGAGGGGGGTGTGCGCGAGCGCGTGTGGCTTTCGAAAGGATGGTGATTGTGGAGCGTGGCCAGGGAGTACGAGGAGTTAGGCGTATATAAGGCAGCCCGGCCCGGCCCAAGTCAGTCATTCACCGGACTACCAGCCCACCACACACAAACTAAACATGAAGGCCTTTGTGAGTATTTCCCAGCGGCTTCTCTAAGTGTTCGGTCTCTTGCACTTCTCTAATCATTTCTCGAACTATCGCGATTCCTACGCCTCTTTCATCGGTTCTCTCCTTGTACGCCTTCGGCTTTTCTATCCATCAAGTTCCATATCATCGAGAACGAGAGACTGAGAATGAAAGTTCGCAAGCTCTCTTTCTCTCCTTCTCTCGATTTCGCGCCATTTTTTTTCTCTTTATTTATTGTTTTGCATCTTTCGAAATAATCATCTCGAAAACGGTATACGATCCTCATTCACGGGCTCTAACCGCTCCCGCGGCGTCTTCATTCATGAACGTCTATGAAGTTGCACAACTACCTGTGTGTGTCTGTCTTGCTCTCTTATACTCTCTTGTATACATAGACATAGATATACATTTATATATACATATATACACACATATATAGCTGTGAGCTCGGTAACGGTCCTTCGGGGAAATTGCGGGAACTCGAATTGCTCGCGCCTCTGGTGCTCGAAGATTAGTGGATAATAATCGTCGCAAGTGTATATTAATATTTCATACGAACGAATTTCACCAACTTTCTCTAATACCTTGTGTCTTAAACTTTTATTACGATGTATTCCGAAAGATACTTTCTAATCATTTCAGCGACTCGATCCGCGAACGAAAGAAAGAAAAGCCCGCGCCTTCTCGAAATTCACAACCATAAAGCTCTCCGGGAAACTTCCGGCTACGTACACAAACACAAGCAAGCATTAACAATCCGCTCGATCGGCATCGCTTGGTTCGTTAACTTTTCTCGCGTTACCATTGCACGCGCGCGTTCTGCCCGTGTATACCGGAAGCTTCGGCTGGATTTCGGACGAAGAAAAGAAAAAGCGCGAATAAAAAAAAAATAGAGGAAACGACACGACAACGAGCAGCCGTAGAGCGCGGCTAAAGTTAATAGACTCCGAGCAGCTGCTATATCCCACCGCGTGAAAGTATATATGCAAAATTATTAGCGAACGAATGCGTAATTTCTTCCGAGTTTCCGACGTGCAGCGCGCATAACGCTATATGTATATATAGAGCCGCGACCGCGGGGATTGATTTCTAATGCCGAGAGATAGGACTTTCTCTGTGTGCATGTGTCTACATGCGTCTGGGATATAGATACCGGGAGAAAGATCTAGGACGTGCATCAATTTTCCTCTCTCGGGCACAATCGGTCACGAGTATCGCGAATTTCGCAAGATTATCGGAGCTACAACGCGCGCGCACTCACACACGAGTATAGAGACAAGCTAAAGTGGGCCGGTTAAAGGAGCGGTTCTAACGAGTGTTAGAGCGAGAGGACGGGATTAATTATGAATCCCGCGTGTCTGGTGCGCATATTACGCTTAAACGCGCCGATTGCATAAAGCCTCGGGCGGTTGCTCCTTCGTTCGGTTCTTTTTTGCGCTCCGCTACTCGTCTCTCTAGGCCAAGCCGCGGAATTTTTCACCAAATATGGAAGACCGGTGAGCCGTAGTCGCCGAGTATAGGCTTCGCTCCAATTACGAAACGTTACCGCCGCTATACGGTATACACGCGTAGATAAAAATTCGAGCCAGGCTTATTAGCCGGTTTTTATGACATAACTACTCGGTATATATACCCGTGTACATACATATAGACACGACCCTTGAAGCGATCGGTTTTTCCTCCTCTCGCGTCCACGCGCTTCGAAAAGAGAGATTAACTGCACACGACAATAGCGGCCATTGTGCTATGAGAACGAAAGTGAAAGCAGCATTACGCGAGCGCGCGCGCATGAGTAATCGGCGGGTATCGGCGCATCTAGAAAATCGCGATATGTATGTGCTCTCTCTCTCTCTCTCTCTCTCTACATACTACTGTATATATACATATTTGATAGAGTCTCGTGGGATAGTCGCTCTCACGGCTTCCGTGGGAAAAATTTCCTTCTCTAATAACTCGAACGTCTTGTTCTTCTTCTCCGACAGATTGTATTCGCCTGCCTGGCTGTAGCGACGGCCCGTGCTGGAATCGCCCACGGCGGTTACGGTGGCCAGGGAGGTTACGGTGGCGGCAGCTACGGTGGTCACGGAGGTGCGGGACTCAGTGGTGGACTCGCCGCCGGTGCCGGAACTGCCAACTCCCTCCAGGGTGGTGCTTCCAGCTTGGGATCGGGAGGTCTTGGCGCTAGCTACGCCGCCGGTGCCGCTTCGGCTGCCGGTGCCGCTGGAGTACAGCAGATCGTTTCCGGAGGTGGGTGTGAGATACGGTGCCGCGAGGAACTTGCTGCGGCAGATCTCGTCACTCACACGATTCTATCGCGTTGCAGGAGTTCTTGGTGGCAGAGCCGACATTGGACCCGCTGAGGGACCCAAGGCCAACGTTGGACCCCAGAGCGGCCCATCCGACCTCGTCGGACCCCAGGAGGGCGCTAAATCCATTGGAGGACCCCGTACTGGACCATCCAGCCTTGTTGGACCCGCTGCCGGACCTTCCACCCTTGTAGGACCCAGCCAGGGAACCGCCACCCTTGTCGGACCCAGCCAGGCTACCGCTAACCTCGTCGGACCCAGCTACGGTGGAGTCGCTTTCTACGCCGGATCCGGTGGCATCAACGGTGACGACGGTAGCTCTGGCTCCGCCGCTGCCGCTGCTCCCGGAGGTCTTGGTGGTGGTGAGTGTTCTTGCTCCTCTTGCCACGGCTATTAATCTGCTCCGAAGGAAGACCCCCGAGGTCTCGCAAAGTCCCATTCGGAACACACTGATAGCTGAGTGACTCGTCGTTGCAAAATAAGCCTGATCTTAAGTCTATTCTTCCTGTCGTCCAGGATACGGTGCTGGTGCCATCGCCGTGATCGGAGGTGGAGCCGGTGGCATCCACGGTGGAATTGGTGGTCACGATGCCGGAGTCGCCGTCATCAACGGACCCAGCGGAGCCATCCACGCTGGTCTCGGCTCCCACGGAGCTATCATCCCTGGCCCCATCCACGGCAAATGGTAGACGGTCCTAGACCGCAGCGATCTCGGCTCGGCGACGGCGGCATACCCACCATAGTCTAACCGGTCAACGATCCTCAGCGCGCTCAATATCTCTCTCTCTCTGTTCTCTGTCTGTCTGTCTCTTCTCACTCTTCACTCTCTGTCTACTCTTCTTCTCTATCTCTACTCTACTCTCTACTACTTCTACACTTCACTTTATCTGCTCTCTACGACTATCTCTCCGATCGTGCGCTTGAAATCAACACCACTTTCGCCACGAACAACGCAGACACAGGGGATGAACAAACTCAGCGGAGCAAAAGACATGCGAGACAGTTGCAGAGGGGAGACGGACCGTCGTCGCGCCGCGACGAGAACGCACATCTCACGTATTCTCAAACTATTCACTTATTTAGTCAATTCCCAACATCAGTCTCTCGTCGACTATCGGGATAATCTTTTTTTTTTGCTGCCTGTCGTTTTCGTTTTTTTTACTTCTTCGTCTCTTACTCTTTATTGCAATTTTTTTTTGTACTCTTTGTTTTCTCATTGCATTACTCATTGTACGAAATTTTGTCAACAACTACAACAACACCATACAAACCGCGCGCGCTCCGGTTCAGCAAATGAAAGAAAACACCAGACAATCCAGCAAATACAACCAACAAAAGTGCAGCAGCAGTGCGTCGTGCATCACACACATAGCATCTCTCTCACCATATTATACAAAGGCGGATATCGGGATCGGAGGCGCCAACGCCACGGGCCTAGTTAGCTGGACGAGCTAATATTGTTACTTGGGTGTGTGCGACCAGCAACACGCATCCATCAACACACACACTCACACACGCAACCACAAGTATATGCGCGACTCAAGCGTATGTCAACGCACACACACACACACGAACACTCGGAGAAGCACGTGAACATCAACGAGAGGACCAACCGGGCGATCGGGCAAGTGGACGGTGGAAGCTGTTCTGTTTTCTAGAGCGGTCGACATCTCCGACTGTTCCGTGAGCTTTCGCGTCGTCGCGAAGTTCGAATGCCTAGCGTGCCGATACACTGCTCTGTGACTCCTTTCGTGCATTATCCTATACCGCTGATGATTCTCGAGCCGAGGCACAGGACAACGGCACGCGATGCACGAGCGCTTCGCTTCGACTCTCAATCGTTGCTGTCGTTACGTTGTAACGTGCGCGCAAACACACGCACACATGTTTCACAGACACACCCGCGCGCGCACACGTGTCCACAGTCTCTGTTTGTTTAAATTTATACTTTACGAACAATAACTCGTCCATGTGCATAGAATGTGCCACACTACCTTAATTTACTACTACTTCTCTTCTTCGACTTCTTCTGTCCATTATACTACGTATATATACATATTACGAATATGCAAATGATAATGTTTAGTGAAGAGGACCGGTAGATTATGGTAGGTCAGCCGTTCCCGTGAGTGAATGAATGTACATAGATGGCGCGCCGCCGCCGGCCCCCGACCCCGCCCGCCCTTCGTCATACCCAACCCTTCTATGCGATCACGACTAGCACCCCACCACCATAGATAGATGCCACGTATTTATAGCGTTTATACATTTATACAATACTTTATATAAAAATAAAGCATCAGTATTTAAAACTCAAAAAAAATATCAACTCTCTCGTGCTATTTCTTTACCACGCCATACCCAGCCCAGTTTCCACTCTTTATCCTCCAGATACTCCTCCGTCCTTTACGACTATGCCAATGGTTAAGATCGAAAAATTCTGAAAATCAAAGTAAAAGTATCGTAACAATATCGAACTCTCTATTCATCCAGTCGTCAATAGAATACATGCATTCGAATGAAAAAAAAGCCGATTTATACGTATACATTATACATACGATTCATGTATACCCTCTTCGCTTCCTTTTATTTCCAAATAGCAGAGTTCGATGGAAATAATACATTTATTCCAGTAATGCTATACGATATTAAACAATTAAACAATAACGCATCTTTTGATATTATTACTCTTAATTGAGAACGATGGAAAAATCACGTTCCTTCGTTATAGCGGATATGTCATATCGATGTATCACGGAATAAAAATATTTCAAAGCATTCGGCAATCCTCTAATTAACCACATCCAATTTATTATATACAATAGCCACATATCACCGATACCTCACTACTGACCGTACTGCATATCCCCCTTTTTTTCCAATACATTTACGCAAGCCATGCACTCCGATGCAAATTTAAAATCCACCTTCGTTCTATGTCATAATTATCTAGGCTATTACAAAATCTAGTGCAATTACTTTTAATTGGTTCGTTAAAAAAAAATTGTTTTCGTGCGAAGAATTGCTAAAAAAAAGAAAACTTCAAGATTCTTGAAAACATAATTAAACTAATTGGTCTCGAAACTCTGTAGCCGAACCGATTTGTTGTTACATAAAACTTTGATGAACTGTCAAATTTTCAAAAGTGTTATTTTAATTTAAGCTATACATTTTATCTCCTTTACGCAAGAACCAACCAGTCTTATGTCTGTGTAAACGAAGCGAACGTAGGAAAATTCAGGAATCAAATTTTTCTCTTCTCGCCAATACGTATGATTTGATCGTTTGTTTCTCGTTTTCGAGAAATTCAATTCGGATTGAAATTAATCCGCGAATTAACTTACGAGTAGCGTTTATACAGTTGTATTTGTATTTTCGCCTTTGCTGAAAGATCGCGTAGTAGCCGGGCAAGCGCGATATTCAAGAAGTTTTGTCAAAAATGAAAACAGAAACTTGCAACAGTAAACTAACAGAAGTACAAGTGCACGTATATATATGGCTTTGCAGTCTTGTAAACATGGGCAATTGTCTAAGTAAAGTATTTGTGAGAAGAAAATCTTATAGATGGCGCCTCCGATAGCAGATGAAAATAAACAACAGTGTAAAGTGAAAAGGAGTGCAGTAACGATCTAACCAATAGAGATCGGTATAGACGTCGCCTTCGCGAGTTACCGATATCGGTAATACGGTCGGTAACTTTCCATGTAACGAAAGCAATAAACATACACAAACCAAGAATTTGCGATCATTAGCCGAGTAATATTAGTATTTGTGAGTAATTTTAAAAAAGCATACTGTACCCGAAGCAATACGCAGTCATAAATCGGCAACGAACAAGTCCAATATTGATATTAGTTTATTACACAAAAATACTCGGTAACAAATTAGCCAACATATGTTAAAAAGTAAAATTACAGAAACATAGTATTTCGCGACTGTTAAATTATATTGTTATTGGGATTTTTTGCTAGTTATAACCAGGCGTTACCGATTTCATTTTCAGTAATCGATAGATGGCGTTTAGTGTAACGATATCCCGTGACTAGAAACAAACAATGGCTGTCTATAGCAAACGGTCAAATTGATTTTCCACCCAAGCGAGTTGTTGTTTTACTTAACTGTTAACCAATCGTTATTACTATTCTCTTCCTAATATATATCCAGAGAGTCCTCGTTCTCTTTTCAAAGTCGTAATACATCGTTGTAATCTCGTAACGTCATCGTAAATTTCGTTCGTTATACCGCTCTAAGCCTAACGAAACGTATCAAAGAACTGCGTTCTCGCTATATCTATTTAAGCGAGAAATTTTTATTCACATTTTCCCGCGCAATTCGCGTTATTACGAACCTCCAAATTACTCTGCGACCAAACTAGTCCGAAGCGCTTAATTGTTAATGAAATTCCAAGGAAAAAAAAATTCATTTCACCCGAGCTATACGAACCAGCTCTGGGAAATTTTTATTCGCGGTCCTATTCGCGTCTTTCATTTGATTCTAAAATCTGTCGCGAGAGTACGTGATATCGCGAAATGCGTACACGCAAGCGCGCGCGGCAAGAAACGGAGGGAAGTCGGAAATGAATTTACGATATTTAGCTGAGAGCTTTTCACTTCAAAGGGAGGGGGGGGTCAAAGCCCTTGATCAATTAGTCTCTATGTTTTTGAGAGTAGCCCATTTGTTACAATTGCCACTCACCTAATATTATATAATGCATTATTAGCTTACCTTATAACTTGGGCGAAAGTTGTGCTATCGATGCATTTAAGCGCCTGTAACAAAATTTTCTCTCGTTAATACACGTTATATTTTCGGCCGCTGTAGTAACGCTGTACCTATGCTACTAATTATGATGTATCGTTGCAATACGCTTAACTGGAGGCGATTTTGTTGAAAAGTGTAGAAACGAATTCATCGAAAAGGTTTGTTATAAATCAGTTTTAATAGGTAATAATAGCAGATCTATATAGTCATGGCTCCTTTATTGCTTTTATACGCGAGGTTCATTAATGCGAACGCATTCTTCGTTAATCTAGGCCAAGGCGTAGTGAAGCAAACTTAGGTATTTAGTTTCTACCTTAATGGTAACTTTATAAGGGCGGGAATGAAACTAAAAGATGCTAAATACGATGATACAGGTTACATAATGAAGTTTTTAGAAGATAATTCAAATTTAAATTGTAAATTGTTATTATACAGCTATTGTATAAAATTATCGTAAACGAGTTATCAATTATGAATCTTGATGACTTGGAGCAGGTATTAATTAGCTTCAGTCAATAGCGTATAATTAAAATGATTCATCGTTAAAAAACAAAGAGCAATATAAGTCTCGAAATTAAAACACGATTCCTTATTAATAGCGACAAAACGAGTCAAAAAAAAGAGGAATACTGCATAAATCTACCGAATAGAAGATTAGTGTCATTAACGAGTAAATAAAAACACGTTATAATCGAGTACGCCAGCAAACTAGTTCTGCAACCTGTCGAGCCTCTCGTCGACTCATCGAATCAGATCTCGCGCCTTCTCCTTTTATAAATTCCAAATCCGTATCGCAGGTGTTTCTCTCTTATTCTCGAGCGCTTATTATACCAGTTACGTTTCCCACATCTGAATAGATAGGCGTCTGACCGACTCAGGATTATTATTCAACCTCGAATTATGTACGCAGAGCTTCGTATATATATATATCATTGTTAAAAGCCCAACATTACGCTGCATACAGTACATTACCCCGACTACTGATTCGAAAGCGCGCGAATCGTCCAATTTGGTCTTAAGGTGAGCGGAGAAGTAGAAGAAGAAGAAGAGCATTGGTATAGCATAGAGTACAGCAGAAGCTATTGCGTTCGCCTCGGTGCAGACAATGACCGTAAATGTCAGCCCTGCTATTAACCGTGATCACGTTCGAGCACGTTGGGAGCACACTCCGTACCTTCTATTCTTCTTTCTCGGCAGCAACGACGGCGGCATTTATTGTGGATCGGCGGATACCTTCTTCGTGCCTCCTTGCGCGCGAATGTAACCGCCTCTTTTTACAAAACATTCCGACACACGTCTATATTATGTACACTTTTCTTTCATTTTTTTATTATTATTTTTTTTTTTTTTACAATCACGACGCAGTGTAGAGACTCACTTTTGTTTTCTCGTGCGCGTATTTGTCTATACTTCGGCATTCTGGAATACATAATCTCGTTGCGTACTTTTCTGGTGAGCAAAAGAAAAACGTGGAGTTGAGAGAAGTTTTCTAGATTTATCGGGGCGTTTTGCGAAGAGGAGAGTCGTGACGTAGTTGTTCTGGGAATTTCGAAACGCCCGAAAGGTCTGGCTAATCTTCGTCGATTTCGCGATTTCTCTCTCTCTCTCTCTATTTCTTTTTTTTGCACTCGCGTCGAGAAATGGATTTATAAACGGAGTTGGCTGTACTGCAGCTCTGTGAACTAAGAGATTCATCGATCTTGGAAAAAAGTTAGACTGCATTCGATGTAGGTAATAGTCGTAATGGATTATATAATTACAGGCGAATTTACCAAAGCCATAGAGCTTATATTTCTTTGTGAGCGAATTAAGATCTCGAAGTGCGGGAGAGTGAAAATATGAGATTGCGTCCCGTCTGGGGAATAAGCTCTCACGCTTATTTGCAGAGAAGTTTGTTCGAAGGATTGAAATAAATGCCGATTGGCAGGGATGCTAGCGAAATAGATTGAAGTTTGTAAAATGTCGAAGTGCGAGAAAGTCGATAGAATGAAAAAAAATAAAAAGAAGGAAATTTCCTGTCAGAGATTTATTGTCTGGAAAAGGTAATAGGCTCTATATAGCGTTGATGTAATATTTGTATTCAGACAGGCTCAAAGTCAGTTTGTTCCCTCGACGGAATAAACTCGTTCATCATTGCGTCAAGCTAGATATTTCAATGGCATTTGCAAAAAATAAGTGGACCGAAGTTTTAATGCGACCACAATGTCGCCACTTCACGTTTAATTTCATTCCCGCGGATGTACCGACGAAACGTTCATTTGCATAACGGTAAATAAACAAAGAAATCTAACTATTTCCGCCCAGAATCCACTACACAAATCCTTTGGCAATTCATCAACAAAAATAAGAAATTCTGTCCTCTAACTTGAGTTGGAAAGTCAAAGACGGAAAATTGTTGAAGAAGCGAGAGAAAAAAGCAGCGAAAAGACGCTAAGCAAAAGGAAAACTATAGCAAAGTTAAGGACAGAAAAAAAAATCTCAACCACAGCGTCACTCGCACACACACACACACATACACACACACACACGCACGCACGCACGCACACAAAGCAAAGCGAGGAACCTCGCTCGTAGCGCGACAACAAGCCCACAAGGAATCTAGTCTATCTATCTCTCCTTCTCTCTCTCTCTCTCTCTCTCTCTCTCTCTCTCTCTCTCTGTCTCTGTCTCTTTCCCCCGTCAACTCGAAAACTCGATAAATCCGAATTTGCTGCCGAAGTTACAACAACAAGTAAGCAGTAGAACAGTTTTCGCGCGTGTAAAATCACACAGCGAGGCAAAGTGTCGCGCAGCCCCGCGGGAAATGCCGAGGACTGACGGTTGCGAGCAAATTTATACAGCGGAGAATAAAAGAAAAAGGGATCATTATAATACGACAGCGCGTTTCTCATAGCCGATCATTACATCGCTCCTATATTATCGGACAAAGCCGAGAGCAAGAAAGAAAGAGTAAGAGTGAAAGAAAGAGTAAGCGTGTCCTTATCTAAAAAGAGAACTGCCTCTCTCAGTCACACAACGTCGAGAATGGGATCGTAGTAGCTCGCGCAAAGTGATGCGGTGAGAGGGGTGAGGTTGCACATACAGCGCGTACAACTACGGTTCCTGGACCCCGCGAAGGCCGTAATCGAGGCTGAACCAACGGCGCTGCAGCTACTTCATGGGTGTGTCCGATTGCTGCAGCGACCTTCTTGCACAATGGGTTACAGCGGCGGCGGTAACAGCGGCGGCGGCTCTCCCCCGTTTTGTCTCTCTTGCTCTCGCGCGGGATTCGAAGGGATTAGGCCGGTGTAAGGCGCGGGGGCGCGGTCGAGCTTCGCGCTTCGAGCGCATATATAAGCACCTTGACGAACTGTTCAAGACACATTCAGCTCTATCGACAGCCGACGACATGAAGGGTTTTGTAAGTATCTGCAACGTGCTGTTGGATTCTTCTTCTTCTTTTTTTTTTCTTTTTTTCTCGTTTCTTCACGCTCAAGCTTTCTTTCTCGAGAAGTGATCACTGATGTGTAGTTTTTTCCTGTGCCCGTGAAGTTCTTATGCTGGTGTGGAGAGTTTCTAGCTTCTTTCTGAAATCGAATTGAGTTTTTTTTTTATTCTTGATCGATGTATTGTTTTTGGCTTTAGAAATAACTTTGATCAAAGACGTGGGGGATTCTATTGTGCGATTTGATAGCGAAATTTGTGGTGGGATTGCTTCTTTTACAATATTTCCGTGCAAACCGTTTCACAAGGGGTATACAGACACGTTCTGAATTAATTTAGTTCTCAGTTCATACTCAATATTGTATTTCACTCGGATAAACGATAAAGTATTGTACAAGTTTCACAATTTTAATCAATAGAATTTCTTTGAAGCCATTTAGATACATTGTATCAATTATGCAAATTGTTGAAACCGGTGTAGCATTAATAATACAATCTCCCGTATTTCACACAAATTACAGAGATATACCGATAACGTTTTCAAACTTAATTGTACCGGTTTCGAGTAAAAAATCTCGATATATTATCTGATATTGTAACGTACCAATATAACTTCGACTTGTCGGTCATTGCGTGTCCCACCACGCCTGGATTGTTCTACTCACAAATGCCTTGTCACACCTCCACACTCGTTTATCAATTCCTTAACTGAATTTTCAGCTTATCTGTCTTGCCATCATCGCCACCGCCAGCGCTGACCAGCGCGTAAGGCGTGGAATCTACGGTGGTCACCACGGTGGATACGGTGGATACGGTGGATACGGAGGATACGGTGGATACGGAAGTTATGAATACGGTCACCAGGGTGTAGCCCTCGCCGGCCCCGCCGTTGGTTACGCTAACATTGCCGGTCCTCAAGCTGGACCCTCTGCTCTTGCTGGACCCGTTATTGGACCTGCTCATCTGTCCGGATCCGTTGCTGGAGCCGCCCATGTCTCTGGAGCCGTAGCTGGACCCGCCACCGTCACCGCCTCCGTCGCTGGACCCGCTCACGTTGACGACCATTACGGTCATTATGATGACGGTGATCATTATGGTGAGATTTTTTTACCTCACGCGAGTCTGATAAGCAAGTTAGATTTCGAATTAGAACGGAACAATTCGAGCAACAGGTGGAATTCGAGACAGTAGAAAAAGGCGAGTGTGGTTGGACGGGGTCGAACCGGTTGAATCTTATCGCAGTTGCCTTGACTCAATTGTTATCCACATGTTAATTTTTTGTATAATCATCATTCAAGCGTATCGACATATCGCTAGATTTGATTGTAAATGTCGGATGTGGTCGCGATCCTGGTGAACAGTCGTTCCGAGATAGATTATTCTAGTTTTTTTATCGGTCACTGTGTCACGTGTTGAAATGGCATGTAGTTACAAAAACGATTTGTCCGGTTGTTTGTACAAAACGTATTGCGTCTTTGCAAATGAGTTTATGTCATAACGCAGACCAGTATAACAATCTTATCGATTCTTGTATAAATAATAGACTACTTTGATTCATCGGAATGCATTACGAAATTGTAATACGTGGAGTCACGAGGCCGAGAAACAGCGTACAATTTGCCATCGCATAACACGTATTGTTTACGTCTTACAATCAACTCGCAATCAATAATTTGCACACACAACACTCGTTATAAAACAAGGAATTAAACGAAATTGCACTTTTGACATATTTACTCCACACTCGCTCAATCATCCAAACGGACAATTTATAAAACTTCTCATTACTTTCAGGCTACGCTGGATACGCTGGTCACGGCTACGCTGGTCACGGCTACGGCGGATACGCTGGATACGGAGCCCACAGCGCTCACGGCGTCGTACTCGCTTCCCCCGCTCACCACGGAATCGTAGCTGTAGGACCCTCTCATTACGGTTCCGTCTACGGTGGTCACGGACATCATGGAGCCGTCCTCGCCGGACCCCACGGTCACGGTGCTGCTCTTGCTGGACCTCACGCTGGACCAGTTTCCATTAGCGGACCCCACGCTGGTGCCGCTGCCGTATCTGGACCTGATGCTGGCTCCGCTATCATCGCTGGACCTTCTGGCAAGATCACCACTCACGGATCTGGACACGGTTCCGCCATCGTCACTGGACACGGACACGGACACTACTAAATCGTCCAGTGGACGTCAAGTATCTAGATAGATAGCCAACGACAATAAGAACGACATTAACGCGGAACTCGAATTTAACGTTGAAATCGAACGCCTGCGGAATGTGTACCTGAGCATGTGCAGGTATATCGTCGGAGAGGAAGAGGACAAGTGCCAAACACCGAGGGCGGAGCCTACACGCCGCGCTTGGAATTTCGTATATATCGAATTAGCCCCTCGATCTCGCTAGATGATGTCCGCCTGCCGTATGCCTCAACTACTTCTCTTTCTATTTCCATTCTTTTCTTCTATCCGGGTCGGATACCTCCGCTTTGCCTTTCCGTACATCTTTCTGTCGCGGGAGATTCATGCCATTGACATATGTACACAGAAGAATATATATGTCATATTACTACTTTTTTTTGCGACTCGATGAGAGAAAATTGGCGGTGTATGTAAATATAAGTTGATACACTCTCAATAAACGCACGATTTATATATAATCTTGATTATTGCAATTTCTTTTCCCTCACTATCGCTTCGACATTTTATACATAATCATTTTTCGTATTCGTCGTCCGCATTAATCATTATAATTGAACGACAGAGTCGTGGCTAATGACAGTTATCAATTTCGCAAATCATTTGCTGCACCAGTGAATTCCTGCGGGAGAATCATTAATAGAGATCGCGTTCCGCTCTTAGCTGATTGAATTTCACGTTTATTCGAACAATCAGTGACTTGCAAACCGATCACTTCGTCGTAGAAAATTTCGTTTATTACCTCTAAAACTACTCGATCGTTCACCGGCGCAAAAGTCAACCACAAGAGTTATTAGTCCAATAACGTAGCACGATCCCATTATTTTCCGCAACAACCTAGATAATCTCTACCGACAATGCACACTCAATCAAAAATTGCAACCTATGACTGAAAAAGCCAAATCACCCACACAATCATATGTCCTCGTTGCGACACATTCGACGAGCGCAATTTCAAAAAATGCCTTACAAATACTACCTCTTCAATGAAAGAACAAAAGCTGCCGTGCGTCGTGACTGGGCGTCAAGCGAATTATGAAAAGTATCCACTCCCGCTTCGATCGCTCAAAGAAAACCAGTGCCAATAATCCCGTCCAAAGGTGTGCAGCATTAAGTGGCATCACGAATTACCGAGGCGACAGCCTAGCGGCAGCTACACCCGTAAGGAGGCATCCGCGCGTTGTTTCCCACGCGCCGGGTGAATCTGTGGGAACTTCACTGAGAGCGAGTGAGAGAAGCTTCGATAATTCGATACATGTGTGTCTGTGCATAAGCGCATGCAATAGAGACTCTCTGCGCGCACAACGTTCTATTAGGCGGTTCTATCGTCGGTGGAGTAAGTTTTTGTATATGTATATACAAACACATTTATATATGTATACATATAAGCAGTATTCACGCGAGAAGCGACTGCGTAATCTCTTACGTTTCATCACTGCAACTGCTATGCACTTGCTGCATTGTGTGAGAGCGATCTGAACCTATATAGTCCTGTGCACAACTCTATGAGTGTGTGAGTGTGTCTTCATATATAACGAAAGGTCGGCTTATATAGGCGAACACTTGTAACGCGATTACGCCCGAATAGGAGGATCTTCCCTTTCTCCGAGTCTTAACGAGGAGGGATTGCCGTTCCTCAGTGTACGTGTGTATGTATCATTAATCAGTGTACGTGTGCGTATACGTACGCGTATCGGTATTATACCAATGTTGGTAAAGCGTATGCCAGTGTGTAGCGTAGGCTGAATTATCACTGATTTAATATAATATATATATGTACATATATAACTGAAGGAATGATATGGCCCTTTATATGCTTTCCTGAGGCATAACGTTTCATTGCAAGGATAAATGTGCGCAATGATACACAATAAGACGACTGATGTCATCGCTGCACTGCTGCCGGCCGTGTGTATATTTTTGCTCGACGATCGAGGAAAGAAAAAAAACGGACTATTTCGCAAGGGGATATATAAAATAAAATGTATACACGTTACAATAATTTCCTGGTATTATAGTCGTGAATACGATTAGATACGAGAACGATAGGTCTTTGTTGCGTCGTTTCTACGGTATGCGCTCATATATATATATTGTATATATATGTGTGTGTGTGTGTGAGTTTCATCCTTTTATTTTTATCTTTCATTTTTATTTCGAGCTCGCACACGACGTATTAATTATTCATGCAATAGACACACGTCGGCGCACATTGACAAACGTATAATAACTGTTTTTCTCTCCCTCGAGTGAATTATTAACGACGCGAGACTATATACAAAGTCGAGAGATGTCGATTGCGATAAGCCGCTACGGCGATTAATTTAATAGTTTCATAAGAATAATCGCAGCGGGCGAGAAGAAAAAGCAACACTGTTTTCAACAGGTTCATACCAAGAGAGAAAGAGAGCGAGAGAGTAGCGATGGTCGAAGAAAAGAGTAAGCACTGGCTGCTTAAGAACGCTTAGCGAAAGCATAAATCACATAGCTCGCTCGCTCAGTTGTATAGCTGTATCCCTTAATTAGCGAAAAGACAAGGCAACCCGTGCATTTTTTCGCACGATCTCAAATTCAAATTGATCAATAAATTAATCTCTCTCCGGATACAATACCGCAATTAAAAGTAAGTTAGACTCTGTTTTCTCTCTCTAGCTTTATCTATCTCTTCGTAACAGACTCAAAATAAAGAGTATGAAGAAAGCATTCCGACCACCCTTAACAACGTAATCGAAATGGAAAGTTGCCGGTCCGGTTGATGGAGCACCTGCCAATTGTCCAGCAGAGGCATTTGCCTATACACATACACGCGCGTTGAACGCGTGCATTATATCACAGCAAGCGAGGAAAATTTTTTTTCCCTGCATAGCCGCGCTATACATTCAACGTCGCACTGCTGGGATTGCTCCATAAATCAGTCCCGTATACACACTGTGCTCTCTTGTACTTATACATGCTTCTCTGTCCGGGTCAGGCTTACGCGCTTGATCGCCTGGGTCAACGACTACTGGTTACCGCCGTTGCTGCTACTCTGCATTCCGAACTTGAGATAACACACCTATAGCACGATTCCTATCTCGTTATAAATTGAACAAGGCCGCACGCGCGCAGTTTTCCAACCCTCCACGACGAGGCCTAATGTTTATATATATATATATATATATATATATATATATGTATATATATTATATACCGCGTTATATATCGATAGGTGTGGTCAGTTATTGAGACAGATTAGACTGTGGATTGTGCATTGTCTGCAAGGTCGAAGCTGTTTATCCGTTATCAAACGAGTGAGATCGACGCGAATTTTTGCCTACGCTCACGGAGTATAATTATTGCGATATTCGTAGATTAAAAATCCGTCTAAATTACTATATAACGCTCACGCGTAATGGGCGTAGTTTCGAAAGCATATGTGTGAGTATGTATGGTGTTTTTCTGCGGTAGTTTTCTTACTCCGCCAATGCTACACTTTCTCTTCTAGACAGATATACGCGTGCGGCCGATAAGCTGACGATACTTAAGCTACTCCATACACACATCCTGTTTCAGCGCGTGTACAGAGCCGAGGCTTTTTCTACGTATACGGGCGGCGATTCGACTGTATAAAAGAAGCTCTGTCATCGTTGCAATTTATGCTGATTCACTTGCGACCGACCATGTAAACACCGATGTTCACCCGAGTAATTTCATTACGTTTACATAGATATGTGTGTACGTGCGATCCGCGAAATTCAATGGCTTTATCGTCCTGATGAATTTTCGAAAAACCCTTTGGGGTGCGACGTATGTACGTGTGTCTTTTGACGTTGCTCACATGTACAGCATTCGTCGCGTACGTTGGATAATTCCATCGAGATTCTTGCCCTTTGTTCGCCGAAGCCCGCCAGCATACGAGAGAAATGAAAAAAATGAGATTCGAAAAACGGGTCTAATAGCCGCGCAATTTAGCGGGCGCGCTACCAGTGCTACTCGGCATCCGCATTCAACCGCGTCAAGACCAAAATTTACAGCGGAAAAAAAGCCCAATACAATTCAAACTTTAATACAGTCTCGCGAAAACGAGAACTCGTAACGAGCGCTCGACGCTATTAATCTTAAAATGACATGTTTTGTATAGAATATATACAGTGAAAAATTGAGTGTTTACGGTATAACGCCGGTGCTTTACGGGCGGGTTATATATAGTTTTTCAAGATTACGCGTGAAGTTTAAAATGTATATATGTATATGTTTATTATTAAAGAAAGCCCTACTTCGTGAATAATGACGGCGAATGCTTTGACACGAGTCAAAAGTTCGACATCGGCAAGGTATTTGTGGCCATCGATCAAGCGTTGTCAGATAACAACGGATGGTAATTCAAATTTTAATGACGTTTGCGAGAAAAAAAATCGAGGTTCTCTGTTTAAAGTGGAATTCAGATAATTTTGACAAGAGAAGTTAAATTCAGGTACGGTCATTGCGATAAAGTAAAATAAAACAGATTACCGAATACATTCTTACATGCGAAATGAAATGAAATCTGTTCCATTTACATTTGAATCATTCAGCGCTACTATTATTAGAATTCCGATATAATTCATTCAAATGTATTCCGTGACCACTAACGAATACCGACGAATGGCTTATTCAAATACTAGCCACCATAACGCGAAACTTGTCTATTATACTTTGTACACGAATACGAGCAACATTCGGTAACTTAAAGACTATCACATAATATTAATTGTTAAGTGGTACTTGCCAGTCAGATATAATGTTTGTGATGATTGGTGTCTTGTAATCCTGTAAGAAAATAAAAACACAAATGAAAAATTTCAGACCCAATAAAACCCATCGGAAAGTTAAGAAAAATATTAAGAAGGCCGTAATACTACTTGGACTTATCTATAAGTTGTCTGACCAGATCATAATATTTTCTACTAGTTTGAATACGCAGACAAAATAAATTCTCAGAGATTTATTTCTCATTTAACAAACTCAACTTCCCAATAGGTTTGAAAGGTGACCAAATTTTTTCAATTTCGTTTTTACATCTCATTATTTTTCAATTATATCGAACAAGTGTGAATTTTAATTGAAATTCGAGTGTGCTCGGCTCGTTTCATTGTGAAAAAAAGAACCAACCTTATGGTTTCCTCCGGGAAAGAGAATAAAGTAAATTTTTTGTTTAACAAACAGAGATATAGAGCCGGAATAATTCAGAAGTAAATAACATTACACCACACATGAAATAATTCTACACAGATATTCACCACATAGTAATTTTCTACATATTTGTGGTTATTATACTCCGCCGCGAAACGCAACGCAATCCTATAATCTATTGTTGCAAAAATATATAACAATACGGTTGCACTGTTGTGTAATGTATTGCGGTGGAGAGTAAAAATAGCCAAAAACATGTGTAGGACATTTCCGTGTTGTAAATACAGGTGTACAATTTTGTCATGCGGCAAGTCTATGTAGGTATAGAATTATTTTCCATAAAGTGTTGTAAGATGATTTTTGCTTAGACCGATGTCTCTAGGATGTGTTTGAAAGAAAGCAATGGTTTCCGTGTTAATGTGCATCTTACAGCATTCAATGTTAGTACAGTAAAACGATAAAAATGAAATAAAACCCAACGCCCCGAAAACTATCGACGACATCGGAAAAGTCCTTCTTCCGGGTCAGAATAAAACTACGGAGTAGAAAAATCCGATTTCGAAAAGAGCGAAAGAAGAGAAAAAGAAAGAGAAAGAGAGTAAGACACGAGTGTGCGAGTGAATCGTACCTAGAACGTTTAGATTGTCCACTTGGCCGGCGCGGAATCATATGGATCAATTGTCTCGCGCTCCCGTACAAAAGTGAGCTTTTATAGAGTTCGGTCGGTGCGACCGGTCTATCACGTGGGTCGTTGAGCTTGTGCTCGACCATAGGGGAGCTATAGAGAAATCAGGAGCGGGGCGTTTCTTCGGCTTACTGGTGCGTGACAAAGGAAAAAAGCCTTTTTCCAAAAGCTACCGGCGCACCCCTTGTACATGTATGTGCCACACTTCTCGATCGCGGAAATTCGAATAAATTCCAATCTCGCTGCTACGTTCTCATAAATATCCTTGAGCGCTTTTTTGCTTTGTGTATCGCACGTTCAATTGATCGGAGGTCAGACGTTGTTAACGGTTCATCGGAATTTTTTTTTCATTCTTTTCTTTTTTCTGCCAAGCTTCTAGATGAGAGAAAGGGCTTAGCTCGCGGAGTAGAGAAATACACAAAGGAACAAAGATTTACTTCGTAAAAGTCAATGGTATTGCCACATTCCCTATCGTAACAACCGAAACTCTCGAATAATGTATTATTTAATCCTAAATACCCATGAATACGTAAGTCATATGCATATAGATTACACTTGCTATAAATTTTCTGATATTACGACTTTTTTGTAGTAGTGCGTTACGTCCAAACCGACTCGTATATGATTAATCGATAGATAAAGAAAATCCACTCTCTCTCTTTTTCTTTCTCTTCGGCCATTTAATTATCTCATTCTAATCTCGCACGTGAATTTCAAGAGCCGAAATAACAGTGATTAGGAAAACTCCATTCGATTCAAAGCAATTACTATTCCATTGTCTGTACTATCCTTTGGATTAAACTTAAAACACAATACGAAATTTAGATGCAGCATCAATTGTACCGAGATATATATATATTCCCTATCGCTGAGAAAAACAATGCAACGTACGTATCATTGGCTCGATGATTTATTGAAAACTCGTATAATTTTTCCGGCTAATTGGACATACTAGCAAAGAATTAAACCACTCTCTCTCTCTCTCTCTCTCTCTCTCTCCAAAACACCTTCATTACGCGAATTGAATTCCGTCGAATTCGGAGGATTCCCGCAACGGGCCATAATTCCACTGAATACAGCCGCGCTCAATGATGCACATCCATCAAAGGATGCGCGACGCGAGCTACCGACTGCCTGCCATGAATTTTGGTACATCGTACAGGAAAGAGATTCTCTTTTGCTCCAACTCTCTATATCTATATATGTACTCAAGCTCAAACATTAAATGCATCCATCATTCCCTTGGTACTCTCGATTCGTCAAACTGGCAGAGCTTTCGACGTATTTGTCTACTGTGCTTTTTTTACGGCTGACTACACGTTGACTGATCGATATAATCTTTGAAAATGATATTGTATTATATCCTCTGAGGGATTGAAATGTAGTGACTTGCATAACGTAAGTACAACGTACACTCGATGCAAATTCCCCCTAAGTTGAGAGATTATTGCACGTACTTACGCTCTGCATGCGAAAGGAAGAAGAAGAAAAAAGCTAATGGTAAAGCTAGAGTAATACCCATACAGGCTCACTTTTGTCTCTGCGTTGTCTCACGCGCGAAATTACACGCGTGTTTGTACGTGCGCCGACGTTTCGACACGTGCATATATTATCATCGCAAAGACGCTATTAAGGTGCTAAAAAAAAATTCATAATACTCGCTTGCGACGTGGCCTGTCGCCTAATATCGCCGACAATGTCGATTGTTATTCTCTCTCTCTCTCGCTCTTTGCGGTAATTTTGTCGCCGTGAAATCTCACACGCTAAATACAATACTAACAAGCCTCCCACTTGTAATCGACGACAGTAATCCCGTTATTCCGGAGCAACGCGCGCCTCGTCGTCTACGAGCTTTGTAATGGAAATTCATAATAGCCTCGTGAGATATAGAGGAGAGATGTGTCCTTTCCGTAGCATAAAGTGAAGGGACGCATAGAGGCGCATCCCTTTTTCAAACGCATACACCGAACTCATTAAGCTCGTCAAGCGTGTACGAGATAATTTGGCTCTTGTATCGCCTTCTCGAATCATTAACAACGAGTGAATTGTTTTTTGTCAACGTCACGTAAGAGTCGAATAAATTTGCACGTATCGCCTAATAGTTGTAGCGATAAGCCACGGTTAATGCAACGACACACTGTCGAATTAAGTACGGGTTTACACCCTGTGTCTCGTATCTCTCGGCCATCGCGGTCCAGAGAACTACGAGCACCTGATGATGCAATTGATCAACGCTATTACATTGTAGCCAAGCCTCGCAAACAAATCAAAGGAATTTTCTAGGCGAACTGGTCGAGATAAAAAAGAAAAATCCTACTTCTATCCCCCACCATCCCCCGTCTACAGTTAAGCGCTGATCCGTGGAAATGCATTGGAGAGAGAGAGCGAGAGTGAGAGAGAGACCGAGAGCGTATGTGTGCGTGCGTCTACACAATGGATCTTGGCACACGCTGGATACTTAGTATAACATTCACGGGACCGAGGCGTGGGCCCCGATAACTCGTTTATTCTCTCGAGCGGATGTTAAGTGTATACATTTACAATAGCCATAGATTTGCGTCAGACGTAAAGAAAATGACGACGACGACGACGACCCGAAGGAAGGTTTGGATGTCACGTCCTCGAGATTGAGTCATCATCCTCGAAGACAATGCTTGCGGGACAAGGTCGACAGGAGCGCGATCTCGACCTTCGCCGTTGGTTCATCATCCCTTTGTCGATGACTCGCTTTGTTTCTTCAACGCGTTTATGCAAAAATCTGCATAATCGACGATGTTCATCGACGCGAGATCCTTATCGTTTCTCTGATGATCGATAAGCGTTGACAAAGGAGAGGCAACGTCGAGTTAATGAAAATGCCGATCGCTCGGGAAGAGGAAGCGTTGTGACGACAATAGCGCCAGCTTGAACAATCGTCTCTTCGCAGTAAATTACCGTATGCTGCATGTGCGTCTCGCAATGAGATGCACTGCGAGAGATCGCAAGCTAACCGTCTTGCTTGCTCTCTCGGAAGGCGTTGGCGCGAGAGCATTTGACTTTAATAGCGATAAGGCGATATATGCATGCAGGCGTGTGCCCGAGAGACAAGGCATTCCGAGCTGTCAACGTAACTCGCTCTATTCTATCGCGGGCGCTCCCGTATTCGTAGCGCGCCAAAATTAGTCACAACGATTGCAGGGAAATGGATTTTTGACCCTGTGATTGCACCGTTGCGTAAGCTTCTCTTGTCCCGAAGGATTGTTGCTTCTTTTTATTCGTTATTCTGATACTTCAACGCTGGAGTTTCTTCGTACGCGGAAGTAACGACAGAACTGAAAATTCTGCGTGGAAGCTGTTTTATCGCGATGCGGTTTCGGGAGCGTTGGCGTACGAAGTGAATTGAAAGTCGGACGTTGATTGTCGAGGGTCATTTTGCAAGGAAAAAAGGGGGATAGATCTTGCTGATTTGACCGAGAGGGGGATATTCGACTGATGAAATTCTTTTAGATTATTACGCATACGCATTGTGAATGATTTATATTGTCTGATATTTCTTTTAGATGTTGCAGGAATGTACGTTAGCTTTGTGTATGGTATTGATGGAATATTGACTCGTTCAATTTCGTATGCATGTCTATAACTACGATGAGATTAGATTAGAATTTAGCTTTGAGGTAGAGAGAAACATTTTTTTCCCTATGAAATCATCATCTGTACCGAAGATAAATTGAACAGGCTGATGCAATAATTGCCTCAAACTAATTACTTAATGAGCCAATTACTGGCGTTCGCAACTCTACTTTCGAAAACCTTCGAAAAGCTTCTTTACCACATCTTCGTCGAGTGTATGTCAAGTCTTCGGTAAGGTCCGTTTCCAAAAGATCTGTATGAAAAATACAAAGAAAAATAGAAATAGAATACGTAACGCTGATATAGATAATTCTGGGGGGGAAGGCATACAAGGATAAAAATATTCTCTCTCGTAGCTAATCGGGAGGCAAAGCCGCCACTACCAACGCGCTTTTGCACGTACAAGCTCGAAAGTAGGAGAGAATGTTGTTCTGTCCACGTATCTGCCCCGCCCAGGGGTTGTCGTCGCAGCGACCTTTGCACGGCTATCTTATGGCCGAGGAACGAGTATAAAAGCTGCTGCGATCAGCGGTAAGTTCATCAAACCAGCAGGATCCATTCCAGCAGTAACACAGTTCAGTACACAGTACAACCAAACCAAACCAACCAATCACCATGAAGGCTTTCCTGGCTACCTTTGTTCTCGTGGCTGCTATGTCCGCTGCCACCGCCAAGCCCTACGGACACGGTGCTGTCCTTGCTGGCCCAGTCACCGGACCCAACAGCCTCATTGGACCCGCTAACGGACCCCACGCTCTCGCTGGACCCGTCAATGGACCTACCCGTATCTCCGGAGCCGTAGACCTCGGTGCCGTCGTCACCGGTGCCGTTGCTGCACCATCCATTGTCAGCCCATCCATCAGCGCTGGAACTGGAATCGTTGGATACGCTGGCCCATACGCCGGTCACTACGGTGGTCACTACGGTGGTCCCTACGCTGGCCCATACGCCGGTAAAACAATTTTTCTCTTTCTTATATTTTTCATTCTACCAACCCAGTCTACATCGATACAATCTTGCAAACGGGTACAACAAACGAGTTAGAGCCACGTTACGCAACGGCGCAACACAACTCGACATCGTAATCACGAAATTCCACCTTTTCATTACAGGACACGGTGCCGTCCTTGCTGGACCCATCACTGGCCCAGCTGCCCTCGTTGGACCAGTTGCTCCCGGTGCTCTGATCGCTGGACCCTCTGGAATCATCAACGCCGGAATCGGCTACGGTCCCCACTATTAATTTATCTCAGTCTCTTACTATTATTAAACTATACTGGCGACAATGATTGCGAGACAACGAGACACCGAGCGAGAGGAAGAGGGATATGCGATCCAACCAACCTTACCTATGGATACTCTCTCTCTTCTATATGTGTACAATGTAACACATTGGAGGCGAGTCGCCATCGCCACGATCTCCTCACCGTTTTTTTACGACCGCTATAGTACCTCCCGCCGATAATCGATTTTACTCGCGTTACTACGCTACGTTTATGTTTATAATCTGTACAAACATCACATGCATACATTCACACACACACACACGCGAATCCTACACCTACCACCACACAATTCTAGCACGAAAGAAAAGTGTAAAAAAAAACGACCTTTATCCACTTATTCACATGTATCTCGTTTTTTTATACATATAATAAATTGCATATCACTTCAAATGAACACCAGACTGTCTTGTCTTTGTTTTACTCGCATACCTTGTTGGCTCACCTTACGCTGTATAGGGAAATTACCTTGTATCAATGTGTATCCAATGAATATAATAACCCGTTTAACTACAGATTACTTAAGATAGTTCGCGCATAACGATACCCATTAAATATGAATCACTCGTTTGTATACATAATACTAATGTAATTTTGCTAGACTTAAAGAATGGAAATAGTCATTTTGACGATACATTTATAGAATGTAGCGGAATCTGAACATTGAGTAAATACCTGAAAAAGTAACCAATTACGATGCGATACTGATTTCATATCTAGAGGGTGTGAAGGAAAAATTCTAATAAGTTGAAAAAAAGTGTATTAACAAAAGCCTCAATTTAAAAAGAAGCTTGCGGATTTGTTTACGCATGTGAACCGTTTTCGTTGAAAGCCTTGATATCTTTTACGATTCTTTTATGATTCACTTCTATAGAAATATTGCTCTGAAAAAATGTTTTTTCCATTTAAGAAAATGTATTTATTAAAAAATCACATTTATGAACTAATAAAATTGAATTACATTGCAATGTTTCGGCTTTAACAAATATATACGAGACAGTGACATTGTTTTTAGAAAAAGATTAATAATCGTAAACACATATAAAGGCTATAGCGGAATAAGCATGTAAAAACTGCCCTAACCTGTATCTTAATTTGAACCAAGCTATTCAAATGGGCGCATTTAAAGACCTCTTGAGCTAAATTTTCAGACCTTTAGGTGTAAATCTAACGTCCCTAGACTTAAAAACGTGTCTTTTTGAAAAACATTTTTTCTCTTTGACGGTTTGCTCGAAAAAATCTGAAAAAATTCATGAAAATGTATTTCCTAGTGAGGAACTACCCTGATTTTTTTCAGTTTTTAGAGACCAAAATTGGATCCAGGAAAAATATTTTCGAGTTCCAGCGGTTCTGGGTTACTGGGTTACTGGGTTATTGGGTTATTGGGTTATTGGGTTATTGGGTTATTGAATTATTACAATAGTCTCTAAAAACTGAAAAAAATCAGGGTAGTTCCTCACTAGGAAATACATTTTCATGAATTTTTTCAGATTTTTTCGAGCAAACCGTCAAACAGAAAAAATTAACCCTAAGGCTATATAAGGCTATATAAGGCTCCATAAGGCCTAGCTTATCCCGCTGTAGCCTTTGCTTGAATGTATAAAATATTTTCTTTTAAATAAAAAAGTATGTAAATGTAATAGTAATTAATCTTTTAAAATCCAATCATTTTATTCATTATATAAATATTTATTGTGTAGCAAAAAATTCCCTGTGTATAACGAATTAGTATGTTTTCAAACAAATATTTTAGTAAATTAAATTAATATTTGAATTATAAATTTATATCCAAATAAATATTATGCTTAGATTTAAGTAAATATTTTCTAATTAACCAAAGAAATCATTTTTTGCAGTCAAAGAAATTTTTGTTTTCAATCTAACAATTAATTTTTTTCTTCGTATAAGATGACTAAAAGTAAGTCATAAATGAATATGTTTTATTTTAAATTCCGTTTAAAAAATCACCGGACATAGTTGAGAAGTCGAGTAAAAAAGTTTGATGGAAAGTTGACTGATGAGAGTTTAAAGTGAAACAAAAAATAAATAAATAATCGGTTCTTTTGTCTTGAAATTCTTAACCCAAGTATGTTGGTCAGACAATGTTATTTTAAATTCATCTTTGTTGCTGAACTCTATTTCAAGTCACATAAAATATATTTATTTTCAAACTACGAAGTCCATTTCCCGTTGCATAATGCAAGGTTGCACCTGTCTTTAGGATGACCTACAGAATAACGCAACAATAGGTTCCGAAGCATCGACATATTTCGAAATGAAATGATTTTGTGCAGATCCAGTAAAGAACTTCTAGATCTTATACATAATACATATATCATATAATTACGCAAGAATTTGAATAAAATCAGTCGATCTTGCGAGAATACCGACTCGTCGACTGTAAGCGATGCGATCTATTCCATTGCGAGAAGAAAAAAAAAGTCAAAGGCGTGAAAACAATGGTTCACGGGTAAACATCCCTTTTAACGCTAATAGCCCATAAAAATACAAACCTAACACACAATTTGCAAGTCAGATAAATACCCTTCGTGTAAGAAAAAAGCTTTAACGGTCAGTCGCAAATGCACAATTACCGCATACTAAACGATTGCTCCACACGCGAGACGCTGATAAAAGAAAACGAAGTATTCGAGCGTAAAATAAAACGGAATATTTGCTGTTTATTTGCATGGGGCATATACAGCCATAAGAGACCAAAAGAAAAACAACATCTCTCGATCGCTCACGTGTGTTTTACGTCACAATAAGGCCTGTTTTATTGGACCCCAACGAGAGCCAAAGTGCTATTCGCGGTTCGATTTATTTTCTCTTATTTATAGGTGCAGCAGCGGCTTTTATATATATCTTTCCTGAGTCCATGGAGTGAGTTAAATACGAGTCGTTTCGCGATCTACAAATGCATATACAGCATATACATATGTCAGTGGGCTTTGACAAGGACTTTCTCGTATATAGTTAGAAGCTGTGTATATATGTATGTATATTGTTCGTACTATATATGTGTGTGTATTATGTATAGGAGTATTCCTAGGTGTAATCTAGCCATTGTACATCGTAATGTCCGGTGGCGCGTTTGTCACATTGATAATTGTCGGAAATTGCCTTGGCCAATCAGGAGCGTATTCTACCGGTGATAACGAATCTTCGTCGGAGAATCGAAAGACGATATTTTTCGGACTTTTATCACCTGAGAGTTATTTTCTCGGGTATAATTGAAAATCACCGCCTCGTAATCTGGCCGTATTTAATGTACTTTACGCTGGCGCGTAAATTTGTATCGGGTAAATATAATACCGCTACAGTCATTATCTCGATAACGAATGAATGAACCCCGTGAATATACGCGTGAATTAACGACGCATATATAACTCGTCGCTTATTATGTTATATTCTAATTCGAAATGTCTGCCCGCGGTCTATTCTACCTTCTGCATAATTTCGTATATATACACATACGCATATCAATATAATCTCGCGCAATAACCAAGAACGCAACGATAACCCGCCAACAAGCACGCGAATCACCGATGCTCCCAAAGCATCTATGTATATATCGATATGCTATAGTGTTTCTGTACATCAGCCGAAATACGCCATTACTTCCAAGTGATGGGGGCCAAGCCGCTAGCCTATAAAGTAATATACGCGCTTGCATATTAAACACAATGTAGAGAAGCTAGCCCACTCGGATACATATATATATATATATATATATATATATATGTATATAGACGTATGGCGCTAGACGTGCTTAAATGATGTAGTTAGCAGTACACGGAGCCGCACTCGTATACATATATACGCGTATATATGTCCGGCCACTTGAAATATCAATCGATTTGCGCCGCAACGATATATATTGTAGACTCGCACGGCTGGTTTACGATTTAACATTAATCCCGATCAAGCGAACTAGCGCGCGATAAAGCGTGGGAGCAATGCTTGTGTGCGAACGTTGTATACGAACATGTATGCAAACTTTGTATACACTCTCGACTCCACGAAGATTCGAGTGCATAACGACTTTCTTCATCGCGAATTTTTTTATTCCACCTGGTAGTTTATTAAAGGTAGATGACGATGCGTCGATGCAAGGCTGAGAGTCAATAATTATTCCGTTCGGATACGCCCATCAAAGTTCCAAGTGACAGAGAGCTGGAAAGGTGCGTGGGTCGCGATCTCGCAAAGTCAACTTCGTATCGAAAGGACGACGGGTGCATAAAAGTCGCTCTTCTTTTTTTTTCTTTCCTCTCTGTCAATCTCAACGCGTATCCTCCTCGCGATGAAATCGCGGCCAACAGCGAGCCATCGCGCGATGCTAAATAGGTGTATATAGCGTATTCACCTGAAAACAGGAAAATCATATAGCAAGACGTTGCATTAGATGAGCGGACCGTAGGCGTTAAGAATAATAAGCCATAAGACATCTTCTCGAGGTTTTATTAGGAACAGATGCATATTCCGCGTTTGTCTATGCGTCAGGCGAAGATTCAGCGAGGCGTGGTGTCGATGCTGATTTTTTTTCTATCCCTACGAGAATTGTATAAAAACATTCGGATTGCACTTGAGATGTTCAGTCCGCGAGTGTTCTGTCGACAATAATGATCGATTAACGAAATATTTACTTTTTTCTTTTAATACACTGTAACCAGTCGTAAATCGCATCGTCATGTTGCTCTTGGTAAGGGTGATTTGATCAAATATCTTAACCGCGAGTGTACACTCGATAAAAAAGTGGTAGTGATGACTGTCAGTGCGTTCATGTAACACTATATACACATATACATACACAGAAAGTTTTAATTGACGTAGATTTCGAGTATCGATACAGAAAAGCCAATAGAGAGTAATCGAGCGAGCGGCGAGTAATTGGGAAGTGCGAAAACGTTTGATATGTCAATTCGAGCGTGACGTAACGATTACACGGAAAATACAGCTCGTTAGAGTCACGCAACCCTGTGTGTGTAAATTAAATAATCGTTTATGCTAATAATATTGTGTTACGTCCGTTGATTACATACTACGCATACACAGAGTTGCGGTAAATCCGCGAGGCGCTTGTTCAATCGAATTAAATTGATTAAGGATTTTACAGTGTACATTAATTTCCATTTATATTTCGAGTACCTTTGCTCTCGTCAATTATTTACTCTGCGCGTATAATTGTACAAATATCTCGACGGAACGTTGCTTCGCCGAATCAACCGGAGCGAACGAGAGAGAGAGAGAGAGAGAGAGAGAGAGAGAGAGAGCTTGAATTTCTCGGTAATCATTTTCTTGAGAAGCGCGCAGGTGCGAGAGAATTTCCGCGAGCCAGTCGGTTATCTTTGAAAAGGAAAAGGAATTCTCTCAGTTTCTTTCGTTTTCCACTACTCCTAAAGCAAAATTTTAATTAATTGTCTATACATTACGTTTGAGGAAAGGAGAAAAGGAGGTGAAGCGCGCAACGAAGATAATTAAATTTACCTTAACGCGAAGAAAAGTCCTAAGGATGTCGTGTTATCAAAGGGAATTAATTTTCCGTGAATGGTAGAACAAAAAACCACCTGGTACTAATTTAACCGACAAAAATAACCAATACATTTCTTTTCTCGGTCAACTGCAGCATCCTACCGAAACCGGTGAAATTAAAAAAAAGAAAAAGAAAACCGCGAGACCACCCACAGCGTGCGGGGGACGTTTTCACCTTGTGTTCACGCACAAGCGGGTTATGCAAATGAACTGAGGTTGCCGACGCCTATATGCGTTCTCATTGAGGCCGACGCGCTCTGCATTATTATACCCAAGACTATATGTATATACACACATATATATAGCGTACGATTCACGAGCAGAAGCAGCCGCTCGTTGTAACGGACCTCCTTTACAGCTCGACGGAGATGGAAAAGCTCGTCGTCGAGTAAATGACGCTTTATGGCGGTTTTACAAGTGCTCGCGCGAGAGCAGAAAACAAAATGAAGCGGCTGGATTCTCTACCTCTCTTTTTTTCTCTCTCGCGAATGGCTCGTTTTATTATCTACCCGAGGCTAAAGTCGCGAACGTAATATATCTTTTAAGGGCAATACTTTGTTTCATTAGTTACGTACAACGGCATATCGAGAAGCAGGTTTTAAATTGATCGAGGCAGTTATTGCCGTTAGGAAGGGGGGGGGGGGAGAGGCAAATATAGAGGTGCAGATAATTTCGCCGACCGTTTATCTCTCGGTCAATTAATTTCTCGCATGCGCCGCTAAGTGCGCTCGAAACACTCTACGTGGGTAAAATATAAACTCTTGGCAAACATAAGCAATTGTCCCTCTATAATCCAATTATAGTTAATACACTGTGCACGCGAGAGAAAGGCAGCGTTAAAAGTAAATAGCTCTTTTCTAACGCCTGTTCTCTAGATAAATCAAAGCTGCACTAGTGTGTGTGTGTGTGTGTGTGTGTGTGTATACACTCGAGTTTATAAAAACAATGATGAGTAAATATGTTGGAATCGCAGTTGGCGTTATCGAGTTGGCTGGTCGCGTCGGCGCAAGCCAGTATTTGGCCTTATCACGGATCAGCGGCTGTGGGCTCAACAGGTGCAGTAATAGTCGACGCCGGTGCCAGTAGCAGCGCGAGCAGCTACGGATCAGCCTATGGCTTCGAGCCACAACTGAGCCTTGGACACGCTAATGGCTATGGAGCTGTTAACTCGATCCTCGTCAAAGGGCCGGACACTTCGTCACAAGGTTACCAATCATTGATGTATTATGCGCTATAGTGTGATACGATTACACTTATATTATTATCGATCGATAAAGCGGCCGAGAGCTCCGTTCGGATAGCTTTAAGTAATTTTGCTTTGCTCTCAGAACCGGTAGTATAATGCAGTTATTCCTTTGATAGGTGCGATGGTAACTTTAACTTGTTTTTTTTTTCGATTAAATTGATATTGCATGCGAAACCGGAGGCTTTAGTGGGTTAGCTGGACTTTGTGAAATTGCTCGCGATGTGATCGAAGTAACCCGGTTAATCGTATGTAGGTAGTCCTTCTTCCTGGTAGAGCACGCAGGATATTAACTTGATTTCAATCAATCGATCTTTCTTGACGTATCGAATGGTCGCGTCTCTATTTTCATCTTGTATCGTACTGGAATTATGTAATATAGGTAGATGCAATTTTAATATTTCTGTTTTATTAAAACTAATATTGTAGTTGCGATTAATGTTTCAAAATGTTACAATAATTAAAAGCACGGCAAATAGTGAAGAAACACCATAAACAAGCTCTAATATCAAAAACTTCAATTTCAGTTATAATAGGACCAGGAGAGAGTCCAGTACTAGTTCAAGGACCGTACGAAAGTTCCGCTACGATTGTGGGTCCATCGGACGGACCAGCAACGATCGTTGGACCTTCGGCCGGTGTATCAAAGATAGTAGGCCCCTCCTCGGGGGCAGCCACCATAGTAGGCCCTACCGCAGGAGCGGCTACTATCGTCGGACCTTCCGAAGGTAGTGCGACCATTATTGGACCAACTGCAGGTCCAGCCACTATAGTTGGGCCCACTGCAGGTGCGGCCACCATAGTTGGACCCACTGCCGGTGCTGCGACCATCGTTGGACCATCCGAAGGAAGTGCCACGATAATCGGACCACATCGTGCCCCTGCCACGATCGTTGGACCATCCAGTAGGCCTGTGACCATCATTGGATCTTCCGGACACGATGAGTATGCGCATGCACATGCGGAAGCACATGCCGAAGCTCATGCACATGCTCACGCGAATAACTGGATCTGGAGGCAACCTCCGATTATCGTCAAAGGTGATTGTTAGGAAATCGGTATTCAAAGCACGTATATTTTTATTGGGGCATTCGGTGGTGGATCTAGAATATTGTATTGTAATTTATGCACAGATCAACAAAGAGCACTCTACTAACGACTCTAGGAAAATGATTAAGAATATTATTACGATTAAATAACGTATACGGCAAGCAATAAGATTATCCCGAGTTAGGTATGACCCACTCCCCCCAACCCCCAAATGCACTACAAATGTGACCCTTCCATATTTTTTATTGACCTACATCTACGTACATAGCGTAAGTTAGGAGTTGTCACACGTAAAAAAATTCCACCGAGACAAGTGTCATCACTCGACTTCTTAACAGATAAGTAGTCACAATTTAGCAGAGCCAAGCATAAGACAAATCTATCAAAATAACTTTCTCTTATATTTTCGACAGAACGACCTATTATCCATGAGAGCTATCAACCGGTGGTAAACAATCACGTATGCGCGCCAGGCGTTACGGGTTGGGACACCAATGCAGCTGTAAACGCCGTAGCACACGCAGCTTCTCACTACGGACCAGTTCACGTTGGTACAGCCCACGGTCGACCAGTGGTCACTGTCTCAGGTCCAGTCAGTGTTCCCAATCACGTTCACATCGAGAGTCATCCAAGACCCGTGGCTGCACTTTCCGGTCCAGTCAGTGTCCCCAATCACGTCCACATCGAAAGTCATCCACGACCCGTGGCCGCACTCTCCGGTCCAGTTGCGCCAATCACCGTTATCAGTGGACCTTCGGGAACGATAAGAACTGGTGGTTCCTCTGCGTCCTCTATTGCCACTGCTCATTCCTCGGCTCACGCTCATAATAACGACTGGGCTGTCAAGAAGTTCTGGTATCCTAGTCCTGTTTGGAAGGATTGTTGATTTAAAACCAATGAGATAACGCCATAATTAGAAGACATACGACGATGTCGAGTTTATTCAAGCTTCCACGGACATATAAATTAATAAATGCAAATCCTGTCTTTTGATGAATCAATGAATAATAATTTATTTCGAAGCCTCGATTACTCCCACACTTTCGCAGAGCTCGATGCCTCCGATTCCAAGTGTCTATTAAAAAAATTTTCCACCTTGCTAAGCGTGAGAGGTACTTGGAATATACGCGACGAAAACAAACAAAATTATCGAGGAAGCATTACGCCACAGCACTTATCGAGTGCTGCGGACACTTCCTATATCGATGCGTGAGAGGGGGGAAAGATATAAAAAAAAAATCGAAGCACGCAATAAAAATTGAAGAACGAGCCGCTCACCACTACACGTACACTCTCCGTTCCGCGCGTTTGCATCGAATTTCCGTGGCGGGTTTCTTTATTGTCGTGGTAAGTACTTGTTTTTATCTGGTGCACGTGCGAAAATGCCAATATCTCTCATAATAGAGCTGCTTTTATGGGCACAGCTCCTTCGTTCTCTCTGTCTCTCTTTCTCACACGTTCGAGAAGTTTATTTGCCCTGCTTACCCTATATACACTGCAGGAGTGGATATTTATTTATTTTGTGTTCTACTATTCTCTCTCTCTCTTTCTCCAATCTATATATATCGAACGAAAAGTTTTGCCGGTAAGTTTTCTTTTCGCGCCGCAAAACGTATGCGCCACTTAAGATGCAGGCGCCGCTTCCCATTTCGAAGGCTCCTACTGTCGCACGAAGGAGAGCCAGTAACTTCGATACTTTTATACGTAATGAGAAAGTTTTCAGAGTGAGATTCGCGAATGATGCAACAGGCTGGGAAAATTTTTCCAGAGACTTTTTTTTCTACGACTTTACGGAACGGACTATTTTTTTCGCAAATGGCATAAATACAAGCTGAGAATACTGCTTTGATTGTTTTAAGTATGATAATGACGTAGTTTTGAATAGAAGAGAGTTTTCCTTTTTTGCATTTGAATACAGCGACTTAAGTACAAAAAATCTTCTTTACTTCCCGAGTTTACAAATTTACACTTACAACTGATAAGAATAATCCTTTGAAGCGAAAGGAAATAATCTTTATTAGTAGGTTAAGAAGACAAATCATTTTGAAGCAACCACGCTCGTTATGAATTATACGGATAATTTATCATTCAAATAACGTTTCTTTGTTTATTTTTGTTGTAAACACATTGAATAACGAAGTAATTTTGAGTCGTAGTGATTTGAACCGACAGAAACGCTATTGATACAAATTGTTGATAATATATGCTCAAGTCTTTTAACAATACATTTGCATTTAACTTAATTACTAATTTAATTAATAATTTGTTAAAAATTACTTTATAAATTAATATAACTTTAATTACACTTTAATTAAGTAAAAAGACATTCATCTAGCGAATATAACTATTAATACTTCAAGTACACGGGCAATACATAATCTTCGCACCCCAAAGTAATCCATACTGTGCTTCTGGACTTTGCTAACTCTTATAAGTATATAATTTCCACATTTTCAGTCCGTTGCCACGGGGCTTTGAGCTACGTATTCATGCAATTTCGTCCAACAATCATTATAGGTACTTATACATGTGATTTACTATTATTAAATTACTTACGTATCTTACTGTACAAGCTTGAAGATAAACTAAAAGAAAATGAATTCTATTTAATCCAAGGTGATTTAAGCCTAGTTTGACAAAAAAATGCACGACTACATTGCTCAAAAAGCCGTAGTAACCGCCTAAAAATGCGAAAATGAGATACTTCACAAAGTAGTCAATAACCAAGTGCCCAGGAGCACTGTCTGAACTACTTTAGGGTACAAAGATCATGCATTGTCCGTGTACCCAGAGCATAAAAAGTTACAGTTATCTAGATAAAGCTGTCTTTTTCTGTGACCAAAAATCGTTCATTATCGGAATTTAAGTCAAGCTGGTCCCCTTAAAAGTTTATGCTCTAACTCAGTGCCATTCTGCAACGTCTGGCTGCACAAGTAAATTGAACAGGCAATTCAGCAGGGCAGTTAAGCAACCGATCATAATCGTTAAAAAATTAGGAATGCATTGAAAAGTTAAGTCTTACTAATTTAAAAAATCTTCGTAGTCTCTATTGGGAACAATCATGGAACACGACTGAATTAGCCAAAGAATAGTAATTTTTTATTTCGATGCAAGAACACACGCGTCTACAAAATTTAAACGACCGCGGGAACTGGAGGGGGAACAGCTTTAGGCGGGCTAGCCTTTGATGTCATAGCCTTTTTGATGGAGTTGATCGCGGGATTGAAATAGTTCCACACATTCGTCCAAACTCTTTTCAATGCGGCTGGAAAACGAGATGAAGGTGCCGAAGGAGCCGGCGATGCCGAATGTGCCGAATGTGCTGAAGGCGCCGGTGATGCTGGAGGTGCCGGAGGTACCGGTGATGCTGGAGGTACCGAAGGTACTGCGACAGGCGGTTGAGCGTTAGCCTCGACTCTCTCGATCGTCTGAAAAGTAGCCGTAAAAACGTTGTTATAAAGGAAGAACGGCTTGTATAAAAAGTCAAATTAAAAGAGCGCTAAAACCGCGCTTTCATGGATAAATCGGGCTAGATCAGCCTCTTTCGCTATTTTTCTTTTTTTTTTTTTTTTCTTTTATTCTTTAACACGGAACATGATGGTCTCTAACTTTGATGAGCGCTCTTTCTTTCATTACTTTGCTAAATGGCCTTTTCTCTCTGTCCGACGCTTCGATATATCCTCCGATCGAATAATCGTAAATTTTCCGAGATGTTGTTGAAAGCGAAGTTTTTATATTTTTTTTAAACCGATGTGCAGCCTCTCTCGGCGATCGATCATCATTTTCGAGCGAATGAAAAAACGCGACGATACGTTTTTTATACGGTTTATAAAAATCGATCACAGTTTCGCTGGATGTCAATGAAAAGAATCAGTCGAATTAACAACGTTGACGAGATAAATGGAATCGTGAATCATCGCGCTCGCGACCTCGATAATCGAACGGACGAAGTTGGCTTTGCAAACCACAAAATTAAAGTTACGAAAAAAACAAAACAACAAAGTCCTCTCGAGAAAAGCTCTTGTCACGATGAAAATATCGCGGCTATTGAAACGACTCGATCGAAGCTAGCGCAGGTGCGGGAGAGAAGACACAAAGCTGCTAGAGCAAGCACATCGATTGTGGAAAAATATTTTCCGCGCGACAGCTGCCAAAGCGAGATAGAGCAGTAGTTGGAAAAGGGATCATTAGCGCCGAGAAAAGAAGGACGTCTCGCATCGATCGATTGAGCTTGCGACAAAAGGAGAAAGGAGGAGGAAGAGCTAGAAGTAAAAAAAGGCCGAGTGAAATTGGAGAAATAGAAAAGAGTGAAGGCGTTCGAAAGCTTCTCGATGCAATGGCACTCAAAAATAATAAATATTTTAAAACGAAGCGCTCATTTTTCAATGCTCAAGGAGCAACAACGTTTCCTTTATACTCACGTAGACGACGAGGACGAGGGCCAAAATCAATGAGCACTTGAGGAACATCTTCGTCTTTTCGCGAAACGTTTGAGACTTACGATGGTAACGAGTCTCGTCGAAGTATTTATTACGACGGCAGAAGGCGTTGATTCTGATACAGAAAAAAAATCGTGACTTCGAATTCAATACAAAAAGTCGGTTTGCTTTACCGAAGAAGATATAGTACAATCGCTTTTGCGCAAGCGAGTATTTAGAAAAAAAATCCTTCGTATATATCGTTATTATACATATACTTTTCCGTTTTAACGAACGTGCATTTTTTTCTTCAGATATATCTTTATCAGTAAGAATTTTGCCTGAAAGCTGGAAATGATCACCGACGATGCGAAAATCTCTTGGTAAAATAACGAAGCATCGGGATAAAGAGAGAAATGAATGCGCGCGCTTTGCGCTCGGGCTGTAAAAGGCAAACGAAAAATTTTCCAACGTCAAAATAATCAGTCTCTCGTAGCCGACCTCCATCCGTAATGAAAATTCTCCACTGGCTAAACAAGTTACGACAACGGCATTCTATACAGCTTCCGGTTTACCTCAATTGTCCCTCTCGCGTTTCGTTAGCCGAAGAGATAAGAGAAATTCGTTCAATTTGCATGATAAGCGCTATTAAAGTCCTCCCTTTTTCAACGCCGAACGACGTATTTTCTTCGAACTCGTTAAAGCTGTAAATCAAAAATAACGAGACGACCCCGCGATGACAACGCCTCTTGGGGAAAAAAGAGATTGAGAGAGAGAGAGAGAGAGAGAGAGAGAGAGAGAGAAAAGACAAGTAAGTGCATCGACGTTGAAACAGCGATGGACCGTCGAAGAGTCGAGCCGAAAAAGAGACGAATCCCGTGTATAGTGTCTACAAAGGAATGTGCCTGTGGCGATGGTACGCCTGGCATGATTAGATTACTCTAAAAGGACGAGCAAGTGCTCTATGCGACGGTCTACCTTTAGAGAGAAAGAGAGAGAGACGAAAAATCTTGGTTCTCTTCGGCATTTAGCGCTTTGACGGCGACAGTGTACTTTTAGCGCTACGGCGATCGTATTTTCAAAATATCGCGCGTATACGTACTGGTATACGTAACACACTGGAGTATCTGTTTGCTTAAAATATTTTCTCGCTACAAAGCAGGTGTTGAATTGCGCAACTTCGCTCGAGGAGCATATTCTATAAATACACATACAAGCTGATCTTTTATCGATAATTATCAGACGGCGAATACTGAAAATTCAGAAAGAATAACAGAGACAGAAAGAACTGTAATATCTAATTTTCTTTTCGACATATTTAATAATAATCAATATATACATTCGTATAAGAAATATAAGATACTGGAGAAATAAAATATAAGTAGCCCGAGCTATTAAACGTCGCTATTATCGCGGATAATCGATACAACCTTTCAAACAGGGTTCTTTGATAAGAAATCAATTTAAAATTCTCGGTATATAAGAAAATATAACCTTCGTTAATAATTGCGCCTCGAGTAATAAACATCGAATTCAATAAAACATCTGATTTATCGAAAATATCTTTCTTACGGCCGATTCAAAAGCCCGCGCTATAACTCATACGAGGTAGAGAACCACGCTGGCAAGTGTACCTCCGAAAAAAGAAGAACCTCCGACAAAAGCCACGAGGCATCTGTTAGAATTAAGCAATTTCCACGATGCAATTTTTCCGCTAAGTGTCTTCCTTCGACTGGTACCGCAAAAAAAGAATGAGCGAGGGAGAGAGTAGCTGTGAAAAATACGACGTGGGCGTCGAGAGGCTTTCGATAAATCAATAGAGGCCCTAATCGCGAGCGATTGAGTAATGCGTTCTGTGGTGAAAATGAGGTAAAGGGTGGGAGGTGAAGCAAAAGCGAAGAGCAATCGTAATTATCTGTTTCTCTCCTACCGGAGTATCTCGACCGCGAAATGCGATTTTTGCCAGCGGGGATTTTCGGACAATCGGTTCCGCGCTATTCTCGTGGTTATTGAACGGATTGCGTGTGACAGTTATCAGCTAATTTTCAGGGCGGCTTATCGATGAAAAAGTCGCCGGTCTGATTCTCGCAATCTATGCACACCGAAAATAAGGTTTGCCGAGCTTAACCAATTTTTTGGTTAATTAGAAAATTACTTTTTTCAATGAAGACGGTGTTTATTTAATTTAAAGAAAAACATTGTTTTGATTGGAAAAAGAATTTATTTGGATATGGAGACTATTGCATATTCTTTCGTAAAATCTACGTCGTTCGAACATACGCAATGAAGTGTATTTGTGCGAACTAATCAATACTTTTTATAAAAATCATTACTGTATGCTGTAGACGTTTGAATCGAATATTTATTTATGTATTATTTACGTATGATATTGTTTTTATGTTATGTATTAAAACATCCAAGACTTTTCACATTCGTTGTGTAATTCATTAACGTTTATTTTAAACATCAATAGTTCAACGTTATATTAGTTTTTCAATAAATATGCATAATTGCAGGCATATTTATCGATACATCAAGAATATTTATTAAATACGATGTTATAAACATTTAATTGTAGCATACGATATGACCTATATCATAACATCAAACAGTATCTCATTTTAGCGATTATTTCTGACACGTGCCACCAGTATAAATTCGCATAAAAATGTAAAATTATATGAGATAAAAAAGAATATCAAGAATAACAAAATATGAACAATTTTAGAAAAAGAAAAAGCACTTTCACGTATACACATACATCGGTTATAAATATTATCATTACGTAATACCAATAAAGAGCTAAAAACATAGGAATCAAAGCTCAACAAACACACCATTTTTGCTGCCCATAAAATCGACATAATTCGCCTAGTAAATTTCACCTTGCTAAACTACGCGAAATTCAATAATAACCCGTAGACTGAATTTGTTTCATTACAAGCGATTTCAATTTTCAATCTGTATACAAAAATAAGCGATCGAACCTCTATAAAACTCAAATTGAATAGCGGCGCAGAGATTAGATTCTGTTCGGGAGCTAATTTATCGGTGCGCGTCGAATTTTTGCCGACGCGGCGAAAGCACACACACATACACACACATATATATATATATACGTATATATGTATACGTAGAGTACGACGAGTGAGACGGAAGAAAGGACTGTGCGTGACCGAATCAGTCGCGAGCGTAAAATTCCCACCGCGTGAAATATCACGGCCAAGTACGTGCGTCGCATGAGCCGCGAAGGATCTTCGGCTGTTGGCTGAGAAAGTGTATACACGAATCGTTTTATCTACGCCTGTATCGGACTGGCTTTTAATATGACACGCGTAGCATGGATTTTGTTACATTTTTTTACATTTTTTTTTTGAAAGAACACCGGGTGATTGCATTATCGACGGATTGATTGTTTTAACACGTTTGCATGGTAGTTTGGTTGTGATTTTGGTCGAACGGTTCGCGTGTTGATATTACGCGACATTCCTTGCAAGGGATAATAATGATATTTTATTGAAATCGAGTAAAATTAATTATTATGAAAGAAAGCCGGGTATATCGACGAATGACGAAATGGAAAGGTATTTTTTGTCGAAGATACTCGTTACAAAAACATATTTCTAGATTATTTAATACACTTTGGAAGTAACCTAATTTGAATAAGTGAAAGTTTTTGCGCATCGATGCTTGTTGGAAACGTAATTTTTCTAATAAAACTAATCTTATTTATGAAATTTTTAATTTAGCTGGTAATCCTGCTGAATTCTAATTATTTATGCTTGATTAAACATAATTAGGTTATCTTACTCGGATAATCGTCTTTCAGAAAATCTTGATGAAGTTAATAACTATAAAAAAATTAATCGGTTTACTACCGCTACGTAATACATAAATTATGACACTTTTATTTCGCCTTTAAAAAAGTTTAGAAAGCTTTCAATAAATTGTCGAGTATTAATTCTTTAATCGTTCATTACAACAATGATATTGCGCGTTTGCCTTTGGATTAAAATTAAATAAAATGTATGGATTTTACTCGAATGAAGACTTATATATACGACTTAATAACGTAAGAATTTTTTAGAAATATATCTACCTGATATTTGCTAACGATTCTCGCTGATCGCATAAAAAGGAAATTATTGTGTAAAATATGTAATAAATACTTTATTCTAGTATTAACAAATATTAAAATTCAATAACACAAGCTCAATGCGCATATTACTCGACGAATTGGCATTTGAAAATATTTATCCGAATTTAACGTCATAAGCAAGACGTCAACTGATCTTCTGTAAAATATTCCACATCGAAAACGTAAAAGTGCGTGTGAATTTCAACAGTTGTACTAAAAACAATTACTCAAAACAGATAAAAGTGTCAATAACCAACTTCCAAATATATCATCGAGCAATCGTATGCTATTATTTCCAAAATCACTCGTTAAAATGATCAGCTATTCAGTTTCAGCTGTTAAACCACCGAATTCGCGTGCGTACCTTCTCCAATTCAAAAGCCACAACAACCGTAACCTCCTCCCATTACCAATAACCAAACTCACCCCTAACCGGACAACCTCGGAAAAGTCAACGCCTAGTACGAAGCATCTCCTGGCCGCAAAATTGTCATCTGCATAATACATACAATGTACATATACCATTGAACGCAATAAACCCTCCTAAAATAATATTTTGCTTAGCCGCACGTGAAATCAGGACGAAATTACGGCTTCCATCCCCATGCAGTGCAAGCGAAGCAAGAACAAGCCATTGCTGCAATCTGCTGCGGAGAGCGCGAGATATTCGCGCCTGGAAATAGCCTCGGGTGCTGCGTTACGTATATATACACACAGATTTATTCATATATATATATATATATATATATATATATATATATATATGGATACACGAACAGAACGCGTGCGCACTCGTTCGATATATCTATATATATATATACATACAGCTATAGAATCGACAGCGTTAAAGCAGCGCTCGAAACTGCCGCCATCGCCCGACGGTTTCTCTAAGCGTGTCGTCTACCAACCGTGACGATCGGAACTTTTCGCCAAGCGCCGGTGGAAAACAATGGTTCGTTTCTCGGCTAAAAGTAAAAGTCGCGCGGTGACTCGGCGCCGCGCGCTATTTCTTCTGCACGACGTAGATATATACACTCTAATAGGCGTTACGAACGCGTCTAACGTCGTTAATTCCCACCGAGACGGAGGCAACAAAAAAAAAAGACAAAAGGCGGTTATTGAGAGCTCTTAAGCTCTCAATAACCGCCTTTTCTCAGCCTCGTGAGTGTCTATTATTCGAATTACAAGAAACTTTGTATCCTTGTATATGTACACACGGAGGAGGATTACTCGCGGAATAATACCAGGTCAGTATGTATGAAAGGTGACACATTTATAACAGCTCGTCCCGTAATCGATCACACTTCATTCAATTATTAACGGCTGAGTAGGTCAGCTGTGAACGTTAAATGTGTACATACACATACTCTTTGAATAGGATAAAAAAAAAATCAACGCGTCGGATCTCGGCGAAACGTCGCTGTTCTGGTGCGCGTACTCGAGCCTGTGCATATGCACAGCACATTATACTTGAACTCGAGGAGAGAGCGAGATAAAACAGACGTTAAGGATGGAGTAAGCGTATAATCTCTCGGAGCTGATAACGAACCTTCGCAACGATGGCTTCTTCCTCTTGCGACGCGGAAACCATTTCCCTCCGCAACGATACACTCACGCGCGTCTGCGAGTTCGCTCTTGCAAAAAATCTCCTTTTTCCTTGATTTCAATATGGAGAGTAAGTTTCGGGATTGGAAGAGAGAGAGAGAGAGAGAGAGAGAGAGAGTTTAAAAGTCGAAGAACCGCTTCGAGAGAAAATGCAAAGTTTCAGCTGTCGCCGTGTTGCTTCGTCTTATTAAATTGAAATTTCACGACGCAGCTTGCGCGGGCGCGCGCGCGCGCGGAAGATTGTTTTAAGCCTGATGATACAGTCTCTCGTAAAGCACTCTGTGGTTTACGATTATGCAACGGTTTAAGGTTATTTCTTATCGGTTTATTAGCTAATGCGTATTTCATTTTCGATCATTCGCGGAGGAGTATATTAAAAAGACTGTCGGGTAATGTCTCGTTTAATTTTTACGTTTGTCTTTGCATTTGTCCGTCATTTGACAATTGATATATATGAGCGTTTTTTTAATTATAGTTCTCTAAGCTACAGTGAGTCAAAGTTGCCATTTTTACCGATCCACCACGAAGGTAGGTACGGTAGCAAACAACGAATTCAAAAAAAATTTAATGACGAAAAAATGTTTGATCGTTCAATGTGTCGGAGAATTACTCATAGATATATATGCTATCCGTTTTTAAATCCATTTATAAAATGTACAATTAATGCATAAGAAAAGTTCGAATAAGCATTTCATCGGTGGGTAGAAAATACCCATAAACACTGACATGTTTATAGACAGCACACATGTACGCTCACCCGTATATGCCCTGTAAACGAAATGTATTTCTATAAAGGGATTTGTAAATTGTCGAAAAAGACTGATCTTCGGTATACTTCGCATTATTGGGTTGCATTTTTCACAAGCGCTGTGAAACGCGTTCGAATTTCAAAATTTCACTTGGAAATCATTTGGCTTTGCCCGCTGCCTATAATATAATTCCGAAGTATACGTGTTTAAATAGCCGGTACATTATTGAAACTCAAAGCACTCAATTGTAAAGATAGAATCGCTCGGACTGGCTGTAAAAAAGGTACGCATAAAATTTCCTCGATTTGTTTTCGGGAGAAAATGAAATTGCTGCTCATCGAGCTTTCTCAAAATGTAAAGATATATGTAATTTTCGAAATACTTACGCAACGAAATGAGATTAGAACAGAGAAATATTTTTGATTTTCTTTTTTTTCCCCTACGCTCGGCTAGTATGCGCTGGGCATGTGCAAAAAATATATTACAGTGTCGTATTTAAAGCAGATACGGTCACGCGTAACATTATACGCGCGACCAACTCGGTGCAGGGTCATTTTCTACTTGACGCCGTGTGTAAAAGAGGATGTGAAAAGTTGCTGGAAATAAATATGGAACTGAGGGTATTTTTTATGGTGGCTTTTCCTAAATATTCCGGACTTTGAGTACGCGAGGAGAAATTACATTTTTTTTATCAAATGTACATGAGTAAATTGTAGAGTAGTAATTGTGTGAGATATGTAAATAGCACTTTCCACATTACACCGAAATGAGATGCTCTCTATTTCAGGGAAATTTACATTAAATTATTTATGAATCTCTAACCTAATAAAGTGATTTTCGTTTTTAATTTCGTAATAATGATGATGAATATTTTGCCAAACACCAAGCAGTGGAAATGCACAATTTTGAATGCGCAAATTAAATGTAGCTATTTATGAAATATTCTACATTGAATGAGCAAAAGTTCGCAATTATTCATTACATCGTTTGCAGAAGTACGATAAATAGCTCCATGAATTTGCATAACATAAAAGGCTTTACAATCTCCGATTCACTACAAAATTTTCAAAGACTTATAATTAAAGCTTTGCAAGCACAAACTTGAATCCAAGCTCGATAGCTTGGATTTCTAGGATGTAATGTTCATATATCACATCCTTTGATAATAGCTGACTATCCCTGCATAATGAAACATCTTAGTTAAATCCGAAATAAAGCTCTGTACTACATCGTCTCACGAGCGACTCCAAAGCTAGAATAAACATGACTACACTCATTAGTAGCGTTTCTTGCATCACACTAAAAAAAGTTAGCAACGTTTAAGAAAATTTATTTGTTAAATTACATAGCTTTCTCGAAGATACAAATATTTTCTTCTTCAAGAAAAATAAATCTTTCGATAAATAAACTTATATTCAGTGTGCGAATCGAGCACTTTGATGCTTTCTAACGCTTAACTAGGCACGTTTGTAAGTTTCTAAAAATATTAATTATTCTTACGAGTCTTTATCTCGAAAACTCTGAATCTCAAGAAAAATAAAATTCACATACGATCTGAAAAAGCAATTATACTTCAGTTTCCACGCTGCTCTTCCCACAAACGATATAAGAACGAGAAAAGCCATTGCACAGTACTGTATCCACTCTACATCCATTTATTCAACCTCTCGAGCAAAGTACACATCTCCAATAAACAAAAAAAAAGCCTGCACTCCATCCAACTAGGTACACGTATAGCGAGGATACTACTGAAAGAAACCTCTATATCTCCCTCTCTCTCTCTCTCTCTCTCTCTCTCTCTCTCTCTCTCTCTGCACTGTGCAATATCCTCCCTCTCGGATGACGCGCGAGCACGTGTCGCGCCTGCGCTCGGGTTGCAAGCACGTGCTTGCGGCCGCGCGGCCAGTGGCGAGAGAGCAAGAGAGACGGGGGCGCGCGCGCGCGATCGCGAGACAGAGACTCAAGCGCCACCCCGGCTCCGGGCCGCCCGGTAGTTGCACGCTGGCTGCTGCCACGACAGGAGCCGCCGCCGCCGCCGCCGCCGCCGCCGCCACCGCCGTTAACGCTCTTTACTCCCCCGACGTTCTCTACGTCTATATATTTACATGCACGCGCGGATCTCTCCATAAGCGCGCTCGACAACGGGGGCACACTTACCCCCACCACCGGCAGCGGTCGCTCCTCTCGCGTCACTCTTTCGAGGTTATGTACGCCGGTGGAGCGTCACGCACGCGCTGCTCCTGAGGAGAGGATTTACGCGTGACCCGCCGATTCTTCATGCGGAGATCTACGCGGCGAGGCTGCTGCTGCTCTATTTCTCACTGAGCTATCACTCGGTGAGTATTTTCTCCTTTCTACAGCGTGATTTGGCGCGATTTCGTTTCGTTGCTATTACGCTGACTCTTCTAGATCTGCATGCGTATACAGCTATGTATATTCGAAAATTTGCATATACTTTGCGCCGTTTGTTATACACACCGATGTATCCTGGATTGAAGAAAATGTGCGGTGAATCCAGTGCTCCGCTATGTATATTTAGCTGAGTAGGAGTGAATTTCAAATGAGAGAATAGTCGGTAAACAAACGAGCCAAGGGCTGCTCCAGCGAATCCAGACGAAGCGGCTAAAAAACGAAAAGAACGTAGTCTGGCTCGGTGAACCGCACGAGAGAATCCCTCTGTAAATACTCGGCGAAGAAGATGCTCCGCAAGACGGAGGTTATAAATCACGGGGGGTCGTCGCGTAGGAGACAATGAGAGAAACGAGGCTGCGCCCCTATGATCCTCTCTAGTCTCTTTCTATCTCTCTCTCTCACTCTCTATCTCTCTCTCTCTCTCTCTCTCTCTCTCTGCGTACGAGGTAAATAGTTGAAGCCCCTGAAAGGCCAATCGATATGGTGACTTTTCTTCGCTCGCATACAGTCGTCTATCTATATGTATACTTGTATATGAAGAGCATTAAAAATCGATTATAGCTCCTATTGAAATAAGTTCCTCGTATTCGTCGTCTGGATACACTCGTCCGTAACTACTTGCTCGAATTATCAAACCGGCGACCATCCTGATTAAACATCTTCAAAAGTTACTTGAAATAAATGAGATTCTTTAATTGAAAACAATATTTTTAATGCACCGACCATTTAAAATTAAACGTTAACAGACAATATCCTTGTTTTATCAACGATAAAATATCCTGTCTTTTCTATATCGAGGCGACTCTTCCGGAGCTACGACAAAACAATCCTGGGACAGATACGCTAAGTAAGAAATGTATATATATATATATACATATAAAAATTCATTGCTCAATATACATATATACAATAGCGAAGCAGCACTAACAAGCTGTTGGGAAGGAAAAAGCGACGATTGCCGCGATAAACGTCTCGAGTTTTGATAAACTATACAGCAATACGTTATAAACGTCGCGGGCATCTAATATTTCGTAATCCAAATCCACTCGTAGAACTAAACAAATTGTATATACCACGAAACAAAAAGAGAGACAAAAAGTATATGTATATATATATACATCTTGGAGAAGAAAATTGAAGAATCCAATATATATGGGTACGGCTCGAGGCTAATTGCGAATTACGAAGATGAAGGAGGCGAAGGCCGCAAACTCGTGATTAAGCCATTTCCATGGGTCGCGCGAATCATAGTCAAACGAAAGAGCTTGACGATTAAGCTCGGATCGAAAGTATTTCACTTAACGAGCGCTCGCGTCGAGGAAAATTAGCATACGACGGAAGGGATGGAATTTTTCGTAACGGCCTCTCTCTCTCTCTCTCTCTCTCTCTCTTTCCCTTTCGAAGCTTGAAAGGAGGAGACAGCGGTTAATTGAGCTCGTCCATAACTGAAACGCTCGGGGGTCGACGCCCCCTTTCATCAAGAGTCCGCCTGGCCACATGAAAGAAGCTACTAGCGCGGAAGTTTAAATGTGCTTCCCTATTTTCCGGAGCTTTTTTTCGAAACGAGAGCAAAGCTAGTCCACTATAAGTATAATTGGGATAGTACGTGAGAAAAAAAGAGAGAGAAGATGTCCATTTGTTGATTAAGCGAAAGCGGAAAGAGGCGAATTACGTTGCGAGTGTGCTTGTCGTGGGAACGAATTCGGAATTGCGATGATAAATTTAAAGGGCAAAATTAGAATTACGCTTTTCAATATCTCGCCCAACGCTAGCTCGTACAAACTTTTCAACGAGCTTTTGTGTACTTGCATATATATAAGAAGAACAATTCGCCGCTTCCGATCTTCGCGGAAGTTGAAGCAGAGATTTCCCAGTTACGTATATATACGTAGCCTTGATCTCGGACTTTTAATTAGCGAGCAAAGTTAATGTAATTTGAATGTTAATTCCGCGTTGATAAAGGAGGGGGGGGGGGTAGAGTATAAGCTCTACCTGTCTACGCCACGAGAAAATCGAAAATCTCGGGAACATAAGCGTTAATCGCCAAAAGGCCCGTGGCTTACTAAATAAGACGACTAAACGTGATCTTCGCTCGTAAATCCAACGCGTACACGCCACTATATGCGAATTCCCGCGAATTTTCCATAAAGCGTTAGACGCGAGCTTTTAATGAAACTCGTCGAGCTTCCCTCGTTAATATTCCAGCAATTTATTCCAAACCGAACGGGCAAATATCTAGCAAACTAAAGTAGAACACCCATATCTATTCTGAGAGAGACATTTACACGAGAAACGCATCGCACGTACATGCATATATACATAAGCTGAAATACATTTTTGAACGTTTTCCCCAACCTTTCTTACAGATTGATGTAACGCTAATAGCGAATACATAGATGCCAGTGGACGGAGGCAACAGAGCAGCAGCAGCAGCAGCAGCAGCAGTAGCGAGAAGAGCGAGGAGAAGAACGTCGGCACGGCTTTCGAGATGAGCTATGAAGGGGGACCATCCGGGCTTTCTTCTGGCCTGCTGCGTCCTCTTCACCTTTCATCTGCTACAGCTGACCAGCGATGTGCGGGCTCTGCCGCCGGTCATCAAAATTGGTATGTTCGACATTCTCGTTACAATGCCGCACACGAGGATATTGAGCTCGTGCCATACATCGTTATACTTTTATTTTCTTTTTTTTTCTCAAATCATTTTAAATGGCAACTTTATAGGTGGTAAAAAGCTCGACGGTTTATACATACTCTTTTAATCGAACGTACTCGAAGATGCGATTGCTTTATCGATCGATACGTCGATTCCTCGAAGTTGTTTTCTTTATTAAACGATTTTTAACGTGCTCTCGTCGCGCATTGTGCTGGGTATGAATAAACTATGGGTACAGCACGATTCAAAAAGCATTATTTCATTGCCTTCCCGTAGAAAAAGAAAGGAAAGTTTCGCTCGGAAAATTAAATTGATCGACGCGAAAGCGATATCCCATTTACTCGCGTCTCATATACAGATCCTGTACAGCTATATGTGTGTATCTTCACTTTTATTAGTAAGATCCTCTGCACCGTGATCGCAATCGCTGAGCACTAATACGTAGTAATGGGGGTAGGGGAAATATTTGGGATGCCGGAAAGCATTCATGGTTATCCTCCCTTCCTTATGGCATATGTTTCTCCCTCTCCTTTTTGGCCTCTATTTCTACGAGGGTAGAACGGGCGGGGGAGGGAGAAGTGACTGTAACTCGCGAGTATACGACACACATTCCATTTCCTTGCGACTCGCGCACACAAGCTCCGATTTCGATCGACGTATAAATGACCGCCGAGATATTTCCGAGCTGTTAATCCAACGGCGAGTAACCCAATTAACGTACGAACGCAATTAACCTTCTCGAAATCCATTACATCGCTGTATATAAATTGAAAATCAAGCTCCGATGGGCGCATCTCTCAAAATCTACGTGTACGCGTATTTTCGTCTGGAAGGAATGAGCACGTGAGCGCTTCCCGTGGAAATTGAAAGCCGTTCGTTTGTCGAGATGTACAAGTTTTACGGAGAAGAAAAAAAAACAAGAAAAGGAAACGGAGGGGGAGGCCGCAAAACTACTTGCACATATTTGCAGTTATGCATACATAGCACCGCAGAAAGTTCAGCTAACCGCGCCTCTGCACTCGGCGCGTGAAAGTTTATGGATAACTCGATGCACCGAACTCTGCGTAAGGGGAATATTATTAATCTTTTTGCTCGGCGAAAAATTCGCTGTCGGCGGACGAGTTTCAAACAATTAGCGCTGAATCATCGCTTATGCATATGTATATACGTATAGGATATATAGAATACATCGACGATATTCGGCTGGGGATTCCACGACGTAATCCGAGAGCCAGCTGTCGAGCGTACGCTCGAATGAGCGGTTGCGTAAAATTAATCTTTATAGATACAACTAGGCACTCGTGAAAAGTGACCCCACTGTCGGTGGATAAATGTATGCATAATCGGGTTTCGAATTGTTGTTTACGCGAACAATGAAATTTCAAGTGGAAAAATATGAAAGGTGATAATTTGCGGTAGTGTAAGTGGATACTTAGCGCGAGATAATCCAAGTTAATGGTATGCATTGCAACTGCAAGCCCTCTTGTTACGTACAATGTATACTGTTATCGGTTTAACGAAAAAATATAACAAATCGAGCCGCAAATCGGAAAAACAAAATTGCAAGTGGATAATCCTACGATGTAAATAAAATTAGCAATTACAGAGCGAAGGAGATTTTTCATTTTTCATTCGGATTCGAGCTCGACTTCAAAAGCCACTGTATCAATAATTCTATATCCGTTACCCGATAAATCGCGAATCAAAATCCGATTGCCGACGAGCTAAGGCTTATCATGTACGTTTCCCTTTGAAAACGAATGACCGGCCAATATGCATAGGTCGACTGTAGCAAAGTAACGGTAAAATGTTTGTGTGCGTCGACCCGTGAGATTCAGGGTTCCTCTAATGAATTCCGATGAATCCTACGGGGAAAAAAAACGCCACTCGATCGCATTCACTAAATCACAAACGTTTAGCGAAGCGACGTCGTTTGAAAATGGCTGAGAAAGCACCGAATACCGTAATTCATGTACGATGCGCGTTGGTCGCGCGCAAAAATCACTCACCGATGAGAAAGCTCCAGGAAACGATGGAGTTGCGAGAAAATTGATTATCTGTATTATAAGTGAATTTTTTTTTCTGCAACGGAGGCTTTTTCAAAGAGGTGAGAGAGTCCTTTTCTATCTACTCGAGGAATGACGAGTATAGGCGAGCGCGGAATTCTAGCTTCGCGGGAAGTTCCGTCGTGTCGCCTGGGTATATCCCGGGAAACTTTTCTCTGTCTTTCCACTTAGAGAGTCGACTGTTGCTCTCTCTCTTTCTCGATCCACCATTCTCTATCGGTTTACTCTCTACTTCGTGTATCCACTTCTTTGTGCCTCTCACCCCGTGGCCGGGATTTTCCCTTTTTTTATCTCTTATTCTATCTCTCTTTCTTTCTTTCTCTTCGTTCTTTTCTATCTATTCTCCATTGCTTTCTATTTTCAAACTTTCGTCCCGACTACTTTTCTTCTTATCGCTTCTTCTACTACTACTTGCTTATTTTTCATTCGTCGACCGGTGGGATTGTAATTGTTTCGAAAAACAGTCTACAGACATTTTCGAGGCCAAAGTAACGAAGCAAATTCAGAACGACGACTGGGAGACGACTGTGAGGTTCGAGCTTTCGTAAGCTTGGACTTTGCGGAGAAAAAAGAAGCTCAGAAGAAGGAAACGAGCGGAATGATGGAACAACGCAGGATGGGCGTTCTCGAGAGTAGGGGGGTAAGAAGAGCATTTGTTCGACTGTACGGCGCCTCTACGCGCAGACCTCAAAACCAACCAGTGGCTTTTCAGTCGAGCTTGTGAACCGTTCGCTTGTTCGCTATCGTATTTCTCGGTGGTCAAGCACTGATTTTCCTCGTTGTGTGTATATAACAGATGTATTTAATAGATTACTTTTGTTTCTTATAGGCTAGGGCGGAAATTAAACTTGCAACAACAACTTCTTGAATAACCGCGGAAACTTTTTCTCAGACGATTCTTTTCTCTTCTATTATCAGGACGATCAAGAGACATTTTCAGCGCAGCTCCAGAGAGACCTAGAAAGCCGCGAAATTACCTATTCTTTTATATATATATATTAGACACATACAGTTAGACAAGTTTTTCTCGATTCGTAATAGGCGTTCGATGTCCTGAATAAACAAAGCTCATCGTTATTCTTGGGATATCGTCGTCGTCGGAGGACAAATATTTACGCAGAACACGATTTACATGAGCTTCTTACCGAAACCGAGCAGCGACCATTAAGACCGTGTTTGACTAATTTACCCATCTCGGGGGTGTTTTTATCGCGGTTCTCAACTATTCATCCTACTTCGGCCGTATTTGCATTGAAGCCGCTATAAAGGAAGCAAACAACAGCAGGAGGTTTTAACGAAAAAAACAAAAAAAAAATTACACGAAAGTTTGCATATTAATAGAGAGACGAATAATCTTTCATCAAGAGATAAACGACGGGCAACGAAAGTTCGCGTTTTCGCGTTTCGTCCTATTATACACCGGCGAGACCGGAGAAAAGGGCATTAAGGATCTCGACACTTAAATAAGAAAGTGCTTTTAATAATTTGAAGCTCCGCACTTGAAGAGGCTGGAATGTCCTTTGCCCATTTCTTCTACTTCTTTTCTTTTTTTTCCCATCGTCGGAGCTTTACACTTAAAACTTTTCATCTCTAGGCAGTCTGCCCGGGGAACGAGAAGAAAAATGTTTCGCGAAGGAACTGGCCTTTACTAAATTATTTCCGTTTCATTCGCCTGGATTTATGCGTGCGATATCTAGCCGACATTACGCGATAAGTGCTCCATTAATAAAGTCGTTCTCTCGTCGGTATGCGAATGAGTAAAAATAAAGAAAACTCGGAAAAATAGATAATCGTCCCGTATTACGTATGACATCACACTTTGTCTCCAAATACGAGAATATAAAACGATTCAATTCGGAAAGCGCATCCGGACAAATTGTTCGGCTTTGCATGTGCAAGGGAGTTTACAGCGTGTCCCAGAGGTATTCAAAAGGCCTTCTCCGTAAGGAAAAGGTGCGCAGACATTCGCTCGTGAAACATTGTTTATTACGTATGTTCCCGAACTCGAATATCTTTGGGGATTGAATTTATATGCGTATCCCGTTCGATTATAGACAGAAGAATCGCGATGTCACAATAACAAATTAATGCCTTTATATTCTGCTCGAAATGTCGCATTCTCATTTTTATTCCATTTCGAGACGGTCTTATGAACAGCCATTGCTCTGGTTTCTTAGCAATTGTATTTATATGGGTCATTCTCTGACAGATGGATCAGACAAGAATTTTTTTTCTTCAAAATATTTTTAAAATGTTGTTTGCCACTGTACCTACCTTGATGAATGTTTTTAAATTGTTTTCATAAAGTTTCTTAAAGTTACTGTACGTCAAAGTTGGCATTTTACGCGAATTTTCAAAAAATTTTCACTTCTCAAGGAAGCTATTCTCACTAAAAACACAAACGAGTCTTTTCTTGTAAAATAAGTTGAATTTTACAAATGAAATACTTTCAAACGTGACGTAGGTCGTATCGATCTCCTAAGTCATCAAAGTTTTCAAATTCAGTTTTAAAAAGGTTCGATCACGAGTCTCAACATGGAAAAATTCATGATGATGCCTTCGATGAATACAAAAGTATCTATGAAGATCAGAAGTTGGGTATCAAACTGTATTTCTAGGTAGAAATCAAGTTACCTAACAATTCCCCTAATAATTACAATAAAATATGTGTTCACCATGAGGTCTTAAACTGCACTAAATGCACTAGTAAGACTCTTACAAGTTAATCCAGATTGACGACAAACCAAAGTAATCAATCATTACACTATTTCATAACGATAACATCAAAGTCATTTGAGTCTTCGAAGTCAGTTTTGAAAAGGTTCAATCATGGAAATCAAGGTTAAAAAGAAATCATGAAGATGCCTTTTATCAATACGTCTTTAAAAGTATCTGCGAAGGTCGTAACTTGGGAATCAAGTTATATTTCTAACTGGAAATCTGGACCAATGTCGAAAAACTCCTATTTTATGACATAATAGCTTATACGATAGTTTCATTTCTAACAAGAAATACAACTTGATTGCTAGCTCAAGACCTTAATAGACACTTTTATAATAATGCAAGATATCTTTATGTTTACCAATTTTAACATTTTGTGACTTAAAGAACCTTCATTAAACAATCCAAAAAATGCTTAAAGCTAGATACAATGACAAGCAACAGATTAAAAATATATCGAAGAAAAATAATATTTGACAGGTTAATCTGTCAGAGAATAACCCATATATATTTTGAAACTCGACCCCGGCGTAGAAAAGAAAGTCAACTCTGTATTATACAAGCTAGTTCCTTCTCATTCCCGACATCGAGTATTACGGATATAGTAAGTTCTCATCCCTCCGTTTTAGGCTGTCGGGAGTCGATTTCCTGCGCGATGATCGATTAAAATGGACTGGTAACGTGATGAGCCTTTGTCATAGATGCGACTGACAGAAGCAATTCGAGATTCGTCCTTTGCAATGACTAGACAAGCGTCTGATTCAGTATCAATAACCAGTATTAATTTTCCACGGTCGAGAGTATACATGACTGATAGAGATTCATCGTCATTATTAATTCGCTCGTATAAATTGCAGCGTAATCGAGAGTACGAAACTATTTCCATCCAAGCCACGAAAGCGTCTTCGCATAAAAATTGCGCGAGAAATTTCATGAAAGTCTGAGCGTGAATTCTTAAAAGCTTCGGGCTGACCAGAAATATACTTACATCATCTGAAGTATCCGAAGAGCGAAATCGATAGCTAAGTATTATATAGGTAACCGAGTTCGCGAGAAAGAGAGACACGTCCCTTGTACTACTCGAGGTCGATCGGGGTCGCGATAACTAACAGCAGTGAAAGCGAAAAAAAATTTTCTTGCAAAATCTGTATACAACGCTCTGTATACGAGTAAATTCACGAGATACTGGAATCAACTCGGTACCTGGAAATAAAAAAGTTCTTTCGCTAGGGCACACTGACCAGACCTTATTTTTCTGGTTAATGGATCGTTCCCGAGTAAGAAAAACGCAGAGTTCACACATTTTAGCTTGACTCTCTATATTTATGGTCGTATGTACAAAAAAAAATTACACAACTTTTTAAAGCTTTTTGAGTCAGCTGATTTTAATGAATTTTATCAAGTTAAACTTTTACGCGCATACTCTATAAATATAAAACTAAGAAGTATCGAATATAAAGGAACGTCAATTTTGAAAAAAGTTGATAATAATAAGTTATTGTTAAAAAATACGAAAAATATTAAATGATTCGTTTATAATTTTTTTCAAAAGTCATCAGTTTGTCTTGGTACAATTAAAACGCTTATGAATTATGAACCAAATGTCTTTTTTAATCATTTTTTTCCAAATCGAAGCAAATTATATTAATATTCTTTTGCGTTGTTAATTTTATATTATACCGCTTAATTAAAAATTATTTAAATTATGTTTAAAATGTCTGGATATTTGAGAATTCTCTTGACCGTTACAAAGATTATTTTTAATGATTACGTTTTAAGGGAAACGTATATAATTATAATTTATATGTAATTTAGTTGGCTGCATTTATGCATATTGCGAACAAATTTTAATTTTCAAAAGCTATGAAATTAAGTTTATTCGCCAAGACCTCTTGAGAAAAAAAATTATAAGCATTTATGTAAATAATATGCCAATTAACGTCGCTGAAATAGTTTCGCGTTTCATAACCATGCGAACTAGTACGTTTTCATAAGAAATAATCATGTACGAAGAAAGTATAAGAAAAGATCTCTAATTTACAAAAAAAAAATCGCTCGTTATTCGCGTTTTAGATTAAACAAAAATTTAGTTAAATATCCCACTAAAAGTCATTTATATTATTTATTTATGAATTCAACGAAACAGGTCCATAACATACATTTTTTATTTTGGTTTCATATTAAAATAGTTTCGATGTCGTAAGTAAATACAAAGCTAAGGTGAAGTTCGGTATTACTTATAAATAAGAACTTTTTTTGAGTGTTATGAGATACAGTACAAGATAGATTAATGGTCCAGCCGCTCCAAATTAGAATTGTATAAGACTTAATTTATATAAACTATAAAAATGGATATACGATTACATTTCCTTGTATTTGTTGAATTTGTAGAAATATATACTGGAACAAATTATTTGTCAACGTTAAAATAATAATATCGAGTTAAGTTTATATGTACCACAAGAAGTGTACTCTTAATACTTAAGCAGGTTTTTCTTTTTAACTTAAAGTAATTTTTAATCGGACCAACGAACTGGAGGCATATTATACTCTGCTAAATAAATCAGTAAATGTATGAAATAAACATTTTTAAATCTAAGTATTCGACCTAGTGCGCGAAAATTAAACCTACTTAAATATTAACTACATTAAATACACATCTAAAAAGTTTCTCTATCAAAGTCTCGTATAAAAAGTGCAAAGTAGTCCGCAATTTTCTGTCTCAGGAAGCACCCAAAGAAACGTCGATAATAGGGCTCAGTCACAAGGTCAAAGGGAAAATTTTTTTGATTTTCATCGGATACCGTTTTGTATCCAGCATATCGCGGTGCTATTCTCGTATATCTATACAGTCTCTCTTTTCTCCCGCGAACACCATTAGGCGCACGGGCTGTTTGTTTGCCGAGCTGTCTTCGCCGAAACTCTCATGCGATGAAGAGCTCTAGATAAACAAGGAATGAAATGCATTTACTCGTCGCGTAGATAAGCAGTTCTGCCTCTCTTCCTTCGACTTACTTCTTCTATTATGCCCTCGAGTACCGCAGTCGTCTGACGAGGGCTCGTTACTCAAATATTAGTCCTTTCGGAAATTCATTCGACTACGCCGCGAAATTCAGTGTATATATAGCGCAAACGGAGAACTAACTGTTCCAATTTTTTTGCCGCGAAATTCAAACGGTGCCAGCTTTGAGGTTTTGCGTGCTTTTGATTAAGCGAGTAGCAGAAAATAATATTTCAGTGTGGATATACATACACTTCCAGTTTAATAAACAATATAAAGCGAATATAGGATGATGCAACCGCGCGCGGAGATGATCATATATCTCAATGTGCCGTATCCGACGCCGTTAAGGAAGATTATACCTCCGAGCGTTACAGGTTTTCCGCGTGTAACGGTCAGTAAATCTGTATTAGTCTCTGGCACAGGCGAGCGACGACCGAATGCGTTTCCTTACGCCCTCCGCTAACGTGATTCTCGCCTCCCGTAAGACGTGTCTTCCTCCGGACTTTACGTATTATATATATACGAGAAAATTCTAATTCAATATGCAGTTATGAAATGTGCCGAAAATAGGGGAAAAAATTAATTTTCACTTCGTCTGCGAGGCTCATTTTTTTCTTGTTGTTTTTGACAGCCGATCCGAGAGATGAATTTTTTTTCAGCGAAACTCGTGTACTACACTTTATTCCTATCCCAATGTGACAATTTCTGTTCGCACCCCTGGGCATCGAGTCCAAGCGGTTCCTGGCGGAAATGGCTTTCGTGAAAGTATGAATTTTAATGAGGAAATATGCTAAATTATTATGATGACATAATTTTACCCGCGATAGCTACATTTTTTTCCTCTATCATTTATTATTATTATATATTGCGATTAGCTACTGTTAGCTCGAGTCAAGTTTCATTTTCTTTTGGATAAATTGATAAGTTCGAGATAAAAAAGGTGAAGACGGCAGGGAACACGGTTTCACGGGGAGGCCCGTATGATCGAAACCGAAGAACTAACGTCTACGATGCATTTTATTGCGATGTATCGTCATACGGATCGGTGGATTTTTATCGCTGAGTCGTCTCAATTTTCGGACTGTGCGAGCGCTGCAGACGTATGCGTCCGTGACAATATAAATTTTCTGTGACATACATCTGGACAATTTTTTTAACTAAGGTTATCAGGTTCTGGATTTGGAGGCGGCAAGAACAATTTGTTTTTTGCTCGAAAAGTCGCCAAAACAAACTGGATAATCGCTAATATTTAAATAAAAAGAAAACGCTGTAATTTAGTTTAGACATCCAATATTTTTGTGGAACAATTGCAAACAAAAAAATAATATTAAATTTGGTGTTTATTTATTCGAATCGTTATGAATACGAATAAAATATGCATTGGCAAATGTATATTCAAGAGAGGGATTTACCCACTGAATGGTTGAATATTATGTCTGACAACATGATAGTGAATTTGATCCAGGTTTAAGATTATTTATTTATTCATTTATTTTGGCCAGACAAATTTACAGAGTCAATTCTACAGAGGTAAAAATATTTAGATGTACATAAGCTGGCTAAAACTTAAAGTCCCGAATTTTGCGAAGATATATTTTAAAATATTCCGAAAACACTCAAACAAACAATAATCAAATTATTAAATTTAACACAATCTATTAACAGAAAATAATTTATATTTCTTATTTTTATAGTTGCCATTATATAACTGTTTTTGTCACTTATGGTTTAAATCTAATTGGTAGTATTGAATATAATTCTTATTTCTAGTTTTGGATTCACTAGACAAATATTTCTTCTTAAGTTTATCGTAATGAAACATTAAAGATTCGAAAATTGATGATTCGAGAAAAAATTTAGTTTAATAGCTTGTATTTTTATTTAAAAAATAAATCGATCCAATTTCGTCAGTCTTTGTGAGTTAACTACGTGATATTCGTACGAAATTTATGATGTAAACCTATCCAAGTTATGATATCAGAAGTTTAATAAAAAATCACTACCGATTCATTGGCACATAGCCTATAAACAAAATTACTGAATTTAGACTAATAACTAATAAGTTGTTGAAGGAATTTCTCTTTATATAATATAATATCCCGTGATAAAGGTACGTTCAAAGTTGTTGAGTTGAGCGTTTTGAGATGAGTAAATACACTGCTATAGTTGGAAATGCTGACTTTCATTTTACGTACTTCACTAACTCGAAGATCCCTCCAAACCCACACTCTCAAGCGAATTGTAATCGAAGACCGAAGCTGCATGAAGCACTCCAAAGAATATCGGGATTTTTCTTGCAGCTCCGCATTTATTCTTTCTGTGCAATCACTTGGTATTGCTTTGAAATAATAAGATAATTATATAAAATAATTGTTTTACTTTTTTGGAGAATTTATGGACGATATAAATAAGGTCTTAGCTGAATTTTTATTACGCTTTAATAAGAAATTGAAATAACTGCAATAGCTCTACTTTGTTCCAATATTTGTCCATACCGCACACATTCGATATTTTTAAATTGTAGTTATAAAAGGATCAAGGAGATCAGACTCAGTTGAACGCTGAAAATAATACAAAACAATGGAGTGGTCACAGAAATAAGACAATTGAAGAGGACAAGACACCTTTGAAATAACGATTCCGAAAATTAATACTAGAATATTTTTAATATTGTAGTTGTAATTTATTTATCTTATTTTAATGTATAAAATTAAATTTATACTATCCGCAACGTTCGAAAATAAAAGGTAAAAGGATATAGGTATAGGAGTTTTAAAGTGTATAATTAGAAGAAATATAATTTAATGAAATGCATAACACAGGCGTTTCATTCAATCTATTTTGATTTATAATAGTATCTGATAATTCGATATCTATAAAATATTTATATACGGAATATAGCATACGAATATTATATTATATTTATATAATAATAGTATAAGTATATAGTATAAGTATATTAAATGATATTTGAGGTCAATCCATCCATTAGTTCTTTTTTAAACTTACGAATACTGAAACTTCTATTATGCAACGTGATTAGCCATCAAAGCTGCCTGTCCCTCTTAATCTATGTAACTGTAGATTTCCGAAGAAATTATTGTCAAATACCAAAATTATCCAAAATACAAGAAATATTTTTTTTCCGCCGGGGCACGGGAATACGCAATATACTTTTCATATTTTACACGTTCCAGCAACGTATGAAAATGATATCGTAGGAATTATTATTACTACGGATATAGGCATTCGAGAAAGGGACGTATACGTCCGCTGATGTACTTTACTCTTTTATCACTCTTGGCAAAGGTTGAAAAAGGTGTCGCTGTAAATTCCAGAAAGGGAAATCGTAAAAAATGTTCCGTTCGTTGTGTCGAGAAGAGCCAGACTCTCGGGCGTGAGAAAAGAGAATTCACCCCTTTTTATGGATAAGATAACGCAGAAGGTCTTAAAATCGTGCCGTATCTAAAGGAGAGATTAATTCTAACGGCTGCTGAAGATCGCTTGTCGGGTTTTCGAACTCGAGTTGAGTTGAAATTCGATGACGATCGACGACGAATTGCTTAGTAAAATCATATTACACGGAGAGGATTTTTAAAGCTCCATTCAATCTTCATAGCGCAATATTAGATAATCACTGCATTTCAATGAAATATAATGAATAACCCATAAATGAAACTTAACCAACGTTGAAACTTGATTAATACGAAACTACGATGTAACGCACTGTGTAAAAGTGGGTCGTACGAAAATTCAAAGGACTGCGAAGTGATAGAGCCGAAATGTCGTAATTTTCAATTTAACTGTTTACAGATCATAATGCCGGAACGTAATGCGTCGTAATAATCACGTTATTACATAGCATTCGCGACTCTCCTTTTACAATGTCCAACGTTACAATCGAACGCTAACGACTCGCAATTTCCGCGTATTAATATAATGTCACCGCAAATCTCTTCGAACTTTTAATATTTCACATAATCACGCGGCACCGGCCAAGTGTCCACATTCTCTCACGCCACAGGAAACGTATAGGACATTTAAATATTCATGAGCTGTGCATTGAAGTATCGCGACTCGCCGCAGCGACGAGACTCTCACTCGCCGTAGCATCAGCAACAGCAGCTCTAATATAACCGCACACTCGGGTGTTTACGCGCGCTAGCGTTTACGGCTCGAGTTCTAAAATCAAACGGCCGCCGCTCGCGTGTCGTCATTTTCCGCGCGACACCCTGAAACGCGGTCACTTTATTGCCGGAGCCAAGCGGAATCACAAGTAGTACAGCTAAACTTTAGTCAGACCTCGTCTTTTCCTACGAGAACAGCTAGGAGACACACCTACGCGTTTTTCTTCTTCTCTTTTTTTTTACTTCGTCTCCTCGACTTTTTATCCGGATCTTTCTCGCGTCAGTCACGCTTGCGCGTTTCGCCTTCTTTTTTCTCTCTCTCCTCTCTCTATCTCAGAGGGAGAAAAAAGTCGCGATAAACAGAGTGCTCGCGTGCCCGTGTACGTATACAGAGCGGGGGATGGTTTAAACATTTTTCGCTTAGAGAACTCGAAGTCGTTGTATAATTTTGCGAGTCTCCCTCGCGAAATAATTCATTGCGCACTCGGTACGTTTTTCGCCGAGGACTCGAGTTTATTTTTCGAAAAAATCGCGCAAGCAGCTCGTCGAGATAAATGCTCGAATTTGAATAATTTTCCTAAACGTAATCGTCTCTCCGCTACGTATGTGCGGGAAAGAGAAATAAAAAGCATAATAAATAATTACACGCCGCACACAGACGCTCATCTCGCGAGCGTATCAGCGGCAGTTTAATGACAAAGCTACTTGTTCCCCCACCAAGTGACCGTCGGGTGATGCAGTACCACCGGGGGTGTAATGAGAGAGCCTGTACAACGAGCGCGCGCGCGCGAGAGAGAGAGAGAGAGAGAAGGGCCGCGTAATGCGATTACACTCGAGGGCTTCATCAGCCAACTATAGCCCCCTGGACCCGACACTCCGGATTTCTCGCTGCTGCTCGTTTCCGGCTAAACATTGCGCGAGAATCTTCCTCTTCGTTGACGTACACGTGTATATCTATAGGAGAGAAAGAGAAAGAGAGAGTTAAAGCTGAGGAGAAAAGACGACAGGAAGGTACATAAAACAGTTTATTGAATCAGTCGCTGAGCAGTCGCTATAAATTGCCTCTAACAACATTGTCGCAGGATGTTTTAACGAATCTTGTTATATACCGGCAACGCCGTTCGCTTCATCGTCTTTCCTACTGCGAGTGTATTTCTTTTTTTTCGGCGCGGTCGATTCTTCCCCGTTCGGAGTTTATACATATACCCCGTCGCAACAACAGGATGATAATTCAATACGCGGATTTATTCCAAAAGAGTACACAGACTCACACTCTTTCCTCGACATTTTTATTTCTTCGCTCGGTATGAAGGAGAGAGAAAGAGAGAAAGAGAGAAACTCGAGATTATATCTGGGCGGTGTGTACGCATACAGAGCTCGAAATATAGTGGAACAAGTTTATAAGCGCGCAAACAGCAGAGTAGTCGAGGCTTTGTTCAAGACTCACGAGCGTTCGGTGTTCTAAGCGTGGATTGGCCGACTGCCACGCGTGCGTCCGTTGACCCTAAGTTGGGTAAACTACATTAGCTTACAAAATTGTCCTAATGCTGGAACGCCTTAGCAAAAATTAACCAACCGATCAATATAGCGTTGGTAACTGATAATGTCTCTGTCGAGTAATCCTTCAGAAGTCACCAGTACTCTTCAGAATATCAGCAATACTGGAAGCAGTACTTGCCCAGTATTGAACCAGTCACATTTACTCTTGTAATTATTGATACACTATTCGAAGTTCCAGTTCCTTTTAATTTTAATTTAAGTATCAAGACAAGCTATTGGAGTGCAGATATATTAAAAACTAGAGCAAATATACTAGATTCATGAATTTTTAACTGTGTTATTTTACTTTAATTTAAGTATCGCAGTAGCTTTCAGAGTAAATAAATCCATCTAGATTGGTAAATTTAAAAAACTTTTTTAACCATTTATTAGAGCTACTTATTATTGAGGTTATACCTTAGTATTACGTACAATTCAGCCTCGGAATACAGACTGAAAGGTTAATCAAAATTCTGAGTGAAAAATTAGCCCTTTTAAAATTCACTCGAATATAGAGATAGAAAATACTCTTATTCTAAGAATTAGCGAATAATATTTAGATACTATTGAAATTTCACTTAGATAACGAGTGATTTGACAAAAAGATCTATGATTAGACATCTTATTCAGATTGGACTTTAAGCTCCAGAGTGAAAAATCACTCCATTAAACTTAATTAATATTAGAAATCTCATTATTCACGCGAAGTTACAATGAATCTAACAGTCTAAAATTGTAAGAGTGTACGTGTGTATATCAGATTTATTATAACAGCATAAAATTCTCGTAAGATAATGCTTAAGTAGGTGAGAGATTCATTGCAAACGTTGCAAGAGTTATTGGATCAGTATTAGCGTAAGTTATTCAATCACTACAAGCTTTTGACTCTGGTTCAAATCCGGTACACCAGCATTAGGCCAATATTCGTGTACATTATTCAGACGCTATACCGTTTTAAGCCTAGTTGAAATCTGGCAGGCCAGTATTGGACTAACACATCATTATACAATTCTGATATCAAACCAAAATTGTATCAGTACTGGTAACCAGTACACTGCCAGTAAAGACGTTACACTTACTGTACATAGGCAACATTTTTTATCTTTTTCATTTATGAAATGCGTAATCCACGATTCTCTCGGCACACATGGCGGTTCAAAATGATCCTAATTTTAGGCGAATCCTCGAGCGTGGTCGAGAGAGACTTGGCTAAAAGCGCCGATGAAATCAGCCGAAATGAGGATAAATGCATGGTGATATTCTGTGGCCTGGACCTAACAATGACTGCGTTGAACAGAAAGGGAGAGAGAGAGAGAGAGAGGAAGAGTATGCAGGGCGCTAATGGTCAATATAAATTTTCAAGTAACGCATCCGATTATGCTGCCGCGAAAATATGCTCGCCGACTGCGATGTAACAATCATTTGGAATGGATTGTCGCTCGTTTGTATTAATACCGACTGCGGTAATGAATTTATATGGCAGGTGCTACTGCGCTGCAGGACTACCGCTATGGGAATGAAACGATATTATATATTTATTTTTCTTTTCTTTTTTAGTTATATATAAATATATATATTTTTTTTGTTTAAAGAAGAATGGTGTTTGCGAATAATGAAGGTTTATATGTGTAGGAAAGGGATTTTCGTTGGTGGCGTGAAAGCTAGAAAACTGAATTTGTTGGAAGTAACGGCGAGTGGAGAGCTCGACAAGTTTTTAAATTACAAAGAATTTTCTGAAAATTTAGTTTACATCGTTGCGAATGTAGTTTGTTCATTGTCAGCTCGGAGCTATTTTAAAATATACGGAAATGCCAAAGTTTGTACGAAAAGACGCATCGATATAGATGTTATTGTCGATAGCTTTTCAACGTTAGACACGTATATTCTGCAACTAAATATTCTTATACCCGGAAAAATGTAATCCACTGCAAGTAACCCTCCCACCAGCGTTTAATCACCTCCCGAAATTTCAATAACCCGACAGAGTCACACAGTACAGTAAAAACGCTAGGATGTTTCACCATTAATCACGAGCGTCAGGCGAAATTGGTCTAAAACGCAGAGGCGACAAAGTTAACCAGCAAACCAGTCGCCCTCTACACGTATACATATACATAACAGACTGGCGGCAGGGGAGGCGTTTCCACCCTCCGCGGCGAGCGTATTTCATCGACATAATTGCATAGAGAGCCACGGCGCAGGAGACATTAGAGAAATGGAAGTTTAAATCGAGATGGATTTGGTAAACTAGCGTTAATCTTGGTTTCGCGTATACACTCGTGTCTACACACATATAGACAAGCAACTTCCAAAACGGAAACAGCTCCAACGAATAGAAAGCGCAGTCGGCATTAAGTTGAACGCACCGCTACGGTTTCGGTCAGATTGAATTAGCAGAGAACTGAGAGTCGACGAGAAAACGATTCTGATGGAACGAGCGCGCACAAGCGAGCGAGCGAGTTATAAGATGCGGCCCCGTCCTCGACCCGGTTTTTCGATCGATTACGTGACGCCCATTCGAGTAAGCCCCACCGCGCGTGAGACCGACGCTTATAACGTGCTACTGGATTTTGTCAGATTCTATATATTCAGTTTTTTTTTCTCTTCCTGCCTCGTCTATCCAATTATTTATACAACGAAGATCCTCCCGCGGAGGTGAAGAACCGCTGGGATATTGCTTTACGAGCGTAAAAGCTCTTATGGATGTATCATTTTCGCTGTTTCGGACGATAAAAGTCGTCGTCGACGGGCTATATTGCCGATCGCGTATATAGATACTCCGTTCGAAATTTGTCTCTCTCTCTTTCTTGCGCGCGCGCGAGGCTGCGATTTCGTGCCGGAAATGCTATTCGTTTTCGCGCGTACGTATACGCGGAATAGCTCGAATTTCTGGAGAAAGCGTAAAGTTTCTCGGTTCTCGAGAAAATGTTTACAATTACGGAAATAAAAAATGTGTACGTGTATATATTTGCACGTGGGTCGTCTTGAGAGGCGAAAGAATATCTTCCATAGATATCCAAAAATCCTCCGTATAAAACAGCGATTCTTAGAAAGTAACGTTACGAAAGCTACTCGTCTCGAAGTAGGCGAAAAGCGTGGAAAGAAGCGAAAAAGCGCGCGCGTGTGTGTGTGTATAAGAAAGAGAGAAGGAGTTTCTTGGAGTTTCAATCGAACCACAGCCGCCGACGACTACGACGGCGTGAGAATTGAGACACCGGTCAGGTAGAACCACCGACGCGATATCGACGTTGGAATTTTTCCCTCGTGTGAAAATCAAACGTACGCCAGCGACACTACTTGCAATACTGTACGACTATTTTTCTCTTCCCTCCTCTCGAAACTGACGTTACGCGACGTTTTATATCTCTTCCACCTTATCAATTAGACTGGCGTGTCTGTCGATAAGCCAGTTTTCGAAGCGATTAATCCGGCTCCTTTGGAAATCCGATATATAACTTCCATCTATATATCTACGTATAAAATGTATTTATACTTTTTTCCATAGAAATTCGTATTTATCGTATCCGCAGCAAAGCTCTTGGCTTTCCGCGATATACGTTTCTTTTTTTTTCTTTATATAGCCACATACTCGCGGATCTATATTCCCTTTTCCTCCTTATGCGCATCGCCTCTTCAAAAAAGATTTATTCAATACAAAAATGTTTCCCACGCGAGATCGTATATTTTCTTTGTTGCTTATGGAAAAATTCATGCCTCGAATGACGAAAAACAGATGGATATCCTCAGCCCGAAGAATATAAAACCGTTCGATAGACACATCCTACATTTAAACTCCACTGCGATAAAAAGTCGCTTCGCGAGCTTGTGAGAAATTCTAATTCGACGTAAGTATAACGGTTCTGCATAACGAGTCTCGCGCCGTATATTTCCAACGAAGACACCTCCGGAGCGTCTCTAGATTCTTAAACTGTATGTGCGTGTGTCTATATATATATATATATATATATATATATGCATACATACATACATATATACAGGCAATAGTGTCACGCGTAGATCTAACGAGGAGCGGAAGTTAGCGAGGGAACTCGCGCGTGCGGCATTGAAAAGGCGCGCGAGCTCCCTCCTCCCAGCAGCAGCTGGCGCGTTTTGAATTTCAGCACTTTCGCGGAATTACATCGCTTCCGGACAAAGGAAGCGAGCGAGCTTTGTTCCTGCTGTACCACCGGGGAACACTTGTTCCTCTTTCTGCGTTACGCACTGTGGAGCCGGTGTTTCTTTCGAATTTATTCCGGGAATCGTTATTTTCTTTCATAATTGGCTATTAGGGTAGTAATGCCGAAGGAAGTTTGTACTTCTTGGATTTCGAGATTACGCAACGGTAACTGCGGAGATATTTTCGGAATTGAGACTTTTTTTACGACAACTGAAATAGTAGTCGTCTATAAAAAAAAAATGCTGACGTGCAGATTATTCCGAACTGATTGATCGTGGTTACGTGTAAAGCTTCGAATACGAAGGATATCGATGCTTTTATTGTTTTCGAAGTATAAAGTTTATGAAGCCGTAAAGAAAACTCTTCTTTTCCCCGAAATACCTCCATCCGCCCGTGAAATACATATGTTGCACACTAGTTGCGTAATGTAATAGATACAATATCTCAAAACCTTAAAAGTACCGTAAAAGGTTCCGAGAAAATTGGTTTACGCGTACTTGTGTAATTGATCGACTCGGATGTCTCGACTGTTTTATTTGGAGAGTAGAGATTGTCTGGGTGGTTAAAATGTAAAAAATTGTCTGTGTAAAGCTATAGAATTTTTTCTATGAAGCAATCGATCTTCAATCGAAACAGCTTCGATTGAAGATATCATAATTCTCTGTAAAAGTTTGTTTTCCATTTCTTTGATAGGAAAATTTGCATAGATTGAGAAAGAACAGTTTTATTAACTATCAACCATTCAATAGTCTTTAAAAGTCCATACTTCACAAAGAATAGAAAGATGTAAAATAATTTTTTAACTTCTGGTTCAAAAACGTTTTCTAGCTGCAAAGCTTTCTCTGAATGACGCAATTCTTTATAGAACATATCTCGAATGGAAAATCTTGATGAAATAAATTGACCGAGAAGAGTCGAGAGAAATACGTATTCTTCAATAAAAAAGGAATTCGTATTTAACTACAGCACTTGAGTCAAACCAAGTTCACTTAACGTTTGTTAATTCAAAAATGAATCTTCTTCCTCGCAATAAAATTATTTCTTTTTACTTTCCAAAGAAGCGTTCTCATGAATGCGCACGACCGTGTTACTCGTTCCATGAAAGCCCCGAAGAAAAGGAGTTTTTATTTTAGCAAAATTTGAACTTTTCGATTTCTCAATCGAAGTTCAGGAATCTCCACAAGCAAAATAAAGTACTTCCAACCGGCTCATTCCCATTTCCTTACGTGCCAATCCAGTTTTCCGAAAACACTCATTCAATGCATCCCCCCGGAGAAGCGCATAATAATCGCATGGGTTGAATCTTTACAACCGCAGTGAAAATCCCAGCGGTCGGCTTTCATCGCTAGAGCTCGAGGCAACTTTTATGAGTCGTTAACCAGCCGAACTTCATTACATCGTGCGAAACAACGCGATAAATCTAATCTCCAGAGACGCGTGTTGCAGCCACTCGTCCGTAACTGCATCGTTCTTACTGTAAACTTCTCCGACTCGCTCTTAAAGCCAGCAGTTCTACGATAAAATTATGATCCGGATATGTCGAGTTCTTGCTATGATTCTATATCGAGGTTACAATAAAAAAAGAAACAAAAGCAGTTTGTATCCGAAGCATCTCTTACACGCGACACAGTCGATTACATCGTGCTATTAACAAGCCGGAAGAAGAGCTTGACGACTATACAGCATGGAAACTAGCATGCTTTGAACTCTTTCCAGTTCATTAGACGATGGTAAACGACTCCCTGTCGCGTCTATACCAGCTGCAACAAATAAACTCAAAGAGACAACATTTTCGCCTTGTAAAGAGAGAATAGCAGTTGTTGTATCGACTTCAATCTGGCGAAATTCCAGAATCATTTTGCGATCCGCCAGCCTTATATAACCGTGAAATTTGCCACCGCTTATCCATCCAGAGCTTTTACAACGATAACGAACGCGTCGCTTGATGAAACGAACCCCTAATTCGAATCTCCCGCCAAACCACTGAACGTATATATACCGTCTTCTCCCACAACTCATAAAATCGAAGCTACCTTGGCGAAATTCCAGAATTCGACCTGCTTTGCATGTATATCCTGTTCTACGCACCCCCATTCCTCGAATGAGAGAGAGAGGGAGAGAGAGAGAGCGAAAGCAACTTTCTTCGAAGCAGTACTTCTTATTTCACCTATATATACTCCCTCTACCATAAAGACGCGTTCTTTGATAAAGCGATCTCGGCTACGGCTGACTGCCGGCACTTTGATGCTGAGGGAGACATAATGGCCTCGCGCTACTTGGCAGGATCGGTCTCGACGTTTCTCTGGATGCACTTTGAGAAATTGAAAGTAATTTCCAGCCCCGTAAGTACATAAGGGAGGAGGGGGTGAATGAAAAAAAAACTGGCGGAGATAAGGGTCGACGAGAGACAGACAATGCATATCTATATATATGCACTGCTTTCGAAAAAATCAGGTTTTCGATAAATTGTCGTGCACGTCGATTTCGCGTTGGTGATGTACAGTCTTTTTGGGCGTTAAAAAATCGCAGATAAATCGATTGGACGGTTTTTGACAAATTTTTATTGGCCCGCCAGCTGCAAGCTCTCGCGTCCTGCAAACCCGACGCATTGTGTGTTTCAGCTGTATATGCAGCCTTGGCACTGGACGTGCTCTAATGCTGTTGTTTATGTAGACTTGCCAATACATCCGTATACAAAAAAGTCAACGAAGCTATTTGTCATTTTTAATTAATTTATGAATAGAGAAACTGACGAACACGTTATAGGTTTAAATTTTTACAGAGTTTTCGTATCTCGGAAAAGAACAATGCTCAACCTCGCTGTATAGAGTTAGATTTAAAAGCTTTTATATTTGATAACACTGATAAAGAAAAAGTTTTTTCAACAATTTTCATTCAAACAATAGCGCGTGTATTTTATTTGTAAATTGAAAGAACAATGTTACATAATAATAAATGTGACAATAAGAATTATTGAATCTATTTTATCCCGATTTGATTTTCTACTCCAAGCTCTAAAATCTTGTTTTTGTATCTCTTAGTGTTCACTCGGATAACAAGCATTCTAATCAATACCGTACGTACAGATGATATTTCAATGAATATTTCACGTCGATAAACAGTAATTGAAGAAATAGTACAAGCTTAAACGTATATTTTATGTCACCCTAGCCTTAGAGTAACACATTGCTTAAATTGTTCTTTAAGCTCCAAAGTGAAAAATACCTCCATTAGAGTTAATGTCGAAAACTTCAGTGTTTACTCGAGCATAGAGTGAATTGAACACTCTAAATTTTTAAGAGCGTAGCTTTGAGTATCAGCAGGGTCTTCTAGATCTAGATAACCTCCCGGACTGATTATGAGACATTAACGAGATCAACTCACGGACAAGCCGTTCATACCTCCGCGAAAACCTTGAATAGAGCCAGCGGATAAGCTCGCGGGGAAATATTGCGCTAATACACATCGTGCGTAAATTTTTACGGTCGTTTAAACTCTCGCGCCAGTGCCAGAGAACTCATAAGAGAAGTTAATTAACACACACTCTCAGTTGCGGTATTCATAGATCTTTACGATATGTAAAATTGAAAATTTGAATTTCGCGCCCGTAGAACTCGATTATTGAGCTGTATCTGTTTCTCGACGAAGAGCACTGAAATTTGTTGAAATTTTGTTATTATTTATACACGAAAATGAAGTAAAATGTAATTTTTCGTGCGTTAAATTCAGACTCTTGAACATTCTATTTACACAGCGAAGGGAAAAATCCTCTCTCGAATGATGCGTAAAATAAGTGCTTGTAACGATTGAAAAAAGACTGACTGAATTTGTCAACTATTTTAGACGTTGGGCATTATTTTTAGCCGTCTATGGACAATTTTTTTATTTTTCTCTATATATTGTTACGTTACTATAACTTTATATTTCGATCATAAATGCTGTAATGATTACAAATTATACCATATCAGGTATTCGACGGTGAATAAATAAAAAATAAACAAATTTTTATTCAAAGATGTATACGTACGTTTCTTTGATCGCAGGAAATTTCGAAAATTCAAAAAGGTGAATTACGTACGAATTAGACCGGATCCGTCGATTTCAGCCCTATTGAATGTGCCATTGCATTAGGGGCTGTTGCAAGCTCGCGTAAATGATTCAAAGTAATCAATATGTGATTGAACGCATTGCATCTGTTCACTCTTAACTCCATGCATATATAAACAAAAACAGATGAGAAAAAAAAGTCACCAAAAGATACTGTCTTTTGAACAAACGTGGGTTCGTACGTTCCATAGACATAACTCTCGTAGCTTTTTCATTGTAATTATTCGACGGAACGACCACTGTGAAGACACGTTGATTAACGAGCTTGAAAAAAATATGTCTAAACGAGGCGAAGAAGGCGCTCGTAGATAAATGGATTATTTACTTACGAGAAGCGGCGGCAAGCTTAGAGAAAAGCCTACTGCTAATCGTCCTACCGACTCGCGGGCCTTTTTTTATCCTTAACAGGAAGTTCGAAAGCGACAGCTCTTAAGTGTGTACGCACGGTCTACTGGTTTTTATACAAGCTATCCTTGCAGGACTTTTTAGGGGAATTAGTTGCCGTAACCCCCGTGTGCATGGAGGTGAGAAAAAGCACGGAATAAAAAATCGAGCGCTTGGCCGTATCGCGTACAACGCGTATCTCTTACTGTATGTGTATGTTTGCGGGACGAGGCAATTCCCTATTTAAAGTGCTCATTCACCGAGCCGACCTTAATCTTCGCCGCAGCTAGTCTTTGAAACTCTCAAGATATCTTCATGGGCCATCGAGTCTCTCTCTCTCTCTCTCGAATCGCTCATGGCACTAGGTTACTCGAAACCGGTTATACTGTAACACAAGAGCTTTATACACGTAAAACGCGAGAGAGAGAGAGAAAGAGGTAGTCGAACGATTCGACTTGGCACACAGCCATCGGCGTTTTGAGCGGATTACTTCTCTCTCACTCTCTTCGGAATGAAAAGCTCGCGTAGGCTATGCGAGCTTCCATTTTTTACGGCGACGAGAGCCTGGCCTTTTCAACCTACAACGCGCCAAATCGCCTCGAGCACGAGAGAGAGAGAGAGAGAGAGAGAGAGAGAGAGAGACAAACCGAGGGAGCTTTGTCCTCGGAAGATGGCGTTTAAAAAAAATTTTTCGCAGATCAAAGTGCAGCCTTCGCAATTTCGTCCTTTCAAAGAACTAACTGTCCTCTGGCATCGCTCGTATAATATCGAGGCGAAAATACGGGGCTCTTTCGTCCTTTAAAAGCGTAATGAAGTCATACTTTTCCTCGTGTCTCTCTCGTTCTCTCATTCGTGAACAACGGACGGGATACCTCCTGATTGAAATATGTTTTCCTCGAGGCGAGCTTTTATTAAACAGAGAAATAAATACAAAAAACTAGCATAAGGATGAAATTTCGTGGTCGAGTAGCCTCGAGATAGAAAATAAAGAGAATAGAACCGCGGAAAGGGAAAAGACTTTCTCACATATCGCAACTATGTCCCTCATAGATCCTCCCCATCAGTTTCGCATCGCTTATTCTGCAAAGACTTCTCTTCTTCCTGTCCGCATCCTTCCGCTGAATAATGTTCCTTCAAAGACTCTTCTGCGGTTCTAACTTCGATTATTCACCGAAAAAAAGAGTAAAAAGAAGAGGAAGAGAAAAATCTACGAGTCGCTCAATACATCACGAGTCCTTTCAATGTCGGACTGAACGCGCAGCGGTGCACCCTTGACATCGAACAACCTCTTCAAACACTACAATGGGCGCGCAGAGCATCGATCAGCAATTACTAAACGAGTATACTCCGACACTCGAGTACGCAAGTACTCGCTCTCTTTGCGCCGGATCGAGTTAAAAATTCAAATTCACTCGTTGTATATATTATATATATATATATATACACACACATTCTGGTCATATCGATTCGCCGTTGAAATTAAACGTTCTATATCGTCTTACTGTTTCTCTCCTCAGGTGCGATTTTCACTCATGACCAAAGAAATAGCAGCACCGAGCTCGCCTTCAAGTACGCCGTGCATAAGATCAACAAAGACAGAATCATACTGCCGAACACGACTCTGGTCTACGACATCCAATACGTGCCTAGGGACGACTCTTTTCACGCGTCCAAGAAAGGTGAGTCTCGTATCTATATAACGTACAAGTCGTTAAGAAAGAGAAAAATACGTATATAAACAGTAAAACAAAAGAAAAAAGAATAAACAACTCGTCGAACGATCGGCTTTCGTAAAAGTCGTATAAGAGGCTTTGAGGATTTGTGCGAGAGAGCCTTTTATTTTCTTACCCACACACGGACAAACATACTGGATCGTCGGGATGTTTGCCTTTGTTAACCGCTCTTTTCTCTGTACACCTGCTTTTTCCATTCCGAAAATCGAGTCTAAGCCTCAAACTCATTATGACAACGATAAAAAGTAGTCACTTCTGTCTCCCTCATTCTCTCTTGCATTTATATACATAATACATAGATATGGAGCTCGTGTAAGTAAGGGCTGTAGCGTAGGGACTCTGAATAATTCCGCGTCCCGTTAATCGGCCAAGCTGCTTCGAGGCGTATTTGCAAAGACGTGAGCGCGTTTCTCATAGTTCTCCGCGTGTCTCTATGTATATAGCGCTACGAGGAAGGGGAGCGTTATCTACGCGAGACCACGCTCTTTCAGATTTTACGGTTATACATGTACGTGCGAAACGCCGGGACGGGTATATCTGCCTTCCGGAAAAGGGACTATCTCTGTTTTGCGCGAGTGATGCACAAACTACTCTGGGATAAAGGGCTTGATCTTGACTGCCTGAAATTTCACGTGAACAATACTTTCCTTTTTGCCGAGCAGGGAGAAAATTATTTCGTAATTAATACTGCTGTTGATTGTTAATTGGCACGTTTTGTGGAATTGTAACTCTGGCAGTGACGCGAAAAAAAATTAATTATGGTTATTATCCTTCGATGTATACTCGTTTATATAACAGTATCGGCATCGCCTAAAGAATTTATGCATCGCACGTCAGCTGCATACTTCAGCGCGAAATTCGAACTTTTAACTGACTTTCAAACCTTCTTGAATTATGGATGGATGCATACGACGCACTAAATAATGCCTGAAGGAATAAAACACTTCTTACGAGGATTATAGCGCCACTTTATTCGTTCGTATATGCATAAGTAACGCGATTTCTCCAAGAACCCAATAACATCCTCGTAAGCGACGACATTGTATCGAACAGGGAAAAAATAATGTGTTCCGGATGAACGTAGAAATCTGTAGAGTGATTTTGTCGGCGAACTTTTAAAAGAAGAAGAAATCTAAGAAAAAAAAGCTCGCGACTATCTCGAAACGAGGCGCTTTGTAAAATCGATTTGCAATAACATTGTTCCCTCCCGCGAACATAAGGTAATGCGGCAACAAAGCCATTACGACGAAAGCCCGTCACAAGTGTGCGTGACGTCACCTCACGTGTTCAAGAGGAACACTTCAATGCATCGTCTGCTCCCCTTTGCGTCTATATAAACGTATATACATCGAGCAAAGAACATTTTCCTGCGCAAAAAAGCTTTTTCGCTCTTGAATTTCGCAACAATAGCGGGCAATGTAGCTTGCAGATTTCGATCGACTACTTCGCGCTTTAATTATTAATCGCAGAAAAGGAAAAAACAGGATCGACGAGAAAAAGAGTCAATAGCGTCTGGGTCAGAGCGCAAAAAGCCTCTTCTATATTATTAGCTCTTAAATTTTTCGAGGACCGCGGAGCGAAAAATGAATTCCTGGCTGGGAACAATCGAGGGAGTGGAAGGTAAAAAAAGGGACCTTTGTAAATCTCCCCGCTGAATAATTCGCGCTCCGGGACCGGATAATTCTTTGTTCGCGCCGACGAGGCGGATAGAAAAGAAGACGTGGTTCGGATAAAACCGAAGGGAGAATATCCGCGGAAAACAGCTGGCAGTGAAAACGAGAGAAAATTGATTCGGGAAGTCCCGAAGGCGAGAAGATTTAACGGACAATTACTTCGATTGAACGCGAGGACTTGTGGTTTGCGAAGAGAGTGAAAGAGACAAGCATCAAAGGACAGTCCTCTATAGCCCTCCTTGGACAAAATTGCTTTGAGAGGGCAACACGCACTGGATGAAAGAGATATTTGTCTTTGACAGATACCGAATCAAATTTCTGCAGAGCTAGAGAGAAATAAGACAATGGTATATAGCTATAAGTTGTTCAGTTTCGAAAAATGTCTGTGGATAAGAATATCAATCTCGAGCTTTAGACACCAACGGGTGTTTTCCTAATGGACCGAACAAGATAGTGACGGCATAATAAGGGACGCTTTTTCACCTCGACGTCTGACAGGCTAATAAGTTTTCGCACCTGTTGTGCATACATATGCAATATACGTATTCCATAATACTCGAATAAAAGTATCGAAACTCATGGGTATCGCGCGAAAAGTATAATAAGCAAATATCGAAAGTCGGAGAATTAGATTTTATATCCTAGTAGCAAAGTTTTTCGATCTCGTCGAATGCTAAACAAATTTCACGAGTATTGTCTTCTCAGCTTGTTTTCCTTTATCCGAAAGATATCCTTGCGCGTGGACACACATCCGATTTTCTATCTCACACGGCTTATCGATCGGGCTTGCAGTCGCGGCTTTGTTTCTCCAAAGAACCTGACACTTCGGAGCGCGTTCCCATCAGACGAAAGAGAGGAAGATACGGATCTGGTTAGAGCCGATTAGATATATATATATATGTGTGTGTATGTATACAGTATATGCATATATTTTAACATCATGAATAAAACGGTAATGTTTAATAAAAAGTTTACGAGAGACCATGCGCTTTTTAACGGTGAAAAAATTTTACTTCCAAGACGCATTTTACTAGTAGCGTTAGTCAACTCAGCGTAAACTTTAGCCTATTCCAGAAGGAATAAAAATAATAAAACAAGCAAAGTCAATTTACACTCGCATAATTCCGTGATAGCAAGCATCAACCGTCCCGCCTTAAGCCACAATTAGAGCACGTACCATTAAGCTTCTCCCTCTTTGGCAATTAAACAATTGCTTAAAATAAAAAGTATGTGCTCTCCTACTAATTCCGAATGACGCAGCAGCCTCACCGGAATTCATTAACGTTGAACATCGTGGTTTTTCATGCTCTGGCCGAACAAAGTGTGCGGTGTACTGTATACTCGGAAGAGAAAATAAAGAAGAAGAGAGAGAAAGAGAGAGAGAGAGCGAGAGAAACAAAAAAAAAGTAGCGAATAGCATAGAAAACAAAGAAGGGAAAAATCCCATCTCTCGCAGTGGCAGGGACTTGTCCAATAAATTTTCGGATCTACTCTCTCTTTCTCTTCGTGAGCCGGAAGTATACCGAGACACATGCATCGGGGCCAGGCTTCTCTCTGCATCGAGATCATCGCAAATCATCCGCATCGATTTCACATTCTTCGTGGAATTTTATCTCTCTCTCTCTCTCTCTCTCTCTTTCTCTCGTCTACTGTATGGAATACACTCCGGAGTAACGCGGGAGAATTGAAAAATAATCTGCCCGACGCTACTGCGGCTGGTTTACGAGTCTACCTTTAATGCGAATTCTTCAAAATAAAAAAGTAGCCGGATATATTGCGTGGGCGGGCGGTGGAAAAAAAGCGACCGAGAGGTACGACTGAACAGCATGAATCGAGTCGTATAAAATCGTATAAAAACGCGAGAAGAACTGCTGCTTCTCGGCTTCGTTTTATTTCCTATGAGAGAGAGAGAGAGCTTATTTCTCGCGTCGCAAAGCTCTCCTTTGTGGCGTTTTGAATTTCGAATGCATAAATGTTTTGCGCGAATATATGCGATGTTAATTAAAATCGCGAAAGTAATTACGGATTTTTTTAATTATACCACTGTAAATACGTGTATGCACTACGGAGTTTCCCTTTGTTTTGAGTTGGAATTCGCGTATCAGCCTCTGGGCAACGGAAGACTTTCGTGTGAGTTTAGATGGTAGTCTCGGAGGTGTGCGGATATTAAAAACTAGATTAAATGCTGAGCGTATCGTAGATTCGATATTATTGCGAAAGTCGATCTATATATTTGCTCGATCGCTTTGAAATTCAATATTCTCTCTTAAACGCTGTCTATTATAAAATAAATACTCGAACGAGCGGCTTTAAATTAGTTGCAAAAGGATACACGCATATATTTATCGAGCAATTTTCCATAACATTGTCTTGAAATTCTCGCGAAATTTCGCCACCATGTATATTTAAGTAGAATAAGTTCGAGGTGGACATCTCGTTCTGAAAGTACAGTTCGCAGCTTGTCTATATTATAGATCTACAATGTGGACATTTTGGCTGAACGAGCTATTTTCAATTAGTTGGAAATCAATGGAATCGTACACATATATATCACGTCATCTTGAAATTCTCGCGAAATTTGTCCACCACATCTATTCCAGTAGAATAAATCATACAAGGTCAGACATTTCTTTTTAAAAATACTTTACGCCCGTACCGCACCTATGTTTCAGCTTGCCAACAAGTAAAGTTCGGTGTTCAGGCCGTATTTGGTCCGTCGGATCCGATCCTAGGTCAGCACATCCACAGCATATGCGATGCCCTGGACATACCGCACCTGGAAGCCAGGCTGGACCTGGATACTGAGGCGAAAGAATTCAGCATAAATCTGCATCCTGCACAAAGTCTCCTGAATGCCGCTTACCAGGACGTCATGAGCTTTCTCAACTGGACCAAAGTCGCCATCATCTACGAGGACGACTTCGGTGAGCTTTTATACACCCTATGCGTCAAAATGTAGGTCGAGCATTGTCACAGTTATGGTTTGGCACAGAGTCTAACGTTGTTGTATTACCATTTTCTTTCATCTTCTTCTTCTTCTTCTTCTTCTCCCAACGGCCAAAAGACGTTCCGCTAAACGAGCCATTCCTTAACGAGGTCGCGAGCGCGTCACCCTCTCGAATTTCCAAGTGGCACACGCAATAATTCAATTGAGGTGTGAAGAAAGCTGCTTCGCAAGCTCGCCAATGAATATTCATTGCATCTCCCGGAGGTTCCCGCGCGAATCACTGTCCGCCCATTCGGTTACACAACTCGTCGGATTGGATTTCGATCGGAAAACAGAGCAGGAATACCAAAATCGAGAAGTAAACACGACGAGTGTTTGCCGCGCTCCCACAAGGGTAAACATACGCTTTACTCCTGATTCGATTTATCCCACGAACTCACCGCTACGTGGATTTTCATACGCGAAAGCTCAAGGGATGGACTCACCTGAGTAGCACATTGTCCAAGGCGCTATATCAAGTGACTAACGTACAATGTACCAGATTTTCAACGTCGGTCATTTCGAAGCAACAAAGGTCAAGCATTTGTAAATTACTTTGAAATACGCGAACTATATATCCGTACATACAAATATATATATATATATCCTTTGTAATATATTCGAATCGCTATGCGTTGAATGAGGACTTTTCCTCTCCGAAAATCCATTTGAGCTTGCGCTAATAGACGATTGTATGCGTCCAATGCGAAGCGCGCATTCAAGCAACTCTTGGCCAAAGAGGAAGAGACAGAAGGAGAGAGACGTACGGGACAACGATATTACCGTCGAGCAAGTCGCCAATGGCCGAGCTTTCGCTCGGTCACGCAGAACGGTGTGCTCTCAATAGCGTGTACGTATCTCTCTATACGTGTGTACATACACACACACATATATATATGTATATATACATATAGTCGAGACGTCGTCGACCCCTTATACGTCGGTCGAATCGACAATGAACTTTACGCGAGTCCATCACTGTCTATTGTCCCCGACGAGTCTGTGCCTCGAGCTCTTATACAGCCGATCGACACTTTTATTCTCTCGTGGTCCAGAGACTCAAGGGAGAGAAAAAGACACATATATACGAAATACCCGAAGCGCATAGTCGCGCTGAGCAAGCAGCTCGATCATGCGAAAGCTTCTGCCCGTTTAGTCTTTTCACTTCGGGATGACGTGTGTATGAGCTTTGCGCTTTTGGTGTTAAATACGGTCGGTCACGCTTGATTTGTGTCACGTCAGCTTAGATTATAGAGTCAGCGAAAAAAAATCAAACAAATATCTGTAATGAATATAATGAATTATAATGAATATAGTTTCTTTTATTCGATTTGAGTGGCATATTTTATTTGATATCCATAATATTGATTTTTTTTTAATGAATAAACGATTATATTGACGTGTCACGAATCAGTGATTCAATTATTTCAATTAAATATAATTATAATAGCTTTATTTGTATGTCAGTACAGGTCAAAGGATTTTCAAGCAATCAATTCGGCAATTAGTAAAATTGATTCGCAAACTTTATAAACACGCTATAGTAATCTAGTTCTTAAGTTGTATTTCTCTAAAGGTTGATCGAGCTGTAGATTTCCCTACACTGAAAAAAAAGAAAAAAAAGTGCAAAGCAAACGCAAATTTGTTTATTAAAATCTATGTATTTGGAACAATAATTATTTTCATGAATACCTTACGTACTGTAATTAAATAAAATATTTAATTGATGTAGATATCAACAACTTGAACTAAATTATTTCTGAATATAATACCAAGCCGTCTATTTATTTGATATATTATTTATTGAAACCTATTGTTGTTAAACTGTTTAGACTGTATTTATTAAATTACCATAGATTGTTTACGCGATGCAAGTGAATATTTATAAACGTTAATCCGATTGAAAAAGTCTATTGTTCACATGTTCAGATTTAGGTAAATCTATCAAAACAACGCAATTTTTGAAATCGAATAAATTGTTATCTTTTTTCAGTGTAGTAGTAACGCACAATCGTAATACTAAATCCATTTGAAATTGATTCTTCGCAAGTTAGCGACAACACCGACTAAAAAGAGCGAAACAGAGAAGTAAGTAAGAGGTGTAGAATGTAGAGTAAGGTCGAAAGCTCAGTGCGTATATAAACGAAGAAGATAAACGAGTCGTAGAAAAAAGCTCGATCGTAATCGTAAAGAAAAGCGACTTCTGCTCATTCGACGAGAAGAAAAAAATGGTGCGTGTATATATTCGATTACCGACAGAAAGAGAGAGAGAGAGAGAAATCCCGCTATATACATACATATAGAGTCTTTTTACGACTTCATCGAAGATAACCCTCCGCAAGCTTCATAAAGTGAAACGCTCACGGCGATATGCGTTCATTTGCTTCCGAAACGATTTAATAAAGACTCGTGTTGTTGCATTAAAGAAAATTCGCAAATTCCGAATATACGTATATATTAAGAGAAGTGCTATACGACCGAGAGCTAATCTTCACACAAACACACACACACAAATATGCAGCCATTATTTCTCGTTGCTGCCAACAAACGCCATTACTATAATAGCAAAGCGTCGAGAACGAGTGAGAAGCCGTTTATATCCTCTCTCTCTCTCTCTCTCTCTCTTTCTGCGATATAAGTATGTTAGAAAAGGCTACCGTGCGATTTGCAGCTCGTAAGAAGACAAGCGACAGTAAACTGCAGTCCCTGGAGAAATTATCGTCTACCTTAATTCGCTCAGTATTTCGCTTCAACTCGGGGACACAAGGCTGCGGATCCGACCAATTATCTGGATTACAATCTAGTGTATTTGTTGAATTTGTTGTTTTTTTTCTTGTCAAAATCTTTTCCGCTACCGACGCGAAAGTCAACGTACGTAAGTTTAATCGAATGCGCATTGTACACACTGATTATAGTATACAAGGAATTGTTTTCACCGAAATTGGAGTCTTTGTCTTAAACGAATCCAAATGAAATATTTTTTTACTTTACTCTTTGCAAGTCTCATATAGCTCTGTGCTTATACTGCGAGAACTTTTGAGTGCGAATTCGTCATAAATATTGAAATAAATTTGTTAACGCTCAAACGCCACACGATCCTATTTCAAACTCTTCGTGAATATTTCTCAACAGTTAGGAACTCTGCCATTCAATTGAAAAGAACGACAAATTTATATCCTAACGAAACGTACCTTAGATCTAAGAGATTCTTTCTCATCATTATAAAATGCCAAAGAGTAAAGAAGTTCGACTGCACTTAAAAGTTTCGAGAGATGGAAGAAAAAGTACCACTAAGCCAGGACAAATCTCCACTGGACTATATAAATATCGAGTGTCCAAAAAGAATGTCAGATTGCATGCAGCGGGAAGATCTAAAAAAACATCGCGAACGCCATCTAGACGAGCCCTCTTTACAGCGACTGTACACGCGTATCGAGGGCTAAAGCTACGTATGTGTACATGTGTATTCCGTACTCGCGAGTCGATAGAGCGCTACGCTGCAACGTAGCCCAAGTACAAGAGCGAACTCGCGAGCGAGAAGACCTCCAAGTTGAGATGATACCATGATTACTTAGGCGCGCTTGCAGGTATTGATTCCATCGGGTCGTCGTCGCTATTTACGGGTTTCACACACATTCCCTCCCTCTCTCTCTCTCTCTCGCCCTTTCTCTTCCTTTTAATAAGGTAACGCCTGATCGATGCAGAGCCCGATAAACAAATATCTATCTGTAGCTCGAGGCGCGCTTATATTTTTGGCTCGACTCATAAGAATTTACCGAGCCCCGAAATAAAAAAATAGAAGACCTGGTTTCTTTATTTTCGTACATCGTTCGATCCGTGTTGGTTATTATTGTTTGACGTTCTTCGTAGGTTTGATAAAGCTCAGGGAGCTCGTAAGGTCAAGGAAGGCACAGGACATGGAGGTGTATCTACGACAGGCTGATCTCGACTCTTACAGGCAGGTCCTTCTGGAGATCAAAGCCAAGGAGATTCGTAATCTCATTGTCGACACGCGAGCTGGAAATATGCATCATTTTCTGCGTATGGTAATTTGATGGTTTTTTTCTCATCGCTGGTAGATTATCTGGTAGAAACTTAATGATTTCGACAAATTTTCATTCATTTAGTGAGCGTAAGGGGACAAGACACTTCGAAGTAAGGCTACTTAGAATTAAAAATGTTAATTAGTCATATAGATTGCATTCTTTGCATAATTAATAATGAAGTTGACAATAATTAATCGCATTAATTTTAAGAGGCCTTACTTATATTAAAGGTGTCTTGCCTCCTTAATAAATTATTCGATCTCTGAAATTGAAAAAGTGAAATTCCAATCTTTCGCAGTAGTAATGTTTTCGCCGTTTTAAAACGTTATAAATATGCAACTACAAAATAATGTGTCTTAACTTATAAATTAATTTTCTTTGGTCTAATAAATGCGATGAAGATTAAATTAATGTCAATATTTTCTTATAACTAATTTTTTTTAATTTTTACCATTTTATCAGTAAAGAATTCATTGTTTCTAAGTTAATGAACTCACTCTTTTTTAAGTAAAATGATTGCTCTCTAGTAAAATCATTAATTTTTTCACTATTTTAAATTTAGAAAGCTCATTAAATAGGATTTGAGATGGTATATTGTTTAAACATTCTTAAGAACATTTTCAATCTTTTCGAATGAATTAAAAATATTTTATTATTTTATTTAAGTACGTTCTAAAGCGAACTTTTAACTTTATTATTTGCGCTCGATTAACACGTTCTCTAAAATAATCCGTTCTCGACTCTTGTATCTAAAGTGTTCATGAAAATCTACTATACAATTTAAAAAATTGGCAAATTCTCGTTTATCGTATTCAATTTCACAACAGATACTCCAACTGCAAATGAACGACTACAACTACCACTACCTCTTTACAACTTTTGTAAGTGTCGATCTTGCGATTACAAATCGAACGTCAAATATACAGGTCGTCACTTGATGTCAAAATCGTTTGTCCATAGGATATTGAAACGTTCGATCTCGAGGACTTTAAGTACAACTTCGTCAATATCACTGCCTTTCGATTGGTCGACGCGGATGACGTGGGAGTACGTGGTATCCTGAGGGACATGGAGAAGTTCCAAACGGAGGGCAGCAGTAACCTGCTCAATAAATCCCGCGTCATACAAGTGAGTATTTAATATACACATTTAATACCAAAGAGAGTAACTGACTCTCGAGACGTTGCACTGTTCGAAGTCCCTCTCAAATAGCTTTCTGACATACGTATACAATCGCACATTTTTAATCAAACGGTCCTAATGAAGAACACGCTCGAATCACTTTATAATCTCGAGGTTGAGGTGAAATTTGTTTTTCCAGTACACAGTGAAGCCGCTGCATAAGCGTATTTCATGATCTTACATAAATAAGTGGCCCGAAACTTCCAGGGATGAACTTGCCTTTGAATATCCTGAATCTTAAAAGTTTCGGGCGTAGCCAAGTTTTACTACCCATTTTAGAATATTCACGGACGAATTTACCTTGTTGGCTTGGTGAACGTGCGGATGTATATATATCGTGTGTACAAGACACTCGCGACGCATCGGACGCGCAGATCTAATAGGGAGTCTCGCGCCTTAGCGAAAAAGAAGTTTACGAGTGAGGAGTGATTTTAAGATTTTGTTCTCTACTTTTTACTCTGACGACGGAGTTTGTCACTGGCATCTCAATTAAAGAGGAAGCTTCTGGAGAACTTTGTATATTTTTTAAAATGTTATTTTATTCCTTCGGGTAATGAGGTTGCATTTTTATATGTATATTTTTTTTAACCTTCGGGTATTAAAAGCTGGAATAAATAAGAGAGATCATTAGTATTTATTTACGAACTCGCGCATCGATGCACGAAATAGTCAGCATATTTCACTGATTTTGCTAATGATCAGTATTTTCGCTTTAAAAATAGTGAAATTATCAAGTTTGTGTTTAAAAATGTTAACAAACTGAATACAGTATAAACATTTTCCACGAAAAGTGCCCAGCAAACATAGGATAGAAATACTTTCTAAGTATAAACTGCCAATCTAAAGAGTTTTAAAGTTATTTATATGAATTTCAAATTTAATGCTGAAATCGATAAGCAGAAGTTCAACATTAACATTAAAAATGCAACGAAATTATTTTTGAACTTTGATGTGTCGCTCGTCATCTGAAAATAAATACAAGAATACGTTTTCAATATTCTCCAAATTTGAAATAATGTACATTTTAAATATAATGAATTAAGATTCAATATTCAGTGTATATCCACTATTATTGAGGTAAATTTTTCAAAGGAAACTTTAATGTTTAGTAAATATTAACTAACTATACATAAAGTACATTTTCGCTTTTAGTGAAAATTCACTGTTTGAAACAGTAATTTTTAGTTGTAAGGACATCGTTAATTTTACATTCAACATTTACTGTTTTTGCGAATATGGAATGATCACTTTTTCAAGCAATGGATATTAGATTACTATTTCCATTCAGCGCATGTACACTTTTTCAAACAGCGAAAAAATTTTACTTTACGATAGAATTAAGACTCATTTATACGCAGTTGCAAACTTATAACCATTTTATATGGTGAAAATACACTGAAACAGTGAAATTTCGATATTAAAATTTTAAAGAGCATAAAACATTGAATAAAATGTATATTGACTGTTCAAATAACTGCGATAATTTCCATATGACATATTCACCTTTAACATTAATAAATAATATCATTCCATTCGTTATGTCGCGTTAAATGTCCAACCGCCAACTTCGTTTCTCCACTTCACAAACCACGAAAACTCGAAATTCCTATCTCGCCACCATTAGAAAGCCAAGTAACAATAATCACACCCCATTAACATTAACAACACAGCCACAGAATCCAAAATTTACCACAGGAACCCTGTCAAGTGTACCCCGCCCTCGAGTTGTTACTTCTCGCAACACTGTATGCTCTTCGCCAACTATACGATATATACCCTCTCTATAACAGGACACACCAACTCGTGCTCTAATTGGCCTTGACGTCGTCGTCTCTCGCGAATTTTCGCGCGGAAATTGACAGGCTGCATATTTGAAAGTCGCTAAAAAAACAGAGACCATCAGCTAGTTGAAAATTGAAAATAAAAGAGAAACGACAAACCACCTAGGATTTATTCATCGAAAAGTCTTTTTCGAACAAGAAGAGTCGCTAGCGAAAGAAATCAATTTCACGTCTATTTGGTTAGATCATTAAAATTTAAGTTTGCCTTTGATGTTTACTAGCGACTGCAAACACGTATACTACTGTTCTTGTTTTTTTTTTTTTTTTTTTTTTGAGATTTGGTTCATTCATAACGTTCGCTTGAAGCGTGATCAAAAGTTACGTCGTAAACTGCAGTCGTAAAACCTCCCAAACAAATTTTTGAATAATGCCACAATAGCTGGTGCGTTTCAAGGTATATATACGCATCGCAGAGTATGCTCCCGAGAGGTTACGTACGCTAGACTGACTTACACCGATTACATTGAAACGCGACGCGCCATCTAGGAACTTTTAACTGGTTGTGTTGGAAAATATAACTAAAATTTCATGTCTTTTCCATATACAGTAGGCGCACGATTACTTGCCAGTTTTTGGGGCTATAGGAGAGGAAATTTCTTGGAAAACGACATTACTTTTCTACCTGCTCGGTACATAAATGTATATCTATAGGAAGACACGCATTAGTGTGCGTAAGCGTCGGGGTGTAGGGGAATAGGCTAATCTGGCAAGCAACGTAAGGGCAAGCAATCGAGAACGCACCGTATTTCGCTTTAATTCGTAGTTGCGCATGATATTCTCTTTATTTTGCAAGTACCCACCAATCTTCATCGTATTTCCGTTATAAATAAAAAAGGAATATTTCAGGCGCAGCACAGCTACCTTTCAAAACAATAAGAAAAGGGACCGCAGTTGCGGGCACGGGTAGAAAAAAATGAACTGTCGCTTACAACATGAAAGTTTGTCCCGAATAATGATAAGAATGTGAAACTATCGGAAAAGCTTGCATTAATTTCAACCAATATAAAAATACTCTTTAAAATTGATTTCGAATGGCAAATATTGGAAGAAAATTGCTTTTGGATTATTTAAGTTGTTAAATAAGTATGAGTACGAGGAAAAGTGAATTTCACACTTTTTTCGATTACGATTTCAGGGAATCTGCACTCGTTAATACTTTTAAACTTTCGCGTTGTCACAATGTCGATTAGCAAATGCGTTCATTCATTCCCTGGTAAGAATTGCCGGTAATGGAATCACGGACTAGCACTGGTTCTTACTAGCATATACTGGTTACCACTACTGGTAAAACGTTGAATCGAAATCTGTGTAATAAGAGTGTAATCTGTGTAATAAAAAGTGTTAACATTGTATTGCAGTTGAATAATATACGCCAAAACTGGTTCCATCTTATGAGAATTTTACGCAAATGGATAGTATTTTGAAATAAGCTCTCAAAAGATCAATATCACAATCCAAATTGAGTATAGTAACAAGTCAAGTACGGAAGAAAATAGTTTTGATTGTAATTTACGAATAAATCGTGACATAAATATTACGTAAGTACAATATTAACACAGTATTTGTTTGAAGTACCGTAACAAAGCATAGCATATATTACAACATTAGCTTAGTGCCGTTGTTGAGTGCTTGGCCAGTAATACCGTGGCGTTGGTTAATTTCTGCTAGGGTTTGCATATCATTACAGGCAATGCTGTTGGTGTGCATTAAGATCTCATAACTCTATTCGAACAGAATACACGTAGAACAGCTTACAGTAATCATAGAAATTAGTTTAATAATTTATCAACTCATAAGTAAAAGCAGAAATAACAAAGGAAAAGCTCCACAGTAATCATCTGCATTCTCAGACAGAAAAAGTACCAAACGTATATAAAACAAAAAACTATTTACCCAAATCGAAATGAGATTTACTGGACCACGTTCGCAATACAGAGGCAAAACAAAAGTCTCCGACGCAAGGGTTCAAAAATAAATGACGCCTCGAAAGTCAAAGCAGTGTACCGCTTATTTACCACTCCAAAGAAAGAGAATCTTTCGCTCGAATAAAGTAGCTATATCTATTGAGGCGAGTAGTCGAATGTCTTTTATGCCATTGCCTCTCTTTCTCGCTTTAAGTTTGATTAAAATCCTGTCGGCGAAAAGTCAGCCGCAAGGCATTCTCGTTACCCTATCTCGTTTTTGCCACGATCGTTCGACTGGCGAACGAAAAAAAGTACAATCGCAATCAGCGCGCGAAAAAAAGCCAGCTTACCAGAGACACAAGACTAAGTCGTAGAAAACAGCCAGTGGGAAAAATGAGAGTCCGCAGGTGCGCTCGTTACAACAGCTCTCCGCTGCATACTGATTGCCACGTTCTTCTTTCCTCCTCTTCTTCTTCTTCTACCTCTTCTTCTTCTTTTCTCCTGCTGATTCTACCTCGTCTCGACGCAACAACTTCTTTTTCGCCTACTTTACTTTTCTCACCTCCGACTTCCTGTTTACGCCCACGTCGGATCGTTGCGTCGACGGTAATGGTGCGAGAGGGATATTATACTAGAAGAACTTTCCTCGAGATCCTTACTGAAGGTATAACTAATTTAGCCTTCGAAGCGCCGTTGTCACGCTTACTCATTCAAAACGAACGAGACGGACTCTAGATTCGTGAAAAAAAAAACAGGTCGATTGTAATTTAAAGAGACTTTCGACAATTTAAAATGCTAATAAGCGTGACGTATTTATTATTGGCGGTATTATTGTCGAGATCTTTGTGGAATTGAATAGACTTTTTCCTCTTCTTTTTCTCGAGGTCTTTTCAATTCTCAGGTGCGAAAGAAGAAGGAAAAAAGGGTCTCGTCCACGTCGTTCCCCTACCCTTCGGGCGAGAAGTAATTATCGCCAAGGAAATAAATGTGATAACCGCAAAAACGAGCGATAAGAAAATTTTTATATTTCATTCCTCCCGCAAATGAATCACTGAATTTAGCGAGTCTCGAGGATAACCACCTCTGTTTGCGCCATAAATCTCCCTGTATCTCGAGGCCCTATCGCAGTCCTTTTGTTTTTGCACGCCCAGAACTCCCTTCTTTCCAGCCAAGCCAAAAAAGACGAAAAGAACCGGCTGCTTTTAAACAATCTTTAGGGCGCTTAATAAACTTGGGATAATCATTCCGAGAGCCTTCTTTGCAGTTTATGTTTTGTAGAAGGAAAGTTCGCGAGACGCACCGATGAATAGGATAGCTTACGCGAACGAGCGTTTATTAGCGCAAAAGCTCTCTCTCTGTGCACTCGATAAGTCTATCCTCTGCGTAAGAGACTTTCCTCTTTATGTGGATGCACATGTGTGTGTACGTGTGTACACAAGGAATCTCAAGATCGAAATATCTTATTCCCGAAGAAGGGAAATGTCAATAGCAGAGGGCGTCGTCGCGTTTTATTGCAAATCAGTCGCAAGATGCAGACTGCTTGGGTGGAAAATTCGCTCGGCGTTGTTTGTCGATGGGACACCGTGTCTTTACGAGAAAAACGCGATGTCGCACCTGCGGTTTCGCTTTGTTACTTGACCTACGTGAGATTTATGTATATATGTATATACACATTTGCGACGGTGGAAGCACGTTTCAGTTCGGTCGGATAAGAAAGCCTGACGGGGATCGAATGCTAATAGGGGATGAACTTCCTACTATTGAATGTAGCTACTCTTTTTTATTTTTTTTTAACTAGAATTTCGCTTGAATTTCGTTTACGTATGCTGGTTACGTTGATTATCGTAGAAAATGACAATGAATAAGCGCTTAAATTTATTCCGTAAGAGAGAATTTTTACTCTCAGGAAAGGTCAATCGGGAACTTTACTGTATGGAATGGGATAGAATATATATAACTGGTGATACTCCTCACTAAGTTACGATTTCGATTTATTTTAATCTAAGTAAAAATTATTTTTACACTGAAAAACTGTAGATAAATTGACAACTTTCAAGAGTGTTTTGTTAACTGTAGTAAACTGACTAGTTAATAATTATCTTTACGTTAATATAAAAAATGAAATTATGATAATATTTACTTGTAGTTGAATATGCAAAAAAAAATTATGTTTAGTTTTTCAACGATTTTTTTGAGGGGAAGGAATGGAATGTGTTAATTAATATTTATACACAACATTTCAATTTTACAAAACGATTTTTTTTATTGACAAAATAATTATCAATGTTTACATTATACTATGCCGGTGATCTCGGTCGTCAAAGGCATTTGAAATGAAAAAATTATACAAATTATTATTTTTCATTAGTTTGTTTTCTACAATACGACAATAGTTCAAACAATACTTTTCCGAACTTGTTTCAGTTCATATAAAAGGCAATTTTATAAGGAATCTACAACACTTTGATTTATTTCGATCAGACTCTCTCATTTTTTACTCTAATCACCGGCATAAACAACCAAAAATCGAAAAAACCAAAACTCGAGAAAAACGGCTTTAATGTCTACTCGAGCGGTCGCACCTACTCGACGGGCGGTCACTAAATCTGTTGTAGCTTCGGAAGTACGTGAAATTTTACTTTGAAATTTTACACACATATTCGCGAATAGTTTCAGAATCGATATAAGCAAAAAAACGCGATTTGTTCAGGCCTGTAAACCAGACTTCCCCCTCAAGTTATAGTCTGTGAGCTTCGCAAGCCTGGCCACAAATTTTGAAAAAATCATGTTCTATGATTCTTACTGCCAGTTAGCGATTTGTTTCGAAACTTACAATATATCAGACTCGAACTTTTCCGTCGCGATTAGGATTAGATGCGATAACATACGCCTATTTGTACGAAAAACAAAGATTAAATGAAAGATACGAGTCGCACGGATTGGATGTTTTACTGCTTTACTATTGATTTTCGAGATGTGCGAATACTTGCGATGAATCTGAAGCGTGTCGCGGCTTGAAAGGCACAATTGCCGAACAGAAAATATATACAATACCCGGAAACTCAATCCAGTTTACGGATCTTTTTACGAGACCGTGATTCGATCCGGTATTAACACCAACGTCGTACGCGTATAATTCAACCGCAAGACACAAGGAAAGACGTCGGCTCGAAGTAGAAAAGTACTACGATACTATTATTCAGCCCTATGGCTGCTGCTGTAGTCAGATATAATACCTCGACTATGTCTTCGCAATAAAAACTTTACTCTCTTTCTCTGTCTTTTCGAGCATAGCCCCTTCATTTTATATTTCAATTACGCGTCTCATAGCGATAGTAAAAATTCCCGCCGCGATAAAAAATTCAAATCCTTAAACAGCTTCCAATGAAAGCGTGAAACAATACAAGTACATCTCTATCTCGCGCTCCGTATTTCTGCTTCACTTTTAACGTTCGAAAAAATTGAAGTAGAACTTGACTCACGAGACTACTTCCTACTTAAAAATCTCGACGCTTCGCCTTTTCGCTTTAAATGCTAATGCCCCACCCTCTCTCTCTCTCTCTCTCTCTCTCTCTCTCTCTATCCATCGCCGTATATATAAATATCGCTTCACACGCGTGACGAGGGAACAATAAAAACTCTCTAAGCGTACAAGCGAACATTTGGAGAAAAAAAAAGCAATTAACGCACACTCAGCTGCATTATGCGAATCATTTGCGATTACGAGAGGAGTTGTATCTTTCGTCGCCTGAAGCGTAGACTTGGACTAATTAAAAGCACGCTCGAATTAACCTGAGATAACGAGGCGGTATTCAGAGGCCGCGCTGGATTTCGCACTGCGGTGCAGCCGTTGTTCGCTCCTTCCCTAATTGATAGCTGCTGCGGAGAACAAAGTTCGTCGCTTTCGTGCGTTGTATAGACACGTACGCAGACACACGCGAAGATACACCTGTTGAAGCGATGCACAGCTCAGCTCCTTACTTCCGAGCGTTTTTATAAAACTTTATTTCCGGCGGCTTTTTTTTTTCCTCCTATTCCTCGGTGTAACGGATGATGTAGTATACGAGCTAGATGTAAGCTCGAGGCGACGAATCGTTTCAGGTAAAGAATAACGAGACAAGCTCGTGATTCAATATGTATGTACACGGTATCCGTAAATCGAGCACGGGAGGAAATCGAAGTGTCAATTATTTCTTTTCTATTTTACCTTCGTTATAGATGCGAAATGTACGAGTAGGTTCGTGAAACACTACGTGCCGCCTTTGATGTTTAATCGACTTTTCGACCTGAAAACGAAGAGACACTGTGATGTCTCGTTTACAAACACGCATCTTCGGGCTATTAATTATACTACGATGTCTATGTGTTTGTCTGTGTATAGCGATATAGAATAACTTTATGTTCGCTATCGGCGATACGCCACGTCGTTGTTTTATTCTCGTAATGGAGTATACGAGACGCGGGATTATTTGATTTTCTCTAGCCTTCGTCAATGGGAAATGCAATTATACGTGAATATCTGCCGTTGAAAATGAATTTAGCAAGTTTGCACGCTATTGTCAAATTGTCGATAACATTTAGGCTGCTATGGTAATATTTATCTGCGAAACATTGAATTTACGTAATTATTATTGGGTTAGTTTTGTACAGCTGTTAGTAAGTACATTTAGGGAATGATACATTGATATACAGATTGATTTATTGTTGTGTAATGGATAAATAATGAAAAGACAGAAGAATGGCAAATTATAGAATTTATACTCGAGATAATGTTTAACAAAAAATTATATGTTATCGACCTAAATTTCATAAATAGTCTGAAGTAACAAAAAGTGCAGCTTTGCAGATGTCCGATAACGTTGCATTATCAGCAAATTTTAAAATAACTCTTTTATATTAATAGAAAGTCTCAATGCAGGGCTTAAATAATTACTCTTTTTTTAATGTATAATATTATTGTCAGAAATTATAAATTTTTTATACGAACAATGTTAAAGAGTAAAGGTTGTACAGGGGAGAAGTGTTAAAGAATTAATTTGTTTATTTTTACATATCATTCGAAAAAAATTTCATTTTACTTAATATCCAGTAAAGTAGACTGTTATTTTTAGTTTTATCAATGCAATGCAAATGAAATTGATATATGCCTATCAAGCGCTCGATGCTTTACTTGATACGAGAATAGGTTGCGTGATACCAATAAATATCTATACTGCGGACTATATATATGAATAAATTAATTATATATAGATATATAGATGTTAATATATATTTTGTACACATTATATCTACACGTATATTGTTATAGACATAAAACGCTTTTAATACTATGAATATAATGCAGTTTAAAGGATCAAATGAAAGAGACATTCTTATTTTAAGTGACTATATTGATACAGAATAACTTTAGAATAATAAATTATCAACAAGTATGCTGTGTCAAAAGGTTTTAACCATAATTTTCTCTAAAAAGAATAAAATTGACTAAGCTATGTCAAACAGTTTATAATTATTTTTCCGAAGGATGAATCTAACTTTAATTCGAATCAAATGCATATATGTTGATAGCAGCGTAGTACTAGTAGAACATCTTTAAGATTTTAACCTTAATGAATCATTTTTTAACTCCCTCTACAGACTAAAATCACGCATCAACTAAATTAATTATGATTTTTAAATACAATTTAGTAATTTTTATTTTATTAAAATCTTTATATTATTATTAGTTAATTAATATTTTTACGCTAACTATAATCTTCATTTATATTAAAGGTCTTGAAATATTTGTTGTCCAAACGAACAAAGTCTTCGCTGCAAACGATTCTTTCTATCAGTTTACGATTAAAATATAACTGTTATCATTGCTTATTCAACGAATTTGATATTTTTGAACAAGAATTCAATAAATTCCTACATATCGCGCTTTTCGCTTTCGATTTTATGAATGAAGTGTTCATAACGATAATTTACTTTATTTTTAATTGAAAGATATTAATAAGTTTGATGACCGGGCTTTATCAAGTATAAATAAGCAACATTATCGAAGGCAATTTTGAAGTGCCTTAATTAAGTCCGTGGAAATAGCGATAATAATACTAAAATAGACCCGCAAATCTCAATAATTTATTTCGAAAGATTACGAAGCAAAAAAAAGCTTACGAATACAAGCATTAACTCATTTAGTTATATTTTCATTCAATTCAACGCCCTCAGACAATCGAACGTTACATTGAAATTTTCTGTAGATTCAAACAAATCTTTCAATATCAGCAATAATCTGTATAGCTACGAGATATACACTCCTCGATTTATTCTCTTCGTTTCCCGCGCTAAATTCAAATTACGTATTATACATCGCACATTAACAGGCAATTACGCAGAGATTCTCGGTAAAAGCCTTCTCGAATTCAGTCTATAGCAAAAGGATCGTCTGTTCATATGCGGGAGCGGCATCGGAAAACAAGTGATACCCCTGCCTAATGGATCCACAAAATGTATATATATATATCGCGCGTAATCCAAAGCCGATCTCCCGGCGCAGCTGGTCGTGCTTTAATTGGAAAGTTGTCCGCGCTAAAATCCTGACACGCTCATGTGTATATCATGTCTGCAATATATACATCATGTTTGCAGAGAACTCGTCGATCGTTTGCTAATGACATTTGTGCGTAATCTGTGACTGCGGTTGTCTTGAGTGTCTATGAATTTGAGACGTTATCTTATTTGGAAATTCTTTTTCAAGGAATTTTTTTGTCGGCAAAAGCATTCCGTAATATTTGCGGTTATTATAATTCGAGTACCTTTTTCTGTGTCAATTAATAGTTTACGCTATAAACAAATTTTACGTGTAAAATTTGATATAACGTATTTTATGCGTAACATCTACTATATTGTTAGAAAAAATTAGAATTGAATAAAACGGTCGATACGAAAGAATTACTTTGAAATTTAACAGATTTAATTCTTGAAAAATATAGAATTTTTTTTAAAAAACTCTGAATAATTAAAATAGTTTAGAATTACTCAAAGAATCCATTGAAAAAGATTTTTTGAGAGATTATTAGAAAACTCGATCTTCAAAATAATAGAATAGGTATTAGTACGCGAATTTCTCTGAATTTATGTATAACCATAATTCCCCGCGAAAAGAGACCGTGTAACATTAAAAGGTTTGCAATTTCTCTCTTTGAAGTTATACCTATACACATATAATTTGCAGTTAATCAAAGAGTACATAGAATAATTACACACATTTTCACAGTCGAATAAGCTATTAAAAGGATATAATAAAATAATAATTAACAAGTACTGGAAGTACACGCGGCTCAAATAAATATATCTCACCTGAATTTCAAAGCAATTTAACAACGTAATATAATAGCAGGGAATAAAATCAAGAGAAAACCTCTGCCAAATTAAAAGCTATTCAACTCCTCCCACGTAATATCCATATACCAAATAGCAAAATCCCCCTCAAAGAAAACCATCTCGCAAACAAATCGCAAACTTTCTCACTCCCGCTACCACCCCCGCATCTCTCTCATCTCCTTCGAAATATTCTTTCCTCGGGGTTTCAGAGCTCGCGACAGCCGTAGAAATAGACCAAACGGAGTTCTGACGCATGATGGAGTAGCTGCTCCACCTTCCTCCTTCTCAAAGATCGACGAGGCAATCGCGAAACGAACGAACGCCCACGAGGAGAAAGAAGGGGGAAGGGGGAGCAACAACTTTCCCTGCAGTTTGTGCTTGTCCCTCCTGTCAACACTCGAATATGCATACAATCCCTAACCGAAATTTATCCTTTCGCGGAAATCTGTATACAGCGTTACGTCTCTATATACATAGAGATCACAGCTCTCTGGTCTTGAAACTCCCCGTGTACATTAGAAAGCTCAAGATCGTCTTGCGGTTATGTGCGAACACCGAGGGAGGATCACGGAGCTGGAAACCGCGATACGGTACCGCAAACCTATACCTATACCTCCTTTCATTGTGTACTCGCCTGTATTCCCCTCTACATATACACGCACACACATACGTGGGAGAACGTTCAAAAGGAGCTTCATTGCAATTCTTACATTGTTTAACGCGCGACTCATCCTGGAAATTAATGGTCCTTGTACCGCGTTGCTTCGGAAATGCCTTTCCCCGCAGTGCGCTTGAAAAAAAACTACTCCTTATGATCGATCGTCGAGAGTTCGCTGAAGAAGACAACGACGCGAAAAGTACATCGCGCAGCTGGAACGAGAAGGAAAAAGAAAAAGACGGACAGAGAGATAAACAGAAGATTGTTCGAGCGAATACCAGCCGTTTGCGCGCAAAAAATTCGAATATATTCCGCGAGAACGTTGCTACCGTTCGAATATCTTTTTTTTTTTTTTTTTTGTTCATTCTTCGTCGGGAATTTGTCGACAAAAAAAAGAAGAATAAGAGGAGGAAACAAAACATGCATAAACATCAACTGTGCACGCGCGCGCGCGAGCGCTTCATCTCATAACGAAATCGCGACGATTCTTCGTCGGCGATCGGAAGCATCGTAACGTGGAGCAAAAATTTCAAGCCTGAATGCCCCGTTAATTCGACGACTCGCGTTGTATTCACTCGCTCCGCTGCAATAGCGAACGGAAGAGAAGAGAAACGAAAACAAGAATTAATCGCATTCACTGAGTGACGCTACGATCGTTCGAAACTATACGCTTACGGACGTGAGCGCAGATCCTCGATTACAGCAACGCGCAAGCTTTTAAAAATTTCTCTCTTCTAACCGAACGAAGAAAAGGAAATCTCCGCTTGATGCACATTACGTTGGAACATTTCGCGATGGAAGTCGAGGAAATGAAAAGCGAGTCTCGACATTAACTTTGCGATCGAAGAAACTCCGGTATTCCGTGACACGCAAACACGTGAAACTTCGTACAGGTTGAAGGAAGAAGGGAGGGGGGAAGGTAAAGTTCGATTTCCGAGTAAGAATAGGGCGAATGCAAAGCTCCGCAAAGCTGAAAAAGGAGGCGGATGCGCGCGAAGCCGCAGCAAAGGACGCGAAGACGTAAACAGAGGAAATCTGTTGGAGATGGAAAGGAAATTCGTTTGCGCAAGCTCTATGAATAAGACGCTATGTGTACGGGATGATCGAATATACAGAAGGAAAGGGCAGATGCTGTACGATTGTTTTAGAATTCCCTTTTGAATACGAAAGTTTTTCTTTGGGAAAGATACTGATCCTCGTGTCTGCAGAGGTATGTCTCCGGCATCCGGAATATCTGTATTTTAGTTCGAAAGACATATTAATCTTGATAAATATATGCTTTGGTAGTCATTTTCCGTATTGTTGGTCGATTCTATGGGGATATTGGAAATAATTCAATAGCTTTTCTTATTTGAGAAATTATAGAAATATTTTTAAAACATTTTTAGACAGTAGATTTTGATGAATTTCATAGATTTACACGCATTTTTCACTCTGTGAATCGAAAATCGTGAAAATTTCCTTGATTTTCTGGCGATCCGTTTTTCACGTCAATGATGGTATAATTATGAACTTAAAAATAATGAATATTAATTTTACTTTCAATATTTAGTGTATGTCCGCTAATAATTGGTTAAGTTTTGATGGCGATTTTTGTATGGAGTGAATTTTCTGTGATAGGCATTCGAATTAAGTGAATATTCACCGTTTAATACGGCTATTTTTCACTGTAAGTATTTCACTGATTTATAATTAAAACTCACTATTTAAAACAGTGATCTATAGCTGTATGGAATCCACTGGTTTCATAGTGAAAATTACAGTGAAAATTGCATGTTAATTGGAAACAATGATTTGGTAGTATGGAATAATGAATATTTGTAGTATTTGTTTCAAAATAGCGCATTTACACATATTTTTTGTTGCATACTTACAGCATTTTAAAATTGTGAAAATACACATGCCAAATGTCACTATTTCAATGTTAAAGAGCATAAATTCAGTATTTCCTGGATTTGCTTATATGTATGCACTAATGAGTGTATTACTGTTAAGATTATATTAATACCTCCAAAGTATCTCGAATGTAATAACTAATGACTGATTTTACAATATTTAATGATAGTTAATCGTTCCAACGTTAAAAAGAATGAATATGTCTGAAAGCAAAATCATGCGTATATAATTATAAGCATAAGCAAACTATAGATAGTATTATTTAAATTTTCAGAGTAAATGATCGAGTATTTGTTGATTAAACGATGATGTATTATCAAGCTTATCGATGATGAATATAAGTGGAAAATTTAGGAGTAAATGTACGCGCATACTTTGTTGATTAAATGTGACTGCGGTTGACATTTCCAAACAAACGCAATGTAATTAGTTAACGCGTTCGAATGACGTGGCAATTACGGTTAAAATTCAGTTTAAATGAATTTTCGAAATCGAATTTTTGATTTATTGCTCCGCATTACACCTCGGCGATAAATAATAATTATTATTTAATTTTCGCGCAAATCAATAATCGATCACTTTCGAAAATCTAACAGTGAATATATATATATATATATATACATCCAGTGATTTTCATAGCTTCGCCTCCACAAAGCGCACTACTCCTCAAGGCTCTGAAATAAAAGCCAAGGAAAATATACCTTTAATTTTCCCCATGACTGAACAAAATTATAAATCAAGCAAATCCCATTCCTTCATCAAAAACTCCAGCTCGCCTTATTCTCAACTGATCTAACAACCTCCAAGTTTCTCCTTGATCAATATTAAATCTGTCCCCTAATAAGATTCGACTTTCCTAATTAAAAATAAAAGGAAAAATTCCGCATACCTGAACGCAGCTTAAAAAATCCGTGCCCCTCCAAGCACATCAGCGACAACAAGATTACGAAATTTTTAATCACATCCACATATATCGACTTTTATTCCGCAAAGATTCGAGCACACTCAACTTTCGCCCTACTGCTTTTCCATTACTCGTCGCCGCGTTCGCGGAAATAAAAAAACAAACCAACGACTCGTCCTCGCGGGCAAAAGAACTCGCGAAAAGAACTTTAACCGTTGCTCGTGAAATAAAAAAAAAAAAAAAAAAGAAAAGGGTAGTATATACGTCGTGTACCTTCCTTTTGCCTCAGCTCGACGATCGAGGGAAAAGCTCGCGCTCACCGAACGGAAAATAAGGTGCGTGTGCAGTACTCTATCTCGCGTATCGCGAGAGGAACGTAGGGAAACCCGCCGGAGAGCTTTTATTTTCGCGCAGTTGTAATACTAGTCGACGTGAATTTTCCGCTTTACGCACTTATAAAATCGCGCTCGCGCGCAGCCGACTTATGCAAACTAAAAAGAATCTACTTAGGAAGGCGAGCGTGATTCGAATTTGAATTTCTTATTTTTTACGATCGCAAGAAGAGAGAGAGAGAGAGAGAGACGAGAGGCTGCACAGTGTGCCATTTGATTTTACGCGAGCAGTTGCTGAATCGCGCTCGGCTGTGAATTTATTTTACTCGAAGCTTCTCTGTCTCTCTCTCTCTCTCTCTCTCTCTCTGTCTCTCTTTCCTTTTATTCGTCGCCGTTAGCTTATCATTAGCCTCGTTATGACGTTGATTCGAGCGATTTTCTTTTTATTCGCTAATAATGTACAATGTACACATGTACCGGATGAAATTTCGCTGCTCCACGCCAGCGGCCGAGTGAATTCGAACGGTAATTAGAGTCTCGTTGCGAGTGATTGATCGCTTGATTTCAGGCGGAGCCAGCGCTAATGTACGACAGCGTTCAAGTATTCGCCGTAGGCTTGCGAACTCTGGAGCAATCTCATGCCTTGAGGCCGATGAATATTTCCTGCGAGCTAGAGCATCCCTGGGACGGTGGACTATCTCTGATCAACTACATCAACTCGGTATGTTACACTCAGGATATACATTATATATAACGTCTATAAATATATGACTTTCTTTTTTTTTTAATTCTCGATATATACACAGTCGATTTCGCTCGCGGCGATACGTTTCATTTTCATTCGCTAATGAATTTCCTTTGACGATACACGCTTCGATAAGTGGATTTAATAATATTCTCGACGGAACGATTTTGCGGCAATTGACAAAGACGACGATAATGTGTTTTATTGTAGGGAATATCGACTGTACAAACACAGCGTTTATCCGTATTGGCTATCGTTAATAATATTTCCGAATCTCAAAAAAGCTCCCCGCATAAAACTGAATTGATATTCACGTTTCGAGCTCCGCCGGAAATTCCGCCGAGAATACGCGCAAATCTCCGCCAGAGATACGGATGTTTCGCGAAAAACCGTATAGCGCACACTCATCGTTTCAATATCGCCAAATACTTCACTTTCCAAATGCGTATAATATCTGGCTCTCGATCGCATCGATTAAATTTCGAAATATCATTTCGAACGATATATTCGATAAAGCTCTCTTCGCAAAGAAAAAAAAATAATCAGGATTAGACAGCTACTCCTTTCCTTGTCTATATATATATATATATCTATATATAGATTTGCTGGCGAAGCAGATTGTCAAATGCTTTATGGAGCTACGAGGTTCGGGTAAAAATTACCAAAACTTCTTCAATACTCTCTTCCTCGCGATGCCGGAGACATAAGAGTCTGCTCGCGGGTCTTACCGTAAATTATCGCCACCGGCCGGAAAGATCCTGGCGACGCGCCAAAGCGAACGATATCCGGCCGCACAGCAGCTCTATCCGTCGTATCGCGAGAAAATATTTAGCGCGTGTATAACGTATTGACCAAAAAAAAAATTGTGTACGATTCCGTATCGACGGTCGAGTCACACTTGTGTGTAAGCTTGTAACGATGGCATCGATATATATTTTCGGTAGTATTCCCTAAAAAAAGCGTCAATAATAATAGCCTTCTGGAAAAGCTCTGTGCATTGAGTCAAACGAAGCTTTCCATATCTCTCCACACCGGTGGACTTTGCGTATTTGCGTAGGTGTATATACGGGCGATTCTCTCACGAGCGATTGTTTAAACGAATTGTTTTTTTTTACATTTTGAAAAGATTTATTTATTTATTTATTTCATGATTTATTTCATTATTTATTTATTCAACAGAAAAATATACAAAGTAAATCATATACAGGTACCACCAAAATTTACCTGTACACAGGTTGGCACTTACAAACTTACATACTAACTTAAAACTAAAAGTCCCAAATATTGTGAAGATATATTTTAATACGTGCGTAATAAAACATTCAAATAACCAACGTTTAATTTATTAAATGCAATTCATTATAATAGATGAACATAAAACAATTTATATTTCGTATTCTAAGACAATTTTAGATCTTATATAATTTATATATTTTTAGACGTTTATGTAATATACTGACAAGTTTCAATGAATTTTATAAATATTTTATAGATATTACAATGTAAAAAATTAAAATTTCTTCTAGATTAGACTAGTTGAAAAAATTCGTAACGTCTTAGAGAAATAGTTGTGACGAAAATTATTATTTAATATATCTGACTTAATTTAAAGAATCACTTACTTTAAAAGTCATATACATCTAGAAAATGTTATTTGCGAATAAAATCTTAAAAGTTCCATAAGTGAGATAGCGATCTTCGATATGATATCAAGAAAATTCATGGTCAGACATATAAGCAATGCTAATATGCCTATAAAGTTAGGTCACAATAAGTCAATCGGTCTACCAGCTATAGAAAATTATTCAAATGAATGTTACAAAAAAAGTATTAAACTACATATAAACAGCCTTGGAGATGTATTCGACGATCCAAAACTACTCAGAATAATAAGATGCAATTTTTATTTTGAACACTTTGTAACTTATATAAAATTATTCCGAAAATTCTAATAAAATTCAAGGAAGCTTGCAGAAATATGATAAACAACACCAAGGAGAAAAAATTGTTCAAAGCGATGATCTGTCGGAGAATCGCCCATATATATCGAACGCACTCGAATAAATAGGCTTCCGGGTACGCGAGAGAGCAAATTGTTTTAATATTGTGATGAACGATCCGTCGCCGGCAGAGTCCTTTTGTAGCCTGCAGAACACACTTCCATAAAGCTCGTCCCCTAATTCACTGCTACAGTATATATACTCTGTCGCGTGTATCTCCTCTCATCGTAGTACGTATATATGTATATATATATATATACCGATACGGGCGAATTTTCTATTCGCTAAAAAGCAGCAGCGTTTGATACGTCCAAAGCGCAGTTTACACTGCTCTCAGCTCTGAGCGAATCGCTAGACGATTACGGATGCGTGTATATATAGATGAGCAAGCGCGTTGAACGTTCTTGTTTCGACTCGTGGAATTTTTAATTGTTACTTTTTTTTGTTGCCGTGTCTGGCTTTCATTTGTGGAATTTTTCGGATGGCGGGAAATCCAATTTAACGAGAGAGAGAGGGAGATATTTCAATCAAAGTTTTCGGGGCGAATGACTTTTGAATAAATTAGAGGTGCGTGCTTTGCGCTTTAACTTTGTTGAAGTTTCTCAGCTTGTTTACTCGCGCGTGTATTTACGGCTTGCCGCAGAATATGAATATTTATACGTGGATATCTTCCGAAAAAATAATAACGAAGGTAATGAGAATAAACATCGATTGCACTGTTGCGTATCGACTGGACGTTAACCCCATTCGCAGTGGATGTTTGTACATCGATGGGACGTCAAAATTAATGGATTTTTATATTAAAATGACATATTCATGAAACTTATATTACGAATTTGAATCGACATTGTAAATTCGAGTGTACTTAAAAAAGTGCGTTAAAATTAAGATCCAGGCCATTTTTTTAATAGCGTATAGCTTCAAAGATAGAAGAAGAGTAAAAAATTTATGTAAAAACGTCTAAACTTCAGGGAGTACACTATAAGCGTCTCACGGTTAAATAATAAAAATTGTAATACAAAAGTTACACCGCTCGCAGGGGATGAAGCATATCCGCAACTTTCTTCCCTTGCGCACGACGGCATATTTCATTGACTTTTACATCGCCCTTAAAATTCTCTGCGCTCGCGAGAGGATTAAGCTTCCACCAAGAAAACTGGCGCAGTTTTCTTGTACTATACCAGAGCGTCGTTGTCGTTGAAAAAAAAGAGGTATAGACACTGCAACGCAAAAAGTCCAGTTTTCGCAAATTGTCGCTGAGCTGTGTATGTATATATGTATACATTTATATATATATATACATAGAACGAAGCGCGTACGTGACTTTTGCGTGGCTGCAATCGGACGCAAAAAAACTTGGCCGACGTCCGCGGAGGTATACGTGTGTGCGAGTATGTATATATATACACGTTCGCGACTTGTAACGCCACTAGTCGTGTGAAAAACGAGGAGAGTGTCCGTCGCGAGCTTGTTGTTGTCCACTGCTGTGTTCTGAACGATATATGGAGACGGTTGCTCTGTGTTCCGGAAAAAAATGGTTTTGCTGAAAGTATTATTGCAGCGGACGACTATCCTAGTGGAAATGCATTCTGTGAAAAGACTTTCAGTTCAGTGCGGAGCTTTTAATGGCGAATGATAAAAAAAAAATGTGCTCACGCATTTATTCCACGAAATATGGAAAGATGAGAGTCGAGTTCTCGTAGAAATCATTAGCGAAACGCTAATTGACTATGGCATAACATCCGAAGGTCTCGACGGATTTATAAGTAATAAGTCGGACTGTTCAAGGAAAATAATCCAAGCGAATTCAGAAATTTAATGCATTACTGTCAGCGTGACATTAATTGCAACCGAATTGTGCGAAGAGAGATTGATTCAATTTCCCGATTTAAATTTATATTCAAGTGTTGCGAGAAGAAAACTTTCGAAATACTATTCTCGGCTATTCGAGTGTGACGGATTTTTCGAACAATCGCAACGATTCCAATTTCTCCGAACGATACGGACATTCGACATCGTATAACCGCACAGTATTCAACTCTATACCTCAATTTAGAGCGCGAACTACAGTAAGACTACACCACTTATACCGAACAATTTCTCTGAGCTTAATTGCCGCAGACGAAAGTCCAAAACACCTCGACGATCCAGGAAAGTAAAAGCTCTCGGACACTTTCGAGAATTAATCAGTCGTCGTCGTCGTCGTCGTCGTCGTCGTCGTTCCCGTCGTCGCCCAAAGTTATTATACTCCGTAGGAAAATCATAATTATGGTAATACCCGCTCGTTCAAGCTCCCATGCATATATGCACACGCACATTAAGATTCGTTCGAGCGCGCTGCAATGCGAATAATAAATTATACAGCTTGCGCGCACGCGTGTATGTATATCCCTGCCGTCGAGCCCATTTTCGACTATTAAAGTTCATAATTAAGCGACGTTCATTTCTCCGCGACGACACGTTAATGGCGATGCCATGGGAACTTGTTTTTTTTTACTGTCGCGCGGTTGCAGCTACCACCGCTGTATCGTGCTTTTGATGCTCTTTTAATGGAGCGAGCTTGCAAGCTTAAGCGATAGAAGAATTCGATAAGCTTTATTTTGTCTATATGCAATCTGCCTTTAATTAGAGCGAAGTGATATTATCGTGTTGCTTTTTAATTTTTAACGCGCTCAAAAGAAAATTGTTAGTATAAGAAGGAGAATTTATCGTTTGATTCCAAAAAATTATTTATTTGAATACTGAATTGAATTTGAATTTAGTTTGAGTTAATTTTAAATTACCATAAATTTTTGTTTAAACATATGAATTCAATATGCGTCATTCTCTGATTGATTTACCAGATAATAATTTTGATAATAACTTTTGCTTATCACTGTATTTTACCTTCGTGAATTTTTCAAACATGTTTTCATGAAGATTCTCTCAGTTACAGCATGTCATAAGTAAATTACATTAAATGCACTAATAAGACTCTTAAGTTATAAGTTGGTCTAGGTTGACGGTAAACCAAACTATTCGGTCATCAGTCTCGAGATAAAAAATTCATGAAGATATGTGTTATCGATAAAAATATGTCTACGAAGGTTTAAAGTTGGGAATCGTGTTATGATTCTAACTGGAAATCTGGCACAATGTTGAAAACACATATTTTATGACACGATAATTAGAAATAGAACTTGACATAGAAAAGTTAAGACCTTTATGGACACTTTTATAATAGTGCAAGGTATCTTCATTTTTACAAGTTTTGACATTTTATGACTTAAAAATCCTTCGTGAAAAGAACCTAAAAAATCTCTACCAAAGAAGAATTTAAAAAAAAATTTCCGGTCAATTCGTCAGCGAATGACCCATATATTCAATTGGTATTCAATATTAAATACAAATGGAAGTGTAAACGAAACTTTAGATGCATAAAAATTATTTAGCGGTAACAATTCGTTTCAACAACATTTCTGTCGTTAAAGCTCGATTCAAAATATAAACAGAAATTTTAGACAAACGTCATTTTGGCGTACCGATGCGCGTGATATTATCATTTACTTAAGTATCATGAATCTATATGAATCGAGTAATACCGACGATGATCGCGAGATCATCGTCCATCACATAATTACTATTAGTACCACTATTATTATTACGGTCATGATTCTAAATCCAAAATATCCAGTGCTATCAAGACGTCCTAACGCGAACACTTAGACACAATGTCCTGGTATCCCAGAACTGATCGTACTATTAGATTAATAGCAGGACAGCTAGATTCCAATATGCGCTGTCGGTCGCTCCGTAATCGACTCGGAATATTCAACCTCGCATCTTCGAGCCAGAGAGATGGAGATATCCATAGCGATGACAGCTGCCTTCCCGTGGTATATATATGGAATGTCAAGGTGCCGTAACCTCGTACCTCGCTTTATATATCCATATGTATACCTATATATAGTGTGTATCTGTTTATAACACTGGGTTTTCGATGGGGTGGCGCATCGGACCATATACTGCATTCCGGGAGGAGTACTTGATGTTCGCAATAATCGTCGCCGATTTGGTTCTGAACAATTTTCTTTCTCTCTCTCTCTCTCTCTCTCTCTTGCTACGCTTTTGTTGTATCGCAAAGGGAAGTGTTGCGGACGACTATTTCCGAGCGACGGCAATTTGACTGTGGCACGAAAAAAATCGATTCGATATGCGACTGGGTGAATTCCATTCGGTGTGTACACGAATTTCGACAATGGACATAGCTTCGTAAGGTAGGCGAATTTTAGGTAATAATATGAAAAATTTTTTTATTCTCTTTATCCAAAGTTTCTAGTATTCAAAATAATCCCCTAACGGTTATATTCAATTCACACTCGAAAGAATGTTTGATGAATATTTGAGGTGTCGTGTACTTTGAATTTTAATAGCTTCAATGCAATTTATAACGTTTGTATCAATTGACTTCATCAGAGATTAAATATTCAAAATTAATTAATATCAATTGATAAGTAATAGGAAGTTTGCATGTACTTGACATCAATTTTATTTACAAATTAACTCGTCGAAAAGTTACGAAAAAAATTGGAAGAAATATATTCAGGCTCTTGAAAAAAATGATTACATTTAAGAAAACACAAAATATTTACTTCAAACAACTGAATTCTATTCTCTTTCGAAAAAGCAGTTTTTCAATAAATACATTCTCTTACACTTCTTTCGGTGTGTTAATTCATACCAACCCAATCCTTTCGCACAATGGATCACCGCGAAGTAAACACAACGAAACGAAAAAACGCACAATAGACCTGACGCGAGAACTGCAAAAAAATCGCACGCTCCGTAATTCATTCGAGGCACTAAACTTGGTTTTCTATTAAAATTAGCCAAATTAATTTGCATCGACGATGATTACTTCGCAAGCATTGTTTCCAACTAGTTAAAATGTGCATACAACCATAGACGCGTAATTCGCAAAATATCCACATACGTTATACCTCCGCAATTTCTGTCTCTCATACATCTCTCGTTCTGCAATGTAGCATCGCAACGATCATTAAAGCAACCAGTCGAGCGGGATCCGACTCACATCCTAACCATCGACAACCAACGCAATACATACCAAGTGACAACATCGCATCTTGTGCGAAGCTGTACATTCGTACGTGCGTGAAAAGGATAACTAAAAAGCCGAATATATATATATATACGTATATTTGGCTGCTCTCCAGATTTTCGTCATCAACATTGCAAAGGTTTCCGAAAATCGCGACGTGCATAAATAATCGAAAAAAGAATAAGCCGCTATGCTTCTCCTCCATCTCCCGCACTCGCGTGCTTCCTCCCACGCTCTGCAGCGAAGAATCTCGTTATCGCGACGCGAGAGAAAAGCGATTTTTTCGCGTGTGAAAAAGAGAAAGGAAATGCGAAAGAGCTGAGCTTTTAATATCCTCGGAAGTCAGAGTGCCGGAAGAAAAGGTGTCTGTGCATATATATAGTTGATTCGGCACTGCGGATGTTTTTTTTTCTTCCCGCCTCAGTACGATTCTTCGTACAAATGTACATAAGCGAGTTTATTTGCAAGCCGATCGAAATTAACGTCGAATCTCCCGAGAAAGAGTAGAGGGAGATGAAATTCGCGTAATCTGAAGGCAAACTGCGGAAGAAGCCTCGAAGTCGGTTTCTACGTCAGGACTTTTTCCGCTCCTCTTGAAAACTCCTTTAAACCTCTCGATCCATTCCGCGTTTCGGCGTGTCTTTTTCACCAGGCATAACGATTATATACACACGTCGACGTATATCGTTGTATATGGCTGGTTCTATGACAGCTTGATTGGGTATAACAAATTTTTTTCTTCAGAATTATTTTTCGGTGTTATTTGGTGCTGTCAGATTTTTTGGGTTGTGGTAGTTGAAAGGGATGCGTATGCAAAAATTATTACAAATATTCTATCAATAATTTGAACGAAAAATGTCTTTATTAAGTGCTACTAGTATTATTCATTGAATTGGCAGAAGGACTAAAAAGACCAGATGTAGCAGAATTTTGATATTTTTAAAAATTGTTTATTTTAATAAAAAATGTAGATACGCTGTGATATTTATTTTTCCAGTAACGTAAGTAATCTCTCTGTAAATGTTAACGATGCTAGACAAAGACGAATTCACGATTATACGTGAAAAATAGGCAGTTTAGTTATAATACGAGATAATCTGACTGATACCTTTATTTCAAACAAGAAACGGAGTTCACAAGTTACAAATTATGCAGAGAGTTTTATAGTCAATAAAGGTATCTTTAATAATTTGTTTATGCCATTTGAAAATTTGTATTTATGACTGAGATAGTTCATAAATTTATTGTCACTTATTTACAAGGCCTTGAAAGCATTTTATTCATAACTAACAGCAAATTCCACAACAAACTTCCTACAAATTACTGAAAATGAGCATAAAATACAAAAACATATTGAAAACGCCACTCTTCGTATCTTGAAAACGATTTGTAAAAAAATCTAAAAAAAAATCATGGATGCTGAGATGCAGTGCCAAAGAACAGTTTAAAATTAATTAGAAGAAAAAAAATTTTTTTAACGATCTACCTGTCAGAGAATCACCTACATATATAATATCGTTGCCCAAATCCCGAATGAGTTATTCAACATTTCCTCCCCGTTATTCGCTGCGGCTAATTCCGAAACGAATTTTCGACGTCTTTATAAAGTATACAGAAGCGCGGGAAGTGACTTAATTGAGTATAACGACGTTGTAATAGCTATAGGAACTACACTTATATATGTAAACGCGAATTCAGCGAGAAAGCTGAGCAGATCGAAATTCTTACTCTACACGTTCCTTCTTTTATTCGTCGGACCGTACGGTATATATATAGGTATCTAGATATATATACATCTGTATAAAGCTCCATACTTCCGTGTTAAATCCTGCTGTACACGATCTCGAAAAACTTTTCGCCGTGTCGACTGGAAATGGATTCTCTCTCTCTCTCTCTCTCTCTCTCTCTCCCCTTTTATTTTTCATCGGATTCGTACAATTTTAATGGGATTACGCGTGGGATTCTCGCGAATCGAATTCTCCGACGAGACTCAAGATTATTTTAAACAATGAAACATGCACTTACAAAGGAACAGCGAGGGCTATTAATTAACGAAAAAACTTTTTCTCTACTCGAAGACAAGGTACGAGCCTCTTTCTCTTTGACAATCACGCTGGAATTGAATTGAAAAAAGAGAGAGAAAAAAGGAGAAAGTTCAAACGACTTACAACCGCGAGGGCAAGTTTTTATACCGAACGAGCAATTATATCAATTTATTAGCGCGAGGGCCATTATCGCTCGGCTCACCGCAGTAAAGAAGCTCGGAAAAACTTCGAGGGACGAACGAGAGAAAGAGAGAAGACGGTTCGCTTCAGGGGTCTAAAGCGCAAAATCTAAGTGTAGAAAAGAGAGAGAGAGAGTAAGGGAAAGAGAGCGAATTAGATAAGGTGAATCCGCGAGAGGATCTGCAGCGCAAACGGCCCGAGGAGATAAGCAATAATTATCGCACAAGACGTAGCTGGAGTTTGAAAACGTGTGTATATATATATACATAGGTATATACATCTAAAGAGTAAGGAAGGAAGGACTGGCTTTCAGCCAGTGTTATACAGCGAACTCTCTCACTATCCACACACTTACAATCCCTGTAAGCTTTATTCCGACACGACTCGAGGACTAATTAAGCGCGTACAACGCCTATGTACTATATTCTTTTGTCTTACGTATACACGTACCTCGTGATAAAAGAGTAAACCTAACTTCTTTCACATTTTCTTTTTATTCCGCGAAAAGCGGATGACGACAGGCCCTTCTCGCGGAAGCCGTTGCGCAACTATTTAAACCGGGAGCTGGGCTTGTCCCAAGTGTCTCGAAGCTAACTAGGACAGTGAGAGGCCGGTCCCTTAATTTACGAGCTTAGTTGTAATCCGAGTTTCAATTTGTGGTCGCACGGTGCATCTCTCTCTCTCTCTCTCTCTCTCTCTCTCTCTCTCTCTCGCCCTCGACTCTTGGCGTTCCGCCTGTCTCTTTCTCCAGCTGACGTCTCGGAGTAAAATATATATACAACCACTACGCTGAGTAGCCTGTATTTCGCTCGCTGAAAGCACTGGGTGGAGTAGATAGTCAAAACGTCGATACGCGTGCGTAAATGTATATATGAGTCAGTCTCTGACAGATTGACAGGTCGAACATTTTTTCTTCTTTAAAATATTTCTAATTTTCTATTTGGCACGTGGATACATCTACCTTTTATGCCAACTTTCAAAAAATTCTAACTTGTCAGGGAAGCAATTCTCACTAAATACACAACGGAGAGTTTTTTGAAAAAATTAGTCAAACTTTACAAATAAAATAATACTTTCCAGCCTGTAGCTATAGATTATAGTATGTTTCTAATTGGATATCTGAATCATTAAAAAAAACTATTTTTCAAGAACTTCCTCGAGTACGGCGTTTAACTAAAATTGTATTTCAAAATATAATTAAAGACAGAGTAGATGCGCCGAGAAAAAGTCATTTACGTTTATTAGTAGAAAATGTAATAATCGAAAAATTATACGGATTTCCGTAAATACGTATTTTGTCTAATTTTTCTTAAAGACTCGTAACTTTCCTCTCGAGTGGAGCTTACAAGCAATTTTTTTTAAATTGAAAGTATTTCCTTCTACTTTCTTTGCAAATAACTTATATATTTTATCAAATCATACAAATTACTTCTCGTATGTTAATTCACATTTTATTTACTTAAACTACGCCTATAGCTTTTTAGGCAATTGGTCTTTTTTCATAAATTTTTTTTAACCGAATGATTTTTCTTTCTTTTCGTGCATCAATATTGAATTTAATTATTTAATTACCTAAAAATACGCATATAGGCAACCAAATATCGAAATAAAATTGAGAAGTACACAATTTATAAAGCTTCAACTAGTAAACAACTTTTAGTGATTCTTTTTTGTAATTAATATTTTTTATTCAATCAACCGTACATGTGCATGCGTGTTAACGAAAACTACTTATTCATAAAATGGATATAACTAACTAATCTAAAAAGTAGACTCCAAAAGTTTTATTAAAAAAAATCAATAAAATCTCTTGGACGAAAAATTAAGCATTTAAAATACGGGACCTTTTTGTATTTTTCACACTTCCTTAACAATAACTACTTTTTTACATGTTCAATGTGGACAATTTTATGTTAACAAAGCCCTTTTAATATACTTTTCTATATACCGATTACCGAGCTAACGCTTCACTCGAAGAAAATTTGCAATATCCGCGTACTATATATAATCAGTAACGAATCCCTACATTTTTCTGAAAACGATAAATATGGTCTAACTGCGACGGAGATACAAAGGGGTTTAAAGTAAATTTCAATAATTCAGACGATAAAATTGAAGTAAATTTGTATAAATATTGATATATAAGTTTTATGATAAGCCATTAGATTTATAAACCAAATTGAAATGTTTCATATTTCTCTTAATTTATACCCTAATGTAAAAATATTCTTTCGTTCTGGCTCGTGAAAATATTACATTGCAACTTATTCCTAATTTGCCTCGTAATCATTACTATTTTACTCCGTTGCATTGAGTTTACCTATCTGGATTTCTTATGATTACCTATTTTTTGTAACCATTAACGGATTTTCCTCTCCGCGTATTTAATATATACAGGCTGGTACGGAGATTGCAATCTTGCGAGGATCTCGATCCGTTTCGACAGTTCGATTTATCGCGCGAAAATGAGGCTGCATTCGAAAGTTAATTAAAAAAAAAACGTAAATAAATCGATTGCGAAGATTGCACGTGGAGGAGAAAAAAAGCGTAATAGGAGTAGATATAGAGTTGCTCTTTTTTGCTATTCTCTTTATTAAGTCATCACAGAGGAAACACGCGTGAAAAACGAACGCGAGACCGTGGCAAGGGTTCTATTTGTCTCGTATATATGCAATCTCACGCGTATGTTCATTCTCAGCGAAGCAAGCGAGGCGAGAAAAGCCACGTGGAAATCAAACAAAGCCGAACTTCCGGAAATTTAATTTTCTTTAATTAACGCTCGCATAGGAAGCCCGGCGGCATTATTATCGGTAGAAGATGAAAGTCGACGAGAAAAAATTTATATGTAGCAAATGCAAGTGTGTGCGTTCTTGTAGATTTCGTCTGTGTCGAGTAGTTTCTGCGCGCTACGATATGGAAATTGTCGACTGCAGCTTGAGCGGATTTAATACGTAGATGCCGCGGAAAATTTAAATGTCATGTACGAATGTATGTAAATAAATCTATGAAACGACTCGGTACCTGAAAATGAAAAAATCTATCACGAGGCTATGTACTGACCGAGTCCAATTTTTTTGAGTCGTGGGTTTCTTTTGAGTAAGAAAAAAAACGAACTCGAAATTTGTAGCTTGTCACTTGATTTTGTCTCGTGGATTGCCTCGTTCTTTATCGAATCAGCCTTTTAATAGTGTATTTTATAAATTCATTATCTTTTTTGGTTATTATTAATATTCTAAGTAGATATTATTAACTAGAGACTGTGTGGTCATCTTATATGTTTAATGTATAAAAATATTTTATTTATTACAAAACCAATATCTAAAATAAATATAATTTTCGTTATGAATCTGAATTTTTTTTGCCTTTGGATGAATTTTTTCATTTCAGTTATAGTTTTTCGCTTTTAAGGCTTAATATAATAATTTAATTTTTAAAACCTGCATCTTCGACTTCGACACGTTTTTATGAATAGAATCATTGCACAAAAAAATGGTTTTATCGGTACGTATCATGGAAAATGTTCGCCTTTGATAACAGGCGTTGGACAAATCAAGAAACTCTCTAATGCCTACAAACAAATTTCTAAAATTATAAAAAAGTGGTTAATTCAATAATTTAACAGCAAATCGCCTATATGTAAAACATAAACAATAATAATGCACTAAACCAGCATCGATACCTTTGCCGAGTTATCGAATGATTTTACTCGGCACCGTTCGCATTTCCATTGTTTTGGAGCTTTTTATTGTTCTTGCATCGTATGCGATTGTTATAAATTCACCGGAATAGATATCTCGTATACGTATACGCACAGATTCGTCGCATGAATTATCCGGCGATAAACAAGCCACGAAGTTTTATTAAAATGTTGTTTCTGCACGAGAATCATCGGAAATCGATTTAAAATTTTTGTCATTTTAATGAAACGGGTTTTTTTCAAACTATTATTTCAAATTATATTGAATTTTATTTAATAATATTCTGCTGATAACAGTTCTGATTAAACGTTAGCTCATTTACATCATTAGATTTGCACGGTAATTGAGCTCGTTCACACCAGAATGTAAAATATCGTTATTCCCGCGTTAATTGAGAAATTATGTTGACCTCATTGATCATTGCTTATTAAAATTTTGCTATTGATCAAAATTACCCAAAAATAAATTATACAGAGTATTATATTGTCAACGAGTGTAAGGTACTCTTTTTATTCGACAATTGACGTATCCTATGTATGCATACGGGTGATTCTCCGACAGATTGACCGGTCAAAGATTATTTATCTTCTAAATAGTATGGAAAAAAATCTTTATATTTATTTATATAATTTTATTTTTCATCCAAAAAGCTTGAAAAATAATCTTTGGCTCTGTATCTGCAATCGTGGCTTTTTTTAAAGATTTTTTCATTAGCCGTTTCCAAATTACAGAGAGTCGAAATTGATGTTTTCAACGTTATTCAATAATTTGTAGCTCCTCAAGGAAAACATTATTCACTAAAAATATAGAAGTTTTGTTATGAAAGTTACTAAACTTTTCAAATAAAATACTTTCAAGGTAGTATACATAAGTGTTAATAAATTTACGAACCATCTAAGTCATAAAATCAAATTTTGGAAAAGTATGATCGTACGAAACATAAAAAAAAATTTATAATGATAGCTTTATTGGCGTCAAAACTATTTATATCAGTTGCAATGCGTGAATACAGTTTTTTGTACTAGAAATAACTTTATTTAATATTATAATTAAAATATTTACTTTTCACATACAATGGTGACTTGGACTACGCCTAATATCACTGAAATTTACAAAAAGATATTTAATTTATATTACTGGAAATGTTACTACCGTAGAATGAAGGTATTTGTGAATCTAAATTTCTTTAAAAAATCGAAATTACAAAAAAATCAACATTACGTGTATTTTTATATTTTTAAGTATAATAATTGTGCGTATTAGGGATTTATTTTTTTTATTTGTTAATTGTTCGACCAAATGGTAGATAGAATATTTCTCAAGTGCATGCTTTTAATAATATTTGCTTGTATATACTTGTCTACCATACAATACATATTATTATCTGAAAACTATTTAATGATAAATGCTTCAATGAACAGCCACAAATGATTGAAAATCGTTATAAAATAGGAAAAACGATAAAAATGCCAATTTCAACTCTCGGTCAGTGGATACTATCTAAAAAAATCTAAAAATATAACATGGAGGTTGGTACAGTGCGAAAAAATAGTAAAATTATTTGAAAGAAAAAAAAATGTTTATCAATCAATCCGTCAGAGAATTACCCAAGTATATACGATCCGCGAAGTTTCGCTTGAAGAATGAAAGAGAAAGAGCAAATTTAAAGTCAGGTAAATCCGTTTGGAAGGACGAGATGCCTAGGGCTATTAAGGCTAAACTATCTCGTGTTCCTTTTTCCCTTTCTGCGCCGCCCCTACCCATGCACCAGACAGACTCCATTTCTACCATTTCTCTGAGTGACTCTTTCTGCGTCGGCACGTCTTGCTTACGGCATTCTCTGGCAATTTCTGTCGAAAATTCTGCATAACTCGTTGCGTTCGAGTATTCAACCTTTTTAATTTTGTTTTCCACAAGTGACCACGGGAATTTTTTCACTCATACAAACTGACCTATGTCGTAGCGAGAAGAACACTTTATCGTGATAAAAGGAATTTAATCGACCCGATTACATTCCATAAATCGTGATGAATTGACGCGACGTTGAAAATCGACCTGCAATCACTTGATTTTCAATAAAATTAATTTTTTAATTTCTTTTTGTCTCATCGCATCGTCCTAATTGTCATTGCGTTAAACGTTAATTTGTTTGTTTTGTTTTTTTCATTTCTTCTCACCGAGTCATCCAATTATGCAAATTAACGTTGCAAATATTGCGCAAAACTTTTTCTATCGGAAAAATAAGGAAAAGGTCTTTCAGAATAATGCGGGAGTACCTTAAGAAACGAGCGCAACGTAAAAGGGATGCCAGCAAAAGACAAAAGCGCGACTACTACTTTCACGCGCAACGAAAATAAAGCTCTCGACGGGGTAATAACGAATTACAATTACACTCGTGTCGTGTCGCACACAGGAAGCCGAGAGACGGACAGCTTTCGAGCTTTCGACTTTGCCACACCGAAGTCGAAGTTTCTATCTCCTCTCGCGGCCTTTTTTACATTCCAAGCACGAGCTTCAGTTTGCACCTTAATTACAGACCTTACCGAGTCCGGCTTCGACGATGATGTAAACCGTTCTTTCTTTTTTGTCTCTCTTCTTATTGAGAGTATTTTGAATGTTTGTCACGCAAGAGGCGAAATACTTGCTTCTCATAAATTTTCCAATTTTACATTTTCTCTCTTTGAGTCAACGTCGAAGTATAATGATAAAATAGAACTTTTGAGACGGTCGTTTAGAGCTTTTTCCGTCAAATCGACGAAGATCATTTAAAAATTGCACTCCAACTTACGCTTCGTTGACTGTATGTACAGTCGCGCTCTAGTTAATTCCAAATGCTCCGTATGCTAAATTATATATACTCCGCGCGACGAACCAATAACGCGCAAACTTCACGAATATTGTATACAGCAGTTGAGGTTATTCGCGCATGATCTGACTGCGTCGAGAACTTATAGTCGGATAAAATTTTTGAATATATATATACAAGCTATATTAATTAGCAAAGAGCAATGTATCACGCGTATTCGATCTCCATCGCTAATAAATTATCCAGAGTTATAACGCAGTTGCATAATTCGACGGAAGGAATCGAGCGGAAATTTTTTAATGCTCTCGGTCGTGATACCGCGAACTGTATTAAAATGTTTTATTATAAAAATCACGAGTGGTTAGCGATGCGAATCACTCACGAAACCGCATAAATTCTATTCTGAGTCTTTATTTACCAGGTGGAGATGAAAGGAATTTCTGGACCTATAGAATTCAAGGAGGGTCGAAGAATACAATTTAAACTGGATTTACTCAAGCTCAAGCAGCATTCCCTAGTTAAGGTGAGAAACGTCCTTTCCTCTCGGAAACTCAATTTCACCTCGTCGTCGCGTAATTAAGTAATTCATTACGTCCATTTTCTTCCGCTCTTTCGAAATAACAAAAAATAATAATTACGAGTATAGGTCGGAGAATGGCGTCCAGGTCTTGGAGTCAACGTCACCGACACATCGGCCTTCTTCGAGCCCGGAGCTACCAACGTCACACTCATCGTCATTACAATTCTGGTAAGTGAATTTCTCGTAGAATAAACTACCGGATATAATGATTTGCATATATATACTAACCTTCTCTAACTGTCTCTCAGTTTGAACGAATCGCTTCTATTTATTATAAGCGCTAAAATAAAAATTCCAATCGATTGAATTAATTGTTTCTCGAAATGAATGTGTGAGCCGAATTCTATAGAGTTGATGAAGCGAGTGTGTACACACCGTCGACGGTCGGTTTGTTTTGACATTCGCTTTATTAGATTTCCGTTACACAGCCACCGAGTATTTACGAGTTCAACACACTGTATACACACATTATAGCCCACGTATACAATTTCTCCCTTACAGACGCTTTTCGCACAGGGAACAACTTTATCTCTCTCTCTCTCGCTATCTGATATTATGAAGTATAGGCATGTGTTTACGTTTGTCACTTATGTATTTTTTTAGAGAGGGGGGGGGGGAGATGGATAGGAAAAAAGCTTTTAGGGAGCATCATTAAGCTTATTGTATAATGTCGATAAAACGAAATCACGCAAGCTCTCTCGTTTCAAAACCTCTGAAACAATTTCGATTTATGACCTTTCAGCGATTCATTTGCCGCGTGAGCATAAAAGTACCTGTTGAATCCTATTAAACGGAGTGGAGCTTTAAAGTCGAAAAATTCCGTAGGAAAAAAACATGTTGTTTACGGATTCATAAAACACTCAAAAGCTCGCGCGTCGAGTTTTTATTCGCTTTACTTCTCTCCCTTCTCATTAAGTTGTTATTTCCAGAGATTATTATATAATTCCGGTATGTGCAACGAGTCGAAAAAATTCTGGGATAATGTTCAGTGACTCTGTAGACTTGCATATAAGCCTCTTTTATTCTATATATACATAAAATTTAATCTCTCGTCAACCTCTTCAATATTTTGGTTGTTAAAAGTCCGCTGCATTCCACGCGGCGACGGTTAAGCGGTATCCAAATTCGGTTTATAGTAGGAAACCTGTCCTACGAGAACGAATGGCAAATAGCGCATGGGAAATTTACACGCCACTGAATTTCGTGCTTGCGAAGCTACTTGATCGAAAATAAAGATACGCTGCACTGATTTGATAGAATTCGAACGTCGAAATATCAGTGAGAAGCGTATTAGCCAGTCGGCGAATGAAAGTGTGCTCGATTAAACAATTAAATTTTAGTATTCGCTTGAAAATTTAAGTAGTCAAATTTTATTATCCGGTAGTATATTTTCAGCGTTTCGAAATGTTCTTAGTGTGCAACTGCAAAATCTTGAGTCTTAAATTTTGCATAAAGTGAAAATATTTCAAGAAATGTAAATGCGTTTTTAAAAAATGGTAATGTACTAGTAAACATTATTGTTTAACGTCCAAACTTCGTAATTTTGAATAGCATTTTCAATTCGAGGTTACAGCAAACTATTTACGTCGGAAAAAACAAACCCATTCGTCGACAACCATTTCTTGTATTTTTCAATTTCACCATCGATAAAGTTATAAACAAATGTCTTAAAAAAATAGATTTTTAGTCCAACTACCGTTCACAATTGCGACGTTTATACGTAGAGGTGTTATTGTGAATTTACACTTTAAAATAAGTATAAATTATGTACTACCAAAAAATGAATGTTTCAAATAGTAATTTTTCTTATTAAACAATCAATCAATTATATCGAATATAAATCACTGTTGAACAATGAGTTTTATTGCAAAATCAATTAATTTCTATTTAACCGAAGATGACCACTTTTAACAGTGAATTTTCATTAAATTCGAATTTCTATCACAATTATACGTTACACTCTGTAATTAGTGAATATTCACTGAACACAAAAGTTGCCATGAATAATTTACCAACTAATAGTGGATATATACTGAATCTCGAAAGGCATAAAGTTGAGATTCGCTATTTCTAAGTTAATAATTTGTGAAACGAAAAGACGGGTTATTAGCAAAATCGGTGAAATTTCCGCTGTATTAAAAAGTAACTTCACAGGTTTCAAAAATGCAGAGAGTAAAACACTCAGTGGTTACAATAAAATAAAATTCAATGGAAAAAATTGTCTAATTTTATAATACAATAATAGATAATCCTTGTAATTCGAAAATAATCGACAATTTGCCATTTTTTATAAACAAATTTCTTCTTCCACTCGATGGAAAAATGATTTCTTTGAGAAAATAGAATGTATTCTCGCTTTCTTATTCATTCATCGTCAGTAGGATCCTGCGATCATATAAAAGAGTCCCATATGCGACTTCTTTTCATTCGAGTTGCCTTTTCATATGTTCCCTTTGAAAATAATTCGTTTTTAACAAAATCCTTTTGAAGGAGAAATCCAAAGATTTCTTTCTTTCTCGGGCGCTTATTTCGCTTCGAATGGCGTGACAATGAAAATCTGGCGATTCTTCGACGAAACTTTCCGATTACTCAAAGTACATGGTTATATATGTAAATGAACAAACCACCATCAGGTCTCCTCGTCGTCGAAGAGTAATCAGTTTAGTGGCAAGTTAATCAGCCCAGCACCAACGCGTGTACGTCACTACGTACATACGTGCACTTGTATATGCATGCTTGTACACCTATGCATGTCCACAGACTGGTGGCTAAAAGCTAGATAAGCACGAGGTCGTGCGTCCTGAATCCAACGCTGTAAATAACGATTAAAGCGTTGCCTTGCTGTTGAGTGACGCTAACGGCACGTTTCTACATGTATATATCTATATGCCTGTAGGTATATACGAACTTTAGGTCTTTATTACGAGCTGCCGCTATATAACGTTGCTGTTCGCGGTTTGATTAACGCAAGAACTGTGAGACCCGCTGGGATTCGCCGCGAGATTACGTACTTATAGTGATGATTCTTTATTGACTAATAAAGAGTGGAAGAAATTACTGGCCATGTGGAATAATTAATTTCACGTGTATAGGGGTCGAATGCTTTTGAAATTATATTTACATGGACTATTAATCTTGAGTACCTTTCTTACTTTGGAAATGTTGTTAATACTTGTTTTAATACTGGAAAAATTAAGATGTTGTTAAGATACTTCACGGAGAAAAATTGCGAGTAAGCCTAATATTGTTTACTCATGCAAATTTCATGTACATATTCATTCGCGAGAGTAAGGTTTATACGGAATATGTAATCTGGCAGACTATGTAAAATTAGAATACACACATGCTCAATAATTGTAAATTTAGTTACCAAGATTATTAAGAATATGTATCAATATTTAGAGTATCGATAACTTAATGAGTTGAGTCTAAGTTACATTATATTCAGTAAATGATTTATTACAGTAGATGATTTATTACTTATATCTATATGATTTATTATAATTAAAATACTTATGTATCTCTTGTAACTGTGGAAAAAAATTAAACGAAAACTTTACTTCAGGATCATCGTGTATTGTCGTGTATACTTGAAGCATAAAAAGTTAAAGTTAAAACGCGATAAAGTTGTTTTTTGCTGGACCCCTTAGCTCGACGAGTTTTAAATATATAGAATAAATTATCTCGAAATATTTCATTTTAATTTGTCTTTATATTTAAATAGTTAATAAAAACTGACTTTTCATTCAAAGCGCAAAATTAATTTATTTAAAACGACGAAAAAAGCCATAATATTCCAAAAAATATTGCTTCAAAGAAATAAGGAAATTTACTCAGTTAAGTGTTAATAAAATAATGAAAATGTGAATAATGTACAAAAAAATTCCCAGTAACTATATTATTAATATGGGTAAATTCATAACAATGTAAATACTAAATCAAGAAGTTATAATCTTATATTTTTATTTTAAAATAGTTTTACTCTTTGATCATTTTTAAAATTTCACAAATCGTATACTAAGTAAATCAACGTCGAATAAAATAATTACACATTCTTTTTAAAGTTAACTTTGCGATTTCTAGATGTGAAAGCTTTCGAGATATATTCTGTAATCTAGGTGCGATTTAAAACAAAAATCCGTTTTACGGCGATTACACTATTGACGATCCGAGTATTGATTCACCTCTGACTATTGATTTCAATAACTTTTTTAACAAGAACGATATATTTGATGACGAATGATGCAACGAACAATATTGACAAGCCCACGAAGCAAGATTTACATTTACGTATTCAGATTAACAAGAAAAACATGTAAACGTTGAACAAAATTTTATTTCGTAGAAATAAATATATCCAAACTGTATTTTATATCAATGATAATTCGTTTATTTAATAACATAAGTGTAAAATAAAAAAATGTATTCGAGATCGTTCTGTCCTTAAACAAGTTATTACAAACTACTTAAAGACATTATACATGCGCCCAAATAGTAAGAAAAAATATATAAATAACATACGAAAAATCTTTGCAACTCAAATAACAAGTAAACAATGATCCGACATAATCGTATTCAAATACACAAAAAAAAGTTGAACGAAACAGCTGTTATTACAGGAAACAAACGTGAAAGTACAATCTCAAGTTCGAGTTAAAAAGTGTGCATATAAATCTTCATGCAGCGGACTTTTCTACCTACGGAACAGATTTATATTAATATCATTAATCTCTCCGAGCATAAACTCCATCTTCGCAACTCAACACACTTTTTTCTTCACTCCGCGCACGCAGTGAATTAAGAGAAAGAGCTTTTTTCCGATTAAAAAGTTGTAACATCATCCCCTCGCCCTCTCGCACACACGCGCACACACACAGCGAGTATACTCATTTTAATTACCAGCATAACGTTTAACGAGGAACTAAAGCGTCGTCCCGCGGACGAAAAAGCCCTCGAGGAATAAAGACCGAACTCCCTCGAGAGAAAGAGAGAGAGAGGGGGGGGGGGATATGGGATGAGGTCCAAGAACCAAGGCCTATAATAATCACAAAAGTCGAGAATTAAAATCGTGTATGCAGGCAAACGACTCTCATGGAGAGAGCAAAAAGTGCGCTGTTTACGACTCTATCTTCGCAGGAGCAGCCGTACGTGATGCTGCGTAGCCGCGGCAACTTCAGCGGCAACGAGCGCTACGAGGGCTTCTGCATCGACCTGCTCAAGGAAATAGCGCACATGGTCGGCTTCGCCTACAGGATCGAGCTCGTGCCCGACGGCAAGTATGGCGTTTACGACTACGAGACTGGCGAATGGAATGGCATCGTTCGCCAACTGATGGACAAGGTGAGCGATATATTTATATGTGTAAATGGACGGATAGACACCAGAAGTGTAAGGTTGGTTTTTTTTCGCTAAAAATTATTCTTACGGAATTTATTTTTACTCCTGGGAGAGGGCAATGCTTAATATTATTATGTATACAGAGTGAAATAGCTCTAGGAGCTAAAGTGCATTCACATAAGCTGCTCAGCTTTTATCCTTCTTTATCGCTCTAATCAAAGCCTCTAATCAAATTACTATAGTGAATAAATTCACTCTTAAAAATGACTTAAAGCAAATACGTTTTTAAGGATTTTTTATAGAATTTTGCATTGTGACACTTTTCGGCTTATCCTGAATAAAAGCGTATTATTTTGAAGGTCGTTTTTTTTCTATGGTGGTATGTAAGAGCTCATCAAATTAAGATTTATCGCACAAAAATAATTTTTTTTTTTTTCAAAGTAATTTTTCGTTACTTTGTAAAAGTTATTAAAAAGATTTTCTTAATCAAGCAAAATGAAAATTAAATTTAACAAATTTTATGCTTCCGAAATACTTTTACCAAAACATACAGAACGTAAATGTTTTGATATCTGTCAAAGAATAATGTCAGAATTTTCATTTTTGAACGGTAAATCGAAATTTAATGAACTTTTATTTATAGCGATTGAAGTAGACTTTGAACTGCACGAATTTGTTCTATTCGAAGTAGCGTCCTTGTAACGATAAATGTACATAGCCATGATTCTAATTTAATTTTAAATATATATTAATTTCATTTAACGTTGCAATTTCTAGTTGTAAAACAATAATTGGTTCCTTTCAAAGTACTCGGACTTTTGAAACATATTTCACTCTTTTAACGAATGGTTTCAACAGTAATAGATGCTTAGACGACATTTTTAGGCCACTCGTGCCTCAAGGTGACAGATTATTTAGATTTCCCTCCGAGCTCAAGAGTGAAAAACCACTATAAATTTCGCAGTGAAAAATTGTCACTACTAAAGCTCGGTATAACTCTAAAGACACTATCAAATTCAAGTTGAACATTTCGCCGTTTGCCCGATCTTCGAATGAGCCGTTTATATTGTAAAAATGTAAGCGTGTATAAAAGATATTTATAAGAGCAATAAGTATCTCGCACTGCTTAAATAAAATTACGTTATAAGTTCATTTTCATACATTTACTCTGTACGCATCCGAAGGTAGTTCATACAATGTTCGAACCGAGCAAATTTCGAAAGCCGTTACAAAACTTTAAATAGCCCGTCAAAAAGTGCATTTGAATTTTAAATTTTCCAGCGCGCGCGCGATGGTATACGAAATTAAAGCGAGACGCGAACGCTCGTATATAATTGAGCACTTTCGTGGGGTTTTGTTGTTTATTAACAAGACGGGATGAGACACGCGTGAGTGTAGAGGTTTCACTGGGAATTTTGGTGGTGTAATATTTTGTGAAAATATGGGAAACGATGGGAGCCTACGCTCGTCAACTGAGCTTTAACTTTTTGCGATTAACAGTCGGGTTCAATTTCGCACCGAATGCAAATGGAGTCGATAATTTGAAATCACTCGCTGAAAAAATTCAGTGACATTAGAAAAAAAGCAGACATGAGTGTATTTAAGCTGTTTATAATATTTTTATTTTAATCTACACAAGTTCGTTGAAAATAACCAAATCATAATTCGTTATGCATAATTTTACTCTTTTAACATAGCCTGGCAGATAATTAACTTGATTTTTAATACGTTAATTGGACGGAAGTATTTCCGTGTGGAATTAAAGAGATTTAATTTGAATCCTTATATAGCGGCAGTAATTAAAGCAATAGAATAAAAAATTCGTATAAAATAATTTTTGCGCAATTTATGATGAATCGGAATCAATTTATATTTAACATATGCATTTCTATAAAGAACTAATAATAGAACACAAAGTTGGTATAAAATAATTTTCCTGCAATTTATATACAGAAACAGTGAATTGGAATCAATTAACATATGCATTTCTATAAAGCAATTTTTAACAGTTAGATACTCCGAAGGATAGAAATTTGTTCGTAGAATACGCAAACAATTTTGAATATGCAAGCGTTGTAATTGAATTGTTACGAATCACTTTATGACACAACTAATTGAACGCGATTTTATACAAATACATGCCAAATCTATCCAATCGGAAATAAATTTGTAAAAAAGTTATACAAAAATGACGCGTAACAATGTAACGATAAAGTTTCGAATTTCAATATTAACGAGCAGAGTGAGTCAACCTGCCATCGAGTTATTCGCCAAGGTAGAAGACTTTTATTATAACTCGTGTTTCGAAGCCATCGCATTACGTAGTCGAGCGAATTTCCAAGCGTAAATAAAGCTATCAGAAGCTTTTCAAAACACAAGCCTTCATCGAGCCAATTCCTCCCATGTATAGTCAAGCACCAATGCACCGAAAGAGAAAAAAAATTCTTTCCCTCGTTCATACTATCAACCCTAAACGACCTCACTACACAACCACCCGCAAAACCTCTAACGACCAGCATGTTGACGTTCGCTCACCCTTCGCATCACGAACATCGGGAGCTTTCCCTCGCGGTCCCTCTGACAACAATCATAATAAGACTGCATCCGATACCACTGCTCTATGTTTTCACCCGCCTCCCTCGGTAAACAGGACAGCTGCAACCGAAGAAGCAACTGTGCTGGCTTGTGAATTAACCAAAGGTGCGCACATAGCGTAAACTCTCGACGTTCGTTAGAGCTTGCGAGCTTGCGCGCGCGAATTCGAAATTCAGATCGTCCGCGGTGAAGCGAGTACTATATATATATATATCTCTCTCTTGTAACAGAACCTTCACCTCAGACTCGCGCGATTCGTAGGATATATATACGTACGTAGGCTTTTGCAATGCAAATTACCGGGAAGGCAATAGCACTGCTCGGTCCGTATCCGTTAAATATAACGGAGTTTTGCTGCGGCTCATTCGTTGGCCGATGAAGCGGCCCGAACATGTAAAACGATATTAGACACTTTTCAAACTGGTACTTGCAAGCGCTAAAGCGCGTGTTTCGTGAATATGTGCGTATATATACATATAGTCAAAGCGTTGCTATTCGCTATTTCGCTGCGGTAATGGTTTGAGGGAGATTGACACTTTCGCTTTGGAAACGACCCGGAAGCGAAGATAGAAAGGAGGGTGAGGTGCTTTGATTTGGGATGGAACTTCAATTTCACGTATTACGTTTTTTCGATGCCTTCGGAATATTGCAGTAAAACGATAAAGCTGCGTCCGAGTGAAAATAATGACTATTCTTGGATCATGAATTTCAAATGCAGATGGACATTAAATTTAAGTTTTTTAAAACGACTCAATTGTAAATATTGATAATACGTAGTTGAAAGTAAATTTATCTCTAGTTAAATGCTACTTCCAGTAAAGGAATAAAAATTTGCGTGAATACATTAAATCACCTTTTAAATTCTGTAAAAATTTATTGGGAGTCAGGAAGTTTCATGCCAATTAGTATACACTCGTCAACAAAATTAACGTAACGCCTAATTCCGACTAAAATTTGTTTCAACTTCAAAGATCAATATCTCAAGTTAAAAGTATCGTAAGGGGATTCAATTGCATGGTAGATCGAAATTATCAAATTTTTCACGAAATGCGATTTTTAATACAATTTTCAAAACGCTGCAATATAAAATATTTATTGCAATTGAAATGACTATTTAAAATTTCTTTTAAATGTGTACATACTTCCATTAATAACAATACGTAAATTTTATACTGAAGGAATCGCATATATCTCATACAGATATAAGATATACGCGATAGATCGAAGTGGGCTGACAAAGTCCTGATATTTTTAAAAACGTACGTATATCTCGAATGAATAAATATTAACGAATATAAGAGTATCACATTCGAGTAATCGAGTTGACACACCCGTATACAAAGCTTTCAATCGCCTAGGAAACGATCGAATGCCGCATTCGCCTGACGAGAATTTTAATCTCGCTGTAAACTCGCTTCGCTCAGCCCCCAAACGAAATGAATAACAACGGTTCGCGATTATTTTTTTTATTCTCAAATGTATCTGCATTTTTATGGAAATCGCGGATACGCGCGAAATACAAATCTGATGCTTTCCCGCTATGCAGAACAATATAACGACTTTGTTCTCTAAATTTTTTTTTAATTCTTCGACATTGCGCAACCCGTTAGTTTTAAGCCAAAACTAGCACCTGCGAAATTTTACGACTGCGCACATATTGACCATGTGGTATCGAGGCGAAATTTTGGATAGCAGTAGTTTCCTGCCTCATCTGAAAAATATGTTCGCCGCCGAGTCCAATTACTCGAGCATGGAAAAATCGTAAACAGCCGGGTACAAGTGATTCATAGCGAGCTATATAAATGCATTAAGCGATAAGACACACCGCGAAGAAAAGCCGCGACTCTCGAGAGCGGAAAGCTGGTTATTATTTTTTCTCGGATGATCATTAATAAAGTCGCAGAGAAATCCGACGCGCTGCTGTACGAAGAAAAGCTCCCGCGAATGTGACTGCGTGTACGTGTATGTATATATATACATGTATAAAAGCTCGCGACTCCCGTCTCATATTTCAAGTGCTTGCAACTTTTCCGCGGAAATGGAGGTGGTTCCTAAAATTTCTTGGGTCTCTGTGTGAGTGAGTCGCTGTGCATACAACGCGAAATGAGAAACCCCAGTGTAACCTATACACGCATTGACAACCCAAGTGGGCTGAGAATTTCCCTCTATGACGAGTGATGCCTTTTTTCGAAGGCTCGTAGATCTTGCCAGAGTGTCAAAATGTTTGTCACGAACATTGAGGCAGAGACATGAAAAGTAAATAATATTTATTCGATGTTGACATTTGTTTGTTTGTTTGTTTTTTTTTTTTTTCATTCCTGTGAATAACGCGACGCAGATGAAAATCAACGAATATATGCGCAGTGCGTTGTAGAGCTTCGAGCATAGGGGAAAAAAAGGTTTTGGAGAAGAAAGCTTTGAGAAAAATATTATTGCTTACATGCATTGAATTTACCGAAGTTACGACAAAAAAAATGTAGTCGAACGTAAGGAAACGTTTCATTTTTATGGTTACTCTTTTGTGAAAAGTACACAATGGAATATAAAAAAGCGCAAGCTCCGTTGTTATAGCAAAAATACCTTACCTCAGTATCTTATTATTAAAATAAACATTCCAGCTTACAAAACAAGTAACTTAATACTATCCATCTATCCATCGGCTGTAATAAACTCTCATCTTTCGTTAATTAAAACGTGTACGCGCCTCTTTGTGTTTGCAGAAAGCTGATTTAGCGGTGGGCTCCATGACCATCAACTACGCCCGAGAGAGCGTCATCGATTTCACGAAGCCTTTCATGAACCTGGGAATCTCCATACTGTTCAAGGTAAAAAGTAAATTATGCCTGTACCTAACGCTTTGCGTATACGCGAAGCACGACCTATGCGGAAGGGGAAAAAAAAAGTTTCGTTGAAGTTTGACTCGTTATTTACGCGCAATTAGCCCTTGTTCGAGGCAGCGCGTCCTTCTAAATGAGCCGGACAGAATAAACTTCCTCTCAAACCTGCCGAGGACTTTCCGGCGCTACCGCTAGGATTACGCCGCTGTACGTTCGCGTATTATTCCGTGCCACGCGCTAAGCACCGGGATTTTATTATCTCGAACATGCGACGTTGAGTGTACGGGGCTACTGTTTCGCGTGCGGACGCGGAATTACTTTTATTGTTGCTGGAGGGAAAAAAATGTGCGCCCGGGTAATTATTCTTAATATTTTGAGGGGATAAACAAAATTTTTTTTTTTTTAAGTAGACGTGTGCTTGAATACGATAGCGAAATCTCGGGTTACGGAGATTATGCAGGAAATTGTAGGAGTGGCTTCTCCGCTTCGCGCAAGATTAATTAAGCGGCTATATTGAGCGTCGAAAATTCGGTGGTGGATTCTTGTTGAATATACATTGGGTAAAAAAATGGATGGCATATGTCGGAGTGAAAACACTTTTCCGTGGTAAAAGCGTTCTTTTCTCTTTCTCTCTCTCTCTCTCTCTCTCTTTCTCTTTCCACACAATGGAGTGAATTAAAATTCAATTTACCGCGATAAAAAAGCAAACGCTATTCACGAGCGAATTCCATTTGGTAGTTCTGTGGTTGTGCCATTTGTATTCAGAGAGAAAGAGAGAGGGAGAGAGAGAGAGAGAGAATGACTATTTTTAAGAGCTTTCTTGTTTGACTTCCGGAAGCGCAGAAGTGTAAGCTTTACAAAGCGCGTTGGTCCAACTGGCATTTTTTCCCCAAGGAGATATACAAGTCTAATCAGCTTTGAAGCACGCCTGTAGAGACTCGCGCACGACCTTTAATCGCTGCAAATTGACCACTCACGCGCAATTAAGGCAACCGCTCGACGGTCGCCTTACTCAAAGGATAGCCAAACTAACTAGCGAGAATGGACCTCCTGTATCAGGTCTGCGTTGCCCTTGGTTACCGAAATATCGATGAAATTTCAAGCGGTACATAGATGCAACTACTGGTAAGCTGTTGTCTCTACAATCTCGTTGAGGATTATATATCTTGTATTTTTTTTTATTTATCGGTTCGATTGTTCCGACAGAGTTGAGATATTCCGAAATTTAGTTTAGTCCCTTATCATGGCGTACGATAGCGTCCTAAAGATACGTCCAGGCTATAATCTTACAATTTTGAAATTAACATCTTCAAGAGGGGATTATACTTTAATATGAAATAGTGCAAATATCACTGATTTTAATAGTCAGTTGTATTTACATTTAAAAATAAAATACTTCAAAAATAGTTAAGTCGTTTATTTAGAAATTTCAGTCTATATCTGCCATTAATTGGTTATATTTTCATACCAATTTTTATGTTAAACTTACTTATTGCAAAATGCAGTTTGTAATTGTAATAAAGCTTCAAATTTATTGAAAAAATCATTGTTATAAACACTGGGTTTGGAATCAAAAGTCATTAAAACAGTGAGTTTTGGTAATATGGAATAGTGAATATTTATTAAATTTATTTTTAAACAGCGTATTTATAGTTGTTCAACGTTGCATACTCTGATATTTGGAAACGGTGAAAATATAACCGCCAAATCGCCGCCTGAGAGAAAGAATGAACCAATTGAAAAAAGGCTTGAAGAACCAACCAGTACAAGAAAATATAAAATTGAACAATCAGACGTTTCACTTTAAATCCAAGAACGAGACAGATAAAAATGAAATTTGATTATATATATAATATATCGCGTATATTGTGATATACATAAAGTAATAATGTATATTTGTTTACATGTATGTGCGAGGGTGTATACGTATACGCAAAGTATACTATAAAATGTATTTTTACTATAAATATATATTACGTATGTACATGATAAATTATATCTAATTAAATATCATTTTGAACTGTCTGCTTCTTTTAAACTTTTTTTGATGAATCTTTTGTGTAAAATATCACTATTTTATTTTTAAAGCATAAATGAAATATTTCGTGTATTGGCATTAATGTGTGTATTACCATTAAAATTATAATATTGCCTTAAAATTCTCTCAAATGTAATAATAATTGTTAATTAATTGTTCCTACATATTGAAATGAACTGTTATCATTAGCATACGGTATGACTTAAATATGTACATTCCTATGTAATTATATGTCAAGAAACATAAAAAACAATAAAAACAGTGATTTTTAGCTACAAGAAATTCAAATGGATCAGTATTTGAAATAGTGATTTTTGATAGTATGGAATTCACTGATTTTATAAACAAACCTCAATGTTTCCGATCAGTCTACGTTACTCGTTTTAAACGCAGTTCATTTCCACTTTGTCAAAAAATGAAATATTTCCACTTTATCAAAAAATGAAGAGTCTCGATTTTGCAGTTGCATCATTATAAAATTTTGACTAATAAAAATAAACACTGACAAATACTTAATTAATTACATATTAGCACTCATTGAAATGACATATTAAGGTGACGATACGAACAATTTATCAATCATAAAAATACATTTTTACTGCATAAGGAATATTCGACCGTTATTCTACCCAAATATACAACCGGAGCTACAAATCCATACGACATAATTTTAATATAGAGTTCAACTCGATAACGCTTTTATTCAATTAAAACGAAAAAAAAGAACGACCGACTGTTCACATTATAATATCGATTACGGATTCCACGAGTCGAAACGCTTAAAAGCATTTCGATCCTATCCTGAACACTAATCGAGCTCGAACTTATCGAAGCACTTAAATAGTAGCTTAACTCAAGCGCTCTCAAAATTTCCATTCGATCCATAATTAAGAAGAATCCGTCGATGCACTCCAACCAGATGTAACTTAAATCCAAATCCCTTGAAAAAAAAGAAACAAAAAAAAATGTAAATATCTATCGCAAATTCCAGGTACCAACCAGTCATCCGGCCAGACTCTTCTCTTTTATGAATCCACTTGCAATCGAGATCTGGCTCTATGTACTGGCCGCCTACATCCTCGTCTCGGTAACGATGTTCGTGGTCGCACGGTTCAGCCCGTACGAATGGAACAATCCGCATCCGTGCCACTCGGGACCCGAAATCGTCGAGAATCAGTTTTCGCTGGCGAATAGCTTCTGGTTCACGATCGGCACCCTAATGCAGCAGGGCAGCGACCTTAATCCCAAGGTACGTACACCTAAAGTGCCCGGATGGTCCGATAAAAAGGAACAATATATATATATATATATATATATATGTGTGTGTGTGTGTATGTGTATATATGTAAAGAGATAGAGATCGAGCGAAGGCTCTCCAGGGAAATTGATGAGATTTAACAATCGCATACGAGAGCTTGCGGCTTTCCGCTCTTCTCGGCATATGTGTGTGCGTATATGTATTCGCTACACGAATACACGTCGTAGGTTCGTAGGTGTGGAAACATCATCGTATACGCCATTATTACGACGACCATGTGAGATGTAGATACGGTAATTGTGTTTACGAGGGAGACTGACGCGTTTCCAAAGCAATCTTTGGCCTTTGGCGCCAGCTTTTTGGCGAAATAATTACATTTATGTTAATTCAACATCGTTGGGACTTGCAGTCTGAACGTGCGTTGGAGCGTTAATTTGCAGTAACGATTTTGGATTTAATTCGAAAATTAAGGTTCCTACATTACCTACAACGTTGTATGGTCGCTGAAAAAAAAACTTGATAGAGGAAAAAAAACGTTTAATAGTCCCATTAGGAAAATATTTATTTGACTCCAATAATTATATTCGTTTGTATATGTTAATTTAGTTAAAATAGTCATTTAAATCGACACTGGTACAGATCGATATAAATAAAATTTTAATTTAAAAAATTATTTAATCTAATCGAGCAAATCTTTTTATTTCTATACGGTAATTAACGTTATACTTTCAAATGGATATTTTCCAAAGTACATATTTCCAGCTTTAGAAAAAGCAATTTTTTTGACAAATAAATTTTGTAAAAAATAAACAGTAAACATTTTTTTTAAGCGTACATTCAATGTCGTGTACTACTTATGTAGGAAACTTCTTAAAAAACGAAAAACAATGACATTCACTCGGTAGATAAACTCATAAGATAAGAAGTATAATTTACGGTTGTTTTTAAAAATATATATATTTTATCGGATTGAAATTATATGTGTTGATAATTTAACACGCGCTAGTTTCTTACTTTCTCAAAGAGGAAGTTTTGTAACCATAAAATTGTTATTTTCGTTCAAACTTTGTAAGAGCATGTTTTGAGCTGTTAGCAATTCAAATTAGGTATTTCCGAAAATGTTCGTATATTTGTACACGTATATGTACGATATACCGCTTATTTTCGGGAACTATATAACTCTGACTTTTATTCGACACAACTCATTCACTTTGCTTTTACAGCAGGACTTCGGACATAAATTACTTTTTCATTACGTCACTGAATTTTTCTTTTGTGATAAAATTTTAATTCTCGTAAAAATGCTCTTTGAGATTTTTCAACGTAACTCAAATGTTCATAGAAACATCCGTAGTTTTAACGTAGAAATTTTATTTACAACGTCTCTTTGTTTTTTTTTAAAGAATCGAGAATTTATTAATGCTTTTTATCAATTTAACCAATTTTGACACTCATTGGAAGCTCAATAGATACAATTTTACTAAGACATTAAGAAATCTATTAATCGAGAAAAACAATTTTACTAATTATCATGCCTTACGCTTTTTTCAAACCTAAGCGCTGCTATTAGTAAAATTAGATACTCTCATTTGAAAAACTGTAAAATCTAAAAATATAATTTTACCGTTCTTTGTATCTCTTTTCATTTTTACTTCTCAAATGTAATAATTACTTTTCTGTATATCAACTTGTTTTCGCAAGCAAAATAACTCTGACATGAATATTCAACTGCTTAACCCTCGAACGACCGAACGCCGCAATTTTGCCACACACTTTCAGCTTTAAATTATCTACGGAAAAAAAATTCAAACTCATGATAATATTTTTTCTCCAGTTTTCCGGACAATATTCATGCTTTTTGCATATTTGGTCTTCTGAAAAAATTTCACGTATACTATGAATCATTCTCAACATTTTTTGTTCAGTAAAATTTGGTTGTTTATTTGATACTTTTGTTGAAGTAAATAAATTTAGTAGTTACGGTTTATCGGCCGTGAGTTATAACTTTTTATGGAAAACGAGATAAAATTGAGAGGACATTAAAAAAAAGTTCATAATATTTAAACACTTTTTCACACATTAGTTAAAAATCAGAGAGTATTGTATTCAATTAACTTCTTGAAGTAAAACTCATCATGCCACCCACTGTCATAACTTTGTCAATACGAAAATATGGAATTAAATATGTAATTAGTTAAATTAATATAAATCGAATTTTTTTCAAAGAATTGTTTATAATTTTTGAAGTATCCGTTAGTCGCTAAGGTTGAAGCCATATTCAAATAGTACAAGAAATTTGAAATCATAGGTTTGAATAATTTTTGCCGTAGAAAAGTTCTTCTAAACTTAAGCTGAAAATGTGTGGCGAAATCGCGGTGTTTGGGCGTTGGAGCACGAAATAAAAAAAAAACTTAAAATATTACTTAAAGATTGTTTTGTATGCACACAGGCTGCGAGTACGCGCATCGTTAGCGGCGTCTGGTGGTTTTTTACTCTCATTATTATTTCGTCATATACCGCTAATCTCGCGGCATTTCTTACGGTCGAACGCATGATAACACCGATAGAAAATGCCGAAGATCTTGCCAGCCAAACCGACATCTCGTATGGGACCTTAGAAAGCGGCAGCACTATGACATTCTTTAGGGTAAGTTGCGATTGATGAATAATTTTTTTTTATAGACGTAATACAGATACTTATACTGAATTCGCTTTAAAGGATTCGATGATCGAGACGTACAAGAAAATGTGGAGATTCATGGAAAATAAAAAACCGTCGGTTTTCGTGCCGACGTACGAGGAAGGAATACAAAAAGTTCTTCAGGGTAATTACGCATTTCTCATGGAGTCGACGATGCTCGATTACATCGTTCAAAGAGATTGCAATCTGACGCAAATCGGAGGACTCTTGGATAGCAAAGGATACGGTATCGCTACTCCCATGGGTAGGTTGACTGATTTGCGTTGAGAAATTATTTATCTTCTGCTGCACGATAGTGTAATTCGTTTTCCATTCTAGGTTCGCCTTGGAGAGACAAGATCTCGCTTGCTATTTTAGAACTTCAAGAAAAGGGCGAGATCCAAATCCTCTACAACAAATGGTGGAAAAGTCCAAGCGACACTTGTCACAGGAACGACAAAGGAAAAGAAAGTAAAGCTAATGCATTGGGAGTAGACAATATAGGTGAGTAACGCCAATGTAAATCGTCCTCTAACAGATCCTTTAAGTAATTAAAATTCCGATGAAAGTCCCTTTCGGGTGATGATGAATCTAAACGGCAGTCCGAAATTCATGTGCTATTACTCTCTTGTAATTCACAAACTTCCTTCCGTTCCGCCGAGTCTTCAAGAACTTGGCTATTCGGCCGCTGTCGAATTTCTCTCTATAGCTATTCACCAACCCAGACAATTAGCTTAATAAGTTGACGGGTTATTTCCCAACTTACGCGAGAGAGGGATTTGTCATTGAGATTATGACGTAGTGCTAATCAGACATTTTATCATCTTGTTTTTGCAGGAGGTATTTTCGTCGTTCTATTATGCGGATTAGCATTCTCCGTGCTGATTGCTATTTTTGAATTTTGCTACAATTCCAAACGAAACGCACCGCCGGAACGCGTAAGTTTTCATTTCTGCTCATATGTCCAATTATTACTTCTCATATTTTTCATGCGATTTTTTAAGCATGGGAATGTGCATGTATCGATTACTGTTTAGCATGATGATGAATTCATGGATTATTAGCATGGAGATATTAGCGACTTCTTAGTTATATCAGTGTTCATATAAAGCGCAGGTAAACATTTTATTTTTTGCATTGCTTCTCTTTGTTGTTCTCCTAAATTTAGAAATTGTTTGCAAATCCGAAAAATGACCCTTTCAAAGCAAAAAATCAATGTCAAAAGTGAAAATTACTTTGGAATAAAATGAAAAAATTTCCGTGTAATGAATGTACGTATATTTAAAACTCGTATTTGGTCTATGTAACATTTGTACAAAGAAATGACATATCATTGAAATATTAAGAAATATGATTGTTATAACAAACATTTGAGATAAAATGATATTTTTTGAATGTAAATTTATCTGCTCAATGACAGCATATTTGCTTTTGTTTTAAAAGGGCATTGCTGTCAGTAATGGGTTATTTGAACGAAGGTTTTCGTTTATGACGTATTATTTACTTACCTTATTTAATATATATACTCTCTATAACTGAAAATCAAAACCATAAAACTGATTCAATTATTAAATAATTTTACGAAAAGAAATGTTTTGGTGTATCAAAATGTATATCAAATAAATATATTGTTATTTACGATGCAAAGAGTATTTGAAGCAAAGAAAATTAACTTTAAGTCAAATTCGACTTAAATACTTCATTCTTATATTCATATACATTCAAATCTTACATCGTGATATTTAAACCATATTAAGATTCGATCGACTATTGCAAACCCGATTGTAGAAATGTATTAATACCTAAATTGAAAAAACAATGTGCTATATTCAAAAATGTTTTTATCAAAGCATTACTATTTAAATAACTCATTAAAATCAAACCAATTTTTTTTTTCAAACTATATCCCAATCATATTCAAATTGAAAACAGCTTAGTCAACAAAAAAGTAGTTAAATTCTTGTCACTCCAAAAGACTCGAAAAAGAAGTAACGATCGATTGTCTTCTGCAGCAAAGAACTCCAATACCACCGCCGACCTGTTCAGGATCTCTACAAGGAATTCCTCAGGCAGCGCAATTGCAACAGCATAGTCAGCAGCAACAGGAATCATTGTGCTCGGAAATGGCGCGCGAATTATGCCGCGCAATACGTTGTCACGCCTCGTCGCGCAGGAGGAAAGCCTGCGAGAAGTGCTCGACTCACGTCGTCGGCTACCCCATAGATAATTCCACGCCCACACCAATCAATGGAGTGAGATCCCAAGTAATTATTAGAGACGCTATATTAGACTAGATCCGATCGTTAACTTCAACGTTTAATTTCATTTAGTGAATTTCCAAAGGTTTTTCCACATGCGTCAAAATGTTATAAATATAAGTAATTTTTTCCACAGGGAAAGTAAATTTTTCTCTTTTTATAATAAGCGCATTGATTAAAAGTTGATACTAAAAATAACCAAGAAACTGTGATTGTTCGCTACTCGGTACTGCTACGAATCTTTATTTCAACTAAAAAACAATGAATTTTAACAGTAATATCAGTGGTTTCGGTACAACCATCCATTGCTAAATTAAATAGTGACTAAAAAATTTTAACTATAAAATCCGAGAATCAAAAGGCACTGTTTTGAACTGTGAATTTGTCCTAAATTCTAAATTCTAATTCTTGTATAGCAATTATGCACTGTGCTCCGTAATTAGTGATTCTTCGAAGACTGCTCTGTTTTTCAAAGTGAGAAAAACGTATCACTAGTAAATTTATTAAATTCGACAATTTCAAATTCAGAGAGTAACGCCGCTCAGCACAAGCGCATTATCCATTTAAGCAATCGAAATCTCGCTATAGAAATTCAACAGATACGATCTATAAAAATGAATTTTCTCTTTCTTTTCAGAGAAGTAGTCTGGGACTGGAAATGTCACCTCATATTCACATGCATCATCACTCGCCTTCGCGAGATTATGATGTACACTAACCACGACCAAGAATGAAATGAAGTAAATTTACAAGGATATACATATATGTATTAAATATTGTACGCTTTGATTTCTTTTTACCAATAACAATGTCTTTATAGAAACTCGACGAAACATCGTTTGTACAACATGCACATCTCGTAGCAATAAGATAAAGAAAATAACAATTATACTGATAAGCTCGTCGTATGTCCTTCATCGCGGCTAAACTCGTCTCGAGGAAGACCGTTATGTCAACGACTTGCTTCTGCACATAAAGTACAGATTATTTATAATCAAGTAGTAGCGAGTCTTTAAAAAATGTTAAAATGACACTTTTTTTATTTATAAACCAGACTAATTCTCGGAATAATATCGGTAAAATTCCTACGACGCGTCGTTTGTTTTTGTAAATAGAATTTTACAGGAATATAAATATATGAAATAAAAAAAAACCCACAAAAATAAGATAAAAATGTCAGAAATAATAAATGTCATTAAATTGATAAAGTCGGCGAACACTGTATTATGCAAATTATCATGAATAACATTAGCATTGCTGACTTTGTCAACTGAATTAAAAATTGTAATTAAGATAATTAAGAATTGACGGAACAGTAGACGCTCTGAGAGAAATTTCGATGTTTGATGTTACACATTCTACAAACGTGTAAAATGCCAATAGATAATAAATAAATGTCAAATGCGTATTTCATTACTTTTAGCAGGTTGAGAGCTTCGAAAGAGATTTTAGTTAAATTTACGTTGTATTCGATATCTTGGTCAAATTATTATATAGTTTGTACACATACGTTTCGAATGAACTTTTTACTGAGGGGGTAAATCATTTTTTTTTTTTTGCTCTGAACCTGTTAATATCTTACACATTATGTTCAGTTTTATAAGCTGATGAATATTACATATAAATAAATCATTATATAAAACGTGTATATACAATGAAATAATCAATATCCATGAATCATCCATAAAGAATATTTGTAAATATATGTAAAATAATGCACATTGTTTTATCTTACCTTCACACATTTAAATCAAAGATAAATAAGGTTTATCTTGTTTCTGCTGAAAACATTAACTTACGATCGTTACTTAATAATTCACATCAATCAATGCATATTAAAGATCAATAATGTAGAAATTGATAAGCTATTATAAGCTAACGTAAGGTGACATTTTTTTTTCTTATAAATAGACTTTCTTGTACTCGAACGTAGTAATTTTATCATTGTCTCTCCTTTATTTGTTTGCGTTTGTTTAATGAATGATATAAAAATGAAATTAACACGTATGTCAGACCCACAGTTCAATAATGGTTTTATAACAACTTGAAGGCTAGTTCATTATATTCATATTTAAGATAACATGTACAAAATCTAAAATTGTAATAGTGGAATTTCAGTAATTGGCAGTGTAGTTTCATCATTTCAAAATGTTAAATGTAAGCAACTGTCAAGTAGTGTGTCTTATTTTTTCGTAACGTGATGATAACACATTTTTTAAACGTTTTTACGCTCCATTTACACGTGATAATCTACACTGATTACTTATTACTGTAGACAAAAAAATCGATGCTTCAACAAGTAATTTTTCAATGCAAAATTCACTATTTCAAACAGTGATCCTTGAAAATAAAAACAATAAATTTTTTCAGTAAAATCAGTGATTTCAAACCAACCATAAATAACTATTTTAAAAAGTGAGTTTTTACTAAAAAAATCATTTGAATGCCATGCAATAAAAAATCACTGTTTCAAATTGTAAATTTCACTAAACTCGAACTTGTGTCGCAATCACACGCTACACTCTTTAATTAGTGAATATTCAAATCAGCGAATACTCAAAACACAAGAATTGGCATGAAAAGCTCACCGATTTACAGTGCATAAACACTAATTATCGAAGGTAAAATTGAGATACACTGTTTTCAAATAAAAACAAAGAATCGCTGGCAAATGATTACAAATGTTTACAAAATTTAAAATTATTAGGTAAAAAATTGATTTTATTATTAGCTTTGGTTATCAGAAAGTTATCTGCGTTACCGACGAAAGCTATATACAGACTAGCTTTTCCAAATTTAGAATCGAACGAACCAAATTTATTATTAATGATCGAATTCATGTCAGGATTTATTTTAGGGGCACATTACCAAATTTGAATTGCCCTCTTTTGACATAAAGAATATAATTCGAATTTCTTACTTATTTTATGAGTAAGAGTACGAACGACCTCTTTGTCTACGAAAATAGATTTATCCTCGTGCAAACAGGCAGAAAATAAAGAATTCGCACAAAAGATAACAATAGCACCCTGAATCCATTAACGTGCGATATTATGCGATATTTTAACATTTGTAAGGTTTGGTGATGGTAGAATCTAGAAACGTTAATGTTTATGTACTTTGTTGCCTAACGGTATGGGTGTCATCATCTCGGCGCATTGCACGCAGCAACTGGCTTTATAATTATTTTTTAAGATTCCGCATTCGTTAAAGTTCGTTAAATTACCTATTTGGCGTTAATAGATTCGTCTCCTACGTATTATTGCATGCAGTTGTTTCAGCAACGGTACTCAATTTTACGTGTTTTCGTATTTTACGGTTTACTGTAATTGATGAGTATTCGCCATTGGAGAATCGTTAATAGTAAGAAAAGGCTTAAAATAAATTTCTCTTTTGAGTAAGTAATTTTATTTATGAACGATAAAGTTCTTTTTTTAGAAACATCGAGCATACTCCAATGGCCGTTAATAATATTTTCTTTTAATTGGGAATTTTTTAAAATTAAAATTCTTTATATTTCGAATAGAAAATAATAGTAATTAAACGAAAGGAAGGTCTTGATAAATGATAAATAACATTGGTTTGTTTTTTTTTATATAACATCATTTATTAAGGGATAAAATAAATGACAAATAACATATCACTTATATATGAAACTATAACATTTCTTAGAGTGTTCATTATTCATTACGATATAAAAGAAATCACATCACATACAACCCTCCCCACATGGTGATGGTCACACTTCGCTCAAAGCGTCAGCGAAGAAAACTTAAAAAAATATGAAAAATATAAAAAAATAATACAAAATCACACTTAAATCACCTAGAGTGTATTCTCTAACGAGCAGAATAATCTGCGCGATTCTCTCCCTCGATCTATGATAAAATTAAGCTCAGGACCGCTGCGCTTAAAATTATTAAAAGGCCGAGGGGATACAAAGTTATTAGAATAGTTAGAAAGAAAACGATGTTGATCTCGATAGGTGACGATATATACTTTACAAATAGATTGTTTTCTACAAAAAAGAGAGAGGAAACAAGTCTTCAATCTCCAACGCTTCGAACCAGTACGATTACCAATCATACGTTTTTTTTCTTGTCACACTTTTTATTCCATCCATGATCCTCAGAAGGGTCAAGTCAAATCACTTGATTTATCACTCTTGATACGGTGGCTTGTACAATTAATATGCTTTGTGACTTTCGAAAGTGAAAACGACGCATCCGAACGTACAACGTTACTTACGCATCTTTCGTAACATTTTATATTTTTTTTTTTAAGATCTAGTAAAAAAAAGTCGCAAGATCGAAGACGTTTTCTGCACTTTCAGAGCTTTGACTATTGATCTCGAGACGCTAGGTCTCGATTCGATTTGTTTCTGCATCATTCCTTATAATTTCTGTCGGTACTATATGCTCGGAAACATCACTGTTTCTGTTATATACGTTAGCGCTTTATTTTATTCTCATCTTGCAATCATATATTGCGCATATTTTCCTATTTAAAAAAAGAACGCAAGAGTGAAATGATAAAGCTATGCTGCTTATGAGTCAGCTAACTAAAATCAACAATTATGAACGACAATAAACTATTTCAATGTATCGCGGTATTCTTTGAATATCTTCCTATCTCCCATCGTATTTTTCCTTCTCCGTTTCTTTTTTTTATCAATCGCTACAATAAATTACAAGAATAAGACGGTAATAAAAAAGACGGCGACGATCGAAGAAAACGAAAGTTCACGAACGCATTTAAAATTCTTTATGACAATCTTAATTATATAATTCGCGATTCCGTGATTCACAAACGCGACCTCGCCGCCATCGCAATGTTAAATGTGAACTCGATCAATATGAGAAAAAAAAAGTATAAAATTGCGATTTTACTAATTACTAAATGGCCTTCGAAGACTTTCTAGAGTAATCTTGTCGGCGATTGTTTTACACGCCGATGAGATTACTGCGAAAAGCCTTTACAAAATGCCGACGCTTCCTTCTCTTTCTTAACTTTTTTACATTCGCGAATACTAAACATTCAGACATACAGACGCCTCATCACAATCGAAAGTAAGGGTATATTAAGATTTGTTTTAACACAAAAATGTCGCTCGGCATCCCTCGACTTTCGCACTCTTTTTGAGATCGTTTAGCGGAAATTTGCGAATACCTCTGACATTTCGCAAGACTCGCGAAGATCGGGAGAAGCGTTCGCAAATCCCCGGCCACTTTTTAAACTTAAATAATAGATTTAGCCGACGAACTCTCCGTTGGCTGTACGAAAACAGAGTTGCAATGAGGAACGACCGCGCGAGACTAATTCTTAAATAAAGGGACAATCACGCAGGTTGAAAGAGAAGGAACGACGACGATGACAAAATATATAAACGCATATTACATATATATATCATGATAGAGAAAGAGATAGAGAGCCAAGAAGAAGTTAAAGGAGCTACTTCGTGCGATGTCTCAACAAAACGTTCATCCGTTCCTCCTCCTCACCTCCTCTCTCTCTCTCTCTCTCTCTCTCTCTCTCTCTCTCCTCTCTCTCTCTCTCTTTACAAAAATGACAATGGAGTTACATCAATGAGTTAATAAACAGAAAAAATGGATTTGTAAAAATAAGGCGCGTACAGTTGATAAGGCGGCGATTGAATAAAAATTGTTACGTCCAGAGTAACTTATGTTTGAATTCTGTACAATTTTGGTTTAACACAGCATTTCTTTTTTAACACGACAAAACCGTATCTTTCCGACTTTTACAATCTCATCGACCTAGCTCGAATAATTCTGTTGTTTCAAATACTCTGTTCTTATTCCTCGATATCTTTAGTTGTACTTATTTGAACAAAGCGCTTTTTTATATGTACATAATTTTGAGAAATTCTTGAATTTTGAAATCAATATATTTCTATAGTATATGTTCGCTCGTTACGAAGTTTATGATCACAATGAATTTTAAGTGCATTTCCTGAAAGACCAAATTTCCAATCACGAAAGACAAAAAACATATTTCAGATGAATTCTACGCGTGATCGAAAAACGTTTATTTGTCCTACAGACTCCGTTTGATATGTTAATGCTAGTTACCGGAGTCGTTGATCAAAAATATTCTTTTAGCGTTTTGTATCTCATTTAGAGGATTTCTTACATATTTGATGTTTGGTCGTTTTTGCTATAATCGTCACAAAGGCTGTAGTTTTGAAATCGTTATAGCAATATCGTTAAAATGAGATTATCTTACAGCTGACATTAACTGCGTCGAATCTATCGATGGACGCAAGACACTGAATTATGAGAGCCTCAAACCACACATCCAATCACTAGATTTACTTCACACATGCAAGTTAATACAAAGAGACAGCTCAGTCACTTTTTTGTGTGAATATCGTACCTAAATTATTTACACTTCTTTCGCGATGAAAACGAATTCTTGTTCCATGACTTTTCGAAAAATAATATTAGAATTTTAAATATTTTTAAGTTAAACTTATGCAATCACAGAATAATATAATTTAAATATAATTTACATAATGTAACTATGTCTCTTCGTATATTACAATACATAATATTTATTATTTACAAGTTATATATCTACCTATATTTGTAATTATATAAATTTGATTTGATAAAACAGCCTCTTCTTCGTTACAACCACTTTTTATAATGTTGGTCATGTCATAATAAAATAGTTGAGAATGAAAAATGTATGCCAGAAGAGAAAATTTTGAAATTCTCGTACTAGTAAAAATTAGATACATTAATGTATCTAGCCGCAAAATAAACTTTAATTAAAGTTTTCAAAGTATAAAAATAAATGAATTGTATAATTTCCGAAATCCAATTCATACCATATCATGTGCTGTTTTTACAGCTAAAATATCTGATAAGCTCGCTATATTCGATATTTTAAATAACATTTTCAAAACTCAAGATTTTCTCATTCATTCGATTTTTTGATATGAGGACTGACGATTTTATCATCGCTACAAAATGTTATCACCATTGAAAAAAAATTCTAAACACGTTGCAATGCGCAAATCGGATCTCGACAAGGCGAGTTATGAATTATCACACTTTTGTTCGCTTCTATCGTGATTGAAAAGATTCAAAGTATCACAAATTTTATTTATAATCCTAAAGTTGTCCGATGACAACTTGTTCAACCGTTTCGTAAATAAAAATCAGCTTTGATGTGAATTTGATTGTAAGTCTGCCTATCAATTCAAAGTAACGAAGAAGTAATAGTTTTCTCTTAAATATTTTACACACATTTCATTATATGATTGTTAATCGATAATGATTTCGTTTAAAAACGATAAAACTAATAAACTCTTCAAAGAGAATTAGATCTCGTAATGACGTCAGTCGAACGATCCTTCTACCCGAGAAGCAAATTATTAAAACCGATTATATTTATCAAATCAATATTTACAAAATCGTTTCTCTCTCTATCTCTCTCTCTCTCTCCTCTCTCCCTCTTTCACCACCTCACCGTTTCTCTTGAGTAAGCGCAGTTAATTATGAATTGTTAGAAAATAAAAATAAAAAAATACAATCTATAGCAACAAACTTCGGTTGGACGCACGAAAATTATATACAAAATCGAGTTGAAAAAAAATCGCCTCTCATTTAATCCGTTTTCAAAAAAGTCGAATGTTCGCGTCTTCTCCAAACGTAGCTTTCGTTTTCGAGGATAAAAACTTGCCATTAATTCTCCTCGTCCGTCCATTTTCTCCAATAATGTGTCTTTTGTGTGTGATAAATTCAACGCTCGAGCGTGTGGCCGAAAGTAGCGGCCAACGGACTCGCGTTCTGCATACTAGCCTCTTTGCGATAGCCGCGACCGAGCGTCGTCTGGCTCTTGAAACTTGGCGCATTGTTGATGCTCTTCTTCCAACCCTCGGACAGTTAGGTCATGTAACGCATAACGGCGCGTAAAGCATACAGCAGCTCAGCCTGCATGCGAGCCTCCAGAATCATCAGATTCACGTGAACCTAAGGAAGAAAACATTAACGATTCGTTGTTAAGATCATTGCGCTCGATTCCGCTGGATTTAAAAGAAGAAAATCAAAGTAATGAACAAATTACCTTCTCGCTGTGCTTGAACTCCCTCATGACGCGATCATAGTCCCTCTTGGTGACGCGCTCGGGATAGCAGACCGCGCTCTTGATAAAAGTCTTGAGACTGCGTTCAAGCAATTGATTGACCTCGTTGTAGTCGTAGTCATCGTGCCTAATGCCGAACATACACTGGATGTAGTTCCAGATAGCTCGCCTGAAACGCGACGTGTCAACCTTGCTGTGAGCACCCATGGTGTAGTAGGTGAGATTGTACGCCGTCTTGAACTTGTCGTCGAGAAGATTGCCTACGTCGTTGTAGAGCCTGTTAACGAGCGAGTAGCCGTGATCGTCCCAGGAGTAGTCTTGAACGCGGAAAGTCGGTATGTCGTTGAGCTGACCACGTTTAGCAAAGTCCTGGTAAATGAAAGCCGGGTCTTCGATGAAAAGACCGATGTCCGAGTCGAGGACAGAACTGCTGCGCTGCGGGGCAGCTGCCAATTCGGCAGACTGCGTCTCCACGGTCTCGAAACGTTTCGACAGCTCCTCTTGGGTGATCTGGTATGACTCTGATTTCTCCGACAAGCGCTTCATGCGTTCCATGAGTGTCTCTACGCCAACCTCCTGTTCACCCACTATACTGGGCGACGATGGCGGTGACGGCAATTTGTCTGCAAATATCGAAGCATTGATTATTATTCCCTATTCAATTCCCACTGTGTACGAAATTAATAGACATACGTCAAACTACAAACTACACCTACCGTTTTTGCCAACACCGTTGGGAATCTGTTTCGGACTACTCGACAACTTGTCCAGCATGGGTTTCGGTATATTGCTGTTCGCCTGGATGTTCTCTTTATAATGGTGTCCCATGGAGTTGTCGAGTTCCTCGTTGATTCCGCAAGAAAACACGAACGATGAGAGCGAGTGGAAGTGCGCCAGTAGAACTATCGCGTGAACAACTTCCGCGAGCGACCAACTGTCCGCTCCTTTCGTTAGTTTCTGGGAAATAATAAAAACGTCGTTATAGTTTTCGCTTGGTAAACTCTGCTGTAAATTATCTGCGTGAATGCAAGCTCTCTGCGCTTCTATATTTTCCAGAAGCGAAGCTTCTATCTGCGCTGATAATTCTAATTTATACACGCCGACGAGATAAAGTCGCCGCTGCTCCAGATCGAAGTCTAGAGAGAGTACCTAAAGTATCACTCTCGTAAGAGCGAATGCTCGTAAGAGTACGAAGCATTGAAATATTCAATTCTCACCTCTATGTGTGATTTGTTGAGCAGCCAAGGCCTGTGTGCGAGAATCTTGTTGATTTCGTAGAGATCCTGTAGTTTTCCAGGGATAGATTTGAGACCCTGAAGCCAAGATTCATCTCCGCCCTGATGAAGAAACTCTGTCTTTTGAAGATTTATCAGGTAGCTGCATTGATGCCTACCAGCGGCCTGAAAATTCAAAAATTACATCGTTCAAATCTCTCGATTAATTAGAGAATATTTCGTAGACTATAATGTAGTGTGTATAATCTTATCTCGGATGAGTCTGTACAACCGAACAATAAAGTCGCGCAAAAGTGTGCACACGATAACCTCCTTATTACAGTCCGACAAAAATCTTGGCCCAAGAATTTTTTCTCTCTTTCTCTCTCTCTCTCACTCTTTCTCTCATCTACAGAGAAAACACATCGAGATAAGAACCCTCACGCAATTTTCGAGTCTTTTACGTAATTAATGCAACGAATCGATTGTCATGAGTGAGCGCGTCTCTTATCTATCGTGAAAAATGATCGAGTATAGTCTCATCTGCAAAGTTAATAAAAATCCCAAAGCAGACGATTACTCGCGAGTTTCGTAAGCGAGAAAAAGGGTTGACGAACGTATCGATAAAGTACGCATCAATTATTTTTCTTTTTTTGCCTTTTTTTAAAATCTAGGCGTTACACGAATCGATAAATACGAGATGGATCGGCAGACGTATAAACCAGTACAAACAAGAACCTGTTATTCAGGTACAGCGCATTATCTTATCGTTTATCAGGCGGAACGTATAGCCTCTGGCATGAATTTTTCGACCGATTAAATGTATTTTCGATCGATCAATTATTCTCTTCCTTCGACTCTCTCCGTTTCGAGGGCGCCCAAGTTTTTCCGCTTCGTATTCCAAAAATCGCGTCTGCGAACGAATTCGAGTTTTGTAGACGTACCGATAACGACCACGTGTTATTCTCTTTATATTTGTGTACTGTTTGTCGATCATTGTGAAAAATCTTAGTGGGCCATCGGCTAGTCGATAAAGAAACTACGCGTTTTTCCATGCTAAAAATCGAGGCGAAAGTTGAACGCCGTAAACTGCAAAACGTTATGCAGTCGATCGTATTATCAGGCAATAACACGATGTAAGTTTCTTCGACGATTCTTGTATAATTACAGAGTCTATGCAAAACTCGACTTACTTCGGAAAAATGCCTATTCAGCGAGTAGTTACTGCGCAAAGATTGCGCGAAAATAAGTCGGCTAGAAATTTATCGGCCACGAGAGAGAAAAAGACCTCAGCATGTATTGTACATAGCTCGCGAAAACAAACGATAACGACAAGTGCTCGGAGAAAAACATTTCTTCTCGTTGCGACGATCGAGCCGCGCTGTGTAATACAGCTGTCGAATATATTACGTATTCGCGAATAATACACGTAAAGAAAGAGTGTGATTTCGCGACGGCGAACAAAAAAACAAGCTTTTTTTTATTGGTTACGAAAAAAACAATTGCTCAATTAATAGCCGACAATACAAGTTAATCTTATCTGGTTCTCCGACACGTAAATATCTATGAAAAACATTTTCAAGAAAGAGAGAGACAGAGCAATTCATTATTTACTGTATACCACCGAATTAAGTTTCAAGGCTGTCTCACATTAAAATAACTTTTGGAAAAGCTAGACTTTATAAATCAGCAGTCAACATCATCTCGTGCGGAAACTGGAGGTGTAATCCACTTTCGACTTACGCAATGGAAGGCACGTCTTCCAGAATCGCCTGCATTGAAGGCCGAGTTCATTAGCATCACGACTCGATTTAATCTTTCTCTCTCTCTCTCTCTCTCTCTCTCTCTCTCTCTCTCTCTCTCTGTCACTGGCTCTCTATCGTATTTTTGATCCTCTTATGCAAGGCAATAAAAAAAAGACACGCGTGCGTCTCTGCGAGTAGACATCGGCATCGAGGTCAATGACAGAAAAGAATTCGGTATCGATTCGTCGACGGGAATGAAATGTATTTATGCGCTCACCATTATGGCGATGAGGTGACGGTAGTCGTAGGGCAATGGACCATCGCCGCGAAGGATAAACTGTTGCGTCCGCAAGAAGTGTTCCAGATAGCTTGGATGCGAGGACATCACCCGCGATACATGGTCCAGCCTGTTGTTCTGCAGGAACGCGTCCATCAGCAGCATGTGTGTCTGTAATCAGAAAAAAAACGCGACCTTTAGAGATTTGTATATATAATACACCTTTGTCGAGTAGTTCGCCTTGGAGTAATGATCGCCAAATATGAGTGGGAGATTCGTTACGCATGGCCTTATCGCTCTTAAAGCCACTGCAAATGGCAGTGATGAAAAAAAATAATTATAATAATAATACAATTGAGCGTAGAGATTCCGGAGACTGATTAACTGTACATTGAATAAATAAAGATATATACATTTCGATGGTTTTATTATTCATACACGGCTGAGATTACGATCCGCTCTCGAAGTCGAGTCGTTTCTCTATTACACGTTACTCGAAGGTAAAGGCCAGTTTCATCCTTAAAGGGACAGCTACAGGGTCCTCACCTTCGAACCGAGTGTGCTCGCGCAATCAGGTGTTTGCGTTGCATCAGCTCTTGGCAACTGAGCGCTCTATACGCGTATGTCACTATAAACTTCTATAGATTGACGTAAATAAAGTTAACGCGTGAGATGCATGCGAAAATCGATCGGCCGACGCTCCTGGGGATGAGAAATGTGTCGCAGCATCTTTCGCGTATTCGTCCATTGTAAATTCGAAGAGTGGGAAAAAAAGGATAATGTATATATACACATAGAAAAGTATGTATATATATGCGGTAAGTTTTCGTTTGTATAAAGAAGAGAATATAGACAGAGAGCGCTGGCGTGATGTATTTGTTATTCCATCAGGGCCAGGTGGATCTGCATAAAAAGTAAGCCGTAACTTTTGTTTGGCAACGGTAGCACTGCCGGCACGTGTTTGCTATAGCTTTTATGTACACACAAACTCGAGCGCACATCAATAAGCGAGAAGTGGAAAAGCCACCGGGCTCTTTTCAAAACCTCTTTCGAGTCTTCGCTCAATATAATAAGATATATTTTTCTTGTTCTATTGAATCTCGCATCGCAAAACTACGCTGCGTACACATTCATTGCATATACCCGTTTCCAAATCGCGCCTAATTTAATAATCGGCTCGGGCAACAGCAGCCTTTCATGAATAATTAACGAGACAGCAGTAGCAACAGCAACACAGCAGCCTCCGTCGCAATACTAACCGTTACGAAAACATCGCGCGAAAAGCCTCTCCGAAAAGCGTAAGACAAGTAGTAGACATATTATCGCCTGTGTGTATAGTGTAGAGTGTAAATACATTTAATATATTAGGTATATACACACCAAAGAGCTCTAGGGTCAAGCGCACACATGCACTCTCTCTTTCTCTCTGTCTCTCGACTTTAATATTCCTCCGGTGAGTCGAGAAGCTTTCGAAAGAACAGCGACGATAAGCAAGTAGCGAACAATCGCGTATTATATACAACGCGCACCTGTCCTTCGCTCTGTGCAACGAACTCTCTTTCGCGCACACATACAAACGAGGTTACACGCATATGCGTATATAACGTTTATCGATATGCACTGATAAGACATCGTTAAACTGCAGCGATTAGTTTATATATTTACATAATATATAGGGAGAGAGAGAGAGAGAGAGGGACAGGCAGTCTGGGCGTGAAAGAGTTTCCGCGATATTATCCCTTAACTAAAGTTGGTAAACGTGTGTGCGTATTACAATGTGTTTCTCTAATTTGCTTCTCCGGTTGAGCGTAGTGGGGAGTGACTCATCGACGCCCTGTTTTTGTCGAGTTTTTTTCCAGCCGTGATAGCGTAGTTTATCTATATGGCCGATGCATGCTCTCGAGTTTAACATGTGTGCGTATGTATATATATATATATATATATATATATATATATATACATATATTACACCCACACGTATGTACCAATGTACACTATATATCCTGTAGTACGAATTTTTATGCATCAGCGCGAGCCAACTCTCGTGCGAGAGATTGCCGGCTTAAGACTCGATTGACAAAAATAAAAGACGAAGAAAACAACGAATCGAGAAAGAGGACACAGATCGACTGCATTATCTGATCGGAAAAACCGTGTACCTGAATTCGTCACTTGAAAAAAAAAAGAAATAAGAGAAAGTTTCCTCGTCTTGCACAAGAGTGCGCACACTAAGTAGTGACGCAAGGAAAATCTTTATCCGTAAACAAGTGTAAACCGCATGTACATAGGTATAGCTAGACCCACATATACATATAGACATACCGGTGGGAAGAAAAGAGCTGCCATTTCTAAAGATTCAATCGAGATCAAAACTGATTTTTAAAGATCTAACCGCGCGAACACGAAAAAAACAACCTTCTTCCCTTCGAGCATGAAACACTATCCGAGAGAATACCTGTGTGAAATAAGCGTATTTACTTATTCGTCCCTATTGAGGACAGGTAGCCTACGCGAATACGTTTCTGTCAAAAGAACCTCACACTGGAGACGATTTTCCCAAGGCACGTACCGGGTGAAAAGATTTTTTTTCTTTATCTACGACGTTGAGCAAAAGAGAGGGTATTTGAAAAGTGGAAAAATCATCGTTCAAAGGCCGTACATCTGTTGGTCAGGTATACGAGTGAGAGGGAAAAAAAAGGTTCAGCATTAGGTTCGGTCGTCATAGAGAAATATATCGCGATGTAATTGTGCTATTGAACGCAAAGGCGTTATTAAAGTGACTCCGGATCATTAACTATCCGCCTGATTGACGTATTATGTAGTTAAATTTTCCTGCCGAAATTTGGAACGAGAGAAGTTACGATAATAAGCGTTTTAAGCTACCTCGTATGTACTATATGAAAAAACAAAAGAAGTGCCTGCAGGCATTTCTCTCTCTTACTGGCGTAACTACATACGGCGTCGGATATAAACAGGCCCATAAATTTTAATGGAGGCTTACAGTTTTAATCTCAACGAGCCCCCGAGATACACACACAGAGACGAGGCGTGCCAAAAACAACGAGTATGTACACACTATAGTCTTGAGATCAACGAGAGACGTGTTCTATACTAACAGCTTATCGACTTTTTCTTCTTCCTCTCATCTAGAGCTTAATAACAACAACAATAATAATAATAATAATAATAATAATAATAATAATAATAACATTAAAAAAAATTTAAGAAAAGAAAACAAGCTAGAAAAATTCATAAACACACGACGTTGCGCTTTATCTGTGTTATAAAATTAGCCGTGAGGATCGAGAAGTAGACACCTCAGCGCGTATCTCAGCAAAAAACAAGAGCCGAAGCACGTTCGCGAGAATGCGACCACTGACATAATCCTCCGTGTATAGTTTGATTAAACTTGGAAGAAAAAATTCTCTCTCATTTCCTTCCGACGCTCAGAGCAGTGGGAAAACGTTTTTCCCAACGCAGCAACCCTTCCCCGGCTTAACCGTCTTGTTTACTACGTGTGTGCTCCCTCTATAAGATCAAAAGCCGCGTCTATAGGGACTTAAGCCCTATATGCGCGTACGTGTGCGAGTGAAAAATCGAAAGACGCGATACAGAGCGCCTTGGAATCAAAGGTCTTAGAATAAATGTTACGTCACGCGTGAGCGAGTATAGTCGACCGACCTCGATTCATAGGTACTTATTGGTTTCAACAATACTATTGTTCGCTCCTTTTTTTCTTAACTCGCAAGCACACATATATATAGGTATATATTTTTTTCAATTCACATGTCATTAGCTCCGAAAAAGGAGACGACATACAACAACAAACGACGACGTCGGCAGCGACTTGTTTTTCAGCGAAGATGGAAAAAATATTTGGATAGTTGAGCAAACAACCATCGCTTGTTTTTTTAAGTTTCCACCTATCCGATTATTGCAGAATGGCGATGTCTTATCAAGACGAAAAAAATAAAAGAAAACAAAAAGGATGTTTGTTCCGTTTAAGGTTGTTCTTTGTAAATTAAAGGGCGTATACCTTGAAACTTTGCTCATTCGCAATTACAAGTAGCTTGCTGAGAGACAGCTGATTTCTCTATCGTGACAAAGAACGAGAATTATAGGTATAGTCACGCCATTTTTAAAAGGACGTCCGACGGCGCGCGCTTCCGGTGTCGGCAGCGAAAAGAATAAGGAATACGGTGTATAGCCGAAAAGTTTAAATGGCACGTGGATCCCACGAATGCGGCCAACAGATGTTCCAGCGTAAAGTCGTAAAACTTGCGTTACGGCTTACGACTTTCAGGGGGGGGGGGTTCCGAGGATCAGGAGCGGAAGGAAAAAAAATTTTTTTATTCTCCACCCTTCTCTGTTCTGCGTGTAGAAAGAATAAAATTGTACTTCTTCCAAGGAGAGATTCATCCTGCTTTTCTCGATGCCCTTTGGCGAGAAATTCGCGAGCGCGAGAGAGTCAATCGTAAATATTTACTCGTTACCCGTCGAGATGACGCTTCACAAGAAGAGCCAGCCGAAATCTCGATAAGCTCCGCAGCTGACTTTGGCTCTTGATTTATTCGCCCGAGTCCCTTATAACCGACGAGCCAAGCCTATAATTCGTTACACACACATACGTTATGAGCGACGAGGCGATTTATGGCGTTTCCGCGTTTGCCCATCCGTGAAGACAATACCACAGAAATCTAATTCGAGTGCTTCCGCTATATGTATTATTTTTTAATGTGTTTTTTTTCATAAACGGCAATGCCGACTAGAAGGCGAGAGTAATGTAAAAAAGAAAAAAATAAGATTCGAGGCTGAACAGTGATTATTGATTCGGAATTCAGTGAAAAATATAGTCGAGGCTTAACGAGACGTAAACAGAGCTGATAAGCTTTATTGTTTAAAGGCTAAAAATACGACGAGTATATTTAAAATTAGCTGTGATTCTTTCTTTCTCTCTCTCTCTCTCACTCTTTCTTCCGATGCGGCGTAACTCCGTTAGAGTAGACGAACAACAAAGAAGACCTCGTCATCTCCGTGTCTATCAAAACAGAATCTCTTCTTACGAGAGATGCATGCAGAAACGCAGACGGACAGGTTTGGTTATTTTAATAACCCGGGACCTAACGGTACACTTATATACGATGATAAAGCAAGCGACGAGAATAAACGGACTCGAGATTGTGTATATATAACTTTTTCGAAAGACCTCAAAAAAGAGGAAGCAAAACTAGAGGCAAGTGCGCCTATTCTTAATTAGTTCTCGTATAACAGAGCAAATGTCTTCTCTTCGTCATAAGCCCTTGGATTTCTTTCTCGATCTCTGTTGCTTAACTTGCCGAGACAGCGAATGAGAGAAAGAGAACTGTATAATGTAACTTTTATACTCGGGTAGTTTCGTACTGGCGTAAAAACAAATTGCAAACAAAGTAAAGAAAAAGAACGAAATAACGACTGTACTTATTTTGCATCTCGTCCACTCGAGTAATCAAACGTATACATTTTCTCTATCTCTCACTTATACTCATATAATAGCTTCCCGAGAGGAGCCTTATCTTTTCGACATGTACACACACACACACACACACATATAGGTATATGAATACACACAAGTTCGCGCATACACAGCAAGATCAGCAACAGCAGCTTCGTCAGCGAATCATCGCAGTGGGTGTGTGATACTCGCTTAATATATAGCACAAGGTTTCGCAGATTGTATAATCAGCCGGTGCACACGATCCTCCTGACGTATAGTCAGGTTTCTCCTCTGCGCTTTACACTGTTGTTCCCTCGGCTTCCTACTCGTCGAATTTTAATACATCGGCTTTTATCGCAGTTTGCAACATTCCGATTTTACTTTAATGCACTCGCTCGCTTGTACATAAATTACTCCCGGCAGCGAAAACAGGCTCCAAACTTTCAAAAGCAACACACTTATAATACAGCTACGATCGCCAGAGCCTCGTCTTTTCAATTAACCACGATAAGCTCTCTTCTCTCTGCCTCTCTCTCTCTCTCTCTCTCTTTCTCTCTTAAAAAACGGAGAGTATCAAGCGTGACGCGTTCAAGTAGCATCTGGCAACGCAGAGAGAAAGAAAGAAAGAGATAGTCCTTCGATTCGCGCCTGAGCCGTAAAAAGACTCGTTTTTTCAACTTTAGACGGAGGCGTATTTCCCGATCTTCCTACAAGTAACTTATCTCGGGAGAAACACGTGTAAGGCAGCGTATAAAAATAACCGCGAAAAACCAATCAATTCGTTGGAGAAAGATCACGCAGTGTGTGCAAACAGTGAGCATCAACGACGAGAGTAGTCTCGGGAAGTGTATAATATACACAAGTCTTCGTGAAGAAAGAGAAAAAGTAAAATAGAGAGCGGGGACTCCCACTGCGTTGCAGCTTCCCTCGGTGCTGAGAGAATTTCGCCACAACGATAATCAGCCGTTTAACCAGTGGGGGGTTCGTTCGCATGCACCAAAGGGTCGATTGAATTTTCAGCGGTTTGTGAATAGAACGCAGGGGCAAAGAACGATTTGTATTCAAGGTCTAGGTATTGATGGGAAAAGTGAGATGTTGAGGATTTCTATCATCGGCGCATGATTTTGTTGTCGCACAGTCGGGGGACTCCTGCAACGTATTCGCCGTAAAACTCGGGATGAAAAGAGAGCAAGCTTCACCGAAAGGGTCCACCGCCGCTCATGTTTTGTATACAACGTATGCGAGAACAACTCATGACTACAAATAGTAGTGAGCGATGAAGAAGATGTTGCTGGCGCAACGAACGTGTAAAATAGAAAAATAGATAGGCTATGTTTAGCCGGTAATCGAGGGTACGCACACCCGATGCCGAAAATTTATCACCGACGGTTAGGTTATAGTAAAAGAAAAAAGTAATAACATACAGAACGAATACACGCGATGTTTAACGAGCTTTGGGTCTCCGTATTTTTCTCGTGCTATCCTCTATAATTCTTATCGAGGCAAGCCTACTTCTCTGTCCGTTACATCAAGTCCCGTTGCGGAGCTAACTTTTATTGGCCTCAATTCGATGAACTTCGACCGGCGCACGTCTCTTCACTTAGATCTCGTGTTCAGGTGACGATTCATTGTACCTTCGGATATGGATAACGGATAAGAAGCAAAAACCTTTGGATGACCTTGAACGAATCAGCTGATCGTAATTTTTTTATAGCCCGATAATGGGACTCGAAACTAATGGAAGCTTTGGATAAGAGAGTCGAAATTCCGGAAAAAAGAAATTCCCTCACCCGATACTCCCCATTTTTCGCGTGGGCTTGACCGCAGTAATGCCTCTAAGTGTTATGCGGGCGATTTATCGGGACGATAAGAGCAGGCGCACGCGTCAAGGACGCGCGCGTGTGCGGATCGTCGTCGACGTCGTCGACCCATCGATTTTATTTTCGGAAGGAAACGTGCGACGACTCCCTTTTATTTTTTTCGAGAAACTCGGTTGCTGTTTCAAGGCTGATGAAAATATTGGATTTTCGTGTTTCCGACAAATGCCTCGATATTCAGATGGGTATATTATACCTACATATGTGTTTATAAGAGAGAAAGCTAGAAAACTTTCACTGAACGAGTCACCCAGTCGATAAATAATTTAGTCGATTTGGTGTGGAGCCTCGCGTTTTGTTCTTGCAGTCGTGCGCGATTCTATTTAATCAGCCTGTATAAACAGAAAAGGCATTCTATTGACACGATGATTAACGGCGCTTTATGTCTTTCGGTCCGGATTATATACACTTACCGAAAGTTTAAAGGCAAATAACACGGAGAACGGGTAAGAAATTTCACAAGCGCGTCCTCTTATCGTTGTGATTTTCTATTCAATTTTTACGTTAAAAAGGGCAAAACTTATATTCCTGATACGCACAAAGTGTCTTTCTTTCTTTCATTCTCTTCCTATTATGGAGCGAACAAAGAGTAAGAAAGAAAGAGAAAAAGATAGAGATCTTCCCCTACTCACTCGTTTGAGTTCGATGCTCTTTCTTATCAGGCCGACAGCGGTGATTGGTCGCTCGCGGCCGGCGCTCCGCTGACGTCATCCTATCGATTAGACCCGCGACCACGTGACCATTGCACGAGTCAACTTCTCTCTATCTCTCTCTCTGTACTTACTGCACGTATAGGCTGCACACACGTCGCGGTTCAACGAGAGATGCAAAGTCGACTATAGCTGGTGAGCAGATCACACGTGTAATGTTCTCTTCGCCCTCTTCGACTTTGAATCTTCGTGCGCGAAAGGGGAAGAAAATTCATAGAGCTCTCTCTCTCTCTTTCTCTCTCGAGTACCTTATGCTCCGTTATAGCCGACGCTACATTTTATAGCAGAGACTTCATCGTCGAGATGCAAGTCACGTCTGGCGCACTTAAGTGGAGCGACTGTACTACCGAGATATACACGACTTTTATCGGTAAGGTTTCTCTCGTTTCACGCGTGCGATTCACAAAAACGTTAGATTAGAAGGAACGACGCGAGAAGAAGAAGAAGAGGAAACGCTTTTCCTCGCTGGAGACTCTATTTTTAGCGCGAAAGACCTCGTAAATTTGACAATAAAATTCGCTACTCCCGAACTTTTCCACGGCGCTTATTCCAGAGGAGTCGAAAATTATATACCCACATCTCGTTAATGATCACCGAGAGAGAAATTGGGAGAAAGAAAGAACCGGTTTTCGTCATAAACAATGACTTTTTTAATCGACTCTCTTATCACACCCTCTTTCTCTCTCGCTGTTCTCCTGACCCAGTTATAATGGATCACTCATTTGGTATTATGCGTACGCTACGCATACCCCCGAATCTCCTCGATTATTATGCGCGCGCTCACACATACACAGATACACACAGGCGCATTCGCACACTCATGTGAGCTTCCGTAACCGGAGACTTTTTGTACATGCCACTTACATCACATATGCCTATCTCGAGGAGAAAATGAAGAAGAAGGAGAGAAAAAAAAAGAAGAACCTAGAGTCGTCCTGGTCTCGCTGCTCCTCCCCCGTGACCGCGCGTAAACAACATTGGAAACGAGAGAGCCGAGAGTGTAGAAGAAAACCGGTTTGAGCCTTCGGAAAACAATTTTACGATCTCGAGTGCGAACGAGCGGAGGAGAGAGAGAGAGAGAGAGAGAGAGAGAGAGAGAGAGAGAGAGAGAATAACACGTTGTACATGTACGTGTGTGTATAGGTGAGGCTTCGTGTCCCACCTTTCTCCAAGTAGATATATATATATAATATATATATGTATCATCTGGCTAGGATCTAAGATTCAAGCACCCTTTTCCTTGACATATCTCGGAGTTTTTTTTTAATTTTATCTCTCTCTATCTGTTACTTCCTTTTCCCTTTGTCCCTTTATTTGTTAAATTTCCCGATTCTGAAGATAAACGCTTTTTTGACTATTCAACAGCGCGGTGCAGTAGCGGTGTAGGTCATCGATCAGCGATCGATTACATTACGTATTGTCGAGAAATACACACGGTCGTAAGAATAACAAGCGGAGCTTTGTAATTAGAAAAATGCATGAGAGGTCTGAGTCACGGCTTGTTTAACTTGTTGAAAATCCGATTTTAACATTCGCGTACAGAGCGCGCAGGGGTTATTTGAATAATTTATACGCTCGACAGTCATTGAAGAACTAGACGTTTATTCAGTAGGTAGACGCTCTCTCTCTCTCTCTCTCTCTCTCTCTCTCTCTCTCTCTCTCTCTCTCTCTCTCTCTCCGATCTAATTTTACGGGAAAGAGAGAATAGAAGATCCCCATTGATTAGCACTTTTCTAAGAAATTCAGTACCTTTCCTAATCTACATGTGAATTGTCGACGTGATTCCATAGAAATATATTCGTGAGGACGTGCGACGACAACCGAATTACCCTACATATCTATATATACGAAGTTGCAAGTGAAGCAGGCTCTCTCCAGGATGTAATCAATATACTGGGAGAAGGGGAGGGGGGATAAGTTACTTTAGCGGGTGTTAAAGTAACCCCTCGAAAAAAGCAGCAGCTCCTTGGACGAATAAAAAACCAACAAAGAATTTTTAAATTCTGTATCGATTTTTGTTAAAAATAGACGAGCTTAAAAAGTCTGCCACTCAGCCGATGGCGCGTAAAGAGCCGCAACACGACAGGTCAATTCGAATATGTCTAATACGTAACGCTTATTTCCCATCGAGAATTTGGACAAACAAGTTGATATGCAGTCGTGCCTTATCAGCCTGCGAGGAGACAATGACAGCGTTTATATATAGCGAATTCAGCTCGATGACTCAAGTTGTCGTGCATAGAAAATTCGCTCCTATTTTCACGTATGTAGATTACGCAACGCGTTGCATCGAGATTATGCTAATTGTCATATATAATGACATTGAAATTTGCTACTCTACACATTATCTTTTCTCTCTCTACTTTTTCTCTTCTCGACATAAACAACATAAGAATATTGAAACACTAAGCGTAAATACGACATGCTAATACTTCGGGGCAAATCATCATATTCATGCACAGTCTTGAGAGAATTGGGTACACTCCAAAACTTTATTTTCCGAGCGAACGCGTATCGTGCCTTCTCTCTCTCTCTCTCTCTCTCTCTCTCTCTCTCTCTTGCTGTCGCAACTAGCGATTTTTCGAGAGAGTGAACGAGACCATTAATTTTTCACAGCCTCGCGATACATATACGTTACGCACTTACGCATACGCTCGACTATTGAGAGAGCGACGAGAGAAAATCTCGACGGCAGCTCTGAGTGCACGTCTAAACCTTGCACCCGTTGACGCGAAGAAAAGAGTCGCAGAGCGAGAGAGATAGAAAACGAGAAAAAAAGGAAGAGAAGGCGAACCCTTGGGTATGAAAGCAGAAGACTCCCGATTCTCTTTCTTCCACCTTATAGGTATAACACTTGGTGTACATGTACCGTATAACAGGTCTCCCCCAGCCTCTCATCCCCACTGTTCACTGTTGAGGGAAAATTCGAGAACGAGAGAAATCACTCAAGGACGGAGTACGCGTATATATATCACGCACGTATAGGTATAGCCGAGTACCGGCCGCTTCCTAAAGAGATGCTACGCTGTATGGAGAAAAGCCGGCGAATCGTTGCGTCAGAAAAGAGAATCTCTGCCGCTTTCAGACATAGCCTGACGCAAATCCGATTTTTCTCGATAATTATACGCTGCTCGCAACGAAGAGATATCGACGCGTTTCTCGATACGTAAATTAAGAACAAAAAAAAAAGTGAAAATAAATGGAAAGCCAAAACGAAGAAGGAACTTTAAGGTTAGAAGCTCGCGCACTTGACGCATCAGCTGACTGAGTTTCGTCAGACTGCTAGTATGTACCTCTCAGCGAACAAAAGAGTCAGCCTTTGTCGCTGCGGCGCTCGATAATTCTCCTTCGTCTTTACATACGCGTACGTAGACTTGTTCGTACGTGTAAGTACGAAATGACACTTGTCCCGACCGATAGAAGAGAATAGAAATGACTATAGAAAATGAAGATATAATAAATATGTAAACTCACGTCGTTGCTGATTTGACCCATACTGACGGCTGCAGCACGAGTAACGATTGCGCCCGTCTCAAGGCAAATCTCTTGCTCGTTAGCTACAGGAATCTTAGAAGCTCTCGCCCTTCGTCTATGGCTGCTAATCCGCTTGTAAGTGTGTCTATGCGTATATGTATGTATATACTGAGTAAATCGGTGAAGCTTCGAGAACACTGTGAGTTGGTCGTCAAGCTCCGCGCGAAAGCTTGGACTTCCGCGTATTATCACTTCTTAAGAGTATCGCTGAGAAACTCGCAGTCATAATCCAAGGCGGATGAACATCCGTTGTAGTTAAGTCTCTTTTTTTTGCTGTTTTCTTTCTGTTTTTTTGTAAGTGTGTGCTTGCGATCACAGACTATTCTACGACTGCGCTTTTTTTTTACAAAACCGCTCTTACAACGTTCGGTCGTAAATATATCTATGTATATATTTTTTTATCTAGAATCTACTCACGAAACGTACAAGAAGCAAAGGAGTATCAAAAGTTTCTCGGTATCAAAAGCTAACAACTCTCTTGAGCGCGGACGACGACTCTTGGCCTCTTTTTAACAATGCATATATAGTGTTCGCGACTACGTGTAATCCGTACTGCTGCTGCTGCACCGGCACTGTGTTATTTCTCTCGATTCACCTTCCTCTCGATTGTATATTGTATATATATATATATATACGAACGTTACGTATGTGCGTATAATCTATGTATCACACCGAAGAAATACGAGTGCGCTTCGCTGGCACTCCTCTAGCAACAGTGTCCGAGGAAGTCTATGTATCTCTTCTTGAGTTTCTCCGAGTCTCGTCGCTGCGCACTCGCTGTCCGTGGACCTGAGCGCGCGAGTGCCGGTTGCTAACTGACGGCTGATGCGAGCTGAGCGCGACGAGTACGGCTGCTGTTGCCTTCGCTGCTGTGGAAAGCTGTGTCGCGAATACGACGCTGAGGTGGGGGAAATATATACGAGCGCAAGCGCAAGCGCTGCTGCTGCCCGGTCGTCGTTGAGAGAGCCGGCCGGTCGGTAGGAGCGTACGCGCAAAAGGCGTAGCCCCAAGACCGAAATCAGCTTTCACCTCGGGAGGGTGTCATTATTTTCGATTTCGCGGATTCTTTCTCGTTTTTACAGACGCCATCTCGTAGTCGATGGTACTCCGCGATCGGTTGAAAATACCTGCGATTTGGGGAGGAGAATCGAGTTCTCCAGGAGACATCCGAATCGAGCGAACAAAGAGGAGTTGGAGCGCGGGGCTCTGGCTAATGTTGGGTTCGTCCCTGGTCTTGGGTTCTGGAAGAGCGGCCGGCACGGATCAGCTGATGCCTTAGCAACAGAGTTACTAGCCGCTCTAAAAATATCGAGCCGAGCCGGCTGACTAGTGTTCTCTCTACCCGGCAACGTCGCTCTGCGCTAAAGAGAGAGAGAGAGAGAGAGAGAGAGAGAGAGAGAGAGAGAGAGAGAGACATGTGTATGTGTGCGTGTCGTCTTTGTATGAGCGAGCTTAGAACGAGAGGATGTGGCTACCGGCGCAGCACACGTAGTTTTTCCAAATCGTCGAAGCAACAGGACAAAGGGAGGCTTCTTGTCCAGAGGACGCACGCATCAGCTGACACTGTTATTAGCAAGGATATCCCATATGATTAACGGCCGATAGGTATATAGCCCGAGAAATTTATTCTATTTACCAGCCGCGCGCGCTATCTGCCACTAGGGATCGGCCTAATTGTTACGCGACGATTATCAGCTCTCTCTCTCTCTCTCTCTCTCTCTCTCTCTCTCTCTCTTTCTCTCTCTCTCTCTCTACTGTACATACACAATAGGTCTCCGAGAGAGCGAAAAATAAAAAGAGAAGTGAGAGAGAGAGAAAAAGAAAATCATCAATCGTTTTGCAATCTCCGTTCGTTCACCCTGTAAACCGGCGTAGGTAGGTAGTTTCGCAACGGTGCGCACCTGAAAGCTCGAAGCTCGCGCAGAATGATTATTCCAAATGCTGCGCCCGGCAACTCTCTCGCGGCGCGCTCGTTCTCTCGGCTGTTAGAAAAGAGATAGAGATACTGCCGCAGCAACAGCAGCCGCAGCAGTAGCTACCGGTGTTGCGCTTCTCTCTCTCTCTCTCTCTCGCTCTCGCTCTCGCTCTGTTGCCACATCGGAGAGCACTCACCCGATACTTCTTCATTTCGGCGGTGTTATTTCTCCCCGAGTAATTACGCGGCTGTGTATCGCCGCGAGGAGAGAATTTATTGGAGCGATTCTAGATATATAAATAGCCCAACGATTCGTAGCCATCAGTTTTAATATCGCGCGACTTTTATGCGCGCCTCTCCCTGTACACGCACGCACTTCGAAAACAAAGCTCTTATTTAAAACAGTAAAAAAACATAGGCTAACAATAAAAAAAAACAGCGCACAGCGGTGAATATTCATGCCGACGCGCAGTGCCCGTATGCGCGGACAATTGCATTATGCGATCTGCTTATAAAAAAGAGAGGGATTTAAAAAAAAAAAAAGAAGTACTCGCGGACAAAGGACCGTCAAGCATAGGCAGAGAGAGAGAGAGAGGCTCGACACACGCACGTGACTCAATGAACCGGGTCCCTGTATACAGTGTAGGTATACTCGCTTTCTTACTTATTCCCGGTGTACTGTTGTTTACGCGCTGTTTGGATGCGTATATTGGTATATGTAAAGGTATAGGTCTATAGGCGGTATAATACATATATGCGGTATACGAGACGTAGAACTGTTGCCAGGCCGTCTCTTCCTCAATCACGCGGATCAATGAGTCCGGTCTGACCTTTGGGAATGGTGAGGGGGAGGGTGGGGGAGAAAATACGCTGGGGTGGGACAAAGGGATGTTGGATTTTTCACGCTTCGTGATTTATCCGCGTTTTCGTTTTTGACAGAGAAGAAATCCTACGGAGCGCTGTAATTGCATATCCATCATGATCGAGTTATTAAACCGATACGTATGTGTTTCGGTAAACAAAAGTAAAATGACGAATGCGAAATAAAGAGTCGGACGGGGAAAGAGATTGATTCCGGTGTATACGAAGTGTACGTATATATAATAACGTCCAAATATCGTTGCATTATCGGCCTATATTGTAGAGTAAATAGTGATCCTTCTTATAAGCAAGAAACGCAAGAGAAAAAGCTTTTCTGATTTCAGAAGAGCAGGAGCAGAACAGTAATGCGAGATTGATTGCAAAATCATTTCTTTCTTCGTGTCTTTCTCTCTCTTTCTGACGAGACGGTGTGCGTGTTTATGTCGGTTTTCTCTCTCTCTCTCTCTCTCTCTCTCGCTGAACGACGAGTAATTTTGTTATACACATCGCGCCGTGGAATATTTACAGCTTATACACGCTTGATTTATGTAATGTATTCGGTATATACGATACAGGTAGCTGCAATAAGAACTGGAGTATATACAGTGCGCGTTCGGACTTCTTACATTTTTTATTCTTGTGTGCTTCATCGATTCCTTATTATCATTATGAAACTGGTTTCTCTCCCAGCACCACGCGATCATTTATTTATTCCCGAGTGCATAATAACACACTGGTTTAATGTCTATGCGTGCATATATTCACGAACAATATCCGATTAATCGAACCCCGAGTAATCAATGATTATAAGAGCAAAAGAGCTCTTTGTACGTCTCTCTCTCTCTCTCTCTCTCTACAAGTACTCGATGGAAATAAAGTCTGTATTAAGAGGGAGGGACAGCGAAAAAGCCCTTTTCCAACGTTTCCGCAGGACACATCCCCCTGTTGCTAGGGGAAAATTCTTTGTTCTTTACTCTGTATACGTATATATATATATTCACAGTTGGAGCGCATACTGCATCTTAGCAATTCATCTCGCCACAGGATTGCGCTCGCGACAAACAATAGCGCTCGTCATAACTGTTAAAAACCACGATCCCTTCGATCGCGCGATGAGGTGATTTCTTATTTCTTTTTTTCTTTTTTTCTTCCTTTTTTTTTTAATGTCGATTGCCGTGCGATTACGCAGCTTGCGTCATGCGCTCGCGCTCGCGCTGCTTTTTATAATACCACGTCTATCCGTGCTCTTTTTAACGTGCATATAAAGGACTCGTTTCATAGGAGTAATTCGCGCTGACGTCATTTTCGCGTATAGTACAGCAGATGATTTTTAAACGCGAATGGATTATGTGTGGATACAGGCGATTACGAACAGTTTTTTTTTTTCGCTCTCTGATCTTCGCTGACTTTTTTTTTACGTTCGTCAACGAAGATTATTAATGTGCCGGTTCTTTGAGGAAACAGTCTAATGTACATAACGAGCGAGCCAACTCTACAACGTCCATCAATATTCATTCCCTAGTTAGAAATGAAAATCCGTTTAGTTGTAGAAAAAGCCAGAGTCGTGAATTACATGAAAAGTATCGATATATTTCAGTCGCATAAGAGAGACGAAAAAGCAATACACGTTAGACGGAAGACCGAACGGGTATAACATACGCGAGTCGTGTATATAATACGCTTTGAATATTACGAAACACATCTATATATATATATATATGCAGTATCCACAATTCTGCACATCCGACCGGTATCTGCATGAATGTATATATATATATATATATATATATATATATACACACACATCAGTAAGACAAAAGTACACTCGCGCACGGAGAGGTGACACGTAATATAGGCTTTTCGTAGCGGCTATACTAATTGTAAGGCGCGTTATGGCATTATGTTAATGGGATCGTACGGTCAACGCACTCGGTTACAGAAAGAAAGAGGAGAGAAAAGCCGCGTTACTAACTCTTTGTGCATTGTGAATATACGCGAAGCGATATTTTCTCTCTGGTCGATGTATTGCACTTAGTTTCGATGATTTTCCTAAACAATATCTATAGCGACCTTCGCAACTGTAGCGAAAAACTTTTCTCGTGCATATGTCGACTAAAGGACAAAGGATCTCGGCGTCAAATTACATCGAGCGGTAATCGCGCGAGAACTGACACCCGTCACACGCGTACACACATATTTTAATATATATGTGTAAGTGTGTATACCTATATAGAGTCACGAATGCAGGGGTGCCAGCGCCGCGTCAAAACTCGACTCCATTCCCGAGCGACTCTCGCGTTGTTATTTATATGGGAAGTCCATGTGCGCAAGGCTCTTACTTCGACATTTATCAAAAGGGGGGAACTGCGTAACGAAAAGCCACTTCCTGATGTTATTGCCAAACGCTTGACTTGTGTGGACAGTTATTATTATTATTATTATTTTTTTCTTTAATTTTATTCTTATGCAGAAAGTAATAAAGACGGGAATTTTCGACAATCGCACCGTAGGCAGAAAGGTAATTACGCATAAGTCTAGCAGGAGATTAATGATTGTGGAATTGTAGAATGTGAGAAGAGCCGCGCACGGAAAATATGAGGAAGCGCCGACTCCTCCCGTGTATTTTTAGAGTTTGAAATAAGAACGAGAGTTGCACCGCGCGGAGCGTAATATACGCGCTACATATGATAAATTATCCTCAACGGAGTATATTCGCATACGCATACATACTCATAAGGAGTAAGGGAGGTGGGGATATTGCAAAGGTAGAGCGGAAAATTTCGATGCATCCTTGAGGCCGTTGCAAGATTACACTCTTATCCTTACACCCATGCGGATTAACAACGCGCCATAATCAATACGAGGAAAAAACTGCAAGAGCGAATGAACAAAAGAAGCCTTGAACGTTCATTTCGTGCACAGCGGAAGCGAATCACCCACTGACCTCGTTATTCTTCTATCAATCCTCCCCCATTCATTTATATATATACATATATATTTCAATATGATCATGTACACGTAATATGCTTCACCCGTGAATTCTCAGTTTACGCTATATGCGCGAAACGTCAGGTCAGCGCACTTTCAAATTTCGCGCGCTCTCGAGGGAGGTCAACGCTCGGGAAAGTGCCTCTCTCGTTACTCTCGAGCGGCCGGTTGCAGTGTGTTCTATTACGGGCTGCAGTGTAGGTGCCCCCCTCCTCTCTTGTTCTCTCTCTCTCTCTCTCTCTCTCTCTCCTTTTCCTTCGCCATGACACCACGTGCCATTATAACGGACCTTCGGTCGGCCTTATAACTCACTCGTCCTGCTTTGCACGGACTTGTGTGGTACTGCTGTGCTGTTGCTGAATGGATGCGTGCGTTTTGCGGAGACGCTGTGGCTTGTTTATGTTAGAGGTTACAACCGCTGTGATGCGAAAAGAGAGAGAGAATCACACAGAGTTGATGCAGTGCCCCGAGTTGTTGGAAACAGCCCGAAATTCAAAGTAAAAAGTGTCTATGGGAACTTACTGTTAGATGGAGAGAGTTTTTTTCAAATAGACTCACCTGGAACAGAAAGAAAAGACGATTTTGTTAAAACTGTGAAATGGTAAGAAAAAAAATTGATATCACCGAACGGATTTCTTTTTTCAGCGGTAACAGAACAAATAAATGACTTATTATAGCATAACCCGATAAGTGCCGAGATAAGGTACCTTGACAGACACGTTTGTGAATAATCTTCAGTCAATAACTTTTTTTTTGATTATTCGACGAATTAAATATCGATAAACTTAATTATATAAAGTGTATAAAGCAAGCTTCGAATAAAGCTTTATAAGTGCGGATGAACATTAAAATTCTGAATCACGCGTCGATGACCATGAATCGCAGTCGTGAGTTTCTGAATCACTTCTAATGAAAATAAGAATACGTCAGTTTTCACGATTTCATCATCACGAAGCATTCTGCAACTATTCCACTCAATCATCGCATGTCTTGAGCCTCGCAATCGGTCAATAAACCGCCTATACAATATCGTATCGTAGAAAAAGAAAACCCCGTGTATGCATCAACTTGTACAAGCGTACAATCTCTTAAAATCCCTATATCTCCAACCGAAAGTTCTTAGATTCAGAAAGCATGTCGCCAAACGACCGAAACTAGCACAATTATTCCCAGCAATATTCTGCAGCACGATATCCGTAGGTAATCAAGGAGAAAACTTTCGCGCAGCTGGTATCTGATATTAGGTCAGGTTAGTCAGGAAGTATGATCAGTTCGAGAAGACGCTTAATTGCGCAATCTCGAATAGATTGACAGCTAGATGATATTGCGCAATTTTGGACACGCAAGTTTAATATGTGCGTTAGTATGACGTGAGTTGCGGCACGGACAGGCCCACCAGAAGAAAACAAGTCGATCGAAGGTTGAGTGAAGAAAAGGCTTATCTTATTTATTAATATTGGCAACGATTTGGAGATTATATCAGGTGACTTTTCCTCGTCCGATGCGCCTATGTTTAATTTATCATCGAAATTTCCAGCCACTGCCTCGGCGTTAATTTCTTGATTGAGAGTCTCTTGCCAGCTATGATTAATGCTTGCTGGCGACATTACAAAGGAGGGGAAAACAACAACGGGGATGATACACAGCTCGGCACACTGCATGACTTAATTACATAAATTCGATGAGAAATAGCTTTGTTGCCGGTAGCAAGAGCAGAAGAGAGTGGGAGAGAGGGTCTCGCTTTGATTGACAAAGGATCATTACTTGGATCAAGGGAATCCTTGACTTTCTGTACAACCATCGTTTCACGCACTTCAAAGCATTTCTTCGTATATGTCGAGAACAAGCGAATGATTATAGCTCTGTTTTCTTGTATGAAAAAAAAATCCAGCATAAGAAGCGCTTCTATGTTAAGTGTATCGCTTCATCGCTTATCGCCCTATAAGCCTCTGAAGCTACGATTTTGCGCCGCTAGAGGACCGCGCGTCCCTGGAAAAACGCGAACAAAGAAAATCAACAGACAGCGCGTCGCCTGACTCACCTGACAGCAAGGCTTGCGTCATAGGATTTTGTTTGACTCGTCTAAAGCAATACGTAGACGCTTTTCCACAAGTATGCGAGAACGAGAGAAAAGGGACCTTGGCTTTTTAACGAACTCCAAACGACTGGTTCGCGTGCATTCTAATATAAGGTTAAGGCTGCAAACCATTAGCGTAATAAGTTTTTCCACCATCCATTTCCCCCTTAACCCTCGAAGCTGATAGCTCCTCGACATATTTACGAGAAGTCGAGCGATATAACGAGCGCGATGCCGTCCCTTAAACACTGGAAATTCATTCGGAAGAGAGAAAGAGAGATATGAGACGAGTCATAGCTTGATGCGATATGACTGATACGCTTATATATACCTAATGCCGGTGTACACCATAAAAATGTGTGTGTGTGGGGCACATGATGAAGGGAGCAGTTTTCGATATGCGGGAAAGGCGTTTAAGATGGAACAACATCGCGATCTCAAATCTCGATAATTCTTCGTATGTGCGGCTCTATGTAGATATAATCCATAAAACAGGAGAGATGTAAGTGCTGATGTTTTTTTCCAAACTAACGAGTAGAAATTCGCCTTTATGACACCAGCGCCTGCTTTTCCCATGAACCCGGCTCGTAAAGAAACATTACTCCTCGACTAGCAGTAGTACTTCTACTATATACACTCTGGGCGAAAATGTGAAAGATAGAAACAGCAGATATAGACACAGATAGAAAGAGAGAGAGAGAGAGAGAGAGAGAGAGAGAGAGAGCGAGAGACTGTCTTCAGGCCAGCAAGAGAGAGACAGGCAGATAAAAGTCATCCTCGGAAAGAAAGGAAGAAACCATCAAGGACAGGCGCGCCGATGCGAGTTAGAAGATAAGTACTCGCTAAGCACATCTCGTGAAAGTAAACGACACACAGCTGCAGCACTAAGATACATGAAGGTGTAGACACAGGAAATTTCGTATGTATACCGCGGAAAAGAAAGTTGCGCAATTGAAAATCGAGAGGGCTGATGCTATGTGCGGCTCGTTTATATACCGATCGTGGCTTGACACACATGCTCACTGACCCGGCTGATGACTCATTCGGATGCGGAAAAAATTGGCGTTTTTTTATTTATTCTTTTTTTTTCTTTCTTCATTTCTTGGCCATGCAGTACTAGTGCCGCTTTTACGAGTAAAGCCGTTTTCACGTAGTTGCACTATAGCGCGCGGATATCGTTTTGACCTTAGGGGAGGTAGTAAAATCATATTCCGCGGGGTTTATAGCGCGCGGGACTATTAGTTGGCTTTTTTACATAGCCGTTTTCGGCCTCCGGTGAACGGAGGCAAATTGAATAGTAAAACTTGTTTATTTTCGAAAGTGCACTATACGCCGCAGTGAATTAGTTTGTCTCTTTGATATTGAAGAGGCGGTATATATGTATATGTATATATAATATCCCCGATTATTTTTATGGTTCGCGAAGACATAATGTCAGCCTTGAAACCTCGAGTGAGTATAAGTGTATTATATCTCAACGAGGCTTTTCCAGAGACATATTAAGCTTTTTACGTTGTATAGTTACCGCGAAAAATCCATATTTGCCCGACTTATGTCGTTTTACGGCTCGTCGAACAATGTAACAATGAGCGTCACCTTCCCGCGTCCACACACTTCTATATATCTCTCTCTCTCTTTGGCGGACTCGCGTTCGTTATTTAACACATTGTTCCAGAGTCGTAGATCGAGCTTGATTTACGACAGCATTCTCGCGTTGTTCTTGGAACGAGACCGGCTCGTCCCGCGATAGCTTCACAGAAAATCTAATAATAACGTAATTACTATCTCGGCCGACCTCAAAAAAGGCCAGAAATTTTCGACGCGTCAATCATCGCCATAATAGAGAAAGAGAGAGAAACTTTGAAAAATCGTTATGCAAATGTATAATAAAAAAATAGAGGAAAAAAATTCAAAGGGGTAGATCGCAGTACTGGGACTCGTGCACGCAATGCACATATTGCGGTATATTCCAGTTGACATTAATTTTCCCGTACATCCGTCCTTCGCCCGATGATAAGCGGTCGTTTGTTCTTTACCTACTGACCCATGATGTAACTCTCGCTGAGAGAAAGAAAGAGCGAAAGAGATAAGCTATATAGTGTAATGCGTATACTATACATATTCTCGAATATTACGCGAACACGCGTGTCCATTGCCCCTGGACCCGAGCCAACTTCAGAGGAGTTCGCAAAGTTCGCGGAATATTCTTAATATCTATGCCGAGAGCAAAAAAAGTACAAGAATCATGCGTCAGAATTTCTCTCTCTCCTCGCTAAAATTCGACGATCGTTGCGTCATGCTGTTTACTCGCCGCTCTCTACCAGATAGTTTATTACCATTTTTGCAATTGTCATTTGCGTAACGTTGCGCTCGTTCTCTCTCTCTCTCTCTCTCTCTCTCACTCTCTTTCTACTTCTGTACAGAATTCTTATTATTAAATTTTTGAAGGGTAGTGTCGCGGTCGACTTTTTAAATCGAGCACTCACTTTTTTCGCGGAGACATCAGCGTAAATAGCCCGGTGACGTCTCGATTGAGTAACAAACATCTTATATACACTGATTACCGGTGTATTCGCCCTTGGCGACAACGTGCCGACGTTTCCGTACAGAAAAGTAGGTATTAGCCATCCACGGAATCGGAATATTTCCGAGGAATGTTTATCGCGGAGTAAACGCGTGTAGTGTATACGAAACACGTAATTGATATGTACCGGGTAAATAGAATTAATCGATTCAAAGCTTGCTTACGAAAAACAGAAAAAAAATAGGCATTCTTCTGTCATTTTTATTCATAGAGGGAGTACAAATCTAATCACGCATTCGATTGTCTTGAACGCTTAGGGTTGCGCACGAGCGCAGAGGGTGCGGATAGACATAATCGAAAGCTCGTTTTCTATTTCCGTCGTGTTTTCGCCAAAAACTCGTTCCATCTAGTCTATATTATACGTCACGCGCACGCCTACGCGGGAACTCGCACGTGATCTCGGAGAGAAGTTACAGCGGTAAACAAACGCTAAACTAGACGAAATATATATATACACACACTACGGATGCATATTTTACCAAGCGTAGTTATTGTTTTTCCTTTGTTCACTTTGTTTACGATAAACAAATTTCTATTGAAGAACTTTCTTTTTTCCCGATGTACATACTATACGAGATTTTTATATTCGCCGAATACATGCCACACCCAACAGCAGCTGCTACTGGCATATCGCGATCTTTCCGAGTCCAGATCGTAAAAGATGACCGGCGTAAAAAGCACAAATAGATAACAGTGGGAGACGCGACGATCCTTAAAAGACGTACGCGCGTGACGACACTTTGGAAGAGTCGTTTCTTCCGCTAGATTGAAAAGAGAAAAGCATTGTGTCGTTGAAGATTATTTTTTTTCGACTCCACCCCTCCTAAGGGAGGAAACTTACGGGCGGTACACACGACTTTACAAAGGAGCGTCGGCTTCTTTTTTTTCGCCGCATGCAGCCGTCTTCTTTCCTTCTCTTTATTCTTCGACGAGGGTGACGCGTGGCACGCGCGACAGCAAATTTATACACCCTAATATAGAGTGTCGAAGAATCTCGTGTGTAAGAGAGAAAAGTTATCTCGATCTGATTTCTACGTCAGTTTTTTTTTCGAACACTCTCCCGAGTAATTGATTCGAGACGCGCGAACATAAGTTAACCGCAAAATATCTCTCGACGAAGTGTCTTTCTAATCTAGTGCAATATATTTTCTCCTTATCCTAAAAGCGCTACTCCGCGGTGCTTTTTAAAATACACTTCTTCTGTCCGAGGAGGAAGATAATTATGCAAAATGCGCGCTCAATTAGAGGAGGGGGATTAAAGCGACAGGCGATTTTTTACCTCCTGATTTTTAAAAGCTCGCGCACATATACACTCTTAAACCGTAAACGTATATTATATTACTCGGTCGACTCATTAAGCGCGCGCGCGCTTTAAAAGGAAAGGGAGGGGAGAAGAAAGACATAGAGAGAGAGAAAGAGAGAGAGAGAGAGAAAGAAAAAAAAAAGATTTTTCAAAACGATTTCGGTCTACGGTTTATGACTAACCGCGAGTTATTACGCGGGTTATTACGGAAAAGAATTTTTCGAAAAGCTAGCAAGTGCCGCTCGCGCTACGCGAGACAGGAGATAATTCATAACACTGTAAAATCGCATGCTCTAGTTTTTCCATAGACACTAGTGTACTATCGAGAGAGTCTCTATAGCTGCGATATTATATACATAAAAAAAGAGTCTAAATAGCAGGTAAGGCGCGATTTAATTTTCCGCGATCGACGCGATGGCTTTGCAATTTTCTTAGAGTTCTAACGCGACTTGAAGTAGAAATTTGTGTATCAATCATCATTAAACCGGACTGTATAAGCTCCGTATAATTATAGTGGTCATCGCGTTAATAGCGTTAGAAAAACGCTGCCTACCGACAGCTTTTATATTTATAATTCCAGGCATTTTAGCGCGAATTAACTTTCCAAGTATTACATTTTGTCAGTTTTCGCTTGCGCTGAATATTTTATCGCGGGCATAAAAGCTGCGGGCGCGTAGATTCGATTTTCGAACTGCCATAAATTCGTACGCGTGTAACGTGTCAAATTAGTCATACGCCACCCGGAAAAACGATGTCACTTCGACACAAAGACTATAGAGGCTTGAACTGCGCAGAAAAAGACGAGCGAACTCGCATGAAATCGGAACAGAACAAAGAACAGCCAACCCTAAGGCGTCATCTCTCTCTCTCTCTCTCTCTCTCTCTCTATCTCTTCCTCTCTCTCTTTCCATCGTCGAAAGATATCAGAAGTAGGAAGCCTGTACAGTGGGTCGCAACGGTTCCCCGTATGTCAACAGTGCAATAAAGAAGCAGCACATACGCGCGAGCACGTCGAAAATCGCGTCATCTTGAACCCGTACAAGAACTTACAAGAAACAGCCTATACGTGCGAGCTTCGTAACGAAGCATGTGCGTAAAGTGAAACCTGTAGGAGGCGGCAGTTTTTTTACTTTTTTTCTTTTTTTAGTCAATCGAATCCGGAAGCGAGAGGTCCTTTGAAATGTCAAATCCGTTTTCGCTTTATATACCCGTGTAATATAACGTAAAGAATTTTTCTCAACAGGAAGCAGCGGCAACTTTATTTTTTCGACAGATGCTGCTTACGGCATAAGGATATACCTATATAATACTTGCTCGCGTGCGTAAAGACGCCCGCCCGGTGCGGTTTTTATCGGAGTCGTGGAAAATCTTTGATCGAGTCGTATAGCTGCCATCTGTCCCCTTCCGTAATTACGGACCTTTTAGGTATGTGATTCGACTGAAAGAGAATCCGGGTAAACAAGAAGGTATGCGCGCGTATGGATCGCTAACCTCGAAAACAAAGTATATAACCATACGCGCTCGTATATACTGAAATGAAAGAGGAAAAGAAATAGGAATAGTCGAAACACACATCGGCTGCGCTTTATGGCTCGTAAAAGGCGGAAATTTTCGGCGAGTCTTAACGCGATAAGATCATGCGGAAGTTCCTTTCTGCACGTCCCGCCGTGAAACTATACGTATATATACGCATCTAGCAATGTGAATTTTCTCCGGACTATAAGGTATATAACCTATACGTAAAGACGTAGTCGTCGTCGGCGTCGTCGTTATTCCCTCCTTTCTCTCTTTCTCTCTTTCTCTCTTTCTCCCTCTCTCGTTCTTTCTCTTTCTCTCTATGTCGAGTAAACACACATCTCTCCCGGAAGCCAGAATTTTACGAGCGTCGTTCGCGGTCCTCATAAAAATTAACTCACATCCATCGTTTCGGGGCTTTTTCCCCTCGTTATTTACAATTCAAAGCTAGCTTCGGACAATGAGCAAGCATCGACTCTCATCCTCGAGCGCATTTTCCACTAGGCGTCTCGTAATTATACTTCACCAAGATCGCTTTCACGTTCGAGCTATTAGAGGCAGCTCATGAAAGATAGTGAAAAAAAAAGCTAGAATATCTGGAGCAATGACCCCTTACGGGGCCTAGGTATATACGAATACCGAAACCGTTCCTTTAAACTCGATTCAGGGAGAAGAAAGGCGAGAAGGGTGAGGACTGGTTTTTTTTTTTCTTCTTACTTTCTCGTCAACGGTCGAGAGATCTTTCTCTCTTCTGCTCTCCGCAAAAGTCGAGTTACGAGTCTACAGGTTTATATTAATCGAAGGAAGAGGAAGGAACGAAGTCGTAGCGGCTTGTCGAAGCCTGTGAAATCCGTGCAACTGCCCGTTTTTCCCGAGAATTATGCTAATGTAGAACAACTAATAATAGAATTGTAACTCTCTTTGTCGCGAAGAAGAAAGCTTCTATGTCGGAAGATCGCGAACGAGATAACATTTGCGATATCTCGTTTCGAGGGTGCGAAAGACTCTCTTTCTGCTTTCGACAAATTTACTAAGAAACAGAGAGAGATAGAGCAAGAGGGAAAAGAGTTCCACAACAATAAGATACTGTGCTTATCGAACTTGATGCAACGCGGAAATGGATTTCGTCAGCTTTCGTATAGAGTCACACTATGTATGCACAGACAACATGCTCACGCGATTATAATGATGAACTCTTTGGAATATTGAAATCGACACTATATTGTAAGCGCAGAACTATGGATAAATGATTGTATGTATTTGCGAGCATAGGACACAATAGAAATACTCGGTATTATGTCTTCAGGGGTATATAACACAGTTCACTAGTGCTACTGTACTGAAGTGATAATCGTTCCACGAACGCATCGATCCTCTATGATGATAACGTCTTTCTCTCTTTCCAATACGATTCAATGTATTATCAACCATCCCATAAATTCCAAATACGCAATAGATTTACTAATTGCTGAAAACACGCGCTTCACTCGATAAATTAATCGCTCTTGGTATCACTCGTAACTGTATTCTCTCTTTCGACTTTCTCTCTCTCTCTCTCACACACACACACACAATGCACACACGCTCTCGATGTATTCATACATTTGGAATTGGAGCATTGAATTTAATTCCACACGCGCGAGAATGAAATTTTGAATTATCGAATCGAATTTCAGATGCGTTTTCTTGTGTGTCAACAGGAAAACACGTATACGTCTTTTTTATAACGTCGATACATTTCGATGACCCAAATCAGAATTAGCTTCCCAATAACACTCAAGGATGATTGCTATCGGAAATTATACATTGTATTAAAAATAACCTAAGTATATATGCACACGTTCACTGTAAATAATCTACAGAGTTTCCCCTATGATGAAAATAAAGAGATTCGAAGCAAGCGATCTGAGAAAACCCGCAAACCAGAACGAATGGTCCACTCGAGCGTAGAGGCGTAGATAGGTTTGAGTCCGGCTTCATCCCTCTCCAGCGAAAACAAAGACTAGATCGGTTTCGTAACAGAGCGATCGTATCTAATGACGAACCTCACCTATGGAACACCCTTTGTGCCAGGACTCGCCTGACCTATATATCCGAGAGGGGGAGCGACTTTTGGGGGTTCTACCCCCCAAAAAGATTCTACTCCTTTCCTGTGTTATACGAACCCTAGGGGGGGAAACAGTACGAGAAAAAAGAAAGAGAGAGAGAGAAGGGCTGTTGCTTTCTTTGTACAGTCGCTTCGTGTGGGGAGAGACTAAATGGAGAAGCTGATTAAAAATCTACCGAGGGCGTTTTGCTCCCGCTCCTTTGTTACCGAAAAGAGTCTGGACTGATTTTTTGGCTAATGAATGGATTAGGATGTAATTGTGAATTTTTGATCCCAGATGATTTATCGACAATATAATTTAATAGCCATAACCGTAAAACTAATTGTGGGTGAAAATATAGAACACTGAAGACGATTAAATTTTTAAAGTGAAAATTCACTCGTAGAGAGTTATTTTCACTCAGGTCTACTTCGCTTTATAAAATTAATCACATCTCTAGGCTAGAGTTTGCATTTACTCTTATGACTGACGACACACCTATCTAAATTATAATTCCTTTTAACTCTAATCTTAGTATTAAATTATTGTTGGAGAGAAAAATATAAATAGATTGATATTGTTGAAAAGTGCTTTCAATAATATTTACAACAAAAATGTTTTTTAAAAGAGTTTCTTACAGACAATAATGGTGTATTTTTTTTTTATTTAAATTATAAGTTCAATGGAAAATGATAATTGATATTATTGAAAGTGGGGTTTTTTTATAAATAAAATAAAAGCCTGATTTTTTTGTTACTCCGGCTTATAACATCTTTGCTCGAAGCTCGAGAATGAAAAATCACTCTAATTTTTAGGTAAAACAATATAGCTAGATTAACTACTCTAAAGAGTGTTTTAACATAAATACGTTAATGCTACGGTAAACTAATTAGTTAATAATTGACAATGTTATATTTGATAATTATGATAATGAAAATGTTATTTAAATGACTTTCTTACAAAAAATAATTAGCGTATTTTTAATTTTATTTATAAATTGAAAGGAAAATTTTACGTAAGAGTAATGACAATAAGAATTACTGCAAGAGGGGTTGTTGCTTGCAAAAACAATAATACCTCGATTATTTTCCAGCTCTACGCTATATTTTCTGCACTTCCAAAGATTGGAGTCTAAATTTTACTGATATATCATTCAGTGTTCACTCAGATAACTAGCATTATAAACAACACCGTATACGTGATACTTTACACAGATGACGAGTAATTTAAAAAATTGTATATGTATGATCTTAGATTACTTTTTGATGTCATCCAAGCATTACAGTACGCAATTAATCAGATTGTACTCTAAACTCTAAACTAAGAGTGAAAAAACACTTCGAGTAGAAAATTCGAACTCTTAAAGTTTAGCAGAACTGTAATATTTCTACATAAGCGTTCACGTTAGAAAATTCTCCATCCATTCAAACACAGAGTGAGCCTAAGAATCTTAATTTTAATAGCGAAGGTTAACGCAAATAAATGTGCTAAGGTAAAAATAAAAGTTGAGGAGCGAAAGCATTACTCAAATCGACGTGGTTAGTTGTTCACTTGGCACAAGAGAGTCGAGAGAGGTATATAAGAAAAGGCATTTATCATTGTCCTGAAAACGAATGTGCGTTTAGTCACCTCTAACGATACCCCCCCAGCCCCAGGAGGCGAACAAAGAATACAAGAGTGTGTAGCCTCCTTCTCGTACGCTATACACACGTTCTCCACGAAAGAAACTAATCTGCTCAAGAGCCGAAGCCCATCATCAGCGACGCAAACAACTCATAGTCAGCGCTATTTCCAGCCATCTGTAGGCTCCTTTGTTAGTGTACGAAAGATCCGATCCAATTCCCCGTAACATCTCAGTCTCTCATAACGCCTTCTATGCAGATCATTCGTCAGAGAGAGGATGACACCCAATGGTGGCTTAAGATCAGCGTGCAAGCTTCATTATCCTTGTCAAGACACGATCGCGATAAACCAGCCAGCGTCCAGAATAACCGTTGCATAAAGGTGTCCAACCAACTATTCACCACCGGTCGTTTAAGCGGCACAAAGGCGTACGGGGGAAATTTGTACAAGTAGTCAATCTTCAACTTTCTCTCTCTTTCTCTCTTTAAAGAGAGCTGCATCTCACTCAAATTACCGAAGAGCCGCAGAGCCGTTTCAATGGCTCTGCGGCTCTATCTTCACGCGCACGTACGTACAAACACATGGGATTATAAAGGGGATGTGTCTATATATCATATACATAGAGGGAGGAGGTATCAGCCGGTTTTCCGCTCGTACGTGGGGTGGCGCTACGGAAAATTCCACTCTCTTTCTCTCGCGCTCACTGCAGGGTCACTTGAACAAAGGCTGTATATATATGTATACGAACCTAACGTTAACGAGGGGATAGGTTGGAAAAAAAACTAAAGGTATAGAATCTACGTAGAGGCAGCACCTCGCGCAGGTGAAGGAAGTATACGTATAGGCGAAGAGACGAAAAAATACGTGTTCACGGTGAAGTTAAAAAAAAATGAGAAAAAAAGGCAACTCCCCCTTTGGTTACTTCGCAGCAACGTGTACCTATATACGTACGCGCGCTTTGTTTGCGTAATGTTCCGGCTTTTTCCAAAGGCTAGGCAGTTTTTCGTTGTACCCAGCGTTGCCTAATAGAGCTAACCCAAAAGAGAAGAGAGACCGTTGCCGTTTCTTTTGTTGATCATTTTTGGAATTACTAATGTTCGCCGCGAGAGATAATCATTACATCGAAGGCAATCCTCGTCGGAGTTACGTGAGAGTATGGAAACTTTTTTTTCGATAATACGGCAATTATCACATATCGCGACGTTGTTTTTTCGACTCGCTGGAGTGATTCCGAAAAAACAGCAATGGAATGCAATTATCGAAAGCAAACCAAAAGGCAAACATCGTTGCATATATGAAAAAAAAAATGACCAGAGATAATGTTCAAATCTGATTGAGCTAATATGTGTGACAAATCACGATTATTGCAACGAGAGCCGTTTCATAGAACAATATAAACATGATCAATGATTTTTTCAAGGATATCCTTGTGGTACCATCCGAAGCAAAAATTATATTCCTAGATTGTCGTGTTTCTAGCTGCCACCGCACTTCGGTTATATTCCATATAGTTATCGGGCATATTCAGTGGATCGTGTCGAGTGTAATTCGACAATATTATGAAATTCCGAACGGTGTTACTGTTGCTTCGTCACCCCTTATCATCTCAAATCGAATGACCGATGATTTATATATGCCTACTTGCTGCGATTACGAGGAAAATCGCGACTATTGAGAATCTGGTGCGCTTGCAGAAAATTGATTAAAATTTTATCGTTTTCAACAATAAAAAGTATGCAGCTACATGCGAATCTCGTACCCCGTCGTCAATTAACGATCGTATTTATCTCAGTCGATAGTGTACGTTTAGTTTTAGCAATTAATGGCCTTGACGGCAGACAGATGAAGTGTACTAATTTCCTTGGAACTTGGTGAACGATAAATATTCTCCATTGTATGCTCCGAGATGATTAAAAAAAACGACACAAGGCACAAGTCTAGTGTTATTAGCGAAAATATGATACTAATGCTATAATCACACTGTTGTGATCCAGCGCTATAGTCGTTACTGACAACCCAAGTTTTTTATACACGAGTCTTGCGCGCTATTGTGCTAATTGCAAGTGGAAAATATTCGCTCGAGGCTTCTATTTAAATAATAATGTTCTGTTCTTACTGGTATCTATGTATATATTAGCTTCCCCCATTAAAGCTTGCATCCTTCAACAGGTGGTCCAGACTATTTCGGCTCGATGCATCAACGCTTATTCCAGTGGGTAATAAATTTATTAGGGAGATTAGGGGCGACTGCTCGAGAGATTCCGATCTATGTCGTAGGAAAAATATGTTTACACGGCATTCAATTATCAAATTAAAATTAAACAGAACTTGCTCTCTGGGTGCGTCCGTGCATATGTGTGGAGTGAATTTTTCCCCGATATAAATCTCTCGTGTCTGACTGCAATCGTGAGGAAGTAAAAGTAACGCACACACTCACACACACACACACACACATTTATATATATACATATAGTTGGCCAATCATCGAATAAAACTTAAATGCAACTCTACCGCAAGATTAGATTTTTTTCCTCTCTTTCTAGTAAATGCACGCTTTCTTTGCGTCGAATTATAATGAGAAAGTAAAAGTTTTCGCGCCTAATAATACCTACTTTGAGTCTGCGAAATTTTCGCATCATCATTCTCAGTGTAATATAGGAAGCAAAAGAGTATCAGAGAAAAACTGCACAAAAATCATCCTGATAATTCCCATCGTCCCGTTACGTAATTGTACCTCGAATTATCTCGACGACCACGCATGACGTTTTTTTTCCTCTTTTCTTTCACCAGCTTTCTCTTAAGATACGTACATGCGCGTGCACACACACCCAGACCAATATATATGTATATACGTAAAACTATAGTAGTCGTCGGGTCAAGAAAACAATAGACAACTTGGCTCTGAGTTAATAGTCGACTTCAGCAGCAGCCACGATGACACGTTAGAGAGTATATGTGTGTATGTATGTATGTACGTATATATATGTATATATACATGTAGCTATTATATCGGTTACACTCATGCTCATAGGAGTCAGAACGAGAGAGAGAGGGTGTGCAACGATCAATTATACGCCGGCCCTCTTTCGCACTTCGCAATGTGCCTGTACGCGTATCTCTTTCACTTTAGCCCATTAAGCGCTCCACGCGCGAGTCCGTTGATGGTCTGTGTGTACGCAATATTCTGTTTATTCGTTTGAAACTTTTTCGCGCGCAAGCGAGCAAGCGAAAGAGTGATAAAACTTCGCCTGGGAATCGTGCCAGGAGAGACGGAGGAGAGTCGTTAGGATTATTTTGCTCGTCGGCCTCCGCGCCCGAGCTTTGTAGATTAATATTTCTCCGTTTGTATGATTTATTACAATAATTGTGGTAAAAAGTTCGGGAATTAAATGTGCATTAGCCGACTCGAGTTCACCTCCGCGAACTATCAATCTTAATGATCCAAAAAACCACAGGCAGAGCGAACGCGCGCGTGTGTGGTTAAGTGTAATTGTGTTAGTACCAATTACCGAGTCTGTTTGTTTGTTTTTTTTTTGTTTTTAAACGCGAATTACCAAAGCTCTTTAACGCTGCTGTCTCTTACATAAACAATATTCTACAACGGCTCATCAACTAGCCTAAGCCGCATAACAAAAATATATAATCGCCTTCATCAAACATGCGTATCTTCACCTCATCTGCAGCCAACAAGAGTTAACAGCTCATTTTTTTCCGTCCAGACTCGCTCGCTCGCGGCCATAATTCTCCTCTATTTATCCATAAAAGCAACGACGAGCGCGCTTGTTTAAACAATGCGAATATCTCTTTCGTCGTTACGGCTCTTTTTTCGCTCTCACGACTCTTGCTGCTGAAGTTGAGATTTGCCGATTTCGTCGATCGTGATTAATCGATTCTATCGCGCGATATTACCCAACGTTGAAAAATCGATGAGCCGTGTGGGACGATCCTTCTCATACATATGCATATATACATGTATATAGTGTGAGAAACTCAGCTGTGCATACCTGTATACATTAGACAACGTATGTATAACGTACAGAGATCTGTGTATTTCTCGATGTTTCTTATCTCTATTTCGTTCTCTCTTACTCACTCGCTGTTTCAATAGATAAGGCTCGTTTTTTTCACATTCGATTTTGTTAAACAAGTGTCGGAATAAATTTATCATTGAGAAGGAATTCAAATCCGATGGTATCGAGACGACTGCAGCGGGCACAGTGTAAAATTAGAGTGTATTACAGAAATTTCGTGCGACTCGAGATTTCGATGTCAGAAATCACAGCGTTTCACCAATGCGTCTGTGCATAACTGTATATATACATGTGCATCAACGCGGACATCGATTGATAGATTATACCAGGAGCCACGGGTGAGCTACTCTCGTCATAATAATTCGAGAACTGTGCAGAGCAAGAGGGATCGACTGGTATAACGCCTGCAGAATGGACGTTCGCTCGCGCGCGATTATTATTGTGAAAGTGCAGAGTCGAGGCAATTACGGGCTCTAGCTCACCGCAAATCGCCTGTTTTTTCTCTCTCTCTCTCTCTCTCTCTCTCTCTATGTCTCTCTGTCTCTCTTTCGCTTCTAGATGTACTTCTCACGCAAAAGGAAGCCAATCGTACGAGCGCACCTTCCCTTTTTTTTATTCCTCGCGGAGCGCGTGTGTTGTTGAGGCGTTGTTGTTTTTTTTTGCACGCGCTCGCGCGCGTGCGCATATAGAGAGTCGATAAATAAATCGAGGTTGCGGAGAGCGATAAATAAATTTCCGAACAGTGCCCTCGAGGCGATTTTCGCGGGATGAGGGCGTGCGAGATTACCGGCTGTGAATAGGCGTGCAGATAAAAGCCGAGTGCGTGAATGGAATATGCATTCGGGCGCGAATCGGAATATAATCGAGGAAACTTTAATGGGGAAACTTTATCGTCGTGTTTTCGTCTGTACTGCACGGTTCTTTAATTTTAGGACTAATAGAATCGCGCGGAAATTTCTAGAAAACGCAACGCACCCGCGACTAGAGGGTCAATAAAACCAGCCAATAAATCAAGCTTTTTGCAGCTCAATAAAGATTAAAAGGCGAATAATGAGAACTTTCTATAGAGACTGGGGAAAAAACAACTTTGTTTTCGAGATCGCGTTGAAAGAGAGAAAGACAGTGTTTGATCAAAAAATATCGGATGTTTAAAGGTTAAATCAGCGAAGCTGTTTCGACGAGATTCGCAAATATATATTTGAGCTTCAGTTATTGCTGTACGCTTTCTTCGAGGAATGTCGTGCGCTTGACAAATAAATAAGCTTATTTTTAATAACCACGCGTACGAAAATAAGATACTGCCGTCGCGATGACTCCGAGGAACCGTGTCTTATCAGATAAAACAAACAAGAGACGATTATTTTGTAACATATTCCGTTAATAAAACCCTGTCAATATATATTTATCGATGGAAATCCTTAAATCTCGATTCAATAGCTTGATAAGTTTTTATTTACCCAATCGTTGGATGATGATTTTAATAGCTTGGCACAGCATCCAGCAGGTCCAAGATACTCTTTAAATGTTTCGTAACGCGCAGCTGTCTCTTACGCCCCCTCAATTCTGTCTTTTCTTGTACGATTGCTATCGCGCACGCAATAACCGATTAACTCTAGTGAAAAAGAAAAAGAAAACGACGCCGTCACCGCGCTACTGATAGGGACTTATAAAGAGGATATCGGATTAATAATAACGAAAATTTATACGCAATATCTCTCCCTCGAGTAGGCGTCCCAGGGTTGTGAGGGCCCCCCAGACAATGGGGGGGGAAAAGTGGAGGACACGGATTTCATCTCTGGGGAGGCGGAATTCCATTGACCCGCATGAAAAACACGGATGTTTTTCCGAACTGGCATAATTGATGTGTTTTGATGCAATTTTATCTTCGTCGCCGGGGAAAGTCGCGTCGTTGCGTTGGCAAAATACGGTCTTTTTTGCGACGCAAAAAGGTACGGAATATTACCGAGTTTTCGGATAAATTATCGACGCCGGTCTTTAACTGTAATAACTCACGCTGTAATGCGAGTTTGAATAAATATTGTCGAAGAACTCGGTCAGATATAGTTCGATTTACCAGGAAACATTCGTTATCAGGTATATCACTTTATACAGCGTTCTCGCGTAACGAGATGAGTCGTATCGCGTGTAGAAGTGTCAATAATAGCTTCTTTCTCCCTTACCGTCACGTTTCTTCTTTAGGAAAAAATTGCCTTCCACACCGACATCCATCAACACTAGCTGCTCCAATTTATTCCCTATCCAAGGAGAGGCGTTAAAAACTCTGTCAGAGATTAGAATCAGCCGTTCGTTTTCTCTTCTCGTTAATGTATAAAATATATTATACTCACGAACGGAAAGAAGATTTCGACTGAGATATTGTGTATTTTTTTTCATTTTATCGATCGCCGACTTCGCACTTCGAGAAAAAATAATACGAGACAAGTATATGAATGGACACTCTCTCGGGGGTTCTCGAAAAATTTCCATCGCGAATTTGTTTGTGTAGACTCGAGCGATTGCGCCGATGTCACATGTCACGTGAATAGATTGCAAATTGTAATCGCGATAGAACGACGCGACACAGACGACCTATTCATAAGCATGTATACCTCGAGCTATATACCGGCATATGTACCCGCGCTATTGGCTTTGTTCCATACAGTTTCATATGCAAATAATCAGTGTTGGCTTTTTCGTTAATTATGCCGAGGTGTGTACGATGAATCTCAATTGCAGCCGTGATACGATACGATATGCCAATTTCAAGCTGCATGTAGGCTTCTCTGCGTCTGGCTGTCTGTTAGTTTGATCCTCTGACGGCTTGCTCTGATTGCTCGTGTACAAACGAGTCTGGAACGTCTGTATAGACGTTAAATATTCAAGAACAAGTGTCTTGCTATCAAATCGAACGATATGGCAAATCAATTACACGTTGCAGAGTTCATAAATTCTTAATTACTCTGGCTGGTTTTTATCGCAAAAAATCGGTATGTCACGTCCAGATTCCTTTCAAGTGTGCATCGATCGTCGGAAGCTTATTATTATTATTTTTTTTTTTATGAATATTTCAAAGAAGACTTACACGTGCTACTGAAAATCCAATTGCTTCGTTGCGTCTTTAATTTGTGACAAAATAATACAAATTCAAAAGTAGCTGCAAGAGCGCTCTCGATAAATTTGATCTATGTAGGTATATATATATCTAAAGACTTTGAAATGACTTCCTCCAAATAGACATCAGCGCGTGTAATGTCACCTTCGAATGTACGATTAATGATCAGAAGTCGAAAGAGAAGCAGAGGCGTACCGAAATTGCTAGCCGGGATCACGTTATAAAAGGTAATCATTATTAAAAATAATTATTCCACTTGAAATTATTCACTTGACCATGACCATGCAAATCCGCTTGTAGTCTATATCTGCCTTCACGTGACATCGATTGTCTACCTTTTGTGCGCGAGATATTTTTAGGAAATAAGCAATTACCCGCACGATGGAGAGTAAAGAGTAACTTGCCTATTCGTTTTCCGGGAAATAATAGTTGACTCTTTGATAAATGAATAAGTCATTATTCTTATGCATATCCATAATTACGGCGAGACTTCTCCCAGTGTTCTATACAAAGAAAAAAAAACTAAAGTATCACAGAGCGTTCGTGACTGGGAGAGCATAAAGGAAATAAAGAATTTATATCGGTGATTCGAAAAAAAAAAAGAAAACGTACGCAGTCTCTCTCTCTCTCTATCTCTCGTGCATATACGCCTCCATAAAAAAAGCACGAAGGAGTAGCAGCACAATAAGGAACCCAACGGCAGTAACGCAAGGACTGTGGAATATTTCCGAGTTTCGCGGAAGACTACTCGAACCGCCGCTCGTTAATTTGAATCGCCTCGCAAACACGAACACTGCAACCGATCGTCCGCGCAAGTATTACTAGTGAAAATCGGGGTCAAAGAAAGTCCCGCGGCGCGTGTCCGCATCGAGTCGACGCGCGTATACACCTATATATCCAAATGGCTGCAGCTCCTCGGAAATGAAAGACGAAAAAAAAACAACACATCAACGGGGGGGGGGGGGCTGCGATTAGAGTCAGTATAAACCGATCGGTAGCCGCGCAAGAAAGTAAGGAGCGGCTCGGCGTGAAGCGCGTCGCGCTATTAAAAAGTGAAATTCATTGAGAGCCGACCGCGAACAATGAGCGCTGCTCAGGAGAACGTTTTCTTATTCCAGCTTGTGTATGTATGCGTCTATGTATGAACTGCTGGGAAAACGACGATTGGAAATTCGCTTCGATCGTGCAGCAGTAGAGAGACACGGAGAAGGAGAGGATCTATTCAGATGTTGGTTTCTAGGAGGCCGTTAATTGCATTGATTAAATTATATAAGGTATTGTTTTATCGCGGGGAGGTTATATACGGCGAGCAAGTAAGTTTTATGGTTTATCGCTCGCTGTAATGCAGTCAATTTGAAGATTTACGACTGCAAGGAATATTGCACTAATATTGCGTGATGGATGGGGTGAATATCGTTTTGACGAAGTCGTTGTGTGTACACAGCATTGACGATACGCTTCTCATCGATGGTCGTTTAGCGATGTATCGCCTCTTGGTTAATTAAAGAAAAATATCAACCGAAACTCGTCAATTAGCCGAGTTGAGTCTTCCCACGCAACTTCGTCAATCCCGAACGACGCGTTCTCTCGTTTGTGGACATTCGAAAAATACAATAGAACGTGCATCGTCTCAGTTTCATTGGCAATTTGGCAATGAGTTGAAATTCATTCGAAAGCGCATCTGCGCCAGCAGCAGTCGTCTGCGAGTCAAAATTTGTCGGGCGAAAGCCATGAATCGAGCTGTTACGTAAAGCATATCCATCGCGCTTGTTTACCTTTGCGACTGACGCAAATAACGAAAATATCGGCAAGTTCGTTCGCTTCTCGATAAATAAACTGTTTGCGTGTTTCTGTACCGAATAGCAGATGCACACACGTGCCATTATATATGATCGTTTGGCAGCTATTAGACCGATAAGTCAATGCGTATATTTACCTATATGTCAAGGTAAGGAAAATAGAGAAAGCCGATGGACTCGTGGGATGAGCTACGAAACGGAGATCGCGCGCAATCGGAAGTCGGATATTGCGTTAGAATTGGAAGCATTCCGAAAATGTTTGTTCACGTGGATATTCAATGACGCTGAGAATCCGATGTTTATTCTAAAATGTACGAACAATCGGTCGGGAATTCCAAAAACGTGATGCTGTGCAGTTATTCCTATACTGTAGCGACTGACGCAAACTGACAATTGCCAGCTTTCTATTGACTGTGTGGATTATTATCCGCGTTGTAATGCGTCCATTCTTTGAGTTTGACGTAAAAACGAGTCTCATCGGAACTGAACGCTGGAATATCCTCGCATTGTCTTATTTAACTAGACTCTTCAAAATTTAACCTACCTCTATTGACTCTCTTGTGCCACGTGGAAAACTAGCCACGTCGATTCGATTGCAATGCACTCGCTTCGCAACTTTTATTTTTACCTTAATGCGTTAATTATTGTTAGCATCGTTTTTCAAATTTTGAAATATCCGATTCACTCCGTGTTCGAATATATTTTCCAACGTTTACTTTTATATCGAGTAAATTAGAGTTGTATCGACCTTTAAGAGTGAGAAAAATCTGATTATCCAGTACTCTAAGGCTAGATCGTAATCTAAGTTTATACTAGTTCTTAAATTACTCGTAATCTAAGTAAAATATCAATTAAAATATGATGTATAAGGTGTTCGTTAAAATACTTGTTATCTGAGTGATATCCCAGTGATATTTTCGATCAACACTTTAGAGTTATTTTTTATTTTGAAGTACAGAAAAAATAGCTTAGAGCTGCAGTAACAAAATAATTGGGGTATTATTGTCTTTGCAAACAATAACCTCTCTTTCAATAATTCTCATTGTCATTATTCTTACGTAAAATTTTCCTTTCAATTTATAAATAAAATTCAAAATACGCTGGTCGTTTGTAAGAGAATTATTTAAAAAACATTTTTGTTATCATTATTATCAAATATAATATTGATAATTATTAACTAATTAGTTTACAAGAGTTTAAAGTACTCTTAAAATCTGTCAATCCATCTGTATTATTTTACCAAAAATTCAGAGTGATTTTTTTATTCTGAAGCTTCGAGCAATATTCCAATATAATTTCATTATAAAGAATAACTCACCTTTCAGTAATTCTAATTATCATATTTATTTCTAGGTAACATTTTCCTTTCAACATACATTTTAAATGAAGTACATAATACACTATTGTTGTTCGTAAGAAACTCTTTTACTAAACATTTTTATTGTCATTATTTAAAAAACAGTGAGAAAAACATTTATAAAGCTGTCACTTTATCTACATGTTTTCCTTCTAATAGTATTTCGTGACTTAAATGACAGTAAAAAGCTATTGTACTATCGAAAGTTGTGTCATCGGTTATCGGAATGAATACAAACTCTAGTCTAGAGAAGTGCTTAACTTAGTATAGTGAATCAGACCATTGCCCTTTTCTCAGAGTGCACATTACTCTGAAAAAGTGATAAAATTATCTCTTAAGGAGTAATTTGCTCTCTAAAAACGTAAGCGCGTATACGTCGAACAAGGATCGTTCCGCCGCGGTAAAAATTTAAGGAGCCCGTCACTCGCGCACACCTGATGCCTGGTGCTCGAACACCTGTAGCCTCTATAACAGTTTCCGTCACGTGCGTATACCGCGAATCCATCGATTATACGCGAATCAATTAAAATTTAGACGTACTTTTATAAAGAGAAAATTGCCAACTTAACAGCTGCTTTTCGTTTAACGCCGAGCCATTAAAAAACGATGTGGAAACGCGCAAAAATCTCTAAACGATTAGTCATAACTCATAAAACCACGAACCCATGAAGAGAGAAAGAGAAAAAAAAACAAGGCGATTTCAAAACTACACAACCGAGTGTTTTCCCTCGTAAATCGCACCAAAGATTTTATCGTCCTCGAAGTACAATACAAGAGTAATGTTTTCTCAGTGCATATAATGCCATCAATACATACTACGGGAAGGCGATCGCGCGATATTTTTTCCGCAGGCCAATACGGGCTTTCAACTCTGACTCACTCCTGGAACGGAAAAAGAGTCGAGTATCGCGGGACACAAAGAAGATTAAGAATGTTCGAGAGCAATTAAACAAATAACTCGGCGATTGCCTTAACTCCCGGAGATCGAAAGAAAGTAAAAAAAAAGCCGCACAAGCGATATTCCAAAAGCAGTAAAGTATTCGAAAGAGAGCTCGTTCGAGCGCAAAAAATGCATTTACAATTAGAGTCTGAGATAAGTCTAATAAATACACTCCGCTCTTGGCTGATCTCGTTATCGCCGCGAGAAAAGCCACCGCCGCAGCCGCTTGTGGGTTTAATCATGCATGCATGCGGCGCGGCGATGCACAGAAAGCCGCACCGCGAAGACACGTGCATTTAGGTCGGTAGCTGTATCTCTCTCTCTCTCGGCTGTATATAGAGAAGGACCGCAAGAGAGTTGCAAAATTAGCCAAGGCGGCGAGACGGCTGCTGTAGTTTCTTCTTCTCGGCTTCCTGATTTTAATCAATGCGGGGAAGGAGGGAAATGCAAACGGGATGAATAAGAGAAGCTTGGACATGCTAGAAAAACATAATATAACGCTTTGCCATGTTGGTGGTAATTTGACATACGAAGCGGTTTGAGTTGGCGAAGCCTCAAAGATGAGCAAACAAAGTTTCAGAATATACTACGATGAAGACGTTGAGAGACGACGATGTGTAAATCGTGCGAACAACCGAAGAAGAACGCGGGGCGATTTTCGTGTCCGAGTGGTGGTATTTTACGATGTTCAAAAATTATATATCTATACATATAAATATACCGGTGTAATTCTCTATATTTGCTTTCTTATCGCAGAACGAGAGCGAGCGCGTATGACTGATATACGAAAGATAAGCTGGCGATTGAAACTCTGCACATACCAAATTGAAAATAGCCATTTTTTAATCTCCATATCTGGGGAAATTTCACGTCACATGATTGAATTTTATCTGTGACGCAAACAAATTGAGATTACAACCGTTTTCACAAATGGAACGACAAAAAATATATCGTCTAGCGGACATATATGTCAAGCGCGAGCGAAAGAGAAACGGGAGGAGAGAAGCTTTTTTGAAAGGGTTATAGACGTACGATTTGGAAAAATAGCGAACCTATTTACACAAGGCAAAAGAGGGGATGAATAATCAACGGGCTATTTCACGTCTAAAAATAATGACTCGAGAGAAGAAAAACAATGTATCGCAAATGATGTAAGCGCGAGGGCGCGCGCGGTTTTATTTAAAGTGCAAGTGCATAAAAGACGCATGACGGAAGCTCAAGCTGTGCAGGTCCGAAATTGAACCAAGAGGAACGTCAGTCTTCGGTGGGGGATACCTATCTCTCTCTCTCTCTCTCTCTCTCTCTCTCTCTCTCTCTCTCTCTCTCTCTCTATTTCTCTCGGTGGTAGTAGCAGGCACCTGATGCAACGGCTATTTTGGGAAAGCCGGAGGCCTTCTAAAATCCGATATATCCCCGTTTCGCGTGCAAGCGAACGCACAGCACCGCTACTCGTGCACTGCTTTCAATTGTCTCTCTCTCTCTCTCTCTCTTTGGTTCGCAGCGACGAGTTGTCTCGCGTAACAGAGCACTTCCACTCTCCGATATAGCCAGCCAGAGCGTCGAGACTGAATAGACACGTGCCAAGCCAGCGCACACCTTTTGCGAGATGCATCGACGTGCGTTCGCACACGCACACCTTTCTCTCTCTCTCTCTCTCTCTCACTCTCCCGCTGTCTGTCTGTCTATCTATACTATTGTGAAATCGGGAATGAGAGAGAATCGCGCGCTAACGATCCGTGTACGCACTTTTTAACTAAGATAGATCCTATATGATAGACCAACGGCGCGTCTCTCTCTCTTTTTTTCTTCGCGCGGGTGATTTTTGAAAAGCTGCGTGTAAATCGCGTATGAGAGTCCGTCTAAATGAAAAAAAAGTAAATTACGTATACGCTGTATTATCTGAATCGCGTGTTTCGAAACGTTTTGTACTGATTCATCTGTAATTAGAGCAGCAAAGATTTCTTTTATAAGCGATAAGAAGAGCGCAGGTATTATATTTTTCTTTTTACAGCTCTCACTGAACAACGTTCTTTCTGGAATGAGCGCGAAAAATGCGAGCCATATAAAATATCCATATACATAAGAGCTTCGCTCGTAAGATTTCGTAATTTATCGCAAACGTGTACGCGCGTGCCCGCTGCTCATTAACGCGCCTTCTCTTTCTCTCTGTCTCTCGCGATAATTGATTGGACGGATTCGTCTGATCGATGGGCGGTATAAACCTGGCCCGAGCGATGCCTAACGCCGATTACCCTGCGAACACGCCCATCTCACCGCACAATGCATACGCGTACAGACACACACACGCATGCACACACACACGCGTATATAACAATGACATTTTTGCATGCACCGCCGAGCCTCTTTCTCTCATTGACTTTCATTATTATGCTGGTGTTTCGTTATCGTCTCTAACAAATTGCAGATCGAAAATTACCCACTAAGAAAGCCCCTGTCTCACTGCGTCTGCTCTTTATCAATTAGTACCTGCAGCGGTAGCATTTATAGCAGCCTCGTACGGACGACTCGTCGGGTATTATTAGAATTACGTTGCAGCGTATTCTCGGCTGTATTATTGCAATAAATAAAAGCCTGCTGGATTGTCGCAATATATTTGTTTGTAAATAAGATTAACTTTGACATTTGAATTACAAAATATATGCGCGCCACCTTAAACTGTGTAGGCGCGCTATCAAGGTGAATTGCTTGCCGTGCACTTATGCGAAAGAGAGAGAGAGAGAGAGAGAGGGAACATATTCCGCATACATAACGATAAGGCGTTGCTAATGAGCCGATTCTCGTCTCTATAGGTACAGCATCGAAGTTACTTTCTACTTTGTATTCGATGTAGCTTCGCGCAAGTCGCGAGACTGCCTTTTGTGAAAACTACACCGCAGACTACTCCACCTCGACAATATAATGCGCGCGCGCGCACGGCTCTGCAACAGGTTTTCTATGATTTAAATTTATCGCGCTCGGCTTATGGAATGTAATATACAGCCGTAGTTTAAGATTTCCAAATGCAGTTCTTGCGCGAAAGGTAGCTTTTACCGTAAATTATGGCCTACGCTCGGGGAAGAAACGTGACGAATGTTCTTTAAAATTCATTTTGGTACGTCTCTCGTAACGATAATACCGGTTAACATTATGCGAAAGCGAAAATATAGCCGCGCGAATTTAAAGAAAGAAAAATACTGCTTCATGAAAACGTCTCCTTATCTTACGAGCGAGGAGTGGAAATTCTCTCGGCTTTACAGAGGAATAAGCGTATAGAAAACGACAAAGAGGAAGAAGAAGAAGAAGAAGAAGAAGAAGAAGAAGAAAAAGAATAAATAAAAAACAAGACAATTAGCAGTTAAGTGATTATCGAGTAATATAAGCCACAGAGCGGCGTTGCGAATCATCGGTATATAAAGAGATAGGGTTATGTAAGGGACTCTCCAATGGTCCGCAGAGGTTGGCACCCCTCGTTCTGACCTCAACTGCAGTACCAGCAACAGCAGCAGCAGCTCCCTCTCTTCTCCGGCTGCGTGTCCCTCTAGTTCTCTTCGTCCGGTCGCAAGGGGCCGCGTATATACCTATATGTGTCCGAGAGGGAGAGAGAGATGGATACAATGCGAATCGAGGACAGCCAGAGAGAGAGAGAGGGAATCGCGCGAGCGCTTGGATTGCTGGCACCAGGCGGTCTGCTCGAATCACGAGTATAGCAGTCGGCCGGCTTTCTCTCTCTCTCTCTCTTTCTCTCTCTCTCTCTCTCTCTCTCGCTTGCGGAACATGATTCCTGGCACACAAGCGCGAAGCTCTCCTCGCCTTTTGCGATGCGTCGCCGGGCCTGTGCTATTTCGCGGAAGGGGAACGACACTTAGACCTACTGGCGTTGATAGGATTTTTCGAGCTACTGTTTTTCGAGGCTGCTGGCCTGCGAGTCGTTGATTGACCGAACGTCGACGCGCGCGGAGAGCTTCTGGGGCTCTTCGGACGCGTGTTGTGTACTGCGCGAACTTTCCGAGATGAAGGCTTCCTCGGGTCAACGACATCGAGCAGAGAGAGTATATAGCAACCAATGGGAATTAATGAGTATATTAAAGAAAATTAAGGCCTCGCTCGATGACAACCGTTTTCGTGGAATTGTTTTCACTCTTCCCTCTTATCGGCGGCTTTCCTTATTAACAATATTCAAAGTGTTTATTTTACACACGCTACGCTTGTTTTTATCCATTAGCTAATTGCTCAATGTTTATCAAGCGCGATTGATAGAAGCTTCGAATCGACTGTTTTGATTCGACTACCCTCGCTATGTAGTAATTACAAAATTACGTGTGTATATGTATATTAAGGCGCGCATATAAATGTTTGCTTATCGATACGCGAAAAAATGTAGTTGTGAGTCGGACGTGACAGCTGAAGGCTAAAAGCGAAGGTTCGCGAGATAATCGGAAACTTATTTTATACTTTAAGTGGATTCTTTCTCCTTAACACTGCACACGCTTGTTGTTTTGTATAAAATCCGTCGGGAACTCTTACACCGCCAAGGGAGATAAACCAGAGCCGAGAAACACATGCATTGCATAAGCGAGTACGTTTCGCGCGGATTATATGCGAATAGTGGATTTCTCGAATTATATTTATCAGTTAATAACGTGCTTATTGAATATTGCGAATGTGTAAACAGATAGGAAATAAATAAACGTGCGCGTTGACACGTTAACGCACTCGTAAAGCGATGGGTAAGTTTTAGAGCTCTCACAGACATAGTCGAAAACTTGGTTTTGCAAAGCGATACTAAAACGAAACGGGCAGAGAGAGAGAGAGAGAGAGAGAGAGAGACAGAGAGGGACAGGGAGAGAGGAGCCACCGAACATTTTACTCGAGTTTTTTTATAGACCGTAACCCATAAAACTTGCCGAGATAACCCGAGCGATCTCCGACGAGGGCTAATAAAACATTCTTTTGAATCGCTCCTACGCACATGTATCGCCTACTAAGTACGATGTTATATTTTTGATCGGTAATATAATTCGACAGTGCGCGCTCTTCACTGGCAGTAAAATTCCACTAAAGACAGCGATCCTCGTGCATATAATACGTACGGACTGAGTAACAGAGTAAGAGAGAGAAAGCATCGAATATACCATTATTGCTATATAGCATATCTCACGCGCCTCTAGATATAGGTTAACATAACTCGATATACCGATAGAAACGGAAAAAGAAAAATTTCCAAGCCAGCTTTCCATCTTTGCCGATATTCATATTTCCCATTTATTTGCGCGCACGCAACTTTCTTCGATCGTGTACTTTATCGCATCTATTAGAAATAAGCATCAATTGTATATCTGTTCGTAAAAATTTAAAACAGAAACTTATAATATACAGCGCAGTAGCTAACCGCTAACGATAATAGCCATAAGCTGAGGTTTCCTTAACAGCAGTTCCAGCATAATGCGGTAAAATTTATTACGATTCCATACAGGCAGCCCCAAGTACATCAGCATAATTGCAAAAAAATGAGTCTGATCTACATCTCTCTCTCTTTCTCTCTCTCTCTCTCTCTCTCTTCATCCAAGTCCATATTAGGATTCGTTAGCACAGACAAAGCAAAAGCAGGTTGATCGTAAGACGATGGAAAAGAAAACGGCGCGGCTCTTGGAAAAGAGAGAACGAGCATCGCCCGTGACACAAGAAGCGCGGAGGCGAAAAGCCTGAGCCTTGAAGAATCCGCGGCGAGAAAAAGGACAGGAAATATGCATAGAAACGTTGCTATAGCAAAGCAAGCGCGCGTGGAGAAGATCCCGTATCTTGCGGTATCGTTTCGCGTCACGTTTCTCGGGCACAGTTTCACGGGCCTGACCTCTGGCTTTGACCTCCTTCCATTGTTGTTTCTCTCTTACTTCTCCCACCCAAAGCATCTATATATATGTATATATATGTATTCCCCTCTCTTTCTACGACACACTGCAAGGAACGAGTGGTCCAGGATGTTTTTGCTGCGAGATCAGGCACACCCGCTCATTTCCCTGCGCGCAATGTCACGCGCGACGTTTTGCTTTTAATGCCGACTCGAGAGAGATCTCTATTGGCAGGCAGAGGCCTATTTATACCGTTGGATCGTAAACATAAACGTCTCATTACGACCTTGCATTTAGAACATCTGTCAGGGGATTTGCATTTTCGAGGCTCTCGCGCTCTTTACCTATTAGGTGTTGCATAGATGTCTATTGGAAAAATACCGGACAGCAAACGAGACACTAATCGCGGAAAACGAGTATCGCAGAACACAAAGGGCCTCCAATCTCTCTCTCTCTCTCTCTCTCTCTCTCTCTCTCTTCAATACCAGGTGAAAGCTGCACGTATATAACCCTTTGGCTTTCCAATTTAAAACCGTGTGCGGTGCACGCGTCGACTATGTGTACACACGTACTACTCGCAAGAGCCGTGCGCAAACATCGTGGATAATTTATATTCAAATAGCTCCCTCGGATAGGAATTTTGAATTTTCGCGCGATCAAACAACAAAGATGGTTTAAACGCCAAAGGAGGCAAACAAAATACTATATAGTCGCGGTGAAAGCCGAATATAAAGTACCGTGGAGTTTTTGTTAGCGAAAAAAAAAATGTTTACAAAAAAAGTTCGCGCGAAACACAGCGGACGTTATGATGTATAAAAGACGTTTCTTCGTATAGCTAATGCATTTGGTGTAACTGCATTGTCTGTATAAAACTCCGAGAGAAAAGACGTAAAATTAATGAGCTATGGGTCATCGCGAGGGAATCACGCTTGCGAAAATATAATAATGCGACATTATATTGCCGTTTTGCTCGTGTACAGAATTAACCCTGACGAAAAAGCACTTGCTGTAATTTTCTCACAATGGGGGTGTCTTCGTACATTTACGTCCAATTTATTTCCACGACTTGCACTTTCTCTGTACCATCTTCTCACCGATCGAACGGATCATGACTTTTTCCCCATTCTACTCCTTGCTTTTTTCTGCTTCCTTGACTCCGCACATGTTTCCTCCTCACTTAGCTCGCGGCGGAGAGACAATTATCGGCTTGTTACTCTGCTCGAGAGAGTCTATTCACGTCACTTGACGCACTTAAAGAAATCAGAGTCGTTAAATGTCCGACAGCGTACGTGATCGAGCTGAGTCTCGTCATTTTATACTCCCAGAATAAAGAATCAGAGAACTACTGTAATGTAGCTGACTACGCACGATTGATACTGATAAGGGTCGATTTCTAATGCTACAATTCCATAAGTGAGACGAATACTGATAACCGTAAAACAAACAATTTTTCGTATTCTAAAGTCGTATGTGAAATCGATCACAGAAACATTCAAAATTACATGTACACTGTAAAAATCTGCTGTTTTTGTAATATGTATTTATGAAAGAATTGCTTCATTGAAAGGATAAAATGCTTATTGGAATTAAAAAACCATATTTTCTCGGCATTGCACTTGTCCTGAATGTTTGTAAAAAATTAAATTATTGTTACGAAGCTAAACTGCATTCAAAAGTATATTGAAAAACATTATTCAACTAGACCTACCAGAAGTTGATATTACCATTATTTGTAGAGATATGAATTTTGTTTATTTTGTCTTTGAAGCTACAGCTGATGGATTTTTAAACTCAAAGCTCTTTCGGAACAATCCAATTATATTTTACTAGTTTATTGCTATTTGTATTTTTAACGAGTCTGATAATGAAAAAAGCAACATTCTGTTGCTGTTTTTCAAACAAATGAAATTATTTATTATTCATATCTTAAATTTTCAATTTCGCAGACACAAATTACATAGCAATAAAATCGTTTAAGTTTGGAATCTTAAAAATCCATTGACTTGTTCAAGATGTAGCCTACGCAAAATTTAGCCTTGTATTATAATACATTTTTTATGGACATTCAAAGTTCAGGGAGAGAGTAACTATAAACCCCCTATAAAACATGATTTAAATACATTTAATCATTTTTTAATGTTTTTTAAATTAATATTTTTTTTTATTATATTACTTACGTGATACAGATACATATTTATTGGCATAAATCATATTTCTACAGTAAAACGTTAATTACAACATAAAAATAAAAATTTACTTGAAGTCATTAAATCATTTTTTGAAAATAAAAAAACATCGATTATTTAATTACCATATAACTGTTTAGTACATAAATTTTTAAATTCAAAATAAAAAATTAATAACGATCAATATATTATATTTGAAAAAAGATTTCAATTCAAATAAATATTGTCGTTGCTTTTACGATAAATTTATTTTCTTAAACATATACCAAATTATATTTTCAGTATAAAAATGAGAATCACCAAACTTATTTTTATTCTACCTCCAAACCGAATGTATACAATTACACTTAGGTAGATTAGGTGAATATCAGCACTTTTTTCACCTTAGGGCGGAAAAATAAGCCCTCCGGCTAAAAGTAATGCTATACTTTCCCTCGCTTTACTTTCATATCGTAATCGGTAAATATTCTTTTATTACTTTTATTTCGGGGTTTGCGGTACATAATTGGTATGTTGTTTTGATCTTGAGCGAGACTATTGGTAAAGTAGGCCAGTGAAGTTTTCAGGTTGAAGTCTGAAGCTTTGCCAAGTGAGCTATCATGGCTATGATTATGAATTTTTAGTCCGTATTTGCTGTTTACGCTTTAAAATCCGAGCACGGAAGAAATCGACTGAACTAAAAAATGAGCGTAACACAGGCTGGCGGTTGGCTGAAACCGGAATTCGAGATTTCATATCATTGGCATCTGTGATAGTGAGGAATCACGCGCCACTTCGGATCGCCACGGCTCGTAAAATGCATTTCGGGAGAAGGGATATGACGCAGGTGTTACCGGAAATCGTTTGCTTGCGCGACGGAAACGGCACGTAAATCGGAACAAGCCATTGCCGCTTCGCTCGGCTCTCTTCCTCTTTTTCTCTTCCTTTATCGCCCTGTTTCTACACTGGAACACAAACCTCCGACTCGTTAATCATTTGTCGAATTAAATTACTTGGTAATTCTTTCCTTTGCTGATATCTATCTAATTACTCTATCGCTCTTTGTATATGTTACAAAAAAAATTCGACCGTGAAAAGTAAACTCGCCATTGTTTATCTGATTTAGCGTGAAAAAATTATTCATTTTTGCATTGTTGTGTCCAGCTTTTGTCGAGAAAAAAGAATCAGACCTGCTGACAATTATCTTTTTATCCAAACTAATTATATGTATATACACATAATACACATAATACACATACACACAAACGTTGAATGACTATACTAAGCTTGAGATGTTGCATAAAAATAAGCGAATGCCTACGACGTTTAAAAATAGACTTGTTTGTACGAAGCTCGAAAACAAAGTAATCCCGAGCATGGAAGTTGCCCTTAACTCCTTTAAAATCAACAAGGATACGATCTCATATAAAAGTTGCGCCGGTGATGAAAATAAAAAGTTAAGCCACTTAACCGAAATGCACATTATAAATTATGTGTCATACATCGTTGCGGAGGATAGCATTCGCTCACAAGTCATATAATGTATTTTTATTTGCTCGCGGAACTTTTCGTAATTATCTGAAGCACAAACAAATAAGCAAATAAGTTATAATCCAGTAAATCTCAGCTGTAAAACTATAAATGCTTGTATAAATTTGTTTTAAGTACGAATATAAATTGCATTAATTGCAAAAGTGTAATAATGTAAAAAAAATTGGAAAAAAAACACGAAAGTAAAAGAGTCGAAAATGTTCGGACTAAAAGTAAAATTCGATATTCGATTAAAATTAAATTTCCTATTTTCATACTAAGAAGATTAATGATGAGTTGGAAAAAGTAATAAAAAGAATAAGGTCTATAGCAGCGGATTCACGAAATAGCATGCGGTCACGGAGAAGTTATATGTACGTGCGGCTTTAGCGAGTTAAAGCTGGCAGCCAGGCAGGCAGGCAGGCAGGCAGGCAGGCAGGCAGGCGGCAAGCACTGGCAGGCAAGCGAGTTTCCTCGGTTAGATCTCATCAGTGGGGAGTGTCTCTTCTAGGAAGCGCATAGGATGCATTTAAATGGCCACTCTCGTGTGCTCGAGCGTGCTGTAAGCCGCGAATCGAGAACAACCGTATAGTCGGATCACGCTGTCGATAAACTCTTTGAGGGACGTCTTTGCATATAGAAACTAGCCTTTCAACAGGCCGCTGTGCTTTTTTACGTTCTGTACTGCTCAATTTTTTCAGCCGTTTGCATAATTACAATGTTTGCCTGTACATGGCAGATTGCACTTTTATAATTATGGTTTTCTACTATTAGCGAAACTGCCAGCGAAAAGTTTCACAAAAAAGCACAAACGCCAATTAATCTCACACTGTCAATTACATGTTATAAAATTAGATGAGTAATGTCGAGTGTGTGTAAATTCAGAACTTTAAACTTCTCGTAATATTCTTTAATTCTTCCGTATCAAATAATAAATTAAATTTTATACTTTCTGTTATTAAGTAAGCTTAACTTACTTGCTGAAGTAGACTGCGCAGAAATTACTATTTTGCTAATACGCTTGGTATATAAATTAAAAAAACCGCTCGATGTCTATAAGAATATTGATTTTAAAAGAGTTATTAGATTTAATGTCAAGTATTGGCCAATGAAGTTTTTAATAACAAGATCCGGAATTTCCAATGCGAATTATTTAAAAAAAAAACATCTTCTGACCTCTATATTATAATTAAGTTGTTAAAGTATTTCTAAATGCAGAGTAATTTAATATTTATTTTATTTTCACTTTCTCCTTAGTTCCTAGCGACTTCATGCTTGACGACTAAAGTATTTTAAGATACAATTTTCATTACTTGCTAGTGCTGTGCCTCTTTTTGATGGAAGGACAAAGAGGGTATTTTGAACGCAAGGCGACCGCTATTAAAAGTTTCGTGCCTCCCCGCTGAGAAGAAATGTTAACCCAGTTACTCTTGACTCGTTTAACTTCCATTTAAATCCTGAGCACGTACATAATAATCGGTATCATATTACCAAATTACATTGTAATTTTACAGAGAAAAAAGTAACTCGTTTTAGTCACACACTGAATCAACTGTTGTATAGTATTGTAAATCAAACAGTGTATGCTCAATAAAATTAATTGTATTAATAAATTGTTTTTATTTTTATGCCCGAATATATATTTACACGCGAACGTTATCCTTTTATTTCCTTCTAAAGTATTGAAATTACTATTATTATTATTATACTGTTAAATGTCTTTATTTATCGATCTTCGCATATTTCTTCTCGCGCACACTATACAATGTAATTAATTATTGTAAAAGTTTTTTTTATTTGAACATAAATATCAAATTTAATTTCAATAGCACATACCCACTGGGGATACAACTGTAAGTAATAAAAAGAAAATAAAAAGAATTTGAAATACATAAATTGTTATTTATCAAGTCAGAAAGATGCAGTCACGTCTGTTTAGTTCAACTACTCTAACCAGATGTTCGAGCAAGACTTCGTAATTTCAGTAAGGGCTTGAAACCTTCAACGTCATACATACAGTTTCTCTTTATATTCTGAACTCAAATTTCACGGTATATAGTGCATTAGTGTAAATCCATTTCTGTAACTATATACCGTACCATAGGAATATTCATAGCAACAGACTTCATTCCAACAGTCTTGAAGTCAACGAAAAGCAATAAAAGAATTCTGGGTAGTTTACATTTAGTGCAGTTGCGCATTGAAATAACATACCAAGGTATATCGTAAAAGACTAAAATAAAAAGAAAAAAAAATACATAGGAGAGAAAATGTTTACATAAAGGGCAGTACGAAGAGACGAAGGCTTGTTATCGCGAATCGTTTGCAAGGTCATTGAATAAGTGCGACAGTTAGTTAGCAAAGCTTGGAGTTCTTGCCGAGGGGTGCCAATGAACCGTTTCATCAATATTTCAAAACGCGCAAAATGCACGATCATTGGCATTCAAGGGTGGCGACAGTTATACGCTGGTTTACATTGTCGGGGCTTGCTAACTGCTTCGTAGCATGTCAAGAGCAAAAGAATTATCGTTTACAACAACATCGACAAACAATTTCAAATAATGATATAATATATGCCTGATATATATATATATATTAGAATACCGAGAAAGTATAGAAAAAACCAGACTTTTTAGGAATAACAAAAGATGTAACAAGAAATAATTAACTATATTAAATAAACTTCTCTTTTATATATAATGAAGGTTCTCACTACATGCAACAAACATAGTGCACTAAAGTGGCAAAGAAATTAGAAAGAACGGGAAATCTACAACACAATAGCAGCAGCTATCAAAACGTCAAAGAAGCGACATTGACTTGGCAGTCTCGACATGGTTCTTGGCGAGCACGTCTCAATGGATACATGCGAAGCGCTCGCCTGGAAAAAAGATCCCAGCATGTCCGGTAATTAAAAGTAACAGTATTTGATAGGCGCCTCCCGACAATTTAGTAGAGAGTTTCATAGTTTCTCTTTGACTTGCTTCTCCTAATTTTGCGTAATAATACGCAAGACACATACATATTTTTTTAAAGTCGTATTAAAATTGTTTTACCTATTAAAAACAACGACATCAACAATTACACACGAGAACTAATTGTGTAGAAACAAAATTATTTTTAATATGCAACACTCATAAATCATGGCGCGTTAAATAAGATAAATATGAAAAGTGTACTTCTGAAATTAGATTTTAGGTATACAAGTTTACTATTTATTTATATTTATTTTTATTTAATTTACTATGGTTTCGTTGATATTAATAAAAAAAAGCTTGTTTTTAAATTGAACTAGAACGAAAAGCTAAGCGGTCAATTTTTCTGAAACCAAATAACACAATGTAGAATAATAACAGTTATATATCGTAAATATTTATCGCATTTATTTCTGTTTCTTGACTATAAGTTATTGAGTAAAAAATGGGGCAGCATAAAAAAGATCTTAAAAATGCTATTACAAGATAATAATCAAAAAATGGAACAATGAATGAGAAAACTCTTGGCAATTGCAATCTAAAATCAATGAGACAAAAAGCGGTAAAGTATATATGTCATCGTTAAATCCAAATTTTATGAGAAATAGATTGCTTATAAATAAATTTAATAAGTTCTTTGAACAACTTATAAAACTGAACTAGTTAGCGAATACTCGGATTTAGATTTATTTTGATTATGTTTTGAACAACCATAACTTAGAAAATAATCGTTGACTTTTTTGTTATATTATATGAACTTTTGAAAATTTAAATAATCTTTTAATTTTATTTCCTCGTTCTTCGTATAATTGCTATATTCGTGTTGTACCACGTTTACGATACACAGATATTTGCACATTGAAGAAATTCTTGAAAGCAAAATCTTTGTTGCAATTGCTTAGATTTTTTTTTAAATAAAAATTATTAGAAAATACTACGTGTCAACGAATCAAGAGCGGTTTTTAATATAATAGTTTTTTTTAGATAGCAACTATTAAGAAATTAACGTTTAATTTGCAATAATTACCGTAAACAAAACTCGTGTACTTAATTGCTTTGATAATAATACAGTAACCGGTTGTCTTATTGCATTACTATAATAATGTTTAAGAAACATACAGCTATCGTATTAAATGAGGAAAGTAGCATGTTCCGCTCTTATCGATTCTAGAATGAGATCCGAAGCCTCTTATTGGTTAAATTGATTTTAATATATGTTCAGCCTTCTAACTGATTATATATTAACGTTATATACAAGACTAGCAAAAAAATTCGCCCGAACAGGGACTCGAACCCTGGACCCTCAGATTAAAAGTCTGATGCTCTACCGACTGAGCTATCCGGGCGACATGATGTGTGCTGCACAGAACGTCCGTGGCACACTAGACTATACTATAGTGTAGAAAAAAGTAGAAGGGGAAATTAGGTGAGCCTACTAGAACACTTTTTAAAAGCAAAAAAAATTACGCCCGAACAGGGACTTGAACCCTGGACCCTCAGATTAAAAGTCTGATGCTCTACCGACTGAGCTATCCGGGCCACATGATGGGTCGTGCTCAGAAGAACCGTGGCACATTAAAATCTACGACACCGCTGGAAAAGAATTAGATAAGCCCACTAGCGCTGCTATTACAAGCAAAAAAATGACGCCCGAACAGGGACTTGAACCCTGGACCCTCAGATTAAAAGTCTGATGCTCTACCGACTGAGCTATCCGGGCCATGTTTTCAACTTTTTTTATAAATAATTCTGTGATACAAGCGTCTAGTATTAGCTAAAACTATAAAGGCAATGATTATAGTAATAGGAATTTTATAGCTATCGTATAGCAATGTCGCACCGAACAGAGAAAAATATATAAGAAATTTATTGTCTAGTTACAAAAAATTTGTTCTATTTTTAAAACTGATCCGATACCGTAATAAACGTTTTCCATTAATTTTATTATTAACTTCATTTAAAAAAATTACCAAAGTAAAAGTTAATGCTACTCCAAGGACAGTATTTAGACAAATAACAATATGTTATTAAAAGCGAATTTACTCGTAAATACTCGTATAATTTTTTCTTTGTTAATGAATTTTCTATTTTTCTGAAACAAACTCTAAACCGAACGTGTATATAAAGGTAAATAACCAAGTGGGAAAATAAAAGATATTCATTTTAGAACTCTTTTGTTGGGTCCAACGAGTTAGATTGTTTGCAAATCCGGCGATAACAGTTACTTCAGTAATGGTACGAGAGTCCCATCGAGTTTGGCAGAACAAGAATAAACACTTCGAAAATAGAAACCTTTGACCTGAATACGTTTATAAAGTTGACCAAAGAAAATTGAGGTTTTAACATAATTATTTCATTAAAAACCACTTTGGTTATCGCTAATATAAACATGACAGAGAAAAAAATCATATTTTGAAATTGCACATATTAAATGACAACTAAGCTTGATAGGATATATACAACATACACAACGAAACTAATAGATCGCGACATAACAAAGAAATGGTGGATTACCATAAAGAAAATAAAGTTTAAGTTTTGTTGTACGATTTGCCTGCTTATAGTTGTTGGGTTATACGTTTTATCAGAGCAAACGAGATTCTCTGCGATTGCATACACTACTATAGTCAGATTATATATACTAAGCTGCTATATCGCTTGTGTCAAGATATGCGAACTCTTGTTATCAGCGCAAAACTAATAAAGCCAGAAAATGCTATTTCATAAAAATAATGCTCAGATAAATGGACTTTGTCTCTGCTGAAATAGAACGACATGAACTGTAAAACTAAAAATAAAATTATAAATATTTATGGGCCGAGAATATTATTTTATGACTGTACAAACGATAAATTTGAGATATTTATATAAAGTATTTACGTCACCGTAGCTTTTCTAATATCAACAGTTAACTGTATGTTCCTTCCTTTTCCACAAGGGCGTTCAACCTTATTGATGGTAATGAATCTACTTTTAGCCAATACAGAATTCAAACGCTATGAAATCCAAGTGTTAACCGTTTAATAATAATAATAATAATAATAATAATAATAGCAGTGTCCATTTCGCAACGAATATATTTTTCGGTGTCTCATAATCCTACTATTAAATGAATGTATTATTAACAATTTTATTTACTAATTAATAATTTATTGTAATAATTCAAAAATAAACCATTACAAATACAAACAGTCATATCGTACGAGTTATTTCTTACTTTATAAAAGCAGAAACTGCTCGCATATGTGTAGAAGTCACCATGGTAAGCTCGTGTGATTAACCGAGAAAATCCGATGATCGCGAGCGTACGTCGACCCATGCGTTTAAAAGCGTGCGTGGAATAGAAGTCAAGTGGACAGTATACCTATAAGAATTTGCAGAGCTAGAAAGCATCTGCTGGAACTTAGCCAAAACACCCGATAGCCAATATACGCTGAGCTGCTTTCGCATTGCTGGCTCAACACGAATAACAACCCATTTTTTAAGTTTTAACATTGTTCTCATAGAGTTTTTCCTATTTATTTTTCCCTTTTATTGGGCATTTTTAAGATTAAAATACTCTCTAAAACCGTTAGAGCAATAATAATATAACTCCGAGGCTTTCGAGACGAATTATGATTCTAACGATTTTAGAGAGTGAGTTGTAATCATAAAACAGCTTATTCGCAATTTGAAAAAGTTGTGTGCTATATATGAAGGATTTGATATCAATAACCGCATCATCACCTCGTATTGCTTAGAAAGATGATGCATCCAGCATCAATCAAGTACACGCCTAACGTGTTTTTGAAATTCAATCTGATTACGAGTAATCACGGGGTAATCTAACTAATATAAATTTAATTCGTACCTTCGTCGTTAAAACAGTGGGATACCGCGACTCGCGTTTGCAACAGTCTTGTCTTGCCACATGAAACTCGAGATGAAAAAGCGAGGAAGGAACACAAAAAAGATATTCACTGAGGATAACTGATGCCGCGGTCGTGAAAGCTCCTCTCACTTTGTTACTTCTGTCTATGCGGATGCGGTTTTTGATGCTCACGTGTCATGTTCTTCAATTTGCGGTGCAAGGTTAAAGAAGATATCATTTGAAATAAAAAACTTAAATTCATCATAAATATCACTCTCGAATTGTATTCCTTAATTAAAAGAAAAAAAACACACTCGAGATTCTTCTATTCAAATCTAAATAGGTTAGTCTGGGAACCGTTAGATTTACTACGTACTGTATTATTCTTTTAATTCGAAAACCAAGTTTTAGCACTTCGACCGTGGCGAGATAAACTTCACGAGCTTATTATGCTTGTAAAAGGATTGGAAATTCGAAAATTCATGGATATTTCGATAATAATCTTTACCTAAGCCTACTCAGTATTTTTAAGGTGTTGTTTTCGTCATTGCATGAAAACGTTTTGTAAAAGGCCTAAAGAAAAATATGCGCATTTTACTGATAAAGCCGAGCAAGAAGTTTTGACACAGGATCGGCTTGTTATGCGATTTGTTTTTCAATTGTGATATAGCTCATATTTATTTGTGTTATCTTTGCATTTTTGTTCGATACGGTATAATGCTGAATACTATATAGTTCTGTTGTCGCAGGTCAAATGTAATCCAGATTGAAAATAAGCCAACACACCGAGTTCCAAATGAAGTACTTAAAATTCATGTCGAAATAAGTTGCTTTTTTACTAAGGGTTGATAATAATCAATATTTTTCTACCTTACTGTATCAAAACAGATATGAGAACTTATTTGTTCTTTTGGTTTTAAAAAATATAGTTACATTACTGTACATAAATCAAATTTGTTCGTAAACTATAAACAATTTTTTGAAAATCAAAATGTGCATTGATTTAAATGTTGCATGCATATAAATATTTAATAAACAAATTTGTTAATCTCATTTTTTGTAATTTCTGTAAATATTTGTTGAATTAATAATGAATTAATATTCTTAAGCCAATGTTTACTGGTAACGATCGTATTAAATTATTCATTTGATAATACCTAATCATTTAATTTCGTATTATCTTAAATACAATTTTTTCCTTTATTCTAACAATTTTTTTATCACATTTAAATAAACCAACACATCATTATATACTTTAAAAAAAGAAATTATATTTTACTCTACTCTGAAACATAAAACTCCCATTTGATGTTTATCAAGAATAAGAATAACCCGATCTATGACATGTTATTTACAAAGATGCAACTTTGTCGGTAAGATCACGACCGGCGCGCTCATGCAAAAAAGATCCAAGAATCCCGCAAAGTTACATAATCTTACAGATATAAAAGTACAAAACAAAAGATAAAAGTAGTGCAACTAGTCGGACATAGCCAAGTCAATTTATGCTGACATTCTTAAAAAGTCTGTTTGTTCCTCTGACAGTCGGTCTGTCGTTTTATCTGTCATCGCGATTATCCGCCGTGTAGTCTCTAACATCCACACCGCCTTTGTCGCGCTTCTTCTTCAACTGCTCTCGTCGCTCTCTTTCTCCGTATGGCTTTTTTAACGAGTAAAAATGAGTCGCTACGCCTACTTCCTAATTAACACTTAACGCCAACACTCGTCGCTGCGCTAAGGCAACGCGGGGATTTCAGGTTCTCTCGTTGTACAAGCAAGCAGCGCGATTTCACCGCTTTACGTCTGATCTTCGCGCTTAATAACCGGTGTAATTTCATAAACCAATGTTATATATGTAGAATTTTTTTTTTAATCGTTTTAAAGTAGATAATTAGACGAGCAGCGAGTCGTGCATACAGACACGGTGCAACATCGAGCTCTACCCGTGGAGGAAACATTGTATTCCGCGATTGTTACGCGAGATTTCTCTATAATAGCCTTGTTATTCACTTCTATGCTAGAGCTGTCATGTCTCTGCCAGCCGTGTACTTAATATACATATATATAGAAATTCAGAAATGAAACATGTTTATTCATCGACTGCCTCGTCGCGTTATGCAGATAAATCCTTGGCTATTGTCAGTTTTGCCCGGAGAAATTGATATTACGCACGACTCGGGTTGACAAATAATACAAGAGCGCAATCTAAAACTAGAAACGCGACAGAGATAATAGACGCACCACCGTCGCGACGGATGATCCGCAGACTTGTTTACACGCTCTCGCTGAATATACGTATTGATCGCACTCGGCGCAGTGTCTTGTACAGTGGGCATCGCGAGGACGCTCGAAGAATCAATTGGAAACGAAGTACAGGCTCGTGTATCTTGTTGAAGAAGTTAATGGGCGCTGACGCAATGCTTCCATTGTTATTAACGCGAGTCTAGTCTTCGTGAAGTGTACGTATAGCGACGGAAGAAATGGCATTTTGCAAGCCGAACACGTAGGCCAGAGTGTGCCGCCTCGTTGCTTAAGCGGCCGATGGGACGTCAAGATTCATTCGTCGCGTTCGTAGCTTGTTTACGATATTAAAAATGCTTGCTATGCTCTCTTTCCATCTCTTTCGCTCTCTCGGAGGATTTTGAAATTATTCTTTTTTTTCTACAGCGTCAAAGGCGTGTCTTGATTACGGAATAAATTGTTCTCACTTTCCACGTTTTATTGCCGAGTAGCGCAGAGTAAATACTTACGCAGAAACACACGCTTATGCGTATACGCGTCTTGAATAAATTACATATTCCTGTGTGCATAAACCGCGAACTATGCCGTATACCGACGGACTCGCGATGATTTATTTTCCGAATTTCAATGGAGAGAACAAATTTTCCTTCTTGACTCCTCTGCAGTGGCTACGGCAGCGGCAGCGGCAGCGGCAGCAGCTCGTTAGCGCGATTTATTTACGACGACGTTTTGTTTATTTAGAACGATGCCCGTTGCACTGCATATCATCGAACCCCTCTCTCGCTCGAGGTGATATGCTAAAACCCCCGTGGTCACTCTAGACTCGTAAACGTTAATTTAATCGACAGCGACGGTTTCTGAAAAAAAATCTGAATTCCATAAGCGAGAGAGAGAGAGAGAGAGAGAGAGAGAGAGAGAGATCTTCTCCGAACGTACACAGGTCTCTCGATATTTCAAAAGAGTTCTCTCCTTCGCCCCGACGAAAACATCCGCCGAATATTCGCAAACAAACCTCTTCTCCTTGCGGTAACATTCCACTCTCTTTCTCGTCTGGGAAAGAGAAAAAAAAATCAACGACGATAGTGATTTCACGCGGCGAATCGAATTAGCGGGACCAGGTAGAAAAAAGCACATCGAAAACACCAGGCCGGAACCTTCGTCCTCGGGGGCAAGCCAGTTTCCGGCATGTCAACGCGTGCGAATCTACGCATACGCGCGTGCGCGCCGAGCGTAAAGATATATAGATAAAGGATCTCGTATGATCGTTGCCCGATTATACATGCTAATCGCGGTTCTGGATTCGTTCGCTTTGTAATTGACTCGCGCGTATAGATATACATACGTATAAGTATACTATACTATATATATAGGTTGATGTAAATCCAGAGGCGAATTTACTCTCCCGCACGTTCTTTTCCCATTCGAAAAGCCGCGGTAGATAATGCATCTTTGCCGCGTTAATGCATACATTCAGCACCCACACCATAGCGGATATATCGCGATAACGTATCTGAGTGTGAGCGTGTGCACACAGAGGAAGAATCGATGCGAAGCGCGAAATGTAGAGACACGTGTGCATTACATACATTCGGCACACCTCTTTGTCGCGCGCGCGCGTGAACTCGACGTCTTCGGGCAAATATTTGCCGATCAAATTGTGTACACGAGTTTATTGTCGGGTCGCTGAGGAAGACACTCTCTATATTGCACCTCTTGCTCAAGGCGGTATTAAAACCTCTTTCGTTCTCTCTCGATGTATACAGGTATACACGTGTATACGTAGGCGTGTAATTCCAGTATTTTCGTCTCACTCGCACTTGGGCTCGAAAAGTTGAGGCGTGATTTTTTATCTCGACTCCACGCGCGCGGTCCGTGGAGAGGACGCGGACAAACGAGTCGCACGTGCATGTAGGACGGTATCACGCGCGGAGTTCGTGACGATGCTCGATTTCTTTGTGTATGTACGTGTGCGCTCTGGTACTTCGAGGCTATAAAAAAACGAGGTAAATAGAAGTGACTTAACGCAGACGCTGCCGCCTTGGAGTCTACCGATACACCATGCGAGCGGGAGACGTCGATTCGTATACATTGTGTCTTTTGTAAAGACGCTCGGTGCGTACGATGAATTCCGAAGCTGTTCCTCTGCGTCCTTAACGCGAAGTATTTTTATCGAATTCGTATACAGCGTACGCGCGATATTCGACGATAAGGGACAAGCCCATTTCGAAATCGCTGAAGCAGCAAACAAGTCGCCGTTATTATATTATTAGAATTTTCCGAGTCAACGTTTAAGCTCCATCACCTAGTTAGATTTGCTCTTACTCCAAGTAGAGCGAAGATTATCCAACGTCCAACGCCGGGACGCGCGCGCATATACAAACGCACGCGCGTATACATACGCGTACACACACACAAAGTTAAAACGCGCAGAATTAGTAAATCACGCCAAAATTAGAGTGCCCGCATAGTGACGCTCGCTCGTGAAGTAAAAGACAAAGGAATTTCGTGTAGCCCCAGTTATTTATATTTTACGGCTTGTACGTATTTATGCCCCTCGTAAATTTCGACGCTTTAAACGCAACGGCAACTATATTTGTATTATTATATAGGTGAGCGTTATTTATTTATTATTATTATTATTTTTTTTTATTTTTTTTTCGCGGCAGGTAAATTACGAGCCGGTGCGAAAAGCATCAGTGGACGGGCGCGCGCGCGCGCGTCGGACTTTGATTACGGGGGATAGTCGTCGTCGCGCGTTAACGCTCTTAATTAAGGCCAAGCGCAGCCGAGGAGAAAACCGCCGATGTAAACACGCTCGCGCCGTGTGTGTTGCACTCGAAGAGTGTATACACATGTGCGAAGATGAGAAGAGAGAATCGAAGCGAGAAAAGTCACGGCGAGCTTTTCACGCATATTACGCTTGGATGTATAAATATATAGCTGGCATTATGATTATGCGGCTCTCGGGACAATTAACCGCACGAGAGAAAAATAGCTACGCCTATAGCTACCCTCTGTTCGATAAACACTTTATTTCGGTGGTGGTCCGTTGCCATCGGTACTTAAGCTCTAAAAATACTAGTCGGAACACGCGAGAGAGAGAGAGAGAGAGAGAGAGAGAGAGAGAGAGAGAGAGAGTCTCTCGGCATCCAAATCGTTCCTCTAAAATAAACACGGGAAACACCTGGCACCTTCTGGCTAGTAGTGCCGTAGAAATAGTATAGCTACGGTGAGAGAGTCGTAGGGGCTATGACAACCTGAGAGAGCATTCGATGGAGTGGCTGCTGTCGCTTTTGCGCGAGGCTTTCGATAAACTGGAGCACAGCAACGATATTTCACCCTCCACTGCGCCGCCCGATGGTATTTTCGTTGCGCTTGCTCGTAAAGCGACGAGATATTCGTCGCCGCCATCGCATTTTCCTTTTCCGATCGAATTTAAAACTAGATTGGAAAAATCGAGCCTCGAGTCTTTCATTACAATCTATATAAACGTCCAATAAACAACGTCGATTGAAAAAAAGGGGGGAATTCTCGTTTCTCGAAATTGCGTGTCCTCACCCACAGACGAATTCCCGATATTCTCCCTTCTCCCTCTCCCTCTCCCTCTCCCCCTATATCTTTTTCCTCTCCGTAACTACTCGATATTGCGAATGCGAAAAGAATCGTTTCAATTTCATCAGCGTGTTTATGGCGACGTGAGCGCCCCCTACGTCGCCGAAACGCGATATTATTATCATCGTTGTCTTCGAATTCAGGGCCAGCTCCGGCGAACATCTGAATTTTGGCGCCAGCGCTAGTGGGAGAAGAGGAAAGCTGTATGACGTATAGCATATATCGTAACCTTGAAGACCATGCGTCTGCTTTGCTGACGATAATTCGTCTACTCGGATGATCGATATAAGGAATCTGGCGTTGAGCCAGTCGTTAGACATAGGTTTTTTTTTCTCCACTGAATTCTCTGGCTTTATTTTAATACAGTCTGACGCGCGTCGTATACTTATGTGTCTCTCTCGTCTTTGTCTCGATTTTTCGGATCGACTCGTTGATGAAGAGACTGCGAAAGAAAAGTGTATTATTAAGCACACAAGAGAGGGCACTTTGAGAAATCTTGTTTACAAGATCGAACGATATCATACATACTTTCGACGCTTCTATATCGCATCGCGTAAATTACTTTCCAGAAATTCGCAACAGGGGAGAGGAGGACGTGTTGTATATAACGTGTTCCGATTTACCGTATATTTTAACGTTATCCTCCGGCAACTTTATTGCGTAACACCGAGCGATCCTTTCGAGGTCAGCGTGCAAAATTCAAGGGAGAGAAAATAAAAGACACGAGAAAGCAAGCACGCGATATACTCTCTCGGTTGAAGTATAACAGGCTGTGACAAGTCAAAAAGGAAGCTATAATTAAAGTAAACGATCGTCGCCGAAGAAAAAAAAAGTTTCTATTTGTCCCGCGGCTGATAAGCTAGAGAAAAAAATAAGTGCATTAAAGTACATTTTCCTATGTAAAGTGCATTGTTTCATTTAATTTTGTTTATCTCGTGGGTCAGTCCTCGCCACCCGTAACCGATCAGTTTATTGCAAGCGAATGCTTTTTCCTCCTCCTCGAATCGAGAGAGAGAGAGAGAGAGAGAGAGAGAGACGATCCTCTTGACGATCACAGCTGTTTATTTTCATTGTCCGACTGCAATTCATCACGTTCTCTCGAGCGCACGTAGTTTAATACCACGCGACGAGTCATTACGTAATTTATTGCATAATTTTCCAGTGTCTAAAATGTGCGCTGGCGCAAACAATGTACTACATTGTAATTTCAATCGGATTAATCACCGATGCTGGACGAAAGATCGCTAAGAGAGAATCTCGTTTGTCGAAACGTGATCGTCGACAATATCATGCACAATTGAGTGATTGATACTTTTTTAACGCGCTGGATGAATCCACGACGCTCAGCGCCGTTTTCTATAAACGTGTCCTCCTTTTCATTCGAACCACGTTATTTTTAACGACCGTACGTTTAACGCGAAAAAAGAACGTAACGCAGAGGGGGCAAAAAAAAATACACACAAACATCGATCGATATCGTCTTCGACCAGAAAATGCCGACAAAAACGAACTTTTTTAAAACATAGGCACATGCGCGCAGGGAGTATTCAACTATATTATATTCGTGTAATCTAACTAATTTCCCTGGCATCTTGCCATGACGCGATGTGTATGAGAAACTACTTATTATACGGATGTAGCTACTGCGCAAAAATGTGCACGCGCAACATAACTACAGATATACACACATACACATATCGGCGTATCTCTGTAATATATCGGCTCAAATAAGTTCGCTCTAGTATCATTAGAAGTATAGTTGCATAATTTTATCTTTATCGATAGCGCGTATATTCTATACTTGTGTGTATGCGTATCAGTAACTGGCGATAATTTTGTAAAGTGACTATACTCGAAAAAAAAAGGAAAATGGAATTTTCAATTGTCCCGCAATTAATTATAGATATGCGCGTACCTGGCGCGGGAAATACAAATTTCATTGTTATAATGTACACACACTCCTCGCACGTATGTATCACGAAATCTCGTACGCGCAATTAAATCCAAAGAATGGACGCAGGCGATTTCTCGCTCGTCTTTTTTCCCACGCGATTTTATATGTGCATACGTGAAAACACTCGATATTTTTTACTTCCCCTCTCTGTCTTTTAAGTTTATCGAATCTTCCATGCAAATGCGACTCTCGGCGCGCAACAATCGCGAGTGCAACAATCGCGAAGTGTATGATATATGTCTATCTCACCGAAAATACGTGTATATATGTATAAATATATTAATAGACTTAAAATAAAGTCACAACATTGCAAAAGCCATCTATTCTAGTTTCCCTCCGCTTGAGGTATTATCAACAAACGACGCGATGTAGAGAGCTTCTTACACGTGTGCGATTTACACGTGTGCTTGCCCGTCACCTAAACTTTATATATATATGTGTGTGTGTGTGTGTGTGTGTGTGCGCGCGCGCGTGTGTTGGATTCATGCAGACAGTTTAAACAACTGGTGATAGAGACAGGGAGATATAGAGAAATAAAAGAAAAAGTACATCGCGATCACTGCCAAATAACATATCAAAATAAAGAGACACTAGATACTCTGTCTTCTCTCGACATTGTATATTTATCCCGTAACGTGAATGGTCGCTTTAATTTCTCATAATTCGCCGTCAAGTTAATCGGGAAGCGACGACGCAGTATGCACCGGCACGTGCACTATCTACAGGATACACCTCGTCCGCTTGTACGTATACGTATACATACGCACACATGCACGCTTATATATATATATATATATATATATATACATATATATATATACGTAGACACAAGAGAGTGAGATACGACAACGTCGTCGAAAAGCGTTCGAGGCAGACTCATCGTAGACCGCGACTACTCTCTGCACGCGCGAATATGCTAATGGGCCACTGCTGCTACACATTGTGTGCGGTTAGCCAAAGAAGGAGTAGTGGAATACGTGCATGTACGCTTTATATGCATATACGACACTACGTATTTCAATGTATATACCTATATATATTACAATATATGGGTATACAAAATATGCACGTGCATGTGTATGCGTTTGCCTATAGGTATATATACGTACGTACGTAAAGGAGACAGGGAAGGGAATTTATGCGGAGACACGTTGCATAAGCGGCTACGATGATACACGCGAAGGCAGGGAAGCGATGCGGATCCATGGAGAACCGCGGGGTGTATGAGTGATGAAGTTAAAAGTGTCTCTCGTTGTATTATATATTCGAGGGGATTTGGAATATTGATGACTGAGTAGGTGGTGTGTGTGTCGACTTCTGCTACTCTCTCCTTTTTTTTTCCTTCTCCACTCTCCACTTTGTCGACGAGAAGCGATATTCAATTTTCGACGCGTTTGACTGATGGAATAATTAATAATGCATGCGCCGAAGTCGTTTTTCTTTATTGACTTATTGAGAGGTCGATACTCGAAGAAAACGCGTGTGGTATGTATACATAGGCATCGTACAGTTAAAAAGCCATTAGAGAATGTTTGAGTATCTATAAAAGAGAGATGTCGAAACTCGGAAAGTTGAGGCGCGACGTTATTGAAACGGTATAAAATTAAAATTGATCACACGACTCGTTCATTTTCTTCTACTATTTCTCTATACGTTATGTATATATACACGGTGAATTTTCTCGAATCGATATCCAATATAAGCGGTAATCCATCGCGCACGTGTAACATTATTCAAGTTCTCCCCGGAGACTTTGTCCGTAATAAGTGGCGACCGAGCCAGCCGAAAATCGAAACGAACGAGCGCGCTCGAGGCACGAAAATAACGATATTGGACGAGTTCGTAATATACGAGCGTGCTCGACCTTGAATATTCTGGAGAGGCGAATCTGGCCAGTGAGATCGTGCACTCGAAGTAAACGTTCCAATTATAGGAATATATGGTCCAGAGAGTAGGAGGAAGAGTGGGGAGAATGCGTCGATCGATTTCAATGTGTATCCGCGCAACTTCTGAGCTTTTCATCTATACTTATATATATACGTATATAATTATATAGCTACGCGTACATTGGCAATTGCACACGTGTACTCTTTTGAATCGGCTCTTCAAAGTGAACTTTTTCAATGAGCAAGAAAACTACACGTGCAGGCTTATCGTATTAACCAGAATTATCAATTAGCTAAAGTTTCCAACTTGCGTAACCGGAGTATTAACGAAGATCTCTTTTATCGGGATTCATCTTTACTACAATTTTTTCTATTTATCTAACTATCTCTTCTTTTTCGTTTATTTTTTCCTCGGCCAAGGTCAACGGACACACTCCTGCGCGAGGATATAAATATATCGTTTTTACGCGCTTATGGCAGCTTTGTGCGATCTTTATCGCCGCTATAAGTAGACAGAGAGAAACTGGTTAGGCCTCGAAATTCGTGGTTCTTTTATAAAGTGTATAATATATATATATATATATATATATATATATATACTCATACCAGGTAGTAAAAGAAAAAGCTCGGCGTGAGAATTTCAAAAGATCGGATTTAGACGATGTCGCTTTTTTCCGCTCTTCGCACTAATTAGCTTACGAGCGCTGTGTTGTATTATCATTCACGATATACGCGAGCATTGGCACGTATACCTTCCCATTCGCAATATGAATAATGAGTACAACGCGATAAATCGGTCACACGCGGATTCTTTTTTTCCGAGAAAACCTCTCGAGACAATATTTTCGGCGATTATTTTTAGAAAAATAGCTCGCCGCTCTTTCTAACGTATAGAAACATAGCAAGAAGAGCTCATTTTCAAACTGACGCAACGTAGAGTTGAGACCTCGTCAGTAGCTTATCGAATTTAAATTGGCGACAATAGATTTTCGCGGGCAGACTCACGCTTACTGTCTATGAATATATAGTCAAGTGGGCGGATGTAGGAGCGTTACTCATGAATAGTCAACGATGACGAGTGATAAAAGCCAAAGAGCGAAAGACATGATCAAATACTATGTGTACTCTCTCTCTCTCTCTCTCTCTCTCTCTGTCTCTTGGATAACAAGTTTATTATACGTGTCTAATTGGATATTTTTTTATCTCGACGATCTTCCATTAAATTAAAAGAGCTTCAAAGTACGAGTTGCAACTTAGTTTATACATACCTATATACAATGCATATACATCCGTATCTCTCGAGAGTTATTCATCGATGTCGGTCTGGTAAATTTCAGAGCGACAGCCTTTGCTTCTCGCGCGCGCGCGCACACACACGCGCAAGTTTAGAGAAGCTGCATACTTTTGCTCGACGAGATGATTTTCCGAATTGTAAAACCCGTGCGTGCGCGTCGATATAGATATATAAGTAAACAATGCAAAACACAGAGATTACGCGGCGTTGATGATGTCAATGAGTCGTCGCGCGATAAGTCTCACAGACATATGTACACAGACGAGAGCACAAACTCATTACAGCTATATCTATAAAGACTCGTTGTGTGACTTCATCATCGTTTCGAATCGACTGCAATGTTTCGGACTCCTAGAGTGATGTGTATGCACCACGTGAAAAGCGCTCGCGCGCGCGCGCGCGCGACGGGAAGAGAGAAGAGTCGATAATACGAGGGCGTTTGACCTCGCTATCGTCGCCGGGCAATTCATCCGCAATGACACGCGACTACTGCAGCATATATATGTGTTTGTTATTTAACAATCGCCAGATTCCCCCCGTCGAGTACACATATACTGCATGTACGAAGAGAGAGAGAGACAGAGAGAGAAACGACGGCGTACGCTCCGAGCGATGATAATTCGCACTTTGGTGAAATTATTGCATTTACCGATAAATGACGTCGGGGAAAAAAGTAAAATCATTTTGATTCGTGTGCACCGTGTGGCAGAGAAAATAACGTATAATGCAAATGCAGTGAGCAAAGAATTACGAATTTTAATGTTGTGTCTTTGCGAAATGTGACGTTATGTAATATTAGCAAAAGTAAACAGAGGTTATTGAAACGAAAACTCGCTCTTTCTCACTCGCTTAGCGCGCGACGACGAATGTGTGCCAATAGAAAAAGAAGTGGCGAAAAAAGAACTGCCCCTCTATACGCCGTTGCTTCGTACAAAACTATACGCGTGAATTATCGTTCTTCCCCTCTGTCGAATACTATATATGTGAAACATAGATATATATATATAGTATAGGTGAAATAATCGTTCGATCCGTGAAGCTATTGTTAAAAAGCTCGTGATATGGACGCACCTCGACCCTCTTATCTCACAGCTCCCTCGACGTTTTCGGAACTTGCATTAGTTTTATAGTCCCTGCACTGTATGTATATACCTATTATATGCACATACTACTACTGGTGTTCCGAGTGTATTTATAGCAGCGTACGTATATCTACACGTTCAATAAATCGCCGAAGGACGACACGATAAGGAGACAACGAGCCTTTCATCTCTCGGCTGTGTTGTTTTTTTGTGCTTCTCAAAGAGAGAGAGAACGAGAAAGAGAAGGGATGGAGAAGATGTCTCTTGGTTTTAATTTATTCCTTATTCTTTCATCACTGGCGCATCTCGTTCCATTTCGAGTTCGCGATGCATCGCTGTACACAATAGCGCGCCTCTCGGTCTTAATTTTTTTTTTTCGCTTTGCCTTTTTTTCTTTTCTCATTTCAACATCCCCTAGGAATCCTCGCAAAGCCTTTGCCTCGACGGTATGTTTGAAATTCCTCATTTCGCTCCTGATTTTAATAAACCGTGCTTGCGCTTTACATTCCTTTTTATGTGCTCTCTCGTCGCCGAATTTTTTTTTAATTTATTTTTTATAATTGCCCGCGAAAGCTCTTATTGAAACGTTCCTCTGACTCCGGTATTTCGACGATTTCTCGGAAATATTTAAAATGCGAGGTGTTTTTCTTCTTTCTTTATTTTTTTAATCGAAAAACTTGTTAACAGACGAAAGAAGTCTCTTTCAAGGGAGCTCGCGCTGCATCGCGTCTTTTGCCCGGTGTAATATTAAAAACGTTTTTCACCGATATAACAGCATCGCGCTCGGAGTTTTCGAAATTGCGAAACGACTTATCTTTTATTTGACTTTTTGAACAAATATATACATATAATACATGCACATACAGAGTGAAAAGCAAGTCTCCGTATAAACAAGCGTTCTATTTCCAGCTGTTGATGAGTCCGAGCTTGTACATTCTCGCAAGGTCAGCGAGATTAAGCGAGAAAAAAAGCTTAAGTACAATACATCGATGATTTCTATCTTTCACTGTATTTTCATCCGCGCGTCGATATAGCGCAACTTAAAGACGATCGCCAATTTATATCTACTGTTTACTTTTAATTTTAAATATAGCAACGAGTCTTCCGAGCGTATAAAGACATTCAAACTTGGCGCCAAAATACAAATGCTCTCTGTCGTAACGGGGCGTTATTTCTCTCCCTCTGCAGTCGACGACTACTTTTATCACTGCCAGTCGAAACAAACAATGGTATATGGAACCGATAGCGCGTATCGGAGTGTATGGCGCGAGCAAACGTTCATGAGACAACGCTAATATTCTTTTTCTCTGCTTGTATAGAGCGGGAGAGCTGGTGTCGCGAGCGCGCGCGCACACGGCCCCCTTTACTGTACTGCATTCGGTCGAGCGATATTATTCGCTCCGCGAATAGAAATTCAGACGCTAATCGAGAACATTTTTACTCGAACTCGCATCGAACGAATATAAAAAACGAAGTAAAACGACGGATGAATTTTTCATTTAATCGAAAGATAATTGTTCGCGACTTCAAATTAGCATAATTTAGAATGATATAATTGAGACACGTTTTTTTTTTAGAAACTATCGATATCGGGTACCGTTAACTTCGATATAAGTATTACGATTTTTACGAGTCGTTGAAAATTTAGCACAGCCTGCTAATAACCTATCGCGCGCACACGCGCTCACACTCGGAAATCGATCGTACGACGCTTCGAAACGTCAATTATCGCATTTCTATACGCGGAATAGAGATAAATCTGAAAAACAATTTCCGAAAACAGAATGATTTACGTCTCGGTCATCAATCCAACTTTCTTTCCGAACTGTACACAACGGCACTGAGCAATTTAACGTGCACATGTTAGCGTTCGAACGAAAATAGTCTCCGCTTGTCGCACTATAGTAGTCGCCCCTAAGAAAAATATATCAATGATATTGGCCTAGTGTGGCAACTGAAACTAATAGTGCCTGTACGGCTCGTCGGTATAAATTTAGCCGTTAAACTAGCCAAATTGCACCGTTTCTGTCCAATTTCTCCACTTATACACGCACGCTTACAGCGCGAACGGAGCGAATTTCTATTAGCCGCATAATGCGACACCCTCGAGCACGCAATCTTATATATATATATATACCGTCATTATTACTGTTATTATTATTATTATACAGACTTTGCTCACTTCGATAACAGACTAGGATCGCAGCTTTTCCTCTAGGCACATTCATCATAGAGACGCTTAAATTTTTAGAGTGAAAATTGAACATGTATCATTACGGGGTACGTAATTAAATTTTGTTATTTTTCTCCGTAATATTAGCAACAAAATTAATGTTAGACTCAAAAAACGTTCGTATGGTTCGACAGCTTTTAAGAATATTTTTTGAAAGAGTCTATTATAAACAACAATTGTAAATTTTGTACTTTATTTAAAATATAATTTTGAAAACAAATAGATCATACGTATAATTCAGTTAATTATTACGCCGGCTTCTAAATTACCTCCTCTAAGCTCGAGAGTGAAAAATTTCTCTCAACATTAGAGCGAAAAAGTATTGATAGATTGAACAGCTTTTTAGAATGTTTTTACTTTAATAAATTAATCAGTTTCACTCTAATAAAATTATCAAAAATTATAATTAATAATTATATTGACGGATTACTTTATTATATAATAATGATAATAAAAAGGCCTTTAAAAATAGTTTAGTCCTAGCCACAATAGTGTATTTTATAATTTATTTAAAATTTAAATTAAAAGAAAAATTTTACACAGACATGTATGCGATAATAAGAATTATTAAAAGTAGGATTTTTTTTATAAAAGTTCACTGGGATGTCATTACTCTTAAAGTTCACTTACATAACGAATAGCATATGCATAGATGATATTTTAATTTCATTCGAGTCTATAAACGATATTTTGCTGAGATAACGAGTGATTTAAGAAACAGCATAAATTTAGACGGCATTTTTATGTCACTAGCGTTGGAGTAAAATATTAATCAGATTATACCCTAAGCTGTAGAATGAAAAATCAAGCTGAATTTCCGAGTGTAACCATCTCGCTATTAAAGTTCTCTAAAAATTTGAGAATTCCCCTTCATTAACGTTGAAAATTGTACTTTTCGCTCGAATATGGAGTGAATCGAACGCTCTATAAGTTAAATGGTGAATATACGGGTGTTTACACACACACACACACACACACACATATATATATAAACAGCTAGTATGTTCTATATATATGTAATATACATAACTACATGTTTAGATACTCTTGTCCCGGACGTTCTTATTTATCTTTCCTACGCTGAGTATTATACGCTCTAAAGAGCTACAGATATAAGCTGCGATACGTAATTGAAGTATATATATATAGGTATATATATTATATATATATATACACCGGAAGTTTTCACTGGTGATAGTTCGACCGAGATTTTCCGAGTCTTGTATACTATACAGGTTTTACGATGCGGTGTGTGCATAGGTATATAAATAGTGATTAAAAGACTTAAAAAAGAAAATCAAGAAGAGAAAGGGAGTTGGATCATTAGAAATAATTAAGCAACGAACGAATTAAAGTAGTTATCGGTAGTGGATACAGATACAGAGGGGACACGGTCAGACATTACCTCGTGAAACTTTAACTGCCACTTTCAGGCTTTAACGATCGCACAGCTCGCGGGCTTTTTAAATAATCAACAATAATCTTTGTTAACTCTCGCGTAATCTTCATTATCCACAAGGAGATACGAAGCGTCTTTAAATAACACACGTAGCAATCCTACACCAACCATTAATTCTCCTTTCGGTTAAGTCTCTGTCCTGTACAGAGTCGTTTCATCGAGCCTCGATTAACACCAATTTTCCGATGGAGAGACGAACGAATTAAAGAAGGAGCAAAGACGAAAGACTCTCGCTAATTCTCATCGCAGACTCGAGCATTGGCAATACTAATTACGACACAGATCCCCGACGACGGCGTCTTAATTAAACGTCGCTCGTAGACGGCCTTTGACTACTAGGCAAATGCCTTTCGGATCTGTGTTTCGTGTAATTATCTGCCGCTACCGACTGACTTTGTAGCTCAGTTCGCGCGTGTAATTGCCACCAAGCACGAAAAGGCTGAAAGTCTATGTGGATAGGGTTTGTCGCACCCGTGAACGACTCCGAACTATGTCTTTGAGAACGTAGTTGGCATTTTTTTTTGCTCCCTCAAGACTTCTCAACGGTTTATGACGGATTATTATTAAAAAATGAAAAAAAAAACAAACAAAGAAATTATATTGCTCTTGCTCTTGTATCAAAGAGCCAAAGCTATCTTTGATAAAAGTATATAACCGATGTATTTTTCGTCACGGTTAGTATAGCGTGTTATTTAATACATCGTGTTTACAAGTAGATCAGATTTTATTTATGCCTTGCAGTGGCGTTATATAGTGTCGAAGGAATCAAAGCGTTAAAAATAAACTGAATCATCAGCGCGAGTACGTGCCAAATCTTATGTTTTAACAAATAATGCATGTATTTTTATAGAAAACACTGTCATGGCTCAGCTAATGTAATACGCGCAGCGTACGTTCGGCGAAAATTCAAATTCGTATAAGCGCGCGCTCGCGCGGGAAATTTAAATTCGCGTCACACTTCAATAGAGCGATAACCATATATATATACACCTATATATATATATTTATATATATATATATACCTATATATTACTCGTGGAATATATTCCGGCAACACGAATGTAAAAATACTGACGCGTTTTCTCACCGATAAAAGAAAAAAAGCATTACGTCTCTGTTCTCGCTTTATCTCTTCTTGTCGCATTGTAAAGCGAGTTTTAGCAATTAGCATCGCAGTGTTTACAGAGAAAATCTCTCGAGTTATGCAGCTATATATATCACACATATATTTGCGTACGAGTCGAAAGAAGAGCCACCGATCTCATTATATACATATATGGCTTGAGGATACGTAACACACATTGTCGTATGCACGAGCTAACTATATCTAATCGTAATCCGATGCCACTCCGTAGTAATCTTATCCTCTGCCTGGCTTACGATTTTCAATATTAGTTTTCAAACAATGTAACACTGTTTCATCGTGTATCGATTACTTATCACCTTCGTCTCTTGTATCTTAATATTTTCCCGAATTTCCGCGTACAAACAGACAATGAGCGAATTCCGCCAGTGGATGCATTACAATATCGAAAGTGAGTCAGTGCAGTATAGTGTCGACTGAGTTGTTTATCACACGACGATTCGTGGCCTTCTCCGCGAGGTCGATCGGTACGTGTACCTCTGATGTTTATATGTACACCTACATATCTATGTGTGTGCATATGGGTGGTGCTCCGTAAGATCGACCGATCGTACGATTTTATTGTTGACTTTTTGTTTCTTATATCCAGTTATTTTACGCTATTATTTGCCAAGCAAAGATGATGTAAATGGAAACTAGATTTATGGATGGATTGTAGGCTGATAAAAAGGCGAAACAACAAGAACGTCAAAATTAGCGTAGGTTGAATTATTTTTCAATCGGCACGATCGATTTATCATTGTGGGAAAAAAAATGTTTTTATGCAATATTACTATAATTAAAGAGCTAGATATATTTTTCAATGCGAAGTACAGCTTCTCCGTGACCCTGGAACTGTATTATTTGCTTTTTCAGTAATGTAAGTAACCTTCTTGATTATCTTAATGATGATCGGTGTAGTCAAAGCTAGTAATATAATGTGAATTAGGTTTTTTAATCATAATATAAGATAATTTGATTGTTAAGTTTATTTTTAGCTCGAAATAGCTCTCAATATCAATTTCGCAACTTAAGTACGTAATACAGTTTGTTTTTACTCTCGTACCAGGCATCTTCGCGAATTTTCACGCGAAAGTTCACATTCGATCTTCAATATCTTAAAAAATAATTCCTGCGCATACGTAACTGTTGGCATTACTTTCAATTCAAAAAAAGTTAAATAAACCTATGTACAGCGAAAAACGCTACTCGAAAGAGTTATGAATTAATCAGCGTAGGCCAAAAACAGAAAAATATCTAAAATTGCTAACGCTGTCACGTGTAAATTGAACAAACTGTAATTTAAAAATCGAAAAAATGTACATATGCAACACTTTGTATACACACGTATAACCGTGTGAAAGAAGGGGAACATTTCTGTCGACAAGCCACGCAGCTGACTTGTTGTGACTGAATAATATTATACATATGCAGTCGCGTTTCGAACACCGTGAAGTGAAAAATTCCATCGGCTAACGAATGGCAATGTTTTTATTTCGAGTCCGCGAGAAACAGATCAAAACATGTAAAATCGACGATATCCATGTGTGCACGCGTGTGCGTATATGTAAGTCGTTGGTCCCTTTAAATCAAATTTCTTCGTCAGTTTAATATCCTATAAAAGACACCCGATATCCAGACGACAATTTATCCGCGACGTTTTAACGATCGACGGCATTCTATTTTAGAAAAAAAAATCAACGATGATGCGATCGAGCGCTACGAAAGAGAGAGAGAGAGAGAGAGAGAGAGAGAGAGAGAGCGAGAAGAGACCAATGACCGTTCAAGGACTAGATCAAGCTCTCCATCTTCGTATCCCGTACAATTTCTGGAAAAATATCGAAAATCATCTCTTCAAAAGAAAAAATTCGTTGCAGACATAACCGTCCACTCGCGTTAACTTCGTACCCTAATATACCCCTGACGCTCCAACAAAGCATCGCTTGTGCGATATAGAGAACAAAAAAAAAGCGACACAAACACCAGTAGCTCTCACTCTCTATGCACCTTAGGAGCAATGAGAATAAAAAATTTCCCTTCAGCCAAGAATCCCTCCGCCTTGTATTTCAAACGTGTATATATATACGCACTGAAAGAGCCTCTATACATAAGACTCTATCCTAGCGCACGAATGAACAGCAACAGCAGCGGCAGCGCGAGGCACTTGTTATTAATAGCGGCCCCGATTTGGCAACCACTGTTGTTTACCAAGAGCTGCCATGTAGGGAGGCTGCGTATGTGTCTGTGTTCATGCGTGTGTTTGTACGTGTGTTTGTGAGCGAAAGAGCTCGTTAATGGCTTCGCCTCGCATGTGTGTACGAGCGAGTATACCGTAACGTAACGATGCGCGAGTCTGTGTGTGTGAGTGTGTGTGCGTATACACGGGCAAATCCAGAGTACTTTCGACTTACGCGATTTTTTTTTCTTTTAACAACTCTTTATCGCTGTCAATGGGATGGTCAGTTGAGACATAGACAGATACGTTTCGATCTTAACTCTTTAACTGAATTTCTCACCAACGCAACACTTCTGCACATTGTTAGAAAAATCTGCATTCATTTTAATGAAAATATGTTGGAAGACTTCTTACGTAAACACGGATCGCTTTTAATATACATGTATTTCAATGATTACAACATGTTATGAATACTTATATACATACATATATATATATATATATTTATATTTATTTATAAATTAAATTTTGTTTTTTAATTTTAACAATTCTTTATTAAAGATAATTCAGTTATACGTCAATTGAGAATTAATGTTCGTTGTTAATTTTAAGTGCACATCTACTATACTTAATATGCATGTGCAATCACCATTTGTGCACAATGTATTATTAAAATTAATAACTTTTTCAACGCAACGTACCTATTCTAAAAAAACATCTTGGGAAAATATTTGTTTGATACCGAAAAATCATTTCTTTGGATAGTCCTAAGAAAATATTTACTTGAACATAATCATTATATGTATTTGATGATTAAGATAGTATGTATCTAAACAAAATCGGTATTATATAAATAATATGATTATTATCAGTAAATATTTACTTTTAGATTAGTATTTCGTTTTCATTCCCAATAAATATTTATAGTAATTAAAAAAAATTAGATAATAGTAATTATTCTACCATATAGTTACATAATACATTGAAATAAATGCACTGTTTATTTGTAAAATAAAGTCAACATTTTCTTCTTTCAAAAAAGCTACTTTTTAATAAATACATTATCTTAAATGCAGCAAATTTTTTGTCAGCGAGTACAAAGTGCAAATAGAATTCGCTTCTTAGCACGTAGAATCCCTTTAAAAGAGAGAAAATAAAAAGACAGCAACAACATAAATTTTTGCTTAAGTGGAAAGAAAAGTCGAAAACTACCGTGGATTTGCTCGTGTATACATAAGCTAGAGAGCTGTATCGAGGCTATAATCGCGCGAGCGAGTTCTAGGAGGGAGATGCCGCGCCTGTGTGTTTGTTGCGCTGTTGCAAGGAGAGAATGGGGCGGGATGGATTGGAGAACGACGCTGTTTTCGCGGCTGAATTTTTTTTTTACAAAAGGGATTTCGCGGTATAACGACTCGACCGTAAAAAAAAATTGCCAGTAGTTTATAGTCGTGAGATATTTTCCTTTTCTTTTTCTGTTTGTATATATCTTTTTCCTTTCTTTTTTGCAAAATTCATGTATACATGCTCCACGGTCGAATCGAAAATTCGATCGAGGGCTCGCGTAAACACGCACGCGAATATTTGCCACCCTTGCGTGCGTTTCATTTTTCCGAATGAAAGAGAGAGAAAGAGAGAGAGAGAGAGAGAGAGCGAGAGAGAGAAAGAGAAAGACACTCCGACACTTCAGCCCTTCCACGGGTTCTCTGGTGAAAGAAAAATAAATCCTCGAATATAAATCAGCGCGCGTAATTATACAGAGAGCTCTCTTTTGGCCTGCGGACGGGAGAAAGAGCGAAATAAAGAAAGAGATGCCCCCCTTGCATGGAAAGTTCCTCTCTGCCGGTCGCCCCGGTCTCCCCTGAAGCACACGTGTACATAATACCCACACCGTACGCTGTGTATACCTATACCGTATACCTATATATATGTGTCGGTCCCTCGGCTCAGCGATTTATATGTGCAGCACAAGTATACCTACATTTTGTACGTGTGTGTGTGTGTGTGTGTGTGTGTGCGCGCGTGTAAATGTGTGCGTAGCCTCCGGCGAACAGCAGCCAAGAAAAGGGAGATAGATCTTCTCTATCCTCGTACTAATAACACAGCTCCTATAGGTACAGTCAAGTAGTTTGCTTGTGGTAATGCTTTGTTTTTGATTATATAGAAACGAGTAGAGAGTAGTAAGATGAAATTTGTACGCTCTTCAATAATCGACGTCTTTGTTCTCATTTTCGTTTAGGATCGAGAGAAAGAGATGGATAGACAGAGAGAAAGAGAAATAAAGAGCAATTTACTCCGCGGGCTTTATTGCGGCAATTGGAGCTGCGAAATTTTTTTGCACCGGCCATTGCTACTATATACTATATATCACTCGCTTTACGCTAGTGTAAACAAGGATTTTTTTCCACGGTCCTTTTAGTTCCGATCGCAATCTCAAATATTCGTCTCTTATATGTATATGTTTATACGGGACTGTAGCACAGTGGATTGATTGAGCGAGTGCGTGTTCGCGCCTTGCTTTTTCTCTTTTATTATTCTGAATCGCGATTCTATAAGCTCGGAAATAGGAGCAGAAGCTATTATTTAACGAGAGATTTGAAATCTTGAAAAGTGGTCATTTATCTTTAAGCTCAAACGTCGCTATTTTGAATCGCATTTTCTGCTCGAGATTAAAACAACTTATCTATAAGGCAGAAAAAAATCAAACCCATTATTTCCGATGTAAAATTACTCCTACGTTTTCAATCTGATCTCCGATGTAGCGACTGTAATGTCTAGTTATAAAGTAACAAACAATTTTCTCGCAAAATCAAAATTCGATTTCTTCATTAAGATTTTCGTATTAATAAAAGTACGTACAATGTCGGAAACTTATGCAAGTAGTGCCGTAATGACCTATACATTGAGATTACGTCGATGCAAAAAGTACAAGAAACTTTACTTTTCATAGGTTTGAATTTTTTCAGACGTAGATAACTCGTTCTAATCTTAAGCTGAAAATATAATTCAAAATAGCGATTTGTAGGCGATGAGGAGTTAATAGCAAGAATACGGTTATTGACGGATGTATTCCATAAATAAAGATCAAGCATGAACTCGTTATTCGTCAATAATTTTTCTTCTCTCTACCGCCGAAGAGCATAACAACATTTTGTAAGATCACAATGGTGTTCTTAACCGGTTTCTTTTAACAGGCCCTGATTAAAAAACAAAAAAAGAAAGGGAGAGAGAGAGACAAATGACAGCGCACAAAATTCAAGCCCAGAAGCTCCTGGTGCAAAAGAAGTGGAGAAATTTACGACAGCAAGTGCTCTTTGAATCGGATGTAAAAAAAGGCTGCCACTGCCGCTACGCTGAAAATAAAGCCGAAGAGTCAGCTCTACACGATAAAAAGAAGTCGAATTTCAATGCCAGACAGTGACACGAGTATTTTTTTGTCTCTCTATCTCTCTTTCTCTTTTCTCGCACACGCATACGAAGCTACAGAAGTGAAGATGCGCGCAGTCTCTCTCTCTCTCTCTCTCTCTCTCTCTCTCTCTCTTACTCTCGCGAAAACGAGTTTTGAGAACCGCGATGCAAACTCGTTTCTCCCGCCCGCACTTTCCCCCAAACGACGACGACTATGGCTTTTGTGCCGCTCAAGAAGAGAGTGAGATCCTTCGCTATCGTCGTCGTCGTCCTTCTCTGCTCTTTCCGCAGAGCTTGTAAATATGCATGAAAATTCCATCCTGTTTACAATGACTGTGATCGAAAGAACGGGTGAGAGAGAGAGAGAGAGATACTTGTATATAGTCGCGCTATTCTCGTTGACACAGATATTTTGTTAACAATTCTGCTGTCACGCGACCGCCCACTTGACTGTTTCTCTCTATACATAGCGATAATCGGCCATCAATAACCTTTTTGCCGATACTTATTGGCTTGTTTTCTCTACAAATAGTTGGATTATAAGCATTTGTATTTCGAAAGAAAACTGATAGCTTGGGTGGGAAGAAAAGTTCTTTATTTTTATTTCCCCCGAGAAAAGCTTGTAGACACCTGATTTATAGAGTTGTCGGTATAATTTGTGTGCGACGAAAGTGAATATTAGGATATAAGTCAATCCAGTTTTAGCGCGTGTGTATCTAACGGGCGTAAAGAGCGCGACAAAATCAAGCCAATCGTTGTGATATAATATACTACACTGCGGCGATTCTTGCTGTTACATTAGCGCTGAATAATCGTTAATTTATGCATCGCTATAAATTAGCCTCGATTCGGTGCAATGTAAAAAAGATTCTCGATACGAAATTCGCTTTCCATGCAAATATAATCTCGCGTGCGCTTTTATAATGCGTATAAATAAAGCGAATCGCAATTATACATCCACAAGGATTTAGAGAATATATTTCGAAAAATAAGCGCTGCTAACTGGCTCAAGGTGTGCATAGCAATCATACGACCGGGTAATTAAAAAAAATTAGTCAAGCGCTTTGCACACAATGATCGTTATGAAAAATTGAATCGTAATTCGTTGTTTGTCTTTTCTTTCGCTCTCGGGAAAAACAATTTTATTCTATACTCATTTGTTATTAATCAACTCTTGACGCGACTCTCACTTGCGTCGGTAAGTAAATGTCGATAACATTTCGCGAATGCAATTACTCGGACGTCATGTTGAACGATATTCTTTTTTGTCTTCGACATATTAGTTTGATTAGCTGTTAACGAGGCAATCCTGACAGGGCCGGGTGTTTTTCAAAGGAAAAAAAAATCCGCGCTTCGAGCGGATTGACTTTAATCGATCACGTCGGCTGATAAATCTTAAATATTGAGATTCTCGCAATAGTCTTACTCGGTTCAGCTTCTGAAGTCTCGATTAGATTATACTTCGATCGGAAGTTCCGATTAGAATATTACTTTTTATTGCACACGAAAGCTCTGATATGTATCACTCACCTTCTCATCGAGATTGTTCAGGTCCGGTAGCTGAAAGAAAAAAGAAAAAGCAAGCATTATTAGATGTTCAGCTGAGTAAGACACATCGAATTAAAATATGCTAATCTATGGACATAAATTGATTCACTTGGTACTAGAAGAGCAAGCAGTCTAACATTTTATATATATATATATACAAGCTCTGAGAGAGGGAAAAAATTGAATTCTTCGCTGACCGCGTAGAGGCTAAGAGCTTTTAATTGGAGTTTGCGTATCGCGACTCTTGTTTATGCCCCGATGGTGGATCTCTGCAGCATCGCGTCATTAGTCGAAACGTTAGTAGCGTAATTAGAATTTGGAACGAGCACTCGTCGCCTTCGTAGTTTTTTTCTCTCTTTTCCGCTCGAACAGTCCATCGGAATAATATACCATCTATCGTCCAATCACTGAACTCTTGTTATCCTACCAAAATATCCTACCTTACCGGCTAAAGCTGCTGAGATAGGTATCAACCGTCGATAAAGTCGCGCAGCAATTAACGCAAAAGCAAGTATCCCGCGAGATGTCCGCTGAGCGCGGCAAATTTCCATTCGTTTGCGTTAATCGTATAAAATTAGGGACAATTTGTATCAATCGATCGCGCAACTCTTGAAGTTTTTTTCGCGACAGCGTCAACTCTGCGGAATAAAATATATTATCGCGTGTGCGCGAGCGCTTTTAGACGAGCGAACGACACGCTAGCTTCAATATATATATATATATATGTATATATATATAATAATACGTGAGCAAGGCCACAATTAACCTTCGTTACGGTAGACGCTCTGCTTTTTCCCCTTTTTAGAGCGTCGCACACCCGTCATTTCGTTAAATTTTAATTAACGATCCCGCTCACGAATCGACTTTAATTTATAACCGAGCTCGCGGTAGAGACAGAGAGTTCTAGGGTACTTTCACTTGAATTGCATAAAATTGCGTTAACAAAGCAAGCGCTCGACGCTGTGTAATCTCTCGAGCGAGAACACACAAGCGACACGATATTATTAAGCTCGAAATTTTTCTCCTATAAGGGAGTGCGTATAGCAGCAGTTATGCAGCTCAATAGTCGAGGGGTTGCGTAATTAGAGAAGCCGAAAAGTGCTGTTAAATTTTATTATAGCAATAGTTGCCGAGTAGATGATGCAATCGTCGATTGCATCGAGGGAATAATCGATGGAAGCCCGGGCTTAACTCGCCTTGACAATGAGATTAGAGACGTGGCGAAAAGAAAATCTACTCAGCGATGGGTTCGCTAACTGTTGGTTAGAGACGTAACTAATGTAATTCTTTGATCTTTTCGTGTGTGCCTTCCCTCTTCGGTTAAAATGTGAAATCGTTCGAGTTGGAGAGAAGAAAATTAGAAGAAACTAATTTTCTTCTCTTATTAAATTCTATCCTTTGGTCGTTGTTTCAAAATTCTTATTGGAAATTTATCGACGTATCCGTGGGAAATGGTATTGAAGAGTAACGAAAAACTCTTTTTCTCTCGGCCTCGTCATTCGCGATGAAGAATTTCGTTGTCATTAAGAAACTCTACAAAGTGTATTAGGGGCGCATAAAAAAGTTCCTTATACGAGTCTGATTACACTGATCTGAGAAAAAGATAGCTCTTAATTTTTTTCCACCCTTTAACCAAACTTGCCTCGGGGTAGTCGGTATATTCGCGGTTCAATACTGTACAAAAACCGACAATTTGTCAGCGGCAATGTAAGACAGCACTTAGCCAGTATTGAACCAATACTGGAATAATAATAAAAAAAGGCCATAATACTTTGAAAATAATACTAGTCAAGTATTTTATAACAGTACCTCGTTAGTACTCTTTCAATACTGCTCTTACATAATATTTATGAATGGCACTTAATATTTAAGCCGCAGTTTATTGATAGAAATTTAGAATGAAAAACATTGTCTTCTAAGCTTCAATTCTCGCTAATCGATTTGAATTGCAATCTTGCTCTATTGAAATCATTTTGAAATGATGTTACTATACTAGTATCTATATAGTAAAATAAAATAAAACGTCGATTTAACGTTTGAATAAAATTCTCGTAAAACCGAGCTTAAATGGATGAAAGCTTTAAAATCGGTTTGAATTCAGCAATCTGTATTTGGCCAGTATTAATACTGGCCCAATAAGGATGTACATCAGTACATTATTGAAATGTGACGATATTGAGCCAGTACATTACTAGAATTCTTGACTGTTATGATCAACCCAATAATTAATCAAGGTTCTTGCACCAGTACTGGCAATCAAGGATTCGCGACAACAATATTTTAAACAATAAATTCACCGAATCGTTCATAAACATAACTCGAAAATTTCACGTGAAATACCGTATTTTTCGAGCTCTTGATTCCCTTTCAATCATTATTCTACAAATATTAGTTCAATCTAGCAAAATTTATCGCATCGTATTCCGTTCCATCAGGGAAGAAAAAAATAAAGGGAGAAAGAGAGTGACAGTAGATCTCGTAAGAGTATCACACAGTAACCGGAGCACCGTATAGATGATAGTCCGACGAGTCCTTGGCGTGTCTGATTACGCACTCGATGCTCGCACACAGTGATCTCTTTATACGATGTCACGCGGAATCGAATTTCGCTCGTTCGCAGCAAAATCCTCCACTGAATTTACAGCACCTCCGAGACATAAGCCCTTGCCGAAACAACGTGATGCACGTCCCGTGAGATTTACACCGTAAGATAAGGACGAAAAGTGTCCGGGTTACGCAGGACAGCCGAAGGAGGGGTGTGGGGGTTTGAGGAGAAGGAGGAAAGTTTCCGAGGAGCTTGAATCTAATTAACACATCGCGAGAGTACCGCCGTGTGATTAACCTAATTATAGCTGACCCCTTGGGTAATCTGCCAGAGATTGTGTATTCAGTGGGCTTCGTTGATTTTGAGTCGACGAGTGCTATGCCATTATGCCCGAGATGACGTAAAAAAAAAAAAAAGAATACGTTCGCGAGGCGTGCGTAATGATACAGCTGCTGCAGTCGAGCAAAGGAAAAAAAAAAAAAGGAAAAAAGTCGTCTTTCATTGTACTCCCTGGCCGTACATTATGATCCTGGCATACGTGCGTGTGACGTGTGCGACGAGCGTATTTGCATCCTCTCGTGCGCGTGGAGCGGGAATTTTTGATCCTCGGGCCTTTTTAAAAAAATGCAAATTCAATGCCACGCGCGCGTTTCCGCTAGAAAGAGTATACGACAATGGCTTGTACCTGCGAGATCTTCATGATACCCGAAGCTTAGCGCGAGCATCGAGCTTTACTTGCATTATCCCCTTTTGCTATATTTTTAATGCAAACTATAAATATTCATTCTTCGAAAAAAAGGATGGATGTTATTACGCGAGCGAAAAAATTTATCACGCTGTAACCGTACTTTATGCGATCGATAACGTAAAAATATTTTACTTTTATAGTGTAAGAAACCTTTGAACTTTAAGAATCAATATTACATTTGTCCGTATAGGATGGTGAGCCATAACTGAAAATTTTCATAGCTTTTCGTATCTAATAAAATGCGAATAAATGTTACATCACGAATTTGATATTATCACCCTGTATTTTGTTAATAATTACGCGAATAATCCTTCGAAACAGTAGCAACAAAATATATCTTAACACATAAAACGTATATTCGTAAATCGATCCGAGATAGAAAGGGTTAAGCAGAAATAAAAACTTTTGAAATCGCGCACATAATCCAATAGCTCCTGCTCGTAGTAGACATTTTCACGCGAGTCGCACCGAATCAACAGTCTCGCTTCTCTATACTCGGAAAAACTTGCTTCTTCAAGCTCCTTTGCATAAAGCTCTCTGCAAGCTCACCCACAGTAAATAGGCATCTCGCGCGCAAAGCGGATATGAAAAATCTTCCCAGACTCCCTTATTAATAGAGCAAAAGTTGCACGAGATTCAACTCTCTCTCTCTCTCTCTCTTTCTCTCTCTCTCTCGAACTAATATCATAAATCGTCGGATGTATATATATACTCCTATACGGCTGATATAAGAAAAGCTCGAGAGAAGGGGGACGAAGTTGTCGGGAAAGTTAAGAAGCTGCAAGCTCAGAGTGGGACGATTTATCGGCCACGATCGGCGAAAATAAATCCAAAGGAGGGAGACGTGTTTCGCACCTTGGTTGAAATTTTGAATTCGGATATATTGTACATTAGAATCTCATTCTGCATATTTGTATATATATATATACGTACACACACGTCTAGATATCGATATAAAATACATAATCGCGTGTATACATTAGAGCGAGTCGCGTAACAGTAGTAGTAGCAGAAGCGAACGTAGAGAAGCATATTTATGCAGCGGACCCGAGCATTTGAGGGAAATTAAATTCCACGTTGTACCGCTGACCGATGCTATGAATGTGTTTACGAGTGTGTGTGTGTGTGTGTGTGTGTGTGTGTGTGTGTGTGTGTGTGTGGGTTGGCTATATACTCCGATGCGCGATGGCCTGTGCGACTTTCTATGAATGTCTAATTTATGCCCTCCGGCGTCGACGTTTATGCCTCTCTCCGTGGGTTGTAGAACGTTGATGGTTCGCTGCGCGATTATTGTTTTCAATGCTGTGTGCGCGCGGTCTCTCTCGCCGGCGAAAGAGGATGCCGAAAGGTTCGGTGAGCATTTGTTGGGATTAATTTTAATATTCGTTTTACAACTTTTCCAATTCGGTGTATGTCTGTATTTATATATATATATATATATTTTGATAGCGGGAAAGTATTTTAACTTCGCTTTCGTGGAATATTCATGAAGAGAGATTGTATTATGCACACAGAAAGTTGTAAATAAAAATGGGTTTGATCTTTCTAATTTTAATATTATTATATATATTGTTTTTATTATTAATCAAAACACAAGTTTGGGAAAGTCTTGTTCCACGTAAAGACAGGAGGAATATCGAAGGCAGGGAATGTAGTATTAATGAAAATGCACATAGCAATGTCTTATTATCGATTGTTCTTATTTTATTAGAAAACAATAACAAAGCGGCTGAAGCACACTTGCACTTTACTCGCTGATAAAGTAGTGCGTCGATCTTTGCTTACGCAAATATCGCATTATACATCCGTCAAAGTATAATCTCTAAATGCATTGCATATCGCCCAGCAGTGTATGTACAATGTATATGGTGCAGTGCTTCTTTTCGCATACACTCGTACGTACGTACACTCATACATATATTACGCGCTTATCACTCTATTTATTTTTGTTTTCATGTTTTCAACGTCAAATGCAGCTTCAATCGTACAAACACGTGTATCGCACATAGAAACCAACATGTATTCAAAACGTATGTGTATCTACACATTCTACATATTTATATACATATATAGATATTTATATATATATATATATATATATATATATATACTTAAGGAAGTCTATGTAATCACGAAAAGTCATCAGTCTATTCGACGAGAATCAACGTGTTCTTGTGAGCATTACCCTTGCCTGAAGCCATTGTTTCTCGTCCTTATGTATACGTGTATGCGTCTATATAAGTGCACGTTCGTGTACACCTATATTTGTATATTTGAGATCGAGCGCTTCTCCAACAAAGACGTTAGCCCGACCTCGTCTTGAAATAGTTTTACATATCGCTCGTTGCATCGAGCGATAGCGACCTCAAAATATCAGAGAAACTCGCGAGTCGCGCCAAACGCGCAAACGATTCCAGAGACAAAAGTGTCATATTTTATTTTTTTTCTCTCTTTTTTTTTACTCCTCGTTCAAAAACAGTTTCCCCCGAGCTTTCGAAATTTCCATTCTGGCGCGAATACACCGAAAGCTCGACGAATAAATTCATCGCAGTAATACAAAACTTAACAAACGTTTACGAGCTTCACCATCGCGACCTGGAAATATACATAATCTGTCCTAGAACGAGCTCAACAACAACAACAACAAAAAAACACAAAACGGAGGAAAATAAACAAAAACGTAACGAGGCTTCTTCTAAAAGTTTCAGCTCGATATTATCAACGGAATACAGCAGCAACGTCGCGTATCAGTCGACAAGCGTTAACCTCCCATGAGCAGCCAAGGTAGAACTACGGTAACGCAGAGGGCAGCGAGACAACTTGCACACATAGCCAATGGACTGGCCGCAACTTCCGTGACCTGCTGGTGTTGATAGTAGTCTGGTTCCGGATAACCGTAGTAATCCTCGTCCCGTTCGTATTCCCGGACCTCGACGTCGCAGCGAAAACAGACTCGTTGAGTTTTACTCGATTGGAGACTGTCGCGTCGGAGAAGCAAGGCCGAGCCCTTGCGCTCGAGCTTCCAACCTGGTTCTTGAACGAGCATCTGCGTCATTGTAGTTGAATTCTCGTTGTTTCGCTTTCTTTTTGTATCTGAAAGAAGCGAGAGAAAAGATAAATCTGATTTCACATTGTATATAGGAACTACGGGAGGGAAGTTTGCGGTGGAAGGAAGACGGCGAAGTTTGCATTTTTATCTTCTTTAAAATATTATTGAAAGAGTCATATTTTTATCTCGAATAGTTTGGTGGGCGAATGTTTCCGTCGGTCGATCGGTACTCGGAGGTCAGAAATTCTATAGAGGAAAGTGAAAAAGCTTCGCGTTCGACAATTTACGATTTGATCAGGAAACAGTTCGTATATCCTTATTTTTATTTTCACCGAATAGCGAACAAAGGTTTGTGAAATGAAGATTGTCTACAAATTGGATTATAAGTTAAAATTTATGCGTTGGGAAAAAATGGTTAGATTGTAAAAGAAAGTTTGTCTAATTCTTTTAGATAGTCCTAGAATCTATTTATTTCAATCAAGAAATATACGATTTATTTAAGATAATACGTATCTAAATTAATTAATTACAAACGCATATTTTAATAAATTCTTAATTGAAAGCAAATCACGTTTTATTAGAACAACAAAATATGTATCAAAGCTTAATAATAGACGAATATTTTCATTCCATTTACAAAATTATTTTAGGAATTCAAGCATATTTGTATTTGTATACAATAAGCAACGTTTCACTGAAAATAATTATAGTTTAAAATAAATATTTTTTACAAACAAAACTTTATTTCGTAATTCAAGTGAATATTTTCGTTAATTTCGGAATCGATAATAGTAATATTTTCGTGCAATAATGACTGTATAACTGCACTCGCAACGATTCTTTTTACTCTGATTTTATAAATAAGAATTTCAATACCTTTTATATAACATTAACTTTAAAGTAAACCAACAACTAGCCGTCACATCGTTAACCTTCTTACACCAGCATACAAGCAAGAAAAATCGTGTTTTTCCTTCACGTGAAAACTAACGACATGCCTAACTGAATAATCCTCTAGTGCAACCCTAAATAAAATATGGAAGTGATTTTTTTTCCAAACCCCCTCTGATATGAAACTACTCTCAACGAAAAAAATGAAGATTAATACTCTCCGTCTTTCCAGAAAACGACGACTCAACGTAACGAATCTCTCCCTCGCTCGTGCTTACATCGTGAAACCAAAGAAAAAGAGACAGGACTGCGCTCTGTACGTGCATTATTAAAATCAGCCTGAAGCTGCAGCGTCGAACTGTATAAACCTACGTCTCCGAATCTACGAGCTCTTTCTCTCTCTCTCTCTCTCTCACCCCCCCCCCCCCCCGCCTTGCCCCTTTCGCTACCGAATCCGGTTCTACGGCGACGGGCGTAACGACGCGGAATAAAAAGTAACGAGGAGGAAACGAGGTAGAGACGAAGAAAAAGAAGAGGAAGAATTCAGGCAGGCAAGATAACAGCGGAAAACAACGGCTCGTCGAGGCAATGCAAATGACAAAAGCCTGTGTAAAGAAGCTCGCGAAAGCGGCGAAAAATAAAGGAGCAGATTTGTTTTCCGAGTGTATAATAATGGCGATAACGAGGCAGCGCCTAAATATAGTGTACACGGAGTTTCCAGATGCCGAGGATTTGTTTAGCCGAGCGAAACTGCCGAATTTGCTAGTACCGCGTCACGTAACGCACTCGGTACGAGCCGGAGTGTATACAGAGACTTTGCATATATATAGTAACATGTTGCAGATGCGTCTTAGTTGCGATAGCTACGTCAACTTCCGTTGATAGAATGAGGATTAATAGAGGAAACTTGCCTCGATTCATTCCCATTTACTGCCTCTACATTTAGCTATAGTCGAATCTAATTTAATATCTATATATATACACCTGTATATATACACTGCGTACTACATACCATATATATATACATACAGAAAAACACAATACGACGTCGCATAACGAAACAAACTTCATTACAGAGTCGCACAGACAAGACACTCGGCTTCTTCGAATTTTCTTTTTTTTTCCATCATTTTTTTTCAATTCAATTGAGAGCATAATACTCGACGCGGAGTAGCCTTGCACAAAGGCTCCATAACGAACGAAATCAGAGTCAATTATGCTGTATATACAGTAGAGAAGCAGTTACGAAAATGGACACTGCGCTGCAGCGGACTCGGGCAGCAAAATAAATTCGCCGCAGCTTGAACAAACAGCTCTATCTCTCTCGCTCGTCTACTATGTATACACACAGAGGAGTTTAATTAAGTAAAAAATAGAGAGGAGCCGGTATGTGCGGGTCGACGGCTCATGTAAATTTATTCGGCAAAGCGAGTGGAAAAAAACGGAACCGGCTATACGGGACTTTCTCAAAAGTTACGTTCGCATATACGAGAGAGAGAGAGAGAGAGAGAGAGAGAGAGAGAGAGAGACGCTTATATACTAGAAATATCCGATCCGTTATATCGAATACGTATAGCATATGCATGTACGGTCGAATGTAGTCCAATTGTCTCTGCGGAAAAGACGTACTGCGAGAGGAAAGTTTTGAACAACAGTGTATAGGGAAAGCATTAAAAGTAGAACGACCTTGCAACGTTGAAACGGGAAAAACATTTCGATCTGTGCATATACGACTGTTGTGCGCGTAAAGTATTCACGTCGTATATAGAATAACAAAAAAAGAAAAAAGAAAAAAAGAGGTCTCGTGTATAGACTCGCGTAAAAATGATTCGGAAATGGCGTTGCATGGGTAATTCGCGAGTTCAATAATGGCTATAGAAAGGAGTCGCGCCACATTCAGGCCACGAGAGAAGAAAGCGGAGTGTCCCTGTGTATTCGTGTCCGTGTGTCTGTGAGTGTGCGCGCGTGGAACGGCTCGTTACTTTGAGAGAAGAGGAGAAGGATGTTTAGTTAGGCTAGAACAATTGGCTCCGTGAGCGAGAGCTATCGAGTACCGATCGGCTACTGCGCTGTGGATGAGACTGACAGAGGCGAGATTATATCCGAAGACTGGTATGTTTTCAAAGGGATAGTTGAGAAGAAAATCGATAGTCTTTGATGTTGCGGTTACGTGAATTTTCGAGCTCTTAATGAAGTTTCCACGTGTAATGGGGTTAATCAAAGCATTAGAAATAGCTTCGCATTTATTAACGACCAAGGAGAGATTTTTTGGCAACGCGAATTTTGCTATGCTGTCGCTAAAATTATCATCTTTGCTGAATTTTATCAAAAAGACACTTTAACTTATTTCGTTACATTTGAATAAGATTGTGATTTAAAGTGCATAATGCAAATACTATGTAAGTCTTCAATTTGCGTTCAAAGGTAATTTTGAACATGTGTGGTTCGTTTTACGAAGCAAAATGTAGAACTATGCAAACGAATTTTTAAATGAACGCTCCTTACACCGTACGATGGAAGTAAAATAGTTATATTATTTATAAAGAAGATCTATTTAAAAAAGTCCAAATTGCACATGACGTAAATTATCTTTGTGAATTATGGAACTTAAATGAAAAATGAAAAATTCAACCGTCAAGAAAAAGTTTAAGAAACACACTTACAAAGATTGAACTTAAATAAATAATCAGTCACGTGTTATGACTGCTTAAAGTGTATATTGTATTATATACACTTTTCGTTATAAAATATTTAAAAGAAGATCTCAATTTATGTTCAGTACGTAAGATTCCGTTATACTACTGAATTTCAATTAAAATATTGAAGGAAGTGTCTAATAATTTTAAGTTCAGCTATTAAGTGTCGTTAAGTGATCACCCGATTTTTATTGCACAATACTGTAAAAATCGTTTTATTTTGGCAAATAAATCTATTTGGCTTTAAACGATAATACTTGCAATTAAGTGAGTACTTGACCTCACTTTTTTATTCCACAATGTACTGCTATAAACGGTAGAATATTTATCTCTTCTGCGATTGCCTTTTGTAATTTTATTCAGATAAATAAATATACAGAAATAAAATGTATTTGGCTTTAAACTATAATACTTGCAATTTCAGACTGTACTAAAACATCGCTAAACCAACCAACGATGTCTCTTCGATATGCCAAGCTTGTCGCAGAGTGAACACACTCTCACGACTCATTTATTCAGCAATTTTACTGGAGTCTCTCTTCTAGTATAATAATAATTGAACTTTCTCTACAACAAGAATAGCATCAGCAATACGCACAGTTACTCCCGGGAGAGAGGCTCAACGAACCGTCCGTTTGGCAAGGGCAAACTTGTCAAGGACCCGGTGCACAAAGTTGTATCGGAATTTGGCGCAACGCGCGGTTTAGCGGCTAAATTATCGAAGTCGGTGCAACAACAAGCTCCCGAAACTACCACAGAATAAGTAGCGTTTCCCGCACAGCATTGCGTCGTGTGGTAATGATCCCGCGCACGTACACACTTATACACACTACAATCGCCGCAGCTAAATTCCCAGTTAGTCCACAGAATTCAATTAAAAAAGTCCGGCTTCGATTTTAAATTTGCCGGGCGCGCGCGGACGCGGGAAATTCAAATGTAAGCTTAATAAATCATCGCGATATATCCAATATCACCGTACCCTCGCTATAACGAAATCGATCGGACAATAACAAACGGGAGAAAATTAATAATAACTCGTGCTCTACGTCCCTTGGGGATGATATGTATATATATCGGGTAGAGGTAATCTCGCGCGACTGCTGAATCTGCGAGTAATATATACGCAGCCGTTTGGATCTATACTGTACGATATAAGGAACGGGCTTCGTTAGTGGCGTGCGCGCGGCCCATGTATAATTCCCAGCGACTCAATTATTCCGACGAGATTTCTTCGGGGACGAGACGAACGACTCTATGGTATATACATATATATACGCGCGCGCGTGTGTGTGTATAATGCGCTGGCGACAACCGGAAGCTATAGGGTACCGAGTTAATAACGTTTGCTTCTCGGCGATCATTGTAGGATAAAGTAGATACGACTACTGAAGAGCCAAGGAAAAAAAAACATTGGGAACTGCTTTCCGTTAATAATCTAAAATGAGAATCAAATGCGAAGCAAGACGTTCGAGAAACGCTGATATCCGGCGAAAGAATAAGAAGCCAACGAGCTCAATGCAAATCACTGCAGAGCCATTTTTCACAAAAAAAGCCATGAGCGAGATTTCTTCGGCTGAATTCTCTACCCTCGGAATTAGTCGGTATGGTCCGCTTTGGACTCAATGAAATTCAGTACACGAGTTTCCTCAGCTACAGCAGCGGCTTTAATCGTCGTCATTTGCATGAATTACTTGGGAAAATACGCAATCGTGAAAAAGTTTACGAATTTCACTCGTGTGTCGCTCATATTACCGAGGAAAGGTAAAGGAACTTATTCGAGAGGGAGAAAAAGTACCCGCTATATGGAATCCATATATACGTACGGAGAGCTTTTACAGCCATTTCCTAAATTGAAAGCTCTCTTATACTTTTCTCTCTAACTGTAATATATACCTATATTGACATTCTTCTTTTTATCAAGTACTTCATTCCAGCATTGAATTCGCAAACTCGTACATACATATATACCCACACGCACGCGCAAGTTCGTCTGAGGAGACTTAAACGAGCTTACAATTACTTATAAAAACTGTAGTGTATATATATATATATATATATATAGCTTATTAAAACCTATAGAGTGTGGAAAAAACCTTATCTTTGCGAACACGAGTACGCGTATAGTATGCATGTGTATAGGATACTACTTCTCGGCTATAAACACGCATGAGCAAATCCGAGGCTTCATTCGATTCCTTCAGTCGAGGTTTCTCCGATATCCGTCTATTTCTTGCCGGAATCCGCCTCCCGACGAATACACAGGTGTGTGTATCTATATACACACACATCTAAAGCTCGTCCTGCAGAGATTCGACGGACGCAAAACCTATACTCGACGCGAAATTTCCGCGCGAATGAAGCTACAGCTTTCGTTTCGACGAGTAGCTCTTTGCTACGTCGAACGGAAGCTTTACATCTATCGTTTTGGGATCGATGATTGCACTATATATATATATGTACATACACATTATGCATATTGCATAGACATATGCATTTCACACATATGCTTTGCGGCCTTGGCTAGCGAAGGGGTCAACCCGTTTATCGCGACGACGACGCACAAGTTTGTGGACAAAGAAATAATTATCGGTCGATTATTATTTCTTTTTTTTCACAAGTGTTTTGGTGTATACACGCGTTATCTATGGGAGATAATGATTGATAGAGATAATTTGTTCAGATTCAGTACTCGAGATTAAAAAATCCGAAACATTCTCGACGATTCCGCGCGCGAAAGAACGAGTGGACGTCCAATTCACAATTAAGACAAACCGGTTTTTTATCCTTTAAACGTGTTATTATTATTCATCGGCGTCTTCAAAGCGACGCTGCCTTTTTACTTTGACCACCCAACTTTACATAATACAGGCAGAGGTCAAAGCTTCTCTATATGCATATAACTTTCATCTTGTATTCGATGTACATACATAGAGAGACATGCACACGTGAGATCGGCGAAAAATCCACTGCGAAATTCTAAACCGACTCTGCGCGTGCATACTGCTTTTAATTATACAGCAGTCGAGCATCGGAAGCTGAATTCTATATATAATACGAAGCCGAGCCCGTACCATTTTTGGCAAATACAAACTTAAGTTGCATAAGCGTTTAATAAGAGTAGTCTTTAATTCGCAGCTCGAAATCGGATCTGATTTGTATTTATTTTTTTGTATTCTTGTCCCGCCTGAAATGCAATCATCGCGATTTGATTGACAATTTTAATCGGATACGTGTATACATGTATAAAGAAAAAAAATATATATATATATATTCAAAGGTCGTGTAATCGTTATAACGCTTTCAACGATTTGTCAAACGACATTTCTCCGTACGAGCGAATTTAAAAGAGCTTTTTAGCGCGGAATACATTACGCGAGAACTCGTGCGCGTACATATATATATACTATGCGAAATAAAGGACGCGACCCTTTAAATTCTTTCGACAATCGAGAACGGCAATTTCGTTGAAAGCTTTCGACGTGCGTAATCCTAGCAGTCCAAATATAAAAAATAAAAATAAAAGAAAAACAACGCGATTAGCGCAACGACGCATTAAGATCGCGTTCAATCGAGGTCGACTGTGCACGCATATGTATGTATACGTATGTGTACATATGTGTACATATGTGTACATATGGGTTATGTAGTTTCAGCCTTGAGGGGCTATATTTGCAGTACTCTATAGCGTCGCGAAGAAATAGTCGGAATCCACAATGTGGAGGAGGTCTAGTTCAGCCTGTCGGCAATTTTAACGCTGTACTACGAGAATTACTGGTGTGTCTGTGGTGTACCTATGTACGTGTATACATAACTGGAATGGAATGTAGGGTGTCGTCCTGTAGCTCGTGATTTAGGACGGTGGTTGGCGAGTTGGATGGAGTTTTAGGTTCGAGGCTAGAGTGCGCGTGTATACTTTTTTTTACGGGCTTCGTTGGTAATGGTTTGACATTGTTCGGCTGCTTGGGATTCTTCTTTTTTTTTTTATTTTAATTTGTAGTTAAGCTTGAAAGTAAAATTTTTGTGTACTTAGGTTTAAGCTCGTCCGCTTCTGGTATCAAAGACTTAGTTTTTTAAACTGTAATTGGGTCAGTGATGTTGTATTTCCGTTAATTTTTTTACTAAAACTGTGTGCACCGAGCAGTAATAAGAGTATAGTAAGAGAAACGAAGAAAGATGACTGTGTAAAAATTAATTACATATTTTTTGGTTTTGGTTCTTGCTCATTTAATTACTTTACATTGTACGAAAATTAATATTCGTGAAACGTACGTATACATGCAATTATATAAAATAGTCATCACGTTTTAGATGAATTTGAGGTTAATTAAGAGAATTCATGAAAGTGAATACCTGTCGGTTGCAAAGATTTGAAAACATGAAATTCTGCAGAAATCATTCATCGTTGTTATTTTATTAAAAATGTATTATAGGACGATATTAGGTATTTTTTTCCATACATCCTAAAATTGAAAAAGTGATATTTCACGATTCGGTCGCGTATTTTCATCATTTCAACATTTTAGAAATAAGCATTTGCGAAAGAATGTGTCTTAACTTTTTCATACCGTGAAAAAAACTAATTTAAACTTTTCGAAAACGTGTTAATGCACTGCTTAAATATGGTAATAAACACATCATGAAAAAATAATTATTTGCTATTGAATAAGTGAATATTCACGCAATAAAAACAGTGAATCATATTACTGAGAATCACTGTTTCAAATCGTGATTTCTCAATTAAAAATCAATTCAAACATTGAATTTTTATTAAATTCAAAGTTATATCACAATCACACTTTGTACTCTATAATCAGTTATAATTGACTAAAACAATTAAAAGTGGCCATGAAAAATGTATCAATTAATAGTGTCTATACAATGAATATTATAGACAAAGGTAACGTTAAGACTCAATATTTCTAATTTAATAATTTTACTATATTTGAAGTAAATAGAGGGGTCGCTAGCAAAATCAATAAAATTTTCACTATTTCAAATTCAGATAGTACAAAGGAATTTCAAACGCAAAACGCCGAGGTTTTCATTCTAAAAGCGCATATTTCCAGAATCAATCGGAAGCGCTGATAAAATAAAATTTTCCGCCAATCAGACGAATAAAAGATAAAAGATTCAGCTTGTTCGTTTCTCTAAAACTCCAACGCACTTTTCCGCAGACAAGACCATGAGCCCGTGCAGCACCTGTGTCACAGTTTCGCAACAAGAATCCCGGATGCTGCAGGCACTTTCAACTCTCACTCCATCTCTCTCTCTCTCTCTTCGACGAAGTTCACTTTATTTTCGGAAAACGAGCGAATTCGCCTATATAACCCTCGACTACGTCAGAGAAATTATGTAGGAAATCTGTCGGTAGATCGGATCTACCGGAATAATTTAGAAATTTAGCAAAGAAAGAGCTGCAACGAGCTATGTCATTTTTTTTTTCATTTCCCGTCTGACAAATTTGAAAAACAGTAGGTGCTTCGTTAGCGGCGATTTGATTATCTCGAATATTTGCACTTATAATGAAAGAGGAAAAAAAATCCTTTTTTTTCCAATATTAATCTCATCCGGAAGAAAAGCTTGGCAAACATGTTTACAAAACTACCGTTGTTATATTTAATCTCCGCGATCGTAAGCAAACCGGTGTATTACGAGTAAATAACTTTGTATCGTACACGCTTACACTTTGCGCACGCACACAAGGTGTCTGTTTTAATTGGTAGTGACAATTCAAATTGTGAGAAACAGCACGCTCGCTTAGTCACCGGAGAGTCATGGAATTTTTTTTGTCAACAGCAGGAAGCGTCGTCTCGTTTTATAGTCGTTCGCTACTCTAAATATACCCCGATTTCTCGGCAAAATAGATTCTCTGTTTTATTAATACCTCAGCCTGGAATCCCAAAGCTCTTCTTCTTTCATTGTCGCATACCTCTGTTCTGACTCGGCGCGCGAGCTTTGACTCCGCGAGCTAAAATGTTCGTCTCGAGCTGAATGAAGGTAATGAAAATTGAGTGCGAATAACAACAGAAACGAGCTCACGGCATATCGATTTGAATTACTAATAGTTAGCTCTTCCGTATATATTCGCTCTAAGCTTTCGCACGAAGATCAAAGGTATCTTTTTCCACACAAAAGCGATGCCTACATACATATATATGCGTTTACATTGGAGAAAAAGCTTCCACGTAATTCTCAACTGAGCTTGCAAGCTCAAAGCTTTCGTAGTACTAAGAAAATTTGACGTCTTGTTAGCGATTCTCACAAAGCCTCTGTAACCCATACACACACCCACACACACATAAAGAGCTACACACAAACAAGTTAAATTACCGTGGGTGGATCGTTAGTCACTGCCATCGCGGCTGTTTACATACGGCGACAATGGGCTCTCGCGAAAATATACACTAACGGCGCGCCTCTCGTGTAATATACGTGTCGCCACCGCGACGTTGGCTAATTATTCATCTTGTGTATATGCCTTGGTATATGCGTCCGCGTATACGTGTACGCGAGCTAACTCAACTCACTGGTAATCGTTCGAGGCTCGCCTAGAGATTTGATTAATCGCGCTGCACTTGAACTTGCGTTGAATTTTTTTTCCCCACCGAGCTTGCGGTTAAAACTTCGGGTTCTCCGACGCACCGAGGAATTTTCAATTATGTACACCAAAAAGAAGCTTACATCATCGCCGTCGCATTGTTCGCGAGTACGGGTTGAAAATTTATCGGCAAGGACGAAAAAGAAAAGCGGATTCGATATCGTGTAGTTAATGAGTCACGTGCTGGTACTGCAACGCAAAAAACGAACTCGTGAAGCTGCGAAGACACAACGCGACGATGTAACAGAGGGAAAACTATTATCTGCGCTAGAATGAAAACGCCGTCTTCGTTTTAATTTTTTTTTTCTTATTTTTGCTTCGTCTTGTTTCTAAGTTCCTCCCCGTATCCGAGAGAAAACTCGGAACAAAAGACATCGGACAACCGATACTACTAGAGGTTTTTCCTTTGGCGAATAAGAATCGAAATATGCTCCGCGTATAACGTATACCGAGAGATTCGTCGCCAAGGTTACGTACAGTCTCCTGAATCATTCAGAATTTCTTTCATCGTTGCGCGAGAGAGCTTGTACGTATGGTTTTCGCAGAGACAAAGAGCTTCTATATATTATATACATATATACATGTATTCCAAGAGCTATAGCCCGTGAAATCGTCTTTAGATGTATAGCAGTGACGGACCCGAATGCAGCTTCTCTTTCATTCGTTCAGAAGTGGAATGATCTGGTTTCGGACTCTCTCTCTTGCTTCTTTTGGCTTTGGAAAGGAGGCAGATATATTACAAACTCCTTGAAGACGTCAATCGCATACTTATTTCTATGCGCGTAAGGTTATATTTAAAATAATACGAATACTACACATACGCTATATTACATACCGTACCGATCGGTCGATTAACACACGTTGAAGCTTGAATTTCAGCAATCGATACCAAAGATCGAAAGTGAAATCGTATAAATTAACAGAAGCTTATTCAATATTTACACAGACCAAAATAACACGGACTCTTTAACATTCAAAACGTCTCTAACGATCGAAAGGTCGCGCAAGCGTAACCAGTGATAAAATATATCGAATTGCGAAACTGTCACCTGTCCGCTACCTTAACGTAATCGAACGGTGTTTTTAGAAGTATATTTGCGTTTAGCGTGAGAATGAAAAACAAAAAATAATAAATAGCCTCACGACGTAATATTCGTTACAGCACAAAGAGATTATTTTCGCACAATACATACCTCTCGCAAAGAGTCACTCCTCAGGCGGACCACGTCAAACAACAACAACAGCAGCTCGCGAAAATGTCTATTCCGCACGAGCAACAGCAAGTGCGACCGGCACTGAGCGCGTCCGGCACGCTATTGAAGCAGTCGTGGAACGTGCCGTTCTCTCCGGAGAGTCTCTATATACTCGGTGGTAGGAGGAGGCGGTCGATTCCGCTCGCGCAGCTTTGCTATTGGTACACGGGTTATCGCGCGGAACCGGCCACGCGGTTCACGTTATACTGTATATACATCGGTCTCTGTCTCTGTGTATATATGTGTGTTTATACGTGCGATCGTGTGTAAAAGTATTATATGTATATACGGATGTAAGTAAAGTAACCATTAGAATCGCGAAGCTTTTTCCTTTCTGCCTTTACGTACATTGCTGATAAAGCTATGCCCTCGGACCTCTCGCACTCCCAAGTACACGTAAGGTACTATTTTTAGAGGGCATCGATTGGCTTGGGCATTGCGTGGATGGACGCTCGAGCGTGTGTACCCTCGATTTCGGCGTAGATTTCATTGAAAATTCTCGACACGCGTATATATAGTCTGTTCTTCAGATTTGAATAAATCGTTATCTCATTCGAAGGTCTGTATAGGTGAACTTTCTCCGAGACGCGTGCAGCTTTTTATCCTCTCGGTCTTGACCGCGCGCTCTTCGACAGAAAAAAAAATGAGGAAAACGTGCGTAATTAGCCAACGTCACCAGAATCGCTGCGAAAAAAAACAGAAGAGCGCATGCTGCGAGAGATAAATACAAAAAATAAACAACGCATCGTTCGGTTATATATGGAGCATCGCCGCTTGTGCGCGTATTTCACAATATTAAAACACGTCGATAAGTAGCCCGAGATAAGTGTCCTCTCTCCGTACAAATACGTGCTCTCGTGCGTTACAACAGAAGGAAGAAGTCGGACGAGCCCCCGAAGTGCTTCGTGATTGGCTGGAATTAATTCCTCGTATGTATATATATACATATGTCTCTTAGGTATAATAGCCGAGGTCGTTGACACGTAACTTGTCTTTCCGCGTTGTACACGCCGAATTCTCACTCGTGCGCTCTTTTCAAAGGGAACTTGGCCACTTTCCCTCCACACGTCCGGTCTTTTTAGTTAATTGTTCGCAAAGACTGAGAGAAAGATTAATCACTGCCCGCGAGATAAATCAATTGTACGCCACGTTAACCTGCGAGACCGATAACGCCCAGTAGTGGTATCCGGAACAGACGAGAGAGAGAGAGAGAGAGAGAGAGAGAGAGAGAGAGAGAGAGAAGGCATGTTAATCGATTTCTCTATATGCCAACGTAGGCTGCTATTGAGTTTGCCATTGTATGCAGAGGAGAAACGACCTGCTCATGCATACTCTCGATTGGGTAATAATCTCGATTGATTATTACAATACCTCGGCGTTGTTATAAGTTAGTTCAAAATGTATATGAGTACATCCGCTAAATATTAAAAGCGGTACCTCCAAATAGGAAAATTATTCGCAAGGACACATCGACCAAACCCTGTTTTACTAGTTCCTTCAAAGAAAAAAGTTTGTTTTATTTCAGAACATGTATTTATTGAAAATTGTTTAAAGAATATATATATTTACTGGAATTCGATAAAAATTTTAAATAAAGCAAACTGTTTTTCCAGTGCAAGTATCTTCCGAATAAAAATAAAGCCTTTACACGTTCTTTTTAGTTTACTAGTGCCGAACGGTATCGATCGGTATTAAAAAAAAATGTTCGAGCCATTTTTTTAAAACCTTTGAGTCCGCGGATTTTGCCATTTTCATTGACCAAAGCGTTAGTTCGCTAATTGGATGCACAGCGCTCAAAAGTATATTAAAACATCTTCAATTAAAAACAAAATTTGTTTTGATTGAACAAGTAGAAGTGAAATTAATGTTAAAAAATTACAAATAACATACAAACAGGTCGCGTGTTTTCAGAATGTGCCTGTTTTTCTGGTTTTAATTCAACCGCGCTTGTAACTTTTCACCCAACAGGCCTTTTTAATGATTTTGTTTGAAAATTAAAGCTTTTGGTATTTATTTTTCAGACCAGAAATTTACATTCGTATTTACATTAAATAATTAACTATGCCATATATATCCTTATCAATATTATGAAAAATCAGTGTTGATTGATAAGCTATACATAGTTTTCAATTATTAATACAAATTATTCAACGAAAAAGACGCTATAAAAAAACTTAAATTATCAATAAAAATCATCTAAAGAAGACCTAGTTGATGTACCAAACCTAGTGGAAATCATAAAAACATATTTATAAAGGGCTGTTTTCCTCGGAAGACACCCAAGAACCTGGAAAGTACAGTCCGGTTGCCCTATAATAGTTTTTCTATTTCCACGTATCGACTCATTTCTAGTATTTTGTGAATGTATATATATATGTAAATATATAGAGAGAGAGAGGGAGAGAGAGAGACGTAGGTTACCATGAATAGTATTCTGTATGCGTGCGCGTGTGTGCGTCACTTAGGAATACAGCCCGAGGAGAAGGAAATGATAATGCGAGGGAGAGATTTGCGTTGGGCAAACGAACTTTGCCATCCAGAAGAGAAAATAGAATTTAAATAATCCTTCCTTCGGGGCTTGCGCACGCGTGCTACTGCTACTCGCGCATATTTTCCATTCCTGCAACAGTGTGTCTGAAGACTCACGCTATCCCTCCTCTGGAGAGGAACATAAAGCCTGTGTTTACGAGGGCGACGTGAAAATTTTAATAGACCATAACTCTCACGAGGCTCTCGCGCGACGACGAAAGTCTATCGGAAATTCGCTAAATTGCTGCAACATCATTTTCCGAGGGTTGCTAGTATTTTTCAATGAGACTCTCTCTATCTTTCTCTCTATCGTGAGTTTATGCCCTGAATTTTCTTTGAATTTTTCCCCTTCGTAATGTACACTCGGTGAAACCGTTGTTATCGCGTTCCCTTCCATCGAGCTATATTTACCCCTTCCAACACTTTCTTCACGAATACACGATAAATACAAAGTTAGCTCGTAAATGGAGAATTTCACTTATTCAAAAATTTCTACTACTTCACACTCAAGAATGTCAACGACGGCTGAAAGTTTGCACCGATCGCCGCACGCGACTACTATCTGTAAACGAAAATATCCCGGGTATGCGTGTGAATATATTTAGGAGCTGAATAAGTGACAGGAACGTCGTGGAAACTCCGCGACGTGCCGGTGGTACTACTAAATTACACAAATTGAATAACGAACCAATTACAACGAGCGCACGCCATTAGATGCACGTGCTTCGTCGAGCTACTACCTATATGTGTATAGATATGCAACTGCTAATCGTCTATAGATATATGTCCTACCTACTGAAGTAAGTTACTGTGTAAGGAACCCAGAGATGATGTATGCGAACGAAAAATTGTTTTTTCCTTAATAACCAGATAATACCCACGCGATGTAATGCCTTCCACTGTACGCGAAAAAAATAGCGACGTTAGCGATACGTGAGCCAAATTTAATTAAGTTTTCAAGCTACACTGGCCGATGTTAAATTTTGATTAAAAACTGGCGCTAGATACAGAGGTCGGAAAAGAAAACTTGGCAAATGTTTTAATACTCGAGCGATGCAGCCGGTTTAACGAATAAAAAAATATTGTACTGCACTTTAGGAGAGGAGAAAAAAAATGCGACGATTATACGCCACAGAACGGAGTGGTAGAATTCGAAATTTGAAAAATATCCCCGCGGCTATCAAACGATTTAACAAGGCTCGTGTGTTCCCACCCTGAAAAAATGCTTGGAATAAAAAACTCTGCTTGATTCTAAAAAAATATGAATTCTTTGGATAGTCCTTTGAAAAATCTTTGACATGAATTTTAAATTTAGTTTCAACATATACTTACATTACAGTAAATATTTATAGAAATTAAAACGAAAATGAGATTTAAAAAATTATGCACCAAATCGTTACGTTTACATAAATGCACTTTTTGCATTTACAAAAATTATTTTACGTATTCCAGCAATTTTTTTTTTTTTTTACTTAAACAACAAGTCGCATTTTACTGGAACTAATTGTACCTTCCAATAAATATTTTTTCAAGTCATAATATCGCTTTTTAATTAGAGCAAGTATTTTCTTGCGTCAAAGAAGCAATTTTTTATCGAATAAATTTTCGTAAATATAGCGAACTTTTTTCCCAACGCATATTAAATTTTCAGCTATTGTTTCGAGTGCAAAAAATGCGTGCACGCACTTAGACGCGCCCGCGCGTAACTGAACTACTTATTCGAAGCTGGAAAACATTGGAGTATATAATACACTCTTCGAGCGCAATTCCAGGACGTTTGCTACTTAGGCTCGCGAAAGTAACGGCAATACGTGCACGTATAATACACAGCGACATAAGGTCCCGAGCGACGTATATCATTGCCTTCGAGCACAAGATAAGGCCGTGATACTCCTCGGGAATTGTACGGACTGCTTCTTCTTCTGGTTAGCCACCTGAGATAAGAAGTCGCTCTTCTCTCCACCTCCTTCTCGTGTGCTATATATCTCATTGCGGAAATCTCGCGCTATTTATGCATTCGGATAATACTCGTGCTATATACCAACCGAACGTATCTTTCCGAGCTCGATAAATGTAATATCGTCGCGATTACAGTCTGTTTATGAAAAGACAGGGAATTCGGTACTGCGTAATCGACATGTTCGATGGCATTTCGAAGGATGAAGCTTGCAATGACCGACCTTGACACGTTATAGACAAAATTGTTGAAGAATCGATAATCCGAGTGGAGTAAGTCCAGAGAGATTGTTGTTGTGAAGGATAGCCTTTACCGAGTTCACAGTGCGTAGCTAGAAAACGTCGGTTTAAGTGAAGTGGTTTTTGAACGATTGATTGGAGCGTTTCGAAAGAAAGGTTCGCGAAATGTGTAAATAAAAGAAAAAAAAGACTGAAATAAAATAAAATAGCACGTCAATTTTAAACTATAAAAATTGCGCAATTCAACTAAGAGGTTTTGATAATGATTGATTAGGTTTTTATGATTAGTTACAGTTAGAAAGAAAAAATATGTTTTTTTGTTTAGAAAAGTCGAGACGAAAGACTGTACTAAAAAGAAGTCGCTAACGTTCAAAATTTTAAATGGTATCGTGTTTAAAAGCCATTAATAAGATATAGAAGAACAGAATGACGTAAACAATGACTTTGAACTACAACCACGACACATTGTATCGATACACTTTTACGTTCGTTAACTGTTTCTAACAACTTTATGGATATTATAAGTACTTGGTAATATATGCTGTGAGATAAAGAAAGCTCTCGTGATTTATTGTAAGTACATTCATTCTCATTGAAAACGTATACAAATGCTCTGTTTTATAATACGCCTATACCCGTTATGCTATTCAATTTTATGAAAAAAGATATGCGTGAGTGTGCGAGGCATGTTTTCTCTTGTTTAGGAGACGTAACGATCTCATTCTTTAAAAAAGGTCAGAATTCATAAATTATGATAATGTAAAATCGCGCGAAATACATCTAAAGTCGTCAGTGTGTGTGTATTTATAAATATCCATATTATATATATTATCACAATGTGTATGATCCATAGATGAATAATGTCTCAGCGCCAGCGGTAGATACAAAGTATATATATATATATATACATACATACATTGTGTGTAGGTATACTTATATATACGTACCTGTTTGTATGTATATAAAAGATAGCGCGTTATGTTTTCGTATTCAAGATATCGCTCGAATGTCGTAATGTGTCATTTTCAAATATCCAACGCTTTGGGTAAATCCAAAAATGCGCTAAAAGTTAAAGTTCAGATATATGAGGAAAAAAGGCGAATTATTACACTTGTGACTACTTGACCCGATTATGTTGCCCGTATATTTATGTGTCCTTGCATGATGATACGTATATGTGTATGCATGATTCTCCGACAGATTGACATGTCGAACAAATTTCTTTTACTTGAACAATTTTAAACTGTTCTTTGGTACCGTATTTACTTTCAAGAATATTTTTTATATTTTGTTCACTAACCGTTTCCAAATTCGAGAGTCAAAGTATTTATATTTTTCGTACTTTATTTCCGCATTTTCAATAATTTGTAATCTCCTCCAGGAAACATTTTTCACTAAAAATACAAGAGGAAGTTTTTGTGAAATTTGCTAAACTTTTAAAATAAAATACTTCAACTAAAATAGATAAAGATAAATAAAAAAAAATAATTGACCGTTCGAAACAGCATAAAAACATTTATAAAGATACCTTGATTGACAAAACTACAGAACTATAAATATCAGTTGCTACTTGTGAATCCAGACCGATTTCTCGCTAAAAATAAGAATCTCAGTTAAATCATCTCATATATATTTTGACTAAAATGCCTATTTTACACGTATACTCGTGCCTTTGACTTCAGCTAACATCATTAAAATGTACTCTATACATCTCTAGATTGCTTACACTACATCGAAAATAACTATTACAGTCTCAAAGTATAAAATAGGAAAAATGCTGAAAATGCCAGCTTCGACTCTCTGTAACTTGGAAACGGTAGTGAAAAAAATCTTAAAAATATCATGAAGGTAAATACAGTGGCAAAAACAGTTTAGTATACAAGTTAAATTTATTTAGAAGAAAAAAAAAATTTGTTGACCGGTCAATTTATATATAACTGTATGTATATATTCTGAAAGGGCAGAGTATCTGTTTCCAATCCGAAATAAAGTCGCTAAAATATTGTCCGCACTTTGTTTATAGAACCGAACGGTCGCTGGAGCTGTCGTTACTCGATTGATGTACACATCGCCGGTGCGCTTTTGAACTTTACCCAATAGTCGAAATGTCCATAGAATTGCTGATACTCATAACGTTTGCCTGTGAAAGGGTCGATATTAGGGACGTTCATGGGGATTATTGCTCGATTCAGGCAAATTTCGAAATGGATGCTTAACTAATTTGTGGACGAAATCGCCTTTGATTTATATACACCATTGCGTGGATTGGCCGGAGTCAAAATGACACAAATAGAGATAAGTGAAGCTCTAGAGGAGATAGAATTTCGCGCAATTTCGATAATTAGAGTACATCTGTAGAAAATCTGTATTTTTTAATGGATTTGACAACAAGCAGGTTAAACTGTTAAACTTGATAATGCGACTCGATGAGCAAATAGTAATTTCAATCCATTAATTTCAAATCTATACGTTCGACGAGTAGGCACGAAAACATTTTATGTTCTATAAAAGATTGATAAAAAAAAAAGAAAGCTTATTTTAAACAAGTGTCGTAACAAAGTTTTATTTAAATCAAGCATTTACTTTCGCGGAAGCAATAACTTAACAATTAATCGATACTTCAACTAGAACGTTACAAACAAAATTAGAAGAAAAAAAAACAAATATTACGACCTTTAATAATTTGAAATCGTTGGATTTCTATAAAAATGATATTATTCCACAACAACGAATGAGTTGCATTATTAATAAAATAGGAAAAAAAAACTACTGATGGGATTAGACAATCTGCAAGTTGATTATAGCATCGATTTACTGCAAAAAGAATACTACTTTACGACCTCTCGTAAAAGGAGAATCTATTAAGCTTAATCATCATTTTTAAGTAAGTTTCACAACGAGAAAAAAGATAGCAGTACGAGAAACATGGATCTCGATGTATAATTTGCAGAAAGTATCGACGGACAAATCTGTAGAAGTTTATACCTAGGAAGTTGCGCAACGTTACACAGATTACATCGTCATCTATTTAAGCCTTTCAATAGATACATCGAATTATGAAACAACGAGCCACATCATCCGTAGTCCATAAGTCCAGAACATTAGGACGTGCTACGTTTTTTCATACGGAGAGGGAGCTGCGATCGCGAGCTCTGTAGTTGTGGATTTAATATATCGGAGGTCGGTATACTGGTATTCTGCATTATTTCATATTCCACTTAAACATGCCATTTACGGAATACATTGTGGCTTGCTTTCGTTTCTATATTTTTTTACAGACTTCCATTCTTTTCTACACTCGACGACCCACGTCGTACACAAGCCAATGTGAAAACGGCGCGCGCGTATTTTTGCGAAGTAAGTGGATGTTAGACAATGCAGTCGCTATGTTCGTGGAGGAAGTGGTCATGGTGAGAAAAATCTTGAAAGGAGCGGATTATAAAAGATTTACTAAGTGTAATTAAAAATAAGAAGTTTTATTTTATCAGCACTTACCTTTTGTAAATATTAAAATGTTGCTCGATGTTAAGTTTCTCACATAAATAACGAGATATTCAAACATTGCAAATATTCTAGAATCATGAAATTGGCCATGCGAATTAACTGTAAATCAGCTCGTTAACAAACTTTTTTCTGTCATCTCTTGGGGATAGCCTCGAAATGAGTGTAACTTCATAATGATTGCGTAAATTTTATAGTTTTGTAATTAGCAGTAAATTCAATGACACTAAGAAAATTCGATCGTTTCAGAATTATTTACATAGTTAAGTAGCAAATAGTGACAATGTAATATCACCTGCAATAATACATTTTATTCTCAGATTTCTCAGTTAAAAAAAATATATTTTTAAATTCTAATTAAATTTAAAATTCATTAATATAAAAAATGTAAGATTTTAATCGAAAAAATTTTAGCATTAAAATCGTTGATGATATGTTGATCAAATGAATGTATTTTTAAGCATTTTTTGTATACTCCTACTGTTATTTATAATTATTTAACTAAACTTATGTTTTATTATGGGTAACTTTAAAAATATAGATTCTAATAGGTAATAATAATATAACTACGATATACTAATAAAGTTTACGCGAAATTTGAATATACTGTAAATATATGAGTAATATTCAAAAAACTAAATATTGACTTCTATAAAATAATTTAAAGTTAAACGATTACTGCTTCATAATATGTTTGGATAATTACTCTCTCTGGACTGATTTAAATATAAGAGATCGATAAGAAAAATGTAATCAGCATTTAAAGAACCATTTAGTTAAGTAAACATTTTAGTAAAACGCATAAAGAATATTATTGGGATATTTTACTACAATTTCTATCTAAAATATCAATTTTGTAAACAGCTATTTCGTAATAAATGGAGACACTAACTCGTTTTACATTAAATTTCGATATATGGTATAGTAAAATTTGATGACATCAAATTTTACTGAGTTACGAAATTTGGCTAGTCGCTGATATCAAATTTTACTTTCAACGTGCGTTAAAATTTAACGAATAACCAACTTAAAACATAAATATTAAACCGATATTTATAGAGTTACTAAAGCTTCATTTTTTCGTTCTTTTTCTATAATTTTGCCGTTTAAAATTAAAATACTGCGTATTCTAAAGTTACGACTTGTATAACTATTATACTTTACATATATATACGTTGATTACAAATTTAGTTGTATAGCAACCGCATGATGTGACCGATAGCAGTCTAACTGAACCTAACGCCTCCAAGAGATAGATACGATAAATAAGACAGTTACTTAGAACCGTAATTAACGGTTTTAATAATTAATTCCTACACTTGAAACAATCTTGTTTACATTGTGAGCAATAGACTACATGTGAAAATACAACATAAGTTTTTACTATGCCACGGACAAATTTCTCATCTAATAAATAATTTAACGAATATTTGTCATTTTTCTGCAAATATAGCAAATTTGTTTACATAGGTCGAGTTTATATTACTATGAAAGAATAATAATTTGTATGCGTACATGTATATTTTTTTTATAAAATAATTGTTAAAAAAAATGACTCACCTCCGATACTGGAACGAACGCACTTGGTCCATCAAATGCAGGTTCTGGTACAGGCAATCCACGATCCTGAAACAAAAAAGTGATATTTTGGATTTCAATACACAATTTTCTATATTTAACAAAATACGTTATTCGATATAACGTATTTTTAGAAAACTTTCCGCGAGCGCAGTTGAACAAATCGCACAAAATCAATTCATTTTTGCGTGAAAAATTTTTAAATAAATTTTTTTAAGTGAAAAGTTGTTCGTAAATATTTTTATGATTTAGCAAAGTCTAAAATAATTTGATGTTTCATTGCCCGGCTAGCTCAGTCGGTAGAGCATGAGACTCTTAATCTCAGGGTCGTGGGTTCGAGCCCCACGTTGGGCGGCACTATTTTTTAATTTTGACGAAGAAAAGTTAAAATTCAACATTTATTTTAATTAATTTTGTTCATTGCCAATTTCACTTAATTGAGTAAGAGATTCATTGACATAAATAAAAAAAAGTCGTAAAATTATATGATTAATACACAGAGTAGAGACAGGTGCTCTTGTCAAAAAAAAAAACATAAATTTAAAACCATTTACTTTAATAGTCTTCCGGATTATAGAACCTTTGTAAGCATCGCAATCAAAATCACTTACGACGACTCAAAAAACCTACAATAATAAATATCTATAATATAGAGGGGTTCAGTAGCGTCAACATAATATAATAGATGTAAAGGATTTATTCGTTCAAAACTTTATTTTCAATTATAATAATTTATTCGTATTAGCTGGAGATTTCAATGCACGATCTGCTCTACGGGGACGTGCTGTGACTAACTGCAGAAGTGGATACCTAGTTAACTGGCTAAATAATAACGCCATTTGAGCCGAAACTAAATCTTTTTAAGACCCTCCGAACCCACTTTCCCTACAGCTTACTCTTTCCTTGATATCTGCATAACAGACACGCGAGTACACGTATATACACAACCGCAACAAGCGAATTCCAGTTCTTGACTATGACAGTGACCACAGCGCAATATAATGAAAAATAGATCTAAATTCTTGCAACGCACTAGCGGACAGACGAAAAATATTCCACGTTTAAAAAACTAAGAAAATTCAAAATAGAAAAACATTACACACGAGCTTAAAATCAACCTTTATGATAATCTCAGATTACCTTAACAAGTTAAGATATACAAGGGCATCGAAAACTTTTTATTATAACTGGAAAATAATATAAAACTAAAATAGACAATTATGCTCTGGTCTAGAAAAACCTCATTAGTACCTTGGAATATTTGGATCGTAAAATTGTTTCCTAAACAAACGCCAGCTAATCTAGTATCTAAATCTCGTACACCAAAGATTCTGTTTAATCTATCGAATTTTTTTTTCCTTTTCTGTCAACAAACATTGGGTCAATAAAGCTTCTATGATAAACTAACAGGACCTACTTTCTTTTTTTCAGATGTTAATAGTATATTTAAACCCAAATTGGAATCAGAAATATGATGATTGTTTCCATAAAATAACAAGGACTATGCAATAACCAACGAATCACGAAAACAAACTAGAATCCTTAGTTGCAATCGAGTATGCCAAATTGCAGCAACTACAGCAGTTGAATTAAGACTAAACCTCTATTACACTATTACAGTCTACTTTTTCTAGTATAAATTTCTTCCTAGATATCCGTCTAGCTAACGTTAACAATTATCGATTACAAAGACGCTGCAACATGTTTTCCAATCACTAACAACATTTTTAGATCTAAAACTACTGTTACCCTCTCTCGAATCTAAATCGATCACGACTATCTAGATTGAAGCAACAGATTAATTTCTACATACCAACTCAACGACGTATATGGACAAGTCTAGTGTATTAAACGGAATTGGACATTATTTTGAGAAAATGAAATTTATTAAAAATATTGCGAGCGTTTTTCAGATAATTTAGATCCATACAAGTTTAAAAAATTAATATTTGTTACAATTTTGCTACATCTACTCCATCAGTAAAAAGGTTTCTAAATGCTTAGCTAATCCAACATTTTTGATAATCTCGATTAAAAACAGGAACAAAATCACATTATTTTACATACTTTATACTACTAGCTAATAACGAAAAATCGAAAAATTAGTTTATACCATCGATAAGGGCAGGAATGAAACTGTGAAAATATGTCTTCCTCGAACTCTTCAGACACAAATTGGACTAGATACGAATCCCCAATGAAGAATGAATGAAAAATATTAAGTTTAAATTAAATGACTTCAACCGACTTAAATATGAGTAAACTTTACCAAACTCTTCTCAATGGCCGCGTAATAACATACTGTAATAAAATAATGTATTCCTTGGTTTCCTCGCTAAACTTACAGCAAAAAAAGGGCTTGAAACCGCCGGCGGCTGAACCTTAAGGGGATGCAAAACTGAACTTTTACCGACTTTGAATGCTGGTAGAAAATTATTTGAAACTTCCTTAGTAGCTGCGATGGTACTATCAAGCGTCTTATAATATATACAGTAATACATAGTCAAGCGATGAACGGGTGTCAAGGCAAAAGCGCGAGAAACAAACAAAAAGTGCTAACACAACTGAATTAGCTACGCAAGGTACTCAAAAGAATATAACAAAGCTCCGTCTGTAGATCATTATGAGCTAATCTGGCTTCTACGGAAATCGTCACGTGTCCAAACTGTTCTTTCTGGAGAGCGAAAAGAGAAACCACGAAACTAGTCTGAATTTTATCAACGATTGTAACCTTTTCATGAAATAAAATGTTGTTTTCACTTCGAAAATTTATATGCAATGTGCGAGATATCTAAAGTGTATAGAAAATAGTTAAAATACTTTAGACGCGTGAAATGAAAATGATCTTCTATCTAAATGGAATAAAAAGTAATATCGTATCGATACGCAATTAAGTAAGCTTAAAAAGTTTTTATAGTCAATGCTCACCAAAGCTTCATAAAATTAAAATTAATATATACGAGAGATACGTAAGTTGCTTCTACGATCTCCGCTCGATAAACGATATAACGGTTAATTCTCTGAACATATCATTTGAACTTAATTACTCTGTTAAGTCCACGTTATTGAATGGCGTTGGCAAAGTCAACGTTCTTTCAAATAAACGTGTATAAATTGAAAAATAAAACAGTCATTGCTGTTATCATTAGACAACGTATTCACAATTAGTTCACGGACTAGTTTAACGTTTTAACCAAAGTAATAGCCGGATATAATTAACTTTTAAAGCTTATAAAAATTGCATGACTAATAAACTAATCTTAGCGAAAATGAGTGCTTTGAACAAACTATAACTTCAAATCATGAAATAATGTTTAAATCTATACTAAAAATGAAATATAATATAAAACGAATAAAAACACATTACAGAATTAACAGAGGGGTCATATTCATTGAGCAAAGAGAATCTCTTAACCGTCCATCAGACTGTATGTAACTAGAGAGATATACGTATAAAAACAAGCTTTACCTTGATCATTTGTATTATTTCCGCACACTTGATTCTAACGTTCTGAAAGGGACAGTTGACGCTGAGCCTCAATATGACCGGCAGATGCAGACTCACGAGACTCAAGTACTTATTAGCCTGTGCTTGTCGAGGTCCATCAAGTGCGTTCCCAAGGTTTAGCATTCTTCCCACGTCTCCAGGTGTGACAACCTCTGCAGGGCTTTCCAGAACCCGGCCACTCTTCCAAGGCACCTCTTCATCCTGTGACAAAGGTCGTTTGATCTGTCCAATACTAAGCTTTCTCTCCGGCGGTGAGGAGCTCTTGCTCTCGTTTAAGAATCCATCGAGAGTATTAAATACAACACGATCAGCCTCGAGCGAAGTACCCAAGTATTGAGCTGATGAATCTTCGCTGAATCTTTTGTGACGATTGCGAAATTCAGGATTACCAAAATCATCGTCAAATTTTGGACTTTTCCCATAGACCCTTGTATCTGCGTCAAGCTCGTCATCCTCGTCGAATTGCTTCTGTCGTCCACTCTTGATTCTCGTGTAATGTCTACTACTTACATTACGCTTCGACTCGGCTTCCTCGTTCAGTCCTTCGCTCGAGGCAAAGAAACGCCTCTCGCTATCGCTACTAGATCCAAATCTCGTCTCTGCGTCCTTTAACCTGTAGCTTAGAAGTCTACTTTCGTGACTAGGCGTCCCATTGCTGCTACTGTTACTCTCGCGATTCGTCGTCGCGGACGCCTCTTTACCACCGTCCACACAGTCAAATGATTCCTGCGGATACCTCTCAGATGTGAGATTCGCATCGAAACTGGTCTTCCGGGAAAAGATGGTGGCTGCACCCTCGCTGACGGTATGTGGGAAGAAGCCTTCAAAACTCGATTGCGGTAATCCTTGACGGTCATTAAGATTTCCATTGGTGATCGCACACCTCGACACCGTGAATTTCGACACGATCTTGTCACTTTCAAGATCCGAAGCGATGCTATCCCAACAATTATTGTTAGGGCTTCCAACACCACCGAGCCATCCTTCGACGGTGTTACGAGCCGCGGCAAGTGCAAGGTTCCGTGCGATTTCATCGCGAGCGCACAGCGGTGCCAGGAAACGACTCACCAGCTCAACCGCGTCACCTTTCATTGAGCCGGAGGACGACGCACTGTTTGGCTCCTTGAACATAGCTGCTGCAGATCTCTATAGGCGTTTAGACCTCTTCTAACTTGCAGCTGCTGTTCTATCTCGCTCTCTAGTCGGCCGGCGATTTTTTAGGTCGAGAGTGATTCATACAAGAAGGATTATACCGCACGGCGTGTCAGCTGCTCTAATGCCCCTGCTTTGTTTCACGGCTGCTCTTGGTACTGGGATCCTCGCGCGGATAATTACTCTGTGGAGGAAAAAACAAAAGCTCGGCTTTAGAGTCTCGTTCGACGCGAGCGTATTCCTGGAATTCATTATTACTACTGATACAGAAAAAAACCTGTCTCTATGTGATTATATACTTTTTTTCTTCTAAATCACAGGCGTGTGCATACAAGTGTTTATGTTTGTAAATGTGTGTGTCTGTTTTTTTTTTTTTGTGAAAGTACTTTGCATGCCTGGAAGCAATGATTACCATCGGCAGGAGGATTAGGTCGGGAGTTTTGAAGAAGACAAAAAAAAACGTGACCCACAATTCGCGCACCGTAAGCGCGCGTGACAAAAATAAAACACCTCGTCCGCGCTTTTTCTCTTCCCGTCGACAAAAACCGATCCGCGTATCCGTCCGAGCCTCATCTATATATACACACAACAACAATAAAGCTGCAAGAAGAAGAAAGAGAAAGAGAAAGACAAAAGGTAAAAGAAATAAAAATGAAGTAAAGAAAATTAATCGCACAAACGAGAGAGAGAGAGAGAGAGAGAGAGAGAGAGAGAGAGAGAGAGAGAGAGAGTAGAACAACCGTGATGATTTGTTTTCGAGTGTCCGTAGAAGCATATAGGAACAGGTTCGTCTTCGTCAAGAGCCTTCCGTGAGGGATCAATTTACGTCTATATAGCTTTGCTCAGAAGTATATATACAGCACCTCGGCGGCGTTGCCATCAGCTGAGAGCTCAGCTGTGGAGTGCTACACGTATACACACAGAGAGAGACTTGCCCGTATCGATTCGACGCTTCCTCCGTGTCTTGCCTTTCATTTCTTGTGTGCGCGCGCGAGAGAGATAGACGGACAGATAAAGACAAAGACAGTCTTCGAGAAGAACATTTTTTTTTAATTTTTTTTTTTTTTCAATTCGTATGCAATAATAAGATTCGATCACACACACACACACACACACAGACTCATACGCACACAAGTACACGCAGATGTGTGATCGGCGTTTCGCGCACTGTGTGTATATCACGCGAACTAACACACTATCCCTTTTGTTCTAGGAAACGAACTGCCGCCGTTACCTGGAATTGCACTAGTGTGTGTATCTGCGTACGTGACGAGCGCAGCGTTGGGATTGTTCGCGAACTAAACTTTCACGCGAAGCACATAGCGGCGGTGGCAACTCGCGCAAACAATCTTCCCGATCGCCACTCGGCTATAAACTCTTATTTCCACTCCTCCTTCCGCCGACAAGTTTTTCCGTCCGAAAACGCGCTGCACAGCAACAGTTGAAACAAAGCAATCGCATAACGTATATATCTACACACACCTATGTACAATTCTATACACCTATCATCAATATATAGATATATATATATATATATATATATATATATATGAACGTTCCTAATACGTATACTTGTATGCACGTATATATATATATTCACACACATAGACACTCACACATGCATAGACACACCGTTGGACTGCGGCGAAGCCATCAGCTGAGAGAGGTCCAGCTGAAAGCGACTGTAACGCCTCTCTTTCTCTCGCGAGAGAAAGAGAGGAGGGACACGAGAACGTGCTAGATTTTCTCCTATCCTCTCCCTATAGAACACGAGTGTAAAAGTAGTATACGCCGCGGAGTACACACTATGCTAGACTATTATATTCTATGCGCTGTGTATGCATGCGCGTGTAAATGTACACGTACGTACGCGCGCACAGACACACACACGCGCACACGCACACGCACACGCACACAGAGAAAGAGGAGAGTCGTGACGACGGTTGTTCGAGGGAACGCGGGCGCGCGCGCGCAAGCGACGTCGATAACGGTAAGCCGTCGTCGTGTTGCGAGGTACAAAAGCGAAGAAGAGAGAAAGACGACGTGTTGAATTGTCGGTGACAACTCACCGGGAGTTCCGAGAAAGCTTCGGCTGGATTCGGTTGACGCTGTCACCGCACCAGAGACGCGCACTCCACTGCGTTCTACGAGTATACTCGTATTCGCGAATCCTTGCGCGCTCGCGCGCGCGCGCGCAACCGAGCAAAAGCGGCAATGGAATCTTCCAGCGAGTGAGCCTATAGTACGTGTATGTGTCCCGCGAGTATGCATGTGTGCGCATGTGTGTGTGTGTGTCTCTACGCGCGCGTCCGTGCGTGTATGTATGCAGGCACTGCCGGCGAGCCGTTCCCTCTTACGTGCACACCCATGGCCCGGGTAGAACTCACCTGCTGTTACTACTGCTGTTACTGCACCGGGAGTTAATGTCCCGACGACGAGCCTCCTGTAGCTACGAGATCGTCGATTCTACGAGGCGTTAAATCAAAAGGAACAGCGGCACATCGCTGTCACTCCTTCGCACTCACTCTCTCTCTCTCTCTCTCTCTCTCGCTGCCTTCGTCTTTCGCACTCGCGCACATACGCGTACAAGAGTCGCCGGAACAAGGGATATGTATTCCCTGACAGTTCGAGCTGTCAAGCTAGCGGCAGCGGTTGATGATGCGCTCGCGCTCGCTCTCTTTACTCGCGGTTCGACGGTAGATTTTGTCGTTAGGCGGATTTTTCATCCAGCGACATCTAGCGCCGTTAAGATCAATCTCGTCGCGCACAGCTGATCGCGGTCGCCACTGCACGGGTACACGATCGGATCGTTCTCCGCGAAGCGAACGAACAGTAGCGGTGGGTATGATATAAGGAATTCGTATTTGTTCATTTCAGTGCGCTTGTGCACCGATAGAGCTCGAGTCGTCACTTTGGCGGGATTTTCAAAATCGTTGCCGTTCATTCGCATTTTTGGTCGGTTTTTTTAAGACGGTGTAAAAGTTTAGATGGCGGCAGTGCCGGCTATATCAAGGGCCCCACCCAGAATAAATAATAATAATAATAATAATATTGATTGGGTCAGGTTGTGTAAGGTTTGTGACGGAATCGTGACGTTTAATTTGCAATAGAAACGAGCAACGAATCAGATTTAACTGCTTTCTGGTTGTTTGTTTTCTCTTCGTTTTAGAATAAATACGAAATATTGTAGGGGAATGTACAAATATTTACACGAAGCGCAATAAAGCTTGTTGCAATATGTAATCAATAGAAGCAACATTTTTTTAGAAATAATTTGAAAAATACGACGTTCTTGTGATAGTTAATTTTATACTCAATGCCAACGAATTTTCTGAAGACGTATGCGAACGAATAATAAATTATAATGGAGTAATTTGTGCACATCAGGATTTGTGAGTATTTTCTTTTCTTTTTTTTTTATTATGATAAAATTGCGAGACACGCGCTTGAGATAAAAAGAAATTTTACGAGTTGTATACATTGGATAAGGAAAAAATTTTGTACATATATTAATAGATTTAAATAATAACCGCCTACATCCTCAATGACCTTTTTTTAAACTTACTTTTCCGCGTTTTCTTATAGATTTCGTTATAATTTTAACGATACTTAGCAAAGCATTGATCTTGTCTTTGAGCAGGTTTTAGAATAAATTTATTCATCGAACGATTAAAATCTTGAAATTAATAACTCGTTCTCGAATTTCATCAGTAAATCTCAGAAAAAATATGATGGATTTCAATTGATAAAGTAATTAAAAAATTGCAATTTTTTTTAAACGACTTAGATCTACATTGAAGATAAACAAATTTTTTTTCTTTCGAGTATAAAATTCTGAGAATATATTGAATAAATACAAATCTTTTCCTTCACATAATAAATATTTCAATTGTTTAGAGAATATTTCATTACAACGGAGCAGAAGCGAAACAAATCGTTTTTCCTTAATTGTAACTATTTCTTCCACGATTTAGAAGATATTCTCAGTCTTTTTCAACAATTTTTTCCAAATAAAATCCAGCTCATTTGTTTCTCAGATACGAAAACGTAAAGTGTTTATTCCACAAATCAACAGATTAACGTCGCTTTGCTCATTGACGTTCATTTTTGGCATTAATAAAAAAAGTTTCATAATAAGCTAGTAATTTAATAATTTTTGTCGTTATTGGGTTGAACAATATAGTCGCAAATTGTGCGGAAATTTCCAAAATTAAGTATTTTCAAAGCATTTCGAGGAGAAATACTCGAGCCTTCAACGCGTTTGATGCTAAATAGTAATGCCAGTACTTCGTCGAAAACATCGAGATTACAAAGAGTAATTTATATCTTTCGATAAAAATATCTTTTAAGTGATACAGATATAGAATAATCGAATTCAATATTGAAACAATTCGATTATTAGAATGAACTATCGAAAGTACTAGAAACATTTTTACGCCCAAAGTTGTGAACAAACTAAATAAATCGAATATTATTCTGAAAAGTTGCATTTTTCCCCCTCCTTTTTTTAGATTACATTTTTTCTATCGCAATCGATAATATTTATACACCGAATGGTAGAATTATTCGTACGAATACATTGACTATACGCACACGCGTTTCAAAAACAAATAATTGCATTGCGCTAATTATTGATATAAAACAATTGAAGACTTTTCTTAATTTCAAGATTTATATCAACAATGTACATCATTCCTTTCGATATTTGTACAACACGTAGATGAGTGATGTCTCTTTACCTTTGATATTGTCTGATTATTTAAAACTTTCAATAGTACCTCGTACTGAATTGCTCATAAATGGTGTTATAAAATTTTCATCGTGTCGTGAAATTTTGTCGTTGGATAATTTTGCAACTATCGACTATTGAAAAATCCATTTTCTAATTTAACTTCGGTTTCGCGCGACGAAGCTACGTTAAAACTCGATGAACAGCTTCAAAGCGTACTCCAGCAATTGATTGGGCCGAAATGATGTCTATCGAGCTCCTCAGGCAAGCACGTTTTTCTCGTAAACATGAGAATATTTCGTTTTTACAAACAACATACATGTATATCGAAATAAATAAAAATTCCTCCCAAGGCGACTTTTTCAACTAAACATGAAAAAATATCTGCCGACGACAATTGAAATTATTTGTGAAAGACGGATAATTGCAGTTTGTAAATATACAGAGTCGAGGCAGTGAGCATTGCCTCGTTGTGAATACCTATGTTGTCTCCGTAAGCGTTTCTTTTAGATGTTATGATTAGTTCATTATCCAAGTTACGTAACTAATTATTCAGTTCCTTAAATGTACATTTTCTTAGCGCATTATCATTATTTAGTCATATTATCAATTATAACATACTTGACCTTGCAAGCCTGTTTTATAACAGCAGACTGCATTCGCGTCCGTTTGTCGAATTATACATGGTGCACGATCCGAGAGAACTTTTTGCATCGTAACTGCAGGTGCTTTCGTTCTCGATTTGGCAATTTTAAGCTTCGACTTGACAATTCGGCGTGAAAGCACAAATATCGAAATTGTGCCTTTAAATTGTTTTCTTCGAACACTTCCAGGAGAATTAAACAATTTGTAAAGATAATTGAACAATTTTTTTTCTATTCTTCCACAAACAATCGTCGGAAAATTACCAATTTCCAGCGAAAATGCGTAAAACAAAAACGATTCTTTTGGCGAATCATAAGAGCCTCGTGTTTATCTTTGAAAAATTCGGACCGATGCGATTGAAAGTATTCTTGCGTTAATGAAGACAACAACTTCCATGAGGATTTAAAAATTATTTAAAATAAGGCTGTAAGAAAGCAATGATGCGTTTGTTTTTTTTTCATTATTATTACACGAACAATATAACTGTCATTGATAAAATTACAAATTCACGCAACGAAAGCAAATTTTTTTTTAATCTTATTTTTTATCCTCGGTATTCGTTGCCAGGCTTTACGAGAATTCGTGGATCGATTGGATCGCTAAAAACTAATTTTTAAGCAATGACCGCTCCAATGACCGATTTGAAAATTAATTGTTAGCGACGATAGAATCAACAATTTCGCTACCTAATGTATATATATATATGTGAACAGTCACGTGTGTGTACAAAATGACCAGCACACTATCTCTCTCTCTCTCTCTCTCTCTCTCTCTCCGTCCTTATCCCTCTCTTTCGAATTTTACCGAGATATCCGCCACACACTATATATATATCACAAGTGAACATTCTACAACGTAACTCGAGAGCCGGCGAAAGATTCCTAGCGCTACACACCATACACATATACGTCTATTGAAAAGAACGTTTATCATCCTCTTCAATTCATCGTCTCATCGGTGGATCGGCCATTCCTTGTGTGTCGGCGCGCATCTTTCGCAGCAGACGATGTGTGCAACCGCAATGTAGCTATATATATATATGTATATATACATATAGTATACTTTTTGTACAATAGACAGTACAAGGAGTAGCCGAGTATTTATCATACATAAGTAGCATACAAATTATCGCTATAACTGCGTTCATGTGTAGGAAAGAGAGAGAGCGAGGTACATATAGATATAGATATATATAGTTATATATATAGTAGAGTAGATACCGTAAGTATTATGTTGCTATCGCGAAGCAGTGAGTTTATTCGACTCTAGAGTCTCGTGAGAAATCGCGAGAGAATGAGGCTTTTACAGTGGCGGCAACTCTGACCGTTTGAAGAATAAGTTCTTCAATTAAACACACGCAAGGAGCCACGGTGAGTTTGCGGCTTTGGTCATGTGTATTTAACTTATCTTGGATCTCCGATTTACTTTATCTTTACTTATTTACGAATCACGTTTACGGTTAGTTTCGGTTATCTGTACCCGAAAAAAAAAAGAAAGAATTTTGTATGCGAATGTATGCGAATTTTTCACGACCTACAAATACTTATAAAAATTTTCTGCTTTTATCGCATCGAGTAGTCAATTATTGGAGTAAGTGTACGAAGTGTACAGATCAGCAATTCTGAATTCTAATCGATTTTTCTTTACCAAATCTATAGGTTTATTTGTTCATATCTCGATGGAGTGCTTTTAGATAACATTGCTCGGTGAACTCATGGAAAATGTGGTCGAATTTTGTGGAACGCTACAAGGATCCGTACTTGGTTGCAAGAATTCAAGAGTTTTTTGGCGTTGAGATTCATTACGACGATGAAAGTAAATCCAAAGATACGTGTTCCGGCAGAAGTGAGAGGAATGGCCTCGAGGAGAGTAAATCTGATTTCACATCGATTAATGGAACTCATCAAGGAAACGAGGCCAGAGTTAAGAAACGACATAATGAAGTATTACGGTTGAGCAACAAAGATCCATCGACTACTAATGCTAATGGTACCAAACCTTTCACGATAAAGAATTACTTTTGGTACTATTTGTTTTGGTTCAGTACAGAGTTAGGAGATGAGACATTCTATTCGATTTTTATTCCATTCTGGTTTTGGAATATCGATGGAACAGTGGGTCGAAGAATGGTACTTGTTTGGGCAATTATTATGACGGTTGGACAAGTGTTAAAGGATATTATTTGCTGGCCTAGACCGCATTGCCCTCCTGCCGTTAAAATACATAAAAAGTGGGCTTTGGAGTATGGTATGCCATCGACTCATGCTATGAATGCAGTTGCATTTCCTTTTAGTGCTATTTTATTTACAATGAATAGATACATTTATTCCTACTCCGCTGCATTCACTACTGCATTTTTCACGTAAGGATCTATAATATCATAATCTTATTATTCAGATAGTAAAAAGAAATTCTATTTGCATAGGTGTACATTGATTTGCATAAGCAGATTATACTTAGGCATGCACACTGTGCTCGATGTTGCCACTGGATTATTTTTAGCTATACTCATGATGATACCTTTAGTTCCATTAGTCGATGCAATGGATTATTATTTCCTTACAAATGGCTGGGCTCTCTCGGTGTTAGTGATTATAAGCATAATAGTAATAATTTATTATCCTTCCAGACAAAAATGGTCACCAACAAGGTATGATAACATACTTTTTCATTTCATTTCCTACATCTATCTATCATTATAAAAATTATACTTTTATTTCAGAGATGATACAGCTCTTATTGTTTCTGTAGTTATTGGAATTCATGTAGGTGCCTGGCTGAATTATAAGACGGGAGCTTTCTCAGCTTCACCTATACCACCACCGTACAATATTACGTGGCTAACATTTCCAATGATTATTAAAACAGTTTTACGAACTATTCTTGGGTTTAGTTGTGTGATGGGTACTAAAATAATATTTAAACATCTTAGCTATGCTGTAATGTGTGCCATACTTCGAGTCAACGCAAAAGAGCTTATGCAAAGTGAGAAATCTTTAGAGAATAAGAATAAGATACTAGTCGATTTGGTCTACAATTATGTCAGTTGCTTTATGATAGGTTTTAATACCACTTACCTATTTCCAGTCGTTTTTACAATATTAGGTATAGAACGTCTTACTTTCTACACCGAACTATAAAATCAGTTTTGTTAAATATATGTTTTTTTATGTTTAACTAGCACTGTTAAAATTGAAGAATTGTTATATGATACATGAGATTGTACAGAATACCTTATGTTTACTTGTAATATTTTATATTTTTAAATTATGTATTGGTTTTTCATTCCAATATATGTTACAAAAAACTTATACATTACTTAGATGTCTCTTTTGTGTATACAACATTTGTATTTTGTGGAAAACTATGTGGAAAGCTGAAGCCTGCTTCATGGAATTTTTCATCATTATTCTTATTTATTCTTTAAACCAGTCGAAAAGAGACAAAATTAAGTCTATCTAATTTCCCTCAAAGGTAGTGTTAATCGTAGTATCTGAAATTCACAATAAAATCATATAATATGCAGTTATGCACATATGCAGGTTGGGCAAAATACATTTTTATGAAACCAAAACAAGGAACTTACGTTTAACTTGCTGTCGTAATTTGCAGTAACTTTAGCTTTGTCAATAGAATATGGTACAAATGTATCTATAATAGAATCAGCTTTTGTACTTTCGACAATTATACGATTCTCGCCGATATCTATTGTAAGATCTGTAATACTTGATGAAGGCAAATAAAAGAAACCAATTATACTATTTTGGTCATCTGCCTTAACAAATACATAATTTTGAGGTATTTCCTTTAATTTACTGCTATCAGGACTCATTGTACTTTGTACTTTAGGTTTATTCGTTACACTTTCCGTAATTTTTGCTTTAGCTTTTAAACTACTGCTTTCTTTGATATCGATTTCTTCAATCAATGGCTTCTTAATAACAGGTTTTTTTGGTTCTCTATCTTCTATATGGAATGCATCAAGAGATCCAATGACCTTTCTATTTTTCAAAGTGACAAACTTTGAAGTATTTATATTTTTATTAAACTTATCGTTTATAGATTCAAGAATAGCTAAAATAGTAAACTGCCAAAAATGTGTCTTTTTCATACATTTTTGAAAATAATTTGTGTTTATTAAAATGTCGTATGTTGGCCTTTCGATATCCTCTGCGAAATGAAATAAATTAATTAATGTTTTAACACATCAAGTGCGTTGTACACAAGAACATTAAATTAAAATAAAAACCTTTGTCTTTGGCCATCTTCTCTAATCCAATAGCCATCGGAACAACAAATCCTGGCACTTCATCAGTTAAAATTTTAGCAAATTCATCATCACTGATATCTTCCGGTGCACATATACCAGTCGAGTGACAGACGTTAATGAACACTTTCTGTCCATTTTCTAACCACGTCTTGATGCAAGCGCCTAATAACAAAGTTTTAAAATGAGTAACTCCTTAGCTTCATTTTAAACTGTAATCTAAAAAAAAGTATTTACCAGGAAAGGGTTCCACTCTTTTATGTTTTGGTACATTTTTATTGGCCATGCCTTGGTACCACGGTATATCTCCATCGTCAGCTTCATCCTTAAACGAATCATTATCGTAAATAATTATATTTTTTTCTTTGCATAATTACTTAATTACTTTACTATAAAAAGAAGACTTACGGGTATTATTTTTAGCCTCTTTTCAATACCAATGCTATCTCCAGTTTCTAACATCATCTTGTCTAACAAAAATTATAATAATACAAAAATGAAGTATCATTGAAATGAAGTATAAATATGTATAGATGCAATTAATAACTTTTGAAAATATTGTGTTTACCTGCTTTTTAATAATTACAGACATGTGTTTTTTTAACTCATAAAAACGCCGGTTGTAGCATCTAACGATGTATATCAACTGTTTTTTTTTTAAATTATCACCAGATTTTTTGTCGATCAACTTTTTAATCTTCGAAAAAATCCCAAACGGGTTTGCTTTTTATTGAATCACAATCGAAAAATAATCGATTTGTTTGTTACCAACACTGTGCCAATCACTGGCAATGGCAACCGTGTCCAAGTACAAATGCGCTGATCAGCTGCGCACCGCAAGTTATATGATTTTCAGGTTCAGTTAGGACACGTAGCATATGAGCATATCTGATTCATATATATATATATGTATACGATGCATTACTTATTCAATCTGGTTGACGCCTAAGTTTCGAAATAAATTTTTAAAATTAGCACGAAAAATATCTTAAACACGTGTATATATATACATGCGTGTATTTTTTATAACTGAATATTAATTTTATACATATAGATATACAGTCGGCACGCGAAATTCAGATTTGAATTTCGCGTTGCGTAAGAAGGACTCGGTTAAAATTTAGTACTTTGTAATGCAGTGTATGCAACGTATTTAAAATCTGTTTTTTTTTTATCAAATTCGAAAGTTTCGAAGCGCTTTGTAATATGTCGATAGTAACTTTGGAAACAGCCCTTTAACAGTTTCCAAGGATAGTTCACAGAAGTCGTCTTAAATTCATCTTAAATTAATTAAATTTGTAATTTTGACTAGCCTCACATAGAGGCGTCTTATTTCTCTTACCCCTTTAAATGCCATCATTGAAAAGAGCGAACTTCAAAATAGTTCAGAACATGTAACTGTTCCGAAGAAACCGTCAAACTAAGCCTTCGAAATCGTGTCCTCGTAACGTTAAGATGTTAATGTCGCGTTGTGTGCATGTACACACGCGATGTTTAAAATCAAAAGTTACTGACATTCGGATGTACCTACTATTATAGTAACAGTAAAATGAGCAATAACTATCTCTGTAATAAGTATTATTATTATTATTATCATAATACCAGTAACAGACGTAATGAGATTCAAGAAATCCAAACGATTTCAACAATTGCTCGTACCGCTTGCTTATGCAGACGGGCATTGCGCGTACATGTGCATAAAAGAAGTGAATTTACTCGAGATCAGTATTAGTGGACAAAAAAGAAATAGGAGACACGATGATTTGCTTCGTAATCCTAACATTGTTGCTCCACTAGCTCGCAGGTAATAAGAACTAAACTTCACCTTCGCTGATCTCGGCAAGTACAACAAATCCTGTAGAAAGAGATGAAGACTACTAGCGTAAGGCTGTTATCGATCGGTTTCGTCCTCGTTGCTGGCGACATGTCGTTGCTAATGAAGCAGCAACCCGACATCTTGCCAGACTTTCTACGAGAAGAGGTCATGTTGGATAGTCTGGTTAACTCGATGTCACCACTTCCAGAAGATCGTGGCATTCACCTACCAAGCGTTATTGATCCGTTGACTCAACGAGAAATCGGTTTTGTTTTCTACTGCAAGGACGATCCGAACGAACCGTTGACTTTGAAGATCGGCGATGTCATTAGTTTCAGCAATTGCAATTTCAGGGATAAACCCATGAAGATTTTGATTCACGGATGGTCGGATACTGGTAGCAGTCCGTGGATGCAGGAATTTAGGAAGAACTATCTGAAAGTGGGGGATTTCAACGTTATTTTGGTTGACTGGTCTGCTGGATCGCTAAAGGACTATTTGACATCGGCTAGATTGACGCGACTAGTGAGTTTGCTAAGGGATTCTCATAATTACGTTCAATTCGAGATATCATACGTTTTCAAATATTTGATTTGAACCTTACAATAAGTAATATTGCATTTAATTAGAAGAAATTTTCAAATAATTTTTTATTGCTTTGATGTTTCATATTTGTCGATTCAAACTTGCTCATTGAAATATTGAATTTAAATCTGCAAAATATTATATTAAATTTAAGTCTATGACTAAACCGTTTACGAATGAACAACGTAACAAAAAGTTGTACAAATAGGTAGGCGACTACGTGTCCCAATTTATCGACTTCCTGACAATGGAGGGTATCGTTTCTCCGGAAGGCATCCACATTTTGGGTCACAGTCTCGGTGCACATATAGCCGGTTTTGTCGGTAGCAATATGTCGGGAAAAATCGCTCGGATCACAGCAATGGACCCAGCCAGACCAGATTTCGAAGCTCCATTCTTGAAGGAACCAAAAGATCGGTTGGACCCTACCGATGCTCAATTCGTCGATGTTATACACACCTGTGCTGGAACAGCTGGTTCCGTCAAACCTATGGGACACGTTGATTTCTATCCTAACGGTGGAAGCTTCCGTCAACCTGGATGTCCCGTTCTGATGACGCGTATTTATTTTCATCAAAAGAACATTGTATCCATCATAAACAAAGTATCTAGAAATCAATCCCAAATCCATTTCAGAGTACTGCAGCCATGGAAGGTCACACCAGTTCGTGTCAGAATCAGTCGTCAATCAAACGGGATTCCCTGCAATCGAGTGCAACTCCTGGAAAGAATTCAAGAGTAACAAATGCATCAACAATAAGATCGTCTACATGGGTGAAAAGTTGGATGTTCAAGCAAGAGGTATCTACTTTCTGGAAACAAACTCGGATGCGCCGTTCGGTCGGGGCAAACTATAACGAGACCCACGAATTTGGACGTATAAAAAATAATAAAACAATGAACTTATATTTGTTATTTAAATCTTAATATATATATTATTTAATGTCTTACTCATGTACAATTAGCTTGGTATGTTTCATTATGTACAGGCACGTTGCACATCGTCTCTCGGTCTTTGTCGTATACCATCGCGTATACGCAATAGAAAATTAAAAACTTAACACGATCAGTTATTATGTATAAGATATGTCGGAAGTAGTTTCAACGCTATATTCATCTACTCGCGTCGACGAGGTCGCGTCGTTTATATATAGAAACTTTACTATCGTGTGCGATACAGGTTTTGGTATGTAAATATACATAAATATATAATTAATTTTCATTTTATACAATAGTCACGTAGAAAAATCACGTCGTCGAAGAAGATAAATTACATCGATTTTTACGTTGGGGAGATCTCCGAGCCGTGGATGAGCGGAGAACTGCTCGTCGGTTTCTCGATCGCACCACCGAAGCGAACGCGGTACTTGTGCCGCACCACATCCCAATCGACGATGGTATTGATGTTGGGCACATTACGAAAGGACAGTTGGCTGCCTAAGGGACTCGGTTGCAACAACGATAAGCCCAGACCGTCCTTTGCTGAACTCATGGGCTGCAATTTATTGTCCTGAAAGAAGTATTGAGAAATTAATATCATTGAATATATAAATCATAAATTCTTACGATTTTTTATATACAAAGTTGTAAAAGATAAATCTTATATATGCCACGATTATTCTGAAATTTAAAAATTATCAGAATTAGAATTACTATTAGAATGAGCTTGGACAAGGATCGACTTAATATTAGCTTATAAATTTGTAAATAATAAACAAATGATTATTTAGATCCGAAATTATTTATTTCGCTATATTTTTTAATCACTCTCCTTCATAAAAGTATTAACGAACGTGATATCACGGACCAGCTCCATTCGATTAACAATTACGTAAATATTAAGTATATTTTTTGTAAAAACTTTAAAGTATGTAGAAGTAATCTGTTTTACTGTTTAAATAATTTAATGCGTTCAGAATAAACTCTTGGTAGCCTCTTGAAAGTAAAGAAACTTTTTCAATTGTTTAAACAATAATTTTTGTCTTACTTGTGAGAAAGGACTTTTGGGAAGCCTTCGACCTATGAATCCATTCATAACGCTCATTCGTTTTTTGGTTTCTCGTCTGGTTTTACATGTCTTGTGCAAATGAAGCGCCCATGACGTGATCAGATTCAAGGGAGATGGTGCCATCGTTGTTCTGACGAAATCAAAATTAAATCAGTAGAATAAAACATTTTTCTCGTCGTAGATTAATCAATTCGTTAACAATTGCCATGAATGTACGTACTTTTGCATGTTCCTAATGAGTTTGCTTAATCCGTATTTCCACTCAATGTCACTCTGCGATTGGATGTTCTGGTAGGTATCACTCATCATAGCAATCAAGAGATTTATTAGTACAATTACGGTTACCAGCATGTACACTGAAAAGGATATCTAAAATAGAAGAATTTTTGAAATTCAATTCTCTTTTCACGAAGATGAAGACACTCAGCTAAGGGGACACACCACATTTGAATTCCATAAGCAGAATTAGAATTTTAAACTGTTTAATATATTTGTAACCAAATGTCTCGAAACCAAGTGATATTTTAGCTCTAATTGCTACCGCTCAATGCAACTTGTTTTAACTGTATGTATTTATACATTATTCAACAAATTTCAAAATAATGATTTTAAATATAAGCTTTTAAAGGTGGCATGTCTCCTTAAAAGTACAAAATTTCAAACCTTGAACAAAAATAAAGTCCAGCCAGGCTGTGTGTTCTCTCGCAGAGCAATTGTGAAATCGTCGGTGTCCTTTTGTCCGAAAATAGCGAAAAACAGATTCTCCGTAATGGTTACGAGGTTGACATTCACTGGAAAGAACGATAACAATATTCAAATTAACAACTGAATTAACATCGAAGTAGCCCATGTCTATGGATGGTCTATGGAAACATCACAGGTGTGTATATTTGTGAAATTAGCGTCTGCTTTAACAGTGGAGCTTTCGGTCTAAGACCTTGCAAACTATACCAACAGTCTATTATACATTGACATATATATGTTGGTTCATGGACGTTTAGTGTTATTTGTGGGTGGAATAAAGGGTCGGTACACCTACGAAAAAAAAGTGTCAGGTACACATAGAAGGTCGGCTGGGATATGGGGTCGTGAGAAAAACGCAGCTGCTCGTACAAATTCCTCTAGAAGGAAGCCTCTAGACAAAAAAACAATGATCCAGTGCCAACATGCCAATTATGTAAAGGTTCATTTCTACGCAAAAATACAATCGGATCATCATTACGTATACATGGGAATATAACAGAGGATGTATTGTATACAGATATACATATAAGTACATTAATCATATCGAATCGCAAGGTAATGGAGAACAGCACAACCTACGGTGAGTGTCTTTTACAGTACAATCGTTCTTACATATACTTTATGCATATACACACTCTACATCATACGTAAATACATAATCAACAGCTGTACGAACTAACTAACCGTGTCGCGAGTAGCATCTCGATCCAAATCCATCATCATATCTTACAATACAATATCGAATAAACGTTATTTGGCTACAGATCTCCTCATCCTCATGATAAACATGCTTAAGACGTCGAGGCGATAAGAGTCGCCTGGCTTCCGACGAGACTCGGCGTTGCGTCATCAACCGCCATCATCTGTGAGTCAGTCTCGGAATCGTCCTTGTTCTCCACTCCCAATTTCTCCGACACCTCTCCATGAAGTTCCCGAAACTTTCGTCTGACCAAGTCCCAATCGACGATGCTCTCGATTCTCGTGGCATTGCCAAACGACAATTGGCTACCTAATGGACTCAGGTGCATGACCGAGAGTGTGACGCTATCCTTATGAGCGACCTGAGAGGTTTTCTTGACTTTTGAGAGCCACTTGGTTCCAGCTTTGGAACGAGCTGAAAGTTGACCGCTTCGACGGAGACCCATCATGTTGACGAGAGATGGTCGATCCTTCTTCTGTCTGCGCTTCTTGCAGAGTCGGAAGAGGTATGTCAGCCAGGAAGTTATCAAGTTTAGCGGCGATGGCGCTGTCGTTGTTCTAGGTTTGGTGAAATACAAGAGGCGTTGGTTGTATAATGTTATCTTTGTGTACATTTTTTTCACTATCTACGTTAGCGAACATTCATTTGAAGAGTTGTAAAATTTCGTTTCTCGAATTGATAATAGAAGAAGATAAAGGGAGAAAAACGAATGTTCGCGTGAACGAGAATACATCTTGCAATGCTACATGAGTGTACTACTTCTACTCGTTACAGTGATATCAGCAACAGCTATTTTACATCAAGTATATATATATATATATATGTATATAAGCATGAACTACGTGTCATCAACGATATAAACCTACGAGTGAGTGTATATATGCATATACAACGTGTTACCGATGAAAAGAAATATCGGTGAAGCCTCAACTTCTACAGAAATATCAATCGCATACGACAGATCTCGTTCCAACCTGTGCATATTTCTGATGAGTTTGCTCAATCCGTACTTCCACTCGATGTCCGACTGGGCCTGTATCCTCTGATAGGTGTCACTCATCATGGCAATGAGTAGATTGATGAGAACAACCACCGACACGAGCATGTAAATTCCAAAAGCCAACTTGAAGAATCCTGTGGTCCAGGCTTCCTGTCTTTCCTTCGCGACGATCCTGAAGGAATCATGGCCAGTCTGGCCAAAGATCGCGAAGAACAGCAACTCGATCGCTTGGGGCGGCCACATAACCACTGGAATTTACAATCGGACGTGTGGGTCTATATCTGTATCTCTCGACTTTCTATCTACTGACTAGTTCAGGCTCTGTCACAGATTTTGTCAAAATATTTGTTTATTTCATCAGTCGCATGCCTTGGCACTATTCGCATGGACCCACGTGGGTACGTTTGGAAAAAAAGAAAATCAAAACACTCGGGTTCCGCGAAAACATCGGTTTTAGTTGTGTCTATATGCAGGAAAAGTCGCAAAAATCGTATAAATGCTCGTGCTTTTGGCATTGTATAAATGGAAGAGTGTGAGCCAGCTCTAATTAGTTATCCTATGGATATCTGAAAAGAAAAAAAAATCGCATATGTTCTATCATCTAATTTCTGATCAGGCCAACGCAGTATATTGTCGCTGATGATGGAGAATGATTATGTGTGTTTTAGTTCTCGTGGACACGCAACTCATGCAAGTGCGTGATTGCTATTTGCTTGCGCAACGTCGTACGACACACCGAAGATCTTCGAGTCATCTTGCATAAGTAAATTGCCCGACAAATTGTTCTTTATTTTAATACGTTCTCTGCTAAGGAAATCAAACAAAGTGTGGTGTGGGATGCCACAGAGGCATAGTTTAGCCAGTGATAGTTTGTATAAATGCTAGTTAATCATAGATTTTCATGTTCTCTCTTATGATTGTAAATATATGTATTAATTGCTCATCGCAAATGCAGCTCTGACTAAACGGGCAAAAAGCATCATCACGCGATGACAATGAATTCGGGTGAGTTTGGTGAACGAGATAAAGATATGACTGACGAAATCGCTGCTCGCATGCCAGGATTACAATCGAAATCGCAATTGTTGTCGCATTCACATTCACGAGCAAGACAGACACGTAAACTTCATCAGGTGCATGTATTTATTCATCCTGCTCTAAGAGTACATACACACCCACGCACATACGCATCATAAGTGAAAAGTAATAATCGTTCCTTCATACCTAGGACTTACTTACTCTAATCTTAAATTACGCTCGGGGTAGTGGGGGAGGTGTCGTATCTCGCCGAGTTGTATGATCGTCCTGCGCCTCATCCTCCTACAAACATCTCGCTCAGTATGACACCTATATTTATGTGCATATCCTGTCAAGCTCGTCGCCCGCACTACATTGTACATCCTATTTCGAAAATTTTCATTTCACGTGCGCGTCTTTGACTACACTCGACCTAATTCACTACGTTATCATATAGATATATATAACGCGCTCGTAAGCAATAACAAAAGATGCAGAGGTGCCGATCTCGATTAAGGAATCCGCTAGATGGGTGGATTCGACTGTCCACCCGATGTTCCAAAGGAGCTGTTGTTATTGCTATTGGCCATCTGATGATCGTCATCCTTGTCGTCCTCGTTGTCTTTCTCCTCTTTTTCCGGTTCTTTTTCCGGCTCATTGCCAGTCAAGGCGAGATACTTCTTCCTGATCGCGTCCCAGTCGACAACGCTCTCGATCCTAGTTGCGCTGTTGAACGACAGCTGACTTCCCAGAGGACTGAGATGTACCACCGAGAGAGCGACACTGTCCTTGTTAGGTCGAACCTGGCCACCGCCTTTCTTTACTTTCGATAACCATTTGGCGCCCATTTTCGAGCGTGGTGACATACGACCTGCTCGTTGTAAGCCCATCATGTGAACGAGCGAAGGGCGTTTTTTACTGGCTGTGCGTTGCTTGCACTGCTTGATGAAGTAGACGATCCAAGTAGTGAAGAGGTTCAGGGGGGACGGCGCTGTCGTCGTTCTGGAAAATCGTGTTGTTGTTGTTCTTGTTCTAGTTCTTGTTCGTTATGTTTGTTCTTTTATTTTTTTGGAGGTTTCGCACCTGCCAAGATGGTCGATTTTGGGAGATTCTTTTATAAGGCGTGTGTTGACATTTCGGAAATTAAAAATAACTGTATGATTCGTATAAGCAAGCTTTTCTATACAAACTACGATGATCTTTGTACGAAAATACCCAAACAATTTTAGAACAATTATAATACGTGAATCATGTGAAATTATACAATGTGACTTTAAAAAGTCAGTTTACTGTACGTGAATAAGTATAAATACCGAAAATGACATAATACACAATGCAAGAATTTATGAACCTCGTACAATGTACACAATGTGCAGTCCCAAAATTACCAGAACAAAAAATACGAAATTACTAAAATTTGTCTTTACTTTACGCAGTGCCTTACCTGTGCATATTCCTAATAAGCTTACTCAAGCCGTACTTCCATTCGATATCAGATTGGGCCTGGATCCTTTGGTAGGTATCGCTCATCATGGCAATGAGCAAATTGATGAGGACGACCACCGAGACGAGCATGTAGACGCCAAAAGCGAGCTTAAAAAGGCTCGACGTCCACTCTGGCTGGTTCTGCTCGACTTTGAGCTCGCTGTGGGTCGTCTGACCGAAGACCGCGAAGAACAGGTACTCGAACGCGAGCACCGGATTCATTTTCACTGTAACCAGTGCCAGCAGGCTCTCTCTAATTCATATTGCTTGCTTTGCACTACATTGCGTTTGATCTAATTTCATTTTTTTTTCTTTTGCACTACTTATCTCACTTTTATTTTCTTATCAATCAATACTTATTGTGTACTTATGCAGCAACAACATAATCGGCATTATCAGCAGCTGCGGCACTATTTATATTGTTAAACGGATTCATCTAAAGAGGCAGCTGCGGCGGCGTTTTTTTTTGTAACACTACGCTTTGTGTGAGTCTGTGTATTTGGCGAGTGATGATTATTGGATAATATTGCGCTGTGTCTATCTTATTATTAGTTTACGTATGGCTGAGAATAATATTGCGCTGTTCATGCTCATGCACTTGAGTGGAGTGTTTTGTATGCAATTGACATGCTCATATAATATTGCACAGAATGCTTTGCATCGGATTTATATTTATGTAGACTGTATGGTAGGTTCGAACATCTGGGTTAGACATTGCACTTTTTTTTTATTTTTGGTGGCTATTGCTGTTGGTCATGCCGTTGTACAAGTATACACATATCCATTGCTCATTCCACTTGCGACGCATCGTTCGAGGCTCTTTTACGATCGCTTCACACAGTCCTAATATCCGTATACGCTCGAAAAGAGCCTTCGAACCATTGCTCTCACTTTCGGTGCACTTTGGTGCTCTGTATTGTTCTTTTTTTTTGTTTTTTTTTTTATAAAAGTATATGAAAAATTCATTGGTGTGCACATTCCAGAACTTTTGTCAATTATTTGGATTATATTTTTGCGGCACACATCGATGTCATTGACCAGCGATACATAATACGACAACACATTGGGTGTACAGATATAGTGGCATAGATTTTTCAAGCTTCCAGGACACAGCTCTTCTTCTTCTTCGCTTTCTTCTGCGGAAAATTAAAAAACTTGCAGCGGCGGAGCGAAAAAATTAGATCTTTTTTTTTTCTTTTTCTCCCGGCGATGGTCATGCAAGAGACAATGCACCCACCTACATTGCGCGCAAGCGGGATACATTTGAATTTTGGCGCGCTTTATTTTTTTTTCTTTAGCTGCAACTTGCGGCGAACAAACGTGATGTACACACACACACACACACACATAAAAATAAATACACATAGTTGCTCGTTGTAGGGTAATGCAATGCAAGCGTCTTCTGGGACAGCTGCAAATTACGGGAGTAGGAGATCGAAGGGATGATAACATTCTGAAGGTAAAGTAAATCTATGGAAAATGAAAAAACAGTGTGTTCCCGCCCGTTATCGTGATAAAAATCAAAACCGCAACGTCGATTCACTGATGAAAAGGAAAAATAGTCGTTACACAGTTTTTCTATGCAAAAAAAAAATAGTCTTGGACGTTCGATATTGTCCTCGAGTCGTTGTACAACTATAACAACGCGAACGAGGCAATTAATTCTCGTAGACGCACACGCGAGTGTACGCGTACTGCTGCAGAGGCTAATGGAAAATAATTACGTGACGCAACGAGACATACACACACACACACATATATAGATACATATATATACATATACATATATATATATGTGTGTGTGTCAGCTATAGTTGTAATAAGGACGGCTGCACGTGGGTGTAGTTGGCGGGCGGACTGCACAAAATATTCGGCCAAGATGCATTTGGTATATGTATGTAAATATAAATTAGGCGAGACAGGACAGACACACATTTATGTAAGACAGAGACGACATCGACGAGCTTGAAAGCTTGAGAATCGTTTCGTGGAACGTGATTTCTCACGCCGGTAAATTTTTTTTTTCAGCGATTCTCAAAACACACTGGCACGAAAACATAAGTGGATTAAGTATATTCTGAATAAATCTCTTTTTTGCGGGCTTTTTTTCGGGCTCTAGGATATGCCGGCGACGAGAGGTTTGATCATGACTTACGATCTCGGGAGCTTTCGTCGCAACATTCGTTCTTTTTCTTGTAGCGTCCGGAGCGGCGGGGATGCCCGACCGGTTGCGGTGGTCGAATGTCAATCATTTCCCACTCGGTTAAATTTTGCGCCACCATTTCTAACATTGAGCAATCATGAAACTCTTTAATTTGAGGTTCTTTCACTCTTTCGTGGGTTGGGGGGAGTGAGAGAGTAGTTATTATAATATGTACTTGGTTTTTCTGTACAATTTTACATTTCTTTTGCTGAGCTGCTACAAAGGATCGTTTGAACAAAACATATTTACAAATTATATTATAATAATGATAGGCAATTTATCTTCTGTATGCTAAGGTATATATTTCAATGCTCTTTTGTATGAAAGCTTTATATTTGGGCTCTAGCTATGTCTATAAACTAGAGGGTGGTTGAAAATCATTCTTATCGCCTAATCTTAATTGCTTATAAGTTTGATACAGTTACCTGGGCGCTTTCCCTTCTTGGGATTGTAGCCTTTCGTTCAAAACACAAAAAACACGTCGTCGATCGTATCGATGAAGACAAAGTCAAAAACAAAAATTAAACGTACTAAAAAATTATGTGGTCACAAAATTCCATTGGGAGATAATTAATGTGTATATTTGTGGTGGAAAAATTTTTTCGTATACTTGTGTTAAAAACGCAAAAAATAATTGCTGATGTGTTTAGTTATTGAAGTGAGAAAATCGAACAGCAGATAGTGAAGACAGAAAATTTTTCAACCACCCATACGACTTGAAAATTTACAGTCTTTTGTACAGCGTTTAAATTTGAATAACTTTGACTATATTAGCATAGAATTGAATGGATGGACAATTCAATAATTAAGTATATAACCTACGTTTGAGTCTAAAAATGAAAAAGACACCTTATAAAAGAATTAGAATTCTGCCAATAAGAAATAATAGACACGTACATAATTAAAGATTTTGTATCAGTATTAAAAAACCCAATTGCGCCCAACTTACCATCGGAGAACGCAGGCCTCTTATTGGTGTCCTTCTGCTTGCCTTCCTTGAAAGCCTGATTGAGAGCGACGAAGTGCATCGAAAATCCAAAAACGAATATGGCCAACACCGCCAAGAATCTCGCGAGATCCTTCATGAGATTACCAATGATGATGGCCCACGGACCGAAGAGATGATGGAACGACAGGAAGTCCAGAATCTGGACACAAGCCAGAAGGAAGCTGAGGGCGAACAGCTGATTCCTGAGGTAGAGTAAAGTGCCCCAGTCATTTTTCTTAACTAGTCCACTCTGGCCCAACAGATGCAAGAAGACGCCGAAGATACCGAACAGGAGAACTGCCAATTTGATCCAACCAAGTCCACTTTTGTCGCTTGGATTGGTCAGTTCAAAAAGCAGCAGACCGGAAAGCATTACCAAAAGACACCACTCGTACCAGTATGGAGTCAGAGGTTCTCGATTCACCTGCGTCAAAGGATTGTGAGTTATCAACCCGAAGAACAGAACCTTTCCATCGATAATGAGATTATAATCACCGGATATATGGGAATGATGCCGACGAGTGCCAGGAATACCATGAGATAGATGTGGGATGTCAGGTACGACATGAACTTAATGATGGGGACGTTGTTATACTTGTGTCCAAGTGGAAGAGCGAAGACCACCCAAACAGGTGGACAGATGATGAAGACGATGAATAAGAGGATCGTACGAAACGCGTTCCAATTCAGACTTCCTCGCCAGAGTTCTTGTAGGTACCTCTGGACGACGGTATGAGCTATGACTTCCTTCTGCTCGTTCTCAATGAGTACGTCGAGAAATTCCACGTTACGACGATCCATCGAGGTGAGAATCCGACCAGCTGAGTCAGCACCAGCGGCAAGTGCCAAAAGCTCCGTTGCCATCGCCTCGCACTGTTTACCTGACAATTCAAAACGATTTCATTAATTGGTAGAATGAATTATATCCGACAACCATATGAAAAATATTGCATCCAAGAATATTACTACCATGTTTGAGCTTAATACATACATTGGTTTCCTTTCAATCTTAAGAATAATAAAATTCATATTTTGTAATGCGAAGAGACTTGGAGGTAAATATATTCCAACTACTGTACTAAGTGCTCAATTCTGATTTGCGAATCGTCATTTTAAAGGTGTCTCGTCCCCTTAAGCGAGTGTGAATTGTCTTACCAGCAGCGATCAAGTCTTTAGCTCGTTCCTTCTCCTTCTCCGATAGCTTCATATATATATTCGACAATTTTGCGGCAGTATCGACAGGAGCCGGAGAAACCAGGACAAACTCCTCGATTGGCTTGTTGTTGTGGCTCTTACTACACACCATCATGTTGTACACGAACTGCAAGCATAGTGCAAGCATGTATATGTCAAAAAAAAGAAGAAGAAAATACTACCTCGTGGATATCATGCCAACCCAGATTGTACATAAACTGCATCGCATAGCACCGCACGTTTGCTTGCGAGTGCTTTATTGCAAGGACGGAACGCGCGCGTGCATATGTGGGTTGTGTATAGGAGTCATGGCACGCGTCGATTTCTTCGGAAGCGTCGTCGGAGGAGATCGCGTGCTTGAGGTACGTTAGCTCCAGGATTTATTTCTACGGTCTATCCAGACAGCGCGGGATTAGTCCTGAAGCTAGTTGCTTTTTGGAGACTCGATGTGCCTTTCGCATACCCGGAGAGAAGTACTCTTTTTTGTAATAAAGTATTATTACGATTGTGTAGCTTCGGGTACGTTTTGGTGACTTCAGAACGACAGAGAATTACTGCGATACAAGCAATAGACGACGTACACCTACGCACCACATTTACATTCGACACGTTATGCAAATCAGTGTGTTAATTAATTTATGACGCACGACGATACGTAAAATCGTATACATTATGCAGCGTTAATGAATTTGGAACCCCTGCTAGACATGTTCCACTGGTCGTTAACAACGTCAACTTTCATTATTAAATGATTATTTATAAAACTTAGTTACTTTAAACATGAACACGTACGTTGGGTATATAATTAAAGATCGTAATCACGGGTAAAAATAAATGTAAGTTTAATTTATTCGTTGATTTAAGGTAGAAGCTATCGCAGTTTATAAACGATTCCTAGTAACGAAAATAATGCAATTTCCGTCAGGGTCATAGTCCTTAACTTTCGAGCGTACCCCACGATCTCCCAAAATTCATCAATTAAAGATCGACCGGCCAGATCTCGGTCAGCTTTTTAACAAGTCGAAGTGAAAGTATTATCCGCCGCACCTCGTTAGCCCAGATAATCCTTACAATCAATATTGCCTCCCCTCGTGAAAAAAAGCATATTTCTCCATACTAACCCTCCTGTCCTCCATTAAAGCGTAGGTATCGTGTTCCTTCTCCATGAGATACTTCAGCACGTCGTTGTGTCCTTCTGAAGCAGCGAACCAAATTGGAGCACTTCCAAGATTCGTCTCGCTCTTGGGGGAAGCCCCGCTCTGAACCAAAAGCTGAACGACGTCTAGATGTCCAGCGCGAGCTGCGCAATGCAGAGGTGTCCAGCCGTTCTTGTCGGTGGCGTTGATCTCGGCGCCTTGGCCCAATAGAACCTCAACCATCTGATAATGTCCGTGAGTCGCGGCGATGTGGAGACCTGTTTTCCCATAACGATCTGAGCTGTGAAGTAGCTCGGCTGATCTGCTCAGCAGCAGGCCGACTACCGTTATGTGACCACCGAAACAGGCCAAGTGTAAGGGGTTGAAGCCATTTTCAGTCGTCGCGGCTTCGACCTAGTTTGTTCGATTATAAACAAGTTATTTGTACGATTATTTACGAAATATATTTTGAATCTATGATACCCATATCGATGGTGAATATAATTATTTTGGAGCTTGTTCTCGAACGTGTAATAACTTGTTTCAGCCTAGAACGCAGTTCACTGTACACTACTTTTTGGGGGGTTGCATCTAATCTAATTCGCGATTAAATACTTGCCAGATGTATTGGTCGAATAAACTTAACTATGAAGTAAAAAGTATTGAACAAAACTGACTTTTTAATATTTTTTTATAATCAAGATTTCAAACACTGTAAAGTTAGCAATGCATCTGAAACCCTTCTATGTGGTAGAATAACCGTCTAAACTAGCAGACAATATTTAAATTTATAAAAAATAATTTTATACAAACATATACCAAAAGTATTTCAATAGGAAACATATTATATATAGCATATTTTTACTTCATACCCCATTTCTATGTAACTAGTACAATTGCCCAGAATCATTTTTGTATGTAAATCATACAAAAAGGATTTACATATTCGAGGCGTAACAGGCTTGAATAATGTAACATTTAACATCGTTTATACTGTACTGAATACGTCTCTTGAGAAAATATATTTTTCACAAAAACTACTAAAAGTTCAATCGAACTACGAAATCCCTTAAAAAATTCAGCCGTACCTTGGTAAAAACTGTGACCAACCGTTTGACATGTTACTTGAGAAAAATTTATTTATTTTAGCCAACTGTGTCAGTATCTATTGGCGAAAACTTCTGCCTGATTGCTTACGATTTTTTTGCCAACGATATGTCAACGGACTGACCGTAACTGTTGGTTTAATTTATATTCTGGAGCAAGCAAGAGCTCTTCATCTTACCTGCACACCGGCAGAATTCAAGAGTAGTCTGACGACGTTCTCGTTTCCGGAGTAGGCTGCAAGGTGAAGAGGTGTCATTCCGGACTCGTTGCCGAGTTCACCGACGAGAGAACCTCCGGTTGGCGGATCGGATTTTACGGTACCCGGTACGTGTGTCAACAATTCTCGTACCGTGTCTGAAAGATGTAAAGTCTCGTGTACTGAGCTGATGAAAACTACATCGATTAAAGGAGTTTGCCGGATTGTAAAGGGTACGGAACAATATCTAGGAGATCAGGAGCTATCACGCGATCGAGAGATTTGTGGTTTGAAGAATAAACGGTACTAGGGTTTGATCCGTGAATAAAATTGTTTCAACGATCAAGTATACGCGATGGTTTATCGATGATATATGCATAAAAGCATATGACATCTCGTCATTATCTACGAATAGTCTAATTAAGTTTACTAGGATTATTTTTCGAATTTCTTAGCAGGCCAAATATTTAGATACTTTTTTATTCGTCAAATGACCGCAAGTACTTATTTTTCTTTCTGACGATTATAAAAAATATTTTTTACAAATGTTCAGGAGCGTAATCGCTTTGAAGAAACGGACAAATACGAGACTATTATTAATGATGAGACATTTATAGCGATACGAAACTGATTGTGGAAAATAAAACGATTGGAGTACACAAGTGCATACTCACAAAACTACCATCTACCTTTCTTGAGACAACATGCAATAGAATTTATTGCTCATCCTGCAAATAATGTGACCGATAAAGATATCCTTACTTCATTGCCTTTCGAACTTTTTTATGAAATATTTTCTTTCTTAATGTTAATATTGAAAAATTAAGATTACTTATTGCAAAAATGTATTAAATTGTAATTTGATTGTAACACTGACCACACCATTGTACTTATTGTATTTTTTCATTACTAATAAAACACGAACCGTTAATTCCATCGTTTATACGCGTCATTGTTATTATTCGTCGTTGTATTGCACTAAACATTAAATCAACGTTTTCGAAGGAAGCTAAATGTAAAAATTCAATTCCAGAAAGTAAATAGTCCCTCGACTCCATGACCAAACATTGCAGTGCTATAAATATTCCGATAACGTTGTACACATATAGGTCGTCCTGAAAACCCTTACGTCGGTCTGCCACCAAAATCAGCCACTCATCAGATATAAGATTACGACAGTTACATTAAGCACTAAACTAGAGCTTATTAGCATAAGATTTCGTAACAGCAATCCTTCAACGTTCCCATTTTCCAAAAATAAACAACAAACTTTATCCCCTCAAATTTCCGAGATATCCTTCTATTCTTATAAAAAATGAAAGTTTACCTCACGGTAAGTATATCGACCGATGACTGTACATTAATGAAATTTTTTTGCTGTACACCATCGTGAGGTACGATAAAAAGTTCTATCTCGTGTCATGATCGTTTGCTTAACCGCGTGCCGCTGATTTCTAGTATATATATGCTCGTGCGAATAATAAAAGTTATATCCCGTGGTCAAGCTGTTGTATGTATAAATTTACGGTACACATGTATACTTCACTTGCGTGACCTTGTCACAAGGTCCACTAATCTTGTGCTTCATCGTGCTCAGCGCTTATTTCTTTTGATCGTCTTTTTGAGCCTTCTTTCATTCGTATACAGTCCGTTATTTTACACACTTATACAAAAATGAAATCTTGGACTTAGACCTATAGCATTATCTAAGTGTGCTAATGTCTAAAGCATACATATATATATATATACAGTGAAATACATTCGTGTAGCAACCTCCTTTTGCATATGACTTTCTCAAATAGTGTTTTTATCTCGTACTCATAATCGCGTGAGACGCGTGTCGTCGTTAATATAAGCTTGAAGAAATACGAACACACCATACATGCAGCTCGTTGCTTTAATTTCACATCTCGCAGTTCTTAATCTCTGTCGCTTTTTCGAATTTTCTTTCCTTAGCGAAAAACTTCGTAAGAATTTTTGCTTATATCTACTCTAAAGAATCTCGAGAACTTTTTTATCTGTTGTCTTAACTGCGCAGTTCCAGTCTTGGGTGTGTGTATACAGCTATATATACGCGAAAAAATAAACTCTCTTCAATATTGGACATTGCCGACCACCACGCGTCAAACTACTTACACAATTACTCAAATCATCCACGTGTAATTTCGCCCTTCGACTATTTGTTCGTCGAAAAAAATAAGAAAAGCTAATTATCAGAAGACGCGTAAGAGAAATTACAAGGAATAGCGCAACTTCGCCTATAGCGTAGTAAGTTTGAGCTGAAAATAACACAAAAAGGATTAAAGAAAAAAGAGGATTGGGTTATTGGCTTTTTCATAATTAAAGTACATGTGAAATGTTTGGTTACCCTAAAGTAATCCGTAAAGTGTTTTTCATGTTTGATATTGTCTTCTCTTAAAAATGTTTGAATTTTTTATTTTTAGTCGTTTGCCACGAGGTTTTTAACAAGCAATTTTCACCAGACTATGTTTCAAATGTATTTTTGACTCATTAGATCTTCTTATAAATTATTCATCATATCAAAGGAACCGAATTGCTGCTAAAGTAACATAATCACAGTCTGATAAAAATTGTTTGACCGCAAACAAAAACGCCTGTGTCACCAGAGTGAACAATATTAAAGCACAGATGAACCAATAACATTAACTAAGTATACGAAATTCATTCATTTATTATAAATAATTGCAGTAACCCACATTAAGTGGTCTTTTTCTGTGACCAATAAGTCAATGTTCAACTGAAGACTACCCTCTTAAAAAAATGCAGTATATACTCACCAGCTTGACCAAAGTAAGCAGCGACATGGAGAGCTGTGACTCCGAGTTTTTTGCTAGATATCCTCAGGCTTTGAGACGATCGCATAACTTCGAGGACCTGGCCGTGCCCGTGTTGCGCAGCAAGATGTACAGCCGTAAAACCAGCTCTATTTTCGTCAGCGCACGAAGCACCAGCTCTGACCAGTGCTCGGACGACCTCGGCATGGCCACCTTCGGCGGCAAGTTGTAATGGGGTAGCTTCCGTAAGTTTGTTACGCGCGGAGATAACACCCTGGCGGTCGAACTTCATCAGTTCCTCGATCACCCGGACGGATCCTGGTGGAAGTGAAAGAGGGAAATTGAATGGATTGGCATAATTTTTAAATTTTGTGGATGATAATTGATCGAAGTACTGTTCACTTATTGTAAAAATATATGGAATTCCATAGTATCATTATAACGATTTATATAATTGTATCTAAATGTTCAATATCTGTGCAAGTATACTTTTATTTTGAATTGATTGAAGAACGTAGTAAGATGATGGAAACGATAATACCAATAATCGGTAAAGTAATAATGAATTTTAAATTCAATATTCTATAACATTAAATTTTTTAAAATCATTCCATCGATACAAATTAGGAATAATAGGTATCTCTTGCACCACTGATTTCTCGATCGATAAATTGCATTTTCGAAAAATTAAAAATTTCCAAACGACCCGCGGTTAATTAACAATTAATTTGCAAAAAGTAACCCACCCTGCATGGCAGCGATATGAGCGCATGTATTTCCATCTTTCGTACAAGCCATAACGAGGCTCGGATGTTTCTGAAGAAAGAGTTGCGCGACCTCCGCGTAGTTGTTCATTGCTGCTGCGTGAATAGGCTTCTGTCCCTGATCATCCGTTGCGTCTATACTGGCACCCAGATCCAGCAACAATTTGCAAACTTGCAATTGTCCAGCACCAGCAGCCAAGTGCAAAGGTGTTTGTTTTCTCAGAGTGAGAACATCGATAGCGGCACCGTGATCCTGTACCAAGAACCTCACCAAATGCGTGTTTCCATTCATTGCGGCCAGATGTAGAGCCGTTCGACCGACTCTTGACTTGGAATTGATGAAGGCCTTGTTCGCTAGTAGAGCGTCGCATACCTGTGTGTCGCAGAGTTTCGCGCAATGTGCGTTATTTAATAGCTTTCGTGCTAGGTGCAAATGCAAATTAGATTATGTTCATTTTTTTAGCCCTACGGCCATTGACGCATGAAAGGTTTCCGCGAACGATTGATTATGCTAATTCGTCCGAGTTTAGAACTTAACTCGAAGCTTAACGCGAGAGCAGTCGCGTTGATCTGGGAATATATATTCGTTTAAATTAGCGAATTATGCATTTTGGCTATTTATGCAAAGTCAACTTGATTTACCTGCGTCGGAGTCTCGGCTAACTTTGTATACTTCAATATTATTTTGATGAACAAAAAAATGTAAAAATACTTCCATAGGAAGGTTTCAAATTTGACCTTGTTGAGCTTCAACCATAGAACTCAGCTCGTATGGAAAAGTTGCATATTTATGATCATAAAAACACTAACGCATAAAGATCGCCGATACTGTACTGACCTCTAAGTAACCATGTTCTGCAGCAAGATGTAAAGCGGACCTTCCTTCGAGATCGAAGACATCGACCCTGGCATGGTTGGCCAGGAGATTGTTCACAATATCCATGTGTCCTCTATGAGCTGCGATCAACAGCGGTGTCCATCCCACGGCACTCTGCCTGTTCAGTGCCTTTTGAACCTCTGTTGATGACATATGACTGATCATCTCGGAGAGAACCTCGTTGTTTCCAGCCAATGCACAGTAATGGAAGGCAGATTCCTGAGCTTGTTTGGTCTGCATGGAGACGTCGGCACCACCCTCGAGAAGAGCACGTACGACTGCCCGGTCATCCCCTGGTGTGACGACTTCAGTGGGTTCGATTTGTGCAGCGTAGTGCAAGGCGCTCGCTCCCTCGAAGGTTAGGCTGTTGACGTAATTCGTCGCCACATCGACGCCTTTCTTCTCTTTGACGAACTCGATCAGGTGGCGAACGACATCCGCGCGGCAACCGCGACAGGCCAGATGAAGAGGCGTTTCGCCATTCTAGGTTGGGTTGCTCAGGTATTTTTCTTTTTTTCCAGTTTTGACTTTCAAAGCGGACATTTTGAGGCGGTGAAAGTGCTGTGGGCTTGCGAAGCTTCAAAAAACTGTGATGTGACGGTAAGTGAGAGGACTTAAAACTCTACTTTAGTCCTTCGTATGATCGTATGATCAGGTGTAAACTAACAGGTTTATGTGGCTTTCGTGATCTACCACTGGTCATTTGATATAAGGCATGTAGTATCCAAGTAGTGAGTGATAAAATAAACGAAGCCGCTTTACATGAGCTGGCAAATTAAATTTTGTTCGAGATATTTACAATGACAATGAATTGATACGTTGAAAAGTTCGATTCTTTTACACTATACAGAACATGTTTGTTTTTACAATTACTTGAAAAGTCATTCAGAACGTGATCAAAAGTGTAATTGGAAAATTGATTGATTCACACGATGATGTAAATGGAATGTTAAACATGAGTAGCACGATGAGTCAACAGTTCGAATTAGGGAGAAATAAAGCTCGCTTGTCGATATATTCTTTACGAAATGATTGATTGTGCTGACAAAATGCTTACATTGAGATAGTTTATCGTCATTTTTAAGACGTACCTGCGTCGTGCTCTTCAATAAGTGTACCAAACATTAAATCTATATTAAAATCTAATCGTTTGCCAATACGCGAGGTTATTAAATAGTGTTATTAGTCATAAGGTATATCACCCTAAATTCGTTGTCTATTGTGATGAAAAGATAGTTTTAGGTATTTAAAAGTGTAATTTATAGTGAAATTTATATTAGGATAGATCGTATACAACAATTTGTAATGTTGACAACTTGACAAATAAATTAGGCAATTTAAGATTCACGTTTAATGACAGATTCAAGTTTATTCTAGCCAATTTATTTGCCAAGCGAAAACTCGTGTACTTCTAAATTTATATACATATTTACAAAGCAGACAAAAAATTATTGTAACTGTCCCGTACATCTACGGTCTAAGAATAATTTTACTTTCAAGAATCTTCGAACCTACTGATAAAATAAAAATAATAACAACCCTGGCAAAAATTACGGCTCTATACGTTTGACCATTCGTTTGCCAATTTCTGGTGAAATTTTTACCAGGGAAGTTACGAACAAAAGTACTATTCGAAAATAGTTCCAAATTAAACCTGAAATCAACCTGATACGAACTCTTATGAGACATTGCAATAATTTAGCATCTACATGTTCTCGATATACTACGAAATTAAATAGAATCTCCTCCAGTAAAAAAAAGAAATCTCACCTTAGACTTGAACATGGGATCACCTCCATCTTCCAGAAGCAATTTCAAAGTGGCCAGGTTACCGTGACTAGCGGCCACGTGAACGGGCGTTTGTCCATCATCTGTTGCTAAATTAGGACCAGCGCCGGATTTGAGGAGCATCAGAGCACACCTGTCGCCATCCGGGACTCTGGCAGCTATGTGAAGCGGCGTCTCACGAAGTTTTCCACCTCGGACGTGCACCTCCGCACCGTAACCCAAGAGAGTCTCGACAACGGCAGGCTTCGCACTCTCCACAGCTATGTGTAGCGCCGTGTAGTTGTCGTTCGTTGTTGCGTCGACCTTTTTTTGTTTATTTCGTTTTCAGATTTTTAGTTCTTTACGCACTTTCAATTGAGGATCTTGAGATCACGGGGGGAAGTTCGATTATCTGACTTTATGTTATCGATCGGTACTTTGACACTTTTACATTGTTTCAGTGATCAAAAGTCCTCGGTATTTTAATTTCAATAATAAGTCGTTAATTATTTGCAAAGTAATCAACAATTGAATTAAAACGATCTACAAATATGACAAATACAGGTATTTTTTATCACAAACTAAAAAAGTTTAATCGATCAGAAAGGTTTGACAATTGTAGATATATTGTTTGGCAATAGAAATACTCTTTCTTTGTGAACCAGTGAAAAATATTGTTTCTCTAATCCCTTCATGAGATAGTAAATACATGAATATTAGGAATTTTAGTCAGTGCATTTACGCTATCCGAATAGGGAATAATTTAGACTGTTGACTAATGTTGACTTTATAAAGACAGTCAAGGCATTATGCGTGTAAAATTAAGAAAGGATAAAAATCTTGAAATTCCAGCGTACGCATGACGCGTAATTGAAATTCCGATAAGACGAAGAAACGAACATTACCTTTTCTCCTCTCTGTAAGAGCGTACTAATGATGCCGACGTGACCGTATTTAGCAGCCGTGTGTATAGACCTCGCACCCTTCTTGTTCGGCATGTGTAGATAGACCCCTTTCTTAAACAACATCGTAGCGCATTCCGAGTGTCCGTTGAGCGACGCTATGTGCATCAAAGTAGAGCCGTCCTTCGTTCGCTCGAAAATGCTGGCCTTGAATTTATCAGCTAACAACTCGATAATAGATGCGTGTCCGTTTTCAGCAGCCAAATGCATAGGCGTCCGATCGAGATGATCGGTTATGGCAGCCGAAGCCCGTACGCCGTAGAAGTACTTGACCAAAGTCTCGTCACCCTCGGCACTCGCGATGTGCAGTGCCGTTTGACCAGAGCCCTGAACAGTCGTACAATCGCATATATAGGGATAATAATCGCTCCTTTCGGTATGCCTATGTGCTTTCTCGAGAAAGCTCGCGCAGTGACTGGCGCAGCAGCCTCGGAGAAAAACAATTTTCTCCGCGTTGCTACAGAAGTGCAAGTAGGTGGTGCGTGCGAGCGTAAAGAAATTTAATGGCTCGTGTACGGAGCTGTTCGTTTGAAAATCATTGGGAACGAACGTAATTCGAGCGGTACCCAATTACCGGGCTTCGACCGGTTAGTTCATTGGGAGTAACGATATAATCAAAGAATAACTAAAGTGTAGAGAGACGCGTGTAACTCACGTTTTGCATATCGACCGAGGCACCATAGTCGACCAGTATGCGGACCATGTCGACGTCCCGGCGACGCGCCGCCAAGTGTAGCGCCGTGTCGCCCGTGGGTGTCGTGGCCTTCAACTGATCCGGGGCCTGTTGTGACAACAGCTCCCTGCACATCGACTGGTTGCCTGCCTCCACGGCCAAGAGGAGCGGGATTTTACCTTTCTGCAATGATTTTTTTATTTTTATTTTTATTTCCTTAGGTTTGTTAATGGGACTTTGGAACGATGATTTTTTTATAGAATTCAGTAGTGAATTTGCAATTTTTCAATCAACGCACATTATCATTTTTAAACAGTTCATTTACACTTTTTCTACTATTTTTAACGTATTCGTTTTAAAAATAAGAACCGAACATATCGAATGAAAATGTTAACATACTTCTAGTAGTAGCCTTCTCCAGTGATGTTTGATTTTATTTCTTGACATAATTAAGATTGATACAAAAATAAATGCTTTTCTCCTTACAGCTTATCAAAGATTTAAAACTTTTTTCTTCAAACGTCAAAGGACGCAGTTCTTAATAATAATTTTAATTATGCCGTTTGATAAAGTAGAAATTAAAGCTCAACTAAAGTCTGAACACATAAAGAAACTGATTTTATCTAAAAGTGTAAAAAAACGTACGCTAATATTAAAGGATAAAAACAAAACATTCAGTAAATCACTAAGAAAGTTCGCTTTAAAATTCCCTCAGAAATACAAGCATAAAATTAAATATTTTTTTCTCAAAACGACTTCCTACAACCTCAGCAATAACCAAATCCATACCAGGCAATCGATACCCAGCTCTGCAGCTCATCTAAATATAACTTAAAAATAAAACAAACAAACAAACAAACAAAATAAATAAATAAATCGAGTCAAACCTCGAAAGACCACATCACTCACTCGAGCTTCTCCCGCGGCATTCCTAGCAAGGCTTTTCCAATACTTGGCCACACCGGCCATCCTCTTGTTCTTCGAGACAAAATCCGAGGCGACGAGCAACGCAGTCTCCGACTGCTTACTCGTCCTCGGCACCGGCGACTTGGGTGCATGTCTCCCTCGATTCGCCGTAATCGTTGCTTTTCTTCCCGATATTACCCGCGCTTTCTTTATTTCTATAGAGATATACGGACTCCCTTAAGGTATATTCGTCAACGACGCGACGCCAAGAGAAATAGCGAGTCGGACCGCATCGACGGCGAGCCTTGAAACTACTGCGGCTCGAGGCTTTATAATAACGGGATCAAGAGAGAGTGATATATGTATTTCCAAAGCGATCGAATGCCCGAGCCGTTAAGCTGCCTCGATAGCGATTTCGCGCGATGCGCTATGGATGGCTTCTCGTGATCGGAGTTTGTTTGCACGTGGGGGTGCGCGGTACAGGACGCGATTCGGTTGCTTGCATGGAAATGTCTTATTCAGCCGCGGTCTTAGACGTTTCTGATCCGAGTGCCGCTTCGGGAGCTGAGTTATTCTTTTCACTTTTTTTTTCATATCAACAGAAGGGGAGGGGAATCGCAGGTGGAGGGAATATCGTTGCGGGAAGTTCTATCCAGATAATACACTGATCGATCCGAGATATATCGTGTTGCTTCGGTGCACAAGAAATATTGTATATCCGCCTTTTATTTTTTGCACGTATCCCTTTTCACGTTCCGAACGAGCCGAGTGTACTATTTTCCGTGACAATTAAGCCAGGTAATAACTCCGATGCGAAGGTTACGATGCACAGTGGGGTAAGTAGTGTCATCCCGTGTCCGGTCAGACATCGGCGTAGAGCCTCCCCCTAATTATCTGGAACCCAGCATTTTTCCAATTCTTGTACCGCGACAGTCTCGAATCTCTTTGCTCGAGAGAAAAGGAAAAAGAAAAAGCTCGTTGTAAACGAAGACGACTCGCGCGAGCATAGAGAGAGAGAGAGAGAGAGAGAGAGAGAAAGGCAAATTATGGGCATAGGCCGGTGGTGCCAGTCCGCGATGCCGCGCTCTGTCACGCGAGTCTATATATATACATGGCAAGCAGAGAGTTTCGCCTTTAAAACGGACTCGTCGTCGTGAAACGCCGTCGGGCAAATAAAATCCCTATCTCAGCGCCATTTCAACTTTACAGTCGAACGAGAGAGAGCGAGAGAGAGAGAGAGAGAGAGAAGTGTAGTTTTGGATAGCCGACAGCCACGCGATCTTGCCTTAGACATTGTGTTTCATCTTGTTAAACCCGATGACGGTGTTTTCAAGGAGTTTTATTTTTATTTTTCATGGTAAACGATTTCACGTAGCTTTGGTAAAAAAATATTATCCATTGCTTTTTAAATCTTTAATAGTGATTGCTTAAATATGTAAATGAGCTGTCGGTTGAAATATTCTTGAAGTCATTTTTTTACTTCGTACATACGGTTGTTAAAATGACTCAATGACTTTGAGGGAAATAGTTTCTTTTCTTGGAGTCTATTAGAATCAATTATATGATTGCTTGTAAGAAAATTATACATTTACATCAAGATTTTATTTTCTTTTTATTTATCAGACTATAAAAAAAGGAACGATTGGCATTATAATTGGTGAAAATAAAAAGAGTTTGTTTTGATCGATTTTTTGCATTTTATTTTAAAATTAGTCGCTGATTCGAGTTGTAATATGTAATTTATAGAAAGTTTTTTTTATTTTTATACCGAACCGAAGATGAGATATCTGTCTTTAAGATAGCGATTGTTTATTTTCGAAAATAAAAATGATTTGCTTTTTTAACATTTAGTGTTGTTAAATTATTATATTTATCTTCAGTTATTAATTCGATGCATTAGTTCGATAACTCAATTAGCTGTGGTTTGGGATAAAAGCTCGATTACTATTTATTAATTATTTTACACAGTACCGTATGTCACGGAAATAGTTTTCGACCAATTAACGCATTCGCTAACGAAAATACGGACTGTAGTAATGTCGCACCGCACCGCGTCGTGTATATAATTTGGTTACTGCTTAGGTTGTTTTACGAGTTCGTTTTCCCATTTTTTTTTACTGGCGCTGTTATAATGTATGATTATCAGGTTGCTTTGGAAACCTATGAATTGCGGATGAAACTTACGCCGTCCACTTTCATACGGATGTCTCGTCCTGCCGCAGCCAGAAGAACTCGAAGAATAGACGTTGCAGTTCCCGTCTGTCGTGATGCCACCAGATGAACTGCAGTCTGTTGTCTGGGCTATTATGTTCGTTATTACGTTTGCAGAAAACAAAATTTATGTTCTTATCTTTCGTTTGCGTTTCGGTTACGGTACGCTATGTATGTACAAGTTACACTATTTTAACGTCGGTTACACAAAGTTATATTGTCTAATTAAAACCATACGTAATTCTACGACACTTAGATGAAAAGGAGAAGTAAAAGTAATTTCCAACAATGTTATGTACATATAATTCAAAGAAAATAATACTCAATCTACATTCACATGCGATTGGTATACACACATATATATATATCTTAATAGCTACTATCTAGTATACATATAGATGTCGAAAATTAAAGAAAAATAAAGGTTTCTCTAACGATACTTACTTCCTCGTTAGGCAAAAAGCTATTTAGTATATATAATAATATATATGTATTGTGTACAAAATCAAAGTGGAGAGAATACTTGTACACTGAAAAAAAATTGCTTGTATTTAATCAAAATAACAATATATTTACTTGGATTAATAAAACAATATTTTAAAAATAAACTAAAAACTTTCTTAAATCGCATACTAAATTAAAGCCATACGAGAGCGTATCAAAACTACTGTTGCGTATGCAAATATTAATCAGCTTGGATACATTAAAAAATTGTTTGACAATAAATATGCGCGACAATAACTATTTAGTAAATAATACTTTTAAATCTACAATGTCCATATGAATAACGTATATCGGTATATTTAATGACAAATTGACTGCAATTCAAATTCAAATTTCAACATTTACATTCCAGATAAGTTATGGAGATTAAACTCAAGTAAATATTTCCCTAGGACTATTGACTATTTTGAAAACGCGCAAATTCGTTTTCCATTTCAACAATGTTTTTTCAGTGTAGCGAAGAAAAAGACAGAGTCTGGTATATGTATTAGGTCTAGAATATCACGCGTTAAAATTTGTTTCCAACAAGTGAAGAAAAACTTACTCCTCCTGGTGCGTAAGGATCGACGCCACGTTTTGAAAGCAGAAGTTTGACGACGTCCTCGCGCGAGAACATCGCCGAGATGTGCAGGGCATTGTAGTTGTCCTAAAATAAACGCAAAATATTAGTTTGAATTCGCGAATGAAAGACATATTCTTCTTTCGGGAGAAGTGAGAAAAAAAAACTCCTGGTGGGAGTATGAAATAGCGATAAATCATCGAGGTCAGCTACTGTAATGAATGGGCAATACTAAGCGCGTCTGTATATTTGTATAGTTGATATATATACATATATCGTTACATATTGTGCCGCACCTCATTGACATGAAAAATTACCGAGCATTGAGTGCTTTTTTATTTCACTTTTTCAGTATAGCCGAGAGAGTTGTTTCCATCGGTTTTTATTAGTTGGTCAATTGTGCAAGATTGCGCAAGGACTAATTATAATTTTGATATTTTAAAATATACAATAAATTATCAGAAATAATCAACGAATACCCGTGGCTCGTATTCGCATTTAAAACCAGTTATTAACTTGGAAGTATTAAATCTTATCTTTAGCTTCTGTATTCAATGCATGTCCGCTTTTAATCGGTGATCTGTATTCATAGCAAATTCTGCGTTTAGTGAATATTTACTAATTACAGAGTGATGCGTATAATTTTGAATGTAGTGAATGTTCATTGTTTATATAGTAAAAAATCACTATTTCAAATAGTGATTTACGATTGTATAGAACTAACTGATTATACATCGAGAATCGACTGTTTCGAATACGAAAAATCATTATTTGATAGTATGGAATTCACAGTTTAAGCACTTGTTCAATCAGTGTATATTGCCACTTGTAAACAGTGTATTTACTCTCTTTAGAGAGTAAACCCATTCTGAAGAGTGTTTAAATAAAAAAAACACATAACACGTGCCGCGACCAAACGAGACCGATAATAACCGTTGACTTTATCGCGTCGCGACAGTTTTGTTTTTCACAGTAGAGCATTTTTCTTTTAAAATCGAAATCACACGATTAGTCGAAAAGTCTCGATAAATCGATATTCGACAACTAACTCGTGCATTAGCTCGTCGTAGCTGTACGCAAAAGGAAAAGTAATCGTGTGCCCAAAGAACTATAAAAATCAAGCGGCATTGATATCCCCAACAATAAAGCTATAGTCGTTTGATCGCGTGAACAACCCCTGGCCGCAGCCCCTACATGCCCAGAAAAATCAAAGTAAGAGCAAAGAAAAAGAAAAAGAAAAGGGAAGGGCGAAAGACTCACTCGTATTATATACCCGCGAGGTCACGCGTTCGACGGTTATCATCCTGGGTAATCGTGCGCCACTTTTTTTTTCGTCCCACTGGCCGTTAGTAGCCTACTTGTACATAATACACCCTCGTGTAACGCAGACTTTTTCTTTTCTCTCCTTTCTCTACCCCCTTGGCCTTGGCCCTCCTTCACGCAATCTTACACCCCCAACGTATTTTTCCCTTTGAGCGAGTACAACCGCTATAAACATGTACATGTACCATGTGTGTGTCAGTGTGTATGTCTGTGTGTGTGTGTGCTTGCTTGTAGGTGTATGTACAAAGACGCGGATCGCATTACCGGTAAATTTTCGATCGACTTTGAAATTCTTGACCAAGGGCTTCTGATTTTTCCGACAGATAATTTACGTAAGCAAAGAGAGAGAGAGAGAGAGAAAATGGGTACTTACGAGGTTGCGCGCTCCAACGTCGGCTCCGAGTTCGATCAGCCGATCGAGAAAAGCAGTGCGGTTATCTTTCACTGCGTACATCAGGGGCGTCATGCCCGTTTGCTGTGGAGAATTTCGAGGATTTTTTTTTTTTTTTTTGACAGAAAGGTGCAGCAGGTGTTTGAATATGACATTTTGAACGGAAGGGTTGGGAAAATGATTCACGAGGAGGTGCCGAAAAGATTTTTTTTATCTCGGTAATTAATAGAAAGCTATTTTTTTAAGGGATGAGCTTGAATTGAATTGGAAAATAAATATGTATCGATTAGCGAGGAAAATGATTTTATTGTTGTGAATACTGGATTTCATAATTTTTCGTCAGATTTAAAACCATCGTTTTTCATTATACATTTATTTAACAAGTATATATTAGCAGTATATAACGTCATATTCAAAAGAATTAATTATCACAGAAAAAAACCAGTCCCTTTTTCTAAAGTGACTTTATTCCTCGAAGGCAGTTTTAAACTTTCTTAAAATTCTATCGATCTTTACCTACAGTGATTCAAGTGTAAATTCGAGGATTTAAAAACAAAAAATCATTTTTTTATAAAACTTTTGAGACGTATTACATAAATTTTCTCGACGAGGTTGACATTGTCCATTGAAACGCAGGAATTAGGACGAAAATCATGTATTTCTCACGTTTCCATCTAAACTGCCTGCGACAGATCGATAGAGTCTCTGCAAAGATTAAACCTACCTTAAGACATACCGTTAAGAACGTTATTCATATTTTTCACGCTAATCTATTATTTTTTGTTATTTTCGGTATTCCAGTCAAACTCACCATTTAAATGTCATATATTTATATATATCGCATGAGATCGCGCTCGAGCAAGACGTTTTTCAAGGTACAGATTTAATTTTAATACTTGCTCCAAATTACGCCAACATCGAAAGCACATTCTAACTCTAGCAGCGGAGCATTGCAGACGAAATAGAAAAAAAAATAATTTTGATAATTCACAATACAACATTCATAATATTTTCGAAGTTAAAAATATAGCATAGTAAAACGTATTTAACCCTATTTTGATGAGCAATCAGAAGAAAACGCTACGCGATTCTAAAAAACAAATAACCGCAGTTTTATTGTTCTACGTTGAAACGTGTATTTTAAACATAATTTACGTCGTATCGCAATAAAAATAAACGTATGGCAAAATTAAAAAAAAACCGCTTGACTGTACCTGCTATAATACGAATTTAAATATTCTCGAAATTAGACTATCAGTAAACAACATAATTCCAACTTAATTAGCGGAACATTACGAAAGATATGAAAAAAAATCGATAAAAGCTTGTTATCCATAATTTAAACCCATTCTCGAAGTTCCTCTAACCGCAAAGGATCAAATTATTTGTAACTTTATTTTGCTTAAAACATTTCAAGTGTCCTTAAACAAAAGAAAGCAACAAACGCGCAACCAAGAAATTCAATATCCTCGCAATAACACGTAACGCAAGGAATAAAAGAAGAATAATTCGGTAGCCTATATACCGCGTCGGAAAGAAAAAGAACGAATTTCAAGCGTTATCGAAATCACGACAGCCAGTCTAATTACCGGTCAATAAAAAAGAAAAGGCAGCAAAGCAACATCGATCACGCACACGACATCGAAATAAAAGAAAAACGACAATAAAGCCTACCGGATCGGCAAGTCCGGCAAGAGGCTGGAGATTGGCCTCATCCCCGGCGCTCTGCACGGCCTTCTCAAGGGTCTTCAATAGCTGATCGGCAGCCGTCCATTCTCCGCGGGTAGCGACACCGAGAAGTCTCTGGGCCGCTTCTCTCGCCGTCGCACCCGCGGAGCCCGGCTTACTTCCCGGTTGCGAAGGCTCGGCACTCGGTACCCCATTGCTGGCTGTACCGGAGCCCGAGCCGCCAACGCTACCGGCTTCTCCGTCCTTCCCGACTCCACCACCGGCGGGACTGTCCTCTTTCGAGGATGGGCCTCCGACATCGCCGCGTTTCTTCCCCTCATCCTTGCCGATTCCGCCCTTTTTGCTACTGCTCATTATCGGCTGCTTCTTCTTCTTCTTCTTCCACCTCTTCTTCTTCTTCTTCTCGATCTCATCTCACTGCGCGCACTACATGCTTCTGCTACGTATTGTTTCAATCGCGCGCGCGTTCACCGCCGAGAAATGTTCTCTTCTTTTTGTTTTTTTTTTTAAATTTTCGTCTGGAAAGAGCGTTTCTCTCGATGCTCGGCTCTCGCGGTCCGAGCTGCTTCTGATCGGTCTGGCGCGCGCAGAAGGTCCTGGGTTCCCTTGCCGTGATATGCAAAGCCTCGACCAATCGCCGTGCCGTTCGTTAAGGAAACGGTTCGACCCCACCACTGGCTTATGCAAATGCGTCTCTCCTTGCTTGGGTATGTGTGTTTCTAGACGTATTGCTTCGAAGGGTGTGTGTATGTGTGTGTAAAGAAGGTTGCCGGGGGTTGCTTGGCCTATACCACCGACACGCGACTTCCGTTTGAGAGCGGGAGAGAGAGGAGAGAAAGCATCGTAAGCACGCTATATACGTATTATATGTGTGTGTGTATAATGGAGGGAGAGAATAAGCTGCTTCGATTTTCGTCTTCAAGAGTTTTCTTCTTCCTCGTGCGTGTATAAACGACTCTTCGCAAATGCTCGGCCTTTGTACGCGAGAAAGATCGAGAAAATAAAAAAAAAAAATCAGAATGAAATATTGATCTTGACGAAGATCACGTTTTTTCGTCGCAAATTCCTTGACGCATATTCGTATACTCGTGTGAGTATTATGATTCACGCGTTCGCGTATCGTTAAATCGTAAATATGGAACGTCTCCTCGTCTATACGCAGTCAGCGGTGCGATCGGCAACTTGCATGTAGTTTTCTTCTTCGCGGAGTAGATGAAAAACGCTTACAACTGCGATCGATAAAAGTGTCGATAACGCGGTAAAAATATTTTTTGTGTAATCGTCTATGAGGATTTTACTTGAGACGATTGATTATATTATATCAAACGTGATAAGCGATAAATTATAATACATATACATATAAATATATTTGTGCGCGTAGAGCTATCTGTGCTTCGTAATCATTTCATTTGTCCAACACAGTGCATCTGTTCGTCTGAAATTAGAGAAATTGAGCGTCCCGAAAAAATTAAAATACTCGTAATCACCAGAGTGTCTTCAGTACTAGGCGAAATACGTATGATGTGCAAAATAACTTTGATTATTGTGTGGTCAACTGAGCTGTCAGACTGAACTGTTCAGTGCGCTGTGTGTTAAAAGTTACGGAACGATGTTGTCCAGACACAGGATTGCAAAATTCGTGCTGAACCGAAATGTGGATCGAGGTACGTAATAATCGTTTTATTAAGCACGATTTTTAATAGTGAAATTTGTTTTTTTTTAAATCAATTAAAGTAATGAAAGTTTGCTGTGTACAAAAAAAGCTATGGATTTCAAAATTGTATTTTTCTAAGAAGTAAATATTCACTTTGATTGGAAACTTATTTTGTAAAATTTTATTTTTATAAAAGCTTGCTTGGTTTGAGTAAATATTAAAATTTGTCTTTAACCTAGATATATACATATACCGATTTATCGCATGATCTGTAACCTGTTACGTTAGATCGTTATTGCTCTTTTTATTCGAGTTTGAAAAAAAATGTTCGTAGAATCAGAAATTGATCGATCGTTTTTCTTGCTGATTGCCATCTTTTTTGTTCGACTGAATGTACGTTATTACATTTAAATGTGTGTGCTTTATTGTGTAATATTTGAAATAATTGTAGCAGAATTTTTCGCTAAAGAATTATTCTCGCCTTGTGATATAAATATATTTTATAAAATGAGTTCGTCGAGCAGCCTTATCGGTATCTTTACCGATAAGACTCCTGTGAATATTCATGACGAATTATAACTAAAGACGTTTCTCCAGATTACAGACACTCTATTCTGAAAAAATGTCAACACTCTTCGCTGACATCTGCTGCTATTCCATTGAGCGAAAATTCAAACCTATCCTACCTGCGTAATCCAGGCACGAGGCCACTTCTGGAGATGACGATGGGCAATCTTCTGGAAAGAGCCGCGGAAATATGGCCAAATCGTGATTGTATGATCTCGATACATCAAAAATCTCGATTAACCTTTAAAGAACTCCTTCAAAGGGCTGATAAAGTAGCCGCAGGATTCAAGAAACTAGGTCTACGCAAAGGAGATCGGATCGGTATCTGGGGACCGAACAATATCGAATGGCTACTCAGCTACGTGAGTGCTGCTAGAGCTGGTCTCATAGTCGTCGGAATAAATCCGCTCTATGAATTTGGAGAATTGCATTACTGTTTGAAAAAAATTGGTGCTAGAGCCGTTATTTCGCCTCAAAGTTACAGAACGCATAATTACGCAGACATGTTGCTGACCGCTAAGAAGACTTTACCGATGCTGGAGCACCTTATCATCATTGAAGATAATCACGTGACGTTAGTTCTTTCGTATAGTAATTCTGGGATTCGCGATAACGTTAGTTATTTCGTGCTGATACTGGGATTGGAAAAAAATTTTGGCATTAATATTTGGGATTAAATAGTTCGTTTTATTAATTAGATCGAATCTTTACTTATGAAAATCTTCATTCAAATATTCATTCTGTCATCGAATGAGTAACGGTGTAACGGTGAGTATGAAGACCGAATACTCTTTTCTCCGGAGCTTGGTTAATAAAGCCCTGAGACTGGAGTTGCATAAAACTTTGTACAATTTTTTTTATTACTCGTCAACTAAGTGAAATTTACTCGTAAGCTAGAGTGAAACTAAAATATCATCTATGCATACGCTATTGGTTAAAATACTCATTTTTCTAGTTAATTTTTCACCAGAAAATCTAGAGTGATTTTTCACTCTGGAACTTATAGTATAATTTAATAAAGCTATGCATACATATTGCAGCAACGTAAAAAAGTCATCAGAGCTTAAATTCTTAAATTGTTATCTGCGTGAAATGCCAATTGCAATATCCATAAAGAATTGATTAAATTACTTGTTATCTGAGTGAATAGTTATAAAGAATCATGATATCTCAGTAAATTTTCAATTTTTTACTCTGGTGCTTGAAGGAAAAATGTTAGAGCTGGGGTAAGAAAAAATTGGGCTTATCATATTCAAACCTACGTAATAGGTTTTTTAAAAATATTTTTAAATATTTTTCTGAATAGGCTATAATTAATTGTGGAATTCTTATTTTCAATTTCGGGTTCTTCTAAGGCAACGATGTAGCGATTTTTATCATTGACATTCTCCGAGAGTGAAATTTGCGACTGAAATAGATTAATTGCCGCTCGAAAAATTCAAGCGCTTTTATAGTTCTAGGACAATTCCAGCATCTAGGTTTACAACCACAATAGTAAAATAATAATAAAATAATATTATTTTTCTTCTGAATTTTGACGCACTACAAGAAATGTTAGTACTTGCCTACGAATTGCTTTGACAATGACATTTTTAACAAAATCCTACGAACAATTGTGAACTGCCATTACATCAGCAATACAGCATATTACGAAAACATACGTGAAAAGTACCAAATTACCAAAAAATTTGAAACAAAAATAAAATATTCATCGAATCACTGTTAAGTCAAGTAAACGTTCACGCTGTTTCCTTCGCTGAAAACACGTGTCAAATAATCACTCCAACCCCTTAAAAGTGAATGAACAAGAAAGTTCTACACCGAGTAAAAACTAAACAAAGAACAAAAAAATTCCTTCACAATATGCGTGAATATATACAGTAATAGGCAGTATCGCGTGATCGCACGATTGAATTAATCCTTCCCTTTTCTCTCTACACCCTTTTTCGCGCCGCGTAAAGATTCTCCCTTCGGGTTGACTTGGCTTTCGAACGAAGACAGAGCAATAACAGCAGCAGCAGCTTTCAATCCCCACCCTGCATCACGCGGATATATTCATGAATATCGCGTGACGTCTGCTTTGAAACTGACGTTGTAGGAATACAAGGGAGGAAAGGTTGTTATTTCGGTTATTCTTCAGGGTAGAAGTAGGTTAAATGAATATTCGATCTTCGCCGCGGTCTCTAGCTACCAAACAATGCGAGACATTTTTTTGTTTCGAGTAATATTTTGGTGCTTTGGAATTTGTATTCGGCGATACAGTTGTCCATCCCTGGTCGAAAATTATAGGGATGACACAGTGTGGTTGTGGGATCGAGATTTTTTTTTTTTTTAATACGGGACTGATTGATTTTTTTTTATACTTCATCTGTTTATATATATATTTCGTCGTCGTATATGACTTACTTTCGGTATGTTAAAGTTACTAATGTGGTTAGTATTGTGTTTTTGGTTGGCTGTGGTGTTATTTACTGTTGTAGAAATACACATTCAATACGTGACGTAATTAGATTACACTAAGATTACGCAAGATGCGTTTACTTGAAGTATAAGGCACTGAAGTTGCATAGATCAAGTTGTCTCGGTTCTCAAACCAATGAATCATTTTGTGTTATTTTCAGCACTTAACTCAGATTTAGCCTCTTCAATTGCTCTAGAAACTAGTTTGGATGGGTTAATAGCTCGAATCAAGCTTCTTGAGAAAATAGCTCGTGTCTATGAGTAAAAATTTGTCTTACCGAATTCGAAAGAAATAATGATCTATATGTTATAGAAGTTACAACTTACGACTTTAAATTACAGTATTTAAAAAAAAAGAATCGATTCGAACTAAGGACGGTAGTTTTAACTGTTTCGACCAATTTAGAATAATAAATAAAAGAAAGCTACTCAGATTTTGACCTACTCTAGAGCATTAATCATTGTCACATGGAACGTCAAAACCGAAACACACGAGGGATTCTAAAATTACCACATTTTTTTTTATTATGAAACTATCTTGCTGTAATGCTCTACCTTTTCACGAAATACACAAGCTAGTCCGTTTATCTTCTGAAAAAAATTTTAAAAATCTTTCTCTTCGATTTTGCTTTGCTAACACGCGTAGAATAGAGCTGAATCTATGCGAATACTTAATTTCATGCGACTTAAATCGAATGGTGACGGTTTAGTAGGTCATTTGCGATTTAAATTTCTTCGATTTACAGCATAAACGCTAACATTATCTAGCTTAATAGCTTCGATTTAACTTCTACAAAGAGCTCGAAAATTTATGTACGCGCGATGCAACGCGTCACAACTTATAATTCGAATCTTTTATAAATGAAAAAATATAGCTCACGATATACACACACAAGGTTAACAAAGTCACTTTTTGCCGGTGTAGAAAAAAAAAGTTTGTTTTACGTATAGAAATCCCATCACTCCCTAATCATCCCTAATTCATTCCGATGCGTCAGTTCGACCTCCCTCGCGACTATAAGATCGATACCATTCATCAGGAAGAGCATAGAAACTAGATTAAATGCACATCCGACCTTAGCCAACTTTTGCCTCGACAATTCCTTTCTCAACTGTAATCCACCCCCCTTTCACCCCTTGCATTGTCCAATGCACGGATATTTCAACCTTCTCCAAACATTGTGCACCAATGTCATTGTGTCTCGGTGTATTTTACATTTTTTTTTTGCGATATTATGGTTAATGTCTCTGGTTATAACTATACGTACAAGACGCGCCTGCTCATTTTTTTTTTTTGCTTCATACACGTCTAATCAGGGTAAAAGCTTTGATGCATCCGTTAATTATAACCGCGCGAGGCTATCGGGCGATGCATTAGCCTTATGGTTTTCGATGTGATGCGCGGTCTTTTTGAAATTTATGGATCTAACTCTGTCTATATGTGTACACGAATATACGTACATGTCTATTCATCATTTGTGCAGAGGAACGAGACGATTTTGCGATGTTGAGAATCTTGCGGATAGAAAAGAAGTGGAGTTAGTGAAAGAGGAACAAATGGAAATCTCGCCGTTTAATGGGACGAACATTCAATTCACTTCCGGCACGACGGGGAATCCTAAGGCTGTGTTAATTTCTCACAGATCGTTGGTCAATAATTCTAGACAGGTGTGGCAATATAACAGTTATAATATGTGATACCAATGAAATTTATTTGCTTTCTTGATTTATGAAAAAAAAAAATCATTTCTAGGGTGCAACGAGGATGGAACTCGTCACTGGCAATCGGAAAATCTGCCTTAATGTCCCGTTCTTCCATGCTTTTGGTATGGTAATGGGTATCACGACAATGCTTCACGGAGGATCTACGTTAGTCCTCGAGAATCCAACTTTCAATCCGGTTAAATCTATTGAGGCTGTATTGGCTGAAAAGTGCGATGTTGCCTATGGCACTCCAACCATGTGGGTGAGTTTCTCGTTCATTTTCCCTCTTAAACAATCAGAGCATTTGATTCACTCTTTATTCGAATGAATGGCGATATTATCCATATAAATTCTAACGGAGAGATTGCTAGACCTGTGTAGTGAATTTTTTAAATTAGAATATACTCTGTGATGGTAATGATTGATTAGAATAAAATAAAAAAGTCATTTAAGCTTGTGTTAGTTCGTAAAGAGAATTTGCAATTATTCTCTCGCTGATCTTTGAATGTCTGCAAGAAACAAATTTAATACTATTAGAAAGCTAAACTTTATTTCTTAAAAGTATGTTAAAGCACATTATTTAATAAGACCTATCAGAAATTAATGTTATCATTCTGTGCATAGATTTCTTAAATTTAAAGCTCAAAATGATGTTGTTTCTATGCCATGTAGAACTATTGAATTTATTTACTTATTTATCCAGAGTAAATACAATTACATTACCTGTAAGTAAATCCCAAATGTAAATAAATGGGAAAGATAATTTCTGTTGGCGGGTCCGGATTAAATTACATACATATATTAAAACTAAAATTAAGACTATATTATCATTATTCTTTTAAATCACAATTTTGCAAACAAAACGGTTCTGTGATAAATGTCCATAATTACGGATTTATTTTGTAATAAATATATTTGCTTACAATCCTTATTATCCATTTCTCCGATAGTGTGTTTTAATAATTTATTACTATATAAATATTTATATTTTTCATTAGTCTTAGAATGGAAAAAACATCATTGTGGAGATTTGTTTTTTAGACAAATTAAATTGTTTATACCAAGATGATACGTGGATTAATTTCAATTCGACATCTCTAAATGTCACGGAAATAATATCATTTGAGCTTTAAATCTTTAAAATCAGAACCAAATTTAAAGAAAATTTTATGCTTAAAAGCAGAGGAAAGAAATCTTGATGTTGTAGTAACAAAAAATCGGGATATTATTACTTTCACACTACAAATTCAAACTACATATCTTGCTCCTGTTTGTAAGAAAATCTTACGCAAAACACTTTCAAAAAGTGAATATACACTCTAGCTTGAAAAAGTAAAAGCTCAACTATATATACTGAAATTGACCAATGCCACTTTCACAGAATGGAAATTCTCTCTTACAGAATAATTTTTATTCCAAAATTCAAAGCGCATATAATATATCCAGTATCAATTTTATACATTTTAGAGCGGCATGATTGACGTGCAAACTCGGATGGGAGTCAAGATCGATACACTGAAGATAGGAACTACTGGAGGAGCACCTGCTTCGCCGAACCTGTTCAAACGAGTGAGACAACATTTGGGGATAGATAAGATTCAGGTATCTGTGATATATCAAGCGTAATTTGTTTTCTAGTCCTATAGAACCATTATTCCAGCCTTTTTCGCCATAGCGTCTTCATTACGGTTTTACCTGAGTTAAATTCCAAAAATAATACGCAATGGTTTATTGGTCATAGAGAGAACACAGCTACATCTAAGTTACTAACTTATTTTGCTTCAAGTATACTCTCGCGCAACGCGTATTCTTTAATATAATTTTTCATTTAATTATTAGATGTACATACACGTGACTTTATTAAAATTTAATTACATTAATTGAGCATCTCCGTAAATCGTAAAAAGTAATTATGAGAATCAGAAATATTATTTACTTTCATCTAAATTAATATCCAAATAAACGTGATAAGATTTAAGATCAACGAATAACTACAGACTTTTTTCGCATTATTTTCAAAATCTATCTTACACTGGGCCCCTCAGTTAAGCAGACACAGTAATATCGATAATAATAAATTATTAATTTAATTATAGAAAGTAACATATTAGTCAGAATTTGATCAATGCGATCGATCGCTAACTGTCGATTACAAATACGCATTCAGTACTACGGTAAGACAAACGATCCAAAACCCGCCAATAACATAATAGCGATTCATCACTACTAAACTCCCGAAAATACCGCCACACATCGTTAAACGTGGGGGTATTTTGGGAATTTTAGTAGCTTTGCAATAGGACCCTACAATCGAGGTGTGCAATCAGTCGAAAAACCAAAATAGCTCCCGTCTCGGAAATTACTCGCTTCAGCGACTATCGACTAAAAGAGTTTAGCAGAGGGTTAGACTAGAGGTCACTGACACGCATTCGCTGCTTATCTATGCACATATCTCTCGCCAACTACGCTCACACTCTCTCTCTCTCTCTCTCTCTCTCCCACTTTCAGCTGTGCTCTGAGAGACCGAGAGTGATGAACGATCCACGTGAAATAAGAAAAAATCAGACCGTTGATTTTGCGCTCGATTTGAAAAAAAAACTCTATTAATTATATACGCGAACCGTGACGACGTTAGCCATTCCTTGCGTGTGGATTTTTCAGAGTGTATACGGCCAATCGGAAGGTACAGCAATCATCAACCAGTCGCTTCCTGACGACGCCAATGAGCTCACGGAGACTACCGTTGGATACATTTCTGATCACATTGAAATTAAAGTTTGTTGCTCTTAATGCTTTCATTTATTATCATTATATTTTATATACGAGTCATTCTCTGACAGATCGACCGATTTTTTTGAACCTTTTTAAACTACAGTCTTGCACTGTATTTACCTTAGTGAATTTTTTTAGATTTTTTTTGTCAAGGTTTTCTATGTTACAGTATTTTCAGCCAATTTTTAAAATATGAGAAGCTCAATATTCAGTTAGATCATGATTCCCAATGTATATCGATACATTTGAAAGTATTTTATTTGTAAAATTTGTTGAAAAAAAAATCTAAAAAATTCATGAAGGTAGATGCAGTGCCAAACTAACGTTTAAAAATTTAAAAAAAATCCCGGTCAATCTGTCAGAGAATGACGCATACATGCATACATGTGTCATTCTAACGATTATATATAATATATGTGTGTGCTTGTGTGGGTGTCTGTGTATAACTAAAGAAGCATCACTAATGAAAAACTGAGAAAATGAGAAGGGAACTTAAAGAAAAATGTCGTACCCTAAATAATTAGGATTTGTTAAAATTGCTTTTCTTCGTATCGTATCGTGATGGAAAAATTGTTCTAGTCTAAATATTTATAAAAGGAGAAATTATGCAAATTATTTTCATTGTTCTGTTCGGCTTGTTATCGAGTTTTTCATTAGTATTGCGTCAGTAGGTCACAAACGCTTGAGAAACGCGCTGCTAAATATGAAAATTGATAATGCAGTTTAAAGATTTACCAAAACTCATTTTCTTTTATAAAAAAAACATAACGTAACAAAAAAAATGTTGGTAGCCAGTAAATAGATAATTCGATAAATGATGACATTTTAATACTTCTGAGTGCAGTAATAGAAACAATGTGACGAAATTAGCTCGAAAGCAAATAAAGAAATAATCCATTAAATCTGTGACACTTAAGTATTTACGAGGATGAATAATAAAAAAAAATATATCTCGAAAAAAATTATATCAGCCTATATGTAGGTTGTAGATGAGAACGATAACATGGTTCCTTTCGGCACACCAGGAGAATTATGCACCAGAGGCTACAATACGATGATAGGCTACTGGGACGACGAGGAGAGCACTAGACAAACTATAACCAAGGATCAATGGATAAAAACTGGCGACCAATACATCCTTCGAAAAGATGGATATGGAATCATCGTTGGAAGGCTCAAGGATATGATCATCAGAGGTGGCGAGAATATCTATCCACAGGTAATATCTGTTTCAGGTTGCTCTTTTCAATTTGGCATTTAATAGTTCATCGAAACAAGAATTACCGTTCAGAAATAAAAAATACAAACGTTATGATTAATTCCCAATTATTTTCGAAGTAATTTTTCATTAACTTAAAATTTATTCTTCAAAAATTTTGCTCTATAAAACCATATCTGCATTTTCAATCGACTTCTCATTATCGTATTTATTTCTTCTTAAAAACATCCATTTAGCTTATAAATTCACTTTAAGGTGCATATTTTAAAGTTATTTTTATCATTACCATCAATAACAACGTCGATTCGCCTTCATTTTTAATTTAATAATAATACTTAGATAGGAGTGAAAATTAAATTTCGTAACTTTTAAATTTAGTAAGCGTCTAAAAATGCACGACAAAAATTTGTTTATCAAAAAAATGCCTTTGTTTGTCCTATAGGAAATCGAGTCGTTTTTGGAATCTCATCCATCGATACTAGAGGTTTATGTGGTCGGCATCTACGACGACATGTATGGGGAAGAATTATGCGCCTGTGTTCGTCTTCAATCTGGAGCTAAGCTAGGCGTTGAGGATATACGGAATTATGCCAAAGGAAAAATTGCCAAATTTAAGATACCGAAATATATCTTCTTCAGAGAGGAGTTTCCAAAAACTACCAGCGGGAAAGTTAAAAAATTCAAACTAAAGCAGGAATTGGAGGACAGTGGACTCGTGCCAAAACAGCCGCAAAATTGATTTTTTTACAGAATTTGACGTGTGTATATTATTATAATCGTATTCGATTACTACTGTATTTTAACAGGTTTGCGTTACTGTAATATGGTTAATAAATAAAAATTACAAGCGATATAATAATCGACTGTACAATAACATTGTTTAACGATTGAATTTATAAAAATATTTATTTTGAGGTTCGTCGCACATCTGACGTTCGACGATGTCGAAGTGCATTGTAAGAAATGAACTTTTTATATAAATATGTAAAATTGTAAATAATATTATGTGTAATAAATAATGTTAATAAACGATCTTTTATACACTTGGATCAATCGCCTATATTACTTCATGATACAAGCGATTAATCGAAAATTTTAATTTAAAATACTTTCAATAATGTAATTTTAATTTCGAGGTATGAATTTCACTATCCGCAAGATTAAAAAATAACTAATGGATAGATTGAGATCAAACTTGGTAGTAATAATACTCTTTTTCGTACGAATGAATGGATTCAATATCGAATTCGCAGAAAAAATATTAAAAATCGAAATTGGATTTTTCAAGCAATTATTAAAAAAAAATTAATTCACTTTATGATTCCTAGATTCACGCGAAAAATAGTATATCAAACAATATTTCTACCAAATTTCACGTCAATCCATCTACTATAGTTACTATTGAATCTCACGATTAATTGAACTTTTTTAATTAGTCATCGAAGATACTTAGGAGAAATCCTAGACCTTTTCAATCATATAAACGACATAAATATTGCAATAATTTTAATGACTACATTATTGAAAATATTTTAATTATTAGTGTTGCTCCATTAAATCATAAAAATTATGATTATCTGCTTACAAAAATGAAAAAAAATAAATAAATCAAATGAACACGATTAGTCTGACATTTGGCAACAGTCAGAAATACCATCCGCTCAATCAGTTTGAATAAGAATAGACTTGAATCTTATTTATCAATAAAGTTATAAACAATAACTAATACTAATTATAGCGAATTTTTAAGTAAATTTAATTTTTGTGTATAAGCATAAACATTTATTTCTTTGCTATAATCCAAATCATTTCAATCACTGCCTTTCAGAAAAATTAAGCTTTGTATATTCAAACTGAGAGTCGTTGGAGCTTTTTAACTTCGCCTCAAAAATTAAAAAGAATTTTCTTAATTCTACAATAACTTATATTAAATTATTTTGTAACTTTAAAAAATTTCTTAAAAACTTACGACATCCTGTAATGAGAAAGCTATATTTAAACAAAAAAAAATAAAATAAATTGAAATACATGATCGTTCGATGACACGTATGCGGATTCGAATATCCGGCGCCTATCCGCAAGTACAGCAGACAATGTGGCGCCGCCACGACAATTTCCAAGATGGCACCGACCATTGAACACGCGTACACACAAAACAGGTATAAAATAAGTGACAACTGTGCCAGTATTTTTCTCAAATATTTCATGCAAAAATAATCTCCAAAATGTTTACCATCAACACTGTGTTATAACAGTGTATTTTATTATTTTAATATATATATATATATATATATATATGCATATATACTCTACTTTTAGTACATAATAACATTTATCGCTATGTCATCGTTTTTACGAGACGTCCTCGTCATCGAAGGTAAACAAATATGTGCAACAATGCAATTGAAAGTTCTATCTTTTCGATCTATTACTTGCCGCAGCTCGTATATTGTATTTGTACATTTTAGACGGAAAAGGAAATGCTGCCTTGCCTGAACAGATAGAAACCATAAAGAAGGAAATAACGAAATTGAAATCTGTCATAAATGAATTTATGAAGGATAAATATTCCGAATTGGAACCAGATCTAAAGCCAGATGAAATATTGCTGGACAAGAGCGAGAAACTGGTCAGCGATATGAGACACCTGCAAAGTCGTATAAACGAGCAGGTAATTTGCATAATCGATAGAGATTGTGTTCTGGAACAACGTTCGTTGACTTGGTTTTTTTTTCAGATGAGAGCTAAATTATTGACATCGTCCAAAGAATTGCAAACTCTTTCTCAAGAACTGAAAGAGCATAATTATAGTTTAATCTTATCGAATCAACTGCTGGAAATACATAGAGCTTTTGTGTCTATTGAAAATTACAAAAGTAATAAAGATGATCAATACACGACTGCAGCAATTACGTTGGTCAAATTGCACAGACTTGCCATTGAGAACAACTCGGATATTAGACAATTAAGTATATATGAATCGATAAAACACGAGTATCATACCGTGTACGATAGTTTTATCAGTGAACTGACAGGTTTGTGGCATGAAAAAGTTTTATGGTGCGATGAGAAAGAATCCAAAAATACTGTTAGTTTGCAAGTACACGGCAATTCCGATGAATTAACAGATATTACAACTGCACTCCATAATGTAAATAGGTTAACAAGGTGCATCGATGCTTTATCCTCAAATTTGTTATTGCATTTTATCGATCCAATAGTTCATTGCGAATGTGTAGTTGATTGTACTGACAGGAGTTTCAGTGTTCAAGTTGTCAACAAAAAAAGGACTCCAGAATACAAATCTGTGTTCGAAAATCTAAAATTATTCTACAAGTTTTTACATCAGCATTTTAATATTGAAATAGAGAATCATCTTTTTATGGAGAAGCTGTCTTCTCCTCTCCTCCAAGAATTTTCACGTATTTTAACAGTGGGCTGTATTTCTAAAGTAATTCCTACATCTACTTCGGAATTAGAAACTTTTGAAAATATTGTAGTGGAAATCCAGCAATTTCAAGACTACTTAATTGAAATAAAATTCATTACTGAGGAGCAAAAATTTTTATCAAAGTACACAAATAACATTGACAACTTGTATATTGACAAGAAGTGTGAAAAACTGCTAGAAATGGCACGAAATATCATGAAAAAAGATCTTCATGATTCCTTTAGATACAAGACAGAACCGGTAGAAAAATTAACTTTTGATGAGGATCATACAACTATCATTGAAAGAAAATTGAGCAAACATACATTTTCTTTGCCTGAGTGTCAAATAAGGTATTTACTTTAGAGTCGAGTAATTTATTGTAGTAGACCCATTTTAAAGATTTATTTTTTTCAGTAAAAGTGCACACGAAATATTATGTCTTGTGGAAAATATTTTGGATGGAGCCTGTCAGAGTTCTGAGAAATATGTACCGAGGCTATTTTATATGACTAGAAATATTATAGAAATGTATGCAGCTTTGATTCCAGAAATCCACAGGTCTTTTTTAGAAACTATACCTCAGCAAGTTGGTAAGTTTAATATTAACATTAATTATTTTGAATATTTTTCACATTTTAACTAATTTATCTTCATTATAGCAATATTTCACAACAATTGCTTTTATCTCGCTCACCATTTGTTAATGTTAGCACATAAGTACAAGAAAAGAATGCCAAAGCTTACACAAGAGTTTTCTCTGATCTATATAGATCAAGCTCTGTTACTTCGACAAGTTGGTACTGAATATTTCTTGAATCACATGAAGTATCAAAGAGATATTGTTTTTGAAATCTTACATGAATCAGGTACGTTAGTTGTGAAATAAATGTTTGTTCTGACAATAAAAATAAAATCAATTTTAAATCTAGGTTTATCCTTAATTGGACAAATGCCAGAATTACCGGTGACCACAGAACGAGCTTTAAGACAGTGCATTAGACAATTAGAACTCTTAAAAACAGTATGGATAGACATATTGCCGATCAAAGTGTATTGCAGAGTTCTCGGATGCATTGTGAACGACATGGTGGACGATATTTGTGCGAAACTGATAAATATAGAGGATATTCCAGCAGACATTGCTTCGGAATTAGTTACACTTTTTGACATGGTCGTTAAAAGAATTCCACAGGTTTTTCCAGTACGTTAAATACTTTATTATATTGTTTTTTGTTGTTGTTAATTAGACTTACAATTTTTGATTATAAAACACATAGCTGAACACCATGATTTCCTGAAATTAATGTTATTTTAATCATCAGTGTATCTCAAAAAATTTCCTTTCTTTTGCCAGGAACCAGCATTGATAGAACAACACGTTCAGAAATGGCGAAAATTAAAGGAATTAATCATAATTTTGGGAGCATCTTTAAAAGAAATAGAAGAAAGATGGGCGGATGGAAAGGGTCCACTTGCGAACGAGTTCTCACCTCAACATGTAAAGCAGCTTATTAGAGCCCTTTTTCAAAATACAGAGAGAAGATCCAATTTATTATCTAAGATTAAGGAAAAGTGATACTACTGTAGATAATGAAACTTTCTTGCATGAGTATTTAATACTTACGTGATTGGTTTGACTTGTAAATATGAGCGAGAAAAGATTTTGTTAAACGAATTTGTACGTATATTATAAACGCAGTGTAAGATTTTTATATGGTCAATAGATTATTGTTAAAGTTTGAAAAATGTATTATTATTTACTGAAATTCTTTTCAGAGTTTAAATTCGATTGTTAATTTTAGCAAAATTCTTTAGAATCCTATGTGCTTTTAGTTTTATAAAAATTATTGTTTTTAATTTTCAAAAATAAATTTTTAGTAATTATCTTTTTATAGTTTAAGAAAATATTTTTAATCAATGTAAAGTTGAAAATGTTTCCCTTCCACACAAGTTTAGTTTTCTAAATAAACGGAGGTAGGCAGGCAGACAGGCAGGGTGGCAGACAATAGTAAGCGCAAAATATTTAATGATATTTTCAATTTTAGACAAATTACAAGAATGTTAAATAACATCGCCAATTTTATCTTACTGTTTTTAATAAAACTTGTATGTTAATTTATAAAAAAAACAACACTTTTCAATTTTACAAAGTAGTCGCCAGACTATCTTTTGCAACGAAAACTCGTTTCGGTTTTGTTTTTTATAAAAAAAATACTATAAATAGTATCAGTATTGTAATAACAATTAATGCATATCGACTTAAGAAGAGAGTTTGTAAAGCAAATACAGTCAAGATTCTAGAATACTATCCGCTAAAGTTATACAGAATCTCATTAGATCAACTTGAATATAAAAAAGACCTTGTAATATAATAAAATATGGTCCTTACACTAAGTAGTCTACAAGTAGCAATTTTATAATGAAATAATTGGATACTCGTTTGAGACATTAGCTTATTATTCTAAATATGGAAGTCGAATATTCATCTTGCTTTAGACTAAGCTTCTTTTTTTGCAATCAGTCTTTATCTGAGTGTTTTCTCATTTTCTCATAATTATTTCACTTATAAAAAAAAATGCATCTTAAATAATTATCTCATGTGCTTTAAAATTGGAATTGTTTAAATTGCGAAAATTATGTTAGAGCACTGATTAATTAATAATGATTGGTTGCATATGTACACGTCGCTGCGAAGATTGGACAGAATGTAGTCGTCGAGGCGGGCGGCGTCGGCCCGCAGATTGGTATGGCAACGTAGCGTAGTTCTTTTACGTGCATTCACGCAGATGACGTTGACTGTGAACATGGAAGCGCAAAATAGGTTTTCTGATTACTCAAATTAATTTCTCGAACTATTGGATGTCGGACGACTCCAGCTGTAGTTGGAGAGTCCTCGAATATTTGAAAAAGCATGAGAATATATATATATATATATATATATCTTTGTTGTGCATGCATTGCGACAAATAGACTTGTCGTACGATTCTTTAGAAGTATTAGTATATACCTTTACAACGAAGGCACTTCAAATTTTCCATTATTCTTATACAATTTTCGTTTGTACTATGGTATCAACAACGAAGGCACTCGAAATTTCTTACTTTTTTTTTGACACTTTACTTTTAACAACGAAGACAAATTAAATGATTATCGTTGCAAGATTATTTTTAACAACGTAGCTGTGTATCGTGAAAACTTGTTAAAAAATTTCATTATATCATATAAAGGAAGACTAGAATAGGTAGATTGAAGATCACAATGTCAACCCCGATAATCGGCACGCATATATGTATATAATAAAAATTAATCTAAGGTATACGTATGAGAGGAGCAATAAAAGCTCTTGGGTCCTCTACCAGATCAAGAGGAATCGTCGGTATAGGACACAACGTAACAGAAGCCACGTAGAAGTGTTTGTTTTTTTTATATTTTTTTAGGTATCGTTTTAATACCTGCCACGTCCAGCCGGGGATCGACTGCGATACCTCGAAGAGCTCGTGTCCTTGCCGCTATAGTAGTCGGTGCCGGCGTCACCGCCGTAGCCGTCCTGCGAGTAAGTATCGCGCGAAGCGTAACCGGCATTCCGGCCACCGTAGCTTTGGCCACCGTAGCGTCCACTATTGCCGCCGCCCCTGCCTGAATAATAGTTGCCGCCACCTCCTTGGTCATAACCGCCGCCACCCCTATATCCACCACCTCGGGAGCCAAAGCCCCCTCTGCCACCACCTCTGCTTTTAAAACCTCCCCTGCCTCCACGACCCCTCCCCCGCGAGATTTCTACCCTCAACTTTGCCCCCATGATTTCGGTTCCATTCATGTTGCTGCAGGCTTCCTCAGCTTCGTCCATGTTGAAGAATTCGATGAAGGCAAAGCCCGGGGGGTTGAAGGCTACCCAGACTTTGTTGAGTTTGCCAAATTTCTCGAACTGCATCTGCAGATCCTCCTTCTTGATACTTTCGTTCAGACCTCCAACGTACACTCGTGCATAACCGTCTGGAGTCATATTGGCAATCTGCAAAAGAATATACTATTAGTAATGCATTATTAATACTTAATTTACTTATGTATTAAAATTATACGTTTGTTTATTATCAGTAAAAGCATTCATAAGAATTACATTATTAATCTAATCTCATTCTGAGTCTATCACACTTAAGTCTTCGAAGGTAGCAGATAAATATGCTTTTATAATTCTTTTAATAAACAATCAATTAGTAACGACTCCCAGTCTTATTAGCATATTTGCCTAATCATTTTGTTCTCTCAAGCACTTAAAAGAAAAAAGAAAAACCATAACTATTCCTTCCGTACGGAAGTAGAACTATGAATAACAAATCTAATAAATATTCATGAAAAATAACTCGTAAAGCAGTCTTCAAATTACACACTACAATTCAATTAATGCAAATCACCGAAGAAGACCCTCCGCACTTTTAGCTCCAAAAAACAAACGGACACAACGTTTAACCACCGAAGCCTCCTACAACCCCAATAACCCACCTTCGACGATCCCTTCGCTAATGTTCCGGAAAAAAAACAAATAATTATCCAGTGTCCAGCCACAGCCCAAGACGTCCGAGAAAGCCCAACTGGCGACAAGTAAACGCGGCGAAGGCGTTCCAAAATGGACGTTGTGTCACGATGCCCGCAAAAAAGCCCGGCCGCAATCCACAACTGCTCCCCTTACGTACAACACTATATTACAAACGAAATCAACTCACCTTATCAGCGACGCTGCGTCTCCGGCTGTGTGCGATACTACGGGTGAGACCGACGACGACGCGAAGAGCGTAGGCGTCCTATTGGAACTCGTTGCGCAAAATCGCGCGGCTACTGCTACTGAGTGCTACTGCTGTTTCGATATAGGTGCGCGACGCGAAATCAATAGGCCCGGAAGGGAACAGCCGGGTCGCGGTGCAGCTCGTCTCCCGCCCCTCTTCTTTCTCTCTTCTCTCGTGCGCTCTTCTCTCCCTGACGACGCGAAGGACCACCCTTTGGACGTTTGCTCATTGGTTGACGAGGCGGTTAGGAACTGTTGGCAGAGTCGGTTGGAAAAATCTTTTTTCATTTTTGCGCATTTTTCCAGACGACTTTTTTCCTAGATTTTAATCCAGAGCCGAAAGACAGATGCAGAGGAAACCGGCTTGAGTGGCTCTTTTGAACCCTGAAGACCAATTGAGTGTCTTCTGGCTGTTGGGATATTGTCGAATGGTTGTTTTGAGCAATCGAAAGGTTAAGTTGCTTTTTTCGTTATATTCGCGGTTTCGCGGTAGAGATTGTTAACTGAAAGCTGCAACGGTGGAAATTTCGAATTGGAAAAGGGACTATTTTGAAAACGCCGGTTGATTTCCGATCTTTCCCGCTATATAGATATATATTTGTTGTAGGAATTTTTAGTACTGTGGATTGGCGGAGGTAACAGTGGCGCCAGGTGTTTCCGATTGTTGAATTTTTTTTCGCCTTTTCAAAAAGGAATTCTTGATTTACCGGTTATGGTCTCCGTTGCTTGAACATAATTATTTTAATTTTATCAACATTTCCGAACTGTACGCCTATTATTGTATTTTACCTATTGAACATATTAATAATCGAACGTTTTTCAAATTTTTCAAATTAGTTCCTAATTACTACACAGTTTGGAACAATTTCACAGAGTATTGTTCAATTTACAGGCTTATTAACGTAATAATAACGTACAATATTTGACCGAATAGCGTTTTCTGATGAAATGATCTTTGCTCTGTCAAAGACAAAACCGTATCGATAAATCACAACAATCATAAAAAAAAACAATGAGAACCTTCAAATGAATTTCGAGCGAACTATAATAATAAACAATTTGATTTTCCCGCCATTCTGCGTACTCTCCCCTCTCTTGGCACTAGAAGACTTCTCTAACCAAGACTTCCGGTACAGTAGAGGCCACAGAGGCAAAGACGACAGTTTCCGCGACGTCCATTGCACGGCTCATTGCGACGATAGTCTTTGTGTATACGTCGCATAAGATTTTGCGTATTAATTTCGAGGTGATGCTAACCGCACTTTTCTTCCCGACTAATCCGACATCGTGTGATAATTAAGTTAACGGTTACGAACGAAAGACGCGTGAGTGAAACCTTGAGAAGTCTGCTTTTGTAGTCTCGACTTTGTGCAATAGTGCGTGTCCCAAAGAGAGGTGCAGCTATAACCCGTCTCTCGTTAAAAGTGTAGCCGAAGATGGCCGACGTAGAGGGGAAAAAGTTGACCGAGCTCAGGGTTATTGATTTGAAGACGGAACTGGAAAGACGTGGTTTAGACAAGACCGGTAACAAGGCTTCGCTTCTCGATAGATTAGCTAAGGTGAGTCTTGGGGAGATGAAAGAGACGATTATTGATCGAAGACTATAGGCCGGATGTGGGTCGGGAATTGGCTATATAACCTTGTTTTTTGACAAATTACTTTGGAGTTGGATTTCGTGGCGGATTGAGTTTACATGTTTTCTTGGTTTGGGATAGAAGTTCTTGGGGTTTCACTGTTTATGATAATGTTTCTACTTTGACAGCGATGTATTTGGTAATAAGATTTTTGTATTTCTGCGATGAAATTAGGTTTAAAAGTATATTGGTTAGTTTGAGGAATTTGTATCGATTGTTGTTTGATTTAGCTTCATTTTGATTTTAGGCACTGATAGCGGAAGGTCAGAATCCAGGTGAAACGTTGATAATACCTTCGGGTGGAGTAGGCAGAGCTGGACCTAAAAAACCAATCGGTATGATTGCCTATCATTGATACTCTTTGAGATATTATTTTTAATGCTACTTTATAACTTAAATGCTAATCAATATTTTTAGATAACACAATTATGATTGAAGATGCATTAGAAACTGACATTTCAAAAGATGACTTTAGCTCGGATTTTTCTGAACAAGATACCATTAATAAATCAATATCGAATGTTGCTGAAACAACCAATGAAGAACTAGAAATTTCGATGCAAGCTGAAGAATTAGAAATGGTATTTATATGATTTTATAAAAAAAACATACTAAGAATAGAATGATTAAAAATAGAATTTGTTTATTATTAACATATATTTATAATAAAAATAGGAATGTCAGGAAACTGAACAAGAACCAATAAAAGAGGCTGAACCAGAAGAATCAAAGCCAGAAGTTAAAGAAGAAGAAGAGCAAGAGCAAGAACAAGAACAAGAAAAAGAAAAAGAAAAAGAAAAAGGAAAAGAAGTTGAAGAGGAAGAACGAATAGTTGAAGAGGAAGAAGAAGAAGCTGAACCAGAGGCAGAACCTGAACCTGAAGTAGAACCAGAACCAGAACCAGAACCAGAATTAGAACCAGAACTAGAAACAGAAAAAGAGATAGATGAAACCACTACCAAGGCGAATGAGGAAACAACTTTTGAAAGCAAACCACCATTTGTTCCTTCAGAAGAGTCTAGTAATATTTCTGCTATCGAAGCAAATGGCATTGATAATGAAGATTCTATTAATTTGATGATCGAGGAAGATGACAAAAGTCTTTTTGTCGAGGAGGTATGACACGAGATTCATTTAATGAACAAATATCAGCGTTTTCAAATTCTGATGTATAATATAATGCTGATTTCAATATTCAATGTAAATAACGATATTTTTTATTTACAGACAGAATCGTGCGACAGGATCAAAGGTAAGTTTCTAAAGTCTGAATATTTTACATTAACGTTTACATTAAAATATTTCTTTAAGTATTATATAATACAAATACTGATATAATACAAAAAGAGTATCTGATACAAACTATTACGTATACAACTTGTCTAAACTGCAGCAGAGAATTTTAAAGCAATATGTATACTAGTAAAAAATATGGTAAAATAATGAAAGTCAAACCGATAAAATAACAAGCAATCAACGAATGGACGTGGTGAAGATTGATGACGTTTTCATTTTGGATTTTACGAGAGAAGGCTTATGCGAATAAGCGCATCAACTTTGGAATCCCATTTCACTGGACATCAATTGATGACGACAACACCCTGTTCAACCATCGAGAGAGATCGAGAGATTCATTTCCAGTAGTTTCATGAGATTCAACATTCAACACAAATTGTTTCCCATATCAACCGAAACTCTGCTGCACAGAGAAACGTAAACCGTATATAAGCGTTAGTCTTTAAGTTAGTTACGAATAGAATATCTTAATGCTATTATTTTAATTATACCTGCCGCCTAGATGCATCGTTGGATTCAACTCAGCGTTTACTAGCTTATCAGAAATTCACACACGAACGCCTTCTCAAATTAACCTTCTTGCAAGCTTGAACAATTCCTCTTTTACAACTCCTTGGATGTCTTAAAAAAACAAAAAAAAAAGAAGTGACCTGTTAAGTTGCAGCCTCGTCTCGCAAGAACCAGCTTGATGGCGAACTTACCTCGTTGCTCCCCAATTACATGTAATTCCTTCGCTGAGCACTCACGCCGCTATGCCGGTTATCCCTTTCTAGTTTCTCTTCTTGACACTACCTAAAGTCGCAGGATTCATAAAAAAAAACGAAAATCGATCCTCTCTGCTCGAGGACTAAGTCATTGAATAATCCGCGAGTGAGAGAAAAAATCCAGTGCGAGTCATATCTCTCGTTAAATGGGCTTTTGCGAGCAAATCAAAAGCGAAAATATCGTTAGGGAAAAAAGTTGAGAGAGTTGATATGTCTAGCCCCGACAGAGAGTGACCGATATGCTACCTTGATTGTCCCAGCAGATGGAGGTGACAACAAGAAGAGATCGGAAGTAAGCAACGACAGCTCGACTAGTTCCTCCAGCAACGCCAGCAACAAGAAGGGAGACTCTAAAGGGAGCGTTAGAGCGGAGAGCGGCATCAGCAGCAAGGAATCCAGCGGAGGCAGCAACGCATCATCATCATCATCTTCAGGAGCAAACACAGCTGCCGGCAACAAAAGCAAGCAGGACGGAGATGGATCCAAGAGGTTGGTCCCACACATTCACTGTGCGCCGAGAAAGAAGGAGAGAAAGAAAGGGAGAGAGAGAGAGAGAGAGAGAGAGAGAGAGCGAGCGAGAAAGAAAGCGAGAGAGCGAGAGGCCTCGTGAAACGAGGATTCTCTTTGATCGGCAAGCTTACAATGGTGGTGATGACGAGATGATGACAACAGATGATAACCGTCGAGTTCTTTTGAACGCTTTTACTTCTGTGGACAACGCTTCTTTCTGATCTGCAAGACAGCGATTCGCTTCAACTGCGCTAGCTGTCGCATACATGCAAGATTTATTTATTCCCTTATACTTTTTTGAAATCAAACTCAAATTTACATACATATATATATTTTATAAACAATATATACATGCATACATAGAAATACGTACGTGTAATGTGGTTACCTATGGAGCTCCGTAAGGCTCCAAGAGTTGCGTAACTTCAACGGGCTGTAATTTTTAACTCTGGCAAATATGTTAATGAATCGAAAACTTGGCTAGCAAGTTAATTATGGTTATTTATAAATGTTACAATTATATACGTATATATTTATATATTTATTTATATATACATTTATATAGCATTGAAAACGGGTGATTTATCTTTGATCGTTGTTGATTTTTCGACTGCATGACGCATATCGAGATGTATCTAACTTCACTTTTATTCTTTCATACCTAAGTGTGAATATTATTGTAGATTAACATATCATTTTTTTCCTATTTGCATACAGCTTATATATACATATATATGATGACGATCTACATTGTACATGTACTAAAGGTTCGATTAAACGCGCTTAACATCGTGTTGTGCCTTTGTATTGTTTTCCATATCATCGGACGTGTACGTAAACGTATAATCCTCGATAAAAGTGAATTCAAATAGATTGAACAATATAAAAACGAGAAACTCGAAGAACTTTGTACAAAGAAGTGAACTGGACTTTTGCTAAGAAGAACAAAGCAGGCACAGCGCTACTGTGGAAGTGTAATGAAAGAAGAGTATCGTAATAACTATAACCGTCATTTACCAATGAAACAATTTGTGTCTAAGCACACACGATAAAGGACCGCTAAAAGTGAAATAACAGAGTAAAAACAGAAAATACACTCAACGAACATTGCCAATGTGCACAAAAAAGACTTTTCAAATGAGAAAGAATTGAGAATTGCTAGCCAAATTTATGCTCTTAACATAATTACAGAGATACTTATTTAGCCTTAATTAACTTAGCGAGTGTTATCTTATTTTTTGATTCGATTAATTAGTTTGAATTCCTAGAATTGCTCTGATTATATGGATTGTTATTTTCAGCGGCGATCTTAGTGGTAAAGGCCTTAAACGCGATGACAAAGGTACATATATTTACTTTCTATTAAAATTTATTCGCGATTCTCTGTAAATAAGAAGAAACTATAAATGATTTGATCATTTTATACAGACAAGAGTCTTTCGCTCACGAGTACCGCTAGTAGCAGAAATCTCTGGGTATCCGGACTTTCTACCACAACTCGTGCTACTGACTTGAAACAAATTTTCTCCAGATATGGAAAAGTCATTGGAGCTAAAGTTGTAACAAATGCAAGAACGCCTGGATCGAGATGCTATGGTTATGTTACTATGTCTTCAAGCGATGATGCGGAGAAATGTATTCAAAATTTGAATAGGACGGAATTGCACGGAAGAGTGATCTCTGTCGAAAAGGTAAATTAAACAAGAACCGTGATTAAGTTTTAATTACTATCTGATGCACCGATTAAATATGTATTTGATTTCGTAATAGGCAAAAGGTGACTCCCAGCAAAACCACAATCGCAAACGTGAAATCCTTACTAAGGTAGACAAGAAGGATGACAAGGAGAAAAAGGAAACCGAGTGCAATGACAAAGAAGAAGAAGAAGAAGAAAAGAATGAGGATGATCTGAAGAACGAGGAAATTTCGAAGGAATCAGAAGACAAAGACATGGACCTATCCAACGACAGAGAGAAGCGTGATACAAGTCAGGAGAACAAAGATGACGGTTCCTTAAAGAACTGTGATACACGTTCGACCAAGTCTAACAGTAAAAAGTCAGACAGAGAACGAGGCAACAGTCGTGAGGACAAAAAGAGATCTTGGGACCGTTCCCGCACTTCTAGGTCCAAGAGTCGAGAGCGTCCTCGTAGAGATAACGTACTATCTTTTGCTAAAATAAAAGTACACTATTTTTATTTTTCTGCTTTTCTTTTATTATCGACGCAGAGGCGATGAATCTTGATTGACGAGCTTGCGGTTTGCAGGAGGAACGTGAAAGACAAAGAGCACGAGAGAAGGAGAGACTAATGCGCGAAGAAAAGCGTCGAAGACGCGAGGATATAGAGCGACAACGCGCTATTGAATATGAAGCAGCAAGATTGGAACGTGAACGTGAAAAGCTACATCTGGAGCGTGAGCAAATCGAGCAGGAGAAGGCGGAGCTACTGCGGTTGGAGCGTGAACGCCAGAAAGTCGAGCGAGAGAAACTGGAGCGCGAGAGGCAAGAGCTAAAGAGACAGCAGTTACGTCTGGAGGAGAATCGCCGAGCACCCCCACCGCCTACGTTGAAGAGAACGTCGAGTGATCGTCGAGATACCAGGGATGTATACGCTGAGCCAGAAAGAAAGAGGATGAATACGGACCACTCCAATCGTAGACGCAGTCCTCAAGAACGGGGTGCCCCTGACCGTAGGGGTGACATTATGGAACGTGTGTCGGATAGACGCTTAGAATCATCAGGAATACCTTCAAGGTACGAAGGTAGACCCAAGGAAATGGGTATACAGAAGCCGTTCCATAAGAGGAACAACGATTTTCAATCTAGAAATAACAGAGACGACCAGTATTCAGATACCAGAGGTGGTAGGGAAGTTATGGTTCGTAGAGATAATCGTCCTAATCAGAATAATATGGATCATAGACCGGGCAAAGAAAGGTTAATAATTTTAAGTTTCATTGCGATTTAATAAATTGGATTTTTAAAGAAAATTGTAACAAATGGATTATTTAATTACGCAGGTATGAACGACCATCCAATTTTAACCGCGATCGTGAAGTTCACCGGCCAGATGACAATCACAGAGGTTCTAGGGATAATCACAACCGCTACGATAACTCCAAACCCAGCAATCCACGTAAGTTGCAGTATTAATTAAGAAACCAACATGAACAAATTTATTCTTAATCCCTCGGTACGTTGCATTACTAAAATTCATATCCAGAAATTAATCGATTTGCAGACAACAATCGACCAACTGGATGGCATTCAGGACCTCCATCAAAGCAATTCAACTCGATGAACAACCGCAATGAACAGTCGGGATGGAACAACAGAGGCAATTCAGATTCAAGGTACACACTGATTATCTATACATGTTACATTTGTTCGTGATGCTTTAAACACCTTTGTTTTATGATAAAATAAATTTTAGGGGTAACTCTCGATGGAACAACTCCAATAACGTCGGAAACAATATGGGAGGACACCCACGATCTCAAATGTACCAAGGTGGTAGTGGTGGTGGCGGTGGCGGCGGCGGCGGTGGTGGTGGCGGTGGACCAAACCAATCGTACAACATGTCACAAGGCAACAGCGGTTCCTATGAAAGATTTGACCCGTACAAAGGTTCAATGCAGAATATGAGGAAGTACTAAATTCCTTTTTAAATCTCAGCACATAATGACGCGTTGACAGTTAATGATTGTCTTTTTGTATCCAGAGTAAAGTACAAATACCTGTAGGTATTTTTTAAACTTGCGATAATCGACGACTACTTACGTGGTCGTAAACTGGGTATAATGATGCGATGTAAGAAAACTAATTTTTTAGTTTACAAATACCTATGATAATTTTGTTACTGAGAGACTTTATTTTGTAATTCTACCTTGAGTAGCTACTCAAATATACGGTTTTAAGCTTTTATTATAAGTCATGCTTTGAATCGTCATGTATGAGGATAATGATATTCACGTACGAGTATGTGAAAAAAAATGTAAAAAGACAGAATTCTCATTGTAGCTATCAACATGTATATTTACGCATAGCATGATTATTAGGCGAGAATCTAAGTTATTTCAATCGCTTATGACACGTTGATTATTATTTAACTTTGTACTTGTTGTCAAAGTGCAAAATAGATACGTTTTATTCACATCGAACGATGTATACAACAATGATTTTTGAATTAAGTAATTAAATAATCGTAAGCCGCGATCTTTAAGTGTAGAATAATCTACGTAATTAATAAACTTCTTTGAAAAAAACTACAGAGTTGAAATTTGTTCTACAGTATAAGTATATTAAAATATGATTTTATTTTTTTTTCGTTAAACTGCTGCGAAATCGGAACAATTCACTCAACAATCTCATCAACGAAATCTCACGCAAGACGGCGCGGGACTCACCTTTCCAAAGTCTGACATCGCAGCAAAAGAAGAAAACATCCATAATGACTGAAACGCCGAAATCGGCGCACTATTTCGAAGCGAGATAAGCGACATATGAAAAAAAAATTCGATTGCGGAACTCGTTACCTTTTCCGATCGTCATGCACAGCGCAAACAGCGAGAATTGAGAAACGCCCTTATCAGCTTTATCTGAGCGAGGCTACGCGCTCCAAAAAAGAAAAGACACATGGTATGGCTCATTACACGAAAAATATAGGGCGGGGAAAAGGGGAGCGAGTGTACCGAGTTCGGAATGCGGACATGTATAGGAGGTGTATATGTAACCATCCGCGCACAGTCGAAATCGTGAAAAAGTATGTGTTCGCAGGTATACACATACACACATACACGAAACCGGCGCCAAATGTGTCATGACGAATCGTCATAAGCCGATCTCGCGCTCACATGAGTTTGGAGAGCTCGCTCCTACGTATATAATATACATATATCTATACTCGTATGTATATCTACCGCGCGCACGCAAGAGTGGTAGGGAACACTTTCCCTTGCGGCAGGGATGGCGCCTCCTCGTCGGGAGAAAGAGAAGGAGATTGCGTCTAAGTGTGTCGAGGTCTTTTCACGGACAGTCGGCCGCGATCGTCGTCGCCGCGCGCGCGCGACACTTCCGTAAACCTCCTCTCTTTCTCTCTCTCGCTCGCAAGTCTTCTCGCCGACACATAGTCCTCTGCATCCTTCGCCTCGCTTCTTCTCCTTCTTTTTTCTCGTTTTTTTTTCTTTTTCGGGAGACACTCTCGCGGTTCCGTCTGTCTGTCTGTCTGTCTGTCTGTCTGTGTGTGTGCGTGTATGTGTGCGTGCGTGCGTGTACGTGTGTGTAATCTTGCGCGAGAGCGCGCTTCTTTCTCCCGCTCGGATGCGCCGAGCAGACAGTTGAGCCCGGTCCGAGGAGAGAAGCACAGTGCACCCAGTGCAAGTGATTTAAGAGCCCGCAAATGTAAGTGAACACAAGTGACGAATTTACTCTCGATCACCGTCATCACATGTTGCTGCCGTCAATAAGAATGTCAACGTCCACGGCGATTGGTGAGTTCGATCGTTTATCCATGGTTATTTTCAATTTTTTTTTGTTTTTTTTTTATTTTACGTACAGGATACGAGCATACACCTTCGGGGTGGTTTTTTCTTTATTTTAGCGGGGTACCGATCTTTCCTTCCGCTTCGGGGGTTTTAGCGAAAATTCAGCGAGCGTTGGTGTATCTATGTATATGCCATATATATGTGTGTGTGTGTGTATAATATATAAGCGCAGAGAAAGCTTCGAGTCCGAATGTTATTTTTTAGAAAAGAAAATAGTCTCTCGGACAAGTGAGCTGGCAATAATTGTCGAAAGAAAAGAAGCCAAGCGCGTCGGAATCGACGATCGAAAGCCCCATTGTGAAAACAAACAATCGAAACCAGTGCAATTACGGTACCTGAATTCGCGCTCCGATTCGCACTCTCGAATGCTCTTAGATTTTCCCGCGCCCAAAAACCACAAGCTGCAATTCCAACGTCCCCGGAATGATTTTCTTTCCAAAACCGATACATACCGATCTCGGCGATTACACGTATACGTATACGGTTGAATTTCGCCCCGATGCATTGAAAAACGCCATACGTACGGGATAAAGACGCAACGATCGAAGAAAAAGATCGGACCGTTATGCTCACGTGCAAAAAGCAATGCAATATCCTCGGCGGCTCGAAATCCATTAAAGAACCGCTCGATGCACCGCAATCGCCACCCGGACGTGTAATATAATAGCGCTCGCGCGCGCGCGTATATAATTCGGAACCGTTGCAACCCCGATCGATCGACCCAAGCGAGACTCTTTCTTAGGACTCTGCGTGTATATATAGCTTACGAAAAATAAGTTTATTTTTTTTATCTCTCATTTACTGTTGTAGTTTATGCGGCAGCAGCTATATGTACACGACTCCGAGAAGCGCTCCGCTGTATATCCGTACATATATATATATATATATAAATCGTATCTAGGTTACGAGGCACGAAGCGTTCACATCACGCGCAAACAATAAGAAAAGAAATCGGAACGATGAAGTTCTTTATGTTTATTGTATTTATCGTTATCATCCTCTCAGCGAACCCGATCGAGTTAACACACCCATACCGATCTCCACAGCAATCGTCACGGATTGGCACTTTCGATTTTTCGGGATGCGCGCGTCGTCGCGATCGTCCTTTCGATTGGCTCTCCCGCGGAGATGAAAAAGCTCGAAAATCACCGGTCCGAAGGAAAAATCAACGCGATCGCGCGCACGGATGAAATTGAAAAGGAAAGAGATCGGCATCAGCTTTCACGCGAGCAATCAGTGTAAATAAAAGCGACCGGTTCCTCGAAATCACTGAAAATCGAGCTCGCACGCGAGAGATAAGAGGCGTAAGTACAAGGATAAGTATAAAGGTATGTGTACGTACGCGTACCGATCCATAGCGCCAATGTATTTCGAATTGAATTTGTATTTATATATAGTATACGAAAAAGGATGCGACTTATGGTGATGTCATACCGGTACGAGAGAAAACACTTGGATCTCGGATGTAGGCGCGCGAGCAAGAGAGAAAGAGAGAAACTTTATACGAAATTTGCATAAAACCAGGTCAGAGCGAATAAAAGCTGCAGTTGCTGATTTCACTAGGACTGTACGCACATACACGCACGTGCACACGTACACGAGCTTCATAAACCAAGCATATACGTATACGCGTTCGCTCGCTGCAGTAATTAGTCGGACGATATTGCTCCGAATGAATCTCAGATTTTCCTTCCTCGATCTCTGTGTATACAAACACTTTCTATACACGCGATCGGTGGCAACAAAAAAAAATAAAGGATAAAAAGAAAAAGAAACAGCGAATTTCTCTCATCTCATCTGCACGTCGAGCACAGCGAAAATAGCCGGGCCACAATGTCAGATTCCTCTTGTGCATTGTGTCGTCGCTTGAGACGTCTGCGCACACCTAAAAGTGGGTCAAGTTATTAAATACTTATTAAATACAGATTACGCGCCGAAGGAAAATAACAAAAAAAGAAAAAATATCTCGCGACTATAAAGGCGCATCTCCCTGTATACGCGGGTGTATTAAAACGTATCATTAAGGTAGCTGAAAAGCGCCCGCGTATACGAGCGAGCGAAAAGTCGACGATGTTAAGTATCTATTCGAGACGTAGATAAGCATTTCTGGCTAAGTGTACATTCGTGTATACCGATCTAGTATACGCACATATGCGCACACGCGTATACACTCACGTACAATGAGCCGTGTGCGTGGCTGTATCGACGATGAATCAGTGAGTGGAAGAAAGGCACACTTTCTCGAGGGACTTTCACCGTCGATGAAGCCGTATACACTCGACGTATATATACACGTATAACCGAAAAATTCTGACCGCTGATTTATTAGACAGTTCCGGAATCGCATCTCTCTCTCTCTCTCTCTCTCTCTCTCTCTCTCTCTCTCTCGTGCTGTTCTTTTCGATTACTTCACAACTGCGGCGGCTACTGCGCTTACACTTGTTTTTTGTTTCGGTAGCGGCTATTACTCACAGCGATCTCGTTTTATATCCGTATGATAATTCGAAAGAGTTATGCCAAGCTATATACAGTACGTTATTTTCGATAAGTATTTTAGAGCCTCTAATGGTTTTCTCTTCAATATTTCAAGGTATACCATAGTGTTTACTGAGAATTGGAGAAACTTTGCGGGTCTCTATTTATGTGTGTGTGTGTGTGTGTATATATATATACATATAATCGCACACGAACGTCGATAATTGATTGACTATAAAACTATATCGATAATCAGTGGTAATCGACACGAATACATATAGATATAGCCACGCGTTAAATTACGATTTCCGTTGTGTATAGGAAACTTCAACGATAGCAGCGAGGAAAAAAGTCGTAAAAAAAAAGTTTCTTCACGTGAACAACTATATAGAATTTCAATATTTACAGCTTCTGTGCAAATTACGAAAGCGTTCGCGGGAAAAATTCAAATGAGAGAAACTATCCCGTCGTGCGTTAGACACACCACTGACTTTTGTACACTTATAATGTATTATATAGACACACATACACGAGGGTCGAAAGCTCCTGACGCGAGTATACCTGATCCGCATAGCAAATGTGTCTTCGTTACGCAAGAGACATGGCGCAACGAAATTGCCAATACCCGATCGTAAACGCACAAGGGGATTTCCCGGATATACGTATGTATGTATATATAAACGTCTCTTTAGCACACGGATCCGTATAGCATATATATATATATATTATAATTAGCGGAAAGAAATTCCCGCATGTCAAATCCGAGCTTTGCGGATATACCATAAACCTTTTATAATATTCAACTATACTGCTGATCTCGTAAATTTAATTGCTGGCTTGTAACCGTAAAAACCAATGGTACATATAACGCGTAGTATCTTGAATTTCAATGCAATGCTCACTTTCAGGCCTTTAGTGACTTTAAGAATAGCCTTGTTATCTTATATGCATGCATGTGCTCGCGGGCTTTTCCGCGAACTTTCGTTTAAAGAAAAGTCACTTCGTTCTATAGGCTGGTGACGTTTACGTATACTATACGTATATATACGTTTCTTTTATTTCGGATAAAGTGAAAGTTTTCCCGCTGAATTTGACTACAACACTTTCGGAGTCGGAGTATTAAATAAGTTTGGGAATTACAGTTATCGGAAACGTTCCGGTATTCGTCAGATCCACATATTAAGATCTCGTAATTCTGAACGAGCTGTACACGCGTTTACTGTTATACTTGCGCGTATGCGTGTATACACACATACACGCACACCCATCGGTTATTCGAAGGAAAGCGATCGATTGTACATAGAGATTAATGGATTTCTAATAATCAATAAGGCGAGGCATTTTCACTACGTGTACCGAAATCACATGTTTTCTGTCGTTTATATGTCTATATCTATATATGTGTGTATATAGATATACCTAAATATAAATGCATTTGTTGCAACGTTCACGGATTGTCATACTTTCTCCCGTTTAGAAAACATAAGATTATAGACGGGTGACGAGGATCGATTTTTCAGAATCACTTTCGATTTCTATTTTCACGATAGTCGGGTGTTTCCGTAGGAAAATCGACTTCGGCGAACGCCTTGCATCGACCTGATCTACATAAATATTAATATTTTTATTTCTCACAGGACTGTATTTCATATGGATCTCAATCGCTGGAAGTTCGGCCTATACCGAAGAAGTCTTGCAGATCCGTAGCCAACGTGAGTTCTATCGAACGATTCGGTTCAAATTTATCGCCGCCTAGAATTAAGGGATGTGAAGCTCGATTCTATCGACTTTGGATTTTTGGTGGAAAATCGTTTAGAACTTCAGTAAATATTATAGATTTAGCAGATTGTAATAGATTGTTAAGTAAACAATGTTGCTTTACAGACGATTATAGTTATATCAAATATCTATAGGCAGCGTGTTTGATGATCATATTGGAGTTCTCAGAATAAAATTTACTAACGAAATTAAATTTAGTAAACGTTTCTCAAAAGACTTTTCCTGAAACTTACATTCATTTTCATATTCATATTCATTTTCTACCGGAACCGGTTTTATGGATCCGTAATATGGACACCATATCTATTATAAGAAATTCATTTAATTGAGTCTTCGAATGATAAATGCTTGCGATTTAATGCATATAAAGTTGAACGAAAAATGAACCTAATGAAAATTGATTACTCCGAAGCACCAAAATTAGAAATACCATGAGTTAAATATAATGTTAGACAAGGATTAACTTAATATTTGACTATAAAGTTATAATCACATGGATTGTACTGAGTTAAAGTAGGTTAATTTTTGTTGTGCCAGGATGAATACTTAATCTACAGGAAGAAAAGTAATTTAAAATGTCAATATTATTTATGAAAGCTACGAAGTCAATATTTTTACATCTAAGACTTTTTACACAATTTAAATTCATAGTAGTTGGGTCTATATCCATATATTAAAAAAAGTCCTCAATTATGAGTAATACTAAATTTAGCTTTAGCTTAAATACTTGAGAAATCGAAACTATGTTATTATCAAATAACAAAAAATGTTTAAGATGGACACACACCATTGGATAAATAAATACATAAATAAACGCTTAGAGATGCGTGCAATTATGCAAAGTTTCAAAAACACAAGGAACAAAAACCAATACAGCTAATGCGTATTTGTCAGACATTTTTTATTGCGTAAGTATTTTGCATTAAATTTGCAAGTGCGTTTTGTACTTACAAAAAACTCTCCGTATACCCATAGAGTTCCAAATAATTTTTCACTAAACATTCAAAGTCGGTAAAAGTAGAGTTTCGAACCCCCTTAAAAAACCAAATACATCCGTAACTCAAAAACACAACAGTAGGTCCAAACTTCGGTTATGGCCCACCTCGAGGATCACCAGGTCCTATGTCTTACGGACCACCTCCAAGTGGACCAATTCGTCGTTGGTCCGAACCGGAACTTCCTTGGTCCGATGCTGGACCAATGCGAGGACCCTTGCAACGTCGTGACACTCGACTTCGACCACATCTCCAGCTGGTTCGAGTCCAGGAGAAAACTGATCCTCTGACCACTATTACCGAGACCCTTGGTGCTCTAAATACCGTCGGAAGCTACATCGTCAACATGACCCGCGGCGTTGAATCGTCTGATCCACCCAAGGAATTACCATCGGCTCTTTACACTATTTCCAAGAACATTCTCGGAAGGAACGTTACCGATAGCATCGCTCCGTTGGTCCGTGGTGTTACGCTACCGCTCAGGTAAATATATGGAGAAATTGTACTGACGTCAAATTTCACTGACGCATCATACTAGGTGTCGATCTGAATCGTAGCGTGACGACGGTGAATCACCTGTTTTTTTCCATCGGCGGATATATTTCGCAATTCACGATTGTGTCGAATACTTTCTGTAAATGACATTGAGCTTTTCTACGTATCAGTGATATATATCTACTCGAGGTCGCGGTTTCGCAGATGTCGATTGGCAAATGGGTTGTTCTTGGGTATTTCTTTGAATACAGCGTAAGATTCCACTGAACAACTAAAAGATTAAATACATTAAATTTCAGGCCTCAAAGTCCAGTTGTGTCATCGGTAGTGTCATCGGTTTCTCTACCGCCAACGATATCAACAGCATCCCCTATCGCGACCTCGACGATTTTCGACGTAACCAGCGAGCCACATTCGACCACCGAGTCGACGGAAATTCTCAACCAATCATCCCTCTCAGAGGCTTCCAGCAACGTTGTCCCTCAGGTGGTTGACCGTGACCCAAAGGCAAGTGGATCCGACTCTCCACCAAGCTGTACCACCGCCGAAGGTGGAGTTGGAAAGTGTCAGGATCTCAGTAATTGTCCATCGCTTCTACTGGATCTCACGAAACTCAGGCAGTCCATCTGCTTCAAGAGTCTATTCGTACCTGGAGTCTGCTGTCCCGTAGATAAGAATTACGCGGCCAATCCCCCAACAGTGCCAAGGTAAGTGCTTTTTTTTATTTTTGTTTTTTCGTGGAACCGGAAGGATGATTGGGTGTAATTGTAGAGAAGAGACGGTGAAAGTTCGGTATAATCACGGGCTCCTTTTTGCTGAGTTCGAGAAAACTTATTTTTGGGTTTAGAAAGCTGCGAGGTCCAGAGATCGACAATTTAAACAATGAACAACTCCTTTTTTTTCTCCCGCAGCGTTACACCGAGACCGACGATCAAACCGACGCCGCGGCCGATTCCGCTCTTCTCAGTGCCAACGACAACGAGACGTCCGATCATTGATGGCTCAACGGACCTTCTGGGTAACGGAACTAATGGCCTTGAATCCATCGACAACAACTTCATTCAAGACGACGATGGTAATCAAGAGAAACTCGCGTAATTACGGGGGTCTGAATGTCGATGAAAAAAATTCGAACTTCGCGCCGTAAACAAGTGACGTCGTTCGAATTTGGTTCATCCAGATGATGCACTAGAAGAAATTATACAAAATGAGTGTCTTTTTTTGGCTGAATACTTTTGATTTCGATGGAAAAGTATCGTTATTACGAAAGAATGAATAATTATTTCTTTGTAGCTAAGAAGTAATGTTCCTTTTACTCCAAAATTAAGTACTTTTGTACAAAATCTTTATATATCTATTAACTTTTCCTACTGACCGGTAGGCAATATATAATATATAATATACAATATATAATATAAATAGTAATATAATTCTGTTAGATCGCGATATGCTTGCTAAATCCAAAATATAGCAATTTCATTCTACTATAAGCATAATATTGTGGATATTAATTTGACTTGTTGGATACTTCTGAAATGAAAATATTTTTTTTTGCCTAAATTAGAATCATCTGAACTCGATAATGATTCGAGAAAATGACTTAATCTTTTTTATTTCTTCTTATGCAGAAATATATCGTTTAGATACGTTTTTTAAAATTGTTTTGAAAACTTTTTCATTCTACAATTTGTTTTGGTTTCAAATGGTCATTTTTCATATTGTTCGTTGAAAAGTACATCGATAATAGTTCCTTATCTCGCAGAGAATATCGGAAAGCATAACTCTTATTAAATTCAAATTTTAAATAATTTTATTGCCATCTCTATTCCACGAGGTACTTCCCATTAAAAGTATAAAAAAATAATCTTTTTTTCCAAATTGAAACTTTACAAAAATAATAGATAATCATTACACAACGCAGAACAAGTATTGAAACGTAAATTGTATTTTTCACTACATACGATATTGATTATTTCTCGCAAACGAAATGATCACGATTGCATCCGTAACGTTAATGTTAAAATGAGAAATTATTGTTACACGAAGAAAATTTTTCTCAACAGAATGCGGCATAAGAAACGCCGGCAAGTACCGTGTCGTAGGAGGCGAAGAAGCATTGCCAGGTCGCTGGCCTTGGATGGCAGCGATCTTCCTTCACGGATCGCGTAGAACGGAATTCTGGTGCGGAGGCTCCCTCATCAGCAACAGGCACATCCTCACCGCAGCTCATTGCACTCGCGATCAAAGGCAGCGACCGTAAGTCTCGATTTTTTTTTATAAAATTCTCTCTCTCTTCGATTATGCACAGTACATTACCGAGAGAAAAAAATCGGTTGCAGATTCCTCGCAAGGCAGTTTACGGTGCGTCTAGGTGATATCGACCTCGAAAGGGACGACGAACCCTCAACACCAGAAACGTACACCGTCAAAGAAATTCACGCTCACTCGAAATTCTCGCGCGTGGGATTCTACAACGACATCGCCATCCTCGAGCTGGACCGACCGGTTCGAAGAACTCCCTATGTCATACCGATCTGTCTCCCGCAAACGAAACACAAGGGCGAACCCTTCGCTGGAGCTCGACCTACGGTTGTCGGTTGGGGAACAACTTACTATGGTAAATAATGACATTGAATTTAAGTACTTACACGTGAAAGCTTGATTTCTATTGAGATCTAACAACGCTTCGATCGCAGGTGGGAAAGAAAGCACTATCCAGCGTCAAGCAGTTCTACCGGTTTGGCGTAACGACGACTGTAACCAGGCGTACTTCCAACCTATTACCAGTAACTTCCTGTGCGCAGGATATAGCCAAGGAGGTAAGGACGCCTGTCAGGGTGACTCTGGAGGTCCGTTAATGCTGCGCGTCGATAATCGCTGGACACAGATCGGTATCGTTTCGTTTGGCAACAAGTGCGGTGAACCTGGTTATCCTGGTGTCTACACTCGTGTCTCCGAGTACCTCGACTGGATCAAGAGCAGCTCTCGATGATGACGAATTCACCAGTCGATAATAGCTTGTTGAACGATCGTCAAACTCGTTTGACCAGTGAAGCAATACTAATTGCCTTGATCGTCGCCGTGATTTTTCTATCGTGACGAGATAATAAAACCGTGTGTCGCCATGCCTTTTTATACCTAGAAATTTCAAAACCTATGTATATATATAAGTATTTTATTGTCGATTTGTTGTTGAATTTTCGATGCCGGAGAGAGAGAGAGAGAGAGAGAGAGAGAATGTGAGAGAAGAGCGAGTTGAACGATGAGCGTCGAATCTACGAATTATTTATAAAAAAAGCATTATTTAATAACTGTTTGTACGTAATGTTAAGGAGATGTATATAGAAACGAATAAATGAATTTACAGGAAATACCTTCGTTTAACAATTCATAAATAATTATTTTTATTTTAATACTTTAATCGTTTAGTAATTCGACTGTTCTTAAAAATACTGTATAAAAAAAATCTTTGCAACGGCAGGCCATCGCTCGTCATTGAAGACTAGATTTTTCGTAAACCTAAAAATGAAGGAAACACCTTTCCTCAAGATCTACATGATTCTTTGGTTTTTAACTCGTCGAGGTGCTTGTGCACGATTAGTCTTAAGTGTTCAGGAAGCTTTGACTGTAATGTTTCTTCGGGATTCATTTTTTTTAATTTCGATGCCCGAGTTCCATCTCGATATCCTATCGATTTGAAGTTACTTTCGACGTCGAGTTCAACGCGACCATCTTCATCGAGTTCAGTTTTGCTTTTAACAGTTTCTTCGATGTAGCATTCATCATCTGGCTTACTCTTCACGCTTTGCTCAACACTACTTTCATCAGATTGTTTGCTCTTAACATCGCGATCGATGAAACTTTCATCGCACTGAATGTCAGACTCCTTATCTTCAGATCTTTCTTCTGATATGTCGGACGTGACGCTGGTTGAATCGCCTGAAAGGAAAAAAAAAAGTATTGAGATAACATCATCGTGTGATTCACTGTTGCATTGCGATGACATTGGGCGGATAAAGTATAGTTGCAGAAAAATTGAGACAGCGATGTTCTTATAGGTCAAATGTCCTTTACGTTCAGAATTGGAGATTACTATTTCAAACGTGTATGTAAGCTCGAACTGTTACGAAGGATTTAGTAAATGATTAGTGGAATATTCGATTGTAGACAGTTTTAAATTCTCGAGATTTTAACACAAATGCACATTTTTGTTCTTTGATGACGTTTGTTTGAACGAATTGTTTTAATGAAATATGTAATGCTAATATATAATATACCTGTTTCGTGACCCCAGAAAAAACCTATGAATAAATAAAGGTTTTGATATTTGTGGGGACATTTTAGAATTTACAACGGATGCACGTGTAATATTGATAACTTTACAGTTCTATCATCACAGACTGTGGCCATTCCATCTGCTTTTTGTTTAAAATAAATTATGCGAATTAATATTTTTAAGAACTTCACGAGGTACATAATATCCGATGACTATGTGCTCCAGTGAATTTAAAACAATGATTCTTATATATATATGATTGAAAAAGTAACTGTTAGAAGAAATTTCATTTAAGAACATCTATCTGCCTGAATATTTTAAATAATATTTTACCTACTCAATCTTATCGCTAAAAAAAGTAGTAAAAAAATGCCTTTTGAGGCACTAGTAGGTGATATATACACTTACATCTGGTATCTACTTCTGCACTAGAATATCCTTCTAATAGTTTGACAGTTGGAGATTGCACAGCTCTGTCCAGTTCACACATTCTTGCAGCGAGAATTCTGAAAATTTATTAAAATTTAGAAGACAATCATAAATTAATTTCTTTCTTTTGTGGTATAATGGAAAGTTTAAAATACTTGTTTGCTTTTTTCTGATGTGCGAGTGCTAGATTTTTATCGTTCAAAGCTTCTAAAAGGGCAGTACATAGACTATGGAGTTCTGATAATGCAGCAGCTGATTTTTGAGGTGGAATGTTTGGTCCTTGTTGCAGTAATTGTTCCACTTGTTTAAAGTTCATTACGGAGCCTACAGAAGATTTACCACCTAATTTTATAACTCCTTTTTGTCTTTTGCTATCTAGCATACTCTGAAAAAATGATTTGAAATATATTGACACCGTAAAGTGTTTTAATAAGTGTTATAATTAAAATGATAAGTCTGTTTACCTTATACTTCTGAACAGACTGTTGAGCTAATTCCTTCTCCTCCAGCAACTGCTGAAGTCTTTCTTGTAAGTACCTATTTTAGAAACGACCCAAATATCAAATCTGCTGTTAAGCACTAAATAAAGCTATGATAAAACTCACCGGTTCTCATTGACCAGTGCGTCAATGTCTACAGGCCTAGATGCACTCAATGCTTGAGATAGTTCGTGATTCAGTCTATGAGCCTTACACTTGAAGGCATCTCTCTCCAATTCCAATTCCTGCTTCTCATCCAAAACAGATTGCAAGTCAAGCTTCAACTGCCTGTACTTGACGTTCATCTTCTCCAGCTGCTCTATCATCTCCTCCCTCTGATGCAGCGCCGGAGTAACTTCGCTCAGTGGCTTTAGTTCTTCCATTCTCTTGCAACGCAAGGCTTTAATATCATCCTGAGCTTCCGTGTATTTCTGCCTCAACGTGTCTACTTGCAATCGAAGGCACTTATTTTGCTCCCTGGCTTCTATCAATAGGTCCATTATTTTCGTATCCTCTTCCAATGTATTAGTCTTGCTGTTCAATTCCACAGAGCTTCTATACCCGTTAACGGTCTTCTGGTCCGTTGCCTGTTTCCGCCTATCCAGATCTTCTTGCATTTCCTCCGCCATAAGTTTATACCTATCCCTCTGCATTCTACATTGATCTAGCTCCTGACTCAGCATCATTAGAGCCTGCGTCTTGATCTGTATCTTCTTCTTCAGTATCAGCTCCTGTATAAAAACAAAAACAACAACAACCACCGCTGAAACAAACCATCCAATCAGAAGGTACACGAATAAAGCTCCCTCGTCGTACCTGTGACTCGGAAGTCTGCGCAGTCTCTCCCTTGTGAAGAGGTGAGTTCTTCCTCTTATCCAAGACCCCGTTCATTATGCGTTTCCTCGAATAAACAACGACGGAATTGAAACGCCCCCGAAAAGGGAAGGTTAATCCTTCTTTGGGGCAAGCAGCTGTCGAGAGCTATACACGTATTCGAGCACACCTCTTTCGTCGTCGTGCGAACCGAACGTCGAGATATAGAAATTTTATTTAATCACGTCCGGTTATGGTCAGGGCACGCAGTCCTTATCGCGCTCGGCCGAGCGCTCGATTGTCGCGGTCACGTCGGCTCTTTGCATTTTCTTTGACGTACAAGCTATCACGGCAGCAGACGAATTTCTTCTGGAGCTTTATACATATATATGCATACAATACATACATAGATACGGCAGTACTCACCCCCTTGTCTCGCGAGAATGGCTCGTAAGCGTGTGTACGTGTAGTTATACACGGATATGCATTGGGATTGCGAGGTCGACACATTTATACGCGTAGGAAGAATAAATTTTGCGCCGTCGCGTAGCGCGCAGTGGCAGGTGTTCAGCGTTCGGCGTGATGCGATTAAAGGTCCTGCGCGCTTGGCGCCGTTTGCTCTACGCCTGCGCGACCAGCGCGACGTCTCATTCGGATTTATGTGTATATATATATATATATCTCTATACTATTCTACAATATATACGACGTATGTCACGATGTCATCTCTTGCAGCTGCCGACGACCCCCTGCAAATATGCAGCCAGTTCTGCCGTACTGACAGAGCGAATCGATAGATACCATCTCTATATCATATTTCGTGAAAATTTGTTGACACCCCTTACGCGAACGATCCTTGCGGTACGCAAAAGTAAAAGTTACTCGAGAAACATAAAAGATAATACATTTGTCAATTGCAGCACGACTCGCGCGGAATAAACGATTCTCGTCGTCTGCTCGAGAAAAATTTACAGCGGTATGTCTGGGGGAAAAAAATGACGTCACTTTACGCGCATTCCCCCACAGAACTAGTGTGACTCGTGTTTTTCGAGTTGTCCAGACTGAGCGTCATCAGCGCCAATAGAATTTCCCCAGACGCACACAGTCAGTACACCGCTTCACACGTATAAACGCGCCTGCAAGTCTGTGCAAGCGCAAGTGCATCAACCAGCGACTGCGGGGGCGCGCGTAAGAGCCGAGTGAAAAACACGACACACGACTCGCCGCTGAAAACAAAGAACTCGCACGCAGTTCAGCGCGTCGCCGGCCGCTTGTAAACAGAGTTCGGTGCAGCATCGTGGAGCAAGTCGGATAATTCGATTAACCAAGAGAAAAAAGTCAGGAGAGCGAGTACGCGCACGCACACGCGGAGAACAAGAGAGTACAGCGGGCGTAGACGATGTCAGCAGGTGCGCGTCGTCGACCAAGCGGAACGTCGTGAAGCGAAAGAGAGAGAGAGAGAGAGAGAGAGTTAATACACCCCTTTGCAGGGGACAGAGCGCGTACGCCGAGAGTCTCTCTTTGCCGTATACAATTCTAAGAAGTTCCAGCGTCGTGTACTGGCTCGCGTAATTACACGCCGCCACACACTACCACTGCCTATACAGAGGAGTCGACCACTCGTGCATATAACGGCGCTTTTGCGCGTCGGACCGTACGTACGTATATATACAGTATATATACAGTCGCTAAAGTAGAAGAAGCAGAAGAAGAAAGAAGAAGAAGCTATTAGTAGTGATGCCACGAATCCGGGGCGAGCTCCTGGAGAAGTTCGAGCTCGAGGAGCACTCTTACAACTTGTTGATGAGCAGTATCGATGCTCGTGCTTGCTACAAGCCCTACGAGAAGGTGAGACAGTGAGAAATTCTAGAGTTAATTATCTCTTAATTGAAATAGCCGCTCGTTTCCTTTTTTTCTTCGAGTACAAGGAAATGCCATTTCCATTTCTACCCCACTCGTTGGCGTAATCCAATTAAGAATTGCTGCGCGTCTTTTTCCCTGTGTCTATCGTATCCTACATGTGCCAGTCTTTCCAGTGTGCGTGTACGAGTAGAATTATTTCTCGTTCTCTTTTCATCTTCCTCTTTTTCTTTATTTTCTCTCTCTTTATACCTCGTATACGAACGATAAATAGGTTAGGTATTGTTGTTGCATGCGAAGCGCTTTACAGCCAAGTAAACATAGTGCGCGGCTCGTTTCTAAGAGTCTGCGCTGACCTTTTTGCGCGCGAGCCAACCTTTTAAGCGCTATTACGACTGTGCATTCGTTAATTGTTGAATAGCCGCGTTTACGTTTTTTTTTTATTACTCGAGGGTGTAACAATCGCGCGTTTAATTTTTAAGTCGGTATAATCATTTTTTTTTTGTTCTCCGCGATCCGAGACGATGTTTTTCAACATCGCGATGAAAATTGAAGCGCGGCGCATACGGCGTTTGCTCGATTAAATAATTACAATCCGCGTAGGCTGCTTCGGGAGAAATCGATACGGGTATTCGCAATAGCTACACGTTATTAAAAATAAAGCTAGGCCGATAGTTTTATATAAACTATACACGCGAACCACGTAACGGTCTATGCGTATATTGCGCTTGGAAAAAGTCCTTTGTAAATCGGGTGCATTTCGCACGAGTACAGCGAGAAAATGTAATATCCAATATCTTATCTCTTGATAAACAAAGCAAAAAAAAAGAGAAAAAAACTTCCGGTATCCCGATAAACTCGCAGCGTGTCCTCTCTATCGTCTCAAGCCTGTACATCCGACCCTGTCCATTGACAATCCCATATGTATATATACTTTCCAAACGGCTTCACTCTTCCCTCCCCCTACTTTGCTTCTCTCTTCTATTTCGCAGGACAGAGAGAGAGAGAGAGAAAGCAAGAAAGATAAAGCCTCCGTTTTTTTTTCCTCGTCAGACCAGCACCGACTACGACGTGCTCCACTTCTTATACACATCGCGTCGAGTGAAAAAAAAACGCCTTGCGGTCACCGCGCGATACACGAAACTTTATAATAGCGTCGTAGATAACCGCGATTCCGGTTCTTTGAAATTCGGTTCTCTCTTTCTCGGGTGCCGTTTTGTAGTGCAGTGCGATTAGAATAGAAAACAAAAATAAATAATCCGTGGGTACGTTTTTTCCTTTGGTTCGTTCACGGAAGGCTGGCGAACGCCGAGAAGGTCATCGGAGCAGTAAAGTATATGCTTTTTTGATAATGTATTTTTTTTTTGTTTTTACGAAGATATATAGATAGAGAGAAGCTTTGTTCTCTTCGCGGTGAGATGGAAAGTGGGACGGATACTTTTTTTATTCGGGTTCGTTGACCTTTCTCTAAATGTGGGGAATTGGTGGAATAGATCGTTTGCCGTGCGAGCGATTTTTCCGCCAGTGAATTTCGCCGAGTAGGATGATGGTAGTAGATTTTTTTTATTTGCTGGCGTTTGCGTGTAAAACTGGAGAGAAAACTCGTAGATCGGGATGAAAACTTGATTTGTTTGCGCGATTTCTTTTCACATTCGAGGAAAGAAATGTCACTCTTGGCTATATTTTCTATTTCCGCGCGAATCTAAAATGTGTCGTTGCACAACTCGGTATCAAAATCGATTTCGTTACCGCATCGACGTTCGCTATCTTTCGTCCCTATCTCTGGCGTAGATAATCAATTTAGAAGCTTCGGGGCCCTTTATTTTTATTACTTCTAACGCCCCGGTTCCGGCAATTAGTTCGAATTAGGTAATGCGGCCGACAAAGAAGAAAGGTGGGTCTCTGTGCATATACATTTACGCTCGTAGTAAACCCGGATCATCTGGCTCTCACACGGCTGTTAAAAAAAAACAACTACTTTGAAAAAAAAAATCCGCAAAGTCGTAAAGAGCTCTGTACACTTCCAAGGAGAAACGAGCCGCTCCCATTTATACTCGTCGAATAAATAGATAAACAGACCAAATGACGCTATGTTGCCCGTTGATTAGATCGTCGCATGAAGTTTTATAGATTACGTGTATATACGTATATATATATATATATATATATATATATATATAATGTAACTCAGCGATAAGCTTGGTCCGTAAAAGAGACAGTGTATAGATTACACTACACTACGAAAAAGTCACCCACTGCCTATATTTTTATTCGTTTTTCGTGTCAGTGACAGCCGTAAAGATTATAGGGACGATTTATTATATAAGTGTCTATAAATATATATATCTCTGTAATGATTAGTTTTATTGCACATAAGTAAGTCGTTGCTTATTAGTGTTCAATAGTGACGTAAGGTCGATGATTGAAGTGTATTAAAGCTTGTAATTAGAAGATTTATAATACAGATACAAACGATACGCAGAAGTGTTTTTTCCGTTGATTTGCTTTGACGAAAGCGATACTAATCTCAGGAATGCACCGCGAGAATCGCGACTCCAAACGTTCTCAATCGTGTGTATACGACGACATAATAATTCACACCATTGTCAAGAGAGAGAGAGAGGGGAAAAAAAATTTCTCTTTGCAACAGCCACTCGACCCGACCTCAGTAATCAGCTGACTCATATCTCGACAACCTCGAAACTTCCTGTATATATTCCATCAAAATCCAGCATCCTATACCTATAGAGAGATAAACGTGTCAACGTTATGTACAATTCATCGAACTCTCTCTAGCTCGAAACAATGTCACGTCCCCAATGAGAGAGTTTTCGATCTCGCCATGAATAGTCCGTTGGTAAATCGGTTGAGTTTCGATCCTCTAAAAATACAGGCTCGCGTCGCGCGCCAAGTGTAAAAAGTAATCGGAGCTGCTAAGTGACTCGGGGTGGAAAAGATCGCGTTAACAGGCTTATGTTCGTATGCGGGTGTGTACGTGTGTCATATGGACGGAAGAGTCAATTTTCTTCGAGGCTAATGAGTCGTCGCGTGTTCGTCCTTAATCAGAGAGTAAACAAGAAAGGAGGACGAGACGGCATCTCTTTGAAAAACTGCGCACGTCTTTTATTCAAATCGATCGCGACACTCTCGTGTGCCGCGGCAGCTACAATCAGCAATTTGAGAAAAATGTCGGTCTCTCTCTCTCTCTCTCTCTCTCTCTCTTTCTCTGCATGCATATACATGGGTATATATACCTATATACATACGTGTGCTGACGCGAAAGTAGGCGTACGTGTATGTATTTGCCGCACACTACGTTGTTTCTCGTTACTTATTTTCAGCAGGAAAGAGGACAGTGTGTCTTGCATAACAAGCTGCATTTTTATATTTTAACAGCGTTCCGCGTACACGGCCTAAAATATAATAAATCTCCGTTTACATACGGGCGATTCGAACGTTTATTAATTTTGCATCGACTAATCGCAGACGAAGGAAGATGAAATACACAAATCTTTTCCTCTCGATTGCGCCGAATCAAAGAGCGATCGGAAGAGGATATATTCGTATGTACATATATTACAGTAAAAAAGCGCGGGCGATTCAAAATAAAAGCCTCCCTCTTGAATTGAACTTGGCCTCCGGGTGAGGGGGCCTAGTTTTCCGTGATCGAGCATCGTAATCGGGCGATCCCGGGAAAAAATTTGCAAGAAAATCGATCGTCGCGTTCTTGAAATCACGTGTCTCTCCCGCCTCGTGTGCAATGTGTATACATTAGACTTGCTATCTCTGAGAGCCGAGCGTTGCGTTATAGGCTCGTCAGTCGCGTACTCGCCGTCGGCGCGCGTACTTAGTCGCAACTTCTTTCGCAGAGCGACTACTGGTCTTATAAATACAGTTCTATTCCACAAAGGGACTTTCGTTTCGTTTTGCTGTTTTTACAAAGAGCCTCTTTGTACTCTGTGCCTATATGTATATGTGTGTGCATATGTGTAATGTACTCTATTAGAGCTGTGTGTATAAAGTATACCTACGTATATATATATATTTATATATCTTGAACGCGATTATTCACTGCAGCTGTGCAAACAGTTATGTGAGCATTAACATCGTCGGATTTTAAATTTTCGCGATTATGGAGTGTGCTAAGGCTAAGGTATAGTTTACATTGGTCCGCTGTATTTTTTCCTGCATTTTATTTACTCTAAGCAACCTAGTTTTGTAAGCAACCATTATGATTTTTTTTAGTTGTCAAGTAGTTAGCAACGCCCATTTTTCTGTTTCTTTCAGTAAAAAAAAAAAAAAAAGTAAACAGAGTGAGAGAAGCGAGTCTGCGCTCCCGTAATCAGTAGCTAATCGTTGTCCACCTTCTGTCTATCTGTCGATCGCTCGCCTCTATTATAGCGTAAATAGAGTTGTTCTTGTGCATGGGCTACCGCTGACGCTCCTTGTGTTTATCTCCACGTAAACTTACACATATGATAGCCGGCCTTTGATCCACTGCAGACATGACTAACGACAGACAGGTAAGCTTCTTGTTATCTCTTTTTTTTCCTTCTCTATCTCACCGTTATTGTTTAGAATACGATTATGCATTTTTAGTTATGTTTCTTCTATATATGTTTGCAAGTGTATAAATAGCCTGTGTACGTATATAGAAATAGTCGCACATATATAATATATATTTATAAGCATGAAGATCGCTCGACACTTACGCTCGTATTGATACACCGTGTACTTGTATTTATTATCTGTTTATTTTTCCCCGGAGCCACTCGTAATTCACCAAAGCGATGAATGTATGTGTGTCGAATACGAGCTGCAGATCGAGAACAGGCGCGTGCACGTGTGCTGTTTCTCACTTCAGGCAGCGTGAGTCGATGCTTCGGAAATAGATATCAGCGGGAAACCGATACGCCGATGCGCACCGTGAAAAGCTCCGAAAAAAGGAAAAAAAAAAATAATAATAAGTGCATCCTTGTAATAAAGCATTTTTCGGATACTCATTACACACGCAAACACACCTACACAGCGGAGTGTCGTAAAATATTTTCGCGCGTAACATAACATTCGAGTCACGAATATTCGCGCGCCTCGCACTGATCGATAATTCAACTCGTGCACTTTTGCTGCCACAGCAACAAGTTCACCAAAAGTGTATAACGCAATCTTACGATTTCTAAATATGCATTTCATTTTATTGTATATATTATACGTTATATATTAATATTTATGTGCAATTATTTGTTTGCCTTTTTCGAACGAAAAATATCCATACACGCACACAGTCGTGGTTCCGAGGCGTAAGGAGCAGCAAATTCCGACACGTTTACGGCGCACCGGTTAAACGGGAGAAATGCTACGACAATATCAAGATCACAAAGAACGCCCACGACTCGCAGTTCTGTGCCGTCAACCCTAAGTTTCTCGCCATAGTCACCGAGGTAGCCGGTGGTGGTGCTTTTCTCGTTTTGCCGCTAGACAATGTGAGTATACACGATTATATGCGTATAGATTTTAGAATCCATAGGTGGTGATAAAAAAAAATTTCGCCCCTCCCTATTTATTAATACATTCGCTTCCTTTTAAAAAGAATACTGATGATAATCGCATTATTTTTGCCAAACTGAAATTGGTATTCCTTAACACTAAAGTCATCGATCGATCTTGAGTATACCTCAAGTAAGTATAAACCGATTTCTGCCGTTCAAACTTTATTGAAATCCGCGTTCTATGCGGAATCGACACCTATGTATAAAAATGTATGTTTGCAATAATTTTGGTGGTATAGTTATTACGGCACATCTGCATAGGAAATTTTACCATTATTTTGAGGTCCGTCCTCTTCTCCGTGAATTAATTTAAAAAATCAAAAATAATTTCATTAATTGTTAACAATTTTTTCGTCATGGATCTTTCTCGGTTAAATTTGTTCATTTTGCGTTTTCATATAGTACGCATATTTACGGGAAAAAAATACGAATACCTCTTATATTTACGTGCGTGCTATATATAGTTTTTATAGCGCAAGAGGGGATTTTGCAAAGAACGTTTACACAGTGACGCATCGATCTGTGATGAATTATACATTCGTCGAGACGAGGCGTTCGATTGTTTTCCTCTCTCGCTCGATTCATTGTCGTCGTGCGTTTTTCGAGAAGCTTCATCCTTGGCGCGGTTTTTAGTATTATATCACGCGAGGGGATTGAAAAAATATGGTAATTCGAGGAGGAAGCGCGGTAGGAATGTTTTTTTTTTTTCATTAACGAGAATCGCGCTGCCGTGAGAATAATTACGCGATCATAAAAATAATAACGGTAAAAAAAATCAGATAAGCCGAACGAAAATCCAGAAACTATTATCCGGAGTGAAAGAAATCGTTCAACTCGCGATAAAAATCGTGCGAATGCCACCGCCTCTCTCGCGGCGGCGAGTTTTTATTTCTCCTCTAATTGCAGGATGATGCTCCTTGACGCGCGCCTTCTCGCGGGATAAAATGTACTTTCACTGGCTATTTCTCGATGCTAATTGCTCGCTGCAAGCGGCGCTAATCTCGATTTTCCTCATGCGAGAGGGAATTTACATTTTTAACCGACTTTCATTGCTAGTGACCGTGACCATCGTGTGTGCCTTGCGTTACGATGTTCATTCGTTGACTGTTTAGTTATCGATGGTAAATTGTTTTCTGGTTTTCAGACTGGACGACTCGATTTCAACGCGAACAGAGTTACTGGGCACACTGGACCAGTTCTCGACATCAAGTGGAACCCTTTTAACGACAATGTCATCGCTTCGTCTTCGGATGACTGCACGGTAACGAAAGCTTTTTTTTTTACACGTGCACCGAGCGAACAGTGGAGAAAGTGAATTGGTTTCTTACCTGGGAATAGGCTTTCCATTCAAATTTTAAACGAGCTATTCGTTAATAGAGCCTACGTATATCGAGTAATATGTTACTTTAATATGTTTTCTTCTCGAATAGACGTAATCGTTTTTAAAGAGCCTCTCCATTTCAATTACCTGCTTGACCTTCTATCAGTGACCCTGGCGTCACACTTTGTGGATCCCATTAATCATTCCGCGTGGCACACTTGCATCGGTGACCGAAAAAAAAAAATTCAAATAAAATACCTGAAACAATGCCATGTTCAATGACAGGTCAAGCTGTGGCACATCCCGGATGGTGGACTCTCTCGTAACCTCACCGATTGGCTGGTGGAGCTTCAAGGTCATAAACGTCGAGTTGGTTATATCGAGTGGCATCCAACAGCCGAGAACATCCTCTTCAGCGCGGGATTCGACCATCTCGTTATCGTTTGGGACATTAGCAAAGGCGAAACCGTTAGTGTCATCGATCGACATCCCGATGTCATCTATAGTATGTCTCTCAATAGGGATGGAAGTCTATTGGCTACCACCTGTAAGGATAAGAAGCTGCGAGTGTTCGAGCCACGTTCTGGCATTGTCGTCTCGGTGGGTATATTCATATAGAGAGATACGTGTAGTGAAAGTACGATGGATATTTTTTTTAATGGATACTACTAGACCGAGAGTTCCTGTTGTCTCGTATGCCTGGATGGAACTATTGTGATCTCGATGCATAGCAGTGGCGGAGATTCGAGCTATAGACATTGTGTATTGTATTGCATTGCACTGCGATGTCGAAGAGCACGACTGTCTGCGTAGGTTGGGTTTGCTCGTCGATAGTCCATTAATTTGTCCGTTGAAATTTTGCTGAGATCGTTGATGCAAATGATTTTAATATGTTTAATTTTCTTAAACATTCTTAAAGGGATAAGACGCGTTTGAAAGGGTAATTATAAAAAATTGAGTTGAAATATTCAATGTACACGTATTTCAATATTAGGGGATATGAAAAGAATACAAATTTCACTGTACGCGAGATTCAAAAGTAACTGATTTCACTCCTTTTTGTATGAATGTAGAAATATATTACATTTGTAAATAACCGCTTGAAAACTGAATTTTCGACTTTTACGATACGATTTACATAGCTACATTTATGCGAAAGAACTATGCCAAAGAGTATGACTGTTAAGTTTCAACTCAACCCAGTCACTGTTTCATTTAAATCTTGCAGACAGTGGAATTTCTTTGTAGTGTAATTAGCTGATTAAAGGGGTCAGACTGAGTTGAAAGTTGAAAATAAAATGAAATGATTGATTGGTCACAAAAAAGAATTCTGAATCTACATAATTAAGAGTTTTTATACTTTAAGTACATGCATATAGTGTTTTTGGATTTCGTTTTTATCTCTTATTAGATTAGATCAATTTACATGATTTGTCATGATTACACAAAATCCATAATGTTGTATAAAACTACATAGCTAAAAGCTTGTGACGAGCGAATAAAAATACAAAAATAAAAAATATGAAAAACCAGTTTAACCAATCGAGTTATTTAGGTGTACAAATACCGCGTAGTATAAGTATACTTAAAGTATAGTTTTTTTACTATGTTTAACGTTTATCTCTTCGATAATAGCTAATTATTTGACTTGACATTGGGATAAGTTTGAATTATGGTTACAACATTGAAAATATTTAAAATTCTAATTTTTGAATTATCATTTTAAAACTGTCTTGTCTTCTCGAGTAGCTTTTAATTAATGTGTATGCAAGAGACAATGATTTCAACGGAGTAGCATTGTGACTAATGTTTTTAATGTATATTCCAGGAGAGCATATGCCACGCCGGCACTAAAGCCAGTAAGGTAGTATTCCTAGGCGCCTCTGGTCGGCTACTCACCACAGGTTTCAGCAGACACTCCGATAGGCAATATGCGGTTTGGAGTCAGCACGATTTGTCTGCGCCGCTGACTTGCGAAACGATAGACTCGAGCAGTGGCATCGTTTTTCCTTTCTACGACCACGATACGAACATGGTATATTTAGCAGGCAAGGTAAGAGAGAGCAAAACATAAATTTGCATACGCAATTACGTGGCAGAGAGTATAAAAATAAATTACCCGTAACGTTAATCTTATCGTTTTATCGTTCTATGTAATAGGGTGACGGCAATATCCGATACTACGAGGTGGTAAACGAGGCCCCCTGGGTCCATTATCTCAGTCAATTCATATCCGGTAATCCTCAGCGAGGTCTGGGCATTATGCCTAAACGCGGCGTCAGTACGTCCATCTGCGAGGTCTTCAGGTTTTACAAGTTGCACGCCACCCGAGGCATGTGCGAGCCGATCTCGATGATCGTACCCCGTAAAGTAGGTTGCTCAACGATAAATAATTATGTTTTTACCGTGCAATACGGAGATTTTATTACGATGATACTAATGACCGTCTGTGGTGTATGCAGAGTGACCAGTTCCAAGAGGATCTATACCCAGATACCATGGGTACCACTCCTGCTCTTTCTGCAAAGGACTGGATCAGTGGGATGAACAGTCCACCTGTTCTGATATCTCTTAAAACAGGTTTGTATTAGCGATATGTAGATAATAGCGGTACTGGATGGTGTATGCGATGACGATTACACTTGAAGTTAACGCTCTGTATTAATTTTAGGAGGCAGCATTACTACGCACAAGCCCAGAGTTTACAAGCCTACACACTTGGCATCGGCAACAGATTTGAACACAAAAAAGAAATTTGCTTTCTTATCTACGGAAACAGTGCCTGATTATCGACCGAAAGAGTATAACGAAATATCGGAGAAGAGTCAGAAGACGTCTAGCAACCAAAGCACCAAGTTCCATCAACTTCAGCAGAAGTTCAACAACGTCGCATTACAGGTAAGATTTAATTAATGCACGGTATATAAATACATTTGTTTTTAACAATTAGTGGGTGTTGTTGAATGTTGTATTTTCAAAAACAGTAAAAAGAACATACATACACTTATTCTGCTTGCGCTCTATATGTTGAATCAATTGGATATTTGTGCTTTTTGCCACGACAAGTAATTTAGTATATTCAATATGGTTTCTAAATTTCTATGCTATTTCAAAAGAGCCTGCTGAATTTCGTATTAGATAAACTATTTGTATTTTGATGATTTTGTTTTGAAAACAAGTCATTTGTTTAACGCACTAACACTTTGCATGGTCAACTTGAAGACACCAAGATGTAGCATCAAATTCTATGAGCTCGTTAGCAAGTTTGGGAGCTATTCTCATTACTGTAAGGTAGGTTTTGGCTTTTAAATGTATTTTTTTTCCTCATTTTTTTGACTCAATGTTTAGTGTTCGAATTGTAGAACATAGAAGCTTTTCTTTCCTTCGACTTTTAGTTGTATACTTACACGTTCTATTCTTGATATTGTTTGTTATTAATTGCTTATCTATATCTGCTTCGTTTGCTTATACATTATCAACTCTCTGATAATAACGAGGCCTTGTTTTACATCTTGTATTTTCTTTCCGATCTAGAATAACATCGTCTCGTCAACTTTGAATGACAATAAGACTTTGGAAACTACAGATATACCAAATAACGAGGCTGAATTACGATTGGCTTATCTGCGTCAAACGGATGAGCTGAGGTTAGTTAGGCGTCAGCTTGCGAATAGTCAGCTACGCGTTAAAGAGCTAGAAGAACAAATTCGAAAGAACCAACAGAAAAGTTTGTAATCATATACGTACGTAAGATTTGTAATGTATAAAAAGATTAGTTGGTGTTCTTACGACCGAACATCTTATATTTTTCTTAAGAAAATTGGCATCCTTGCGATTATTAATCATCGATGTGCTAATAGAGAAAAAGAAATCTAGAATATCACTTCTAGTATATAGTAATAATCAGCGTACAGAAAAATGACTCGATTAATTGAAATTCAATATTAACCTTTCAGTATTTAACTTATAACGATATTTATATTGTACTGAAAGGGAGATTGTAGAGTTATTCTTTGTTTCACTTAGTAAACCCTTGGAGAAAGGACTACTTTTTTGTATTATCAGTTATAAGATAGAATCTGTGATTTGTTTATTACTTCTATTAATTAATTCCTTGATCAATTTGGAATATAAATTATTTACTTATCGGCATTAGACCTTTTTTTGATTTATGAACTTATTGATTTATTGTCATCGCTACAGATTTATCATTGCCACGTTTTTTGGTATTTATAATATTTTATTTTTAAAGAATTATAAAAATATTTACACTATAATCAATTGTGCAAATCAACTTTTATTGGATTTGCAAATTCTATTATTTTAAAAATAACGTGTACTGCTCAAAAGATGAATTATTGTCTGACATCGTTTAGTAGTAATTTCGTATGATTCGTGTATGTTGAAGATTATCCGGCGTTTAATTTACTTATAATATAATGTATTATTTTTACATTAATATCAATGCGGAAATGTTTCGTTCAATTCCGGACTTTGTTATCAAACAATTAATAACTAATGATTAATAATTTAAAAATTGTGACGCGTCACAACAGATTATTAATAGAAGAAATACTATAAACAATAAATTGACAAATATTCTTGGACCAATATAAATAATATATTTCTGTCAAGTAATAATTGTAAAAGAGGTTCATGAAAAATTATAAAATATTCGAATGTATTTTTAATACCTTATTATTAATTGGATATTAAGTGAGTAGTTTAATATCGAATTATAAAATTTTACGGCTATTCCCGCTTGAAAACGTACAATACTCTTGTATCTATTAAAAACAAAAATAATTAGCTCTCATAGCTTTATGTGACAGCAATGTTAAACAAAGAAAGGGTTATTCAATAGTTTTCTATGAGATAAATAAATAAAATGTTTGCTTAGCCAGCCTTTCAAAGAATTTGTTAGACGAGTGAGAAGAATCATTGTAGCGCACTGATATTATCCCTGTATATTAACTTATATATGCATAGCGTGCCTTTGCAAAGCAAAAAAACGATAACAACAATAGTAATAATAACGATGAAAAATAAACACGTAAAATTGCCTTCAATGTACTTGCTCCAGTAGCCTCAAAGAGTTAGGTAGTTTAACGAAACCTGCATTTTATATATACTAAACGACATTTTTTGTACTTTTCGCGTTTATTAGTCGTTTACCACAAATTTGTTTATGCAGTTGTACCGACTAAAATCCAACAACAACTAGTATAGCATGGCCCGGGCAAAGCAACAATTTGGCTTTGCGGAGAAAGGTTACGAGCATTAATGTCTTCTCTATATCGGAAGAACACGCGCGAACGCGTACCGGCGCTTTGTGCGATTATGCCAAAGAGAATAATAAAAGTGAATATTGTGAGAGTAACAATACGCAAAAGAAATACACGTAAACATATATTATTATATAAATATAACGCTCGTTATTGTTATCTGGCGTGATTTTCGTAGCTGACACGCGCGAGTGATGTTATATATATATATCTGCACAATTAATCAATTATAAATGAATTTGATGGATGTTTGTATGTACGAAAATCATAGCAAATTCGTCGAAAATTTTTTAATTATAAAAGAACTTCTCAATAAAAAAGAAATTGATAATTGACAAGCATTCGAAGTATACACAAATTATTGTTTACATTTTGTACTTACAAAAAACCTTATCAACATTCTTAATTCTAAGTAAAGTCTATGTCGATTTAAAATCTCCTGAAGAGACCGAAACCAAAACACATCACTGCAAAGAAGACGTTGACTAATCTCGAAGGCTTCAAATCAGGCGCTGGGTTGCATCCATCTGTATGGCAAGTGTAAACGCACGTCCTATAATTCAGCTGGTCTCCCACCTGCTTTACGTAATCGCAGTAATTACCCAAGTCAACCGATGAGCAGAATCGTTTTGTTCCAATTCCACCTATAAATAATGTTCCAATTTCGCTATAATTTTTATATTATGACATTACTCTTAGTTACAAGCCATGCTATAATGTGTCGTTAGCCGCTTTGTTAGTGAGATGTGTTGCTTCTGTGAAAAGATATCAATAGGTGTTAGACTAGGTGATCGATCGGTCAGTCAAGTCATTGGCGTGACATTTTTTTTTAAACTATTTTTAGAGATATTTGCCGACCTTCGTGCAAGCATCCATCCGTTTTCTTTAAATACTTCCGCTAAATATCGATTCGCTTAAAGTACCGGATGCATATGAACACTTAACTGGATGAAATTTCATTTGGCTGATATTCTTCTATTGATATTTTTTCTCTCGAGTGTGTATGGGCATGCGATGGGCAAACATTAATTAATGGCGATTATTATTTATAAATAAAAATAAAATGATGAAAAAAAAGAGCAAATGCACATGCATACTAGCAACTTAACGTTTATGTTCGCACAACTCAAAACCATTGACTCTGAAACATCGTGTAATTAAAAGCCTTATAAACTACTCGTTCAAATCAACTAATTTCCAAACACTGGCTGTTAAAGAAAACAGTGTAAAAAATAGCACAAATTCGAAAAACTTAATCACGATCATCTAAAATAAAAGAACCTCCGTATCGTCCAACAGTTTTCACGCAATACTGAGCCTCGAAGACGTGATCGCAATTCCTTGGTTGTAGATAATCCACCAATTCTGGATTCTCGCATTTCCATTCTTCTGCCGAGGTGCACTGGTAGCAATCGAGTGCCAAAGCTCCAGAAATGCGTTAAATCATTCATCGGTTAGTGCACAATGTTAAAATTCATTTGACTACCCTATAATCTAGAATTCGTAACGTTAATAGAAACACTTTTACCAGAACACCATAGATTATTCCCACAAGCATTATTTTTGCTTTCCCGCAAGCTTAATTGTTCAAGCGATAGATGACGAATGTTATATTATTATATATATATTGTTATGCCGATGAAATGTCAAATAGAAGCGTTATTTTCGTATCGTTTGCAAAGAATTATATTTTACCCTCGAATCGACCGACGTGTTTAATGCAATATTTGGCCCCATAAACATCGTCACAGGACTCGGGTGAAATGTCGTGGCCGTGTGTCAAAAATTCATTGCACAAAAATGGTCGAGAACTGTTTGTACTCATACATCGGTAACAGTCTAATCCATGGGCTGTTTAAAAATAAATAAGCAATCGGATAAATAAAAGTAAAATTAATGGATCAGGTAAAATTGAATTGATCGATTGCAAAGGTAAATATGCGCGTGTGTATAAAATCAACCAGGACGTTTGTGAACTATCCGTAATATTTGACGAGATAGTAGTATTTGCTGATGTGAATCTACACATATTGACTCCTGATTACGCTCGAGTCATCCCACCGTGAAGGAGCAGATAATAATTTGCTCTTATTATCAATGTAGAGATATAGTCTTGTGTATATATAGATTACTTTTTATATTTTCTGTTTATTTATTTAACCGTTTATACGTGGATATTGATACAGGTTTAAACAGACCAAACAAAACTTATAATGTTTACTCATTAAATTTGAAATCGCGAGCATTTCACTGATTTCGATAAACTATACCTATTACGCGCATATTCACTACAATTAAATATAATCAAATATAATTGGTGAACTTGTTATGCCAATTTTTTTATTTAAGGGTACCTCTTAGGTTTGTTGGCTCGGAAAATGGGTGATTTTTGAGAATTTTCTGTATTTTTTATAGATAATATTCTGTAATTTGATAGATAATCCCAGATATAAATTTCTGTTATTTTTATTATTACATTTGCAGTATTTTAAAGTACATTACAAACAATTCTAGGCAACTTTATTAATTTACTGCAGCGGAATATGGAGCAGTCGGAATCTCTGCGAAGTCCTCCAGGTCTTAACTTAATAATAGTCTCTTTCACAGATGGAACATTTTTGAATATATCAGAAAAGATCGTAGATGATGGTTTTCGGAAAAATACGTTTAAAGCTTTTAGTTAAGCTCGTCATATGCCTGAGCACGTCTGAGAACATTTTAATCGTTACGAATTTCACTTTGTGCTTTTAGGGCTATCGATTTATGCAAAAAATTTTTGAATCCAACAAACTAGAAGGTTTCCTTAATGAATATTCAATAATTAGCTAGTGCAGCATTTCGCTGCGATGAAACTTCGAATCTATATTGAAAATCGACTGGAATTTACTAATTACTACCAAAGTTCACTTTTTAATAAAGAATTTAATGGTTGTATAGAATTGTGGGGTGGAATGTTTATAGTGATTTTTATAGTGAAAATTCACGGTTTCGAATTTGTAATGACACTATTTAAAGCAATGACTTTTCATAGTATTTAGAAAAGTTTCATCGATTTCACTTTATGAAAAAGTTCATTCTCGCCATTTTCAGTTAAATGTACACTGCTAAACAGTGAGATTTCACTATTAAAATGTTAGAGGGATCACTCGTTGAATAAAACGGTCGCCCTTCAATTTTCCAATCTCATTTTCTCTTTTCTCTCTCCATCTCTGTGTACATTAAACTAAACAAGCCGCTCGAGTAAAACAATCGCGTTCGAGAGCTACTGGGCATAAATTGAAATTTTGCGATCGTTCGATCCATCCATCTCTCTCTCTCTCTCTCTCTCTCTCTCTCTCAGAGCTTGCAAGTGGCCGAGGAATTTCCGTTTACAAGGAAGTTATTGCTTGATTTTCAAAGTTCACATCAACCGCTTAATTAGTTCCAGGCAACTTTGCAGTACGCGCTCGCGCGGGATTCAACACACATATATATTATAATTAAGTCATCAATCTCTCATAGCTCGTAATTAAGGGCAGATGTGTAACGATTTTCTATATATGCATCGTCGTTGCGACGAGTGAAGATTCATTTTCATCGGGAGGGGCTTTAATTGACAGGAAGCTCGGATCAATTAAAGACTTCTTTAATTTTTCAAGACGAGTGAGATCATCGCTTTGATAGAAAAAGAAATAAACATTACGATCTGTTTAAAAATCTAAGAAAATTAATGATCGTTCACTGTGTACTTTACACTCTATCCCAAAGTATTTAAAAAAACGTTCTTAATCTATAGAAATAACACTCGATTGGACTTTGGCATCGTGTTAAATAAACAAATTGAATAGCGTAACTAATTACTTCTGCAATTTAATAATAGCTGCTTTGTATCTTAATACAAAGAATCGATCGACAACTCGACTATCCGATAATCAAAATCGTAATAATCAATAACATCACCGAACTCCTGTTCCGACGATTTGATAAAACAATCGGTTTCTTTTCCACCTCAACGATGCACTATACATGTATATACACACACTCACGCGTTCAAGCGCGTAAACACACTCGCGGCCGTAACACGCGTTCTCCAATAAATATATACGGCGCGCTTCTGAAAAAAAACTCACGTGTCCACTCAATGGTCCATGAATTTCCTCGACAAACCGATCACCGAAGAAGAAAAAAAGTCAACGACCGGAGCCGCGTTCTTGTACCGATCACAAGACCCCGCCCAAAAGACGCGTCTCGTCTCCCGTACTACATTAAACACACACACGCACACAGACTTGACTCATACGTAGCGTGGCTCACCTGTTTCGAAAGTCAAAGCGAACAACAATGCAAAAGACGCGAAAATCGCGCACTTCGAGGTTGCAGGTTCCATTTGTTGTCGTTTAAAAAACGATCCCCGCTTAAAGGTGGCAAAAGAAATCGCTGTGTCAGGTGTAGAGCGATGAGACTGTTCGCACCTGCGTTTCAGGTTAACGGTGAATAGACGCCTCGCGATGCGAGTCGAGTCAAAGCGTTACCAAGCGACCGGACCTCTTGCCTGCCGAGTTAAGGACTACTGACTGGAAGCCAAGCGAGAGGCGAGGCTCGACGTGACTCGAGCGGAAAGTTGCGATGTACTTGGTGGGGGACCTGGCGATCGACCTGACGTGTCGCGTGCGGTTGCAAGTTTCATTTTCTTTTTGAGGTGCAAGGAGATTCCTATATGTTGGACGATCTTTAAAATTGATACAGTCACGTTTTATTCATTGGATGCGATTTTTCTTCTCCGCTACTTCGATACGTTACGAGAATACAGAGCTGCGAAGTAGCGAGGATTGACTTTTTCGTTGATAAATCATCTTTCGAGTAAGTGCGTTGTTAGAAATCGAATTACTACCAAACATCGTTGGTTCAACAGAAATGTTATACTTGTGCACCTGCGAAATTGGGAGACTTGACTTTTCTGTAAATTCGCTATTCTATGGCGAAAAGGCTTTTTCACATTCAAAACGGTAATTTTTTAGAAAAGGGCCATTATAATAGTGAATTTTTACTGCAAAATCAATGGATTAAAATAGTACTGTTTCACTGTAAAATTAGCGAATTCCATACTAGAGAGAAATTCATAAATATTTTTAAATTATACTTCATTTTTTAACAATGAGCTTATGAAGAAAATATTAAAGAATGAATAGTCTTCAGAATAAGCCAAACAGTGTATCCGAATGTTGTCGGATCGTTTTAGTAATTATAACAATTTTCCAAAAATTGACAACTTGCAAAATCGAAAAAAAGCTTCGATCGTTCTGAGAATATGCAGGAACTAGTAGAACATTACTGATTACTCGTACTGACTTTTTCTGAAAAATTGCTAAAGAAAATCACAGTTTCGATAGTAATTATTGAAATTCAGAACAGTAAATTTTCTCTGCAAAACCAGTGAATTTCACACAACGTTTTGACTGCTTTGCATAGTAAATTTTCTCTCAATTCGGAGCTCTTATTAAAATGTAAGAAATTTCATCGATTAACAGTGAATATGAAAAGAGGGGGAATCCCTACGAAAATCAGTGAAACGTTCACTATTTCAAACGTAGACAATAGAAACAGAAATAAAAGATCAATTAATTACGCGAGTGGCATATTTCTCTATTTTGCTTTATTGTTTTCATAATTGCGCTCGGCCATTTCCATACAAGTTTATAAGAGATTACGAAAAAGGCGCGTAAAGTTCAAATTCGAAAACTGGAATTCGACAATGCGAATGGCAGGTGTGGTAGGTGTTGAAAGATTCGTCGAAAAAATTGCGTACAACGATCGATTTAACAATGACGCACAAACATGTGTGTATATATGTACAAGAAACCCGATTTAGTATAAATATAAAATTGTAAACGGAACTTTCTTATTGGGTACTTTTAGAGGAAGACTTTTTCAAAATATTGCGATTATTCTTCGTGGAGCTATCCTTTTTGCCTTTGCTTTTAGAAACCGCATTGCTCTTGGCTTTTGTTTTGAAAGAAGTCTTCGACGAAACCTTCGATACGTTTTTCGGCTTCTGCGATCCTTGCGATTTTTTCATTCCGATCTTGATTGCGTTGATCGATGATTTTTTAACGGAAGCTTTGATCTTTTTCTCTTTCACGGGCGGCGACTGCTTCTTCGCTAAAACATCGCTTTTTACGATGTCCTTCTTCTTACTCGATCCGGTCGATTTGCCTTTCGGCTGTGTGATTTTTGATATTCGGAGAAGTTTCAGATCACGACTTTTGGCTTTTATACTCGAAGTCAAGAGTGCCGAGTTCGAATTCTTCGACGGGACGCTTGTCTGTCGGGGAATTCGATTTTTCAACTTTTTCTTCATAGCTCCGTAATTATTGGCAGTGCCGAACAGTTTGTAAGTATTGTTCGAAAATTCGGTAGTGTAGGTCGAAGCTGACTTCATTACGAAATTGCCGAATAATTTTGGCTCGTCGGACGTCGCGAAGTCTTGGAAAAATCGATACTCGCCACTGTTGTTCTGTAAATTATTAAGATGTCGAGATGACTTCGTGGAATAAATCAGAAAAAATTAAACTTATTCGTGTGCACTACGCTAGAGAATATGTTGTGCTTATAAATGAATTTTTATATTACGTCATTGCAATCGATTAGATTTTGGTGATGATTTTTAATATTTGCACTGAAAAAAGTTTGCTGTGATTAAAAAAATTTATGTTATAGAAAAATTACCCTTTTTGAAAGAAGAAAATATATACTTGAATTAGAAAAACAATATTTTGGCTTTAAAATATTTGAAAGTAAAGTTATATTTGGTAAGTCGTTAGTTCGAATAGATTGAATGATTTTTTAAAATGAATATTTAAGTTGAATGTACTTTGATATTAATATAATACGTTTAAGTAAACATTTCTAGAAACATTAGAAGAAATTATTTAAAGGAATAAGACAATTTTTTTTTCTGTGTAGATTAAGACTGACTGTGTTTAGAAGAAGCTTAGGATAACGATGAAAATCAAACGAATTAATGAGTATAAAAGTATTATATTTTTAACACTTCTTTCTTCTACAAAAACATTATAAATTATATGTTAATGCACACATTCATATATACATGTATGTATATATATCTAAATTGTCGGTTCTACGTTAGAGATTCGTTACAGATATATCCATATAACAAATTCGTACATATACATATCAATATATATGCACATGTGACTGAAAAACATTGCACTATATATACGTTTATAGTTATTTATATAAATTTGTTTGTAGAGTCACTGAACACATCAAATTTTTTTTCAGTCAATCACATTTTGTCGTGAAGTACAAAGCGTGAGTAATTTATAATTGTTTTTAAAGGTATCCAGTAAGCATATTATGCCCATTTGCTATACTACAGTCTTTCCAGCTATCTATAAATAGAAATAATGTTGTAAAACAAAAGTTAATATTACCATTTTCAAATTTAATAACATGTGAGTGTTTAAAGAATTGGAAAAATTCTCAAAATTAGGTGCTATATCATAAATGCAAAAAAGATCTGTCGTGCGCTTATCAGCAGTATTAAATAGAAATAGTTATTCCTTTCTCACTATTTTTGTCTATGAACATACAAATATCAATATTTCTTTTATAGTTTCCAACTACACGTCCTTTCAATCTGAAGGATATCTATCTTTATTATACTGCTGTAGTCTATTAATACAAATTGTAGGAAAGACGAAGACAAGGAACATACGTTTACTAACTAATTGTCGACGAAAATTTTAAGAAGTTACCTTTCTTGTCTCAATCTATCCTAAAACAATTAAAACAATGTAAAGTAATAAATAATAATGTGCTTATATAATACCAAAACATATTGTCAAAAAGCGCAAATTTTCATCAAACAAGTGTAAGGAAGCCCCATTATAAACTTTATGTCAAGTTCACATTAATCGTCATAATTTAAATATTAAGTCACAAATAGTTTTGTCATTGTCCTAGAAAAGATTGTGTCTACACACAGTGATTGATATTATCTTATCAATTCATTATAAATTTAGTAAACTTTGGATAATATCTGAATTCTCAATAGCGAGAATTAAAATATCAAATTGATTCAATAAACAAGAATAAATACAATTTTATAGGAAATTCTACTACTTCTAATTAATTCATCTAATTGAATATCGTCTATTACTACTTCTATAAATACTACATATTTGCCGTAAGGCACAATAACTGGCTTGATCACTTGTTTTGTGTAACTTTCAATGTCAGCATAGGATGCACTGTCTTATTTCAGCGTTTGCAATATCATTAACATCAATAACATCATTTTCTGTATCAGAGAGATTTACCTTATGCAAAGGTTTGTTCAACGACGTTTGATACTGATTAGAGGATATTAGTTTCAAATAAGAGTTGAGACCTTTCAGCGAACGATACTGACTGTTTGGTAATCTGCTATTAGGATTGTGACCAGTCATGTCGAGTATCGATGGTCCTAGAGCAGCCCCAACCTGTAAAGAATTATTAACGTTTATTAATTACCTTTGGCTTACATCTTTAGTTTTTAAATACAATGATCGATGTGCACCTCCTCGAAAATTGTTGGATTATACTTGGGTGGCACAAACAATTGACTACGCAGTTTCTGTAACCCTTCTTTGACTCTTGCAGGTACTGCGTTAACTAATCGACCAGTGTTATAATTACATTCTAAAGTGTAACTGTGAACTAAACCAGTGAGTTTATACACAGCAACTCGACCAGATCCTTCACGAGACATACCATCTCTTTTATCTCTGAAACACAATTATGTTTATGAAATCTCAGATTTCATATCGGCTTATGCACAAAAACAAAATTTCTGATTATACGTACATAAGATACATATTTTTCTCAGCAAAATTACATGACGTGAAATGAAAATTAGGATTATTTATGGACATCAATTTTGGCAACAGCATGCAAGCTGACGAGTCTTCTGGATCTTCGAAATGGTTTCCGTACATAAAAATGCCTTTTTTCGATGCATGACCATGGAAGTCTATGTACAAGAATATTCCGGAATCTTCTAGTGATCGTGGAGATTGTTTCGTGCTATTAGATTCTATAGAGTTTGGTTGATTTTCTAAATTTCCTTGATTCTTTACTGCGAATAATAAAATGCTCATTATTTTAATAGTCCTTGTAAGTTTAATTAAAATACTATTTTGTTAATTGGAACATACGTATCGATTTCTCTGCTTGAACTAGGCAATTTCTTGCACGACTTCCTTGTTCCATTACTTTGTTTTTTTCTTCAAGAGACATTAGAGTTACCTAATAATAAATGTAATGTTGAAAATTTTTGTTAAACGGTGACACTTTCAATTTGAGAAAAAAATATTACCCTTTGGAGCAACTTGTTTGTTTCGTTTGAAATATTATTGATGTTACTCGTAGTAGTACTAGCATTACGCTTATTTGATATTTCAGGAACATGATCTCGTACCGAAAAATATGCATTGTGATAGTACCTGTAAATTAAACAGAGATATAACAATAATAGACAAGGATAAATTAATGATTAAACTATACAGAAATGTATTGCATGGGAACCTGAGCAGAGTCTTTGCTGCATATATCGTTGGATGATCAGTTTTTGATGGATTGAGGTATAGCCTATTAAGATTTACTCCTCTTGTATCCATTCTGTAGTATCCTTGAGCCACACCATCTGGATTGAGCATTGGTATTAGCTTGAAGACATACATTCGTCGTAAAGCAATAGCTATTTGATCATCTCTGTTTAACAATAGATTTAAAAATCCATTCAAAACAAAAGTAGAAGGTGTTTCTCCTGGGTGTACTCTGGCACTTATAAAAATTATCTGCAATATTAAAAATGCATATTTGTTTTATATGATTTGTAAAAGATTTTTGTGTATTGCCACTGTTATAATGCTCACTTTTTTATCGTGGAACTTAAATGGTCTTAATTCGTTTTGATTTGGAAATAAGTCTTTGTGATTGGCCTCTCTTTCTTTTGTTATGTTGTAATAAGAACTTATTGTCAGAATTTCAAGTCTTCGTCCTTCTAGTGAATCTATAGCATTTTCTCTGTGATAATAAATATCATCAGCAAGATTAACATTCAGCTTATTCATTCTAACATCGATCTTTTTTAAATAATTTTGTAAATCCGTGTAGGAAAATGGATATGTAAACGCAAAATACGTGATAGCGTTAGGGTTCTCCGAAGTGCGATAATTAAATGACAAAATAAATTCATTATTTTTGTCATCTGCCTGCAAAATTAGTATATATTTATTATCTCTATAATTTCAAGAAAACGATCTATTCAAAGGAAATTGATTAATCTTACTATAAAAGTAGGTTTATCTTTTATTCTTTCCCATTGCGGATGTCCTGGAATGATTTTAAATACAGGGCACATTCCTTGACTAAACATTTTGACTTGTTTATTAAGATTAACTAAATTCAATTTAACCCAGACACCTGGTGCAGGGGCTGTGATTCCAAAATAAAACCAAGTTTTATTATTATTCTGGAATTCTGTTCCATGGCAATCGTGTTTTGTCCAAATATTAAATTCATAACTAGGTAATTCAACCGATGAATTACTTCTACTGGTTTTGCCTTCGCCTTTACCTGCAATAACATAATAAACATTGTAGCAACAACTTGATATGTAAAATAGATTCCCATCGCAAATCTTACCATTATCAGTCTTATTGATTGCAACGGCTTCGACTTTAGCTAAATTTGCAGAGTCAAAATTATTGAAAAATGTAAAACCTCCACATTCTATATTCTCCTCCATTCTCGCCTTTTTTCTAAGTACCTGCAAAATATAATATTATCCTCGTTAAATAAAAATCCGAAAATTACAGTCGAGAAAGTTTTGATCAACTCCATTGTATAAATGACCTACTTAGATATCGAACATGGATAAAATACAAATTACACCTCTCAATTTACATCTAACAAGCATTTTATCAGTAAACTCTCTCTCTGAATATAAACGTTAATATTCAAAATGTCAAACTAACAAATTTGTCCTGCTGTTCACTCATACTCGGCGTTAATTTTCTAGATCTAATCGAGCGATTCATTTTCGTGACGAGCAGCGCGTGCAAATATTCTTTGCAACGTAAAATTTCACTTTTCCAACTGTCACAAGCCCTACTTCAAGCTCCGAAATTGCATTGTCGTTATCGCGGACGAGTCCATTTTCCAAAGCTGCACAAAGAGTACACCAACGCACACACGGACTCTTTTTATTTAGTCTGCATTTCGTCTGCTATACTCTATCCCATCCTCATCACATACACTATTGTACGACAAACACAAAATTATCTAAAATGTCAACGCCTACTAAACTATAGTCAAGCGACTGTCGCGCTCTGCGTTTCTATGCATCTCTCGGTTCTGCAATCGGATTTCCCTTTCTCTAGAGGAAAAAAAATTCCAAACAATTGCACTATTCACCACGAGCCCGTGAAAAATACGTCTATCTCGACTCTCTCGAACAAAGTCATCAGGACAGTGATGCTTCTGCGATTTATCATCAATTGAAGAATTTGAAAAGCCCGCGCAAGGACATAATGATCGATATATAGCATACGAGGTCAGTCTAACTTCCAGTCAAGAGAGCGATCGATTTTTTTCTTCGTCGAAGAAAAAGCAAATTTTTATTCTTCCATAGATTCGTTCGTTGAAAGAAAAAGATTAATCTAATTTTAATACGTACTTTCGAACAAAATTTCCCGTTAAGCCGCTGTTGCGAATTTCGTTGCCATTAGTGTCCCGTGGCGTGTCCGACTGGCGTAGTACTTCCTGCTCCCTCATGGCAGCTTGAGCTCAAGGTGCTGATGAGGAAACAACTGTTTGTGAATATTCGTGTGTTTCTCCAGTAAATTCTCATCATGCCGAAGAATAAAGGTAAGTGCATTTGCTCGCGGAATTCCGGAGGCTGTCCGCTTTATTTCGGTGGACGCGATACGATATGGTGATGATATTTTGTACTCGCGAAATCGCAATAATCATTCGATAATTCGTAGATAACCTATATTGTCAATTGCGCGTTCTTAGTCACAATGCACATACATGTCTCAGCATGTATATATTGCTAAAGAGTGAACCATCGTTTTGCAGACATTTTTTTTAAAACAGTTATCCGTGTTGAATGTTTTAATGTTGAGGTTTTTGTTCCGTTTTCAGGAAAGGGAGGTAAAAACAGGAGGAGAGGAAAGAACGAAAATGAGACAGAAAAGAGAGAGTTGGTGTTCAAAGAGGATGGTCAAGGTGAGATATGCAAGAAGTAACTTTCTTTTTGTACAAAGAGCAAATCATATCTTGTGCAATGACTGTTGTTTTTGATTAAATAAAACTTGTTCTGAGTCATTGAATGTTTATTTTAATCGTTTTTTGCAGAATATGCGCAGGTCACAAAAATGCTTGGCAACGGAAGGCTGGAGGCGATGTGCTTCGATGGAGTAAAGCGATTGTGTCACATTAGAGGGAAGCTTCGTAAAAAAGTTTGGATAAATCAAGGTGACATTATTCTTATTGGTTTGCGTGATTACCAAGATGCCAAAGCTGATGTAATCTTAAAGTATACTGCCGATGAAGCTAGAAACTTGAAAACTTATGGAGAATTCCCAGAAACAGGTAAATTTGATAAGATTGCTTTGATGATAATCATCTGCTATTTTTTTTATCATCCATATACTCAATGTAATACTTTTTTTCAGTCCGCATCAATGACACTGTCACATTCGTGGAAGATGGCTTCGATGAAGATATTGAATTCGGCGATGAAATTAGTGATGACGATGAAGATGATGTGGACAATGTATGAATTATAATTTTTTATATTTTCATTTAATTTTATTTTATTTATTATGATTTTAACACTTTTTATTATTTTATTTTCAGATCTGATGATCTAAGAAATAAAATAGATAGAAATAAATTTTTATTGCCAAGTGATTTATTATTATCAAAAACTAAAATAAATCATTGAAATTTACTCTATCTCACAACGCTTTGAGTAACTACATCTAATTCCTTAGACTCAAATGAATTTATACTAATTAAAGTGAACATTCTTAATAAAGTACGAAAATTGTTAATACAAAAATAAATGTCTAGTTATGGCCTTGATTATTTGTAATTGCGAGGTATATATTTATTACGTATAAACAAATCATGTTTTCGTCACAAATCTTGTTGTAATTAAAATGCGTTGTACGTATGTATACTTTGAAGTAATCAATTTGCATGTATTTTATTAAACATGCGTGCGAGCAAAATGTAAACTGCCAACAACAAAATACTTATCAATTTTTTCAAAAAGGAATAGATTAATTTCCTTACCTGCCGAGAGATTACTCACAATTTTATTTACTTGGCAATAAGAAAATTAATTACATGCGCTATAGCGCTATGTAATTTCAAATATTCGAGTAACAGTTGAATCTACGTTGTGACTACAAGTCATGAAATTAGCTTGTGAATCAACTCAATATTTTATTTAGGCAAACCTTCTTTTTTAAGTTTCTGGATTAAAAATAAAATAAAAACTGGATCTACACACTTTTAGAGGAAATAAAACACAGATGTGTAATACCTACCAATGAAAAGTACCATCTTCTGTGCTTATTGTACATCAACAAACAAATAAATGATCATAATGAATTAATGCGTAGTTATTGCAATACCCGAATTTCTCTTCCCGTTTTCGGCAGTCACAAAAATAAAATAATTCTTATATTTTACTACTGACACTGTTATTACTAATACTACAAGACAGAATGAAACAAGTATGTTTTATAATGATTTATTCCACTGTATTATAATATTTTAAATTAAACGAATTAACTTGAATTATATATAAGTAAAATTAATGCTACATTGCTAAAAGCAGCTTTATTTGGTATGTAATAATAACTGACCGGATGAAAAATAATGTGTATATATATATAAGTATATGAAATTATGAAAATAAATGCGATCAGAATGTTGAATATATATAAATACGTCGATCTCGCTGAGCATTAAGAATGTGTGAAATATTAAAATACGTATTAGATAAGTAGAAGCATTTTCAAGACTTTATTAGATGCATGTGATTGTGCCTTTGGTCCATAGGTCGGGTGGGCACTAGGCAAGTCTATTGAATGCAGCACAGTGGACATTATACATTATAATTTATAAATCTTGGATGTATAGACATAATCCATTTTAATATAATTATATTTTGTATATTAATAGAATATCTTTACGCTAGGAGATTTCTAAAGGTAATTCATCTTTTATATTTCTTATGGATGCGTGATCGTTATTTCTATCTTGTTGAATCGTCTTAATCGTTCTTTTTTTTTGTTTTTTTTTTAGTCAACAGCTTTTGGACGTTGTTGCACATTAAAAGCTAACGCCTCCTTCTCTTATAATATATAAAGTCGAAATTTGTTTATCCGTAAATCCTCCGACAGGTCATCAAAATTTTCCTAAATATATCCAACGTTAAATATATCCAAATTTGTTTCAGCATCGAGAGAATAAAAGTTCATAACGCTTACAAAACAGTCATCTCCCATCGTCGTCGTCATCATAATCCTCCTTGAGTTTTCTCTATAAATAATAAAAATATTCACCGTCTGCCAGTGAGACGAATCCATTACAATGCGCACAATCCGTATATATTTATACGTATATTATATGGAGAAAAATAATTATAAATATACACAATGAAAATGATTGTTATAGGAATTATTCTCAATTAAATAAGTCCAATGTACAATAATTATTATATTTCGTCGTTTATTTCATTATATCTTTTTTTTTTATTATATATTCACTTTTTTCATCGGTCATTTTTAAAAACACGATGCCTTGCCATTGCCTCAAACCAGAAACTCGCTCTATCGTGCATCGGTAATTAATTAATAATTATAGTTTTATAATTATAGCTTTCGCTTCTCTTCAATACAGCGTCAAATGAGAAAAGGAGAAATCCTCGTTTTGCTTCATTTTTTTTTATTTCATTGTGCTTCCATATATGCGTTTGTGCTTTGCGGAATGGCAAGTCAGCATACATATATATAATCGTTTAACGCTCTTCATTTTATATCTTATTTATAATAGATCAATCAAATATATAATATAAGGATTGCGGGGAGAAAGCATAATTATAATAATAATAATAGTATATAATAATAATAATAATATTATTCAATCTTCGACTTATGATTTCGTCTACTTTTTAAAATCGTCCACCGAAAGCCGAAGCTTATTATATATAGAATCTTGTAATCTTACAAATTAACAATGATCGCCCATCAGGTGATGTCCGAGTTTACAATTACATCGTTACAGTTCATTCGAATTGGCTGACACTGAAGATCCTACACACCACCTTCTTATTCCTCCCCCTCCCCCCTCCCCCTCTCGATATAATAATACAATACGCTGATATAATTTTATTTCGCCTTCGTATAACATTTCTCTATGCGATACAACTCTCTTTTCCTTTATATATATATAGCACTTCGTCGCTTCTCTCTCGGGCATACATCCTTCCTGTTGATACACATAACACTGTCCGTTTTTTCACTGTATATCTTGCGAGAGATGCACAATAAACGTTTACACACACGGACGGCCTGACGTAGTGAGGATGCGAAATAGAGAGAGAGAGAGAGAGAAAGACTAGCGTAATACATATAATATGCAAAAAAAGCTTGGCGAACTTTTTTGCGCTCCAAGTACCCATTGGAGCAAGCATAATAAGGCTACAGATAGAGAGCTTAATTGGGAGGTGGTGGGGCATAGGAGAGGGGGGACGTACCGATATAAGCAATATAATATAATTCATAATTCATTTTTCATTTTCTTAAGACAATGTTACTCCGTAACTCGTGTTTTCATTAAATTCATTACCATATTTTATTCTTTTCCTCGGTTCTTTCCAAAAGTATATATATATATATATATATATATATATATATATATATATTTTATAATATATATATACATATAACAAACGCGACGATCAGTAAATTATATAGGCCAAAAGTGGTCATCGTTGACGACGATATACACATCATGTGGCTTTGCTGCGCGATCGGCGCGGAAGTGCTTCTTTTCCATTTCCGTGTTAATTCTTTATTATGTATAATATATAAGAGAACGCGAGGCCCGTAAGCGGGAGCGCGCGATATTCGATTCAAAATGTTCGCGCGCTTTTTTTCTTTTTATTTCGCTCGCCCTTCCTTTTTTCTTTTCGTAATATGCCTATGCTTTATATATATATATATATATATATATATATATATTTATATATATAGTCTATGTATACAGTGTTCGATTCGTCGTAGTTTCATTGCGGAGTGTATGTACGTGTTGAGGGAAGGGGCGGAGAGATGATTCACTGACCCTTTCGTTCCTCCGTCATGAATTGGTCGACGATTTTTTGCATCGACTCGCGCAGCTCTTCGTTACCGCCGCTGTCCTCAGCCGCTCCAGGCACTGATGTCGTCAATGTTCGCGTGATCCTTGTGGTTATTCTGTTGGAAAAGTAGAGACAAATATTCATTAGTCATTGAATTAAAATCAATTTTTATGAACCAAAGTGAAATTATCTTTACATAATAGCTTGTCGAAAAGAGAGTTTTTTGAATGAGAAGGAATGGCAAAACTTTCATTTTTCTATTAAATTGTTTTGGTTATTTATATAACTATTCTTAATTTTTTAAATTATTTCAAAATGGAATTTAATAAGACTTTAGTTATATTGGCATATTGAATGTTAGTAAAATTTCCTCGATAGTAATTTCAACACTGGAAAAATACTTATATGAAAGAAAAAAATCTTGCATAGCTTATCAAGAAGATACGACTTTTTTAATTAAAAGGGAAAAAATTTCCTGTAAAACAATTCTTTTATTTTAAAAGGAGTCCTGCAGATTCGAACGTCTATATTGTTACCGCGTGGAAATCATTTGATTGAAAGCGATTTTTTCACTTTGAATTAATAAATGAAATATTACTTATAATTAAATCGAATTTTAGTACTTGGTATGTCAAGCATATTCCAATCAAATAACGTTTCGTCGCTATCGCAGAAACAATAAAATCTACCAGGTTTATCAAAGAATACTTTTACTACTTGCAGACTAATTTGACCTAGACGCCTTCTACCGGGCAGTAGATAAAGTTAATTAAAACATAATCAGTTTGTGAAAAAATGTTCAACTTTAGAGTTAAAGGAACATCTCCATTTGATTAAAAAAAATCATTCTAATTAAAAAAAATGATGTCTATCGTGTAGTTTAATTTTTCTTGAAAATCAATTATGTACTTTCCTTTTTAATCAAAAGTATAATTTCAATGGAGAATCAGAGCCTACAAAATGATATTTCGAGATAATTACTAATAGTCAATACCATATTAAAGCTGATTATTTCTGATGTCGTAAATTTCTACGCGATATTATTATTGTCTTTGCAACGTTCAATATATTAATTACCTTTCTTGTGTTTCGGGGTTGAGTTCAGTCGTGGTCGTCGTTTCCATGAAGGTAGGCTCGTTTTGTTGCATAAAGTCATTTTCTGCGAGAGAGAAAGATGCAAAAGAATTCGTTTAAAAAAGTAATGTCTAGATTACAAAGTTTTTTCCCCGTCTTTCAATATTTATGCTAATATTATATATAGCTTCCTTGCGGAGATGTAAACAAATGTACGAATTGACGGATACACTTTTTTGGTCATATATGCGATGTGTATACTGTAGAGATACGTATACATATATGCCTTGATGCCATGCCCATACAAGGGTTCAATTATGTAATTACTAGACACATATAAAAAAAGTGAAAGACAATTTTCTAAACAATAGACAATACACTGTACTTGTTATACCAAATCAGCCAAATTTATATATGCAGACTACGCAATTTGCTGTCGATATACACGAATTCACGACAGAAATTCATCGATTAATAAACAAAAAATAATAATGAAGAAAACAATAATAATCAACACCATTTTTAAACTTTACTAAGTACAGTCTCTCCTTCGATAAAAAATTATAAAAAAAGTCACATGATATATAGTTTTTGTAAATGCAACCGACAATGTCTATCGAAATTTTCTTATAAATTAAGTATATTAAGAGTAAAAATACGATATTTATATATTAAGATGATGAAATGAGAATGTATGATGTTGATCAGTATATAATTTTACAAAACCAATTCTCTGCTCTTGTCAAAACAGAAAAGTTTGCTTTGCTCGAAGGATCGCTTGTACCTTTCGTAATCTGAATGCCTTTAGCCGAATATATCGTTATAATATAGTATTTATATAATTCTTTAAGATAATAATATATAATTAAAAAGAATAAATAAATAATCATTTATTAGTGCTACACGCAGCGGGCTTGTGATAGAAATAGAGCTAACAAAAGCTGCCGAATATGTATTATATATATATAATGTTTATAATTAATATAAAAAGCATTTAATAGCAATAGAAATTTTAAATAAAATCCATAATTCTAGAGAACATACCCAACTGGTCAAACGTAATAGAGACGTAATTTGAATTGAACTGAATGTTAAAATTCTTAATCAAGTCGTCACTGATTCGCATAGCGATGAATTAAAGAAAAGTGATATGGTAAGCTGGTCTATCCATTGAAAATAAATTGAATTATAATGAATATAGAACTATTACGCTAGTATTGCTAGACGAACCGTATGCAGAAAATTGAAGCTACTGATCGATCTTGTTTTTAATCGTGAGTTGTGTCGTTTGATAAATGAATATATGTTAAAAAAAATCTGTATTCGTCGATTATTATACTTATCCTTTGCGAGCACATTGAATTATTCGCCTAACAATCCTAACTCTCATACCTATTATATAATCGATTATGTCGTTGGTCCCTCTACACTTTAGCTTTATCTTGAGATTTGTTTAAATACAGTCGTGAATCGATAGAAGATTTATTAATTCGGGTATATAGAACTGGAAAATATCGTGAGAGTAAGTATAAAAGACATATACGTAGCTACTGTTTGTCTTCGAGATCGAGACGTGCGTGCGGAGAATTAAGGTCGCTTAGCCAAAATATATAACATTAATCGTACACCATGCGATTTTAATTATAATAATAACAACGTACTTACACTTTTACCTCATGCACTAATTGTTTATACATAGTACTAGATACATACAGCCTACATAGTCATATGTTATATTTATCGAAATATATATGTATATATATACATCAGAAAAAGAAAGCTTGTGTGTTGTCACCTATAGATTGTCTTGTTTCCCTTTCGTTCTTACCTTCGGTCTCAGCATCATATGATAAAATTGAAATTGATATGTGATTAACAAACGTACCCAGTGTGCCTCAAAGAATGACTAGAAAGGGTGCTGGTGACGCTGTGAAAACTTTCCGGCTCCATAGCATAAATAATGGCTAGCAGGAGCACCAGAATCGTGACGGCTCCGATCATCTTAAAAGTACAGCTGCAATGACTATTCTCCTTGTTCGGCGCTAGAGCCACTCGATCGTTAACCTGACTTGAACTCTCGTCGTTTAGGTAAGTTTCTCGCTTCTCTTCTGGAGTCCATCGCGTGCACAACAACATCGTGAGTTTGTTTTTCAGAACATGAACATTTTTTTATGAAGCTCGGGCGTTACTTTCGGATTGACCGTTATGCATATTGTATATACAATAAAATTCGTTTTATATGCGAGAAAGAGATAGAGAGAAAATTAAAAAAGTAGATTCTCAGCTAGCTGGCAGTTACTGTATTTTGGTGAGCAAGTGAAAAAAAGTCAATCCGAAAAAGACTCGAGAGAAGCGTTTGTTTTTTTTTTTTGCTGGTTTACGAGAGGATGATACATATGATGATATACGCTGCACCAGAAGCACCCCATCGGATTTTTTTTTATGTTGTTTCAGGTAGACAGAGGTTGACCACTGAGAGGCTTGGGCTCCGGACAAATTACCGCTTATATATGTGAGACCGTGTGACATACCCGACACACCTGCGATTATCTGCACCAACGCTGAGAAAACCAGACTCTTCGATAGTAATATATATTAATATTATATTTCTTTTATATAAACAAGCTTTATTTTTCCGCATGTCTTTAATTTGTGTGCGTATATAAAATCTATATCCTACTGTTTTTTTATAACTACACGTCCAATCTACGGAGAATATAGATTGTACGTATATGTACATTTCATTACAAAAGTACTACTATCAAAAGTTCTTTTATATAAAATAGCACAGAAAGAGAGTTTAAAAAAAAGACACAATTCATGCACAAGCTGTGTAGCAAAGGAGTAAAGAGACGTAAAACTTACCGCATATATACATATGCATAAAAAAATGATAGAAGCACCCCCTACGAACAGGCAATCACCAAAAAAAGACAGACAAATCTAGCGATACAAGGGCAACATAACACATGTAGTTTACAATGAGAGGCAAGTACACCTAAAGGCTGCTCGATCAGCGGGTTATGTACATGGCTTACTTAGAAGGTTAGCTGTGATTGAGGTACCTTGGTCGTCCTCCATGGGCGAGAGTTCGGCGCCCTCGTGCAGCGCGACATCGGAGCCGCTGGAACTGCCGAGGGTGCGTCTACGTCCCGATCTTCGCCGCTGTCCCGGAGAACAGCCATCGCTGTCGGTGTCACTGATGGTTCCTTGTCTCGAGCCGTTCTTTGGTTCGTCGTTATTACATGAGCCAGGTGACATGTCCATCACCGAGAACTGTCCACTCTCCCATAGATCGGCAGGTACACTGGCCTCGCCGGAACTACTCATCGTTCGCCAATATTCTTGTTTGCCATCGTGGAATTGTTTCGTCTCGACAGTCGTCGTCGTTGTCGTCGACGTTGTTATTGTTGTTCGAGTGGGCTCTTTCTCTGATTCGTTGTAATCGCTACTTTCCGTTGTCTTCTTTGTGAAGAAGGGTACCTCTTTTTCATAGTCGTAGACCGACTCGTTGACGTAACTGACAACGTTCTTACGCAGGATCGAGTCGATTTCGGGTACCGAGCTTTCGAGGTCTGTGACGAATTTATTGCTATCGTCGTTGGTGAGACTTCTTCTCTTGGCTGCTGGCTTATCATTCTCAATGATACTACTATCTTTCTTGATGGAGAGTGGACGCGTGGGTTTTACGGGCTCGGGTAGTTTGGATTTTTTCTTCGGAGTCATAGATGAGCTCTTGAGATCTAGTTTCAGGTCGTTATGGTCTGATGAAGTCTTGATGACGGTAGAGTGTCGAGGAGCTGGAACGGGTTGCTTTGTTGGAGTAGAAGAAGCATGCTTCTCTACAGTCCCATCAATCTCAGCCGAATCATGCCCTGACCCATCCAAAAGGACACGGACAAGAACAGGAGCAAGGACATAAAGCACATTGATACACACTAAAATTGTTAGATTCTAGCCCGGCGGCGGCAGAGGTGCGGGGCTTACTAAATGCGACGATCACGACAAATACATATTTTATATGTCGATCACGACGAGTCTATGAGTCTAAAGTGTGAAGTTACCTCTCAAAATGTATGATGAGGATTACAAAATAATAATAACACGTTTCTATGGACTATGTGAGTCGAAACGCTTTTTCTCCCTGATTAGTACGCATGAACACAGCGTTAGGAGTTAACTATTTGTTGATACACTTATATGAGACAATGTAGAAAACATTTGCCTGTATTTTACTAAAAGGTACGTCGTAAAACTATTCTGCATTTTATATAGATAATATTATCTAAGGTATTAGCTAAAGAATATATATAATTTCGTATTTTACGCTAATTTAAGTAACACAATTTAGTTCTAATGGAAATTTTTCAAAGGACAATTTCTCGTTTCTACAGTATAAAATTGTAATACAATAATAATAACAATAACAATAAGAATAATGATGAGATATTATTTTACAACCGTAACGTGTACGCTATGCATACTGATGAAGATTAAGATACAAGTACCTTTTTAATAAAAGACATGCAAAATGAGTTAGTGTAGGAAGCGTCAGCATGTGCTAACTATAGAAGATAAAGCTAAATATAACCGAGGGCACCAAAGTATAAGTTCATTATGATGTCATAAACATACTGATCCTTCGACCTAAATAAGTGTGGTGTTTTCCATTATGATAGATGATATGATCTAAATGTTGCAATAAATGGGTTACCTGCTAGTTGTTTCATCGATAGGGCGTTGTCGGCTAGAATTTGCGCCCTTTTCGTTGCTTCCTCCGTAATATCTGAAATGCACATTTGAAAAGGTGTAAATTTTTCACTTGTATTAACAGTTGTAACATTAAAAGCAGTGATTTAACAGAGATTAGGATGAATGATGTTTTCCCTGCATGGCATACCTCGGATCATGCGTCACTAGAACTGTGGTTTCCTGTTAATTTCAATGAGATTTATTACTTACTGTAAATTAAGTTTCTTTTTATTCTATCTTTACTCGTGAGATTTTATGCTCAGCTAAATAATAATAATCATAGATGGGGGGTAAAGCAATAATGTGTAAAAAAAGAAGGGTAAAAATAAAAATTGTGACATAGGCGTGTGTCTATTCTCAAATATTTTCGATTTCCATGTCTCGTCGGTATAGGTGTGCTAAACAGCGCAAAAACCTGGAATCATGCATCAAACTCAGGTAAAAAAGCTGTCAAAAATTATGGACACAAAATGATGGTCACAGAAATATTGTGTCGCACGTAAAACGAAAAGACACTATCACGTATGAGAGAAATATGAATCTTTTTTTGGAGCTCATACAATCATTACAGATGTATATATTTATCTTTAATCTTGGACATTTAAAACATGTCAACAACGCGTTAATCCTAAAATAGTGCGATGATCAAGATTAAAGAAGTTATTAGGCATTGTTAAAAAAATGATTTACAGATATGGATGACTATTGCTTATATTGATCGATATTATGAATAATTGACGTTAAAAGACCATTACTACATATGTGCAGAGGGGAACACATACGTGTCAAACGGTTGATGGATCAGGATTCAAATATAGACACTAAATGTCTGAACTGCAGTAGTGTAATATGTAGTAATGGATTTAACAATCACACATGATTTATGTGAACTGAGGTTACAAAAAGCATTAACTTAATTAATCATGTTACACACAGCTCGTATATAATATATGTATATATATATTTAATGTGATATATGTACGTATATAACACAAATATTACAAGATACCTTTACTGCTATTGTCAGTGAACTCGGCAGGGCTGGGTGGTGGGGTCGCTGCCGTACGCACAGACTTTGTTACGACAGTGGTGACACTTTGATGTGCGTGAGGTTGAGAATGTGATAAGTTACTAGAAACATCGCTCGATACTATCGTCACCGATTTTTGAATAATTTTAATATCAGACCTTTCTATCCTCTCAATTTCCTTAAAAGACCTAACGTCCTGTGGAATGCGCGATTCAACCGTGTGAACAATAGTTTGTGGACTAGCTAATGTTTTAGACGATTCTAGCATTACATTAGATTCTAATGCTATCTCGTCCTTAACTCTATCCGAATCACTTACAGCAGATGTTACGTCATAACTACCGAATGCTTTGGAATCATCAGATTCCTTTTTTGTATCTTCCCAAAATTTACTAGTTGCGTCTTTTATACCATCTGTCGCGTGATCCACTTCTTTGGCTATTTTGTGCGTTGCCCCTTTCGTTTTCTTCATTATACTGGACATAACACCACCTTTCTTTGACTTTTTCGTCTTATCTTTTTGAGGTTTCCTCTTAGAATCGCGTTCTAAAGAACTTCTAGCTGAACTTGATTCTGAGCTAGAGGAATCTCGTCTTACAGGCAATTGATCCTTCGTTCTAACTGCAGTATTTCGTGAATCTTCAAGTAACATTAAAGATGCCGCCTTAGCATCAGCTAAGACTAAGCTATCAGTCTTATTCGACAACGTTGTATCTTTAATTTTCGTAGAACTACCTTCTTTTGTTCCTGAAAACATATTACTTACAGCTGCAGTATCGCGACCGGTTTTATTGGCTAATATTACAATTTTGTCTTCTTCGTTAAGAGCTTGTTGTTTTGCTACCTCTGAGAAATTGTTAGCTTCATCGGCTGCGTCATCAACAGACAGTTTTGAGCCTTTAAATATTCCAGAAAGAAATCCGCCAGTCCTTTCCTTGCCTTTTTTTATAGAAGCATCGGCTATATCTACTGAATCCTTAGCTATCTTCTTTGTTTTCTCCTTAGCATCGTGGGCCGCTTCTTGTACACTAGCGGCAGTTTTAGTGGCAGAATCTTTAACTCCGTCTTTAATCTCCTTTCCTTTATGTTTGGTAGCATCAGCAGCGTCCTCGACTTTATCTGCTACAGTTGTCGCAGCTCTCGCAGTGCCGTCTTTGACGTCGTGAGCCGCTTGTTGTACGTTCACGGACACCTTAGCTGCAGTATCCTTAACGTCCTTCTTTATCTGCTTACCTTTTTCTTTGGTAGCATCACCGATGTCATGGAGCGTGTCGGATACCTTAGATGCCGCTTCGTCTACCTTTCTCTTGGCTTCATCCACTTCTTTCTTAGCAGCATCCTTTGCATCTTTGGCTGCCTTTCTAGCCTTTTCCTCCTCATCTATAGCTTCCTGTTTGGTTTCATCGACAAAATCTTTAACATCATCCGCTACCTCTTCGGCTGCGTGTTTTGCACCCTTAAAAATTCCAGAAAAGAAGCCGCCAGTTTTATCTTTGCCCTTCTTTATGGATGAATCAGCCTTATCGACGGCATCTTTAGCTGCTTTGTCTGTCTTATCCTTAGCATCGTGGGCTGCATCTTGTACACTAGCAGCAGCTTTCGTCGCAGCATCTTTAATTCCGTCTTTTATCTCTTTTCCTTTATGTTTGGTAGCATCAGCAGCGTCCTCGACTTTGTCTGCTACAGTTGTCGCAGCCCTTGAAGTAGCGTCTTTGACGTCGTGAGCCGCTTCTTGTACGTTCTCGGACACTTTAGCTGCAGTATCCTTAACATCCTTCTTTATCTGCTTCCCTTTTTCTTTGGTAGCATCACCGATGTCATGGATCGTGTCAGATACCTTCGATGCCGCTTCGTCTACCTTTCTCTTGGCTTCATCCACTTCTTTCTTAGCAGCATCCTTTGCATCTTTGGCTGCCTTTCTAGCCTTTTCCTCCTCATCTATAGCTTCCTGTTTGGTTTCATCGACAAAATCTTTAACATCATCCGCTACCTCTTCGGCTGCGTGTTTTGCACCCTTAAATATTCCAGAAAAGAAGCCGCCAGATTTATCTTTGCCCTTCTTTATGGCTGAATCAGCTTTATCGACGGCATCTTTAGCTGCTTTGTCTGTCTTATCCTTAGCATCGTGGGCTGCATCTTGTACGCTAGCAGCAACTTTCGTCGCAGCATCTTTAACTCCGTCTTTTATCTCTTTTCCTTTATGTTTGGTAGCATCAGCAGCGTCCTCGACTTTGTCTGCTACAGTTGTCGCAGCCCTTGAAGTAGCGTCTTTGACGTCGTGAGCCGCTTCTTGTACGTTCTCGGACACTTTAGCTGCAGTATCCTTAACATCCTTCTTTATCTGCTTCCCTTTTTCTTTGGTAGCATCACCGATGTCATCGATGCCGCTTCGTCTACCTTTCTCTTGGCTTCATCCACTTCTTTCTTAGCAGCATCCTTTGCATCTTTGGCTGCCTTTCTAGCCTTTTCCTCCTCATCTATAGCTTCCTGTTTGGTTTCATCGACAAAATCTTTAACATCATCCGCTACCTCTTCGGCTGCGTGTTTTGCACCCTTAAATATTCCAGAAAAGAAGCCGCCAGTTTTATCTTTGCCCTTCTTTATGGCTGAATCAGCTTTATCGACGGCATCTTTAGCTGCTTTGTCTGTCTTATCCTTAGCATCGTGGGCTGCATCTTGTACGCTAGCAGCAACTTTCGTCGCAGCATCTTTAACTCCGTCTTTTATCTCTTTTCCTTTATGTTTGGTAGCATCAGCAGCGTCCTCGACTTTGTCTGCTACAGTTGTCGCAGCCCTTGAAGTAGCGTCTTTGACGTCGTGAGCCGCTTCTTGTACGTTCTCGGACACTTTAGCTGCAGTATCCTTAACATCCTTCTTTATCTGCTTCCCTTTTTCTTTGGTAGCATCACCGATGTCATGGATCGTGTCAGATACCTTCGATGCCGCTTCGTCTACCTTTCTCTTGGCTTCATCCACTTCTTTCTTAGCAGCATCCTTTGCATCTTTGGCTGCCTTTCTAGCCTTTTCCTCCTCATCTATAGCTTCTGTTTGGTTTCATAGCTTTGCACTTACTTTTTCCCCTGCTGATCAGCAGACCTTTTGCTTTGTCTGTCTCATGTCGTGAACTGCAAGCAAGGGCAGCGCGCATCTTTAACGTCGCGTCTTTTATCTCTTTTCCTTTGGTCACTCGACTTTGTTTGTAGCCCTCGGCGTCTTTGACGTGAAGTTCGTGAGCCGCTCCTCTTGCTGCACTCCCTGGTTCACCGATGTCATTAGCCCTCGTATCTTATCCACTTCTCGTGCAGCATCCTTTGCAAAACGTTCTCGGACTAGCTAGCTTCTGTATCGACCTTTCACGTCATCGGCGACCTCATCAGCTGCGTGTTTTGCACTTTTATTCTTTGTTTTTCCTTTTTCTTCTGGTATATTAGTCGATGGATCGTCTTAGCAGATCTATCTCATGCATCTTGTACGCTAGCAGCAACTTTCGTCGCAGCATCTTTAACTCCGTCTTTTATCTCTTTTCCTTTATGTTTGGTAGCATCAGCAGCGTCCTCGACTTTGTCTGCTACAGTTGTCGCAGCCCTTGAAGTAGCGTCTTTGACGTCGTGAGCCGCTTCTTGTACGTTCTCGGACACTTTAGCTGCAGTATCCTTAACATCCTTCTTTATCTGCTTCCCTTTTTCTTTGGTAGCATCACCGATGTCATGGATCGTGTCAGATACCTTCGATGCCGCTTCGTCTACCTTTCTCTTGGCTTCATCCACTTCTTTCTTAGCAGCATCCTTTGCATCTTTGGCTGCCTTTCTAGCCTTTTCCTCCTCATCTATAGCTTCCTGTTTGGTTTCATCGACAAAATCTTTAACATCATCCGCTACCTCTTCGGCTGCGTGTTTTGCACCCTTAAATATTCCAGAAAAGAAGCCGCCAGTTTTATCTTTGCCCTTCTTTATGGCTGAATCAGCTTTATCGACGGCATCTTTAGCTGCTTTGTCTGTCTTATCCTTAGCATCGTGGGCTGCATCTTGTACGCTAGCAGCAACTTTCGTCGCAGCATCTTTAACTCCGTCTTTTATCTCTTTTCCTTTATGTTTGGTAGCATCAGCAGCGTCCTCGACTTTGTCTGCTACAGTTGTCGCAGCCCTCGAAGTAGCGTCTTTGACGTCGTGAGCCGCTTCTTGTACGTTCTCGGACACTTTAGCTGCAGTATCCTTAACATCCTTCTTTATCTGCTTCCCTTTTTCTTTGGTAGCATCACCGATGTCATGGATCGTGTCAGATACCTTCGATGCCGCTTCGTCTACCTTTCTCTTGGCTTCATCCACTTCTTTCTTAGCAGCATCCTTTGCATCTTTGGCTGCCTTTCTAGCCTTTTCCTCCTCATCTATAGCTTCCTGTTTGGTTTCATCGACAAAATCTTTAACATCATCCGCTACCTCTTCGGCTGCGTGTTTTGCACCCTTAAATATTCCAGAAAAGAAGCCGCCAGTTTTATCTTTGCCCTTCTTTATGGCTGAATCAGCTTTATCGACGGCATCTTTAGCTGCTTTGTCTGTCTTATCCTTAGCATCGTGGGCTGCATCTTGTACGCTAGCAGCAACTTTCGTCGCAGCATCTTTAACTCCGTCTTTTATCTCTTTTCCTTTATGTTTGGTAGCATCAGCAGCGTCCTCGACTTTGTCTGCTACAGTTGTCGCAGCCCTCGAAGTAGCGTCTTTGACGTCGTGAGCCGCTTCTTGTACGTTCTCGGACACTTTAGCTGCAGTATCCTTAACATCCTTCTTTATCTGCTTCCCTTTTTCTTTGGTAGCATCACCGATGTCATGGATCGTGTCAGATACCTTCGATGCCGCTTCGTCTACCTTTCTCTTGGCTTCATCCACTTCTTTCTTAGCAGCATCCTTTGCATCTTTGGCTGCCTTTCTAGCCTTTTCCTCCTCATCTATAGCTTCCTGTTTGGTTTCATCGACAAAATCTTTAACATCATCCGCTACCTCTTCGGCTGCGTGTTTTGCACCCTTAAATATTCCAGAAAAGAAGCCGCCAGTTTTATCTTTGCCCTTCTTTATGGCTGAATCAGCTTTATCGACGGCATCTTTAGCTGCTTTGTCTGTCTTATCCTTAGCATCGTGGGCTGCATCTTGTACGCTAGCAGCAACTTTCGTCGCAGCATCTTTAACTCCGTCTTTTATCTCTTTTCCTTTATGTTTGGTAGCATCAGCAGCGTCCTCGACTTTGTCTGCTACAGTTGTCGCAGCCCTCGAAGTAGCGTCTTTGACGTCGTGAGCCGCTTCTTGTACGTTCTCGGACACTTTAGCTGCAGTATCCTTAACATCCTTCTTTATCTGCTTCCCTTTTTCTTTGGTAGCATCACCGATGTCATGGATCGTGTCAGATACCTTCGATGCCGCTTCGTCTACCTTTCTCTTGGCTTCATCCACTTCTTTCTTAGCAGCATCCTTTGCATCTTTGGCTGCCTTTCTAGCCTTTTCCTCCTCATCTATAGCTTCCTGTTTGGTTTCATCGACAAAATCTTTCCCTTTTTCTTTGGTAGCACACCGATGTACCGCTACCTACGGCTCCACCTGTCCGCTTTTCGGCTGCGTGTTTTGCACCTGCAGCATCCTTTGCATCTTTGGCTGCCTTTCTACTTCCTTGAAGCTTCTCATACTCTTCAACATCATCCGCTACCTCTTCGTTCAGTTGCGTGTTTTGCATATTCCAGCCTTATCGAAGCTCTTTAGTCGGCAGGACCTTACCACCTGTCTGTTTCGCAGCATTATCTTTAACTTGATAACAATCCGCTTTTCCTTTATGCATCAGCATCTCTTTATTCTTTTTTAATGAATCGATCGTATTTTCTTCCGTACCTTACAGGAACATCAGTCTGCGAAGCATCGTGCCTCTCACGTTGACTAGCAGCAACTATCGCAGCATCTCAGTCTTTTATTTGGTAGCCGCTCAGCAGCGTCCTTTGTCCGCTACAGTTGTCGCACTCGTCCTCTTTGACGATCGTATGAGCCGCTTCTTGTACGCTAGACAGTATTCTCAGTTCATCCTACTCTCATTTCCGTGCTCGTTCAGCTTTGGACCCTTATTGGATCGTATAACGTCCGCGTCTTTCGTGAGCTCGTCTACCTTTCCTTAGCTACTTTGTCCAGTCTTATCCTAACCGTGCGCCGCACCACTAGGCTGATGTTTAACTCCGTCTTTCCTCCTCATCTGACAACTTTTTATGACTTTAGCTGGACTACAGAAAAGTAGCGAAGTTTTATCGTCTAAATCAGAATATCTCGCGACATCTCCATCGTGAGCTGCATCTTGTACACTACTAGCTGACAGTATCTTCATCTCTATCCGCTCAATATTACCATTTTCCTGACGTGACCAATGCGGTCGATGGTCATGGCTTAGCATCGTGGGCTGCATCTTGTACACTCAGCACTTGTCGCAGAATCTTTAGTCCTTTATGCAGTGTCACCATAGTATTCTTTATCTGCTTCCCTTTTTCTTTGTAGCATCACCATGTATGGCTGAATAGCCTTTCATCCCTTCTTTCTAGCAGCATCTTTGACGCCTTCTATCTTAAGCTGTTTGTCTGTCTTTACTCATCCTAGCTAAATTTCCAGAAAGAAGCGCAGTTTTCTTTGTGAACAGCTTATGACGCTTTAGCTGCTTTGTCTGTCTTTATCCTAAGCATCGTTGAGCTGCATCTTGTACACTAGCAGCAGCTTTCGTCGCAGCATCTTTAACTCCGTCTTTTATCTCTTTTCCTTTATGTTTGGTAGCATCAGCAGCGTTCTCGACTTTGTCTGCTACAGTTGTCGCAGCCCTCGAAGTAGCGTCTTTGACGTCGTGAGCCGCTTCTTGTACGTTCTCGGACACCTTAGCTGCAGTATCCTTAACATCCTTCTTTATCTGCTTCCCTTTTTCTTTGGTAGCATCACCGATGTCGTAGATCGTGTCAGATACCTTGGATGCTGCTTCGTCTACCTTTCTCTTGGTTTCATCCACTTCTTTCTTAGCAGCATCCTTTGCATCTTTGGCTGCCTTTCTAGCCTTTTCCTCCTCATCTATAGCTTCCTGTTTGGTTTCATCGACAAAATCTTTAACATCATCCGCTACCTCTTCGGCTGCGTGTTTTGCACCCTTAAATATTCCAGAAAAGAAGCCGCCAGTTTTATCTTTGCCCTTCTTTATGGCTGAATCAGCCTTATCGACGACATCTTTAGCTGCTTTGTCTGTCTTATCCTTAGCATCGTGAGCTGCATCTTGTACACTAGCAGCAGCTTTCGTCGCAGCATCTTTAACTCCGTCTTTTATCTCTTTTCCTTTATGTTTGGTAGCATCAGCAGCGTCCTCGACTTTGTCTGCTACAGTTGTCGCAGCCCTCGAAGTAGCGTCTTTGACGTCGTGAGCCGCTTCTTGTACGTTCTCGGACACCTTAGCTGCAGTATCCTTAACATCCTTCTTTATCTGCTTCCCTTTTTCTTTGGTAGCATCACCGATGTCATGGATCGTGTCAGATACCTTCGATGCCGCTTCGTCTACCTTTCTCTTGGCTTCATCCACTTCTTTCTTAGCAGCATCCTTTGCATCTTTGGCTGCCTTTCTAGCCTTTTCCTCCTCATCTATAGCTTCCTGTTTGGTTTCATCGACAAAATCTTTAACATCATCCGCTACCTCTTCGGCTGCGTGTTTTGCACCCTTAAATATTCCAGAAAAGAAGCCGCCAGTTTTATCTTTGCCCTTCTTTATGGCTGAATCAGCCTTATCGACGGCATCTTTAGCTGCTCTGTCTGTCTTATCCTTAGCATCGTGGGCTGCATCTTGTACACTAGCAGCAGCTTTCGTCGCAGCATCTTTAACTCCGTCTTTTATCTCTTTTCCTTTATGTTTGGTAGCATCAGCAGCGTCCTCGACTTTGTCTGTTACAGTTGTCGCAGCCCTCGCAGTAGCGTCATTGACGTCGTGAGCCGCTTCTTGTACGTTCGCGGACACTTTAGCTGCAGTATCCTTAACATCCTTCTTTATCTGCTTACCTTTTTCTTTGGTAGCATCACCGATGTCATGGATTGTGTCGGATACCTTAGATGCCGCTTTGTCTACCTTGCTCTTGGCTTCATCCACTTCTTTCTTAGCAGCATCCTTTGCATCTTTGGCTGCCTTTCTAGCTTTTTCCTCCTCATCTATAGCTTCCTGTTTGGTTTCATCGACAAAATCTTTCACGTCATCGGCGACCTCATCAGCTGCGTGTTTTGCACTTTTAAAAATTCCGGACAGGAATCCACCTGTCTTTTCTTTACTTTTTCTTATATTAGAATCGACTTTGTTTGCAATATCTTTTTCTACTTCCTTGCTCTTGTTATTTTCATCATTTACAGATCTATGCTCATACTCTTCAGGAACGTTTCTCCTTACTTCATCTAAGAATCGTTCAGTTGACCGTATTGGATCAGTGACGTGATCATGAAATTCCGTTGTCAAGCGAGAATCTTCTGTAGTACTAATGAATTGGTCATTCACATTACCGTTTTCCTGGTTTATAATGCTAGCCACTTCCAGTTCATTAACATTTTTCTTTTGCTTTGGACCCTTAAAAACGGCTGATAACAATCCGCTAGTCATCTCTTTATTCTTTTTTAATGCCGAGTCAACTTTTTCTTCCGTGTCCTTAGCTACTTTGTCTGTCTTATCCTTAGCATCGTGCGCCGCATCTTGTACACTAGCAGTAGCTTTCGTCGCAGCATCTTTAACTCCGTCTTTTATCTCTTTTCCTTTATGTTTGGTAGCATCAGCAGCGTCCTCGACTTTGTCTGCTACAGTTGTCGCAGCCCTCGCAGTAGCGTCTTTGACGTCGTGAGCCGCTTCTTGTACGTTCTCGGACACTTTAGCTGCAGTATCCTTAACATCCTTCTTTATCTGCTTACCTTTTTCTTTGGTAGCATCACCGATGTCGTAGATCGTGTCAGATACCTTCGATGCCGCTTCGTCTACCTTTCTCTTGGCTTCATCCACTTCTTTCTTAGCAGCATCCTTTGCATCTTTGGCTGCCTTTCTAGCTTTTTCCTCCTCATCTATAGCTTCCTGTTTGGTTTCATCGACAAAATCTTTAACATCATCCGCTACCTCTTCGACAGCGTGTTTTGCACCCTTAAATATTCCAGAAAAGAAGCCACCAGTTTTATCTTTGCCCTTCTTTATGGCTGAGTCAGCCTTATCGACGGCATCTTTAGCTGCTTTGTCTGTCTTATCCTTAGCATCGTGGGCTGCATATTGTACACTAGCAGCAGCTTTCGTCGCAGCATCTTTAACTCCGTGTTTTATCTCTTTTCCTTTATGTTTGGTAGCATCAGCAGCGTCCTCGACTTTGTCTGCTACAGTTGTCGCAGCCCTCGAAGTAGCGTCTTTGACGTCGTGAGCCGCTTCTTGTACGTTCTCTGACACTTTAGCTGCAGTATCCTTAACATCCTTCTTTATCTGCTTCCCTTTTTCTTTGGTAGCATCACCGATGTCATGAATCGTGTCAGATACCTTCGATGCCGCTTCGTCTACCTTTCTCTTGGCTTCATCCACTTCTTTCTTAGCAGCATCCTTTGCATCTTTGGCTGCCTTTCTAGCCTTTTCCTCCTCATCTATAGCTTCCTGTTTGGTTTCATCGACAAAATCTTTAACATCATCCGCTACCTCTTCGGCTGCGTGTTTTGCACCCTTAAATATTCCAGAAAAGAAGCCGCCAGTTTTATCTTTGCCCTTCTTTATGGCTGAATCAGCTTTATCGACGGCATCTTTAGCTGCTTTGTCTGTCTTATCCTTAGCATCGTGGGCTGCATCTTGTACGCTAGCAGCAACTTTCGTCGCAGCATCTTTAACTCCGTCTTTTATCTCTTTTCCTTTATGTTTGGTAGCATCAGCAGCGTCCTCGACTTTATCTGCTACAGTTGTCGCAGCTCTCGCAGTGCCGTCTTTGACGTCGTGAGCCGCTTGTTGTACGTTCACGGACACCTTAGCTGCAGTATCCTTAACGTCCTTCTTTATCTGCTTACCTTTTTCTTTGGTAGCATCACCGATGTCATGGAGCGTGTCGGATACCTTAGATGCCGCTTCGTCTACCTTTCTCTTGGCTTCATCCACTTCTTTCTTAGCAGCATCCTTTGCATCTTTGGCTGCCTTTCTAGCCTTTTCCTCCTCATCTATAGCTTCCTGTTTGGTTTCATCGACAAAATCTTTAACATCATCCGCTACCTCTTCGGCTGCGTGTTTTGCACCCTTAAAAATTCCAGAAAAGAAGCCGCCAGTTTTATCTTTGCCCTTCTTTATGGATGAATCAGCCTTATCGACGGCATCTTTAGCTGCTTTGTCTGTCTTATCCTTAGCATCGTGGGCTGCATCTTGTACACTAGCAGCAGCTTTCGTCGCAGCATCTTTAACTCCGTCTTTTATCTCTTTTCCTTTATGTTTGGTAGCATCAGCAGCGTCCTCGACTTTGTCTGCTACAGTTGTCGCAGCCCTTGAAGTAGCGTCTTTGACGTCGTGAGCCGCTTCTTGTACGTTCTCGGACACTTTAGCTGCAGTATCCTTAACATCCTTCTTTATCTGCTTACGTTTCACCTCGTGATGCATGTTCCTCCTTTGCATTCGTAGCATCTTGCACAAAATAGTGTTTTGCATGCGTGGCCCTTCTTTATGACCTCATCCTTATCGACCACCTACTTTTAAAAATGCCTTTAGCCTGCATATTGTACACTCCTCATTCTTTTCCTTTATGTCCCATTCTTGTTATGACCTCCTTGTGGTAGCCCTTCAAGCGAGAATGATGTACCATTTTAGCTGCTCCACTTCTGTAACTTATTTCTTAGCGTATCCTCTGCAGCTCTTTAACATGTCGATATTTCTTTCCTTTATAGCGTAGCTCGAGCTGTCCGTACGTCTGGTTTGGTAGCTTATTTACAGTTGCAGCGTCCTCGAAGTAGCGTTTGACGGAACATCATCCCTACCTCTTCGGCTGCGTGTTGCACCCTACAATATTCCAGAAAAGAAGGCCCGCCAGTTTTTATCTTGGCCCTTCTTTATGGCTGAATCAGCCTTATCGACGACATCATTTAGCTGCTTTGGCTGTCTTATCCTTAGCATCCGTGAGCTGCATCTTGTACACTAGCAGCAGCTTTCGTCGCAGCATCTTTAACTCCGTCTTTTATCTCTTTTCCTTTATGTTTGGTAGCATCAGCAGCGTCCTCGCTTTATCTGCTACAGTTGTCGCAGCTCTCGCAGTGCCGTCTTTGACGTCGTGAGCGCTTGTTGTACGTTCACGGACACCTTAGCTGCAGTATCCTTAACGTCCTTCTTTATCTGCTTACCTTTTTCTTTGGTAGCATCACCGATGTCATGGAAGCGTGTCGATACCTTCGATGCCGCTTCGTCTACCTTTCTCTTGGCTTCATCCACTTCTTTCTTAGCAGCATCCTTTGCATCTTTGGCTGCCTTTCTAGCCTTTTCCTCCTCATCTATAGCTTCCTGTTTGGTTTCATCGACAAAATCTTTAACATCATCCGCTACCTCTTCGGCTGCGTGTTTTGCACCCTTAAAAATTCCAGAAAAGAAGCCGCCAGTTTTATCTTTGCCCTTCTTTATGGATGAATCAGCCTTATCGACGGCATCTTTAGCTGCTTTGTCTGTCTTATCCTTAGCATCGTGGGCTGCATCTTGTACACTAGCAGCAGCTTTCGTCGCAGCATCTTTAACTCCGTCTTTTATCTCTTTTCCTTTATGTTTGGTAGCATCAGCAGCGTCCTCGACTTTGTCTGCTACAGTTGTCGCAGCCCTTGAAGTAGCGTCTTTGACGTCGTGAGCCGCTTCTTGTACGTTCTCGGACACTTTAGCTGCAGTATCCTTAACATCCTTCTTTATCTGCTTCCCTTTTTCTTTGGTAGCATCACCGATGTCATGGATCGTGTCAGATACCTTCGATGCCGCTTCGTCTACCTTTCTCTTGGCTTCATCCACTTCTTTCTTAGCAGCATCCTTTGCATCTTTGGCTGCCTTTCTAGCCTTTTCCTCCTCATCTATAGCTTCCTGTTTGGTTTCATCGACAAAATCTTTAACATCATCCGCTACCTCTTCGGCTGCGTGTTTTGCACCCTTAAAAATTCCAGAAAAGAAGCCGCCAGTTTTATCTTTGCCCTTCTTTATGGATGAATCAGCCTTATCGACGGCATCTTTAGCTGCTTTGTCTGTCTTATCCTTAGCATCGTGGGCTGCATCTTGTACGCTAGCAGCAACTTTCGTCGCAGCATCTTTAACTCCGTCTTTTATCTCTTTTCCTTTATGTTTGGTAGCATCAGCAGCGTCCTCGACTTTGTCTGCTACAGTTGTCGCAGCCCTCGCAGTAGCGTCTTTGACGTCGTGAGCCGCTTCTTGTACGTTCTCGGACACTTTAGCTGCAGTATCCTTAACATCCTTCTTTATCTGCTTCCCTTTTTCTTTGGTAGCATCACCGATATCATGGATCGTGTCAGATACCTTCGATGCCGCTTCGTCTACCTTTCTCTTGGCTTCATCCACTTCTTTCTTAGCAGCATCCTTTGCATCTTTGGCTGCCTTTCTAGCCTTTTCCTCCTCATCTATAGCTTCCTGTTTGGTTTCATCGACAAAATCTTTCACGTCATCCGCTACCTCTTCGGCTGCGTGTTTTGCACCCTTAAATATTCCAGAAAAGAAGCCGCCAGTTTTATCTTTGCCCTTCTTTATGGCTGAATCAGCCTTATCGACGGCATCTTTAGCTGCTTTGTCTGTCTTATCCTTAGCATCGTGGGCTGCATCTTGTACACTAGCAGCAGCTTTCGTCGCAGCATCTTTAACTCCGTCTTTTATCTCTTTTCCTTTATGTTTGGTAGCATCAGCAGCGTCCTCGACTTTGTCTGCAACAGTTGTCGCAGCCCTCGAAGTAGCGTCTTTGATGTCGTGAGCCGCTTCTTGTACGTTCTCGGACACTTTTGCTGCAGTATCCTTAACATCCTTCTTTATCTGCTTCCCTTTTTCTTTGGTAGCATCACCGATGTCATGGATCGTGTCAGATACTTTCGATACCGCTTCGTCTACCTTTCTCGTGGCTTCATCCACTTCTTTCTTAGCAGCATCCTTTGCATCTTTGTCTGCCTTTCTAGCCTTTTCCTCCTCATCTATAGCTTCCTGTTTGGTTTCATCGACGAACTCTTTCACATCATCCGCTACCTCCTCAGCCGCATGTTTAGCGCCTTTGAATATTCCGGACAGGAACCCGCCGGTCTTTTCTTTTTTTTTTTTGTTCGCTGAGTCAGATTTGTTTTGAGCATCTTTAAGATTCTTATCATTTGTACTGTTTGGACTTTGTACATTATCTTGTAGCTTATCTTTATTACTCGCTACCGTATTTTCCACCTCATCTACGTTATTTTTCATGTCGTTTAGTAATAATTCTGTGGATCTTATAGGATCTAAAATATCTTTTGGAATATTTTTATTCTCAAACTGCCGATTGTCAAACGTAGTTATACTTTTGTCATTCTTTTGTTTTCCTCTTTGATTAGTAATGTCGTTTTCGCTTATTTTTTTTGTACTTTGAGGTACAGTTTCATTATTACCGTTTTGTAATCCATTCGTAGCATTATTCGTACCATCATCTACTGTGTATTGGGTTTGCCCTAATTTCTTTTCTGTGGTTTCTTCAATCTTACCAATCTTTGAAGTTAGTTCATTTACTTCTTTAATGACTTCTGTTGTAGCTTTATTTAGCGCATCTTTAGCATCCTTTGTTGCTTTTTTGGAAATTTTTTTTGTTTTCTCTTCTTCTTCGATGGCATCTTGTTTGGTTTCATCAACAAATTCTTGTACATCGTCAACTACTTCTTCGGCTACATGTTTAGCGTTTTTGACTATTCCAGATAATAATCCGCCAGTCTTTTCTTTTGTCTTCTTAATATCTGCTTTTTCCTTTTCTTCCTTAGCTGGCTTGTCTCCTTTCTGCTTAGCATTTTTTGATATCTTTTGTATCTCTATCGATACTTTAGACTTTGCATCTTTTATCTTTTTGCTTTTATCTTTAACGGTAGTTATAGATTTATCAGCAGTACCTTTTGTGTCTTTAGCTGTTTTTTCTGCGGTGTAGTTAGATACGTCATCAACTACGTGTTTGGATTCCTTAATGGATTTATCAGTAGCATCATCTACCTCTTTAGAAAATTTTTTAGCCTTTTCATCTTCTTCAATCGCCTCTTGTTTAGTTTCATCCAAAAACTCTTTCACTTCATCTGCCACTTCATCAGCGGCATGTTTTGCTCCTTTCAATATTCCAGAAAGAAAACCGCTCTTATCTTTTCCGGTCGTATCAGCAGGTTCTTTGACTGATATACCGCTTTTTTGTTTAATATCTGTATCCGTATCTTTCGCTCTTTTTTTTACTTCATCGTCTGCATGTATCGGTTCTTGTTTCGAGGTGGGTATATTTGATATAATTTTATCAGCTTTTTTCTTTGCACTTGGAACTGATTTAGATTCTCCATCTTTTACAGCTTTTTTCAATACTTCTTTAGTTTTCTTCTTTTCTTCTGCAGTTTCCTGTTTTATTTCCTTAACATGGTCTTTACTGTCATTAACAACCTCGTCGGTACTATGTTTTGGCCCTTTGAATATTCCAGACAGAAAACCTCCCGATTTATCTTTGCGTTTTTTGTTAGTCAATTCGGATTCAACATCTGAATCAGATTGCTCACTGCTATCTTTTTTACGCTCTTTTTCTCGTTGTTCCTTTTCTCTTTCTTCTTTTTCTAGAGCTATACTTTTGTTGTACAGGTATGTTGATTTATATGGACATGCGTCTATTATTGCGGCTGCATTCCTACTGTCTTCCAAAAATTGTAATGTTGCTTGTTTGATATGATTGAAATCTTTGCCAGTGCTTGAATCAATTAATTTAACTTTTGTATCGACTTTGGGACTCTGGGATCTTCTTTTTTCTGTTTTTGATGATTTTATTTTTTTAGTTTCTTCATCACCACTATCGAATGATACGTCTCTTGAAGCACTGTTTTCTCGAGAACTAGATTTTTTGCTCATTAATTTTGGACTTTTGAACATGTTCAAGAACCCACTCGATTTTTCGTTATTTTTACTCTCAGTACTGGATTGCAATGGTTCTTGTGTGATGACATTTTTAATTTCAGTTGGTTTTTTAATCGAGGAATATTCATCAATTTGGTTGATTTCATCGTCATCGGCATCAATAAGTTCAATTTTTTGTAATGCAGGATCATCAGTATTATCTGTATATTGTTGAATATCCTTTAAAAATTGAGCTGTTGTTTTACGTGTTTCTTCATCTCCGCTATCGAATGATACTTCGTTGGAAGAATATTTATCTTTAGAGCGACTTCTTTGATGTTTTCTTAATTTTGGACTTTTAAATCTACCAAAGAATCTAGATTGTTTTTCTTTACTTTCGTCTTCGTGGTCAGTTTCTTTTTCATTTTTCAATTTATCGGCACTTTGTTTTTCAACAGCTAAACCCGTGATGGCAGGGTCGTGAGCATGCGACGCTTCCGCTGTTTTTCGAATATCTTCTAATAACTTCATAGTGGCTGCTTTTGATTCCTCGTCTCCACTGTCAAATGAAACGTCTTTCGAATCCTTTGACTTTCCTTTCTTCAATTTCGGACTGCGAAAGATACCAGAGAATATACGGGATGACTTATCCTTAGGTTTCTTACTTTCGCTTTCCGATTCATCTTGCGTATCTGGATCTGACGTAGGCTGTGCGCTATATACAATTTCGTATGCCGATGATGCGTTAGAATCATCGACATCGTTTTTGCCATCCACTTTTCCGATTTTATCTTTAACTTCATTTTTAATTTCTTTCCCCTTTTTTTTTATTACACTAATATTTTTACTAGCTGATTTTTGTAACACTTCGTCTACTTCCTTTCCTTCTTTTGACAACCTCTCCTTAGTACTAGATTTTAATTTTGATTTTTCCTGCTCTTTTGTTTTCGACACGGCTACCTTATGTTTAGTTAATTGTGGCGTTTTATCATCCTGTTCAACTATAGTCAATTGATCCGTTGTTACGTGTGTACCGGAATTCGTAGCAAAATCTGGAGTGTCATAGCCAATTTTTACGTCATCAAATTTCGGCGCGATACTCTTACCGTCACTACTAGTTTTAATTATCGTTCTTGTCGTTACAGTTGTAATAGTTCTATCACCATTTTTACCTATGATACATTGTTGTTGAACGATTGGCGGTTCAATCGTTCCGTCTGTACTGTCTATCAAAGAATGTGTCTGTTGTTTTATTACAGACTCTACCTCATTTTTTCGCACATCATCATCACTAACCACCGACCACCCTTCCTTCGCTAACTTGCCCATCTCTTTCTCAGCATCTTGTTTTACACCTGTTAATTAAGTATTGAATATTTTAGCTGTCTAAAATTAATCTTAAAGTAAAATATCATTATGGTCATATTTTCATATTCTGTATTCATCATTAGTTTAAGCTGGTTGGTTTTTTCTTGCTCATTGATATAATGATAACGGCTGTTAGACTTCCATATGGTTTGTGCGAAGTGTACGTGCTGTGGAGCAGCCATCATTGTTTTATTCAGAAAGAATGTAATGGCGAATTCGACTTGAACATTTTTTCATTTAATGTTTATTTTGTAGATTTTATTAACTGTGCACTTGATACATGTACTTTGCAGAATTTAAATGACAGCAATTATAATTATATTAATTTTGTATTAAATGCGATTGAAAATTAATAGTTTTCAATAACTTTAGTTATGTAAATGTTGTATGCTCCTCAAATTTAGCAAAAAAAAACAGCATAATTAGCTAAATTGCTGTTAATGGACAGCTGCTCCGTGTGCCCACACAGACAGGCTGTACATGCAACGCAAAAAATTTTGCAGAGCTTAACCTTGCTGAAACAAATTGTCATAGAAAAGATAGAATAACGGAAGACGCAGATAGAGCTTAATTAGCAGATCTGTTATACAAATAAATCTGTTGCTAAGAAATCATAATTTTGGTTAAAATAATTATATATTTTCAATAAGCAAGCTGCAGAAATTCGGAGAAATCCGCACCGGTTTCCAAATACCTGTCTCGAAGATAGTAAAGTTGTAAAAATAATTATTTGGTTAAATTCTAGAAAGGCTAAATGGCATAGAATATTTAACAAGAACATTGCACAGTAATGTGTGCATATTGAAGCGCAATGAATTATTGTAATGGACATCGAATCGTAAATTATCGTGTATCATTTCACATAATAATGAGTTATTAGTATGACACACTTATTAATGACCGTGAATCTATGTTAATAAGTAAACAATTAGTTTTTAGTCAAATCAATGTTCGATGTTACACTATTATCTGTTAAAATTTGAATTAATGTAAGATTTACTATTCGAAGTCACGAAAGTTTAAATATTAAAAGAAGCTGTAGCCCCTCAACCCACCAATTTTTTCCTTCTGTTTTTTTAAACATGCATACATGTATTACTTACCGGAAACAATTTTGTTAGCATCCTCCAGAATCCTTTGTCGCTTTTTATTATCGTCATCAATTTCATCGCGTGATTTTTTCACCATCGTATCGGTGGTATGAAATTTGTGCTCGATAAAATCGGCCATCATGTCACCAAGCTCTTTTTCGTCACTTGCATATTTATCTTTGATGGGGGTCGAGGTAGCGTTGTAAACAGTGCCATTTGTAATAGTAATGTGCTGTTTGGCTGTTAAGTGCAAAAAAAAAATATGAGCCAAAGTAAGTGAGTAAGAAAGAAATATACATTCAAGTTTATTGCTTGATTGATAATAATTAATTAAATTAGATTTGGAAGAAAAGTATTAACAAAAATTTAAAGTTCATGGTTGGACGTTATAAAAACTGTAGAATGTAAATAAGCGCTTACGTACGATCACACAAAAATAGCGTAAGTGATCTAAGCTTTCGAAGAGAAGTGGCAAAAAATTGTGAAAAGTGATGTGCTCGCACTTGCGTTAACAATACTGATGATCGCGACATCACTTACTGTGTAGGTAGTTTGCAATGTCGTGAATCACGCAACAATATTATAATGAACCGGAAAAGCCGTAACAGCCGAGGTTTATTGAAGATTTATTAAAAAGAGTTTAAATTGTTTATTGCACCAACGCTAAATAATAATTATACTTCACTATAAGAAAAAATTATTTAGATTATCAAAGACTACTTACATGTTTTAGTTCCTCCTCCAGTAGTATTGAGGTCTTCCACGGATTCTGAGTCCTGTGACAGAAAACAAATTCATTTTTAAATACTCGACAGAGAGACAATCGTGGGAAATAAAGCTGAGAAACGGCTTTATATTTTTATGACTCAAACAACAGTTCCGAGTACAATGTGAACATTCTCTATGATTAAAGTTAATTTTAGAGTATTAGATGCAAGCCCGAGGGCCTAAATTCTTAAGATTCCTGAGTAGGTTACGCACATGAGATGCGAAGAAAAAAAAAAGAACAATTTAGTATCCAATCAATGTTGACCTTGATTTTTTGCTTACTCCGCAAATAGTTGGACGACTCAGAGTTGTCGCAAATGCAAACGCTGAATGCTTGGAATTTAAATTTATTGATATCGTACCTTCATTCTGTCAGGCTCCTCGTAATCCGGGTCCATTTTGGGATCCATCGTTGCGTCTCGTCGAAGAGATGTGTTTCTCGATGGACCCAATTCTTCCTTGAGAGAGTCAAAACCAGGTTGATCCAACCTGACGCGAGCAACGGCCTTCTCGACGTCGTCGGTTACCAGCTCAACGTTGAATATGCATTGTTTGACAATATCCTCTCGGCCGATTTTATTTAATGCCTTCTCCAATGTGTTTCCTGCGCAAAAATACATAAGCAAACGATTTAGTTCTGCACACGCTTATGTCCGCTGCGCCTCATTCTTTTTATTATCGACTGATACTTTTAATGACAGTATCGGCCTTGGATTTAATTTTCACTTAAGCATTTAAAAATCGCTTTGATTTTATTTTTCTTTCGCTTTAATTACAAATCCCTAAAAAGTTCAGCACAATTAAATGATTCTCTAAACGATTGCACTATTTTATTTTGCAGAAAACGACAGACCTCCCGGTCGAGTGGCTTGCTCTTCTAGAGCCGGAGTCCGTTTGAACAACACCATCAATTCACTCCTATATTGCGGAGGCGAGTCCGATGAACCGGCGTTTCTTTCATACTCTTGGTACAATGATATGAACATCGTAAAGAGAAAAATTAATTCCACTCAATAATTAAGAAACTAGTACACTACACCTAGCACTCGTATAGGTATGTATATAGTTTCTTCACTGCACTGCGCACAAGTTGATTTAACACTGAGCCGATATTGTTATTTTCGCCGATTATAGAATAAATCGCGCTCGAGTCAGCTCTTTCGAGCGATATGCAACGGCGGCAGCTTCGCTGCGGTAAGTGCGAACGTATACGAATGAACGGACCAACTCCGCTGTATAGAAAGAAGAAAACATGCAAGGAGAGGGGGTAGAGAGACGACACACTGCGAGTGCGAGCCTCGCGGGGTCCATGGGTTTTATGTCAAGCATAATAATGAATGATGACATCATCAACTACGTTTCTGCACAGATTCCACACTACTGACTCAAACGTTTTTATACGTATGTTTACTTCACCTTGCTATGCGAAGAGAACAGGTTTTTCACGCGTTACTGCGCTCTCGCGCGCATCAGCGACACGCGATCTGCGAGTTTTCAATCGTTGTTTTCTTTTCCTTTTTTTTATTTAGGCCTCTATATAATATTGTAACGGGTTACAAATAAACAGCTGCGATAATACAGGAACAGGAAAAGCCTTGGAATTATGTAAAGATGCGTACGCGCATTAAACTCACCGGTGGCTTTATTTCCATTGCCTTGCCAGAGTTTGAACATAGCAGTGGCCTGTTGGGCCGCTTTGTCAGGATGTTCCTCCTTAATCTGGCTGATCTCGTTGGGCGTCACGTTAAGCTCGAGGGCGAGCTTTTCCCAATCCTTATCCAGCAAGTTAGCTATGTCCGTTAAACGGATTGTTGCTCGATGAATGGAGTCTGGCCGGCCTGTAAAAGAAATCGTTAAATTCTCGTTGTCTCAATAAGCTTTTAACGAGATTACACGACACTTACTCAGACCACCATCTCGCAGGAAGCTGTAGTTTTTAGACAGCTCGAGTAAGTCGAGCTCTGAGCTTCCGCCGTCTGGGGAAATTTTCTCGGGCAATAGGATGTTCAACGTGCATATGGGAGTCTGAGGAGGTTCTCCCTTAGGAACCTTAGGCTCACTCATGAACATTATTCTACCCATCATGTCAGCCGCGTCAGGGTCCTTTACCCTCGCGGTAAACGGAACCCGGTTCTCCTTAAATGCCCGGAACGGCAGCTGTAATTGTTCACCGCTCTTTAATACTGGTACGAGGTTACCAGCGAATTCCATGTACTGCGTTTTTCCCTCTAGAACCTATTGTACAGACAGACAATTGTGTTGAATATTTACTTTTCGGAATGTTTGATCGTGGATTGAATAGACAGTTAAGAGAATCATTTTTATACAATTTATGTACACAAATGATTCTATAAAATTGTACAAGTAAGTTCTGGATAACTTGCTTTCAATTGGATGCAATCATTTGTATATTATTATATTAATTGAAACTAATCGACGAACGAGATCTTTTCTCTTGCCTACAAATACTTCATGTACTTATGTATATTTTGTAATCATACGTTTTGCGCTCGAATCACTTTGTTTATGCAACTATTTAAAATTCATTTTATGCAAATATACATGTTGTGTATAAATTGTTGTAAATTACTCAGAATCATTTGTATATAAATAGCATAAAAATTATTTTATACACAGAAAAAAGATGTCATATATTATATAGAAGATTTATTTATTAAAAAATTGTTTTTTTTAATAAATACATTTTCTTGTAGCCAGCGATCATTTTTTGTGTACAAATGTACAAATCGAATAAACATTCTATTGAGTTATTTCAGTCCTCACCTCGACGTCTCGGCTCTTAGCAACTTCGGTGAAGTGCTCTTGGTGCTCCAGAGTCTTATCCTCCTTATCGTCTGTCATACAAAATACGCGCAATCTAGCCTCTAGTGGATCGACGCGCTTAGCAAAAACTACAAACCTTAAAAACCAAACAAAATATTAGCAAACTCTCATTTGTCATGTGCGGTCTACCAAGATCTATAATTATTAAATAGACGATAATAATGAAAAAAAATTGCATACTTAGCCATGAAAGGTACGTGCGTGGCGTGTGTATATAATTCCGTAGCCATTTTTGTCGCTTCCGTTATGTTTCGACAATCCATTAGCCAAAACCGAGCTGATACAGTTGTCGTGAACGAGACGCAGTCTTTGACAAAGGTCAAGGGTGTTGAGCCGGTTACATCCTCCCAAACCGCCCGAGACTGACCCCCTGAACGACATACATGCCAAGTCCAATAAAATTATTAGAATATGTCCGTGCTACAGTGAAGTAAGTAACGCTCTGTACCACGGTATGTGGTGTGTGATATGTTGTGTTTAATTTAAAAGTCGATCGTAAATGCAGCATTGGACTTTTCAACTGTTTATGCTGCATTTAGAATCAGTGAAATGTGCCAGTCGTCGCGTGCCTTATGACATTGTAAATCAACTTAATAATAACAATGTGTGAATGGTATTCGACTGATAATGCTTGCGAAATAATGTGATATAAGTTGTAACATTCGAATGATTGATTATGAAAGCGCAATGATACGTGTTCGTAATAAAAGTACGTAAATGAATGTGATTACGACCAAAAGCGATTAAATAAACAATAGTATGTGGTTGTGTGTTATAAGATAAATGATTTCATTGTACGATTTGTTTATCCGAATGATATATATATATATATATATATATATACATATTATATAAAAAAAATTATGCACTCAATTGCTTATAACGTACTAAAAAATTTACAAGAATTTATAATGTTATATAGAAAAATCAAAAAGCCAATAGTTTTTTTGTGTGCAATAGAAAGTCACGAGGGTCACGTCGTACGCCAAGAGCATTTACCTCTGAGCGTATAAATTCAACAAACTTTGATAAAATCATCAACGACTTTCGTACACATAATAATAACAACCCTTCAATTAAACAAATGTGCTGAAAGAAAAACTAATATAATTTATACAACGATGCTAGAAATAGTAAAAATTTAATCTACGTTAAGTAATGATCCATACCTAAATGACTCAATCCTAACAATACGCAAGCATTAACAATGAATCACAACAAGATATGTATACAACAATGATAATCAACAAAATGTTTTCTATGAGAAAAAGAATCTTCGCCACCTCGCAATAGCCGCTCATCCCACCGAGAAATCCGCCTTTCTAACTCGTAAAGGTTTCTACACGGAGGGCGTAAATCTACGATTGAACAATAACGTATACTTCAAACCAAACGAATTTCTCGGTACGCGAGTCAGCCTTTTCTCTTGAGCGAGGCGGCTTCCGTCGTTATATTACGCGTAAGCATATATTACCAGTTATGCTACAGAGAAGCCTGAGCGTTGGTGCGTCTCCGGAATATTGGTTGATCATGCCTTTGTTGGCGGCCTGTGGTACCGGTATTGTCAATATAATTGGTTTGTGGAACTTTCTTCTACGTGGCTCCACCGTAACAATAGGCGAAACCGCAACCCGATTACCCAGAAGTTTCGCCACGAGCTCAGCCGGGATCGGATGAGCCTAGAATTGCGAATTTTATCAAATTCGTTAGAATTAAGCTTTATCGAGCTTAATTGACAATAATTACCTGTAGTCCAACTCTGATTTTCTTGGTAAGAGCGGCAGCTGGGAAAATGGCTTGTACTTGTGGTACAGCCGAAGATGAGACGGTTCCGCCCTCCGGACCAACCGCGTGAACTTCTTGTCTTATACGTGAAACAACTGCGAAATAATGTGGGAAATCGACTGTCAGTATCCTTACGATACGTGAAGTTTGGAGATCCTCTAGCTGGCTTAATTCTGTAAAAAGAAATGTATTCGATGTGAGCATCTTAAATTATCAACGTCCAAATGTCTATTTTTAATCATATTTTCAAATCAAGATTAGAACAAGTTACCTACAGCAAAAAAATCACATTCTTATGATAATCAAATTCTTACGATCCTTAACATAAACTTCTTGTGTTTTTTAATCTGTCATTAATGACTAATAGGTAGTTACCAAGTTATTATCAATTTTTTTTAAGAAAATATGATTTCTTTCTCAAATTGTATTTTTTTATTCATGTATTTTCGTATTTTAAAAGGTTGTATTTTAAGAAAGCTTATAGAGACATTACATATAAACAGATTATGTTTAATGTCTGAAACCTGTGAAATTGGTGGCAACCTAGTGTAAATTTAATAATAGACTTTTGGATTCTTTAGTTCGTGAACGATCAAAACCAATGAATAGATTGAACTCAAACCTTAGAGTATCACTATTTGATAAACTCCTATTCGTAAAATTGTACAGGTATTTATAATTGAACGATCAGAAAAAAATTTGACTATACAAAATTTATCAATTCTTTTGAATAATTGGTTGAAAGTACAATTGTTAGAGCTCAATAATTCCATTGATTCCTATTGAACCTTTCGTACAATACCAATTGTATTTAGCGATGTCCATTATTCATCGAAAAGACTTTGAGAATTCCCATTCAGTCATATATAAATATATATCTCCTAATATACGAATAAGTGCAAATTATGACTACATAAATGAAAAATTTTAAATTCTATTCATTTTTTTCGAATCATCATTTTAAATTTATCGCGTTCTCTAAAACAAATCTATCTAACCTTCTCCTTCAAAGCTCTCGTTTAAAACATCCTGTACGGCCTCTTCGCTGGCTTCCAGGGTATGTTCACGCCAGGTCTCTCCATTGTCCGATCGCAAGATAACGATCTCTCTTTCTTTTCCTCGCAGCGAGGCAAAGTGCGGTACTTCTATGATAACGGGTCTGAAATGGAAGAACAAGTTATTAGTCATCGCTCAAATTGACGAATACAGATGAACATTTCAACTCTGGAAATTATTACTCATGATGCACAATAATCATTTATCGTCTGATTCACGCTATGAGATTCTTTGAACTTTGAATCATGTCCGCGATAAATATTTATTTCAAAGCGACAGCTCTGTATCGTAACACATGCTCAAAAGGTTGAACCTACCCCAAAAATTTGGCGCCCACAGGTCCTAGCTCCAAAATTCTACTAGCCAAAGCTTCACCCTCCATGAGCGGCGGTGGATTCGTCAACTTGTCCCTTTTGAGATACCTGCAGGTAACCCTCATTGGCATCGTGGCCTTTCGTGGCGGTACTATAACTCTGACTCCGCTGTGGCGACAGCCTCTCATCGCTCCTCCTCTCGCATCGACCAGGAACGATACCAGGAAGCTGTTGCAAGTACGCGGGAAAGAATAAAAAGTTCGTTCTGTTAGATCATCTGGATTTACGGAAAGCTTGCGATTTTCTCGTAATAGCGATGCGATTAAACGCTCGCAATGTGTAGTAATAATTGGAAAAAACAAACTAAAAATAAATAATAAAAGTAAAGTGACATCGAGGTGTATCGATATCTTGCCAAAGATGTAATTTATTGCAATATATACATAGGTGGTTATTTGACAGATTGACGGGTCGATATTTTTTTATTCTTCTACATAATTTTAAGCTGTTCTTCGACGCTGTATTTACCTTCGTTTTTTACCAACTGTTTCCAAATCGGAGAGAATCAAAATTGGAATGTTCAGCATTTTACGAATATTTTCTCAAATTTGTAACTGCTGAAGGAAACTTTGTAAAATTTGCCAAACTTGTCAAATAAACTATTTTCAATGTCTTATGTACGTGTCACAATAAGTTTATAAGTCATCTACGACTAAAAATAAAATTTTGATTTGATCATACGAAATAACATGAAAACATTTATGAAGATAGCTTTATCGACTACCAAACGGAACCTGTGAATCAAGTTCTGTTTCTAGCTTGAAATAAAATTATCAGTAAATTATTTTATTTATTGTACCAAATATCACTAAAATTTACAATAGAATAGTCTCAAAGTATTTGTAAATCTATTTTAGCCGTTAAATTTGAAAATTTTAAAAAAATAGATATAATATTGAAATTTATCTTTTTAAACCATTTGTATTGTATTTAACGAAGTAATTTTAATTACAGTGATAGAAAGGGACTATTGTTAAAAATTATTTACAAGTATTTTAACAACAATCTAGACAAACAAAATACTTATCAAAATCGTCTATGTCTATTTCAATCACTGCTACATAGAATTACTTCATTAAATACGACTAATGTATTTAATTGTACTTTCTCTAGTACTTTCCTAAAACCGGAACAAAGTACAAAAAATACTAAAAATTTGACTCTCTGTAAATTAGAAACGATTTGTGAGAAAAATACAGTGTCAAGCAATACATTAAAAATATTACCAAGAAAACAAAAACAATATTCTAACAATAGCCGGTCAATCTGTCAGAGAATCACCCATACGTAAGAGAACTCGAATTTTACGAAAAGCGTGTGCTCTGCAACTGCGATTCATATATATATATATGCATATAAAATTGATCATAACGAAGATGTAATAATATAATATGTGTAGTTTCATTATATTAACAGTATATATATATGATCAACAAAGTGATTATATAGAAATAATGTACGTGTTCTTATGTTATAAAAGTATAAAAAAGATTCTATATAATTACGAGTTGCTTTATACAAGAGGCAAATTTACAGGATATAGACGAGCATTTTCACTATATGTATAGATCATTCGTTTGAATTATTACTTATCTGCCAACCTTTCAGACCATAGTAGGTATATATTACACTTGCGATAGAGCTTTCGAGATTAGCACTCGACTACTGCTACTGTTTAGGCGGATGTATATGCAACACGATTGAGTTACGATATTGTTATATATATAGAGTAAGAGAAATAGATTTTTTTTACTGTACAAGCACTTTTCTAACCATGATTTCTATATGATCTGATAAGTTGCGTTGTAATATACGTCGATGACTTCTTCGACGCTTGTATTTGCAAAACAGTACGTGTAAAGGTGTGATAAATTGAATGGAAAAAAAATCTTTTTTCGGTAAACTCGTATTTATCTGAGAATTGATGAGATCGTTGAGAGCTCAACAACGTGTGTATTTGGCGCTTCGTTGAACGCGTATGTTCAGATATAACTGATCATACGGTCCGAAAATTTTCAACGTGTAAACTTTCATTTTCAGCCTCAAAATCTCTATCAGGATCATACATATGTATAGAAATCTTTAAAATACTTCATCTCGCTCGATGTAAAGCAGAGAAGGAGCTTTATATATTTTTTTTTCGTACAGTTCGGCAGTACTTACATTTGAACGGAACACAATTAAATTATAGCTAATAGCTCGTGGGTTATCAGCATAAATGATTGCCGAGAAAATTGATTTTTGATTTTTTTTATAACAGCACGCTTGGCTACGTTATCTTCTTTTGAAATATGACAAAACATGATACTCCTGCAAAATTGCAAGTGCGATGAGAATAAAAAAAACGTATGACAAATTCGTGAGAGACATAACGCGCATAATATCACGATTGATGTGAATGAATTCATGATATGATATGAGACACTGAGCTAAAAGAAGCAACTTAAATCGCAGTGCACGTCGTTGTCCTTAACGTAGTATGAGTTTGTGTAGGTGAAAATGATGACGATACGATGATGTTCGAGACCTTCGTCAATGAGAATAATTTTGACGAAATGAAGATAACGTCAGCTGAATCGTGTACACGAATAGAAGCGTTAATATACGTAATATCAGCATTGACTGGAGTCTCTTTCGTGTGGTGTATTGGTGAATTTGACGGAAGCTGCAAGAGGATATTCAAACAAATATAGATTTTGCTTTCGGAATGTTTAGCAGTTATTTGTTTGACATCCATGCGAGCTCCTCGTGTTTGCAATAAAAACTAAAAATGGAAACATGACCAAAGCACGTTCGGCGGCAAATTCAACATTCATGTAGTGTATGGAATGGCTTTCCTGAGACTGTCATGTGTGAGTGTAAATGACATAGGCGCTAATTATATAATAAATATTTCTTTCAAATATACCTGGCATTACACTAATTTTACTTCAATTACTTCAAAGTATCTACAGTATTTTACATCTACTGAAAGCAACAGATTTGTGTGCGTGAGTTCAAGAAGGTATATATGTATAAAAGTGTTTAAAATGTCGATTCGTTTGTAGCTCGAAATTACGCTTTTAGGAATTTTGCAAATTCAATTTCAAATGATAAAAAATACCATTTGAGGCAAAAGAAATACTTTCGAGTCAAAAAGAATATCATTTAAAAAGCTTGCCCAAAAAGACATTTTACTGAATCGAAAGGAAAATTTTATTTTTTGTATTTAACGTATCCCATTATTATATAGTAATCTTTCAATAACTTTACCACTCGCAGGCTAAATTGTCTAAACGCCACCTAGCGTATAGTGCAACAAGTTAATAAAAATAGATTCATTTAGTACAAAAACGCTTAATTTTGAAGTAACAAGAATATTTCTCTAAAAGTTCAGTCCTTTTGAATAACAATGATTTTCCTTTCGAATTCAAGTGACATTTCTTTAAATTAGATTCATAACCATCTCGAGCTTCAATGTACAGTGTGTATACGTGTCGAATTCCATGTGAAAAAACCATACAATAGCGATGATTATAAACTAAGGGGGAAACATATGCAGAACGTAAATAATTGAGCAATAATTAAACAAACAAAGGACGAAGGCGAGATAAAATAATGTATAAGGTGTCAAGGCCGAGACAAAAGTCTAAATTGTGATATATAGTATCATAACGCCCAAAAACGAAACAATAAACGATTTTTGCATGACGTAATATATATATATAAAGAAAGAAATAGAAATTCTGTAATAATATATAGCTGATAAACAGTGAAAATAATGCAAAAAGCTAACTGTTTGAGGAAAACTTCACTTACTTTCTCCATGATGGAATTCTGCAAGTAGCGCAAATAAAATAACAGAAATCGGATCGGAAACAAAATAAAAAGACGCGTTAGTATTTGCTTATCATTCTCTGACTAAGTAATGAAATGATGAAAGATGAATTTTTTTTAACGTTCTCTCTGTCTCTTTCTCTCTCGCTTATCACGGTTGATTCGCACGCGATTATTTATATTAGGTACTATACATATAGAGATTCTCTCCTCTCGGCTTCTGTCGAAACAAGTGGATATACAGACGGGAAAATGCGAAAAATTGGTTGATCTTTCACCTTTACGCATATACATATACCTTCTCAAGCGCAATTTCGATGTACAGTCATGAATTATACACTGATCAGGGGATTTCTCGTATTTCTATATGTACATTCGCAATAATCTCAAAGTAATTTTGAAATCTAGTTATGATCAATAATCATTATGTATTATAGTAACATCGGAAACTTACAATGCAGATATCCATTCACACTGTGCATGATCTCAGGCGAATTATAGACACTGCGAGAATAACGCTTTTCTCATCGCTAAAAACAACTCTATGAGTCGAGATACACAAACGACTGGAAGCTATATGTATCGCAAAAAAAGTGTGAGACGAGTAAACAATAATGAAAACTTCAATTGCTACACATGACTATAGGTATGTATATATATATATATATGTATGTACGTGTATCTAGATGGAAAGCTGAGTTGAAAACAAAAATCGCAGTTCAACTGTGTACAAACGATAGAATTAAAGAAGACGAACAGAGTTGGGTAAAGCGATATGAGACGCAGTATGTAAAAATTTCTCAGATGAGACGTTCTGCGAATATTGAATCATCGACGTATGTGTGCACATTTCATTGCAAACAAGTTGTTATTTATGCGACTGATTTCTATTTTCATCTAATACCCAACTCTACTGCACTAGATTATCGACTACTTCGAAGTATGAAAAGAAACGGTTCACAACATTGATGATAACGTTATTTATACTGGATGTACAGAAAACACTAAAATTATACTATGTAAAGAAATCGCGAACATAAAAGCGTTTTAGTGTGTAAACGAAAAATCAAATGTAAACGAGGTTCGTTAGATCGACATTTTGAGGTGTCTACACCGACATTAAGAATCCGAAGGACAGAACTAAAAACCAAAGAAGTTTTCGGTTAAATGAACGAAAAATTAATTTAAAAATAAAGTCGAATAAAAACTAGTAATTATCGTTAAATTCAAAATTAGTATAAAAAAAATTAGATTTTAATTTGAGCGCATCAAGCATAGCTTATTAGACAACGGTTAAACAATTTAAAAATTAGAATATTAGAACCAATTCCCTCTTTTTTGGATAAAATAACTTTTTACCAATATTAGAAGGTTTAATTTATTTTTTTGTCTAAAAAAAAATTGTTTTTTTTTTTGATGATATAATAAATAAACGGTATAGGTGTACCTGTCCCTCCACATTCCTTGTCCTTTTGGCGCGATACCAAGGGCTGCCAGCGACGTATTTAAGGACTCTAGTGACGCACTAATTTCAGAACAGAATCTGCGTGTGATTATCGATGGTAGCTCTAAACCGTGCTCATGCTAACTCAGTTTGCTTGTCAACTTCGTGCAGAATATACAAAATATCTGTTGTTGCTTTTGTTTAATTCTTTACTGATCAACTTGTTTAACAATTCACTTTTTGATTGTGAGAATTTGTTATTGTTCTTAGTATGATTATTATGTAAAAAGTGTGAATCAAACTTTTCTATGTGCTACTAAAAAAATAATAATAAATTGGATGACGAGCAAGATGTAAATGCGGGTGAGAGTATGAGTTTTGTGATGAAGACGATGAGGTAATGGTGATAAAATAAAACGCAACTACCAAACGAGCAAAACACGTTATACATCCTTCTGACGTAAGATTTTGAATTGGAAAAAGGCTCTAAATGCAAATCGTAGACGTATATAACAACCGAAATTTTGAAGGACTTCCGGTACTACCATCACTGTGTCCAAGATGTTATTTTCGTTTCATTACGGATCAGATTGCAGCACCAGAAGAAGCGAGACCTTATATTTTTGCCACTTATGAGGTTGACAAGAACTTTTCTTTTCGTCGTATCTTGAACGGATAAAATTCGATATTAGCAATTCAAATGAACTAATTAATCGTAATGTCGTATACATATTCGCAGCACTTTTTACACTCGCATTAAAAATGCAATTTCGTTTAAAAGGATTTTACGGCGGTAGATTGAAAGATTGAGGATCGTAAAAAATACTAATTAGAGTCATGCTGATGTGGACACAATGAGTTGATATATCACTCGGCAGTCTTAAAAAAGCTTGTAATTTCTACGAAATCGTCGCAACGACGCTAATATAAGTATTATATTTTTAATAGTAAGTACAGTGTAAAATAACTAAATAGAGCAAAGGATTTTACTTGACTATAAATAAGGAAAAATACATTACTCTACGATACTCCAACCTACTGAGAGATCGTGTGTTGGAGAGCTTTCCTTTTACCAAATATATACTATGTAGGTTAATATTACTGTTGTAAGATTTCTACGGAGCTCTAAGTTGTTAATGGTATATAGCAAGCAGTCTTTCACCAACATACACCAACGCCATACGTACTATAATACACAACCTTATTGTTTAATGGAAGCCAATTATTAATATTTACATTAGAAGTTCTTTCTGATACTTATTGTAAGCGCTTGGTACATTCTGTCTTTATCTTTCGACAAATGAATTTATACGTTTTCTTAGAAAATCAGTTACACTGGTAAAGCTACTTCGAAAAGACATTTGTTTCTTTTTCCTTCATTGAATAACAAAAATAATTAACTCGAGCTTTGTGTGAATAGTTACGTTACGTGACCCAAGGCTGTTATCATTGCTGACGTTAAATCTATGAATCGTGAATTTAGCCTTTTTTTCTCTATCTATTTCGAAAGATGTGTGAATAAAAAAACTACGCGAGCGCAACAGATATATCATCGTCTGTCTATTCATTTCTATTTCATCCGCGAAACTCTTTCTCATTTACCATTATTTTTAATGTCTACTTATAAATTAAAGGAGAAATCGATTCGTCGATCGTAAGGTAACGTACCCAACGTGAACTGGATGTCGATTGATGTCCACATTGTCTGGCTTCAAATTTGCTGCGTTTTGCCGATTGTAGCTCTCTTTGGTTATCATTTCGGTTATGGTCGGTGCTGAAAAATATCGAATAGAGTAATGTAGCAACAGATCGAAACTACATTCAACAAGCAGATGATGAAAATCAAGAGCTGACATTAAGTACCAGCTTAAATTTGGCAATAATGATTAGATAAAGCATGTGTATCGATTTTTTTCTGTCTTATCTTACCTCCGGAGTGTCGATTGTCTCTCTCGTCGTCGGTTACATTGACTCGCATCGAGTCGTCCCCCATGGATTTCATCTCGTCGCCGGTCATGTATCGGTACTGTTGCTGATCGCTTAGCATCGGATCCTCGCCTGCGAATTGGAAAATCACACATCTTTAGTAAATCGAACGCAAAATCCGTAATCCTAGTTGTAACATATATACATTTATATATATATATATATATATAAATTATGACGAATGTCGCGAGTGACTTCTAACTCTATAAAGAGACTATGTCAATGTCGATGAATCAATCGTTAAGAAGCCCAAGAAAAATGGTTCTCGTGATACGTGTTCTCAAAAAAAGTGAAAATCAAAAAAAAACGAAAAAAAAAGAAAAAAGAAAAGAAAAGTAACGAAATTGAACATCCTAGTATTTATATCGCTATAGCGTCAATGTTTACATACACACATCGCTTCGTTGGATACCGATCAAGCTTATAAATAAGCCCGCATATTTTTAGAGAACCCATCGATCTAAATGAGAATACACAGCGCATTATCGTTATAAATTACTCGCGGGCGATAACAGTTTCTCACACTCAGCCGCAAAACGAAGAATAATGCACGTTTGTAAACAAATCTTTCGCAAGGCATAAAACGCTTTTCGAGTTCGTTATGTCACGGTCGTACTATACAGATACTATACAAGCACCGGACATCACTCTGGCGCATTCGTGAATGAAATAAAGCATCGGCGCGGAGAGCAGCGTAACATATACACGTGCACTGCATATATAGAGAAGAACAAGAAGAACAAGAAGAAGAAGAAGAAGAAGATGAAGAAGAAGAGAGAAAGAGAGAAAGAGAGAGAATGAAAATTCCAAGTCGGACGCAGCGCAGAGGGCTATGATAAAGCCCGCTATCGACTATTTTTGGCGCTGGATGGTTTATAAGTTAGTGAAACGCACAGATCGACAGAGTAGCTTCTCACGATAAACGCTTCCGACAAACCGGAGCTATTTTTAAGTTAGAGTCTACACACACCGGTCGATCTCTATTCCCCTCCGATAATTATCCTTGAAGATATTTCGGACACTTTATACTTCGGCGTTTCTCGTTTATACGCACACCATGACGAATTCTCTCACATATATTCGATTATATATTTATATATATATAGGTATAACATACATAGAAAACGTAGAGATAGACGTGCGTTCGCCAGTCGAAGCGCGATAAAACTGCAGCGCAAAGCGCCAAGCGTTATTTCCTTCTGCGGAGGAGGAGATGGAGGAGGAAATGTTTTCGCAAAGAGAAAGAATGAAAGAGAGAGGGAAGAGGACTGACTGCTCTCGTGCAGCCGATAATGCAGCATAAGTGGCGCGTCGAGAGGAGAGAAAGAGAGGAGAGAAAGAGAGGAGAGAAAGAGAGGAGCGACATTTTAGGAATGCAATGTTGCTGATGCAATTGTCCAATTGACCGGCCTATTGACGATACTCCCACACTTGATATTTTATTTTTATTTCTACGTTGTCGTTGTCATTGTTGTTATGCTATTTCTTTTGTTGTTTGTTTCGTTTTTAAGTTTCATTTCAAAGGTTTCAATGGCTTGGAATTTATTGACACTTCGATGCGAGTTGATTTATAGTACGCGCGCTTGGCCTCTGATTTGATTGGTTCAAGTACTTTTTAATGCGCTAGATTAGATATTTAGTTTTGACTCTCGAGTTTTTTATTGAATCACGTGGTTACATTAAATTTTTTTTTTTAACGAGAAATTCAAGTGCGAAATTTCGAATAAATAGTCTTTGCTCAATGAGTCTTAATTCAGCTGTGCGCCGTATAACTGGCAAATAAAAGTTTCCTGTGTTTACTAAAGAATTATTGCGTTATATAGAGTTTTAACTCAGTCGATATATCTCGAGGCCTGCCATATTGACACGCGGTAATGGTGACGTTTATACGCATTCGAGTGCATTTTCAGATAGAGTGATAATTTTTCAATGTCGAGTAATTTTCATAAATTATCGTAAAATCTTGTTAACTATAAACGCGTATAATATATTTACTCGTCGCGAGACACGCGCAAATTTAAAAAAGGCGAATATTTGCCGCTGTGTGACCATAAATCAATCGGTGTATTCCGTAAAGGAAAAGCGCAAGAGTTACATGGCAATACTATCAAAAATAAAATCCATAGTAATATTCGTCTCGGTCTCTCATGCGAAGATTCGGCCAATAAAAGATATTTTTGGAAATTGAAAAACGCGCGTCAATGACAAAGCCATTAAAACGCCAGCGCATCTCGAAATCGTTCGGTTATAAAATCTACACGCATAATTTCTATTAAAAATTCACCAACGGTACAGCCGCTAAAGCGTGAGTACACGCGGTCTCATGAAAATTTCATCGACTCGAACGCCGCGCTTAATGAGGAAAAGGAAATGTTATTGCTCGCTCGTGACCTATATATATATCCCTTTCCAAGATGATGGTCAAACGGAAGACGGACAGAAAGAGAGAGAGAGAGAGAGAGAGAGAGAGAGAAGAATTTGTGAAAAGCAATTAATCAAATCAGTGGCCGAATCGAGTTAAGCGCTCGATATACTGCCCCCTGTGCGGCTTTTGTCGTCATAGACGAAAATAGTTCACGGGCGGGAAAATTTATCGCTCGGAGTTCGCGCGCACTCGAGTGCACGACGCATGCACGCATTAGTTTTATAAAGGCTTATCCTCCCCTTAGGTACATGTATATATAAGCGATGAGAGCGTGACCCACATATTCATGCGAATTACCGGCAATTACGCGAAATTCCAACGCTACGCCCTTATTTTTCTCATGAACGCTCGTTCCACTTGTTACAAATTAGACATGGCGCTTAAATACATTTAGAGCTTGCGAATTTCGCGCGTGTAAGCCTGATAGTCACGGTGATTACATTAGTGCCGTAGCGAACGCATTATAATGTTAGTGCATAATTCAGATACACAGAGAGAGAGAGAGAGAGAGAGAGAGAGAGAGAGAGAGAGACGACAGGAAATACGTTCTTCCATGCATTGACACACTGGGGGATATAATTATTCATGTGGGTGCGATGTATTTATAAATGCGTGTACAAATATATATATATATATATATATATATATATATATATATGTGGTGACAGCAACAGCAAAGCAGTTTCTCTTCGGATGAAAAGCAGGTGCAGCGAAATGCGCATGGAAGCGACAAGATTAGCTTCGGCGGCGAACTTGAACTTTCTTCACTCGTTGCCAAGTGTTATGCGCGTCAGTTACACATTGCCGAGAGATGCTTTCTCTCGTATTCATTTTTCGCTTGGCATGTATATTCTTAGCTCGCTCGGTGGTTGCGTACTCAGTATGTCGCTGTTCCTGTTGCGCGTGCACCCGCAACATGGCATCTTGTGGCCCTTCTTATGCTCCTTACACTTGTCCTTCTCGCGATTGCCATTCTGTTGTTTCTTTTTCTTGCGCTGCTTCGATTCCTTGAGACCCGACTCGGTCGGACTCTTGCCAGCTCCGGCCTTCGACGGCATGTTGTCGTAGACAAGGATTGAGGGGGGGATGTGAACTGTATACGTATATAAACAACCACACGACTATGAACGAGACACCCCTCTTTCAAGGAGGGGGTGTTATACACACCGCACCTCGCAGTCCTTCTGCGTTGCTTTTCTTTTCGTCGAAGACCTTCAGTGACACTCTTGCATACACCGTATATATTATAGACTCTTAGACGCACAGCTGGAAAACGAGAATTATATATCGTTGCACAATGCGCGCACTGTGTTGATTTTTTCGTTTTCACCGAGAACACGGTTTTACGTAACGGCTCGCAAGAATAACAACAACAATAAGGCGCTATATGCGCCGGCACTTTGATTGACACGCGGATACATGTATGTACGAAACCCGTATCTCAGTTTACTCTCTTGTTAATTTTTCTCCTACGGGGTTGCGCGGGGCTAAGAGGAACAGCGACTACGACGGCGATCGGCTCGCGACTGTCGGCACACGCGCGTTGAATCACCGATTTTATAATAGAAACGCAGCCTTCCCGCCAGAGAGAAGAACCGCCGAACGCGTATTTGAACGAGGCTCTACGGCGCGGGAGGAGCTTTTTTACGATACATTTACACACAGCTAGTAGTAGTCAGTCGAGAGAGATAGAGAAGAAGTGGGGGAAGAGAGGCTTATTAGCGCGGTTTTTATGCGAAAGTCGATCGCGGGCTTTACGAGCGGAACCGGATCGTTATCGGCCTCGAGTCTGCGTTATACAAAACCACGATTATTATACTTTACACACAATATAATATTTTTTTTTCACAAAACTCGCTTTTCGTCGTTTCGCATACAGGTACGCACTTATTACCGATGCGATAAACAGACAATGCGCGATTATACTATTTTCGCTAAGAAAACGATAAATAGCTTCTCTTAGCGCGCGCGCGCGAAAAAAAGTGCCAGCGCTAAAGCTACTCGGAGCCGTTATATAAACACGGTGTATTTTCGGTCAGTGCGTGAACCGTTTGATTTTGGCAACGAGCCAATAGTAGTTGTAGTAACAGCATGGCGAACTGAACTGAACTACATCATGAAACGAGAGCCATGGAACAAGGCTGTACGTAGACTGAGCGTTCATCGCAAGCTGCTGCTACTTACTCCTCCTCGTAAGATCGACATTGCGTAAGAGTTACTGTAGGTAGGGGCCGTAGACCAGTGGTGGTGGTTGTTTTGCAGCTGAGCTTCTGACGAGAAGCACGTGCACTACATCCTGTCCCGGGTGTCAACAAAATCTTGCTTCAGTGCCGTTAGTTGGAAAATTGAAGTTAACAGAAGATATGGAAGCCGTGACACAGTTATCTTCCTTTTTGCAAACTGTTCTCGTTGTCATTGGACGAGAGGCAGACAGAAAGAGAGAGAGAGATATCTCGACTGGGGAATAACAATGAGATCTGATGTGAAAATGAATAATGGCGCAAGCTAAAAAGTTAACAATTTTCGTTGAGGCTGCTGTAAAACGTTTACAAATTGTAATCTCAATGGCGCGACTAATTACGCGACGATTCGCTGGCTATCTTAATGGCGCTCGAACTCGCTTGTATATACATAATTACATCGCTCGCTGCGATTATCGAGGGAAGTCATATTTTTTTTTAGACACTCTTTCACTCGCTCTCGTAAATTCTCGGGTGCATGTAATTGGATTTACAATGGTTTATTCGTGTCGTTACAATATACGTAATTTCCCGTGTATTCAAATACACCGGGTCTAACGATACAAAAAAATTACGTCTGGCTATTCTCTTCTCTATCCACTTGAACACACGTTTTGTATACATATATAAACACTCAACGTTGCACACACATCTTCCTTATTCATTCTCATACCGTTGCGCAGACACACTCAAACATCTCTCCTGAAATAATAAAAAAAAATAATAATAATAATAAGAACAATAAACAAAATAAAATGCACTATCTAAGCGTATACTATTTCCATACCGCGTCTCAATAACGATCATATCGAAGGACGCGCAGAAATCCGGATAAATCGTGTCTTTAAATCCGAGAACTGGGTGAACAATAAAGAAAAGCTGAAAAATAATGTCGCATAGTTTCGAGCGAGGAATTCGGCGAAAATCCAGGAAAAGAGCCAAGGCCCCTTCGCGTATCATGTAACAGCCCTCTCTCTCTCTCTCTCTCTCTCTCTCTCTCTCTCTCTCTCTCTCTTGCGCGCACTTGCCTCTTTACACGCGTCCAATAAAAGTACCCATACTCGTCGTTGTAATAGTATGTCAGCTGAGCGACTGATGTAATAGTTGAATATATATGTGTATACATTATTCACACACCCATATGTATATGCAACACATAAGGCGCGTAAGTGTAAGTATGTGCGACGTGAACGAAAACCACCGTCGCGTCGGATCTATTACTGTATGCGAATGCAAACGATATAGTTCGTTCGCTTGGACGAACGGACGAGTTCACCAATAACACGCCCTATTTATTCGTAGCGATGGGTATAGATCGATGGCTCGCGGTATCTTAATGGTCTGGCAATTTTGATACTTCTTTTATTATTTTTCTTCCTTTATCGTTATTCTTCTTCGAGCAGTGGTAGTCCACCGTGTGCGTATACCGATTGACGATCGAGTTGAATGAATTTTCGCCCATAATGAGATTAATACGTCGTCAATCTCTATTATTAGAAATCAACGAGTTGGCTTTTTTTTTGTCTCCAAACTCGTTCAAACGATCGAACGTAATCTTTACAAAGCCGCTCACTCGACGAGCGCAATCGATCAAGCTTAGCTCAGATTCGCCCGGTGGCGCAACGAAAGCGAAAATCCAACACACACACACATGCACACACATACCTAATAATAACAATTCGAAAATTCTTCCCTACGCACTACTGCATCTGGTCGCAGTTGTGTGTACGCGTAAACATGGGTGTTGGCCTCGCGTACTCTCATCGAGAGAGCCTTCGCGTATGCGGTAGCGTAGTCGCGGTTTCTACTGCTCCATTTCAACCCGACGTAGCTCCAATTGAAGAAATACCGGCGCGAGTTGACCGATGATCCCAGCTGTAATTTCTCTAGCCGGCCTTCCACGCGTTATATTTTCGCGCGATTCGTGGAATGTATCGATAGCTGCAATGTGACTTAATTATAGATTCTGATGCTACACGGCTCCTCGAAGTTCTTGCTTCATATATCGAGTGTTGAGTCTTTCGTTTCAATGATTTTTCAGCGTACACATGCGCATGTGTCAATGCGTGTCTGTCTGTGTGTGTGTGTGTGTGTGTGCGCGCGCGCGCGCGTGTATTTATGTATATATATAAATTCATCTAGAAATTCTAATAAAATCATCGATGTCACACAATTGGATGAGCTATGCGATTAGCCAAGAGATTCCAGGAATGAGCGTTTGATTGATAATATGAAGAGAGAAAAAATTCGCATCGCTATGTACTGCGCCAAGTGGATCTCGAGATAGTCGCGCGCGATTGTCGCTAAATCTCATCGTCTGGGGACGATCATTATCATCGCGCATTACATAGTGCATAGGTTGGATCATTCCTCGAAATAACGTATTTTCGCGCGCCTATATCAACCAGACACCTAAAGTATACATACTCGAGAGCTGAAGCTACTCTTTGCCAAGGCTCATCCTATTATTTTTCATTTCCTTCTATTCGTCGGTTAGTGTACACATGTGCACCGAAGAATACGATTATCTAACGTATGTAACTGCGACCACGACGTCTTGGATGCGATTGACAACTGCAATGCGCCCGTTTACCTTACACATATTTTTGCGATTCGCGATCGACGATCTCTCGTACTTTTTTTATAAATTCATGTCGATTGGTTTTATTTTCTTTTCTTGTTTTTTTTAAACAAAAAAAATGACTAACGATTAGAGAAACTGAACAGGATAAAATTCGCCCGCAATGATTGCCTAATTTTTCAGCGATATGTCCCTATTGTATTTGGGATATGGTACATAGCGGTGACGAATCCCGAGTGACGGAGATGCAAACGGGTTAGAAATGAATTTTTGCAATTCAGACGATGACATAATTGTAAATATACATGTAATAAAACAGATTATATTTGTTGAATAAATTCGAATTAATCGTCGCATATGGTGTATCTTTAAAAAGTGAACTTTTTTTAAATTACAGCTGCAGAAAATGTGCCAGAACTCATTCTTAACTCATCTACCTATCGTACTGGAGTCACAGTTTACATTAATGATTTGTAATGATTACCTATTATTTCTAATCATTAACGGATTTTTTCTGTTTTTTTGCTCCGTGCAAGCATCCGTCGATGCTCATTGATATTCGCTTTGGTTGTTTTCGCGTACTTACGCTACGTACTGAACGAGCATCTAATTGTCGCTCGTGTCAGAGTGCAGATTTGATTGTGTTATATGTGTTATGTAGAATCTTACATAAGATTCGTAAGAAAATTTAGTCTACGATCTTAGTGTGCACATGTAATACGCACGAACGAACAATCGTTAATATAATCATGAACCAAGAATAAATACGACACACACACACACACGCATCTTGTATACGTGAGTTATAGATCTATCAACTACGTTCAATCTGCGTCATGATTATTACAATGATACTGTGCGCTACCAATTAAGTATTACGTTACAGGAAATAAACTGGTCGTGAAGACGAAAATAAAAGAAAAATGATAATAATCTATTAATTAACGAAATGAATGACGGTACACGTGAGTGAGCTTCGCAGTAAGAGGTATAGAAAATGACGCGCTGCTCCGACAATAATTGTACGGTATAGACGCGCGAGAACGACTACTGACACAGAGAGATGATAAATAATGTGATTATTATAGTGGAGGTTGTATTATGTAGGAAGTCGATCTCGCTATAACGAAAATTACGAGTGGATAAACAAAGCTTTTCACAATATGTATATGGGCGTTTCTATGACAAATATTAATATTCTAAAAGAAATACGTGAATTACGAGTAAAGCTGGCACGACGACTATTATAGTTATTTATTAGTATTTCTTGCGTCAAAAGATGAATACTCATCTGTTGGTACAAGAACAGTAAAAGAGTAATAAGATTAGCTCATGCAAATAATGCAACTGTTCCTTTATTCGTATTCGTCTTATGATCCGACTGATCGTAATATGGTTATTGTACTGTCGTCGATGAATTTCATTAGTTATTAGATTTATGATGATCTTATTTGCATATATACGTATGCTTTATACATGTAAGTTATTCTGGGGAGTTTTGGGACGTCGAGCACTTTTTCACAACTGTCCTAGATACGTTTCATTGTTTTTTATTTTTTTGCTTAAACTTTACTGCTTTCATGATTCATAGCAAGTGTACAAATTGGATTCTTATAATATATAACTTTGCAGGTATATTTTTGCATCGATCACAGGTATACGCATGATTTTTCTGGATCGCTCTCTCATTGTAAAGGCACGATTTTTAAAGTTTGTTTTTATTTTTAAATTGAGTCGATGCTTCTCCGAAGATTTTCGACACTCTGTAACTTGCAAGTATAAAAGTATTCATAGAATTCTAATAAAATTCATGGAATCTAGTGGAAAATTAAAGCGACGATGTGTCAAACAATAGCCCATACATATTGTGCATAATTTCTTTAAATTCAAGCTCTGATCTCATAAAAATATTCAACAACAAATGGACTGAAATATCGAAAAAAAGCTTACAATATACAATCGAGGAAACAAAAGAAATAACGGCAACGTATGTGCGAAAATAAGGTGAACCAGACAGAGTGACAGATACAACTTACGAGTGTAGGTCATTTGGCCCTGGTAGTAGGAAGGGAGGTACACGTGTTGCGCGTGAGGTGGTTGCCCGTACACATTCATGGTCGCCATGCCGATTTCGTCGCCACCTATGGCATTGTATACGTCACCCAGCAACGTTTGTTTTCATCAATATCCCTTTTTTTTATACTCATTTTTTTTTACTCAAACTGATCATCATTGCTTCTAAACTCTTCACCTGGTTGCTAGCTTCAACATCGATCGGCGAGAGATTTTTTTATTCTCTTTTTGTGTGTACTACTAATTTTGAAAAGGTCCGTATATGCGCGCTTACGCACCTGCGAGTTGTGAAAAGCCTGATGTTATATAATCTATGAATTCCGCGCGTTCTGAACGTAGCAACCGAGTGAAACGTATGCTATACCAACTCATGCTTTTGCCAAAAATTATACGCTAACGAGAACAAGCAAATTAACTGAATTTTCGCGCGTATATGGCACGCTTGTAAATGGTAATGGCATATATAAACGAGATTTTTGGAAAAATTTCGAAAACAAATAAAGCGTTCAACGTATGATTCTCCTGATTCGCTAGCTATGGATTTTGTTTTCCAGGTAAGAATCTAATTTTGCTCTAGTCTATAGTCTAGTTTCTTTGATTTAAAATTCATGATGGTATATATGCAAATTTCAACTCGTTTGCAATTCGAATTCGACTTCCTAAAGCTACGAGGAGTTTTAAAATGCCGATATTGTTCATTTCAATACGTTGGGAGGCCTACGCTGATAAGAAGATAAAAAAATATGATGGTTTTGTTTTTGAATTCAAATATGCTAGATAAACATTCCGTGTCAGGTGGGTAGAGACTATAGTTGGAACTAAACATACCGTAATTTATTCATCATGCAAAAAGATTGCGAGACATGCATAGTTAAACTAGCACTTGAAAACGTTTTGTTTTCCTTCTGTCAGAAAGTATCAATAGATCGATTGTTTTGTATTAGAGTTGAAAGGGGGTCTATTGCTATGAGATGTATATAAGTATTTTTAGTAATTGTTATAAGATTAAATGGATAAATATTCTCCAAATAACCGGTGCCAATTCTTTTGTTATAATCGCATGCTTCGGATGCAGTAAGTATATAAAGACCGCCAAAAAATTAATTCCAAATATTATATTAGATATCTGCGCACGTTATGCAAATGACAGAGAAGCGTTAAACAATTAATTAGTTCGCATACGTCAAAGAGAAAACTCCAAAGTGACTTACCGCCTTCGTCTTCGCTATCACTCATGAACGTTTCCTGCATCGACTCAGGTGCCTGAACTCTGTATTTTTCTTCGGTAGTAATAGTGTGGGTTGTTGTAATGACGGTCTCCGTGACTATTTTCAATGTCTCGACGACGCTGATGTAGCCAAGCTTTTGTGCGATGTCCAACGCCGTTTGGCCATTCTATAAACAGGATAATATATTCAGTTTCGAGCTCGTAAAAAAGAATCAGAACTACGCTATTATTCGAGACAAATTGCGAAATTAAGTCATCCGCTGAATTGTAAAGAGAAAACTGACGGACTGAGCTTAAAGGAAAAAGCACCTGTAAACAAGCCTATTCTGCAGTATCGATTAATATTTACATATTCTTATAAATAAATAAAGTTAAAGCTTTACGTAGTTTAATGACACTGTATAGAAAATCGATGACTGCTTACGTTAGTGACGGCATTAGGCTGGGCCTTACTCTCCAGTAGTAGATTTATAACTAGTGTGTGGCCTTGCTGAGCGGCTTGATGAAGAGGTGTATAACCGGCGCTGGTGCTGCTATCCACGGAAGCACCATTACTCAGAAGAAATCGGACCATCGCCGCTTGACCAAAATGAGCCGCCACGTGAAGCGGGGTGTAACCGGCCTTAATTAGAAACACAAGAAGTGTGAGTTATCTTTCAGACGAATCAATGTTTTCTCTGTAATTTTGTGAAGCGAAGAAATCGAAAAGACAATCGTCGGTTTGTTTGAGAGAAAATGCGGTGCATCGAGCAACAGAGCTCGTTTCAGAAGTGACTGAGGTTTCTCAAAGGGAATAAGAACAGTCCAAGGACAATTAGTAACTGTTCGTGAATCTTCGTTGTAATTAAATTATGATTTTCAACGCGATCCGAGCGTTACTTATTATTAATTATGCGGAAATTAATGAGAACCATTGATTTTATATGAAGTAAGTTAATTTATGTGATGAAACATAGTTTTTTTTCTACCCATTGTCGTAGAAGTAATTTACTCTTACTTTGGTCTTTGCGTCAATCTGAGCGCCATTCTTTACGAGAATAGAAGCAACGTTCACTTTATCTTCTTGTGCACACAAGTGAAGCGGCGTGAGACCATTCTGAAATAGATAAATTAATCAATTTACAATCACGTCTGCAATTTTTTTTTTGTTTCACTATCTTTGACCACGAACCTTTGCCTTGTGATTGGTGTCAGCTTTATGCTCAATAAGCAAAGTCGACATATCTGTGTGACCTTCTTGGGCACTTAAATGTAGTGGTGTAAAGCCAGCTTTAGATTCTGCATTAGCTTTAGCTCCATACTCTAATAATGTAGTAGCTATGTCCATCTACAAAAGACACAAAGAATTTCCAGTTAATATCTGCAAGTATACGAATGCTCTAATAACAGCTGCAAGTGTTTCGCGGCCTTGACTAGTCAACTTACTTGATTCTTACGGGCAGCGATGTGTAGAGGCGTGTGACCATTTTTGGCCATGGCGTGCGGTGAAGCTCCTTTATCAAGCAGAAGTAATGCTACATTTTGATGATCGTAATGAGACGCTACGTGAAGCGGAGTTACTCCATTCTGTGAAAAGAATACGTTAGTAATATATTTGCATCCCTGCACTATGATCTATACGTCGAATTGCAATTATACGTATATGTAATGACACACCTTTCCCTGAGCATCAACTGGAGCATTTTTCTGTAGCAAAAGTCTAGCTACGTTCATATTACCATACTTAGCAGCTAAATGCAAGGGCGTGAACCCTTTCTTGGTAGTAGCAGTAAGCGAAGCACCGTTCTCTAATAAAACGGATGCCACCTGCGAAAAAAAGTTATAGAACGTTAGCACATCACTTCAGTATACTCTAAATACCTATGATGATATTGAAAATCATAAATTTCGACTCACTTCTTCTTGGCCTTCCTTGGCAGCTATGTGTAGAGGAGTGTATAAATCTTTCGTCGTTGCGTCAACGTCGGCTCCGTGTTGCAATAAGAGCATGACTATGTCAACATTACCCAAACGCGATGCAACGTGAAGCGGTGTTTGATCCTCCTACACGACGAAAAGACGATTAGTGCTATTTCGCGACAAATGCAAAACTACGAAAAAAAGCTCATCGACTATAAATCGACCTACCCTAGCACGAGCATCAACTTGAGCTCCATTCCTCAAGAGTATCCTAATAATGTCAGTCTGATTGGCTCTAGCAGCTAAATGCAGAGGAGTTTCACCTCGTACTGTCGGTATGTCTGGACTAGCTTCATGTTGCAATAGATAAATGACGATATTCATGCAACCCATGAAACTCGCGACGTGCAGAGGCGTCAAGCCGGACTGAATGGAATAAATAATAAGCCATTGTTTAGCGATATTCTTCTCTTACAATGATTTGTGCATTTGAGGGAGTAGGATAGGGATGGTCTATGAATTCGGGGATAACAAAGCACTGCTACGTGTATATGAGATGTTTACAAATACAAAATCATCAGAAAAGGAATATGGAATTGCAATGGACTAACGCACCTCTGTAGTTGCTTCGATGCTGGCTTTATGTTTTAAGAGTAATTCGACAACTTTAATCCTATTCTTTTTACAAGCGATGTGCAGTGGCGTGAAACCATTCAAAGCTCTCGCATTTGGATCAGCGTTCCTATCCAAAAGAAGTTTAGCCACGCGAACGTGACCACAGTGCGCTGCTACGTGCAATGCCGTGAGGTAGTCCACCGTGACTTCATCGACTGGAGCTCGATGGTAGAGCAAGATTCTGGCAGCATCAACATGGTCGCCCTGGGAGGCCATGTGTAGGGGTGCCAAGCCGTTCTGCGACAGAAAACACGAATTGATTTCAATGTTGTTATAATTCAAATTTTTCAGAGCATGCATTTCTAACATTTTATCGAATATATCAATTGGATTCGTTTTAAAAAAAACTGTTAAGACTCTAAGTAATCCAATTACTATATCAAATATATGTTTTCTGTCTTTTCTTTTGTCATTATTAGGATATATTATTTTACTCTTTCTAGCAAGTTTACAGTACATAATTCAACGTTACACTTCTAGCGAAGACTAGCTTTCTACATACTTTCGTCTTTGAGCCTATCGGAGCTCCCTTCTCAATGAGTATATCGACTACTTCGTGGTGCCCGGAACGAGCGGCACAATGAAGAGGAGTGAGCCCGTCCCTAGTTTTGGCTTCGATATTTGCACCTTTGCTCATGAGTAGATTGACCATTTTGATCTTTCCCCACTTGGCTGCGACGTGCATTGGAGTAATATTGTGCTAAAATGGAAAACCAATCCGTTAGTCAATCAATAACGTAAATACACTTCATCGGTGCATGCGATGGATTCGACCATACCTTAGCTGCGAAATTAACGTTCGCTCCTTTATCGTAAAGCAAGGAAGCAATCCGATCGTTGCCGTAATGAGCGGCAATGTGAAGAGGTGTGAATCCACTTTTCGACGTCACATCTGGATTGTGGTCGTTCTACAATAATAAACAAGGTAAAATTAGTTTCTACAAAAAAAAACAAAAAAACGAAGAAAATAAGTATTCTTAAACTGTACGTCGACGGCTAAGTAAAAAAACAAACAACTCAAAAAGAGTTTGAAGAACCTGACAGTTCGGAATTCGATTGAAGAACCAGCCAATTCAGAATTATAAAAGGCTATTTTTTAATTGACCGGTTCTTGACAAGTATTTTCGATTTGGTAGTTTCGTCAAACTTCTTTTTAGTTATCTGCTTCATTTTCTCAGCCGTAGATTTACAATTGTAGACTTGAATGCTTGAATTCACCTGCAAAAGTAGAGCGGCTGCTTTACAGTCGTCCTTTTTCGCAGCTATGTGCAAAGCTGGTAGCCGAACCTTTCCCCTTGTGTCGTTCTCCAAAAGAACCGCTACAACTTTGTCATGTCCCTGTTGCATAGCCACTGCCAGCGGCGTGAAGCCGTCCTAAAAAAATTTACAAAACCTCGTATTAGAATGTCTCTTGTACTCTCTTAATTAGAAATGGTGAAAGTTTCTCTAATTTTGCTAATGATCCATCGTGTTACTTAAAAATAGTGAATGTTAATTTTATCCTTCTTATTGAGTGATTCATGCCAGCTTTTAGTTTAGTGAATATTTACCAATTACAGAGTGTACTGTTCCATTTTGCCACAACTTCGAATTTAATGAAAAATCATTGTTTAAAACAATTTTAAGTTTAATGTACTGTTTTGAATATAAAAAATCCGTATTTGTAACAGTGATTATTATTAGAATGGAATCTACTGATTTGACGGTGAAAATTTACGGTTTTGAATTTGAAAACTCACGATTGTAAAACTCACGGTAGTATGGAATAGTGCATATTCACTATTTAAATCAGTATAAATCACCGTTCTTAAACAGTGCATTTTTCCACTTTATGACAAAGTTAAGACTCGCTATTTCGCAGTTGCACACTTGCAACATTTCGAAATGTTAAAAATACACTGCCGAATAGTGAAACGTCACTATATCAATTTTAGAAAGTTAGTCTGGAAAAAGTTTCTCACCTCAGTAGCGAGTGTTTGATTAGCTCCCTTGCTGAGCAGGAACTTGACAACGGAGTCGTGGTTCTCCTGTGCCGCCATGTACAAGGGGGTAAATCCATTCTGACTCTGAGCATTGACCGAGGCACCTTTCTGCACCAGCAGCTGCACCACCTCTTCTTGACCAGCTGTAAAAAATCGAAAAAATAAAATAGGCCCAAAAATAAATAGTTTTGCAAATAGTGGAAGCAAAATGAAATCGAGAACGATCGGGGGACTTACCAAGAGAGGCGATGTGGAGCGCAGTGTTTCCCTTTTTCGTCGCTGCATCGACGATTGCTCCACGCGCGAGCAACTCCCTAACGATTTCCAAGTGGCCATCTTTGGCCGCTAAATGTAAGGCATTTAATCCGTTCTGCAAGCATGTAACAACACCCTTAAGCGGTCGCTAGTTTTATTAAAACATAGAACGTTTATTAGTCTGTCCTTAAAGATTTTTGTTAGTTTCGAGAAGCTCAGCGTAATACAGGATCGAGGGATGAAAATATTTTAAAATATTTACAATTTATAAACAATCGTGTGTGATTTATAGCAAACTACTGTTCTGTATATTGCTTCTGATGGGGGTGTATTACTGAAAAAAATATTTTCTGACGTTTCGATGCGTACTATTCAATACTGGACAATTGAGAACCTTGATTGTTTTCTGAAATGACCAACTACAGTGAAAATCAATTCCAATTCAATGACGGTACGTGCGTCAATAGAAATACGGAATAAATAAATCAATTTTCAAGTTTCAGATTAACCGCGTATTGTTTAGCAAGTAAACATAATGTATTGTCACATTATTATAATGTATTGGATGTTCAAGTTATGAATATTTACGAATTATTCATTCAAACATTATGAATATTTATATATTTATAACTTTCATTGTCGGTTCGTTTTGTTAAAAGTTTAAAATGTAATGCTTTGTTATTGCTATGCAATACTAGATGTTAGATTATGAATATTTACACTGAATTTATTGATTATAAAGCTACTTTTTTAAAGAAGAAAGTATTTACTTCGAGTTACAAGAATTTTTATTCGAGACTATATGTATTTTCATCGATACGTTATATATACTATAATCAAATAAAAATGTTCTAGGTGCAATAAATGTATTACTGAAATAGTCATTTTAACAAATCAAAAAGTGTAATTATTAGTGAAATGTAGTATGTAACTATGTAGTAAATAATTTTATTAAATCTGAAAATTTCTGTTCGATTCCGAAAAACACTGTAATATTTCTTCAGTCTAGTAAATACAATTGCTAAATTGAAGCAAACAAATTGTTAAAATGTAAATATATATGCATATAATTTTAAACATCAATTCGTCACGTTAAAAAGCTTTTAACCCCCGCTTGTAATAATTAAGTCTCTTCATATTCAATAAACACTAATTTAAATGAAAATAAAAATACCAAATCTCAAATAACACAATTGAAACCGTTATGTGTAATCGAATTTCTGTCAGAGACCTTTATCTTTATTTAAAAAAAAAATTAACAAAATCTGTTTTTCATAGAATATCAACCCTCAATCCCCTGCAATACACTATATATATCTACATAATCCATACTCCATCCTTTTCCCTCCCATACACGATTCAAAACCCTTTCGTCACCACAACGTTAGTGCTCGAGGCGTTAGATAATAACGAAAGTGTCGTCGTCGAAGGGCCTCGAGAGTCCTGTTCGCCTCTTGCAGCCCTTCGACTTCATCCACCCCCCTTGAACCTCTCCATAAACCCTCTCTTTTTTTGCCCTTCAAAGCGTCAGCCCTCGGCGTCGACGTTCGAGGGTTTCGTGAACGTTTACGTGTGAATATTTTGTGTCGAGAGAGGGTTGCTAGCAGTGGCCTTAAAGTGAAAGAAATACTACGAAGATATACTCGAGCAAGAGAAAAAGAGCTTAGTTTAGCTTATGCGCTATTATCAAAGGGTTATCGGCATTGAGGCTCACCGCATTCGAGGCATTGATGTCGACGCCTGCGTCCAAGAATTCCAGGACTTTTTCCAGCTGACCAGCTCGAGCTGCGCGCAGGAATGATGTGCTTGGGTCACCCTGAAAAAAATATCAATTTTTTAGTTGGTTGAAATTATTTATTGTGTACAAATGAAATTGACGTGTAAATTATAAGTGTACAGGCAATTTAGATTTGAAATAGCGAAGAATATATTGATTTTCCTAGTGTGACGTCTTTTCACTTCAAGAACACTGAGATCATTCGCTTAAAAATAGAGAATCTTTAGATTCAATTAAAGAAGAAACTATTTACTTCGATTAAAAAAAATATTTTGTTTTTAAAAGATATCAATTTGAAACGAAAATTATTTTCTGTTAATCGTCACTTAATATAAATTTTCATTCATTTTAATGTTTTATGTACCTGTCAATAGTAAATAAGTTTTTTAAGGCTAAAATTTTATTTTAAAATTTTATTAATATTTATCGAGAGTCAATAAGTTTTATATGAATAACGAATTCGTATATTTAAAGAAACATTAATTGATAATAATCAGGAGTTAATAAATACATTTGATTTAATAAAATGTTATTTGCATTTAATTAATAATTCCTTAAAATATACATTTATAATTAGTTGATGTAAATACGTTTTATCTTCAATATTTTCTTAATTTAAATAAATAAAAAGGTTAGATTCAAATAAATTTTATCTAGAAGTATCCGAAGAAATAATTTTTTGGAATCAAACAACTTTTTTTTTACTTAGTACGTCGACGATTAAAATTTAGTGAAAGTTAATTATGTTAGAAATGGTAATTTTTATCTGTATGAAAATTTACTGTTTTGAACTTGAAAAATACCGATTTGAAATACTTTTTTATTCAAAGTACTTTACCATTTTCAAACAGTGCATTAACACTTTTAAAAAAATCAATTATATTCAGTTTGAAAAAATAGAAATGTAGTGTGTCTCACAATTTCCATATAACGTTTAAAAATATTTACGAATCCGTAATACAATCAGTACGTCTTTTGTACGATTTCCCTAAAACACAAAGTACTCCGCCTGTTTCAATGTTATTATTTGCAAAAGCTGTAAGCTCAGCATCGCAGCATTTATTCTGATGCATCTTATCTCGTCAGTCTTGCTCGTCCGATAAGAAACTGTGTCAATATTTGATAGCGATTAATATATATTGTAGATTAACAATTGTTAAATAACTAACTGCTTTCTCGCTATTGATCTCATTCATCATTTTCGAATCTTATCGTCAGATATACTTTATTTAACTTAACCGCGCTTGCGCAACGATTCTTCGCAATACGTATACGCTCAAGTTCAACATCGATCGTCCAAACATTCCACCCTCATATAACTCAAAGAGTGCATACACTCTTCTAACTCGGTTAAGTAACAAATAACTTCTCGGGGTTGTATATTGATATTCCAAGAATATCCTGCAAAACTTCAAAGACCATCGAAAATAACAGCGACGACGCATAAATGCATTTTCTTCTCCCCTACACTCGAATCCCTCCTTACATATACATCTGTACATTATCAAAGCAAGTGTATACGTATTGTGTATACTCACACACGCACGATACACACAGGCGCAGTTTTCGGCATAAGCGGCACAGCACTCAGTCTGAAGGACGCGTATGCGCGTATATCCAACTTTAAAGGTAAAGGCTGTTTTACTTCACGAAGAAGGGAAGAAACGCGATGACGTCACAGTACGGGGTGAGGGAACTTTACCCCCCCAGTGACTGCAGTGCAGTAGAGAATAAAGGACTCGATGTACGCGCACTTTGTACTTTACGCCGGTCTGGCGGATCGATTTTTTTTTTCTCTTTTCCAAAGCTTCCTGGTCGGCGATAACGTGGCAAATCGTAGGGTAGCACGCGAAGTACAGCGAACTGTAAGCTCTGCATACGTATAGCAAGTGACTTTCGATGTCGATGAGGGAATTGTTATTACGTGTACGAGAGTGGTTTTGCTTCGATGCTAGATGCGCATACATGGTATATATATATATATATGCAACATAATAAAAACAGCGCTTATCGCTTTCGTTAATCGAACGAAGTTTTTTATTTACACGTTGCATCAGCTAATCTCGTTACAAACGCAAAGCTCCAAAGAAAAATCCATTCGCTCTATCTGCGGATATTGCGATCAAACGAAATATTTACTTCCATCGGAGAGAAAAAGAAAGCCTCGAGTAGAAGGAAACATCGATATAGTGTATGTATACAGTGATACACGCGCAGAGCACAACGCGTGCCACGCGTAAAGTATATATCCCGGGGCAACCGGCAACAGCAGCAGCAGCAGCAGTGCGTCTACTTCGCGTGTAATCGATACTACCTACTCGGCTCTTCCTTTCCCTTTTTCACCTCGGTCAAAGAGATACTCGCTGAGCTCACCGACTGTAGTACCGGGAGGACAGGGGACACCGTCGGGCAACCGTGCAATCGAGACACAATGGGACTGTGCGTTGGCGTACTCGATCTGGGAGTCGCGGCTCGAATATTTTTTTTTCTTACTTTTTACTTTTTTTTAGCCTGGAGATTAATTCCGTCGCGAGAGATTATAATATACGTACGGAAATCGAAAACGAAGCTACGTCGCGCGATCGGCGCATGTACAGCGTTTTGTATTATATTGTATATTGTATATATGTATATATGTATAACATAAGGTTTGGTAAAACGGTAAAACGCCGGCTTGATAATTCGAGTTAGACGTAATAATTATATTTGTATTCAAGCTAAGTCGTGCGCGTACACCGAAAATATCCGGTCGCGTGTAAATGTAAAGTGACCGCTGCATTATAGCGAGCTCTCGCCTTACTAGGGATGAGCACGCGCGCGCGTAATCCCCGCAAATATAACGGCTCGGCTGCTATAACCATAAGTGCTTGGCTTTGCTCGGAAAATCATATCTCCTTTTACTTGAATATATATATACATATGTATAATCAGAAACAAAAGTTACGCGTGTCATCGCCGTGGAATATTACGCAATTTATAATAACTACGTACATATATATGTATAACTTGTAAAAATAAGAGATAGTCAGAAGTGTGCGATCGTGCATGTACGTGTGCGCCCGTGTGCATTTAAATGTCCAGATTTAAAGCCGGAGAGCTCTACAGTTGGATATTTAAATCTTTGACACGAGGTGTATACATGTGAGAGTGTATAGAAGCTCGACGAGTCTTTGAGCTATTCTGGGGATATGATATACACTTACGCGTACATCTATGTATACGGAACATATACACAGAACGATTGTTGTCAATCGGCTTTCGATTGAATTTGGGCTCCATCCAGGTGCGAAAATCCAACCTTGGAGTTAGGAATCATCTGCGATTGCCTTTTTTCGAAAAAGTCTCATAGTCATTTATAAAAAAACCCACGCAGCACCGATAGCACTGGTGTAAAAGAAGAGCATTGGCCGACCGCAGTGAGAGAGTGCAATGTCCTCTCGATCTTTCAGCCTCACCTCTTTCTTTCTCCCTCTCTCTCTCTCTCTCATCCATTCAACCCCTTTAAGAAACAGCGAGTTTGTTTGCTCTCGTATCATCAAAGAAGCTTCTACTTCATCTTTGCGACTCTACGGCCTATCTCCAGCTAAATAATTCAAAGCTACTCGCGTGCTGGCGGTCGTTAGCTTCGAATTTTCATATAGTTCAAGTTATGTACCTAAAAGCTTCGTATTTGCGGTAGACCGGAAGGATTAGTTTGCGGAGAGGAGGACGCGCACGTGGCCTTGTCGTCAGTTTGTGAACCGTTTGCCGCGCGCGACGTTGGCCTGAATGATTATGGGCGAGAGGGAAGGGGAGTATACGCGCAGTGAGTAACTGTTGATAGAAGACGTGAATTTTAAAGGATGACGATGGTATTCAATATGATAATTCATTCCATTAGAGCAGGTTCCTGAACGAGACTGATTAATATTGAATCGTTGAATTAAAATCGCATTCAACGGGGTCCGCTGAATGAAAGTGTCAGAAATTCAACGCGCGTCGTATCTCGAGCGGAGATGAGAATAAAATTTGACGCAATGCGTACAATGTCACCGATAAGGAAACAAATTTTTACACGACCATATAATCAGTTAATTACGAAATAAGTCGACCTTCCAGAATAATCGAAAAGAAGCAGAAAAAAAAGAATACATATACTTATGCGCAAACAGCTTTCGAAACGAGTATGCTGCGAAACCGCTGCCAAAAAAGGACACGAACAGCGCTTGCAAAGGATTTTTGCTTCGACATGACACTCGAAAAATCCCAACGGTTTACTCACTCCCCTGTGCGAAAGTCGATAAGGATATAAGCGTGTTTAAACTTCATCGTCGAGAAAATACACGAAGGATGATACTCGATTATTAATAGTCGCACTGATCTAATAGCTTATAATTATAGATCGAGCGGTGTACAAAATAATTTTTCGAAAAGTAGGCCAAGGTCGAGAAGACGCCACAGGAATTTTCGATAATTCCTCCTGTGCTCAAAGTGTCTCTTTACCGACTGAATCACGCGTGTTGCGTGATGTCTTGAATTGCTACGATTATTAATGCCGTCCGTCCGGCGTATTGTTACAAAACGAGAGCTCTGATGGCCCCCCCTGTAACATATATATATATATATATATATATATATATATATATACGCTCGCGTTAGCCTCGATAAAGAGTAAGAGAGTAAGAGCGCGATGAGATTGAGGCTGACGTAAACGTCTTTTTTCGGTCGACGACGTCAGGCTGTCTAGTATCTTCATCATCAAAAATTCCGTAATACTGTATTTGCTCGAAGGAATTTCCTCTGCTTCTATCGAAGATCTCACGTCTCTCCATGTTATAGAATTTATTTATATATATATATATATATATATATATATGTGTGTGTATAGAAATAAATGCACAAGGTCGCAAAAGTTTTTAATCGACGTTGATTATTCTATACGCAGACGTAAAGGCGAATTCCTCTTCTCGTCTGATATCAACAGGACAATTATAAATGAAGATATGGCGCAGCTGCACTCAGCCAAATTGAAATATAGCCGCTTAATTAGAATTAACAAATCAGCCCTTGACGAACGTCACTCGCCGACACAGATGCCGAACAGATTACACGCGAGAATGTAGTGCAATCAGCTCGTAGGCGTACAAATGTCGTGACCGACTTGCAGCGCACATGGTCCCGGATAAAAATCACGCGGATGCATATATGCATGCGGAGCTCTGGAAAATAGCGCATGAAAATTCTGGATTATAGTTTTGTTATCGACCCTAGTCTACATATATATATATATACATCACGGCGAAGGAAATTGAGGATTTCGATGCATATCTAGTAGATCGAGTCTGTGAGTTATTTGCTCTACATTACCGTAAATTGGAGTGTAGTTGGGAAAAACATGTGCGAGCGTGGCATTAAATTTTCAAGGTTTACTGTCCCTGATATTAATGTCTCAAAACTTGTACACGAAACGATTATCTAAGTAACTATTAGATTGGCGGAAGTAGAGAAGCGTCTTCAATATGATTGATGGTTAGCTTAATGACAAGGATGTTTTTCTGCACACAGTACATAGCAGACTTTTTCATTCCAGAATCGTCATAGTCAACTGTCGAAAAAAAATAATAATAAGTCACGAAGCAATATATAACAATAAATAAAATACAAAATGAAAATTCGCTTCGAAACCAATGTGTGCAACGTCCGGTGTATATTTCAAAGTGTCAAAACTTAATAAAGGGTTCCGGTCATAATAGTTTTTTTTCTTCTTCTATTTCTTTTTTAGTAACGGGCATACAGGAGCTTAACCGGACCATACAGAGTATCATTTCCTTTCTGATTAAATTCGACACAGCTCGTTTATTGACTCGACGAATCGAAATGAACGTGTCTGCCAGTATTGTGATGTTAATATGCCACTTGGGTCCGTACACAGTTGATTTATTTTTAAATTAAAGCGTGTACACAGGGACGACATCGTTTTAATATTTATTGTTTCTTCTCGTATAATAAAGTGCCAGTGGCTACAATTATTATATCACGGCAATATACACCTTTCTTTCCGTTGACTCGACAGCGCGATCCGCACGCACAAGTTAATGAATACGTAACAGAATTAAAAAAGCAGCAAGATTGTACGTTTGATAGGTCGATTAAAGCAATTAGAAACGCAATGCGCTAATTGTTTCCACGACGTACGCGTTACGCATCGCGACTGCCGCGTAATCAAGATACAACGGAATATAACAATGCACAATACAGATACGAAATCCCATCGCGAAAGCTCGAAGCCGCGGGTTCGAAAACCAAAAGCGAAAACAACAAAGCAACGTGTGTCCGAGCTCAATTGAAAATAGCCCCAGGAAAAACGCCTCCTGCATACTCTGGCTGCTGACCAATCTAACTATAGCACCTCAGCCTCGTCAAACTATATATATATATACGCACACATACACACTCATTCCGCGAACGGGTTAGCTCTTCTCCCATACGCACTATACGTCCGTCTCTCTTTCTCTGCGACGGCTGATTATCAATCGTTTCAACTCGTCTCGATGCGAACTGCGCGAGGCTCGCGAAAAAGACGACCAGAAGGTAAGTCTTTCTCTCTCGATGGCTCGTTCTTTTTTTGTCCCTTTTTCCGGCCTTGATCCTCTTGCTGCACATGCTTTCGAAAGAAAGAAAGAAACCTAAGAGAGCGGCGGACTATTAACTCCGCGGGTCGTTGCCCGAAGGAGCCTCTCTCGCGAAGCGTGACCAAGAGACCCATGAACGAGAGGGAGACCGGACAGCGGCGAGTCTCTACATCTCCCTCTCTCTTTCTTTCTTACTTTCTGCATCTTCACTCTCGGTGTACTTATATACACCGGAGAGAGAGAGAGAGAGACGCGCGATCCGGTTCGATGGGATAAAAGCGAGAAAGAGAGACGGAGAATGAGGAGCTGATTGACCTACGCTGTGTACTTGGATATCGTTTGTGAAGAGTGGAAGCGACGATCTATCGATGATCCTTCATTGCAAGGCGTGGGTTTGCCCTATATATAGGTGCGCGCGTGCAGTACACATTATACAAAAGTGCGTGCACTATACGTAGGTTGGGAGAACTAAAGGGTGTATAGGATGTCTCGAGCGTTTCCGCCTTGAGTTTGCGTGATTTAATGAATGGGCAAATCGTATGCGCGCGCATGTGTGCGAAAGTATACGTGTGATCTAGATCGTGGATGCTCTTGACCCAATGGAGAGACCGCATACGCGTGAGTAAGTGATAAGTTTTTTTTCTTCATTTTTTTTTATATACGCATAGGGATTAATTATTCACGATGAGTGCGATGGTTTGTTCATTCACGACGATTAAAGTGTAGCTTTCTCCGTTGTCAGATCCGAGGAGAAATGAATTACTTTTGAAACGAGACAGGGATATGTATGTAATATGTATATAAAAATTAATTTTTTTTTTCGTAATTATCGTTATGAAATATATACACGCGATGCACCGCGAATTTCGTCATAGCTGCACGTGTAATAAAAAGTTGTAATGAAACTTTCATCGTTTTGAAGAAAACAGTTTCAAATTTATACGAGGTATACGCATACGCGAAGCGTGTGTGTCAGGTCGCATTCACACGCAGGGCAGATTTACCGCTCGTTTCTAGTGCGTCGGTGCGTTGACCTGTTACAGAACGTAAACTACATCAGTATAAGAGACAAGTGCGTCGAGTTGCACAATCGACTTGGCACTTGTCATATTCTCGCGCAAAACTTTTCAATGGCTTCAATTCGAATAAACAAACCGGGGGAACATTTGGAATGAACTGATGAGGACGCCAGATGTGGTAGCGGCACGTCTATTTGTTTCTGCACAGGACGTGTGTTATCGTAAGACATGCGAAACAAGGTCTCACGATGAGGCTGATAATAATTCTCCAATACATACGATGTATTGTAAATTTCCTAAAGAATTGCGATAATTACAAGAAAAGCTGGAACGACTAGTCTAATAATTCATTTTATTCTTGTTTCAAAAGATAAATAATCATCTATCGGCAGAAGAACAGCAAAAATAGCAAACTAGCTGATGCGAATAATGCGACTATTCATTATTGGTATTCATCTTACGATTGAAGTGACCAAACGCATTGTTTTATAGGTGAGAATTTTTTTATTGGTCTAAATTCTATCCATATCGCTTATTTATATATTCTCGACAGTTTTGATTTGTCGCACTTATAACACTTATCCAGGACTGCCATCAAATGGTCAAAAAATTCACTACTATAATGATCTAAAGCAAATAGACAAATTAGATTCTTGTAATGAAACTTAATAGATATATATTTATGTTGGTTTCAAGTCTGTATATGCGTTTTCTAGATCAGATAGTGAATTGCTCTCACACTTTTGGAATTTTCATTTATTATTCATAAATATCATTCTATATTATGTATTAATGTCATCATGAAAATGCACGACTTTCAAAGTATATAATTCTTTAAATTGAGTCAAATGCACTAGATAAATGCTTTTTTAAGAAGTTAGTGTAATCGAAAAAAAATCGAACAACTAGCTAGAAATAAAGTTTGTTTTCTAAGTTGAGACCTTCGTATCTACTTTTGTTACAAGAGATGTTTTGATGTTGAGACTCGTGCTCGAACCTTCTCTAAATTGAATTTTAAAACTTTGATCACTTAGAAGATTATTATGAAATATTTATACAACTTTAAAACTATTTATTTGAAAAGTTTAACTAACTTTACAACAAAAACCCCTTTTGAATTTTTAGTGAGAAATATTTCCACGGAGAGTTATAATTTTTTTTAAATAGGCATGAAATGCCAACTTTGATATCCTGTAACTTAAAGAACCGTCATAAAAAATATCATTAAGGTAAATATATTGAAAAAGAACAGTTTAAAAGTATTTAAAAGAAAAAAATTTTACACAGTTAATCTGTCAGAGAATGATCTACACACATATATAATTAATACTTTCGAAATGTGTTATTATTCTTTAAATCGATTCAATTTTTTCTAAATAAAGTTTCTACATGTTTGTAGTGATAAATACTTCCCTTTGAAGTTATCAATTTTTTTAAAGTAGTCAAAATGAATAGAAATTGATGAAACTTTGATTTTTGATACTCTGCAACTTCTATTCTAATAAAATCCGTCGACACTTGCGGGAATATTATTTACAAATTCCTTAAATTTGAAAGAAACATATTTATATATATATTATATATAAATCGGTTCTGTACTATAGTAAGAAATCAAAGAAACATAATTATTTAAATGCTCAGTCGTGGAGAAAAAGCTCTCCGAAAATATGAAAAAAGTCTCATCCGGCGGAAGCTTGGAAAAAAGTTATGACAAAAGATCCGATTTCTCTATATAATCATCCAGCTAATAACCACGCGCCCACAGAAAGAAAGAGAGAGAGAAAGAGAGCACACGCGACAGAGTATACCGCACTGCAGCTAACAGCAGCGTCAGGCTCGGCCAGTTCTGAGGAATTTTTCCCATTACAACTGTATATATATATATAATACACTTCACTCGCAAAGGGGCCTCTTTTTCAGTCCGATGATCCTTATCCAAACTCTTGCTCTTCTCATGAAAGAAAGCCTTCAATTATAATATAATACGATGACCCCTCATATGGGCTTTTACATTTTTCCGAGTGAAAAACGTCTGCATCTACTTTGTTAGAACGAATCTGCAGCACTCAGTGCCAGTCGGAAGCCTTTTACGGCGCGTCGCAATGATGAAACTCAAGCAACTCTTTTTTTTTCTTTTTTTTTCTAGAAACGTCGCGCAGAGAGACTCGCAGTTTCACTTTTGCGCTCTCGTTGCAAAGTACGGTTACAGTCGTCGCCCCGAGAGAACGCTGTAATATAAACTTTGCTTGGTAGGGAGAAAAAAATGTAATTAGATTGCGCGACAGGAATGTTTAAACAGCGGACGGTTCAAATTCACGACCTATTTTCGTGAATAGCGAGTATTCGCTGGATTTGCTCAAAGAGAAAGAGGAAGTATTAGAAGCAAAAAAAACGGGTCTCCCTTTCTCTAGTAAATCCCCTTTCGCGAAAATTGGATTGTCTCGACTCGGAAATACTGGCACGCAGAATACACGTGACCTACCAATTAAATACGCGCCTAATGTCGCCAGAAGACGAAGTCGAAGGTGAGAGACTGTTTTTAAACGAAAGAAATCAATCACATCTGCGTATAAAAAAAGCAATGTCTTCGTGTATTCGAATAGCAGAAGCGACTGACGTAAGCGTGAACACGCGATTATCTCATCGGTTACGAATTATATCTGTCTCGAAAAGGTGCTCGCGCGTATAGTCGAAGGCTAGAATGAAAGGCACAGATTCACGGTCAGTTTGCCGCATCGCCGAATAATTCTGCAACGGAAAAGAGCGTATATTTTTTAACACGCGACAGTGCACGGGAGCGGCTGGTCAGGCATATACATCGCGGTAAAAAAATTACTGGAGGCTGTACCAATCGATTTTACAAGCGCTTTTGTGTCTTGCGGCGAGTTCATTGCTTTTGTGATGGTTGATGGGCACTGGAGATTGAATGTCGAGGCCTTTTTCTTTTCCATTAGCGGTGATCCGTTAAATAAATATTTGTTGCGCGAACTGCAGGTTGTAAATAGAGTAATTTGCATATTTTCTTCACGGCTCTTCGGTTTACAGGAGTGAATATATCAAGGAAAGAAAGTTTTACTGTTTTTTTCGACAATCATATCTCTTTTATGAGAGCAATGCCGGCAGTAGTTATGTATACGTATACGAACACACACTATAAAAAGTCGTAGGTCATCACCGTTATTGAAAAAAAAAATGAAAGAAAGAATAATTCTAGATATATATACACATACGCATTCCCCGTTATATTTGATTTCCCCGGAGGCGTTCCTATTATTGGTTTAGGACTGCTGACCTAATGTACAATTAAATCTTATTATTGCATTATTCCGCACTGATTGTGAGAATATTTCGTTACACTACAATGTCGTTGACAATCCGTAGTTATATATATATATATATATACACGGCATTTCCGTATATTGCTCAACAATGTCAAAAGTTATAACGTCAGGTGCACATCAACAGACAATGTGTTTAAAATAATGATCAAGAACAACTTTGTCTAGTTGCAATGCTAATTCTAAGAAACATAACGCTACGCATCATTTGTATTGTAGTTATGTACCGTTACGTGGACGTTAGAAGTCGGTAGTTCCAAGAGAATATATCTATGTAAATACATAAGTATTATATGCGTATGGAAGGGACAAAGAACGAATCATCGTACGCGCGTTCCGTAGAAGAAAAAAATACTATTTTAGTATCTCGGTATCGATCAATGAATCAATCCTTCGACAGTATATTTCAGAAGAATTATGTACTACAAAGAAGAATGTGTACACATCGATCGGCGTCAAAAGCAATTGGTGTCAAACGGTGTCAATTGCCTCGGACGATTCCGGCTCTGATTGAGCGAAGAAGTGAAAATTAATTATTTCGTTATCCGGCAATTTGGGTGAAAGCTCGATTTTATACACCGTGAGGCGAAGTTCGATTTACTTTAGTCCCGAACTAGACTAAACCCACATAAATATTTTGCGTGTTTACGTGCACTGTTAGTATCGTTTCTTTTTCTTTTTTAGAACAAGATTTTTAAATTTATAATCGCACGGCAAGGCTATATACATCCTACGAGGTTGAACAGGCTATATACGATCCAGTCATAGAAAATGTAAAAATAAACTCAAATATGCAAATCAGCCAATATAACGTATAAACAAGTTATTTAGTCTCTCGAGACATATTCGCTATGATTAAGGTCGGCTGATGATGCTCTTCTCATTTTTCGCCTGGTCAGCGATAATAAAAGTCCGAGAAACCGCTCACAGGTATGTAATACACACATACACATACACATACAGAGAGAGAGAGAGAGAGAGAGAGAGAGAGAGAGAGAGAGAGAGAGAGAGAGCTGCTCTTACGTAAGCTACTCTGCTACAAGTGACATCATATGCTCCCATCGTCGCGTGTGCGTCGACGAGTTCTAGCTTCGCGATGAGTCGCGTGTCAAGCCCGCATTGCCCTCGGATCTGTAATATTTAGTTATTGCTTTTTCATGTATTATATCGCGCGATGAAACTACCTGTTAATCGTTTCATTAGTATATCGATTACGTTCCGCCAATTAGATGAAAATATATATACGTATAGCGGCAAAGGTATTTCTTCATTGCATACGCTCGAACCGAAGAGCTGAAAGTCAGGGCCATATCGATACCCATTAGCCCTCTTTGCCCTTGACTGTATCAAGCACCGACGCACAAATCCCCCCCCCCCCCTGTTTAAGCATAAGAGCGCGGGCACACATACTCGCGAGTTCCGGCTTGACGCATTTAATTAAGCGCTAATGAAATGGACGTGTCGTTGTCGGGACTGATGCGAGGGGATGTCGGCTCTTTTTTCTTCTCTCTCACTCTCTATACGCCCTCCGTCGACCTACATTCGCGTCAAACTCGATGCATGATTTTATGGTTGGAGAAGAAAGGGTATATATATAACGCGGGCGAGGCTTTGATCGCGCGAGGTGGTTGTTGTAATTGTGAATGTGCCGTCTCTCGAAAGTTGGCTAATTAAGCGTGTGCGAATTGGAACGAATTACGAGACTTTATAACGTGCTATATACTTTTTTTTCTTTCTTCGCTCTGCACAGCTATGAATCTCAAAGCGAATGAAAAGTCGAAACGATTAAAATCTCGCAGCGAACTGTCACAGCCGATAAAATTCTATCACTGATAAGGCGACTGTATATATGTATATGGCTTATAGATTAACCATTTCTGCAATAACCTTTTCTCGCGCAAGCATCATAAGTCTCGGAAACGAAAAGTAGGTACGTATATACAACGAACGAGTAAAAAGAGAAGCTTCAAAATACACAAGACGATTCCAAAGGGGCGACGAGACGTCCTTCACCCATATAATCGCGGCTGGCGACAGCCGTTGCTTTGCGGATCTTTTTCTCTCGTTCGCTTTTTCCTTTATATATATATACGCGTGTATGTATCTATATAATGTGGAAAGGAGTGTAAGGAATCGAATCGATTTCACCGCCAACACGGCGCCTTTAACGCGATAGCTACCGCCCCTGGACTCTCACCGCGAGCTTTTCCATTTCTTTTCTTATCTAACAGCGATATTCGTTTGCCGTGCAGTCGTTTGCTTTCTTCTTTCTGCGAGACACACGAGCTTAATTGGGAAAAAAAATCGCTCGACACAGCGTCTCCGAGAAAAGAAAAACTATAGAAAAAAATTAGCACGATTAGATCCGAAGCGAATCCGTTGCGATACGGAACTCGGAAAATTCACCCGCACCGTTTGACCCAGTTTCCACTTATATCCTTCGGAAGCAACGAGAGGAAAAAAAAGCTGCGCGCACAGTATCAGCTGAAATATTTATCGGATACTCGCTAGAACGCGACGACGTTACATGTGCACTCCGCCGAAGAAAAAACCAATCATATCGTTTACGGCCCGCTACAGGATGATAAAACATTCTACGCGGTCGGCCTTCGAGGAAAAACAACAACATCGCAGGGTGAATTTGTCGAAATGAACGCGGTTTAAAGTATATGCATATTTGTCCAGAGTCGCTTAACCAATTGGAAAATCAATAGACTTTGTATTAGGGTTCGTAGCTAATGGAATCCTTAAAAGTGAGTAGCGGAAGTTCCGTAAATTCTAGACGCAGTGCATTCAAGATTCTTATGGACCCTCTCGATATTTTACGCGAGGAAAAGGAAAAAAGAATAAGAATCGCATAAAAGCTACTGGGATCGATCGTTTCCTCATCGTTCTTCTCCCCGCGGAGGTAGTTTTTCAATAGCAAAGAGGCCTAGGTTTCCGCATTTATAGGTATATCGGCCACGACATGATTACCTACCCATTCGAGCAAGAGAGAGAACAAGCGTTGCAGTGCACTAACTGCAGCCCGGGCTGCTGCCGGTGCGACAATGTGGGCCAAGCGCAAAATGGAGGCAGCGGGTCGATATGAACGCGCGGCAGCGCTGTTTGCTGCAAACTCGCGCTTCCTTCTCTCTCTTAGTCTATATATATATACTGATACCTCGTATCTTCGAAGTAAAACGGGTGGGTGGTGCATATCCTTTTTCGGATATTCTAATATTTTCTGCTAGCAACGGGTGGATTGGAAAAATGTTTTTTTTTCGGGCGTTACCCGAAGATCCTTTTGATACGATTAGATTGGACGTAGAATGGATTGAGATTAATTAAGGTTTATATCTGTGCGGAGGCTAATGAGAGACGTTCTGGGTGTGCTATAAGTCAGATTTTCCGATTTAAATTACTATCGATTAAAGTGTAGATTCTCGAGGTTATAGTCTCACATTTATTTAGTAAAAGGAAAGGAGGATACTCCCGTCGAGGAAATGAAGATTGTAGTATTTTGCGAGAGAGTAGGTTGAGAGAAGATTATTTTTGCAAAACTGCCGAGCAAAGTATATAGACGAGAGGGTGTGGTTCCCAGGCGTGACGATGTTCTCTCTCTCTCTCTCTCTCTCTCTCTCTCTCTCTCTCTCTCTCTCTCTCTCTCTCTTTCTCTTTTAACTAATAAGGGATGGAGCAAATCTATTCTATAATCACGCCGAGTTGATTAATGCATGGATCTTTAAATGAGATAGTCAAAGTTAATAAGTTTGAGTCGGTATATTCAATTAATTGTTACGTTCTTATGGTACATGTGACTTATTGTTATTAAACATCAATTATGTGTCTCTTTTAATGTGGTAAAAAATTAAAAGAAGAATTATTATAGAAAAGTGTAAATCAGAGAATAAATAGTGATACTCTAAAGCTATATTTTAATGTTGACATAGCTGCAGAACCAGTGGCAATCGAATAAATATAAAAAAATCACATGTACTGACAGAAATTGGCAGAATAAATATTTTTTGGATTACAAAAAATGATTTCTTTGTAGAGTCCTAGGAAAATATTTGCTTAAATTGTTTAAATATACGAATTCGTTAGTCATACGTATTTTTTTGACGCCGAATAATTATTTACAGAATTTGAGATTTACGTATAGTTATTTGCTTTATCGATACATATTACAGTTACGTAACTACACTTTTTGATTTTCAAAAAATTATTCAATGTGTTTGAGCAAATTTCTATTTGTATACGGTGACACGTTACCGAATATAATTTTACTTTCAAATAAATACATTTCAAAGCCAATATTTTGTATTTTCATTCATATAAATATTTTCTTCGTTCAAAAAGGCAATATTAAAAAAAACAAGTTTTCTAAAATAGCCAAATTTGTTTTCAAAGTGCAAGAGTGGGTAATTCGAAGTCCAAGAGCACTGAGTGCAAAGATCACGTATTTCGCGTGTACTTAAAATACGAAAAAACAAAGTTTAAATAATTAACAAATCGTTGCATGTTATTTTCAAGAGTCCTTAATTAAAATCCCAGAATATCCATTTCTGTATATACTACGCGTATCAAAAGTGAAAATAATAGGTAAACAAATAGATAGACACGATGACACCAGGCGTCGTCGTCCGGATGAGCACCGGGCACAGACGACGTTATCGATCATCCGCGGTATTTAGGTTGGCGCCCGGTTCACATCGGCAACGCGAACAACAGGGAGAAAGAGCTTTCAAAGCTTCTCGCTATACTTGCCATTGCATCAGAACGCGCTTCGAGGTAGTGCGCTCCTTTTTTTTTCTTATATGATAAGTGTTTTATTTTTCCTTTTGTTATTGGCAGATCGATGTGTTTATTTCGTCGTCTCATGTTATGCGCATACATCTCGGCTCATTTACTTTATATTGGAAAACCGTTTGAATTTATGGAAATGTATATAATTCAATGCGAATTATAATGCAAGTAACTCATTGCGCTAGAAACTTTTCGACGCTTTTACGGTCGCGTGTGGATGCGGAATAAAATTTCACTCCGATGGCGCAGGACTTATGTAGGTCATTATTACGCATGAAAATCGAATAAACTATTTTCCCTTTCTCTTACTCACTTGCAAATGTGCACAATACACGTTACACACACACACACACACACACACACCCGCGCGCGTATATATAAACACGCGTAGCTAATAATATAATGAAATCACGGCGCGCGTGGCCGATGAGAATTTAGCATCGCTCATATAGACGCTCGTTTCGCCTCGTCAATGTCCAGAGCGAATAGTATCCGCATAAATTACGAGCAGAGTTCCCTTTAAGCGACTCGCGCGCGTAAACTCGGCCAGAGACTCCCGTATGCACTCTACTCTCCAGACTTACTCCGGTGTGTATATATACAGTATTTTTAGCCTCGGCAGAACGCGCGCAACGGCTATAATCGGTCCATCGGTATTACCGGCTGCTGCGCATAGAGGAAGAGAGAGAGACAGGCAGACCGAGAGCAGAAAGCTCTAAGAAACATCAAATTGGCGCTTATGCAATTTGGCATGTAATCGACCGAGGCCATGGCTACGCTCTTTGTCGTATTTGCGTGTATATGTCGTATGTGCGTACATATTGCATATGTATATATATATATATAGGCAAGAGTGAAAAGACGCGTATCCTCGACCTCGCGGGGGTTTATTCACACCGACTGCTGCTGCTTCTGTCTACCGGCGCGGATGATTGCTCGATTTTCTCGTCTGCTACGCTCCTTCTTGCGAGAGCGAGTCTGGACCGACGAGTTCTACCTACTCTTCCAGGGAGATTTTTCACGCACGCTTCGCTGCGTCTTTCGCTTGGAAGGGATTACTTTCTTATTTACTTTTTTTTTCTTTTTTTTTAAGAGGAAGGGGGTCTTTTTTTCGCTCAAAGAAGCCTGTCTTCTTTTTTATTTTTTGCATAATGCACAACGGGGTAAGTGTATACTGTACACAGATCGGGATACGCAGTAGGCAGTAGTTCGAGGCCTGTTAGAAACTTTAGACGCGATGCAAATGGACCGGGAAGTGTTGCTTGTAAGACTGATTAGATGATCCGTTATACGAGCATTAAAACAGTGTGTATCATTTAGTGCGAGCTATGTATGGTGAACGCGAATTATAAAGGGGTCGAGAGAGTAATTTTTACAATTTATGTATAGCTGATGGGTGGGAAACTTAAATGGGACAAATTTAATGAGGTTCGATAATACGTATGAATGATTGCCATTTAAAAAATGAAAGTTTTGTATATGTGATGTTTACGATAATGTGCGAGAGAGAGAGAGAGAGAGAGAGAGAGAGAGAGAGAGGAAATCTAAGAAACCCGCAGTATATTAGTAAAACACGCTGCAATTAAATTTTGTATGTATAACACGTTCTACACACGACTACGGGCCCATCACGCGAATGAAAATACGATAAAAGCATCATAGCTAGAGAGAAGCAACGAGTAGTAGCTCGAGATCCGGTTTTAGCCCCGAGAGAAACTCAAAGCGAATGTTTTCAAGAAAGTACTTTGACTCTGTTTGCTCAGCATCTCGAAATTTCAGCTCGCATAAGTAAGAAGCAGATCGACGTATTATATTTTTTGCCATGTCGCTAAAAATATTGCGACGCACTCGAGTAGAAAAAAAGATACAGCCAACTGAAGTAACATTAGAAGCGCCTTCGTGCCTCTGTAAATTATGGACAATAGCGTGATTATGCGTTTAGAAGTCGTACTTCGAACTGGTCCGAAGAGAAAGAGAAATAAGAAAATATACGGATCCCCTCGGCTTGTTGTGGCACGAATCTGTCTCCCGAGACATATTGCAATCGGCTTTATGCGTTTGGATAACTGGAAACAAATAAACAGAGATTTTTCTTCGAATAATTGACACCTGACCGTTAGTCCACTGACGCCTAATTGAAATTCAAATTTAAACTTCAAATTATAGCAGCTCACGAGAGTAATCAAAAGAAAGCGCAAGTTCTATTTACTAAGGTAATTAGCAGACATCCCTTCGACATGGATATCTGGATTCAGACCGGAAAAGGGAAAACCTCAAGGGTCGAATTATTAGATTCGGACATTGGTTACACGGATCACCTCGTGCTCTGCTCACAATGAACGGAGTAGCTTCGAGATCCTTCGACCCTTCGATAGCGAGGGAGTGAGCTGGTACGGGAGATTTAAAAATAGACGTAGGCGACATCGTCCACACGAGGGGAAGTATTACATTCGTTCAGAATGAAAAGTCGAAATTCGATCGAATCGTTATACGTACCGAGGGGGATCGTCGAAAGCGAATAAATTGATCGAATTATTTGTATTCGAGAGAGAATATACGTAGATAACGAAGTTGATTGCAATTCACACGTAATCGACGTTACTCATGCCCGATGCGACCGGAGTAATCTAATTCGATGTAATCGCGTTCAACGCGGACACATCAATATAGTAGCCTTGAATTATCCACTCGTAAGCGAAATACCAAGGAGATTGAGAGTGAGAGTCTAAATGAAGCTTGGATGAAGAATGCGCGATCCATTTCAGAGTGTTGATGTTTATAAATAAAACCGGCAGCCAGAAAATGCCGCACTGACATCTCGAGTCTGAAAAAGACGAGAGAGAAAAAGAAGGAACGCCAAGGACTAATAAGGCAACGTTGGATCAACGCGCATCTACATACTCGTACGATTACCGTCTCGTTAGCGAGAGCAAAATACATAAAAGATAATTCAATGAGACTTGCGAAAAAAAAAAGTTCGAAATCGAACTCTCACCGGAGCGAAACCTCTCTGGCAGTGCTCCAAATAGGTTCGTCCAAACGCATCGGCCTACACGCCCAGTCCCCTACAGCTAAAACTCCTGTCTATAGTCTGATAAAACGCCAGACTGCATTCTAATGTCAAGGTAAGCCCTGAGACTACCTCGATACAGCGCGCAAGACTCGGATGAACTCGAGTGCATAAGGGGAGATCCCGAGGACGAGATACTGTATTCTTTCTAATGGGATTTATTTATTGGGATATTGTATGCGTTTGACGAGGTTAATTGGAGAGAGTAGTGTAGTACGTGTCTGTGATATTTCAATCGCGAGATTAAAAGAGAAAAATCGCCCAATTACCCGTTTAATTAACATCTGGCAACTTACGGCGTTGTTAAAACGTTATACCCGTTATTATAATGCACACGCGCGTCAGCATTTTAATTAAGCAACGCGAGCGGTACATTCCATTATTCTACAGCAACAACCTGTCAATGAAAAAATAACAAACTATTTTTACACCAGTCTACTTCGATATCGCTCGTAAAACGCTATATTTTTTCGTACGCTCTCGTCTATTTCATACGTTCGCCGCTATTTTTAAAATCTCTAATAACAAGAGAGAGGAAAAAAGTGATACGGGGGTACTCGCGGTAATTTTCGTTGATCTGCGACTCGTGGCTTTGCATATTTAGTCTTACGCGCATTTGTTATGACTGAAGAATACACGCGTAAGATGAATGTGTATATATACATATGTATACTGTACATATATATAAACACGCGTGGATGAGTGCGCACATACACGGATTCGTTCGTTCGGAAGTCATGTTTGCAAACAGAAGATTCTTACACGTATGAGCGAGATCAATCGTCGTGTACACACATGTGCGATTGCGCGAGGATGTGCATGGATACGGTAAAAACGGTAGTCGTCTTGAGTACATATATGTATATTGTATATACATGTATATACAGTTGCGTAACGACGATAACCGAGGCTTTTAAAGCAAGCTACGCTTAATTACTCCCAGAGCTACGTGTATTTTCTTGACGAAGTGTAAACACTAGTAAATCCGTATGATTCATGCAAGATTCCCCGGAAACATCGATTCATCTTTCAACTTCCAAACGTTTATCCCATGGCTTACGTATATACATACACAGCGCGGGACTTTTCCTCCGCATTCTTTCCAATTGAGAACAATCCAGCGGTAATTTTCCGAAACATCTCTCGTCAACACACTGTAGCCGCGGATTGACTCAATTGTTCTCACTCGTCGTCACGCGCCGGCTTCCACTCTATACGTAAGCCGAAAAGTCGGAAGAACAGCTGCGTTGAAAATATAGGCGACAGCTGCCTAATACTGTATACGTCAAGCTCTACTATATACATACTGTTTTTCCCCTCAGGGTTTTACGCGCGTGCAACTCTCGTAAAATTCACAGCGAATGCTCTATTAGAGCACTCGCTGGGTACGAGGGGATGTTCGCGTCCAGAAGCGCAGAGAGGGAGGAAATTTTCTCTTTTAATCCATACGAAGCGCGTCACAAGCAGAATCTAGTTAAATCGAAGCGATTCCGCGAAACGGCGCGACTTGTAGACTGAAAAATGCAGACGCATACACTGGGTCCTCGACACTTTGCCGCGTTAATTCTCATTCTCGCGTCAATGTGCGTGTGTGCGTTATATATATTTTTTTTTGTTTTTTTTTTTTCCTACATAAGCGACGATGCGTCACGCACCCGCGCATAAGAATTACGAAACTGGAGCAACGAGATATGCACAACTATACGTATACTACGACGCTATATTATATCACGAATTTGCATTTCCAAAGGTTAATTCGTTCCGCTGCGTCCGCACAGGTATATAATACGTACGTGCGCCTATTATCTTCTTCGTGCGTATACATAGATTTCTACGATGTGCATACACACACACACACACACACACACTCGCGCTAAAAAAAATCTCGTTATAAAATTGAACTCGTGGAGATAGCACAGCTTGCACCGTGTAAAGGTGCTTTATACATTCGTACATGCAGCTAGTTATCCGGTTTTGAGATCGAGAAAAAAAAAATAATACACATCCTCGTGAGCGGCCTTGTCAGCGATTGTGTACAAAAGTGTGTATATGCGTGTGTGTGTGTGTGTGAATGTGTGTGTGATTATATGAGTGTGTGTTATTTCAGCAGTGATGACCTTGAACTTAGTCGAATCGAAAAGTGCAGGCGAACTCTCTCACGATAGGGGGAATCATTTCCTGATTTCTCCCCCGCGAACATTATCGATGCTTATAAGCAATATCGTCATTATATCCCGATACTCTTATCGCTGAACAGACGCAATCTGTGCGTGTGCATACAGTACACGGCGATAATTGGTATATAACGTACATAGATTATAAGAAAATGAAATATATATTAATACGTATAGTACGCCTAGTAAACTAATGGGCAAAGGACCACGTTCTCATTAGTTTTCGCGCTCCGACTATCTGGACAACGATATTCTACTTCTGCATAGATACGTACACGTATACATTGACACACACACACACATGTATTAGAGATAGAAAAGAAGCCCCGTCAGCAGCAGCATACTTCCTTCGATATACATACATTCTCGAAACCCTTTATCGATTTCTCAGTATACGACACACTGCAATATCCCTCCCACTAGTCCCACTTGTCTCTTCTGTTCTATGTGTGTCTCTGTGTGTGTGTGTGTGTGTGCGAATAGTACAGTATAGGTGTGCATGTATATATATATACACAATATATAGGTAGATATAGAAAATAACGACACTTTACCTGCTTGCCGGTTCGCGGAAGAGTCTCGACGTTAGTCCCGGCCACAACCGGCGCCTTCTCCAAGCCACCATTCTGATGGCTCACCTCGACGTTGTTACTCTGCGGCTGTTGCTGCAGAGTCGTCTGTACGTTGTTGACGATAACCATCTCGTTCGCGTTGCCATTGCTCACCCCAGTAGTCGTAGTGGTCGTCGTCGTCGTAGTCACAGTATTATTGTTCTTGCCTCCTCCTCCTCCTCCACCACCACCGCCGCCGCCACCCTTTTTCTCCTCGCCCGTCATCCTCGTCGCGCCAGCTCACCCCGGCTGCTATTATGCCTGGAGTGCGTGTATTTTATGCCTTTTTATCTCCTTCCGCGAATTCTTTCTCTCGCGATCTCTCTCCCATTCGCGTAGAACTGTGTGCGTACGCGTCCGTCCGTGTGTGTGTGCGTGTGCGTGTGTATAGCCACCCCCGTGTACGTACGGTATATAGCGCACAGCTTTAACACACTTTCCGCGGCCCTTCCCACCAGCTCTATAGACAGAGTATTGTATGTCGTAGAGAGCTGCCCTTTAAATCACACCGTCGACAAAAAAAACGAAAACGGAAAGGAGAACGAAAGGTAGAGAAGAAGAAAGAAGACACGGAGTAAGCAGAGGGACGTGAAAAGGATGATGACGGAGGCCGGCAGGGCGCGAACTCCGGACGCCCAATTTATCGAACGCCGACGCGCGCGCGTCCAGCTATATACTACTACCCGCTCTCTGGCGTTAGTACGTGTGTTCTCGAGCTATATACGTACACGCACGCACTGTATATTATACCCCAGCAGCGAACGGGAGAGAGAAAGAGAGAGAGAGAGAGAGAGAGAGAGAGAGAGAATATCCGAAAAAAATATATATCCTCGCACAGACAACAGTAAAGAGACGGTAGAGGAAAAAAACTCACTGGCTCCGTGTCTCTTCCAGACTCTCGACTCTCTCGATGTCTATCTAAATGTACGTAAGTATATATGTATAATCGTATATCGCTTAAGCAGAGAGAGCGAGCGCGCGCGAGACCCACCGCTCGGAACGGACCGGCCAACCAAACTGAGGCCGCCGCGGCGCTTCTGGAGTCGTATGCGACGACGCGACTTTTACACTCTCACACGCGAGTAAGCGCGGTAGAGTGGGTAGGGAGGCAGCTAAGCTCTCCGGGACACTCGGCTCCGAAACGAAACGCGTCCGCCCGATCTCCGTGTATAACGTACTCGCGCGCTCGGGGGGCAGATCAGATCACCACGTAATACGGCGACATCTCGCGGATGGAGTCTCAACTTTCCTTTGCTTTTCCAATTCTGGATAATTTCTTTCCTTCTACTCGATAAATTTGAATTTATGACATTTTATTGGTACTTACGAACTTACTACGTCCCTCGTCTTTTCACTTTGATAGCTGTGGCTTTCTATTGTGTGGACATTAATGCTTTTATTGTGGAAACTCGCTATTTTAAATGTGTGATTCGTGGCGGTGTGGAGTGCACTGGTTTTCGAATGAAAATTTTGAAAATCAGTCGTTGGACCAACCGTTTTTTGTGAACTTCGAATTTATTGACTTTAGAACGAAAATTCACTGATTCGTAATTTTCTGCTACAATTTCACGATTTTAAACAGTGATTTATGGCTGTGTAGAATTTACCGATTTACAACGAAAATTTACTGTTTTGAATTTAAAAAATCAACGTTCGAAAGAATTTTTCGGTTACTTGAATTTCATTTATTTTAGAGCGAAAATTCACTGGCGTTAACAATTAATATTGGTGGCATAGAAAGCATTGATTTTGTGGTCAAATTTCACTTCATAAAATAGTCATTTATGACTTTAACGAGTTTACTGATTGTAAAAAGAAATTTTACTGTTTTGAATTTGAAAAGTCGAAAGTTTTTTTGGTAATACGGCGTTTACTGACTTTGGAAAAGTCAATGGCTCAAGCAATTATATTTGGTTGTCGGGAATATAATTATTTTATCGTCAAATGACATTATTAAAATAATAATAAATCACATTTGCACGAAATTCAAGGAATCAAAGGAATAGTGAATAAACACTTTTTCAATCACTGTATTAATACTTTTCAAACTGTATCAATTTTAAAGAATCATCGGTCAGGTGGTTCAATTATTTCAATGAAAGAAATGCGTTTTGCGGATTGTTTTTGGAGAGGAACATCAAAGCTGAGGTGGTACGATGGATAAATAGTTAACGAACGAAACGGAATTTAGTACACCTGGTCGATGTATTTTTATTAAAAATAATGATATCCAATTAATCGTTTGTCATTTACATTTAGACGCTTCGCTTCGTTAACATCTGCATCAATTATACTTCTTTTTTGTATTAACAACTAAAACAATATTTTACACCTAATTATTATGAAAATAATATTAAATACTATCAATACATTTGATCGACATTCTATAACATCCACACATTTGATATTCACCGTAATTACAGATTTTTCTTTAAAATTGACTGACATTGTTTCAGCTGTATTTACTCTTTTAAGACCTATTCATTTTTAAAAAGGAACTAACAAACGCTTATAATGGTTATTCGAATTTTTCCTTGGTAATTATATAATATTAAACATTGACAAATTCAATCTCGATTTCATACGTATGGTACATGCTCAAACATCGTAATCGTTTGTTAGATCCTTAGTGCGATTTTTCTTATACAATAAAAAAACGTTTTGAAGTTTGCGAACTAGACGTACTAGCGCGCACAAGTAGAAATTTACACGTTGAACTTAACAGATTATACGTATTTTAATTATCTTAATATGCTTCTTATTAAAATATAAAATATTTACAATGAGAAGATTCTGTAACTTTGACAAATTCTGACGTGTAGTGAAAATACATTTTTTGTGATATATTTTACATCGGTAATACAGCAACGAATGCTTATTACAAACTTTAACAATACGTGTATACATTTACCAATTCTTCTTGTTACATCATTCATCTCAAGTATTCCGTTTCATAATTATATATTTGACCAACATGAATTTTAAAACAATATTCAAATTCAGACTATGTATTTTCGTACATACAATATCTTTAATTTATCTTTGAATTAAAATATTTAATTTTCATCTAGTGTAAATAAATAAGCATCGTATCAAAAATAACGAAAAGCATTTTACAATTTTTAATTCAACGCGAGAGAACATTTATCAATATTTCAATTATCTATTACATTAACTGAAACGTTTACGAAGCTTATATTATCAGAAGAATTAAGTTTTGCTTATTTATCTTATTCAAATAATGAAATCACAAGTTTTCGTAAAAAGCTAGTTACTTGTTGCATTTTGTACAGGAGTGAATTTATTACTTGCGTCAGATTTACAAGAACCGCTTTGGCAATGTTCTTTAAACCTTTCGTCAGACATGAAGGCAGTAGTACAAGTATCACATTTTAATGTAGGGTAATCCGTAGGATGATCTGATACCACATGGTCCTCTAAAGTCATTTGCTCGTCACTTTTGAAGCATTTGTTGCATTTTTTGCAAACCTCTGCATGCAAATGTATGCTCATATGTTTTTTCAAATGTTTTAACTTTAGACTTTTTGAACAAACCATACAGCTCATCACTTTATTCACTAGGGGTTCGTGAGTATTTTGAACGTGCTTTTTGAGTTGTGACTTTTGCGGAAATGCCTTTCTACACGTGTGACACGGATATCCTAATCCATCGTGGTACGCTTCATGGTTGTAAATGTAATCTATGCGCAGAAGTTTACCACAAATTTGACACAATGAAAAACCGTGTTCTTTATCGAAATGAATTCTTCTCAGATGAGAATGACTGAATTTCATGTCACATTTATAACAGTGATAAACTACCGTTGAATCAACCATGTGAGTTTTCATGTGTTTGTCAAACGGTTCTCCAAGATCGACTAAAGTTTTGCATTGCAAGCAATCCGTTTGAATTATTGGTTCGATAAATGATGGTCCTTCAATTACGTTACATTCGTGTTCCATATACTTTTCGATCCTACCAAAATTAGTCTTGCAGTAACTGCACTTCAATAATGCTGGATGATACCTTCTCACGTGCATATTATAATACTTTAAATTCTTGAAATCTTTACCACATGGACAGTGATTTTTAACATCATGATTCATCTTCTTTGCATGAGCCATCAATTCTGTTTTAGTCTTGAAGTAAGTTTTGCAAGTTTCACATCTGTACGCAGATGAATCTAGTTCTTGTACATTATTTAATACTTTTCTAAAAAAAAAATATTTATTAATTTTTGTTGATAGTTACTGAAAGCTAATAATTAATGAATAAAATTTTGTTATTACTGGCACAGGCTTATTAAAGATGGTACAGTATAATTTATTTCAGCAGAAAATTTTTCAGATTTCCCTTTTTGAGCTGGATTTGCAGTTACCAGATCTAATGTATCTGATCTACTGGGAGGGTCAACCAAATTTGTAACCACGTTAGTCAAATTACTGTGATTTGAACTTTCATCTTCAATATCCACTTCTTCGTCATCCTCTGCTATTTGAATTCTTAAAAAACTATGAGTTTTATTGGTAAATTGAGGCTCTGACATGCTTACTCTTTGATTGTTAAAATCAACAGAAGCCATTCCAGAATCATTTGACGAAGCATCGCTATCCTTGCTAGGCTCTTTGTAAGATTCTTCAATTGGTATGTTTCTTGGAACAACTTCGTAAGAATCATTCTTATTCTTCTTAATTTTTATACTTATACCAAGACCAGATTCTATGTCATTGGATCCTTTTGTAGATCTTTTACATTTTGCTCTGTGCAAAAACAATGTATACGAACTTCTAAAAGATCTTCCGCATTCACAAGTAGGTCGCTCTGCTGGATTATCGTTATCTGTATCCATACTTGAACATTCAGAGTTATTTGTATCTTCATTTAATAATGCAGACTTTACAGTCTCTGATGGTACTGCTATTTGTTCACTTATCGTTGACTGTATTTTTGAAGATTCACTGCATGTAGGAACTGAATTTGCTACTTCTTCTACAGGCAACTGTGTATCTTTAACTGATCTAAGTGGTGAATTTAAAAATCTGCATTTGGATGGATCAAAGTTTTCAACTGTTTCACCTCTTATTCTGTGAAGTTTTTTATGGTGACTAAAGCTTTTTACTGTTTTGTACATACCTAAACATATAAGGCATTTAAAAGGACCTTTTGTGAAATTCTGTACAGGTAAGTTGTCATAATTACTCTTATACTTCTTCTTTTTTGGAATAGTCCAACGAGGTTGATTGCGCTTTCTTTTTTTAACAGCAACCACGAGAGATTCATTTATATCTATCACAACAGATTCAGACACACTTGTATTTTTTGAATATTGAACTTGCTTTGCGTCTGATTCTTCTGTTTGAGTATTAGGGCTATCTACTACTATTTTACATTGAGAAATTATCGAATTTACACAACCAACTTTATGATATCCTTTCATATGATAGACAATATCTGTACAAACACGTTTGCAAAGTATACATTTTATTTTTTCTTTTGCAGAATGTACTTTTGCCACAAGTTCATCACTTTTGACTTCATTGATAGCAGCAGTATCTCTTGCTATAGTGTCATCCACAGTCATTGGCTCCAAAGGTTCATTCATAGTTTCTATAACTTGCATAGCTTGCACTGGTATTATTGTCTGTATTTGTGGAGCTACTATTGCTACTGGACTAGCAATTTCCTCCTCACTGTTAATTTTAATTTTAGAGTTACTAGTTGCTGTTGACGCTGCTACTTTGGCACTCATGTCAGCTCTTGGTTTGTAAATCCTCTTTGGACTGACATAAATCCCGTGTTCTTGCATCGCATGCTGATGTAAATGTTGATTATCAACAAATTCTTTTCCACATGTCACACAATGATACAACCTCTTTTTACTCTTCACAGAAAATCTGAAATCAGGCAGAGCTTTATTGTTATTTCCTAAGTTCAGTTGATACGGTATCAACTTTGGTTCTTCATTAGTCATTGAGGTCTTTGGCAAACTATCAGAACTATCTTCTTGTACAAAACCTTGGAGATTTTTTATCATCTGCATAGTATTCCAGATCTTATCACAATTCTCTATCGCCACGGTTACATCTGGTAGTCGATACTTTACCTTATAAAACATTATAAGTTCTTGTAACCTTTGTTCGCTAGGATCCTACAAAATATACAAATTTCATTAATATGCTGAATTTTTTAATTTAAACACTCCTACTCCGTATCCAAATACTTTCTCTAATTATTGCAATAAACCAAAAAAATTTTAAGTGAGAAAAATCGTTAAAACTTTCGAATAAAATAAACAGAATCTTTTTTATTATTATCATTTAAATCGACATAAAAAATCTATGATTAACAAAGAACACGTAATCAAACAAATCGCAAAGAGTCAACGGTAAATCTTCGGACCTGTCAAAAAAAAAAAAAAAAAAATTCAAACAAAACATCCGCATAGTTTGTTGTGTTATCGTCAGTCCCTCGAGTTTACGGGTAAAAAAGAAAAATCGCGGCAAAACAAAAAATAAATAGAAGTACTCACGACATAAGTCGGCGGCGAGACAGCTCTCTGCATGACAAACTCCGAGTCTTCGGGAAAGACCTGTGCGGGAAACAATTTTTCGTCAACGTCTTCCTCTTCCTCGTGTTCCATAACCTCGGGTGGTAGCAACACATCCGGAGGCTCTTGTTTGACGACGATCTCGTGTCCGGCGTCATCTTCCTCGGCAGCCACGGAGAAGGTCCTGGTTATAGTCAAACCCAATTCACCGGGTACATCTTTCTCCTCCATATCAACTCGCACGCCAACGCGGCCTTATCACTCGCGATCGAGCATACGTTTATATGTGCGTATATGCAATATTATTGGTAGTTTGCGCGGCGCGAACACACGCGCGACTGCAGTTAGCGCGCGCAAACGGCTGTACGGCGGCGAGGGCCAAACTGAAACTGCCGCCAGGTCAAACTGTATATATCGTCGACTTACAGCTTATAGCTCTCGCATAAAGCGCGACGGTCATACGATGGGAGAACTCTGAACTAACTATGAGACTGTAGATGTATACCTATATATATATACGTATACGGTTGGATGTGCATATGCGCAGCGTTGGTCAGGACTGAGAATGAAATTGTTCTGATGGCAAATTGTTTTGTGTTCTCGAGATTTTCTTTTTGGTACTGTTCGACTATATGTTTAATGCCATTGTAGACACTTGGGACGTCGAGATATTGCAGAAACGAGGGTAGTCTACTAAAAGTGAAGTAAATACGATATTGATAGCGACGGTGACGAACCAACCTTGTCTCTCTTTTTAATCCCCTCCAAACCAGAGCTCTCGAACAGCTATGCCCGACGCTCCAATTCAGCCTTGTTGGTTTCATTCATATAGCTGTTGAACTGTAGATGTTCGTAAAATATTATTTGTCCATCGCACGCTTTGAACCATCATTTGTTTCGAAGAACAATTGCATCGTGAATTGATTTTCGTAAGATGTGGTGAATTTTGAAGCTGATCAGTACTAATGTTGAAAAAATTGGAATAGTGTAAGATCCGACCTAATCCCTGGTTGTGGGATATAATCCTGACACTTTATCTTCATTTTCATTCGTTCGGTAACTATAAGATATGTGATAAACATCATAATTAAATGAGCCAACAAATCGTATGTTTAGTTTGTTGAATATCCAAATTGTTAATGAATCTCACCGTAGTCTGAATAAATAAAAAAATTCAACCAAATATGTGACCTTACGTGAGTGAGAAGCAACCTAAAGTTTTGAACATAATATACGAGGACATCATGGGATTGAATAGCTGTATACGCAGTAGGTATAGATACGCCCCTGAAACTGACTATGAGAAAACAACGCAGCAGATCACTCGGGAGGAATCGAGAATGGACGAGTCCAAGTTTACTTATGTTGAACGATTCTTTCCGCAAATAATCGTGAAGCATGTCAATTGCATGCTAAAGCTGATACGCGTATCATAACGTAGAATCAAAGCAATATTGAACCGTGATGTTCCACCGTCATCACTTGACTCCCAAGTTGTGTGAAATTTAGAGAAATCTCATGGGAAAGATATGGACGAAGACTAACAACATTCTAGTTAGATCCAAGGCTTCGGAACAATATCCCTTTACCAATAAAATAAATGAAAGAAACGGTTCCACAACTAATCCCAGCAATACCAAAGTATTTCTGAATCATAATAACTCAGTCAAAAGCAACGATCAATCCACGTTTTCAATTAACAAAACCAGAATTTCATAGTCTATAAAATATTATCAGGTACAATATGGAGAAACAAGACTGCAGCTAGTCGCACACATATATAGATATACCTATACATAGTTAGAGAGAAGCCATATAGGTTTCGTACGGGAGAGAGTCGTTCCGAGTTAGAGGACGGACGAGTCCATTCTCTCTCTTTCTCTCTCTCTCTCTCTCTCTCTCTCTCTCTCTCTCTTTCTCTTTCGGAGTGTACGTACCATACAGAGCTCTAGCATGTATCGCTCAATTCTTTTTGCCGAGAAAAAAGAGTCTACCCCATATTGAGTGTGGGTAAAATATTTTGTGTCGCGAAGCTTTATACGACAATTCGCTCTACTACCATATATGCAGCTATTATCCTCTCCCCCTGTTACAGGAGGCGAAGGCTATAGAGTCTCATTTTGTTCTCTCCTAAGTGCATAGGACTGGGATAGACGTACGCAGACACGCAGACATTGATCGGGAGGAAAATACACCACGACAACGAAAGAGAGGGTCGTCGAACATCTTTCAAAGTAAAAAAAACTAATCGATTCTTTGGTGCAGTTCTCTAACCAGTCGATTCCATCTTTTTTCTTCAATGAGTAGTTGCAAATCTCTTCGCACACTCCTCAGCTTGTATTTACTCTCATTGGCGAGTAACGAGAAAGTGGCTATTTATAGATGGTTATAACGGATGGCGAATTCACAACGCATGTTATTGTGTGATCCCCGTATGTCTTTACTAACTAATGTGTACAGTATGAACACGTTATATCGCGTACGTATAGATATAGCATGAGGAATATAATTTTCTTCGCTGTGTGTGCATACGATGTACTTCGTACTTTGACAGAATGTTGTAGCAATTGAGAGAATTGAGGGAATTGCTGAAGATAAAGAGAAAGAGAATGAGGGAGAAAGATGACACTCGATGTTTTTGGCTCGGATATACACATGCTTCTAGAGTTGGAGTTTGGACGTCATGACTCTCGTGTTTCGTGTACTTATTTAGATGATGATATTCCTTCTAGAATTTCGAGGCACGATTTTTAAATCAGACCTCAATTGTGGTCGATTTTTTCTTCTCCTGGCGAGACTTTGTAAGCAAATTCTATTGCCATATTTACAGCTGTACATATTTGACCGGTCGTTTGGAACAGAGCGATGTAAATAATTTTTATCAATGCAACAGTCATCGAAGCGTGTGAATTCACTATACGAAGTTTACTTCTAAATTTAGCATCGTGGATTGGAGAATGAAGTATTCTAAATACGTACCGGTTTTTAGTACAGTGTCACGTAACAGTTTAAATGTGACGCAACATTATGTTCCTGTACAAACCAGCGAAATTTCATTAAAATACCACTATTGTATTTAAATCCACGAGAAGTAATGGTTTTCTTGAAGTAAATCTTAATATTGCGATATGTAAAAATCCTGACCTTCCCGATCAAACTTTGACAGATTCTCCATTCACTATTGTCATTTTCAATTTATACAAGACTTTCGTACTTCATTCGCAAGCGAAGACGAACATCGTTGCAATTGGATATGGCTCAATTTTAAGTTATTAAACCCGCTTATCCAGCAATTACAGATATGATTCGCAGCTTTCCAGATAACCCAGAATTTCATAGAAACATAATATAAAAATAGCATCTTCGTATTGTCAACTGAAAATACATCGATCTCAACTGTTCGAACGACAACTACCTCAACCGGACTGTTGATGCATAAAATATAATCTATCGAACTTTTGTGTGATACGGTGACAAAAAGTTATTTACATCGGTGTATATACGTATACCCACACACACACACACATCCACAGTTGTCGTCGGGCAGTGATGTATATAACTGGAATTGATTGATTTCTCTCGGGTGCGTATATAAGTGTACAGGCAAAATTTCCGATTACGCAATCACTAACACGTCAGCCTTTTTGTTCTATTCACGTGAGCGAGTAGCCGTGTATAGGATAAAATTCATTATAAATTTCTTATGTCACGATAACGAACTCGAAGCGGAGGGTAACGCGGACAAGAGGTTGATCAATACTAGCATCGACGCAACGTTTCTATCTACACACTTCTGATGTATTTGTAGATTTTTCATTTCTGGGATATCGGTATGAAATTAATGGAATCGCTCTTTGTAAGCGTCTGCTTTCCTACTTGGAACGATCTACTTCAAAAAGTTATCCACGCGGTTGTTTTCAGATCGAATTGGCTGAAGCAATGATTATAGGCGCTCTGGTGATGAAGCGTGTTCAATAATTTGATAAGCGGGACATTGAATAAATTTAGACTGGACGTGACCAGTGCGAAGTATCGACTGTATTGTCAATAATGCCAAATGTCAACATGTAAGTTCCAGTAAAGTTTTTAGATTTCGAAATAAGTTCCCTTGAAACCATTTCTAAGCTTTTGCCGTAGTTAACAATTCACTAATCTGCTGTACGAAGTTTTGCACTCTACCACCCGCAGTTTCGATCTAATACGCAGTAGTTCAAAAAGTATTGATTATTAGCATGTTTAGTGAGGTATTACTTTTGTTATTATGTATTCAATAGCAAAGTCTTTTTTATTCAGGAAAGTAATATTAATTTTTTATAAATACATATATATACGTGTTTTGTACATTTTTACATATCTTCTTATCGATGAGTCATATTGTTGGTAAATTATTCATTGATTGGAAGTTGTAGTTAATGATTATTCCAGCATTAAAAGTCAAAATTTATTTTAATTTCAATTACATAGGAATTGATGTAAATCTAAATAATTAAACTCAATCGGTTGACATCATGAAAGAAATAACAAGTACAATTGCATTGTTACCCAACTGAATGTCGAACTCACCAGGTTTCTTGTTTAACATCGTACACATCCGCAACGATCTGATAAAAGTAACATGTTATATTGACACGCAACGTAGTCAACTCCACGATGTATTGGGCGTCGCTTCTCCTATTTGCGTTTTCGATTGCTTTGAGCAATAGTACCCCAATTTTCGACCCACCAAATACAGGTTTCAAAAACTCCAAAACGAAAAAGTATCTCAAGACGACTGATGTATTAATTGCTGTTCGCAGAGAATGGTGGATTTCGCTTTAATCCGAAGCGTCGAGATGTTCAGTTTGGAGAAGGGATTCGCGACTGGCTTCGAAACGTGAAGAGTAAGATGGGATTTGGAAATAAAGACATCTCGAAACAAGTGGAACCACCAAACCGACATGATCTGATACCCTATCGGATCATGGAAGTATCTTCGGAACGTCCTTTGATTCAGTCTGATAATTTTTTCGTAAACATTTGTAAGTGTCACAGGAACATTTGTAACAACTCGATCCCGCAATTTATTGCCTCCTTTCGTTGCAGCAACTTTGAAATTCGACCCTAAAACAGATTGGGGTTTCCACGTGAGCAATTGGTACGTGATCCGTAAAGCTCCAACTACCGAGGTCTCCAACGTGAATAAAACTGTCGAAGAATGGACCGACTGGATTTCAGAAAAGTCCACACCACTACCGGAAACGACGACGACGAAAGTAAAAATTCCAAGCATTGGGAAAAAAGACCCAAACGAAAACGTTATCATCGGTATACCTGTGGAGAATTCCAGCGCAGAGGTTCTTAGTCCAACGGTTTGAATTTTGGATAAAATGTAATAAAATGTATTTTTTTTTAATAGATTACGAGAAAGACCAAGACCTTGGTAAAAGTGTAACCAGACGATAGTAGTGTATTTTTTTTTATTTATAAATCTGATTGTATTGACATCTGGTTTCGTTGTTAATTTTCATAGATATCATATACCACCATCATTTGAACTTTCTATACTTTATCTACCAGGAAAAACAAATTTTACGCGCGAGATTCTTCAGATTTCGTAATCTCGAGTTTGTTTTTGCTTGACGGTATATTTTGATCATTCAGTCTCGGCACTTAAAATTAGCCCGACTTACGGTGCCAATTATTTATACATGGCGAGTGGGTAACAAGGGAAACGAACTTTTGAATTGTTGTCTGTGCACGTATTTCAAGAGTTTGTATTGCCACTTTTCTTAAATTATTTCAGGAAAGATTTCACGATTAACGTATTCCTGGCAAACAACTAAATAAACGAAGATTATAGCCTAGAACTTACGGGTCAAACGAATTATAGCGTGTTTACCGCTCTAAATGGTTAAAACCAGTGGTTTGGAGTTGAACGGTTTTACAAGCTGTATACTTTTCTAGACAAGAGCATGTATAGAATAAGGAATTATTCATAAAAACGAGGGTGAAATACATTTTTTATCTGCAGATGGTTTGTACTTCACGGTGCAGAATAGTCTGCGTCGCCATCTGTGTATTCAATGGCCAATGAGGATCAAATATAGTTGTAGCTTTATGAACACGTGTACAGATCTTGAAGCGGGAGTTATTTTTTTAACCAGTAGTATTACATTTTTAAACACACATGAGGTTGGATAACATCGTAATATTTCGCTTTTACGTTGTTATTACAGAGATAAAACGTATAAATTGACGAAGCTTTTCACGGTTTGTTATTCAAAGTAATATGTTCTAAATAAATAAATTTATCGAATTCGTGTTATAATATTACCATTAAAAATGTTGATAGACAATTATGAAAAATACTGTTTACCGATAAAGTAGGTCGCATACATAATGCGTATTCGAACGTGTCTACATAAATAATAATGAATAGAGTAATACAATAAATAAATACAATAAATAAATGCGTACATTTCGTTTTCATGTTACAATTTATCAATTTATCAATATTTATTGGTAGTAAAATAACGCATCTTTTCATTTGCAATGCAAAAACATAATTCATAGTTTATTAATGTCCTATTATATGCATTTGCTAGAAAAAAACAATATGGACGTTTTTAGAAAATAGGAAACAAATAGGTTTTAAATAAGTAAGTATTGTTTTTTGGTCACAAAGATTCCGATTTATTCTTAGGATTATACAATAAAGATTTACGTTGTACAAATCGCAGCCTTCATGATGGAAACTGAGACGGTTTACTGGAATAAAAAAAGGTATTTTGCCAAATTTCAAAAATTTCATAAAAAATTAATAATTTTGAAAATGAAAACCGCAACCATGAATATTATAAAAATGATGTACCAATACGATGATATGTAAATATGACATGCTTGAAATAATAATACCTTGGAAAATGATGTAATGAAATACGTAAGACGAAGATTTTTACAATGAAAAACAATGATAACTTAAAATTACAATGATAGCATATGAATGACAATGACATAGTGAATAAGCAAATATAAGTAAAGCCCTCATACACCAATTATAAAATAATCCCATCACCAAATTAAAATTGTTCAGAATTTACGTAGATAGAAAAATAAGATTGTAAAGATAAAAACAATGATTCTAATAAATTGAAATATAAATCAAGTAGAGTTGTAGCTGAGCCACTTAAAAGAGACATGCTGACGACGGAAATATACAAGTGTAGATGAGTGACCATCCATTGTTGAAAGTTGAAGAATAAAGGTTGATAACATGTTTACTTCTTTGCCTAAAATATTGACATAAAAGCTTAATACCTTAGAAGCATGCAAAATAATATGGGCAGATCTCTATTAGTTGAGGTAATCGTTTAAACAATATTGAACAAAATTATAAGTAAATTCTGATTTATTTTTTAAACATAAGACTATTAATAAAAATGTACAAATATATGAATTTATATATGAAAATAACTTAAGATATGCCCATGCACATTAAAATTAATAATTTTTTTATTAAAAGAGTTTTGTAAAATTAAAGGCAATTTGAACTTTGAATTTAGAAAAATATAAAAAAGTAATCGCAATGAATTTTTCTATACAACATGCATTTACCACTGCCAAAAAGCCAAATGATAATTTTGAAAAATGATAAATATAACCACCACCCATGTTCAATGATAAACATTAAAATAAAAATACTATACATCAAATTGGAATGAAACGATATGTATGTTAACATTCTTAAAATACAGCACTGATCATTCGAATTTAATTTTTTAGAGTTGACGATAAACAGTAATGTGAAAATGATTTGTACCTTCTTAGCTGCTGCTCCTACTTTGCTCTTCTTTGTTCCCCTAACCTTCTTCATCCTGTTCTTCCTTTCTTTCCTCTGTTTCCTGGTCTGTTTCTGTTTTTCGTACAGTCCGTGTCGCTGTAACCTGTACTTGGGTTCGAATTTCTTAGCGAAATCGAGGGTATCGTAGATCAGAGCAAAACCAGTGGATTTGCCACCTCCGAAATTCGTTTGGAAACCGAAGACGAAGACAATATCGGGTGTAACTTTGTACATCTTCGCGAGTTTCTCGCGAACTTCAGTTTTCCTCACAGATGGCTTGCCTGGGTGGAGTACATCCACGACCTACAATGGGCATCATACAACTTTTGTAAAAACTGATCTTTCCGTATAAGATATGTGCAAAAAAAATACAAAAACTCACCATCTGTTTTCGACACAACAATCTGTTGGTCATAAATTTGCGAGTGCGGATCGTGGCTTCCGTCTGTAACAAAATTCATAACAAAAACCATTAGAGGTTATGTATATACAGTGTTTAGGTTATATAGTTAGAATGAGTAAAATAAATGTAATTTGCAGTCGAGATATCACTTGCACATATCGCAAAAATCGGATGAGCCTCAATTTAACGCTGATTTACAGACACTTTTTGACAATAAACTACATTTTTCTATCATTTGCACACTTGGGATCACCATCAAAGTCACTCATAACAATCGTCATTTTTACATAAAAGTAACCGGACACAGGGAAATATATTATTTAATCTTGAAATATTTGGCTTTTAGAAACATTTTAGCGACAAGTGCGGCTCCATTTTCGCTGCGATTCATAATTATTTTACGGATTACAATTACATACCATCTTGCTGTCTGATCGTGCAGCGTGAAAAGACTTTAGCAGGAAGCACACGGCATGCTATGCGCGCGAATCGCCGGAACTCGAACAGTTTCGTGACCACTAGCGCCATCCTTCCGCGGGTAATTTCGATTATTTTTTTGTATTTTTAATGCACTCGATTTCATTACTATCTACCACTAAATAAATAAAAAAATTCTTTAATAAATATAGTTGTTAACAAATTGTTCAATTTTTTTAAAAACATCGATACGTAGCTTAATATTATTCCATCACATTAGCGTAATAAATATTTGAAAAAGAGCAAATTTAGTTCATTGATAATTTAATGAAATTTCGTGATATAAAAATGTCGTTTTGTTATAAAGCAATTTCAAGATTTTGAAAAATTAATTTTCACACGAGATCGTGAAATGCTTCGAACGTACGTTCGGTACAATAAATTCGAAGCTAACCTCGCTTTTCTTTACGACTTTCCGTATGTTACGTTGTGTACGTCAACAATACGTATTCCGTACCGACGCTTCTTCTTTTTCCAATCTTCGGTATAAATTTTCATTTTACCGGCACTAATAACAGCGAGTGTTCACCAAAACCGTGTGAAACACTGCGATAATATCGATACTCACTTCGATTCATTTTGTAGGCGTGATTTAGAAAAGCCGGCTTCGTCAATTGCACATCAAGCATTATATATATATATATATATATATATATATATAATACGCAAGTACGTCAGACAACAACAAGACACTGCAGTAGTATCGTTCGGCATAGCCGGCTAATGCTATGATCCGTGATAGCAACCGCAATCAACAGTTGTCTCGGTGAATAACAACTCGCCATGTGCGCGAAATAGTGTAAACATATCGAGTTTAGAGTTTTCTAAAAAAAAATAATAAAAGAACCGCTTATGCATAGATGCGCGGTTGAATTTGACGTATATAAATAGAGAGAAGATAGCAAATTATTTTTTGCTATCTATTGTTTTCTTCGACATCGGGCCACGTGCGCTTGTGTACGCGTATCCATCGGGAAATCCGTGCTAGAAGAAAGTGCGGCGACTGCGAATACAATATAGTGTCTCTATCTTTTATACACTTGTCTCTCCCCCGGCACAGCCACAGATAAGCGCTTATACTCTCTATACTCGCATACAAGGCAGTAGCGACTGCAGCACTGCAATAGCGGTGTATACAATATACCGCGCGTGCCTATTGGGATTTAAATCGTTCGTCTCGCACACGATGTCGTCCCATTGGATAGAGGACGTTGGAGACACGACGAGTGGGAGGGATTTAAATCCCCCTGCGGGTACGACTAGTATTTCTGACCGTCACATAACTCGCCCACACAGCCCTTACGCGCATTATCCGTATCCATGAGTGACGGTCAGCCAACGAGTCCAGGCGTGGGAGAACCATTCGATCTTGCGTGTGCATGTGTTGTGTATGCATATGTGCATGCGTCCTATACATTGTACCAGCATCGGGACTCTCTCTCGAGACTCGAATAGCGGCGAGAGCGCATAGAGACTCGTTCGATTCAGAGCCATCTGGACGGAGATCTCGGGAATTAAAATCTCGCTCGCGCCGCAACTCGACTCGGCTCGACGGACGAGTGCAGCAGCGGCGCAGCTCTGCAGCGGCAGCAGGAGCGCGGAGCAGCAGCAACAGCAAGTCGAGCAGACCGAGTAGCTATAGCAGCGCTACGGCCCGTTCGTGTGTGGTGCGACGTCGAAGGAAGGAAAATGGCGTCGACTTTGGGCGCCGCCGAGCCGATTCCAGCCTCGGCCCCGGCTAGCCCAGCCAAACGACGGACGCTGGAACCCGAGGACGAGGAGCTGCTCGAGCCCGGAGCCGGTCCGAGTGGTCCTGGACCGGTTAGTCCCGAAGACAAAGGTAAATATCCACGAAATATGGCTGAGTAGGGCTGCAGCCAACATGGCCGCTTCGAGGGGGCGTCCGAGCGAGGCTACTGCGTCGCGCCCGTTTGCGTCTAGAGGAGCATCGCCGCCATGACACTCGACGAAGACGTCCGGACTTTTGCAGGATTTTGAGGATCGCTTTTTCAGGATAAATATTCCATTTTTTTCGCACGAAACTTCGCGGAAAATTTGACCGATCGATCGAATCGAACTTTTACGCGGTTCTTTAGCGGATTCGAGCCAAATCGGGAGATTGAATTTTTCGGGCGGGAATATAACGGGAAAGCGCCCATTGACATGTATATATATACATACGTACATGGATATATACATATATATATATATATATATATATATATATATATATAGGTATAGGTATAGTGGAGGTGCAGCGGAGGATGGCCGCCGCTCACAGATGGCATAGTGCACAGTGCACGGAATAGCTCAAAAGATGTAGGGAGCAGTGCATCGAGCGATCGAAAACAAAAATGTCAGTCTTGTTTTGCTATTGTTGGGATTCGCGCGTGCGCGCGTTCTACTCAGCTGACTGCTCCGAAATTCATTTTCTCCGCTTTTTTTTAGGCTTTCTTCGGAATTATTATTCTTTTTCGCGAGCCGGACGAGCATTTATCGCGGAGATCGATGAGATCGAGAGATGACGCTGCCAGGTCATGTTTACGACACGCTCGAGATGACGATTATTTTGGAGCGGGGAATTTTTTTTTGTACGTGGAAAATTTTTTTTTTAGCAGCCGGCTTGAGCGACAACAGTGCTCTACAAGAGCTCAGCAATGAGGTTAAATCGGCATCTACGTCATTCGACGGTACTAACTCATCGACTACGCCGACTCGAACCGATTCCATGAGCGATGATACTGGTTTCCCGTAAGTTGTTTTTTATTTTTGTCTGCTATTTTGAAATTCTGCGCGGTGATAAGGCGCATGTGATAAACGGTCCCAATACGGTTATTGCAGACTTGATACCGCAGATGAGAAAGATGAAGTGTCTTCGACAGTTTCTAATCTTTCTGACATTGATGGAATTACAATATTGTCGGATGATGGTGAAGGTGCAATGGAATGGAGAGATGCCTCTACTTGGGTTGAGAAACAAATACAAAAAGGAACCAATCCCAGAGATGTTTTGAAAGTTCTCTTTTCCGATCCATCTGAAATACCGGAACAAGTGGATGATCTTATATTGTGGCAAATTGTTATCAACATGATGTCCGAGCCACCAAAGAGACAAAAACTTAATCATGTTAATACAATATCGGATGCAGTGGAGCTGATCAAGAACAGTAAAAATATCATTGTTCTTACTGGAGCTGGAGTTAGCGTCAGCTGTGGTATTCCAGACTTTAGGAGTAGGGATGGCATTTACTCCAGATTAGCACAAGATTTTCCTGATTTACCAGATCCACAGGCCATGTTTGACATTAATTATTTTTCTCAAGATCCTAGACCATTCTTCAAATTTGCGCGGGAAATATATCCCGGGCAGTTCAAACCCAGCCCTTGTCATGAGTTTATAAAAATGCTAGAAAAGCAGAAAAAATTGTTGAGGAATTATTCACAAAATATCGATACTTTAGAAAGAGTTGCCGGAATTAAGAATTTGATTGAGTGTCATGGTAAGTTTCAATATATTACTTAGATAATATTTATTTAACAATAAAATACTTACTATGATTGGTTTTTAAGGTTCATTCGCCACAGCATCGTGCACAAAGTGTAAATATCAAGTAAAATCAGACGATGTTAAGGAAGAAATATTTGCTCAAAGAATTCCCATGTGTCCAAAGTGTCAGGAACAATCGTTACCATCGATAAACGAGTCAATTTCTACTGATAACTACAGAGGTATAAAATGAATCGTAGCTAAATTTTGAAACGAAATGACTAACACAAATTATGTGTATTCTAAATATTCGTAAATTTATTTTAGATATCGTGGCACAAGGCGTAATGAAACCAGACATAGTATTTTTTGGTGAAGGTTTACCGGATGCCTTCCATGATGCAATGGCCAGTGATAAAGATGTCTGCGATCTTTTAATTGTTATTGGTTCATCATTAAAAGTTCGACCAGTGGCACTTATACCTTCGTCAATTCCCTCGCACGTTCCGCAAATTTTAATAAACCGAGAATCGTTACAACATCTCGAATTTGACGTTGAACTTTTAGGAGACGGTGACGTTGTCATTAATCAACTTTGTCATATGTACGTTTATGAATTAACAATAAGTTTGGTTTATAGTTTTATTTAAAAAATCTAACATTTATTTTTGTATACATTAAAGGTTGGAGGACAGCTTTAAAGAAGTTTGCTGGCGAGACACTGTGTTACAAGAGGCTCAAAAACTTCTACCTCCAGAATTCCCGTTAAATGATGCATGGGATCAAAGTCAAGATACTTTAACAAATCAAGATTTTTCACAAGACAGTGCACAGGTTGAACAAGATAATTTCTTAGTACAGTCTACAACGTCCAAACGAACATTGAGAGTATTTGAGCGAGATGATCAAGATGAAAGCACAACATTGGATGACAGACCATGGAAAAAAATTAAAAGCGATTCTGATTTAAAGGAGCTGCTCGAAGATGAACCTATTTCTACAATTACATGTACGAAATTCTACTCAACTATCGAAGAGTACTATGAGAAAAAGAACTTCACTGACGAGGATGCATCAAAGAACGTAAGTTCTGAAAGCGACAGCGAAATTGTATCCGAAAAAACTGGAACCTCTAAATGCCATACAGTGCATAAAAGAGATAACAAAGATGAGCAAAAGGACAAAAACCCACTAGATGACAGACCGTGGAATAAAGAAGAAAACAAAAGGAATAGCGACGAATCTAGTGAATATACGGCAGATAGAAAAATTACGGAAAACGAATGCGTGGACGTCAGAAGTTTATCATTCCACTCAGAATACACAGAACATACTGTCAAAAACTTCTCATTTATCGAGGAAACTCACGAGAGGCAGTTACCCAGTTTAAGTTATGAAAACAGTCCTAAGTCTCTAGGGTCTCCTCGAAAAAGTATAACGTTAAGTTCGGGAGAAAGTCCTACGACGTCGTATGAATCGTCCTCAAGAGCAACAGAAGAAATTTATATTTCTGAAGATTGTCATGTCGTTCCAAGGATTGATTGTTTAAGAGATGATTCGACGTTAGAAGGAAACTTAGATTCATCAAAAACTTCAGATAAGTTAGATTTGAAACCCCGACATGCTTCTATAGATTCTGTTATGGATTCTGCATTAGGAGATAGCTGTAGTAGTTCGGACTGTCAAAAGGGCAAGAATGATGTAGATAGAAGCGACGAAAGTAAAAGATTTGATAAATTGGACAGTTCTTCTTGGCAACCGATTGATAGAGAGAGTCTTGCATCTCGATTGCCAGGTAAAAATTTAATTTATTTTTGTAATTTCACTTACTTCAAATCTAATGAAAAATTTTGCATTCACTTAATCACCTTTTTAATTTACAGAAAATACTTACTACCAAATGAAACCAGGAAAATATATTTTTCCGGGTGCAGAAGTTTTCACGAATTTTCCGTGGAATGAAGGAGTGTTGCAAATCGGTGGATTAAGATCAGCATTAACCGCAAGTCAACTTAGTGATCACTGACAAGAAGAGGATATACTTGAGCAGGATCCACTAGGAAGAGATACAAAGGTAAATTATAGTTTTTAAATTTAAACATTCATTTTTTGAAGATCAATATCACATTTTTTTTCTTTTTATGTCTACAGGAATTTGTTTAGGAGAAGCATATAAATGCTAGTTTGGAAAGACTGAGGCCAAAGGGATAAGCATATTTTCAGTCGCAGTGCAGAATAATGAAATTCGTAAGAATTTCGTCCACTTTGCAAGAAACTGTGTTGGGTGAATATGTACGCTACTTTTGAGTCATAACTCAAAGTGCGGTGCATTTAAAAACAAACTTAAAAATCTTTTATCGTTGAAAAGTAGAGATAAAATTTATTTGAGAAATCAACTATTAGAGACATGAATAGCTTAGGTAGATTTTCTTAATGGATAAAGTATCTCTTCCGAAGCTATTGAACAAAATTGTTCTAAAGTTACATTTTTTGATTTATAAAGTAAAATCTAAGGCATTAGTTGTGATAGTTAAAAAAGCTCTTACGAACTCTTGATATCTGCGTTCGCATTGAGCAAGGTCGTTTAAGAGTATACTTTATAAAATACGCAGGAATGCAATCTGATCTCTACACTTTCAGATTCACGTTAATCGTTGCTTATTTAACTGTGAATGCCTTGTAAATATAAAGCAACTGAGCATTCAATTAATTGGATCCGTACGTAATTCGCATACATTATAGACACTCTTGACACTGTTTTTTATTATTATTACAATTAACCATTGTACATACAGAAAGTGCATACATCAACTCATTTCCGTAATCAACTTATTTACGTCCAGATACGTATAACATTAAGATTGTCTGATTCTATATTTAAGCAGATGTAGCTATACTTTTTATGTCCATGAAATGTACGAGAGATACATTCATTTCAACTCTTTTAGAAGTGCGCGCGTGAATTTAGTCAGAATGTTCCTTTGCTTGGATTTTTCTGACATTAGAGTCCTTATTTTAATTTAAGGATAGCTATTCGAGATTATTCCCAGCAGGAAAGTTTCAAGACTATACTAAAGTATAAAAACGTAGTTTTCAGACAGCTTATATACTAATGAAATGGACTTTACAGTGACTATCTCCGTTTATTGAAAGTTGTAAAACGGTAGTAAAGTTGCTTACATTAGTTGGCTCTCTGCATACTAATTTTTTTATACTCATAGGCTTGCAATTTCCCTGCCATCATTCGCAGAGGAAGTGTGTGTAGCGGATAGTTTTAGATGAAAGTGAATACTTATTTGAGCCACCGATTGAATGAATTCATTATATAACGTATATTTGCTTATATTTATTTTTTTATCACAAACAACAAATTATTAAGAAGCAATAAGTCTTATTGCGCATCAGTGCAGTAATTCGAGTCATTTTTCTCATATCATCATTTTTTTTCTACGTACTACGTACATATACACATTTTTTTTAATGGTTCGATAAGTTGAACTTTCAGTTTTCATTGGAGCACGGGCGAATGTACAAAGCAATGTTGGATAGCTTCGCATTGCGCATTATTTTTATATGAAAGAAAGAAATCGTAGATTAGACGTCTAACTAAAAAAGAAAAAGTAAGTGTAACAATCTCTGACAAATGTTCGTTGATGCGTTTTTTGCTCTTTATCATCATGTTTTATTATGAAGCATCGTTTTTTTCAAAATTCATAGCGATATTGTCGAAATTGTTGCTGTAGCTTGTACTTTCTAAGGAACAAAGAGGTTGTGTGCAAGTATATTAGTAAAGCATAAATTTATAAATATATAAATAAATAAATAAATAATATGTATATTAGGATTAATGAATTAAAAATGTAACGAAATTCTGCGACTCGATGTACGAATTGTTATCGATCGACGTAAGAATGTTTTTAAATGAGAATTGCAAATCTTTCGCTGTAGCGTGATATTAGAATGAGACATTAGACACGAGAAGCTTAACACCATATGTCGAGCGAGGATTAAATGATGTACCATTATCAATTAAATCAGTATGGAGTCTTACGGTTTTGTTTCCTCGCGCTGAGTAAACAGCATTTTTTATGACTAGACGAAAGATTCTGCTATGTATAAATGGCTTTATTTATAATCAAGTTAGTCCTTTTTCGGACATTCATTATCATCAAATGTAAAAAAAATTTTTTTTATTATTTTCTCTACACATACTTTTTATTTATTTAATCGAGAAGCTTACGAGCGAAAGTTGGTTACTCTCTCTCTCTCTCTTTGTCTTGTTTTTTTACACTTTGACCGCAATGTCGTCAACGTATTCATCACACTTTATGATATTAAAATGTTCTTTGACTTGTTAAAACCAATGGGTTCGCGTGTAAATGTACAAGTAAACAATCGAGAAAGAGAGTCAGAGAGAGAGAGAGAGAGAGAGAGGGAGAGAGGGAGAGAGGGAGATGTGTATCTACGAGCCTAAGAGAAGAGTGTATCTAACAGCTTCTAAAAATCGACAATCATACCAACTTTTTTCGACAGTACTGATTTTTCTTTTTTCTTTTTTTTTCATTTGTATAGTTACGTCGTCTTGTAAATATTTATTACTTTTACTTACGTATACATAATTAATTATATATTTGTATAGCGAAATATAAAAAAACTACGGCCGAGCGACCTGAGGGTGAAAAGACATCTCCATCAACTTATATATTTCATTTTTTATTTACACCCCATTCACAACTTGTACACCGTTGAATTTTCACAATCAGGCCGCCCCGAGCTGCAGTTAGGTGCAGATCCACTGAATTTTTTTATGATTTGTTATTTAATGTAATGAATGTTATGAAAATGTTTTCTTTATTATCAATGTTGTAAGAATATTCTGTTTCTTTGGTATTACTAACGTATAAGCTTATAGTATGTAAATTAAACATTTTTCTATAATAGAATGCGTCTTTTCTTATTATTTCAATACTTGTATGTTCAATTATCCTTTGAAGACCAATTCACCTTGCAGAATCACAGCAGGTCTTCGTCGTGCTATACTTATACAGAGTAGAAAATAAAAATTCGGCCGTGTTAGCAGGCAATTCGATAATCGAGTTTGTAAAAAATGCATCGAACTTGAGATAATCGAACAAGGCCAGAATTGCGTATGTATATATAAATAGGAGAAATTCATATTTTAATCGAAAAAGTTGCCTTGCGATCGAGCTTCACCAAACATAAAGCTCGATTGCGATGACGAATTTTTTCCGAAGGGAAAATAATTTAAAATACAAACAAATGTAGCTTGTTATAACTGATATGACCGTAGTTCCCTAATATTACAATTCAGTGATGAAAAACGATTAACGATGAAGAAAACAAAAATTACGTATTATATTGGGCTGCTGTAATAACCTTTTGTAATTAACGACTGATGCTATGCGTGATGTGTCTTTCAAAGCTATCTCTCTTCCCCTTTTTTGGACGACGAGCGATTGCGAAATAAAGAAAAGCCAGTGATTTCGTAAAAATTTCACGTTGACGTACGACCTTCTGATATCTGTAAATTTTCGAAAAAGCAATAAAGAAAATGTCCGTAATTACAAATATTCAAATTAAATAGTGTTTATTTCCCCTGCACGACACTGTAATAACACCGTTTTGTTACGCAACTTTTTTCTCTCTTTATTTTCATGCGTATCTTTTACGTTGCTACTCGATTTTCCAGTTCGTTCGAGTAATATCTTTTTATTACACGATTTTTAAAAGTCGCCGCTACTTGAGCCGCTAAAAAGATTAGATGGTTTCATCTGCAGATACTTGTTGCTGGCATTGCATTTCCAAATATACCTATATATATTGTATATATATGTGTTATTTGTATACAGCGCTCAACTGTAGTAGTAGACGTTTCCTTTAGGTTTAGTTACCTACGACTCCTACGAGAAACTCGCGCGCGCGAACGGTGGTTATACGTTTATTACTTATTTATTCTTTTGTTGTTGTCGTTGCCTTTTATTAAAGAAAATGTCGCTGAGATTAAACTACGGAGACGATTTAGACCGTACGTTCAGCGAAGGAAAAGACTTTGAGTTAAGTACCAGAGAACACGTAATTTTTCTCATTGAAGGAACGCCGGAAATGTACGAAAGCGATTCTTTGTTTTTGCAGTGTCTCGAGGTAAAACCGCATTGAAAGCAATGCTCTTTTTTGGATTATTAAATGGGTTTTCTATTTTTAGACCTATAGAAATATCGTCAGATCAAAATGTTCTCGAAACAGAATGGATAAGTTGGGAGTAATGATTTTTGGAACACAAGATTCAAATTGCGAAGTTGAGCATCTGACTGTATTCCAGGAATTCGATACAGTAACGGTGGACACTTTGAAAAAAGTACAAACTACAAGTGAGTATAATCGAAAATTGTTGATTAATAATTGGAGCTGTGATTTGATGTTGGTCGTTTTTTAGTAAAAGATGGAGCAGCTGCGTACAAGAAAATGGCATCGAATTCAAAATATTCTATGTACGACATTTTGAAATATGCCTATCAATCGTTGTTAGCTTCTGGAACAAATTTAAAAACTTCCAATACTATCGTTTTGTGTACTACAAAAGATAATCCTTGCGTGGATGATGCTCCTCAACGTAGGCTAATTCAGTATTATGTGGAAACATTCAAGGATACACGCACTAAGTTGCAAGTTATTGGATTGTCAAATTCATGGGATGACGAATACTATAAAGATTTGCAATTTATTGCTGGAACGTTTATTGATGATTATGATTATAGAAGAATAAAATTAATCGATTTTCAACATATCATTCTGAATCCTTCTAAAAGTATTTGGAAATTGCCCTGGAAAATTACTCCTGAAATTACTATAGAAGTGTCAATCTATAATTTAGTTTCGTAAGGACATTACAGTTTTGTTACTTTTAAATAATAAGTGTTGTTTTTAAACTAAGAAAATATTTTATTATTGTAGAAGACCAACGTATCCGGCTAAAGTGAAGTTAGAAAAGGGGAAAAATACAATATTGGCTTCTCGTCCTGTCTACAAAACTATAAATCCTGAAAATAATTTTAGTGAGATAGATCCATCAAATTTCGATGAAAAGGTATATGTCTGCATTGTACTCCTAAATTTTTAAGAACTATTTTAATATTCTTTCATTAGACAGGTGAATTTGGACACAGAGAAGAAACTACAGTGGGTGATAATATTATGTATTATAAATGTTATGGTGATAAGAGAGCTTACTTCACAAAGGAAGAAGTGAGAAAAATAAAAACCTTAGGTTTAGAACCAGGCATTCAAATATTATCATTCAAAAGAGTAGTTTTAAATCCATTGTATCATGTTGAGTCAGGATATTTTGTGTCGGATACTTCTTTAAGTAGCAATGGTAAATTCACTTTCGAACTTATCACTATTAATTCGTATTCACAATTTTATTTTATTCGATATTTAATTTTTATCATAAATTTTTTTTTTCAGAAAGCAAATCATTCTTTAGAGCCTTTGTTAGTAAGTGTCACGACAAGAAAGTAATGGCAATATGTAGAGTGGTAACAAAAATGTCAATGAAAATATGTACGATGATTCCTAGCGTAACAGACGGTGGATTTTACATGAGGACAACTCCATTTAAAGGTGTGTATTTACATATTTTTACTAAGTAAAAATGATCATTATTGTACTGTAATTAATTTCCTTATTTATTCAGATGCTGTCCGAGAATTTGATAAAAAATATCCACATTTTGTATTTAATTCTGACAATCCATGCAAAATTAGCAAAAAAGGAGTTAAGTTGTTTGAGGAGCTCATTAATATTTCGCAGGTAACATTTGACATTAGAAAATTTTCTAATCCTAGATTGGAAAAATGTATTGCTCACATAGAAGCATTAGCTTTAGACGAGAAATTAGGCCCATTACCTCCGGATAGTACATGTAAGTCTAACAAAATATTTTGTAATTGAGATCTCCTTTTTCTATAAATAACAAAAATAATATGCTCAGTGCCTCCACCTGTTCCGGCTGAAGCCAAACCGTACGTCGATAAGCTTATACAAATGTTCGATTTACGTACAGCAAAAGAGGCTAAAAAACGTCCAGGATCGAAATCCAACGTTGCGAGAAAAAAAGCGAAATTCGATGTTGTCGAGATGGCTTCGAAAAAAGCGGTAATTTAAAGTAGAAACAATAATTAGATAAAAAAGAAACTATTCGCGAATAAAACATCATCTCTATATTTTTTACAGCTTCCAAGCTTGACCGTAGCAGATTTACGAGAGTACTTAAAGAGTGTGAATCAATCAACAGTTGGAAATAAATCAGTCCTGGTTGATCGAATATATAATTATTTACGATTATAATCATATACATACTACGCGAACCAATCGAAACTATAATCAGCCTTATGTATATTTGTCAGTTACGACTGCGCCTTACGAAGCAGCAGCAGTACTTTCATCGCCAAAATGTACAATAGATCGAAACGAAAATTTCCCACAATATTAAAAAACAAAAAAAAAACAACAACAACAAACAAAACTGCATTGATTTTCATCGTCGGAATCCGAATTCTCCCGCCATCGTCACTACGCTAATCAACGGCGCGGATGTTCGAATACCTACTCCGTCCTGCGCACGTCGACGTCGCGAGCCATTCATTGACCGCGGGCGCTTGCCGTCGTCGCATGCCTCTTGTCACACGTACACACACCCAGTTTCATCGCCTGTAACTACCAGCTCGTCTCTCAACATCGTCGTCGTCGCCCATAAGGGAATCACCTCGACATCGACGTCTTTGTCGCTCTTCTATCGGACAACAGCAGCAGCAGCAGCAGCAGCAGCAGCAGCAGAAGGCGCGAGTCAAGAAAGCAGCAGCAGACGACAATCGTTGGTAGACAGAGAGAAGGAGATAATGTACCGCCTTGGGCGAGCAGTGACGGGAAACCGTGTGTGCGTGTGCGTGATCGGCAGCTGCTGGAGAGCGGCATAAAAAGCCCGGCCAAGCGGTTCGGCGGCTCAGAAGCCTGTCGCCCGACTCACACACTCCTACCTTTCCTCGTGCAACGTTCTACCTTCTCTTATCATCGTGCATACTGTCTGCGACTTTGTGGGGAATCAAATATCTACTCTAAGCACATCCTGCGTTCAATTACCGTCTGTACGAGGTTCTGTCGTTCGAGCGAATTCTATTGTAAACTAAACGTCCACCAACATGTGCGGTGAGTACACGTTCTCTTGTGTTAAGTTACCATTTGTGTATATATCTCATGCGCGTACGAAGCGAGAGAAATCAACGAGTTGTTTAGAAAAAGTCTGTCAGTCGAGTGCGGCTTTCTCCCGGCTGTTTCGTTCCTCGTACTCTGGTTTCTCTCTCTCTCTCTCTCTCTCTCTCTCTCTCTCTCTCTCTGACGCTCTGACTCATTGTGCTTATTTTAGGGCCGAGAGCGAGAAAAAAAAATAATTTTCTCGGTTTACACTTGGACATTAACTAATCTGTAGTCGTTAAACGGTTTATTGTCGCGAATTCGTTTGGCCTTGGCGCTACTGCAAGCATACGTATGCCCGACGACGTGCGCGTCTCTATGTGCTCCGGTTTCAGCTGCAGCTGTCTCTCGAATAAATCAATCGACCCGTCAATTTTCGCGCTTTTATGCTCATTAGACACTTCGCTTTTCATGTCAATGTCAATATCACCTACGATGCCTGGCGAACGCATTTGCGATAAGCTAACGAGTTAGCTATAAGCTGCAGCGGGATTTTTCGAATCGGTAATCTCGCGTACAGTCTTTTTTTTTCCTTTTTTTCCGTCGTACTCAACGGCTCTAGATAAACCGAGTTTAATTGCATCTGATAAAATGTACAACTTTTCCGGAAACTTCTTATCGAGCGAATATCATTAAAAATTCCGGTCGCACGTAAGTCCTGTGGACTCTTTCTAATCTCACGCTATTTAAAATATACACGTACACACCAAACTTTATAAAATATATACATATATGTATATTATATATAGGCGCACAGATAAGCAGTCGATATAGGCCGAACTCTTCCGTCTCCGATAATTACAATGTCATAACGTTCGTATACCTCTTATCGCAAAGGATATACGCGCCAAAATCACTCACTCGTTCGACTTTGTATATTTTCGACAAAGTACATTTGCATACGCTGTCACGAACGTGCGCTAGTGCTGTATGGACGTAGACACCTATATACACATATAGATGCTATATATACACATATACAGCATCAGCGGCGAACGCCGGGCGCCGAAGATCCCGAGAGTATATTATACACACGCATAATAAGAAGTTTGGCCGGGGGGGGGGGGGGGAGGGGCGCAGAATCCCGCTTTCATTCGAAAGGCGCACAATTCGTGTCTATACGCGCGCGCGTGTGTGTACACGCACAGATACATGCGCGCCTTGTGAAAGGCCTTGCGCAAGCCGCAAAGAAAGCCTTGGCTCCTTTGCTTTTTTGCTACGATCGATTTACAAGCGGTTATATACGCGTACACGTACAAGCGCGCATTACTCTCGCCCTTCTTGTTGTACTCTACACTTTGCCTTCGAGAATTTTTGTTATTATGATTATTATCATTTTTTTTTTTAAATAGCCGCGTTTCCAAAGCTTCATTGTGCGCGAGCTAGACACGAGGAGTGAAAAAAACGCGTGGGCGCGAAAAGGGGTGCGCCGGCGATCAACGACCCGTGTCTATGCACTCGCTTTCGCCGTTGCGCTTGCTTTGTCTTTCTGTTTTCCGTTACTGTATATATATGGATGGATATATTTTTGTGTGTATACATTTCACGAAAGACGTATTATGTTCTCTCCGGCGCTTGCGAAATCGACTGAATTTTCTGAGATCGGCATTGGGTTCCCCCCACCGAGTGAAAGTTCCGTAGTTCTCCGACTGTATAATGTACGGGTTGACTCGATTTCTGTGTGTATGGAAACAAGAAGCGTGTAATCTTGTTCTCTCCCGCGGACCTACTGCTGCGGTTATTTAATTTTTCGAGACGCACGGTCGACTTGCTCCAGGCGCTTTGGAGTTGTATCGCTGCAGTAATTGACGTAATTCAGCGTTGACGCGGAAATGTGTGTGTTCATTGACGCTATTACGTGGATTGATTTTCTCGTACAAAGTGAGAGAGAGAGATTTAGATATAGGTTGATCGGTGTCGTTGATCCTTCGACCGAGGACGACTGCAAAAATGGAATTTTAGACACGGAGCAATAAATGCCCGTCAAAAAATGAAAGTCACAAGCTGACCGATATATCTATATATTTATCCATTGAGCAAACTGTTCAAAAGGTAGCTTTCGCATTCTTTGTTCTCGCCGACTTTCGTTTCTAATCGCTTACGCGATGTATGTATGTTTCTTTTCAAAACAACGCCTCTGTAATGTTCTCTCTCTCTCTCTCTCTCTTTCTATATATAGACTTTTAAGCTCGTAGTTGCATTATGAAAGATCGATCGAAATCATAATCGAATTGCCTTTCGAATTTTCATCAGCAGCTTCTCTACGAGCATTTCCATATATTCTCTTGCGACAACGTTACTCATTTTTCGATACACAAGTCCCTCGTGTTATTTTTCAAGCGACACATGTTTCGCCGTTTCGCGCGCACGTTACAGTGAGTGATAAAAAAAAAAGAAAAAGAGAGAAAAAAGTTTCTCGTGGCTCGGGTCCTTTCACTTTCCGCGCCCACAAAATAAAAGACACGCCGTGAACTCTCGGCGCCGTTGCCATTATCAGTCCTGTGAAGTGGAATTTGTTTATTGTTACGCGTATCGCATTTGATCGGGGACAAAAGGAGCGCAGTAAAAAATTACGGCGAAAGGGTGACGTGAAAGGCTTTTAAATGCGACGTGAGCCTTGACATTGCGTCGAGTAATCAGAAATTTATACCGTGTAGACTTATATACATATATATATATATATATATATATATATATATACACACACATTATACATACACGCACCTGCGACGGTCGTTCAACTTTGCCCGTAACGGGACGGACTTGCGGTGCATCTCAATTAATTGATTAGGAGCTTGCGTCTGGGTAGAATTTTGAAATATAATTATTGTATACGAAAATTGCATTGTTCTATACGACAGCGTTATTTTCCGCTTGAATTTTTCATTGCGCATTGACTTTACTTCGCTGCCACTGTATACACAATTGCGCTGTTACACAATATGCGTGAATTTTATGATTCATCCGCTACTAACGATAATCGTTCTTCGATATCACCGTTTTAATCGCTTAGTGTAACTGTGTAAGCCGTGGCGTAAGATTGCAAAGGAAAGAAAATTAATCTCCGATGTATCATTGCGATGCCCAGTCCGTCGAATTATGCTTTACTAAATCGTATCTGCCTTTGAGCTTTAGAGCACATTATCTCGGAAATCCACGATAATCCATCGTAATATAAAATCATTGGAAAAGAAAAAAAAGAAAAAAAATTTTAATGCACTTCCATATAAAGCTCGACGTCGTTTCGGATTCGAGTCTCAGATTGTCACTAGCTTAAGAAAACTGTCGCATCATTGCAATGGGAGGTACTACTTCCACTGTTACAAAATATCAATTACATTTTCGAATAGACAGAAAATTGCTTTTCTAGTCGTCGTACTCTTTTGGTATATGTGTGTATGGATATATATATATATATATTTGGTATATGTATATATGTATATATTTATTGATGGTCTCGATTAGAAAGTCGTGTCTTCGAGAAAGTCAACTCTCGGATGCAATAATCCTCGCAGCGTTGTGTAGACCATCTATTTATAAAATACGCTCACGCTCTTTCTTTCCTCTCCGAACGTGTGTAACTAAACCGCCTACTTGTATTATAATTAATCACCGATTGAGCGATGGAAGGGGGAGAGTTCGGAATGTCGTCTCGTTGCAGATAAACGATAGCTAATCTATGCATATTTTTCGTTGCAGGAATTTTCGCCTACCTAAACTACTTGACGCCCAAGACTCGTAAGGAGATCCTGGAACTACTGGTCGGGGGACTGAAGCGTTTGGAATACCGTGGATATGACTCCGCAGGTAAACAAGGCACATTATGCTGCTCCTTATTTTTCTTTTCTTTTCCTCAATTGTGCGCGCTTTGGAGGAACGACGTCATTGCCGTCGAATTCCGCACTTTTTTTCTCTCTCTTATCCTCTTTCCCCTTTTCGAATTTGCATAGCCAGTCCTCCTTTTACATTCCCGTAGCGGGAATAATGCGCGCAAAAGCTTAGGGAAAGAAAGAGAAAGTGCAACGTACGAAATGACCGATGCTAACCCCTGTCTTCTTTTATTTCCATTCGCAGGCGTCGCCCTTGACTCAGACGACGGCAAGGATATCTCCATCATTAAAAAGCAGGGAAAAGTCAAGGCTCTCGAGGAGGAAATTTTTCTGCGTAAGTCATCGCTGTCTTAACTGTCGCGCACAGAAACTTGGCTCGAATTTCGAGGATGTCTGACGAAGATAGTAAACTTCATTGTTTACTGCCTATTGAATGTATATGTACATCATCGAGAGACGCGCCGCACCTCTTATATCACCGATTCGATTGATCAAAGGCCGAGATGCCGTTGCATCACGAGAGAGCTTTCACTCGAGACCGGTGAAAATTGTAAATCAGATCGATTTTGATTCGTGATCTTTTTTTTTTTTATTTCTTTTTTAGATTCGACGTTGGACTTTGACTCGAATATCGAGAGTCACGTCGGTATAGCTCACACTCGATGGGCGACCCACGGTGTACCCTCCGAGGTCAATTCTCATCCTCAGCGCTCGGATATCATGCATTCCTTCGTTGTCGTTCACAACGGTAAGTTATTTGACGTCTGCTCCCATTTACGACGAAACGTAGAGCTCGATGACACGTTGAATTTTTTTTTTTTTTTCATCTTTACCTCCTTCCCGTTATCCAGGAATCATCACTAACTACAAAGACATAAAGATCCTACTGCAACACAGGGGCTACAACTTCGAAAGTGAAACCGACACGGAAATCATAGCTAAACTCATCCATCATCTGTGGGTTCAACATCCAACCTACTCGTTCCGAGAGCTCGTCGAACAAGTTGTTCAGCAACTAGTGAGTTTATGTGTATATATATCTATAAATCTATTTTGTGTATAAAATACGCGCGTGCACTCATTAACACGAGAGAGTTCTGTGGCTGTTTTCGGTAACCCTATGATATCGATTATTCTGAATGGGTGAGCCCATGGGAGAGGCACTTTCGTATGTGCGTATGTAAATATAGGGAGACGAGCGAGTGAATTTTGAAAATTAGAATGTCGGAATATCGAGCGATCGATGGGATTTTCCAGTGTCGCAATAACTCATTGCTAAATTTCTGATAAAAACACAGTACGGAATTGTGAAACTCGACGGTGTTTACGAAATGACACATGTGTACCGGGGACTTTTTCATTTATTTATTTATTTATTTTTCGAATAACGAACCTGCAAATAACAGCTATTTATTTCTAATTGTAGGAAGGAGCGTTCGCTCTCTGCTTCAAGAGTAAACACTTCCCGGACGAGTGTGTTGCCACGAGACGAGGATCTCCGCTTCTGGTTGGCATCAAGACCAAGACGAGACTTGCTACCGACCACGTGCCCATTCTCTACGGTAAAGGTGAGATTCGACCGGTTTTCTTTTCAAATACACTTGTCTCTTTATAAATATACACTGTAGCGAAGACGCAGCCATGCAGAATTCGAAGGGAACGAACGACGATCAAGGACGCTACGAGTATAACAAAATTCTATTTTAAAATACATATGTGTATACATTACATATATACATATACGTATAGATTCATCGAATTGGAGTCCTCGCGTAACACCGACTCTACCTGTTTTTCCCGAATTGTCATATTTCCATAATATACGATATATATATATATATATATCTATAAACCGGCTTCTGAATAACAACTCTCTGTGATTTTGTACTAACCGAAAAATCATGACGATTACAATGTACACTTTTCATATTCACTATGTGAATTACCGAGAAGATTATTAATGAGCATGCGATATCGTTTTTTTTTCTTCCGCTTCGTCGCTAACCATTGCAACTTTGCACGAAGGATTGTATTACTAACAACGCATGACCGATAATATCCGTATCCATGTCACGACAAGGTACTTATCGAGTACTCGTACGTTAGCACGCATATATATTCGTCATTTTAATCTCTCCTATACTTTTGTGTGTAGTTGCAAGGAAGAAGGTCACAGTATGTTAATATTTAGTCTGCTATAGATATTATTCTTTCTTATGCCCCGTTATCACCGACGCGCGCAATCATTTAGCATTTTTTACATTTTATTTTTCGGCTCCTCGATGTTGCACTTATTGTTTTCTTTATACACTTTCTAAAACTTGTGTGTACTATTGCTCTAGATCTCGTAGATGTACGTTCCATTTTTCTAAATCGCTTAACAATTACGTATCGTACAGGAGAAAAAAAAATAGTTACTTTCTTGTGTGTAATATAATACATATATATCGAATGTACAAATGCTTGCAGTAAGACTCTTCTTTCTTGCGACCATAGAATGAACTCATTGCAAAGATGGACATGCAATTTTTTTTTTATTTATTTTTCTGAGTCTCTTAGACACTTAATCGCGGAGACTGTATTTGTAATCTCGATTAAAATTACCACCTAGAGCTTTGAACACGCATTCATTGTCATATAATGTTCCAACATGCATATATAGTTTATTGCCATAATCATATACATATATATACAATTTAAGATAAAGCTACATTTAATTATATAATAAAAGTGTGATTTTTCATTTTCCTCTGTATGCAATACAAATGCCAGATTAAAGTATATAACAAAAGTACTATACTAGTTCACAACAGTATTGTAATAAAGATCGAGAGAAAAAAAAACCGAGAGAATAAAAAAAAGCTAGCAGTCCGTTGATGTGGGTACTACATGAATGTTTCTTTTGCATGAAACTTCGTCTACCGGTATGTTCCTCGACTTTTCGCCCGTAAAGACGACCTTCCACGCACTGCCAAAGGTATATAACACACAGACACTTTTAATAACTTTACCTCGGTTATACGCTCGAATATATAAATATATACACTGAAAAAGCTTGCAATAAACCATTGGAGAATAAAAAAAAACTGCGAACCTTATACTTTATGTATGCCAAAATGCAAGTGTTCAAAAAAAAAAAAAAAAAAAAAAGAATAAATAAATAAGGAGGACGAGAACACGTACTCTATATACGTGCCAGTCGTCCTTCTTACACATCTCTGCCTCGTGCACTTCGACACTTCCGTCTTTCTCTTTTTTATCGGCTATTCTCGCTATCCTTCTTTTCTCTTCCCTTTCTCGATGTTCCCCGCGCACTTCGAGTTCCGTCAACCATATCCTGTGCTTTTTTCCTCCCGAATTTTTCAAATTACTTTCGTCTCATCTTTCTGCTCTTCTGCGAGGCGCGAGTCGTCGCTCGTTTTTTCGAAAGTAATTTGAAAATATTGGCTATGTGATATGCGTTAATTTTTTTAAATATTATTTTTAGCTATTTATTTCACGCACAGCAGAATACGAACGAGCTTCTCTTTTCATTTTTTTTTGACCATTTTTGTGTGCCGTTTTATACACGTCTCTTTGCTTACATAGTTACCTTAGTTTAAGCATGGTTTGTTTGATTAATTGTGTTTTTGTTTTTCGTCCTACACCTCTTGTGTCTCGAAATCAGCAGAAACCGAAGCCACGAAGACAGGTACCTTTCATTTTACGTTTTTACTATTTATTTTTGCACGACCATTGCTGGCTTGTATACGCTTTATTTGTACACGAACATCGATATGATTGTTTCATTGTGTAGCTTGCGCTTTTCTCTGCTTTAAAAAGCCGCTACATAATCCACGGACAATTTAACCAATTACTTTGTATTTCATTCGATGCATTAATATAATGTATTATTTTTATTTAGATTGGTATATAATTTTTAATAATTATTAATTTCTACGTAGTATTTTATTATTTATTATTAAACCAATTACCATAAACAATAACATAATGATATAGTAATAATATTTCTGATTCTATCATTTTACATTGAACGTATGAATTGAACGCACTACGGTGTCTCTTCACGGTGATGGTTTAGTTCCTACCATATTTTTCAGTGTACATTTGTACAAGTCTCTGGTGTATAGTCTCTACGACATAATGCAATAACACGAGGTATTATTTACGTAGCATATCCTGTAAGACGTATTATTGAAAAAGAAAATCAAGTGCAACGTCTGCGTTGTTCTCTCGTATGCATTATGTCACATTACGACTTGTTTCCCTTTACTTGACTCTAAGTTATAATATACGTGTTCACATGTATATTCTCTAAAATTGAAATAGCGAAATTTCACTATTCCGTGGTGCTTTTTCACCATTGAGTATGATTTTTTCACCAAGTGAAAATTATTCACTTTTTGGAAATGTGGATAAATATACTGGTTAAAATAATTGTCATACGTTTGAATGTCCATTGTTCCTTATTGACACCAATAATCACGGTTTCAAATGGCAATCTTTCAAATTTAAAACTGCAAATTAATTATTGTTTAAACGGTGAATTATCACGATATTCGAAATTGTCTCACAATTATACGTTGCACTTTATAATTAGTGAATATTTAAGGTGAAATTAAGATTCACTAGTTCTAAGATTCCAAAAGTTCAAATTTAAAATATTTTTAATAATTTAGTCGATTGTTTATATTTGTTCGAACATTAGTAGATATGCTTAACTACCATTGAATAAGTTTGGGAAGTCTTTTCGTTGGTTTATTACATTGTATAATAAAAATTTCACTAGTCGCAAAATTCAAAAGTAACCGATGGATGTATTGAACTCAAACTTATTATTACTACTCTATGGTATATATACTCCTTTTAACGAAAATATACAGATTTTTTTTGAAAAATAACTGTCCGAAAGAAACATTTTTAATGATTTGCCTGTTCATTCAATTTAAAATCCCTGTATTCAAATCGAAAAAAGACTATCTAAGAACATTTCCGTAAATTGTGATCTCAGCGCGTCGCTTCCATTTAAAATTTTACGAACGATAAAATGTCTATATATCTTTTGACGAGAACATTATTAAAAGAAAAAAATTTAAATCCTATTTTCGGAATCATCACTTTAAAATTGCCTTATAGCCTCGACGATTACACCGTCGAATGCAATGTTAAAAGAGACGTCACTATAGCAAAACCGGTGAAATTTTCACTATTTCAATGCAAAGAGCACAGATTCGTTAGTATCGAGTCGCGAATAGTCGGCAGTACTGCATGCAAAAGAAATATTATGTAAGACGCGACCTGAATATTTTTACAGAGCACCGCCCACATCCCAGAGCTGCTGAATTCCCAATCATGCCCAGAAGCGAGAGCACTTCCGAATTCCAACCTCTGGAGGACAAAGAAGTCGAGTACTTCTTCGCATCTGACGCTAGCGCGGTTATCGAGCACACCAACCGCGTCATCTTCCTCGAGGTGAATACGATCATTTATTTTATACACACGGGTTCTATAGCTGTTTCTGATCGGAATCGAGACGCTTTGTCATTTTCTATACGAGGAAGCGTAATTTTTTTCAATTACGATCTATCGCGTGCGGTAATGGAGAATCTACGAAGGCGAATTCATCGTTCACTGTGAGTTTTTTAAAGTTTAAAGTTTCGCTGAAACTTTGTAGAATCGCGCTTAAAGATGCGAGAACGTTAAATCCGGCATTTTGAGATAACGACCGGATGTGTATATCGCGTTATCTCGAATTGCTACAGCTTCACTTTTAATCAACCGTAATAACTCGCTCCTTTTGTTTCTTCCGTGGAAATACTGGGAAAATTCATTTGGTCGTTCGTCAAAGTATTTTTGTTTCGCGATTATTATTCGTTTTTTGAGAAAACAACAGCTCCAATTGTACAAAAGTAGCTCCATTAAGGAAAATGTTTGTTTTGGCTATGCAACCGTGTCGTCCTTGTTAACAGAATGTATATATTGTTTAAAGGCTCGCTCAACTAAAACATTAAAACGTTAACTGCAAACGTTAACTTTGAAAACAGTCGTGACAATGCAGACAATAAAAACAAGAATAATAGCTATTATTGGAATATTTCGTTCCGTCATGTCGATTAATTTACCGAGCGAAGTTAAGAAGAAACTCATGGGAAATACATACATTTTATAAGTTCGCTCACGACTTTAAAACACTAATTCCATGGAAATATTGTAAAAAGTTGGACTGTTTACAAATTGCGCAGATTTTGAAAGCAAGTTTGAATAATAGGTTTTTTTTTATTCCGTGACGTTCGTGAGCGTTCGAAACGAGCAAGCTGTAAGAGACCGTCGACTCGAATGGCGATACGTTGCATCGAATTGCGTCTTAGACGTAAGCTCCGAAGTTAGAACGTCATATTAGTCGTGATAGGCTCTAGACGTCACTGGTTCAAATTCATTGTTTCACTTTAGCCTCGTCGTTTTTATCGTCCGTAAAAGTGATTTACAATCAATCCTTACGTGCTTTCACATCTTTATCCAGAATGAAAAAACATGTTTTTTTTTTTACAACGTTTGCTCTGATCAAGAGAATGTATTTATTGAAAAATTGTTTTTTTTTCGATAGAAGAAAATACTCTACTTTACTTTACTTTAATAAAATAAAAAGCTTTCAATTCGAGTAAATATTTTCTTCCGCCGAGAAGGCAATTTTTCGATAAATGCGTGTTCTTAAATGTAACGAACTTCTTTTCAGCGTAGACTTTTGAAGGTTTCTTGTAGAGATATGTTGTTAAAATTGAAGTTGACGGTGTACTCGACGGAGAAATAGATAAATGAATTTCTAGAACGACGTATATATGCAAATGATTTAACGAGGATTGATACTAACGATAAACTTATTTCAGGATGACGACGTAGCTGCAGTGAAGGAAGGCGCTTTGAGTATTCATCGTCTGCGCCGTTGCGTCGACGACGCGCACGCCCGTGAGATTCACACCCTCAAGATGGAAATTCAGCAGATAATGAAGGGTAATTACGAGTACTTCATGCAGAAGGAAATCTTCGAACAGCCAGAATCCGTGGTAAACACCATGAGAGGTCGCCTTAACTTCCGTGACAATTCCGTCACCCTCGGTGGTATCAAGGATTACATACCCGAGATCAAGAGATGCAGACGTCTCATGTTAATCGGTTGCGGTACCAGTTATCACTCAGCTGTCGCTACTAGACAGTTGTTGGAGGAGTTAACGGAATTGCCAGTTATGGTAGAATTGGCTTCTGATTTCTTGGACAGGAATACACCAGTTTTCCGTGATGACGTTTGCTTCTTCATCTCTCAGTCTGGTTAGTTTGAATGTATTGTTTGAGAATATCAATAGACTGGAATAGGTGCTAAAGGTGTGTGTATTTTACAGGGGAGACAGCTGATACATTGATGGCTTTGAGATACTGCAAGGGCCGTGGAGCTTTAATCGTTGGAATCACCAATACTGTGGGTAGCAGTATCTGTCGCGAGTCACACTGTGGTGTGCACATCAACGCTGGTCCGGAAATTGGTGTCGCCAGTACAAAGGCTTACACTTCGCAGTTCATCTCTCTTGTGATGTTTGCTCTCGTGATGAGCGAAGATAGAATTTCTCTTGGACAGAGACGACAGGAGGTTTGATTTTCATTTCTGTCGTGTAATCGTTCTACTGTTTTTTTAGTCGATTATAACATGGAATTTCTGGTTTGAATAGATTATCGAGGGACTGAAGAATTTGGACAACCAAATTCGCGAAGTTTTAAAACTTGACGAGAAGGTTAAGGAATTAGCCAAATCTCTGTTCCAACACAAATCTTTACTTATCATGGGTAGAGGATACAATTTTGCTACTTGCATGGAAGGAGCACTGGTGAGTCATTGTTACTTACGAAAATCTCATTTCTTTCCGTGAACCTTTTACTTACTCATTCTTCCAACTATCTCTTGTAGAAAGTCAAAGAATTGACCTACATGCACAGCGAAGGCATCATGGCTGGTGAGCTTAAACACGGACCTCTAGCTCTTGTCGATGATTCTATGCCTGTGATCATGATCGTTATGAGGGACCCAGTATACGTCGTAAGTATATCGAGAAGGTGTGACTGTGATATTTATAAAACAATTTCGACGACCATGGTGTTTCCTGAATTTTCAGAAATGCATGAATGCTCTTCAACAAGTGACAGCTCGCGATGGCAGACCCATCGTTGTCTGCGAGGAGGGTGACGATGAAACCAAATCTTTCTCTGCCAAGTGTCTTGAGATTCCGAAGACCGTCGACTGCCTTCAAGGAATTCTGACCGTCATTCCAATGCAACTGCTTTCTTTCCACATCGCTGTGCTCCGTGGCTGCAACGTTGACTGCCCACGAAACTTGGCCAAGTCTGTCACTGTAGAATAGATGAACATTCCCGACGTTGCTTTACTTTTCAGACGATAAAACATGAAGTTCATGTCGTGGAGAGATAATGTATAGGACCCGACCCGTGGCATGAATTGGCTGTGGCAGTGTGAGAATCGTCGCTGCTCGAATCGTTCAAATATTCAGAACGTCGAGCTCCCGACAATCGTGAATGGAAATGAAAATTTATTCAGCGATCTTATCAATTATTCCGAGTATTTGACGAGGAAAATTGTATCAATGTGCGCGCGACTTTTTATCTTCTTTTTAAAAGGATATGCGAAAAATTGTTGATAATGAGCTTAGCGAGGTAAAGCACCTCTAGGCGCTTTTATCCTTGCATTGTGTAACTTGCATTTGTATTCATTCCACCGAGTTCAATCTTTTTGTTTCTTTTTTTAAACTAGACGTAGTGTGTCGAAATTTATTACCTTAAGTCATTTATATACGAAAAATATCACATTAGCTTGTAAGACAGAGAACATTTTTTATACTCAGAGCATAATGTTTGCGAAGAAAGAAAAACAAACTAATGAAGATATTAGAGCCATACTAACGAAGCTCGTCACAAAATTACGAGCCGCTATTGTAAATATTACCTAACGTTGTCTTTGTAAATTTGATTATATTATTTTGTTATGCGTAGCGCGTTCAAGCGGAGATTTTATTGGATTTTATATAAACAATGAACTTATTTTGTTTTTAACGAACTAATGGATTAAATGTTACTTCAACGAAAAGCACGAAGATGTGTTAGTATGTGCGTCCTTAAAAAAAAAATTATATATATGTATAAAAGTAAATGAATTGCACGAAACGAGACTTTGTCTTGGTACCACGAGACAATCAGTGCTAACAGACGCACAGGTCTACATGTACCTACCAAACGTCGTGCAATAAGTTTGTCCTTGATTGACAATAATAAATGTTGGACAATCAAAAAGCTCGATTCTGAATCATTCAATCGAATCATACAATTTCCAATTCCATCGCGCGAATTCCAACGTTTCCAGTAGTAAAGACTCGGAACTCGTCAGGCGCAAAACGCACTCACACTTACGCGAACGGCACGTGCTGCCGCAGCAAAGAGCGTTTCTTCTTCAAACCAAAAGTAATACTGCATCATCTCGCGCATAACACGTCCTTTTCTCTCTCTCTCTCTTTCTCTTCGACATCGCAAGCTCCAGTAGATAAAGACAAGAAGCGATCAGCCGCTCGAGCCTGCGCTTTACTTAGCTTCCCCTACCACTGGCTTATACAGTACATACAACACACACACTCGCACGCGCGCGCGCTTGAGTGCGCCGCCGCCGCCTACCGTTGCTCGAGCGCACTACGCGAGTCAGTCGACGTACCGCCGGCGAGCAGTGCGGACGCAGCTCTCTTCTGAAGCTTCTGAATAACTCTGACACGCAGAAGAGACTACTACTCGCCGTCAACTCCGATAACCCGTCCTCTCCGAGCTTCTCTTACATAACGCCAAAAAAGGGATAAGAGAAAAAAAAAGATTCTCTCTCACAGAAAGAGGGAAGCGAGCACTGTCTCCGAAATCGGCGCGCAAGCTCTCGCGAGGAGTGCAGCATTTAGACGCAACTGCATATTCTTCCCTGTGCGTGTGTGTGTGTGTCTATATGTATATATAAACACACACACATATATATAGACAGAGAGACACGGGGTAATACATAAAAGCTTAGGCGTTCGGTCGTGGTGCGCGCTGCAGCGGAGAGAGCGCTCGCCGCCGCCGCCGTTTATTGATCGGCTCGAGCCGCCAAGTTTAGCCCCCTGGGCGAGAGCGCGCGCGCGCAAGTTCGTTCGTTCGTTCGTTCGTTCGTTCGTTCGTTCGTTCGTTTCTCTCTTCTCAGTAGTGTGTGAGTGTCCGCCGTAGTCGTCGTCGCCGCCTCCCCCTCGTGCGTGTGTTCCGAGTAGTTCCTCTCTCTCTCGCGCGCTGGGACCATCACCGCGGGAGCGGACTACTACTGCCGTAGTCGCGCGCGCGCACACACGTACACACACACACACACACACACACACACAGAGACGCAAACGCACGTCGTTGTTTTTTTCTGTGATAACATAGACGTACACACCGTATAACCGAACAAGTATAGACCTGCACGCGTATCCAGACATATACAATAATATATACACGATCGAGAGGGGAGAGAAGCAACCGACGGCGAAGCTCAAAGGACGCGTCGTCGCCAGTCTACGTGTATACGTATAAAAGGACAAGTGAGAGAAAGAGCGAGAGAGAGAGAGAGAGAGAGAAAGAGAGAGAGTGAGCAGCTCACACCACGGGGCCCAGCCAGGCGGGGAGTAGGAGGAGCGGCGCCGGGGCGCCGCGGCCGGGTCGACTACTACTATAACTTATAGTACTACGAACTGCTGGTGCTGCTCTGAACTGTTCGATCGTCTGCTCCTGTATTTAGAGAGAGAGAGAGAAGAAACTTGGACAGGAGAGGGCTGCAACGCCCGAGTGTGTATAATCGCAAGGGCTTTGAGAGCGAGAGGAAGGAAGGAAGGAAGCAACGCTGGTACGCTCGACGCTCGGCTCCGGCATGGCTGCCCAAGCGGCTTGCACGCGTTTCAGTGACAACTACGACCTCAAGGAGGAGCTCGGCAAGTAAGTACTCTCTTTCGATACGACCTCGCGAGGGAGCGCGCGCGCGGAGGGTGAGGTAGAGGGGGACATTTATTTATAGTCGCGCCCGAAATATACGCTCGCGGATAGAGTGAGCGAGCGATAGAGAGAGAGAGAGAGAGAGAGAGAGAGAGAGAGAGATCGCGGTCACCTGTATGTGTGTGTATATGCGCTGTGAGTGTATGCGTTGTACAATGCCGCGGTGTGTATTAATAACCTCCTAGCTCTCTCTCGCTTTAATTCACCTGCGTACGAGTGACGCATTGTTTTCGCAGGTGAAAGCGAGACCTCTTCTTCTCTCTCTCTCTCTCTCTCTCTCTCTCTCTCTCGCTGGCTTGCCTCCTCGGGTTATAATAGAGATGACGACGGTACTCTCTCGCGGAGTCGTCGGCCATGATGCGCGCGATTGTCTGGCAATTAATGCCGCACGCATGCGACCTCCACTGCTGCCACCCTGACTCTCTCTCTCTCTCTCTCTCTCGCTCTCTCTTTCTCTGCGTCTATATATGCGCACGCGTGTATGCGTCGTCTACGTGTGTGCAGGAGACTAGAGGGAGTTGCACTTTGTCGCTATATTTAAGCCCCCCGGCGGTGGCCTCCGCCGTCGTGCGCTATATATACATACGTACGAGGAGTCAGGGTGCGCTGGCTGACTGCCTCCTTCGGAATCCACGACTCTAGCGCTACTGTGTCGTCGTCGTCGTCGTCGTCGTCGTAGTCGTCTTCTTCTTAATCGATACACATGCACTCGGATGAACACACCTTTCCTATAGCCTGCTGCGGTCGGGAAAGCTCTTTTTTTTCAGGAAATAGAATGTACCTGTTTTCCTCGAGATGCGTGTAAGCGCGCTTGTCTTGCCTTCCTGCACGCGAAGAGCGCTTTGATCGATCGGAACGACGATGGGGGTGCGCTTGTACATATGTGGGGGAAAGTAGAGAAGGGGAGGTTTTGGACCGCGTGTACTGCCGGCACGAGGCTGCATCACCAGGTCTCTCCGAGAAGAGAGACAGAGACCACACCCTATACACGCGCTAGTGTCTTTTACCTGTCTCCGAGTATTCCAATTTGGCTCGAGAAGGACTCTTGCTACGCTTCGACGAATCATTTCGTTTCCTTTTGCGTATATATGCGTTGCGATGTGTATGTATATATATACCTGTATATCTGTATATTGACTCGTACGGATGTCTTATCACACGTGAAAGAGATCGAGTTTCTTCGATTTTTACGGCGGACTGTGGGTCGAAATGACGTTTCTTTACTTCAGATATGCGCTTAAGAATACGAGCTCGTATGCGAAAGCTCTTTTTGGAAATAATCAACGCAAGAGTTATCTGACAAACATTTCCATTGTCATTTACATTGCGCTCGTGCGATAAACACTGCTCGAGGGGTGAATCGGTCTTTTTTCTTTTATTTATCGGGGACAAGCTTCTGTATGTACGCCTCGACTGACGAGATAAAGATCAATCAGACCATCGATGCAGAAAGTCTAGTCGCGAACGGACATAATGAAAACAGCAGCAGTATAGTATAGTAACAGCCAACGCAATAGCGATGAATAATTCAGGGACACACGCGTTCTCTGTCTGTCTCTCTCTCTCTCCATCTCTGGGCCTTTTATGCATCCAGCATCGATTGGACGATCAGCGTGTGTCCGTGCGATTTATTTAGGAGAGACTGCGGCTCTTCTAACGAGTTCGAAGCACGCGATAAGTCAAGCTGCAGAGAGAAAGAGACGGAGAAAAAAGAGTTGCAGGCTCGTAATTATTTCAACAAGTATAATTTGATTTCTGCGGCTTTTCTTTCTTTCCGTTTTACTCGTCAATGTGCTTATGTATAAATACATCTAGTTTGGCGGATCGATGGAAACCGTTCGAGAGATATATGTGCTCGTTGAGCGGAAAATCGTTTGCGACCGCAGTGTAATTTTAAAAGAGAAAGACGATTCGCGGCCCACCGTACGCATCTGTTTCTACTTGCGTCGATTCTCTCGCGCGTTTGCATATTTTTAACGCCGACTCTCTCACTCTCTTTCTCGCGCACTCTCGTCTCCTAATAAGCTCGCCGAATAAGTACGAAGTATAGAGTTTAATTTTAAAACTCGATGAGTTTTTAGAGACGATACACGAGACTCGCTGCGTCGTTTACTTCGCGCTTATGCGCATATTTATCCTCGGCGAGTGTGTACGTACGCGTTATTATTTATAAACATCGCCTTTTGAGAAACGATTCTCCTCGTTTAGGAGAACCTGCAGTACAGAAATCACTTTCGCTCGAGTCGCGGCCGTTGTTGTCTCACGCGATAACTGTCCGGTGTAAATATTGACGCGCGTCGCAAACGAAACCCTTACAACGTCTATACACACGTATAGACACAGCGAGACTTAGGTATTCCCTTTACGTGGACAGTGGCCTCTTTCCGGACGCCTCTTATCCACATTCTCATTTTCGCCTCTGATTTACAGCCGTCTTATCTTGGCTATTAATCAATCAAGCTTCCGTTAAGATTCGGCATTATTCGATATCTTGTATACATACGTCGTAATGGTCCCGAGGCCGTCGTTTATCACGAGAATACACACACACACACACATACACAGATCGTAACACAATTGCAACGCATGCGAATATAATCGTTCGTCGCGTAAGTGGCAATGGCAAGTGTTACTTCTGATGCAATTGAGCGGCGCGTGTGCTGAATGGCTAAATTACACTTTAGACTTGGCGCCTTCTTGCGTATGCATCCTCGGCGCACGCATCTTGCTCACTCGAAGTCGACAAATGGAAAGCAACGAAAAAAAAAAAAAAAATTCCAGGCTATATGAGCAAGAATTCGAGCTGATGTGCGTAAATCACAATTACTCGCGGGACATTCTCCGTTGTGAGCGAGCTTCCGCGTTTCAACTCGAGAGGGAATTAGTTTAGAAACTGACCGAGATATATATCCAGGCTCGCGACTGGTTACATATATATCTACGCACACGTACACACATATATCTATATACGTATAACGTATATAATAGGTATATAGCCAGCGATACTTCTGGTTGGTTATATACCTAGAGACTGGTGCAGTGTAGCAGCTAACCGTTTAATTAGGTTACCCCGACGAAGCTCGCGCGCTCGCGCGGTGAAGAAAGGAGGAGGAGAGAGAGAGAGAGAGAGAGAGAGAGAGAGAATCGCATTATGCGTCGAATATCGAACGGAGCTCCGGTGCCAATTCTACCGCGAATGCGGTGAGTGAGAGAGAGAGAGACTATATTATAATAGCGATGGAAGATTGTCTCTCTGTCGCGTTGATATGCATACATATATATACGTATAAAAAGAATCAGTCGTCGTAACCTCAGGCAGGAGCAACGACCCGTTCTGCTTCGCGTGTACGCTTTGCACTGCTCGGTTAAGTTATATGATTTCCAAAGACGCGTGATTATCGCTTGTGCGTGATTAACGCGAGGTCGAATAATGCGGGTATGTTATACGTGGGTGTATACATCGGTGTAGGTGTACAGTATACCTGCGCTTATTGAAAAGTTATAATTGGGAAAGGCGAGATCCCGTGGACGGAAAATGGCTTTTGATCCACTTTGAAATGCGGCCTGGAGTTTAGTGTGTGTATGTGTGTGCGTGTGTGTAAGTGCGCGCGTGTAAAGCGTCTTTCTGACCTATATTTCACAAGGGGGGGGGGGAGGAATTGCATGTATATATACAGCTCGTACCTTATTACAACGATAAACTGTGCGTTATGGCGCGAATCAAATTGATTGCGTCATAGCTACGGGAGCTTCTCCCATCGATGCGTTGCCTGCTGTATCGTGGATTTGCAGCGCGAGAATCGGTCAAATGTATGGGATATATACACATATACGTATACATATACACGCACGGTTGCTCATTCGGGGATGCGTACTTTCGATGCCGAAGTTGCCTTTTAATTGCGTTAGCACAGATTCGCGTGTTACACATACGTGCCGGTGATTTTTTCGTTCGATCGACCGTGAAAATTAATGCTACGCCGTGAGATTATAATTTTCTTTTTTTTTTCTCAAGCAAATACGTATACATAGATAGACCTGTATAACGACGTATCTCGTTACCGGGGCAGCAATACTTCTTCTATATCCAGAAGGAAATCGATCGCTTTCTCGGCACACCGACACGTGCATTACCAGCCGTGTGAAGCTCGTATGCATGCGCAGCGCACAATACACGTGCATCACGCGCCGCATCACGTGGCGACGACACAGCTATATATAAACACATACCAACTCTTTCCCTATGCTCGAACTTTCGGCCAAAAGTTTCGAAGGTATACGTATAACATAAACGAGCGTCTATCGGTGGCTCAAATTATATATATATATATATATATATATTAGATTTCCTATCTTCGTAACACCTTGGCGCCGGGCGCGCGTTACGCATCGATTTTATATTTATAAAGTGCTAACTTTCTTTACACCTTGTATGAAGGAGGCGAGAGAGGGGTAGAGCCAATTAATAAATATAAATTGTCCATTAGTCAATGTTTCATTAGAATCGGCTATCGCAAAGACCAATTACGTTGGACTTTTTGAGATAGGAGTTAATTGAAACTCGCGAGAATAAATCCGCGCTCTCCCGAACTTAATCTACAATTAAAATTTTATCGTCCATAAAGCGAAAAGCCGTTCTCTCTCTCCCTCCCTCTCTCTCTCTCTCTCGCTGTTCTTCTCGTTTATTTCCGTCATCTCTCTTATACTATGTAATACAATACATAGAAACGCACATTCCCGTCGCTCACGACGATTATATACGCTATCCGAAAAAAGAAAAGGTTAAAATTTAATGCAGTTGACAGCTCTCCTTGACATACGATGGCTATAGATTATATTTTTGGAATATCGGCACTTTCGTGTGTTTTTTTTTTAAACGATGCTTTGGATATCAGATCCTTATTGAGATATAACTGATAGTTTATCCTCGAACTGCATCGAGAGGATCGATGGGAAAAAAATCTGCATATATTCGTATCGATCGTCCAGTAGGTTAAACTTGAATAATCGAAAACTACTAACAATTCGAGTTCAAGGACGCGCGGTGAATGTCCAAGAGTTAAATGTTTATCGCATCCGCATACTAGTCGTGCGTGCGATGTCGCGTATACGTGAGCGGCTTGCAAGAATATGTATATATATATATATGTATGTATATGCGGAAAATTCGTTGCGCCTCGTTATGTAGCCGACGCGCGGCTTTTCCAAGCTCCTAAAAAGCATGATTCTTAAAGAAGGACGGGCGCAAAGCTGGAATATTTCATAATTACCACGAGAAAAACAGGCAGAACTCGTCCCCTCGACGACTAAAAATACTCCTCGGGAAAGAGAAAATAGAAGTCTCTCTTTCTCTCTGTCTCGTAAAAAGTACGAGCAGGAGGGTATAGGATTCTATTAACGCGTCGCGCAGAAATTCCGACTTCTCTGCTTTATGTATTTATGTACGAGCGCGCGCGCGCGTGTGTGTATGTGATTCGCCGCTGCTTTTTATAGCTATAGCTTTCTTTCCTTTTCGACATATCGGGAGCGCGTTAATCTTTCGAGACGTCTAAGCTGATATCTCGTCGAATCCGATTACGTGATGTATATGTATATGAATATATATATATAAATACGTGTGTACTTCCTCGAGAGACCTGCACCAGTCGGTGTATATAGATTGCATTGAACGCACCTATATGCACATAGAGGAGTTGCATAATAATAGTAACGATTTCGTTATTCGGCAACGGCGCGTGAAATGACTCGTTTGAGGATCGCATTTTCTTCCGTGAACAGCGAACAGAAGTGCGCTTTATTTTATTCCTCCAGTACCGAATCGAAAACAGCTAGTTTCTTATTTCCCTCGACGCTCCGAACGATTTATCCTACGTGTGACTGTTTACACATATATAAGACATATACGCGAAGGTATAGTACTGCGATAAGCGCGACGATATAGCTGGCTGTAACAGGATCAGCCGGCTTAGGCCGGTTTAATTGATAGTTTCGGGGATCCTGTTAAATGTTTCGGGATTTGCCGACCATATATACACACACGCACTCACAAGCGCTCGGACAAGTGTCTCGTAAAACTGTGCGCAGTCTTTAGCGGTTATACATATACTTACATATACATACATATTTATACATATATATACTTGTAAGCATTTCGAATGCTATATACACACGAGTCTTCAAGTGTATAAGATTCTTGCCTTGTACGCTGTACAAGGCAAGAATCTTGATGTAATAATCGTTGAACTATTATCTTCTACGCGAGTTCGCTAATTCGCGACGATCTCGTGCGCGGGAAACTTTATCTTGTTTATGGGCTTAGACAAACACACGGTTGTATTGTTGTGGTCGATAATCCTCCGACGGAAAGACACGCGAGAAATCCCGATGTTTACTAATTGCTAAAGGAAAGAACAAATAATGTCTTTTTAATCTTCGTTCACGAGCTATTGCGTTTGCTTTTCTTTTCTTTTTTAATGACGCAGTGACAATTCGTTCACATGAGCGCGAATAGCGTCAAAGATTGAAATCAAGCCCGCATGGATAGGAGTTAATTTTCCAAGGCACTGCAATAAAGCCGGCGGGTAGTGTATGTACTGTTTTCCGCGAAATTCGTTACAACTCGTCTGCAACACGCAGTTAGACGCTTTATTACACTTGTACATGTATATATATATATATATATATATATATACACACTCTCGAAATGATAGAGATACTCCCATCGTAATTTCGCAATAAACGCTGAGCGTTTGCCGCATTCCGAAGCTTCCGAGTAAGTATATCGCAGTGGAGCTGCCGAGGATCCTCGGGTGAAATCGATCGTATTTGCTATACATACAATATGTATATATATATTGTATACATACTGTAGACCAGGAAAAGCGTCGATTCACCCGAACGACGATAATCGCGTGCGCTTTCTTCGCCGAGATTTTGAATAAATTCGGAGTTGAAATTTTAGCGACTTATCCCGAACACATGTGCGCGTATACATATGGCGGCACAGTGATAACGTCCGGGTAAATAAGGCGCGTATAAGACCGGCCTCGTCCGATACATTGTGTGCCGCCTGTATAAATACAAATACGTGTGTATGTACAGAGTGAGAGGTAGGGAGCACACGCCCTTGGTGTCATCGATTTTCGTTGCGGCAATGGCTGCTGGTGCTGCTACTGCTGCTGCTGCTGCTGCTGCCCCTTCTCTGCTCTGTCCTTATCGACGTAATCTGCGCTATCCTAGTCTCTTTCTATATACATCTATATACACGTATACATGGCTATACACGGGTGTATACGACCCGACTGCGTTAATGATCGTGACTGGCTCTCGGAGGTTCTTCCTTCCTGGGAGTGAATGACTGTTGAAAGCTGTGGGTGTATTGAAAAATTTCCCTCCAAGTAAGAGAGAGAGAGAGAGAGAGAGAGAAATAGTTGATTACTCATCGCTGAACTGCCGGAGAGATCGATAATGGTAATCAAGAGATGAAAGAGCAATCGATTCCATTTTCATAATTAGCACAGCGCACAATGAGTTTATTGATACATTGTGTCGAGGAGTTATCGCGAGAATATTTACCGTTCGTTCCTCCCCCTCTGGGAGAAAGCGCGTTGAATGATACGTTGTTCATCAGATTTTCCTCGCCATATCTCTCTATACATCTGTTGATTCTCTCGTTGTATTGGTTTATTATATATAGGTCTACGCGCTTTTTGCATTATTCTTTTGGCACTAGTCGAAAAAACGCTCAATGCAGTGCGTATCTATTATCGATGGATCAATAAGTTATATAGCTCGCAAAGAGAGTGCGATAGCATATCGATCTTTCGAAACAGTCACAGGATTCAATTTGAAATTAATGCGCCTCGCAATAATACAGGGCAAAATTGACTCTGTATATATAGCTCGAACAAGAGCTGATCAGACGTCGTTGGCGACAGTATATAGTCCTGAATGCAAATACTCCTTAGCTCCTTGCGTATAGGCAAATCAGCTGCTGCTAAAGGGACGAACGGTGTGACGCGCGCTTCCGAAATTGGGTCAGTAGCGCAACGAGCCATTCCGAATAAAATCGCTCGTTCGTCTGCGCGCACGTATATATACACAATTGAATGCATATATATACATATAGATGCATAGCGGAGCTATGCGCGCACCTGCAATTAATTGTTTAGCCGACAGTGAAAGAAATCTCGCTCACAAAGGGCTACTGCCGATCGATCGCGGACTATACCTTATGTTATATTAGACCTGGTCTACGCTACTTCTTCTATGGCTAGATGTGTGTGTTTAACTATATATCTATATACATACATATATATATATATATATATATATATATATACAATATAATATATATAGGGCTCGACGACGACTCTCGAGACTAATAGGTCGATGGATTTAATTAAAAAGCCGAGCCCTTTTTCGACGACGCCTCTGTACGTGTAATACTTCTCTTCGTTTCGCGTTATTCGATTTCAGAGCGCTCGGTATTATATACGGCTATTTCTCAGGATGGTTTAACGAAAGAGTATATAACGAAAGCAATTACGCTTTCAGCGAGCGCGCGACAGAGAAAATCGAGTGTACTCGGCAACGCAGTCCTTTTTTTTTCTTTTCATTCGAGAAGTACAATAATAGATTCTATATATTCGTATATAATAGGATAGACTCGTTGCGTCGAGTAATGAATTACGAATAAGTCGACGTTTAGCGCTTTATGAATTGCGCGGCTTTGAAGTGAGCTTTATCGCGCGAGTTACATCGCCCCGTTGACTCGCTGAAACACGAAGAATACGACATAAATCAGGCCTGTCTTGCAGCGAAAGACTTTGGAGAAATCAAGGCTTTTCATCTCCGCTTCGATAAACGTGACAATCCAACGCGTTACCAGCGCGTCGCGCATGGCGGGAAATTCGAAAAGTCGAGTCCGCGGTCAGCGATAAATCCCGCCTGTTGCCTCGTATCTCGTTCTTTCTTTCCCCGGGTAACGCGAAAATAAAAGGAATGCAACGAAAAAAAAAATCAGCTCTATCTCTTAAAAATAGCGAAGCGAGAGCTCTCTCGGAGGCCTTGCAGCGGCTCGTCTAAAAGGAGCGCTGCATAATGCACGTGCAGTCTCAGGAGAGAGAGAAAGAGAGATAGAGAGACTCTGCTCTACGGATCAGGGATCCAGGTCGCTTTGACCTTCGCCCGGAGTCTCCCGTTTCCACTCTCTCTCTCTCTCTCTCTCTCTCGCTACATAAACTTCATTAGGTCAGCTCGCTCTCGTGGAATTGCACGCTCTTCCAGAAATAACAACGACGAGTCTCTCTAGAGTACATAACGGCTGGCCAATTACGCGACGGATCGATTATAACCCCCCGATATGGGAAAGGAAAGAAAGTCGAGGTTTTCAGGTGTATAAGTGTGTGTGTATGTTTGTGTATATGTGTAATGAAAATTAGATAATGTATATATACACGTACGTGAAAATTTTCGCGGAATCGCGATATTCATTCCGCGTGCGCGACGACATTGTTGTATAAATATAGAGCGCGCGCTGTTTTTTTTTTAACGGAGAAAGGAGGCTACACCGGAGAATCGATTTATTTTCTTTTTTTTTGCGCGCGCGTGCGATAGAGGACACTTTTTTCTCCTCGTGCCGTGTGTGTAATTGTAACTGGTGGGTTGGAAAATTTTTTTTTTCATCGACGAGGAGTCGACCTCGAACGCAGCTATCATCGGTTGATAAGCCGGAAGCTCGTGAACGTGCGCATCGGTCTTAAGCTCTTCTGCTACGAAAAACTGATTAGCGTAAGAAGGCGCGCTTACACTTTCGTTTAAGAGTAAATGTGGATATATATATATATATCCTATATATATCAAGATTATGTATTCCTGTATGCTTTTTTTTTACGACGACGATGAAACTTTTTGAACTTCCTGCCGAGCTTTCCCGCCAAGAGTTTGCGAATATACCTGGAGTTTTTGCAGAGTTTTGAGAAAAACTTTTTCGTCGTTCATTTTCTTCAGCTATTTACGATACGCATATTTATCCTGTATACTCACGAGTCTTATTAACGATTATCGGACTTGAATTATTGACTAATATCATTCTAAAAAGCGCTCAGGTGTGTCAACGATTAATAAGCAAAAGCAAAGCGGGTATAAAGTGTGTAAAGCCGTTTGCCTCGACTGACCTTAAAAGCCTTACTCTCTCTCTCTCTCTCTCTCTCTCTCTCTTACTTATCAGCGCAACTATTTATCTTACTTATTTCTTTTTATTCGCGAAGTATCTTTTTTCTATCTTATACCTCTCAAAGCAAAAACTGATATTAGCGTTGATATTTTTCACTCTAGCGTATTATATTCTTCGACGATAAACCGATATAAGGGATTTTTTCTTCCTTCCTGTAAGTACAGGGATTACGAAAGAATTTTTACTTTCGGTTCCCCGGAGAAACTTTTCGGTCGCGGTAGAAGTCGCTTATTAGCGACGCTGTATACGCTTCAGAGAAGCCCAGAAGCGATCGATGCCATCCCGAATCGTGACGTCCGACACGGCGAATCACTGAATTTTTCATGAACAGCTTCGATTGGAAAGGGCCCCTTTCCTATAGGTATATACGTGTTTTATACGTTGCTACATATTTTAAAAGACAAGAGGAAGAGTGATTACTGATTGATAGTTGTATTTGGTAATTAAAGAGTAGGTTATATTTCTGGATATTCTTGCTTGCGTAACTTGTACTCATTGCGAGTATGTCCAGTTAAGACGCAAAAAATGCAGACGTTTCGTTTCGCTTTTATATACACATGTACATCTATATATATATATATATATATATATATGTATATATGTATACATGTATACGTGCAAAGGCAAAGACGCGGAAAGTCTGCAGTCGACGCGTATATAGGCAAATTGGATTACCGGCCAAAGTAATTGAAGCAAACTGACTGCGTTGTTGACTCAACAACTCCGCAGCTATTTTCCTCTTTCTTTCTCTCGCAAACTCTTTTGCTTCGGCAAGTATCAGCTGCTTCTGCTTTCTCGAATTTTTTTCCGATTTCTCGACTAATAAGGAAAATTATGCGCATCGGATACTTAAGCATATAAATATCTCAAAGACTCGCAATCTGGCACGTTCGAAATTGTTGAATTTTTTTTTTGTTTTTCCTTTTGTTCTTTACTTTTACTTTCTTATTAGCGAGTCTCGTCGAGTGTAATTCGCGAGCGCAGCGTCGGCGAAAACACGCAGCGCGCAGTTTGCTCGGTTTTTATCGGCTCGTCGAGAGTAGTGGGGATAGAAGTCTGTGGAAAACCTTATCGTTTCTGCATAATTTTCGCGAGGTTCTCGTTGCGAGTTCGCTCGCAAAAATTGAGAATTTTTTCAAGGACTTTTGCGCTCCGAGTAATTACGCTACGCATAATATGTGTATATATGTATGCGTGTATTTCTCTTTCATCAAACTTTTTTCGGCATCAAACGTTCTCTCCCAAACGTGTATTAATATTAAAAACTTGGAACGAAAACGCGAATTTTCCCGGTATACGATATTCTTTTTCCACGTTTGATGAAAAAAGAGCCGCGCAAGAGCCAGTGGATAATTTTCCTTATCGACCTCGGTGTCGCGCAGCGTAACTCGGGTTCGTCTGCTACTGCGCCGCATCTCCCCTTCGGATAATCAATTAACTCGGCTACTGCTCGCACGCGAGCTTATTCGCAAGATTCGGAAAGAGGGAAAAGTGTAAAGGTTCGTGGAAACAGCTGCTTTCGGAATCAAAATGCGATTAGGGGGGAGTAGGTGCAGGAAAGATTCTGATACGTGAGTGTGTGCGTGTACGGTGTGAATTTCGCCGAGGTCGACAAACTCTAGTACTGCGTCATCGCGAGAACGAGAAAAAGATAGTTCACCATTTTACGCGTGTAATTAGCGAGAGTTCATTGTCGTATTATACGCGTGGGTATATGTGTGTGTTTGTGAGTGTGTGTGTTAATATACCGTTGATCATTTAGAGAAAAAACACGTTCTTTTGAATATTCAACTAAAACGAGACTGTGTGTTAAAATAGATAAGAGACATCCGAAAAAGCGTTATCTTATCGTTCTGAAGCGGCAGGAAAAACCCGCTTTGACTTAGTCTGCAAAAAAGGACACGAGTTCACAGATATACATACGCACATACATAGAGGGGATAATCGAGGCTCAGCAGTGTGAAAAACAAAAGGAGGAAAGACTACGTGATGCAATTTCGTTTGCGAATCCTGTTCTCTCTCTATTCTCTTGTCGACGGATATTTTTGGAATGTAGGGCGACTAAAGGTTCGCGGCCGTATGGTCTGTGCAACGTCCTGCCCGAGATGTTGAGCTTGCGAATTTTCGAGAATCGACGTCTGCTCCGGAAGACAGTGTCTCCGTATGTGTGTATTTACCCACACTTCTACCGGATTCTATTATTATTGCGTGGAAATTCAGGATCGCGTATACGTAATCGTTGATCGGTTTTGCCATTACGTATTTGTAAAGAGAGAAGAACTCGTTGAGTCTCGTGATGGATCGTAAAAGTTTGAAAGGAATTATTGTCGACAGTTACTTATGAGTAGAAGATGAGCGATCGGGAGTACCAACGTCTCTTTCATCGGAAAAGGAATGTTAAAAAAAAGATAACTCGTTCCATGGCTAATTAGAGGAGCTTACGAAGACGATCGATTTTGAAAGACTATCACGTATGTGTTTGTGTGTACGTCTAGGTGTATATACATATTGCAGACTGTAATTACGGAGAGAGCACATATGCGCTGGTCTGTATGATTCATGACGTCGGACGATGACGAGGACTATTCTTTCTCTTTCCCTCGGCTGATGTATATTGCATCGCGTAGAGTCACTTTTCTCCGTGTTTATTTATACTGCGAATAAAAGTGTATCATCTTTTCCTTGGATACATAATAGCAATTGTATAATGCATATTATATGTACGTAAATCGATTGCTCGATGAAAGTTTGGACGACTGTGTATAATGAGGAAGTGGTAGGCCGGAACGAGAATAAATTACTTCTGCATAATACAGGTCACTGTAAAATTGTGTTTCCATTGTGACCCTCATCAGCATTATCCCCTGTGCACATGCATTGTTATACGCGATGTCGTTTAAATTTTATCAATTATACAGCTGTTGCATTTTAATACAAGCGGCGATGTATAGTTTCCACGGTTATATTCACGCAGCGATAATCGAGATGGAAAAAACAGAGGGGAAAAGAAATGTAAAAACTCTATGAAAATCGTGAACAATCCTCTCTCGCGAGACTGAGTCAGGGGCTAAGAGACTCTTAAGCGATCGCGATCGCCGCCCGTCGCATACGGCATAATTCTTCTTCGACGGACTGTGTAATGCGCGACGCGCGTATTAATCTTCCGAGATATTTTCCGGAACCATCGATCATGTATATATACATATATAGAATCGAACCTTTAGAAGGTATATATATACACACATATACCTTATATATATATAGAAGAAAAGGGAATAGATTGAATGGAAGTGACGACGACGCCGACGTCGTCCTGTGTTTTTGCATGCGCGTACTTTTTTGGGCAATATAACGCCGCGATGATCGAGCGATCTGTTTTTTAGATCGTGTAAAGGGATGTTCGATCTTTAGGTTTTGCGAGAAGATTGATACTCTTCCTTGCGTATATTTCTCGAGATTAATTTTCAAGAGGCGAAAATTGTTATCGCTCGAAGAGACACTGGCTTTAACGTATTTGAAGAAGAGCGACAATTTCTCCTCACTTGCGTCACAAAGCGGTTACTCGATGGGTAAATATCTCGAGGAACGTGCTATTTTTTTTTTTTTTTTTTGATTCCCGGGTAAAAGATTACGATTAATTGGCCATCGCTCGTCTCCGAAGCTGTGAACAAATGCGCGAAAATGCCTATTGGATTTTACAGAGGCACGTGACTAATTGGCCAAAGCCAAAGTTATTGAATCTTCTCGGTTGCGAGATTGCCGGTACATATATGTATATATATATATGTGTGTGTGTGTGTGTGTGCAGGACTAAAACGAGGTCTCTAGGGTTTGGAACCGCTCTCTTTTTCTTTTGTGACTTATTGGATTATCTCTCTTTGACGCTATTTACGTGCATTAAGTATTGGAAGAGGATTTTCGAATTGGCCCGCGGTAAAGCTACATTGTATGAATTGAATTATTTAATAGTCGGTGTAAGAATACGTACCGATGTAAATATTTATCTAGGGCAGCAACTGAAATTAGTTTTCGAGATGCGTCTACAATTTTATACAAACGAACTCGGTCAAAGTTGTTGGTACTTTGATTATTACAGATTTAAATATTCGGTGGCTTGAGAAAGCAATTAAAGTTTGCACTTCAATTTTTAAAAAAAATTAATGAAGTATCTTAACTTCTGTATATATGTGCAGCATATACACATATTGTATATATTTTAAAATTGCGAAATCGTGATTTTGTGCGCGACGGGTCTTTTCACCTCGAAATCAATGAAATCGTTAATTGAGAAATAGTGAATGTCAATTTGAGTTTCGATATTCATGGAATTTTGTTGTGTTTAATGAGTTCTCACTTAAACAATAACATAATTTATTTTTCACAAATAATATTAATTTAATACTCCGTACTGCAGCCGTTTTTATCGTTATTGTACTTTTTATTATCTTTCTAATCAGTTTATATACTCTCTTTATGAAACTGTGAAAATTCACTTTTTCAATTACTTTCTGACGCAATGTATTGCCAATTTTGAAAAGAACATTTTCAATATTTCAATACCGATTACTTACTTTTTCAATTAATGTACATTACCACTTTGAAACAGTGTCTTTACACTATTTGCTAGGAATTAATTACTTTCTCTTTAGGAAAAAGTAATTACAAAATTATAAAATAATGGAATTTCACTGTTTCAAATTCAAAGACTGCGAAACTTAGTATTATTAAACCGTGCTTTTCAGCTTATTTCCCAAATAACGTATTATACATCGTAATGAAAGAAAGAACAAGAAATAAAAAGTAGAGTCGGTAATACAAAAGAGTTTCACTCGTCAGAAACTAAAACAAGCTTTCCGTTTAAAATTGTCTTTGTACATAATCAGTTGAAAAGTATATAAGACCAAAGACCACTCCTCTATAAGCTCTACCAAAAAGGAGATAAAAAGAAGCTGAAAATTATTTAAAAAAGCCTAGACTAGATCCTTACGATATATATATATATATGTATATATAACCAAAGGCTTATTAGTAACTGGAGCGCTGCGCAGTAAAGCGCAGGAAAGAAGAATGGTCATCTTCGGTCGTTACGCAAAGACCGAGCGCGAGCTTAAGTACAGCAAAGAACAAGCAAAAGAGAAGAAGAAGAAGAGGATTCGGGTCAGAGGGTTGTATACGCCTATATCCACCTAGACACACACACACACACACACACACACACACACACACACACAGACATACGTAGTGTCCTCTCACGTACGTGAAATAAAACAGGGCCGTCGAATTATATATCGGCTACGTAATCCGCCCGTTCGTGATATTGCGTTTTCGTCAAGAGTCACGTCGCTCCACTCTTTCTCCTTTTTTTAAGCGAGACAGCTCTTTAGCTAGCGGATATATAATATGACCGCGGGAAGAGAAAGAAAAGAGAAAATAATTTTCGCGAGTTGTATAATATAAAGAGGATGATGACTACGTCGAGCTACTGAATCACAAGACTGTCTAAGCCGATTTCCTAACCTTCGCCGACGGATTTTTTCCCGGGCGCTCCAACAGCTGAGTGTACGTGTGTCTGTATGTGTATGTGTGTAGGTATGTGTAAGTGGATCCCCGGGAAATTCGAGGGACGCGTCTCTTTTTCTACTATACACAAACGTACACACACACACACACAGACATACGTAAAAGCATATGGAGAGTTCGGAATAAGAGTTAAGTTTCTTATTCTTGAAAATGAAGTCGATATACGTAGAGTACTGAAAGTAGATCAAGAGTAGAGAGGAATAATTCATCTCGTCTTGCAGCGAGTAGAGATTGTTATTTTTACGTATTCACCGCGTCGTTATAGTGGAAAAGTTTTAACGAGAGTGGACGCGGCGAACTTCACAATTGATCGATTATTTTCTACATTATGAATTATTATCGATGTTGGATTTCTCTAGAAGAAACATGCGTATACAGCCGAGCATTAAAATTTTATTTTCAATTGATTTTTTTCTGGTAGGAGAGAGACACTTACTCGTATACTTAGTGACACACATACACCCCTGACATGATTCTCAATCAATCATGCCTACTGACAATTCACCACTTTCCTCCCTAAGACGAAGGAAGCGGAAGAGAAGACCCTCGGAACATGAGAAATAAAAAAAGTACGTACCAAACGACCCTCGACGAATATTCCCTTGCTGTACATGTGTGTTTGTACAGACACAGACTCACAGATAGACCCTAAGGGGTCGTCAGACCCTTTGCATCCGACAATTGAAATCTTATTTTCTACGCGCGCCAGCGTAATCAAACTTTAACGAGACTCCCGCTCTAACCGAATGTACATTACATATATATATATATATATGAAAAAATAAATATAAACACACCCACCGTTACACTGCGAAAGAAAAATCGAAATACTACAGCGCATCGAGAGAGACTCGTAAAGATAATTTTAGCCTCGGAAACTTTACAAGAATGGCCTCCCTTGTACAGAAAGTAGCGTAAGCGAGCAGTGCATAAATTAATTATTCGAGCTTTTCTCTATTGTATTTTATTACTAAGCAACTGCTTAGCGTATGGCGATGGATACGCATTTCGAAAATAAAAAAATCTGTATCTACCCATACATACATAGAGAGAGAGAGAGAGAGAGAGAGAAGAGAGAGAGAAGAGAGAGTGCGTCCGCAAACTCTACTAGAGCTTCCTGGGGCGTCGAGAGAGCTTTCGCAGCGGAGGAGGACGACTATCGACCGGCGCATTGCTCCCGCCGTTCTTCGCAGCCCCACCAGCGACCCTCTCTAACAACCTCACCGCCGCAGCGACTCATATATACATGTGTACACTTCAGTATACATGTATGTATAGAGGGGGTGTCCGGACTATTCGCGTATACAAGGGAGTTTGGAATTTTTTCACATCGGTGATTCTTTTCTGTTTTTTTCATTCACGCACACGCACTGCGCTCGTTCTATGTCGAAACAAACGTCCGGATCGACACGCCTATAATTTTCCATCTCCTCTCTTGCTTCCGCCGTAGGGAATATATAGGCCGATCAATCCCCATAAGATCCTCTCCGACACTGTGTGCTTCGAAGTAACGATCGGGAGCAACTCCCTCTCGAGGATTCTCCTTTTCAAGAAAATTCGTCTTTTGTAGGGGGGAGTTTTTCTTTATTATACCTATCCACACTTTCGTGTAATACAGAGCCATTCAAGTGGTTGGAATTTCGAGGGTATGTCGTGAATTTGTTTCTTTCTCCGTTTTTTTTATACATGCATGGACGTGTACGATACGAAGGAAAGTTTCGTCCGATAGGGTCTTTCGAAATTATAGGAGGTGCTAACGCAGTAGTAAAGCTCCGACTTGGGACAGACGCGCGGGAGAGATGCATGGAATATATACCCTTCGTGTCCCGATCTATACGTATATATATATACACGTATGCATGTGCGTCAGGATGACACAAGTTTTGTAGGTTACTGGTTAATGAAGTTACGAGAACTAAACTCACGGAATCACTCAGACGTTTGCACAATAGGGTACGGAGCTCCTATCGATTTATCATCCGGACGCCGGTGCAGCAACTTTTAAATATATATATCTACCTCTTGCACTCGCGAATTGTTTCTCTCTCTCTTCCTTGTAAATACCGAAGAGAAGTGCAGAAGTTGCGCTGTAAGTTGTTATCGCGTTACCTGAAAGAATATTCGCTAATTGCAAAAGACGACGCAAAAGACGGGTCCTAATCTCTAGGTGAATTCGTATATACGTATATATCATGCATAAGTAAGCAGTCGAGTCGAGTATATTTTATACGTACCAGGTATATATCTATGTAGCGAGACTCTTGGGTTTGTCGGGGGGATAATAACTATTCGACCCATAAAATTGCCCATTATGCCTACATTAATTCAAACAAGAGAGCGCCTCGTCCCTCGGGCGCCAGTAGAGTAACGATTTTCATCGCTGTGACGGTACATCCACTTTAATGTACACCTATTCTATACGAGCCACGTGATGTCATAATATTCATCCGTGAAAAAAAAAAAAAAATACACTCACACACACGATGCGTCTTCTCATCTCGAATCATATAGAAGGTTCTATTAAGCGTGTATAATATATTCATCGCATCATTCGTGAGATAACGAAATACGCACACGCGAGGACGAATTGCGATTTATTATTTCGTGACGCCTGTACACGAAGCTTGTTTTTGCGTTATCTTTTTTTTTATTTGGGCGCGGTTGCCGAGGGTGTATACGCACAATATAAGCGAGGCATGGGGCTATATCGATTTTGAGATTTTCCAAGGGCGAAACGCCGCAAATATTTTCTTAAAGGTGCGCACGGGTGGCGCTTCTTTCTCTTTTATACATGTGTCCATGTATAGATATATATATATATATACTCAGCACGCAGTCTCCGACGTATACTACGCAACGAAAATATACAAAACTCAAGTCGGAAATGTAATACATAGCCAAGTCGTACATTCCTCTCGAAAACAAAGCCAGCGATATAACATACGAGCTTGCAAGTCGTACACAAGAAAATGAAATTTCGCTTCTCTGGCAAACATCGGGCGAACGTCTCGTCGCGCGACGGTCGACGAACGCGCTCGTTTCGTCCCCCGTATAGTCGTTAAAAGTCTTCGCTCGACGTAGTCGCGAGTCGCTGTTAAATCGACTCGAAGTCACTCGATATAGCTATATATGCTATAGGGGAATGAGAGAGATGGAAGATGAACCGTCGGCGCGACGCTAAGAATCTCATCCGCGCGAAATCGCCGCGGGTTATGCGAAGCTCTGGCCGGAGGCCAGATTCTCACCGCGATCCAAACAAGCTCTCCGGATGAAAATCAATTTTCTCTCACTGCGAGATCTCTCTTCCCTCTTCTCTTTTTCTTATTGGCGAATTTCATTTTTTTTACCCGAGCGTTGCTTATAAATTTAAAAATTATTCTCTCAGAGCTTGTAGAAGTCCCGATTTGTTATACGCTGCGTGTGTACTTTCGGCCCTTGTAATTACGGCTGAACTTGTGTAAAGAATAGTGTAATTATCGGTACTACGTGATGTAAACTGAAATACGAAAAGTTAAGCGTGTTTATCCTGAAAACACAAGAAGATTGTGCTTTTGTAGCTCGATGGAGTTTGTGTTTCTTTTTTAACGGGGTATTGTCGAGCGACTCTTGATGGGATGGAGAAACGATTACCTTTATGGACGAAATCATTGAATGCTTTGAAACTTGACCATAAGCTAAATAAACTATTCGAGAGCCAGTTAAGGAAATGAAATAGCAAGAGGTGGCTGTTGAAACTGGCTGTAAAATTGATTGAATTATACCGACGAAATCACCAAGTTTTCACGAATCAAAGGTATATTGAAATTTATCATACTGAAAAATCGTAAAAACACTAATTTATATTTATCGTATATGTAAATCATGGGATCGTTATTTCTCATAAATGTCTTACGTTTATGCACTTAGATAAATTAACATAAAATTATTATATACTGGATATATGAATTGATTAATATCCAAGTGACATGTGACACTGTGTTACAATTTCTATCGCAACTCCTTGTTTTTCTCGTCTTGCGCATTTCACGCTAATGTCGAAGGTGTATTAAACTTTTTTTTTATTCCGATACGCAGACTCCTCGTTTGAACTCCCTGCGCGACCTCGAATAACACTCTCCCTCTCGAATAAAAAAGAAAGTCACTCTAGTCGCTCGTCGCATAAATAAATTGAATTTTTTTTTCTTTCGCGCGTGCATTCGATTTTCTAAAAGTGACACGCCAAAAAAGTCACGACGCTTTCTTGCACACTCGGCAAGGTAAACGAAGGATGAAAAAGGTGACGTATTTGGGTCAGTTAATGGAGGGTACAAAGCTGTGCAGTATATACGCGTTCGCGCGTCCGTTTTTCATATATTAGATTACGAACCCATGCACACTATATATACAATATACATATATATATATATATATATATAGATCTTTCTCTGATAGATTGACCAGATAACAAATTTTTTTTCTTCAAAATATTTATGCACTGATCTTTGACGTTGTATCTAGGTTCATCGATTTTTTTCACGTTGATACCAATGATTGATTCTTTTCAAAATTCTATACGAGAATTTGGATGACTTTTAACGAAAAACTTTGTGTTATATTTTTATGAAATAGTGTAGTGATTTATTAGTTTGGTTCAGTGACTATTACGGACATTATAAGTGTCTTATTAGTGTAGTGCAAGTCGTTACGTATAAGGTGAGAGTACGAGGTGAATTTCTTATAAATATTAAGAAATTTTGCCAAATAACTTTATCTCTAGCTAGAAATGGAGGTTAATTCACAAATTGAATACATATTGACGAATTTTTTTATGTTGAGATTCATGATCGAACCTTCTCAAAACTGACTTTCATGACTTTGATGACTTAGGAGATTGTTGTGATACATATCTACAGATTTGGAAGTATTTTATTTGAATAAAGTCTAATTTATTTCACAACACAAGTTCCATTTCAGTTTTCAGTGAGAAATACTCCCTGAAAAGAGAGAAATCGTTGAAAATGAATATAAAATGCCAACATTGACATCTTCGAATTCAAAGAAACATCATGGAAAACATGTAAAAAATGTCATGAAGGTAGCTCAGTACCAAACAACAGATTAAAAATATTTGTTGAAAAAAAAAAAATTGTTTGACCGGTCAATCTGTCAGAAAATGACCGATATATATATTGCATATATCGATGGTGCGGCACCATTGGTGCCGTTGTATCGATTGTCACGCACGCGCTTCGTGGATGACGAGCTTTAGCGGCAGCCGCTAGAGCTTTCGTCCAGTTTAACTGTCGCTGATTATTATTAGAAGCTTTTTCTTTTACTCTCTTTATACTATCCATTACAATATACACGCGATCCTGTGTACAAGATGAAGGATCGATGCGCAGCATATATATATATATATATATATATATGAGGGCAAAGTTTTACAAATCGAAGAAACGAGTCGTGTATGCGGAAAAAGGAGGCTACGCGGAGTTTCATTCCTCAAGTTGCAACGGTACACTAACTCTTTATTGCTTTAGCCTGAATGCATGTAAGTACGGTTAATTTTCGCAGCTGTGCGAGGAAAAGAATATTTTACGTTCTCCCTTTCTCTCTCTATACGCGCGTACGTCCGGCCCTTTAAATCGCTCACGAATACAACTACGTGAGCATTCATTGGTTTTCGGGATTTTCCAAGCGAGTTTGTCTCTGCCTTCTTGTTTACCTGTATATATATAAATATATAATATTTTGTATATATATTTTGAATGTACGTATATATAGATATAAGTGAGCGCGAGTACGTCTATGCGAAAGAGCGATTTGTCGCGTCTTTTTTTGGACAAGCTTTCGGACGGTTTGAGTGGCTGTTTGTTTTCCGTTATGCGCGAGAGAGCTTTTTCGAGGTTTATTAAAATGTATTTTACGTTGTTTTTCTTGCGCAACACGTGTGTGCATACGTATACGTTCGTTTCTCCCACTCGTTTCCGATTCTTATAACAACGCGATTCGACGCTTATATCACGAGCGTTTATTATTTATTTATCGCTTCGAACGGAGAGTGCAGCGTGTGTCTCGGTTTAAAAATTCACTCGACAAATGCTAATGGCCCGAGAGAAAGAGCGATGTTCAGCTGAACGATTAAGTCTCTATCTCGCAGCAAAAATACGCAGTGCGCTTTGCACTTCTGGGATAATTAAACGCAAACCTACAATAACGAGCGTGTATATTTACATTTCCCCGACGAAGCTCTCGTGTGAAAATATTTCCGCGAAAGAGATCTATTTTTTTTTAGCTCGTTTGCGACACGCGAGAAGAAGCGCGCGCGCGAGCGCGAGAGAGAAAGAGAGAGAGAGAGAGAGAGAGAGAGAGAGAGAGAGCTACCGAAGGACGACGGAGTTATATAGACTTATCTGCCAGTATATACAGTATATATAGGAGTGCGGCGAATTTATCTGAGCGGAAAAGCTGCGCGCTTCCGGTCAACGCGATATCATAATGCGCGCCTGGCCGTATAATCGCGATGCTTTTCACAGGAGTTATATAGCGCCTGGATCTGAAAATCAATCGCGTTAGTTAGAGTTGACTGGCTCCGTGTGTATACACTTGATGTGCGCGGAAAAGGTGACAGCGCGCGTTGTGTCTCTCGTGAAATCGCCGGATGTATATAGTAGTTCGGAGCTTGCGGTGGAAAATTGAAAATTTTCTTTTTGTTTGCTCGATGTAACGGGAGATGAGAGGCTAAGGGAGGAACTGTGTGCGCGTCAGTCGATAATTGGATTTTCAAATAATTCTGATCGAGCCGTCTGGCGCGCGAAAAGTTTTTAATCGAATGACAGTTATCGGCTGGAAATGTTTTATCACAAACGTGATATTTAATATATTCTGGTCAATCGTTGCTTAATTTTCAAGTTAAATTCGTTGCCTCAACTGCGTACGACTCGGCGTTCTCGAGCGTATACAAATATTGAATTTTCGACTCGCATATATAGTGACATACGCATATATATATGTAGACTCTGTTGTCGGTAATTCCAAGAGTATACGATTTTAATTATAGATACAATTCGACGGGGCGATTTTAATATTGCTTTCGGCCAAAAGAAAAAAAGAAAGGAAAACAATCTGCGCATTACAATCGCGTACACATAAACCGGAAATTGGACCGTCTAGTGGAGCGACTGCAAGATTTACTTCTCCGTCCTTGAAATTCACTTTCTCGTGGCCGCGAGTATCGTAATAAGAGGATTCCACAACTATATTTTAGGCGCACGTATAACAGCCTCCGTAATGTCGTAAAATGTATATATAATATACGATCCGCTACAGCGCCGTCTGCGGCCTTTCACATACCAAGACTATCAGTTTCGCAACTCTGAGGGCTTTTACCTCTTTCCCTCAAACACACACACACACACACACACACACACACACAAATATCCGCAAAGTAAATACGTCGACTCGAGTCTCGTTAAAAACGTATTCGAGACAGCTACACAGCTGCTATATGCAGTACACGTGTATATACGCATATACGTGTACTGCGAGAAAAAATTTGTCGCGTTGACATGCCTTTTCAAAGAGGATAAACTAATTTGAATTTGGAATTTTCGGTGGAATATGTAGTTTTGATGTTATTAAAAAACACGAGAATTGATTCGTAAAACGTTATTATTTATATAATTTACATTTAGTCGACGAGGAACAACTGTACTTTAAAATGACTTTTCCTCTCGGCAATGCGTATTGTACTATTTGAGATAATTTCTTTTCGCTTCAGAGGGACGTATAATTTCTGAGTGATACTTTCAGCCAATTAATCTATAGAAAGTATAATATATATATATATATATATATATATATATATATATATTCAAAATTACTCTTAGCAATATCCATCACGATTGGAATAGAAAAGAAGCAAGAGACTATCGATCAGGTGCAGTAAAAGTTCAACCGACGGCTATATACGTGTCTCTCGTGGTTTCTGCATCTCGCGGTATATGTGGCAACTCCCAGTCGGCGTCGTCGTCTACGCGGAGTCGATCGTTAAACGTAAAAGCCGACAATAAAAGGAGATCGCGGAATAAATAAGGGCAAAAAGCCCCGGCGTCTAAACGGCTCTGACGAAAATGAGTCGCATAGAAGACTTTTTTCCCCTCGTAAATATCACAGCCGGAACTTTACGGCTTCGCTCTCTATTGGAAAAAGGTAGCACACATGTATATATGCACACACACACACACACACACACATACACGTATGAGAGAACAACAATTCACGTTAACTCACTCGTTTCGATCGATTCGTCTAATTATATTCACAGCGGAAAGTCAAATTCGAGATAAAGAGAAGGATCTACGTGTAAACTAAGTTCGATCTCGTTAAAAATGGATCGGACCACTTTCACGGCCTTGAGAAGTAGGTCGGATGCTGCTGTTCTTCTGTATATACATTATGCAGCGACGTGTATGTGTAGTAATACCCCATGAATTATACGTGGCAGAAAAAGAGAGGGAGAGAGAGAGAGAGAGAGAAACTCAGGAGGATGTAGCCTTGACTCTTATGTTTCCCTGCAGTAGTGCAGTTGGCTGGAAAAACAAATTGCGTGAATTTATTAAATGTTGATATTGCGGTTTCGATATACAGCGTACAGAGGCTTTAAAATATACGCGATCGAAATTCATACACTAATGCATATATATTCGTCCCTCGTGGTTAAATAAAATTCAATCTTGAGAATAAGACTTTTATTGTATATCTGAAATAATAGTGATATGAAGATGATAATTCTAAAAATAGGTCGTACAGTGCTGATATTCCGTTAATTTAATATCGACTATAGTTTAAACTTTCGAAAATACAATAACGGATACAATATAATAATAACATAGACCATATATTATATATATGACCATATTTGACCTACTTTATTTAGTACGTACAATCAGATTTAATAAAAGTCTTGTTTTCGAAATTTTCATTTTGTTAAAGACCGATGCAACAGTTGTAAACAGTGTCTCTTTTATCAAAACGTATTAAAATATTTGTATGATTTTATCTCATGTTGGAAACAGAATTTTATTCAACTATGTATATATACGTGTGTGTACATCGAATCTCGTACAGAACGTTTTGTGTCGCTGGAGAGGATTTTTACGAATTCGGTCACGTAGAGAAAAGAGATGCGGGCATACGACGCGCGCTTTTTAGCTTTGACCAGTCGGAGAGAAGACGAATATACATATGGGTAGTTTCTTTTGTACATTTCATACGATCGCAATACAATAATACGAAACAGTAGACAGAATCATATCGAATTACGCACAGAATCCTTCCATCGGTTATCTCAAACCAAGTCGAAAAGCTCGTTGAAGCGTCTTTAAAAAAAAAGTCTACGAAGCACCGTCGCGCTGACGTAAACTGACTACCTGCCACCCTCTCGACGCTTATGCAAAGAGAAGAGGAGCGCGAAATTCGAGCTGCAACTTCTTGGCCTTATTTTTTTTTCTTTTTTTTTCTCACCGTCTCGAAAACGCGGCAGTTTTATTGTCCACGAATCTGAGCACAAATCTCGAGAGACGATGTTCTTTTGAAAGATTCGCATATATAGATATACAAGGATTCGTTAGCGAAGCAACCGTGCAAGTAGATAATGTCCGTGACGGGTGAGACATCGGAGTAATTTGCGTAACCGTTTCGCATCGCTCCGAACAATGGACTGGAGGGAAATAAAAAAAAATAATAATTCGCTCTACATTCGATGCTGTGCGCGTTCGACCGCGTAAGGGAAAGAGAAAAAGGGATGCAGAAGAGAAAAACAGCTGCGCAGCTATGCGCCTCCAGGAAAATCAATTCCCGTACACAGACGCGCGTGTAGCGGAGGATAGTAAATTTGAAGCATTCACGAGGAATATGACAATTTGCTTCGTTACGCGATACGGGGAGAAACTGACTACTGATACATGGAAATGCGGTTATAGCTACTCGTAGAGGATACGCGACTGTCAATGAAATGTATTCCGACTCGATTCAGATGTCCTCGTCTCGTCTTATTCGGAAACAGCTGGATACTGTATACATTTTGGTCTAATGAAGATGACATGAAATTACGGATAATAGAGCATCATTAGTTGGCGATAGCTGATGATGCATTGAGAGATTGTTGCTATTAATCGTTTGATAGCTCGAGGAAACATTGTCTTACGAGCGTAAGAGTTACACAGGAATAAAAATAATATTTTTTTCTTAAACTTTGTAGTTTCGAATAAGAAAGCATACAATTCACCAATACGATTTTAACTCGATAAGTTTTAAACTATAAATAAGAAATTTCTCTGAAAGTTCGGAATCTTTGTTTCTTTACGTATACAAACATTTTACAAAATTTTATTGCTGTGTCTGATTTTATACTTCTTTCATATTTTATGATTAGAGACTTCGAGGATAGAAGAGAGAGAGAGAGAGAGAGAGAGAGAGAGAGAGAGAGAAGAAATATTACATTCTGTTACAAAATATTTCCGAGCGTGTTCTCAAAAAGAAAAGCAGAAAAATTCCGTAAATAATAAAACTTGACACTGATGAAGAGCAAGCGAGGGCATGTCCCTATTTTTCCATCGACGTATAAAAGCAATACACGATCCCCTCGAAAAGAATGAAAACATCCCCTCGCATAGTTGGCTTTTATTGGAAATCTCGAGTACAAAGAGATGAGTCATTTTTTCCATCCGCGATGATTAATCGAAATTATTAAGTCTACACCTACTGTAGCGCAGTGTATCTCATATTTACACTAACTGTTAGATAATATAAAAAATCGCTTCCATTAGAATTATCATTCCAAAAATACGAAAGGGGGAACGCTTGAATGGCCATCTCCATTATTATACGAATGTAGGTTTTCTGTCCGACGGAAAAAAAAAATTCTCTCTCGTTTCAACACAGATAAGAGAACGCTGAGCTGCCGTAGACCGAAGTGCAACATTGTCGCGAGCCAAGTTCGATCAGAGCACTTGGCCGAATTTTCTGCCGACATTATTTAGAGGCATATCTTCGTCAGCGCATTGTCGACAACTTTTAGCCAAGGTTTCTCGACACGTGTATTCGTGTTTTAACAATTGGAGCTTTCCTTGGGGATAATAAGAAAGTCGAGCCTAACGTATATTATATATGCGTATATTAATAATCTTGTAAACTTGTTGAGCATCGATTTTATAGCTCGCTGAATATTATGCTATAATTAGCTTTGGAATATCTCGAGTAAAAAAATATTTTCTCTTTCCCAGGGGTGCCTTCTCAGTGGTCCGGCGATGCGTGCAGAAGAGCACGAACCTCGAGTTCGCTGCGAAAATAATCAACACCAAAAAACTCTCCTCCAGAGGTAAGTTTTGTATATATATATACGTCTTTAATACATACAACTCGATTGTAGAACAGATTGCAGAAAATAGTTAAAAAAAATAAAAATACATGTATATGCACTGGACTACAACCGAGCGCGTCCTCGATAGAAACTTATCGGGATCGAGTCGAGAGTCTATTCAGTTTGAGGCAGCCGTGCGTTATAGTCTCGAAAAGAGAAGCCTCGACGAGTGGTTTCGTTGCGCATACTCAACGAATAATCGAAAAATAAAAACAACATTTTTTTCCCCCCCTGGTCCACTGGATCGTTATGCAAATGACGGCTGTGCGATGCGCACGGAAATAAATTACACCGATAACGCTGTGAACCCGATAACCGATTTTTTTCTTGCTGCTGCAGCGTGCAGTGTAAAAATAGAACAATAAACGCCATCCCAGTGGAGGAAAAAAAAATGACGAAGCCAAGTCAATCGCGAGATAGCCGAATCTCATCAAAGCGCGGTGAGTCCGGAATTAAACAATGAAGCGTAAAAGCCTCGCAGCGATATATACGACTCTCTAAAAACGACGTCGTTGACAATCTGCCAAGATCCCTCTACTCTACAATATCCAAACTTCTCTCTCTCTTTCTCTCTCTCTTCGAATTCGATCGCGCGGATGAACCGCAATTTCCTCCACGATGAAGATGAATCGCAATTCGACGCGATGATTTAAATCTCGCGCGGTTACATATAGGAAGGGACGGGGGTGAGTATAGTCGAGGAAAAAGAGAGAGAAAAAAACGGAACAAAACGTAGTGTCCTGTAACATCCAGTAATGCGCTCGATTGGATGCAAACGGCTGATTTCATCACGACCAACTGTTGCGAGAGACAGTGATAATGGCATCCAGTAACTCTGCGCGTGGATCGTCTTTTGATCTCTTGGTGTTTCATTCGTTTCACACGTTATGACCGCTTGAAAAAAAGCAAAGGGGGAAAAAGTGGTTTAGACGTATATATATTTAAATTCCTTAAATCCCTATTTAATCGGAAATCAATTAAAATTCTGTTGCTCGCATACGGACACACACGCACGTTTATCCGATAAACAGCATCGTGTTACGATCAATCGAATTAGTGGCTAAGAGGTTTCCTCTACTGCAAAATATACGCGTACGCCTTCGGATAGTGTCTATGCGATTGTAGTAGTTGAACGTCGTTCCCTCCTTAATAAAATAAAAAAAAAATTTCGTTATTTTCGACGAATAAAGCTCACCCAGCGTACATCCGAAATTCAAATATTCCCGCCGTGCAGAAGCTTCGCTTCTGTAATCCGTGCGATTTGAAAAAATTCTCCATCTCTATCTAAACGTACACACAAAACTTTATCCCTCGGTAAATACACACATCGTTCCTTAGAAAACCCTTTCGACAAAATGCAAAGCCCCTTATATTCATTCGCATACGGCACGTATTGAAAATCCCACTCGGCCGTATTCACGCAGCAGTGTATACAATCTCGTTTCGTTTCTAGTATTGATTCTCCTGCTACACACACACACACATATATATATATATATCGCCTCGTTCCTTCGCAAACACGCTCACGTACACACACACACACACACCTTGTGGAGGCATCCAAGAAGAAGCAAGAGAGCACGCGCGCAAAGTGCAGCCGGAAATTAATAAGGGAAAGCTCGTGGCTGGCGTCAGAGCCGAGAGCCAATAAAGCTCCGCCCCCTCTTCTTTTCGGGCCGACGCGGCGACATAGAGAGGGACCTTGCTCCAATAACCTCTTGACCTAGCGCCCGAGAATATTCGACACAGCTCTTTCTCACTATGCAGGTGTACACTGTGTGCAGCGGAGGTTGACGTACGTGAACGCGACGTCGAGAGGAGCTTTGTTGCGGCTGGTTTAGAGCTTTTCTTTTTGTTATGCATACACGCCGTGGCGAGGCAACGTTTTTTCTTCGGCAAGTATTGTCGTAGCGTGTAGAGGCGACCCGCTGATTTCGGCTAGCGATACGACGGCGTGGAAAGAGTCGTTTGTGAAAAGAATGGAAGATCAATATTTAATTATCGAAGAGAGAAAGACAGGAAGGATGTGGTGGAGCTAAAAGTTATGAAGCGATAATTAGCCCATCTTGTCCTTCGACTACTGGAATCATCTCGTGGATGAGAAAGCGGAAATTAGAATTTCTAATTTGTGCCACTGACCGCAAGTCGATCGTTGCGTCATCGGAAACGTCGTCGCGTGCAGATATCGATCGAACCTAACCCTTCCTTTGACCAAACTAGAAGCGTATATAGCCTGTATTCGATGCGAGTTTGTCTCTCTGCGCAATGAACTTTCGCGCAAACTTCGGATTCCAAATTTGCGGTTCGATTGATGGATCTTTCAACAAGAGGTGCATATTACTGTGTACATTATATTATTTCTAGTTACTTTTACGTTCAGAAAGAAAGAAAGAGCGAGAGAGATAGTTGCAAGAAATTCGAGGAAAATATTTTCGTAGTCGCGTGGAACAATGCTGTGCTTCGCGAATTCTCAAAATTTTCCCTCTTCATGAAAACCAAGAGGGAGAGTTCCTCTCTCAGGCAAGGTTTCGTTTAATAGAGGTGCAGAAAATGGCTTCTTGAGAGTACACCAGTTATTTTCTCTTTTCTTTTTTTTAATTATTTTCGAGAGCACGGGGTATTTGTATATATATAGGTATAGTATTTTTTTATCTTTTCTCTCCTTCGAGCTTTTCCAACGTCCGACTGATTATACTTCGGTTATAGTAATTGTCGTAGCCTCGAGAGTATCCTAACTTTGCCCTCGAACTTTTCCGTGCGCACTTGTATGTCCTTTAAATAAATTACTCTCAACGTTATTGTCATAAATTCACATTTACGCTTTCCTAATTAAATTAGCACAACTAGATTAAACCTACGATAAGCCAGACTCTTAGAAATTTTTCAAAAAAACGCGTCGCCCCCCTCTATCTCTCTTGTGTGATAAACCACGTGTGTTGGCGCGAAATGTTCGGAAAAACATTTTCCACCCATGACCAGATTTTTCTTCGTTGCTTTCTAAATAACGAGATTAGTCTTGAACAAGCACTGCTTGTTACATCAGCGACGCGCGTTATTCGGTATATCAAAGAGATTCACCGCGTATAGTCGTAGATTCGCGTGAGCGCGAAGTGGAAAAGCGAATGACGGGGAAAAATCGCGTGTAAAATTTACATAGTTTTGCTGTGTATGACGAACTATGTTAAATTTACATAGTCGCTATATAAAATTTACATGTTGTTTATTGTATGGAGGAACTGTATGTAAATATGTGTAACGGTCGCGCACAACTATAGAAAAATATCCGTAGATATACGTGTAAGATTATTTGAATCAATATGGAAAAGAGAAAATTCCAGTGGGATTGCAATTAGATAGTCACTATGTAAATTTAGCACTGTGTGTAGTCTGCTAGATTTTACTGGGTAAACAGTGTAAATTTTACTGGCTAATTTTCCTCTCCAATTTTACTATAAAATGTACCGTCAAGTAGTAAAATCTAAGTAAAATATGCCCGAGGACAAACTTCCTACGCGTATACACCGTGTATTTTAATACTTTTTATTAAAAAATACTACTCATCTTGCAAACTTAACTCCGTACGTCTCGCAGTAACTTTCTAGATTTACATTGCGTATTTCGTTATAAAGCACGAGAAAAAAAATGTACCCCCCGTGCGTACTATATACTTATACAGGTACTCGCGTACAGTTCGAGAAAGTACTGCGCTCTAAATCATATCTCTTCGTGTATCTATGATTTTCGAATGAAAGCTTCATTTGCATATCCCAAAGCGGACAATCGATAAATATATTCTCGACTCTGAAAAAGAGGGGCGCACACGCCCAACGCCGGGCGCAGCGACGCCGCAACAATTAACGCGCACATGTGCACGGGGGTGACATTTATCGCGTATTGTCGAGTTTCATCGTAGGTAATAACAATCAGCGTATCACAACCGCCACAGGGGACCAGCATGCGTCTACCTATAATATATATAGATGCATATATAGATATATGTACACACTGGATTCGGTTTCCGCGCGTTGACCAGCTCGACCAACCGCGAAGCGCCTTTTGCTACATGCATATATATAGATCTCTATCTCTCTCTCTCTCTCTCTCTCTCTCTTTCTATGCGGTGTACCGAAGCATTCGACCACTGCTAAAAACAAATGTAGCTATACTCAATCCCTTGACATGCACTGTTCCACACTCGTTCGTCCTTAACTGCAGCCGAGCGATTTAATATGAAATTTTCAATTCGAATGTAGATTACGATCGCGATACAAGTGGCCAATACACACACCGAGGAGAAATAATATACACTCTTATCAGCGCGTAGGATCCATTCGTCACGGAGCTTTCCAGTCGATAAAAAATGTAAAACTCTAATCCCACTCGAGGTGGATAAAGAAAGTTATAGTCGACCGAGCGAGAGAATGAAAGGCTCTTTTATCGAGAGGCGGCAGGATTGTAAATTTCGACGTCGTCGCGCGTATCTCAGATGCTCGTATGTGTGTGTGTACCTATACGTATACATACATAAAACGGCTGCTCGACTGCAGGTCGGCATTTATTACTTGCCCCACACGGCATGTATCCGTATAGATATCGCCTATGCGATTTACATATGCCGTGACCGTTGATGTAAGGAAAAAAAAGCCCAAAGGTCGTACGTGTAGGTCCTTTCGGGTCGAAAGTACGATATTTTCCTTTTCGGGGGTTGCGCTGCTCGTTTTCGTGGCAAAAGTTTATCTCGAACGCGTCGGTTGTAATGTGTGTTATTGCGCGCAGGAATTTTATTTCTGCTTTTGCTTCGAGACTTTTATACGGGATTTTATTTTTCATAATAAAGTAAACACGCGATAAGTTTTTTTTTTCCTTTTTCCTTTTTTTTTCATCCAACCCGGAAATCGTACAATGAATTCCCAACGTTTTTTTACGCGCACAATAATAAACGCTGACTGCTACGATGTATTTAACGCGTCTATTTTATCGCAAATTGTCTTTTCTCGCTTATCCACTCGTTACGTAAAATAATTTATTTAAAGCGCTGGAGTAAAGCGTAGGTGAACTATACAAAATCAATGCGCATTCCTCCGGTGTATACCTGCATGCAAATGACTTTTCTATCCGACACAGACACACTCGCACACGCGCAAGTCCATTTACATCTCGCGCTTAATAACCACAGTACCGCGGAGAGCTAATTGCATAAACATTTTTCGATTAAACCGCGCGGAAAATGAATGGAAACTGCATAAATCTACGTCATAGCGCACCACCTCCTTCTGGAGTCTAATTCGATCGTCGCAACGAGTCTAGAACGTATAAATATTAGTTTTAATCCATCGGCCGATTTACACACTCGAATTTGACAAGTATACATATACACACGTATATAGCGAACGATTCGTATCTGGTTGCGTTTGTTTACACTCGTTTGGATGTAATACTTTTTCGAATTAGCTATTCTCGCGTCACGCGCCTAAAAAAAAAGCGAACGCGTAATTGTCGTACATAGTCCGAGACACGCGAGCACGCGATTTCCACGCTGACTATTAGTTTTTCCGGTTCTCATTAACACGACGCGAGCTTATCCGGAATTTTTTCCTTTTTTTTCTCATCTCTCCCTGTAAGCAAGAGGAGCTTTTAGTCCCGAATGAATCTGCGCGAGCTCTTTTTATTTTCTCCGTCGATAAAGCTGCGTACAAGGCCGAAAGCTTTATACACCTATACACGTAGAGTTTGGAATTTATGTTAATCCTTTGAAAACTAATGAATTTCTATTCTCGTTTCAGACTTTCAGAAGCTCGAGCGAGAGGCACGGATATGTAGGAAACTTCAGCATCCAAATATCGGTAAGTCGATATTCTATCGAAAACTTTTTACTCCTGACTTCCTTTCCATCCCCCTTTTTACATACTTTTTCCCGACGCTCATATCGCGCGATTGAATTACGAGCGAACTACTTCGACGTTCAAATTCATCGACTTTCGTGGACGTAAAATAAAATTATTCGAAGTCGCGGCGATCGGCGAACGCAGTTATTCGCGATATAAAAAGAGCACGACGTATACCGCGGTGTTAAAGCAATATGGAAAATTACGCGAATAAACGGGTCGGAGACTAATAGAAAGCTTGTTAAGAGCTAAGTGTTAATATACGACTGTTATATCGATATACTATCTCTCTTGGCTCGGCTCTTGCCTATAGTGTGGCTATATTGGCGTGCTTTATTGCGAGAATTTTTTTTTAGTGATTTCGGTATAATTGCTATATGCGGGATAAAAGAAACGACAGTACGTATGCAGCAACCGTGGCTGCATCGGAGTAAATTTTCTCTCAGCGACCGTTTCTTTGAGTAATTATGTCGATTGACGCGGGGAAAAAAGACGGGATTTGAATTCCAGTCACGGCTCGTCGAACATCTTTCATTTCCCTGGAGAGTATATATATATATACGTGTATGCGTATAACTAACAGCTGCTCGTTCTCAAAGATACTGATTGATTCTTATTGATTCCGATCAATTGGAGCTGAATGCAAATGAGAGATAGTACAGAACCGCAATGAAGTAGTAACTACCACTGCTCGAAATTGTTCGATTACACAAGTTGAATGTAAAAAGTCTGAGATTCTTTGATACATTCAAATGACTAGCAATCGCTTCTACGGTTGTCAAAGCTCGATCGTTGCATACTGTATTGGAATAAAAAAAAATATATATATATTGCTTCTTATGTTCTCACCTATTTTATATACCTATATATATATACGAAAGAGATTTATGTGCTGAGGTCGTAAGATATAAGAAAAAAGCACACGCGCAACCCCACGTACAAACTATCTTCGATTTTCACTCTCAACTTTAATCGAGTCATTCGCGCTTGCAATGTCCACGTATAGATCGAGTTTATTGTTATCTCGTTGTCCGCAGACCGTAGTCCGAGAAAACGAAATTACGAGTAGATTCTTTGGGAAGTCACACGGATCGTTACACCGTCGACACGGGGGTTGCGATTATACATAAATATTTATTTATATATATATATTTGTAATATATACATCTAACTGAAAGCCAAGGAAGTAACGTCGTTTATACGAGGCCGATAAATCTAGAAAGCTCGAGCGGTAAAGAAGCCGTAACTCACGAGTTTTAATAACATTCGCACCTGTGCGCATTGCGGGTATTTTCCTCTCTCTCTTTCTCTCTCTCTCTCTCTCTCTCTCTCTCTCTCTCTCTCTGTCGTAGAAAGGGAACAATGCGAGATAAATACTTTACCGAGCTTTTTAACGCAGTAAACGCTTGTTTATACCTGACAAGCGTATTTTCACTTGTTACGTAAAAAGTTGGCAAAAGGCGAGGGAAAGAGTGGAGTTTACAAAGATTGAACACCCCCATACTCGCATAGACATGGACTAACGTAAATATATTGCGGTCGAAGAAGGAAAAGCATGTTTCAAAAGACACGTTTATCGCCGATAAATTCCTAATCAATTCAACGTCAATTATCACAGTGTACCAATCGATATGTATATAGTGTATATAATCCCGATGAAGAATCAAGGGAAAAGAGCAGCTGGTGAAAAGCTTGTCCTTGACTGAAGTCGAAGTGCTGAGAGAGTCGACTTGGAACGCACGCTACTTTGGACGTTCGCCAGATACGCGCGAAACAACGAGTCTCTACTTTTAATGAATTCTCGAATTTCAATTCTCTCTTCCATTAGAAACTTTTCCTCGAGATAATGGTCGAAGGCGAAGTTTTTTTTTTTTTTTTGGCACTAACGAGAGCAAAAAAATATAAAACTCAGAGCTTGCGTGAATTTGTTCCCTCCTATTGGTCAAAAAGCATCTCTTTGTTTCCTATCCTTATTATCGTAGCTTCTTGAACGCGTACTATATAAGATGTTTGGTTCGTACGAAGCAGCTGTTATTCGCGTAAATTTGTTTTTCCTACGTTTTACGTAATCGAGAGATCGATGCGCGCCAGTTGCTGCGCTGCTATATAAAACGAGGTGGAGATGAATTTTAAAGGAACAGAACAGACAATCGATATCTAGCCGACTGACGTTCGGAAAATTGCACATATCGATGAGTTTAAAGGGATGGATGCGAAAAGAGTGCATACTGCTCTTTCCACATTGACTCTTCCTCGCTATATACGCAGATACCCTTTCCAAAAACGCCTCAGACTTACATATCGGAATTTGAATTTCAGAGCTACACAGAGACTCACGCTCCGGTATATGGACTGAATAATAAATAGCGTCTGCGCGTACAGTGCGAGGTATATAGATATAGAGAGAGAGAGAGAGGAAGAGAAAAAGAGAAAAATAAAGACTCTAAAAGCTTTGCTCTATCCCAGGACAGCTCTGTGTAGTACGACGTGTACAGCTATAAAAAGTGCATAAAACGCGTTTACTCTTTATTTACCCGACCGGCGGACTCGATCTTTCTCTCGTAAATTCATAATCCATATATATATGAACATACAGGATCGACTGTTAGTTGCGGATGAAAGACAAACGTCTATCTCATTTTACCTCGATAACAGTCTCTCTTAACTTTTTATCGTGTAACTAAATTAACATGTCCTCTAGTGGAATTCGCGTGGGGATTCTCTGTTTTAGTCAACAAGTTGTATCGATTTTCCCTCTGCCAGTGGAAATAGGACGTAAGCGTGTCTGCGTCTGCAACTACCGAGGATTTTTTCCCCTTAAAATTGATATGCTAAAACAATTTACTCGAACGCGTAAAAGCAGAGCGTAATGCTCTAACATCGCAACGGCAAGTTTAATGAGTCTAGCTTCGCAAAGCCTATATGTACACGTATATATATATATCCATGGACTTTCTGAATTTTCGATTCTCGCGTAGCTAACGAGCAACTGTATAATCGAGATATACCTTGGTTATACATGCTTCCGCATCCTCTTGTCTCGAAGTTCGGAGCTTTCTTACGGTACAGCCAATATAACGATCTAAAAGTCAACGAAAAACGATCTATAGCTTGTATTGCCCGTTCAATACAATATGCACTTAGAAAGATTAAGCTCGGGAAGAGAATGGAATCGCGCGAATCTCAAGTCAAACACGCTAACTACGTTACACAGCGGGTATACCTGTACATACATATACATGACCGCAGAGCAAAATCTCGAACATATAGACTCCTTCCTAGCAAGCTACAACGGTGATTATATAAGCTTCGAATTATACACGCTCACGAGCATCGCAAAGCCGTAGAGAGCAGCTAGCGTCGTTGGAAATTACGCGCGAACGCGGTCTCTTCCGCCTACTCGATCACAGGCAAGGCATCTCCGTATACTCTACCACTCGATCTCTCTATATATCTATCTGGTGGATGGGAGGAAAAAAATTAATAAAAAAAAACGGGGACACACTTGCGGTACTGCGCTGCTCTCTTGTTTCTTTTTTTCTCCATCCTCTGGATCTCTGCGGACGGAAGGGTGTATAGAGAGATGCCTTTATAATTATGTACGACGAGCTGTAAGGGTCGTGTCACTGTCGTTCATTTCTTCTTGTAGCGGTCTTGTGTATATTTAGTGCGTATTTTTAGCGAAGAGTCTTTACACGCTCGGTCTGGCATTTTTACTCCGGTGGAGATTTGAAATGTCGCGCGAATCATAATGCGAAGCTTTTTTCCTTACGACTACTTTCCTCCTCACTCCGTAAATCTTATCACTTAGGAGGTATTTCTGATCGTGTCATAAATGTATTCACTTTATTGATTTTTCGTTTGCAGTAAGATTACACGACAGTATACAGGAGGAAAACTTCCACTACCTCGTATTTGACTTGTGAGTAACTTATTTAATTGTATCTTACATGTATAAATATTGGCCAATTGTTAGTCACAGATTATCAATTCAATTGTTAATAATTGACCAAAGAATTTTGTTCAATTTTCTTCGCGTCTTATTCTCAAAGAGATTGACCAGACAAAAATTTTCTTCAAATATTTACTGTATTTACATTCGTGTTTTTTTTTAGATTTTTTTTCACGAAGGTTCATGAAATCACAGGATGTCAAAGGTGGGATTTTTACCAGTTTTGACATTTTATGCCTGTTTTAAAAAAAAATTTTTGACTGATCAACCTGTCAGAGAATGACCCATTTATGTATATATCATTCAGCGAAGAAAAATATTGAATTTGCTCTAAGTTGGCTAATTATTGGTCAACGATAACATCGATTCAATTCGATTATTAATCATTGATCAAATAATCGTTATAATTTTTTAAAACTTGAAATGAACGATGAAAGTAACAAACAATTATTAATTGGTCACGAAATAAACGGAATCTAGATTTTTAGAATTTTTTATACTTCAATACAATCAATTTTCACCAGTCTACGCTTAAAATGTACTTTTATATTGAGGTATACTGGATTTTCAATATGTGATATAATTATCATATAACCTTGAAACATAATAAAAAATAATTACTTTAGACAAGTTAACCAGATAATTCACGATATTATTTTAAAAGAACATTTTAATTATAGTCGGCTAAAAATATAGTCAAATAAAAATATAAAAATCAATCACTTACAAAAATGTCCAATAAACACCTTATGGATTAAGGGCGGTTTACAATTATTCCCTTCCAGAACTTTGAATGTTTGTAACAAAAAAGTATTATTATTAGAAAACGAAACTTAATTTTGTCCCATAAAGGTATATGAAAATATTATTTATCGAGACTCGCCAGAAGGTAATGTTATTATCCTCTGCAGAGATAGAATTTTTTAAAAATATGCTTTCATTATTCTTTTCATTCTGAGACTCAAATTAATAAAATACAATTCGATAGTTCAAAATCCCATAGAAATTACATAATTTAAGCTTTGAAGCTTACAACTCCAACAACTAGTTCAAGCCGTAATCTACCACAAAATTAATATATAAAAATATCATATCTCTACACAGGATGATAATAACGTCAACTTTTGGCAGGTCTCATAAAATAATAATGTTTAATATTCTTTGGAAGAAGAAAAGCTCTGCTTTCTAATAACATCACATGTTTAGTCACAAGCATTCAAGGTTCCGGAAGGAAATAAGTGTAAATCCCCGTAAATTCAATGTTCCAAGATCATGTATTACCCAGCTTAACTTGTCTCTTTTTCGTGACCAATAAATCGTTTTGTATTATTTTCGATGTTCAACTCTGGCTTACCCCGTAAATAACTGCTTTAAGAAAAAAAAAGAAATATGACGAAGAAAACGGATAGTAACACGAGCATCTTCATCTTTCAGAGTAACCGGCGGCGAGCTCTTCGAGGACATAGTCGCGCGAGAGTTCTACAGCGAAGCGGACGCCTCACACTGTATCCAACAGATCCTCGAAAGCGTCCATCACTGCCATCACAATGGAGTCGTGCACAGAGATCTCAAGGTACCTTATAAAGTCATTTCATACATTCAGTCTAAATACAAGATGTATGTGCATAAGTATGATTAAAAAATGTATAAATACACGTCTCCTTCTCCGATTGCAGCCCGAGAACCTGCTCTTGGCGAGCAAGGCGAAGGGTGCGGCTGTGAAATTAGCGGATTTCGGATTAGCGATAGAGGTACAGGGTGACACGCAGGCATGGTACGGTAAGTCGAGCTTCACTGTCTCTCTCTCTTCAAAACCTTGAATTTACTATGCTATTTTCGGCTGCAAAGCTGCATAACGAGCCTGTCGCATGTGATACATGGATTACTTCGTATATACCTGATACCGCTATTGTCAAAATGAATCGGCGGGTAATTCGATTTGCTGCAGAGTAGGTCGTGCGAGAGCTTAAAAATAGAAGGTCTTACTCGTAATATTCTCTTTTTTGTTCGTGTCTTTTTTTTTTTTTTTTTTTTTTTTGAGTAATTTAGTCGCGCGAACGGGCGTTGTCTGACGTCTACTGCTATTTTTCGTTATCTTAGTCAGAGATCGGTTGAGCACCTATAGAGAGAATGTGTATTATACACAACACCTGTATACGTCTCTACGTAGAGGTATCGATTGTCTCGAAGCTTATCGGTTTCCGCTATCGGCTGCGTGCCTCGAATAAAGAAAACAATATTCGCGTTAATTTGTCGAGTCGGGCTCGCTGAAGGAGAGAAGAAAGAATAATGAATCGTTCGTTGCAACGCGATCCACAGGTTTTGCGGGTACGCCGGGCTATCTGAGTCCCGAAGTTCTGAAGAAGGAGCCCTATGGCAAGCCTGTAGATATCTGGGCTTGCGGAGTTATCCTCTACATTCTGCTGGTCGGTTACCCCCCGTTCTGGGACGAGGACCAGCATCGATTATATGCACAGATCAAATCCGGATCCTACGACGTAAGCTTAGCGCATACACATATACTTGTTGTGTCTTTTCATTTACTTCCTCGAAGTACGAGCGATCGTTCAGACCGTGTAATTGATTTTTCGTAACGACCTCGCAGTACCCAACACCGGAATGGGACACCGTCACACCAGAGGCGAAGAACCTCATCAATCAGATGCTGACGGTAAACCCCAGCAAAAGGATCACCGCTAGCGAAGCTCTCAAACACCCATGGATCTGCGTGAGTGTCTCATTATCGGTGGAAAAATGCATCGTTCGCTACGTTGAGCGTTATTAACGTCTCGATTTGTATTTTTCTTTTCTTCCTTCTTTTGCAGCAACGTGAGCGCGTTGCCAGCGTAGTCCACAGACAAGAGACTGTCGACTGCTTGAAGAAATTCAACGCCAGGCGCAAATTAAAGGTGAGTCCGAAGCGCGATCTGTAGCGAATATCATTGGAATATCGATGAAATACGTGGAAAACCAGTTACCCAAGGCTTCAGTCACGAACGCTCCTTACATCCTTATCGTAAAAAGCTTCGGACGAGGTAAATCGAATCGACTCGGGATGAAATTACCGCAACAGCACTAATCAGAACCGAGCTTCTGGGCGCGTCGATAATTCGATAACCGCGCGTGCACCGCCTCTCGACGTATAGAGAAACCGTAACCGTCGCAATACGTCTACGCGTCGCCACAAGCTACTCTCTCTCTCTCTCTCTCTCTCTCTCGGTATACCTACTCGCATACACGTACGTATTTTACACACTTGTCGGAGCTTCTCGAATCCTTACGTAAAAGCCGTGTATGCCAACTTCGCGTATAGACACGTGGATCGCAATTATACGTACACATATATAAATATACATATATACGACACACGCATTGGAAAAGAAAAAGAATCGAACGACTATATAATGCGTACGTGCTACTGGTTTGTCCGGTATTACGGCCCTGGCGCTGTTGGCCGCGAATGGCGAGTTAATGACACAATGTGCCACCGCGTATACGCACGCGGGTACATGACTCTCTCGATCAGTCGTCTTGCGAAGGACAAGAAGAGAGGTCGCGTGCGCGTGTGTGCTTTGTCGGTGCCGATTGCAATTTTTCGCTACTGTATATATATATATATATATATATATATATATACATATATATTTATACACCGGTGTATAATTGTCGACGTGACGAGCATGACGATGAAGGCTATCAAGAACAAATTCATTCTATGCCGTCACGAGGACAAGACCCTTCCTCAGGTCTATTTTCCTTTGGTTACAATATTTGTATATATATAATATATATTCGCAAAGACAGCGCTGTAGTACATTTATTTTATATCGTCCACGTGATTTAAGAGACGTGGGTAATAAAGGTCTTGGCATTTTTTGTTAACAGGGCGCTATTTTGACAACGATGCTGGCGACAAGGAACTTTTCCAGTAAGTATGAGGCACCCGGTAAGTACCTCCGGCCCTCTTCAGCACTTCATGGACTTCTGTCTCTCGATAAGCTATACTGTCAATCCATTCCTCTCTTTCTTTTTCTCCAATGTCTTCTGACATTTCTGCCTCACCTCCTGTTCTCATTTTTTTCTTTGGGTCACTTCAACCCTCCTTGTCACTGAACAAACTGTTGTCCATGTGCATACATGCATCACCATCATCAGTAGTTAACCTCCGCAGTCGTCGACGGTTTCCCCCCTCTCTCTCACTATCTCTCTCTCTCTCTCTCTCTCTCTCTCTCTCTCTCTCTCTCTTATTCTTTCATACATAGTAAGCCGTTAATTTCGAGAGGTTGTATTTCTACGCGATAAGACTACACGGCGCGTACGTATAGGGACACTCGACACGACTGCGCAGGCACGTTCACAAAGAGGCTTTAGATCTTGTTTTGTTTATTTTAATTTTTTTTCTTAACTGTCAAACATACGTAGAGAAGTGTCTGCGCGAAGCACGAGAGCAAAAGTCTGTACATAATGTGTCTCGATTACATTGTGATTTAAGAACAAAAGAGAGAATCTTCAAGTCCCTATTGTATATACATATATACATACAGAAATCGTCCTCGCTCGCTCAGCACGCGATTGACATGCGCATTTTATATTATAAATATGTTCGTATTATATAAATATATAAATATATATAAATATATATATATTAATCCCGATTCGATATGGAAACTATATTGCATATTCTACTCCATACACTTGAAACGCGCTATCACGCGCAGATGATCGTACAACATCATCAACGACGGCGCGTTCGTCCAGAAACGCTCGTTTATCAGCATGTGGGGAAGCAACCAAAACCTCCGTCGACATCGATTTCTAACCGACATGCCCTGCTACATACTCTCCATTGTAATCGCCAAAGTGGACTCGAAGCAGTTGGTTTTCTCATTCTCCATATATATATACACATATACACATATGTACGAACTAGTACGATATATAACATGTGTGTATATATAATATATATATATATATATATAATGCACATAATTCACAGTGACATTCTACAGTCATCATCGATCACTTAACGACGTTGCGATGCACTTGCGCTCGACCGATCATCGTAATTAGAAGTTTTATATAGCCGCGTCGAGAAATCGACGACTGTCGGGGAATACGAGCGCATTTCACTCATCGACGCGCGATACACATACAGGCTCTTAATTATCGTTAAGCGTCGGCGTTGAGATATTGAGTGTTCTTGTGTATACACTATATACACTATATACACTATATATACACACACACACACACAGACACACACATATGTATATATATATCAGCGTCGAAGAATACGATCTGGAATACGAGGCCGTCGCGAGATTCGCGTTAATAATGCCCGCAGCTGTTTCGGTCCACTTGTGGCTAACCGACTACGTAAACATATATATTATGGATATAAATATATTACTGTGCATAACGTGAATGATATGTGTTTAGTATTTTGTACGTGTCTGTACATATAGTGCATATTCCGATAATAGCAAACGCATACACATATTTGAAAAAACAAGTTGCTCAAATAAGCTCATTTCGTATATTATAATCACGTCGATACGGATATTATTATCTCTGCTATAAATAAAATCAATCGCAATTACGTAGGTATTTTTAAATATCTATTTTTAAAAGTCTACATTTTAAAATAGCGCTTTTCGTTCTCATTGTATCCACGCGAATTCAATAGAAGTAGACAATGAAACTCAAGACAATAAGATACGTTCGATTACGTATACACACACATATATATATATGAATATATGATATGTACGTAAGCTGATTTACCAAATTTTTCGAATCAAGCCTACTACGCGTGCGTGTTTCGAGTAGATAACTTTTTTCTTCACAGTACTTTTCAGGCTCATCTGCAGATTGTCATGTTTATCTTCACGGGACACGGTCCTATGTATAGAATTGCGCGTCAAGAGCCAGTGACGAAAGCTTTAAAAAATCTTCTGCGAATCGTGCTGCTAAATAATGAAACAAGTGTCGTATCTATACCCATGCAAAAACGTCATATACGGAAACACATACAGGTATACATTGACACATACGTATGCACGCGCGATGACATATTCATATACGTGGAAATTCTAATGTACATTTCTGCATAAATACGACTAAGGAAGATGCGCCCTTCTGTTGTGCGACATAATCAAAGTAATTGCGCTGCTTTCGAACAATAAAACTCGGCTGAACGATCGAGCGGCACGTGAAAGGACGCCTCTCCAGGGGAATGATCCTTCCCTAGTAGAGTAGTTGCGCATCGTGGCATCTCTCTATATATGTAATTATTCACCTACATTTGCATATATATATATATATATCTCTTTCTCTTTCTAACTGACGCGTCTGGAGGGTCGAACGAGACTGTAGTAAACAACTTTTCCGTCGATTAGCTGCAAGCTTTAATTATAGCTATGAAAATTGACGTACACGGACGCCCTCGCCGAAGCTCTCGCGACGTATATTGCTTAATTATTGATTCATTTCAAAGCTCTGAACGACGCATTGCTATATTATTACGTTGTTAAAAATAAAAATTCATATTTCCTGAATGAGATAACGAGCTATATTTGATTGTCAGAAAATTTACATACGATCGTAAATTTAGACACTTATCGATTACAGGCTTAAAATATTAGCCGACAAAAATAGTTCGTTTTCTATATACCACTAAATCATTCGTTAATCTCAGTCTCGATCTTCCTCTTCGTCTACGTTCGTACACGTATATCGATATGTGCATTTATAGATATACCAATGCCCGAATCCATACAAATGACATGTACACGAATGAAAATTAAAAAACAATGAAGCTACGAATGCACAGCAACGCAGACACCTGTTAACTAAAATTACGCGCGAACTGATATATATTGCAATACATATACGTATACCTACAGTACTTATCCAGACATGTATACGCACACGAGATATCACGGCAGCCGCGATTAAACGGAACCTCATAAAAGTTGGAACATAACTATAAAGCTCGACGGAGAAACTAGAACAAAGTGAAACTCGAAGCTGGCACGGTTACGCAGCTTGCGCGCGAAGAAGTAGAAAAATTCCTCCTTCTCGAAACCAAGCGAAAATATTTATACACTTTTGCATCGCTTAGAAAATCTACGTTCGAAAGCGCGTATTTTCGCGGCTGTGCAATCGCGCTACGGTTTTTTTTTCCGTTTTTTTTTCCGTTTTTTTTTCCGTTTTTTTTTGCTACGCCGCCTTATATACGCGCGCGAAGCAACTCAATGCGGGGAAATTGCAATTCAGCGAAGCAACGAGGCTACGCTCGTATACGGCGAAATAAAAGGTCGAGGGTTTATCTTGGCTGATGTGTTTTCATACATGCGAAGCTTCGATCTCGGGCGACGCGCAATTACGAGTGCGCGCAGGTGCCGTTGAGATAAAAGTCTTCCGTTTCGCGATGCATATACGCGTGTGTGAACGAGAAAGCGGGAAATGAAAAAAATTCCATTCGATCGCGTGCGATATTTCCTTTTTTTTTTTGTCTTTTGACCATGTGTACCTACGTGCTTTTTACTGTATACGTGGAGCTTCTAGTTACATCATCGTTTTACGAATTATGCAACGTCGTATTATACAATACGAAGCGTCGACTCACCGTGGCTGCATTCAAGACAATTAAATGCTAACCAAACTCGAATCATTTACGTCGCATTGACTGCCATGTGTACATTTATCTTCAATGTTCGTAGCTATCATCCCAACTATAATGTGCATACTTATAATGTAAAATGTCGCAGATTGATCTATTTATATACTTTTCAAATATATAAATATCTGTGTACGTGTTTATTTTTCAAATTTTACTATTATACATATATATAGAACGTGTATCTTCTTCACGCCTCAACTCGTAGCTTTAATTTCATTTTCTCTTCTTATGAGAATGGGAAATCCGATTCGGGAACTTTCGAAGCTTTTCATTCCAAAGCCACGAGATCGATGAATAAAAAAAATTAATTTTTTCTAAGAATTGGATCTCCCATTTTCATTCCAAATATGATCTGAAGTGGGCCGGAGGTACGAGGAATCTGCCTATATAATTTTTAAGCTAATCTCTATCTATATATATAGATTCTTTAGATATAAATAATAATATTCTTTTATATATATATATATATATATATATAAATACAATCATAATATATACCAAATAACTGATAATATATATATACCGTAGGAAAGAAAAGCAAAATATATACGAGACACTTGACACACAATCACTCGAGTAATATTCAAAGCAAACGAAACTTTAATCAGAAACGGTTATCGTGAAGTGGATTAGCATTAGATTATTACTATCGAATCAACATTTCCAATCTTCCACTGGCAAGTGCACTCCACGAAAAGCCGTACATATAGCAACATAAATATAAACGCACTTTTGCACTCGGCATGAATCTATTCCTTATCCCCCCCCCCTCTTCTCATTCATCGCACACACGATATTGCGTGACGATTATACTTGTTCAGTTGTATACGAACCTTATATATACTATCGATCGATACTACACTTCACATTTTATTCGTGACTAAAAATAAGAGATAACGTATATATCCCTTACTCCATACGTTATCATCCATTCTATCAGTATAGATGACTTTTTTTAGTTCATTCATAACTGAGTAGATTTCTAAATGTGTATATAAATATTAGACAGTAATTATTTAGCGGATACGTAGTAATTACCGATGTGTACAGAAAAGAAAATCATTGTTATCTAGACTAACTGCATTTATAATGCTATTTGTTGATTAATGAAGCAGATTTTCCTTTACCTGAGTCATTCATAGATTTATCATTTCTCTTTTCTTTTTTTTTGCAATTTATCTATACTTTGTTTTAGTTGACTTTATCTATCGATTAGAAAGTAGTGTAGATCATTAAAAAGAATGCATATTCGTGTATTTTTTTAAAAGGCTTTAATTGAGTGTATATATTTGCATTAATACAGAGACTATATATACAATAGGCAATACGTAGTGTGAATTATATATATTAAAAAAAAATAACGTAGCTAAATAACGTAACATAATATGCAACAATTAGTAAGTAAAATTATTCCATTTTCTTGTCTCAAGTTGTATACAAATAGAGCATCCAACTCGAAGTTTACGAGACTCGAATTTTCCTTCGTGGAAAACGTGATACTCCGTATTCAAGACACGTATACCCCTCACCCGATGGACCAAATTGCTTTTATAAAAGAATTGTTTCAAATGTCAATAAATATTTATTTATCGTACGCGCGAAGACGTTATTCGCCTCAGGGCCTCGTGTATAGAACGCACGTATGTAACTTTCTTTTCTGTTTTTTTTTAAATCGAAAGCATAATTTTCTTTCCGCTCCATTCATCGTTTTAACATTACAAATGTTAACGGCAAATTCTTCACCATCGCATAAGAACATGATACAACACACGATATAAATAAAAATAATGCCCAATGAAATCGATAAATTAGAACAGACACACTTTGTTTACCGAGTTATGTCCTCACTTGTCAATTTGTGGAATATTAACAAACAAGAAAAGAAAAACACAATATATCAGTAGTTTTAATTTTCATGGAAATTCTACCAGTAAAAAGATAATAATAAGGATGTCTGCATTTGTTTTCTTTGGTTGACCCTGTTACTACTCATGTATCAATCCAATCAAAATTTGCAACTTTACTGCCAATTGAAATCACGTTGATCCACGCTGTGATCTGAAGAAAGTGGTAAGAATCGTGTTTTGCCTTTTCCGTTTTTTTTTTAAAAAGACCGTACCAAATATTTTACGATTCTAACTAATAACGCTCTGTCGCACAAACTGGATGTATAGCGCGCATAGTATGTCCATCAAAAGAAATCGCTGAAATTCCAACGCAACTTTTGCTCAAACACACTCGCTTCTCTAGATATAGACGTAAAACTTTTTCACATTATACATTTGAATTAAAATTTCTCGACTAATCTAATCGGAATTTTGCGAAAATTGTAAATTTCACGCGACGCATAGACAGGTACATATACGCAGTCATGCATATTTTGATAAACGCATTACTCTTTATCGCTTGCATATATACATATACAAAAGCAGTTGGAATTTCACAGCCTCTTTTTCCGCGCGTTTTTTTTTTTCATTTTATTTTTCCTGCTAAACCGTCACCAGCACTGCCAGTCAACTCTCTGCTCTTGGCTCGAAAATTGGCGAGGCTTTAGCGGCAAATAGAATCTAAAACTCGCAGCTACTTTTCTCGATCGAAACTTCGTTGTGCGTGTGACGTTCTTATCCCAACGTTATTGAGAGTGACGTAGAAAAATAAAAAAAAAACACGCGCAGCACTTTCTTTGCAAAAAAGATACTCAAAGACAGTTTGTGCGAAGTCCAAGCCTTCTTTTATTTACCCTTTTTCTCTCCTTTTGTATTATATAGAATTTTGTGTTACGGCTTTGATGTACGAATGAGCAATAATTGCAACCGCATATTATCGTCGTATACATAACCGACGCGTGTGTATGATGATAATTGCAACTGTACCATTATCTGCCATGGCTATGTGTATATATAAAACGCATACGTGTATAACGCATATGCACAGAACGTTGCATGTAAAATTAAAAAAAACCTTTTATATATATATAAACTCTCTCTCTCTCTCTCTCTCTTTCTTTATTCACTGAGTTTACAACCAGACGTTTTAAAAGCATGCTGTTCGTTTTGTTGTGTACACTAACAATATTGTCACAGTTCATCCACTTCTCATACACGTGCTCCGCAACTTGTCCAAAAGATTAATTACTATTTTTACACGATCTTTTTACATTTTGTATCTATTTCCTCTCTAATTCCTCATATATCTTCTACAGTTGAATTTTTTTTTTTCAAATTTTTCAATCTTATTACGTATACCTTCGATAGATATAAGACGATCTTATAACACTGACGATTTAAGATAAAATTCTTTTTCGATCTATCTACTTTTCGTATTTTTACTATAAACAATATACACATACAAAGTTTAAAACATTTTTCACACAAGTAAGCAGCCTTTTCCTGGAAAATTCGATCTTGCGCATATTAAATGGTAGCATTACACTCGATAAATCCGCGAACGAAAAGACTGCTTCCTTACGTTAAACGCTTCTTGTTTTCTTCTCTTATAGTAAAAAAAAATATTACGATAATTTTGAATTTAAAACAAAATCTTTTTCACAATACGAGTCCTATACAAGAGCGAAATCCGCGTTTGAATCGGCGTCGCCGTCGCGGAGTAGCACAGAAAATTGAGCTTGAAAGAAAAACAAAAAAAAAAAGAGAAAAAAACGCGACTGCGACGTACCGCACACGAATCATTGTCTCCATTGATGTCGACACTGGAGCGTCGTATACACATGGTTGTAACGTAAAAAGTGTTTTTCTAAAGCCGAGCAGCACGAAGGGCCGTATACGTATACTATCGCGTATAACGCGAGCTTTTTTCTTTTTTCGCGACATCGGAACGGCCTTTCGCGCGGCGAAGCACTGTGTTATATAGACGTTCGCGTATCGCGCAATTGGATAAAGTATCTGTATTTGTATATACATATATATGTATGCACATATATATATGTGTATGCATTTCCGTATCCAATAGCGCATTGCGCGTCGCGACGATGTTTCTATATCGCTCTGTTCTTTTCCAATGACTCGATGTCTTTCGTGTGCTCGATTTGATCGTACGGGCTGCTCTCGAATCTTGTCTTTGAATTGTTCTCTTTTTTTCGCCAGAATTCGCGAGTCGATTGCCGTCGGCTCGACGTTGAAAAGTATGTTGTTCATATCCGCGTAAAAATGGGAAAAAAAGAAGGAATCGAGAGAATCGTAAAAGCGAGTCGCGAAGCTGGTTGGACTGTGGGGGTATCGGTTAATACTGACATGATTTTGCGTACCACAGGTCGAAGCATCATCACGAAGAAGGGCGATGGGTCGCAGGTGAAGGAGTCCACTGACAGCACCACAACGCTCGAGGATGAGGACGTGAAAGGTAGGAGATTCAATTTTATATATTTTATTTTTCTCATGTAAACCTCTCCTCGGCGTCGGTGATTTTATGCCTAGTCGCAGAATCCTTGATTTTTTATTTTTATTTACTTATTTTTTTTTTGTTTATCTCTCGATATTGTATAGATGTAAAATTGTATCATTATAAGTTAGACTATGTCGCGAAATCGTGAGGATGAACAAGTATATTTTATATAGGCAAATTCAGTTGGTATTAATGTATAGGCTGTTACATTTTATTATAGATTATACATTTATTATCAGTGGATGATTATTATTATTGATGAATTATTTTATGAAATATTTTGATTTTGGCGCCTTGCAATCAAGTATTTTAATGAAATTTCTTATTATACATACAAAGCTTTAGAAGTAAACGTTTGAAGTAGCATTTGCAGTGTCATGAGTTGATATAAGCAATATCAATATTGATTATGTATAACAAAGTATATTGAGGAAAGATTTATGTGTCTTTTATTGATAATTTATGAAATACAAACGAATTCAATAAAAGACGTTAGATCTCTGTCGCTTCACTTACATACAGTCTTGTTTATCGATATCTGTGACTATACTACTACTACTACTTACAACTTACTACTTACTATACTTACTGCTACTATTACTTACTACTACTTACTTGTACTATTTACATGGGTATATGTAAAAAAATCGACTAACTATATCATTGGGTGAAGAAAGATTTTGTTTTCGCGAATATCTAATATATAACCTACATTTCCGCAGTGTCATATACAATACTTATTATATATATTTATATAATTGTCTATTTACTATCCATAATAATTAAAAACTCTCCAAGCTGTTAAATCTCACTCAATCACGTAACTGTAATATCATAGACGACTATACAACCATGTAATATATAACTGTAATGACATCTACCTCTCTCTCTCTGTGTCTCTCCATATCTTTACATAAATTAATTAACGAGCGTATTGATGTATACTGCTTCAATTGCTCTCGATCTATATATATTACTTACCATTGTTTACTCTAACTACAGACTAAAAGCAACAGATTTATATCGTTGCTTTTAACGGTAACTCAAAGTTTGACAAAAATAACCCGGCAGAAAAGCGTCCAAATCCTATTTCCTTATAAATATATATATATATATATATATATACATACACATTCCCAAACCATCACTTTATCCTTTCACGTACGTGCACGTGTATGCATCTAAAGTGCAAAAGACACCCACACGAACACATTCGCGATCATAAGTGAAAAAAGTCATTATCGACATTAAAATTTGTCCACGCATGCAATAACGACGGTATACAGTAACTCGCTAAAATTATTCCTGACACTCTCGGCAAACAATTTCGCGCAGTCCTCTCAATCGTGATATCCGCGGGGCGAATTATAAAGAGAGAAAAAAAAATTCATCGACGGTATTAAACTGTGTATATATATATGGCATATGCGCACTCGCGCGATGGTTAATCGCGAATCGGATAAAATATCGCTGACACCGTACACGACCGAACTCTAATCAACGAGCGCAAACGGTCATTATACGCGAGCGCGTCTGCAGGATTATCTGATTTCCCGCTCGTATATACATACAACTGTCCGGTACGTACATCTATGCGTATGTATAAGCGCGTACAGGCTCGTACTTTTACGTTGGCACATGGATATATATATATATTGATATTCACGCACATTCATAGATGCAACGATATTCTCTCTCTCTCTCTCTCTCTCTCTCTCTCTCTCTCTCTCTCTCTCTCTCTCTCTTTCCAATTTATATCTATCTGCCTTACGTCACACACGCTCGTATCATTTGTACACGTGTATATCCGCCACGTGCAACTCGCCAAAAATTGTGAAGGAATGTGTGTGTGTGTGTGTGTTATATATACCTGGTAACATCTTCCTATATATATCTCTCTCTCTCTCTAACATACGTACGCAAGTACAAATGGTCAATCTTTTTTCTATTACACTGTACTGTAATCGTGTATTCTCTCTTCACTGTCTATCCTTTATGCCTCCACTACCACTACAACCTCGAACACCCATAGCAGACGTAAACTGTACTATCTACCTATATACCAACCCCGTAATATATCGACAGTAGAACAGCTGCGTGACATATCTGTACATTTGTTATACAGGGTGACACTGTGACGCAGGTTTTAGTTACGATGTAACGTCGATGGTACTGATATTAGAATTTTTTTTTATTTTTCCTTTTTTTTCCTTAAACGAAGTTCAAAGGATGAGATTGTACAGAAGCGACCGAAATCACCCTGTATATTTACTGTGTATATCAGTATATTTCTCTATCTCTCTATATTTCTTAGAAATGATGCTCACAAATCCATAACACGTAGTTGAAACGTTATTCGATCTCTTGTACTTGAACAATCGACTGCACGTATTAATTTAATATTATAGGTTAGAGTAAAAATATAACGAACGAATTTCAAATTGATTTCCTCGAATAGATACCTCTTTATCGTATATTACTGCTTAGTAATCATCGGATTAATAATAGTCAGCAGATTATCGGATTTTTCTCTCAGTATATACATATATATAAATAAGCACTAGAATATCGACGTAGAGATACATGTACGATAGAAAAATTATCGACTGTATTTAATAAAGCTAAACATTATCTATATAGTATATGTCGATTGAAGACAACGCGCTCAGAATACTGACCACCACTTTCAGCTACCAATTGAGAGCAAATTCGACGTCAATCTTACATTTAACAACTTAAACAAAGAACGAATAAAGGAAGAATAAAAATGATGAATTAACGACAAAAGCATCACCCACGTGATAATTCCGTAGACATACCTGTGCATACGCATAATATACCCAAGTAGATCGAAATAATGAGATTATAATTATGCGATAGTTATGCATAACGTACCGCGAAAATCCGATCAGAAGGTCAGCATTAGTACAGACTTCAAGCACATGCGATGATGGCTCGATTGAAAAAAGGTAGCGCAATGGTCCTCTTGCATTACGCAACTTTCCTAACGAACAGTATCAGCTGATTGCGCAATGCAATCGTTTATTCCACGATCCTTTTTTCAGCCGAGCTCCCCTCTCATGGTACCTCGTTAGCGATCACCTGTAATCTAATTTATACTTTTCTATTTATACCAATTTAATTAACCACTTTGCTTTTTCGTAACAACATTCAAGCTATTCTTATGCTTTCATCGCTTTCTTTTCGGCTTACTAACGATCTCACTCAATTTCTTTCATTTTTTTTTGTTCTCAACGCATTAAACGATCCAACTCATATTTCCCAATTCACTTATTTACTCCTTCTATCTAATTTTTGAAGAATTTCTTCCACATTCATAATATACACCTACTTAATTATATACGTGTTTCTAGATTATTATACGAAATAATGATGAAACTGTTAATTTTAACGTGTACATAAATTGTACGTCTTCGTTACATAGATTGTGTGACGTCCCTTAGGGGCTTTAGTTAGTAGATTGAATGTGTAAATATATACATACATATATATACATACTAATTTGATTTTACATGATGCTTCAAAAGTACAAAACAGCTTCATGTAAAACGGGGCATTTGATTAAAAATCACACGTCATATTTTTCTGTAGATGAAAGATTTGATTCCTTTTTTTTATTATTATTACTCACTAACTATATATATATATCAATTCCTTTTTTTCTTTAGTACTATATCCTGCATTTTTTATATACAATTCTCTTTTTCATCTTCATATATTTTTTATTAGCCCCTATATCACGACGAAACTCCATTTCTGCTTTCGAACTTTTATTACTTCGCTCTCTCAATGACAGAGTGTAAAATAATTGATAACAACGGAAATGGTGTTTACGACTATCAAAATATATATCCACTGTTTTATTCAAAACTGATGAAACATCTGTGTTCGTCCCGACCGATATGAATATTATCCATCGTATTATAAATATAAGCCTTTTTCGTAACGTCTATTGTGTAGTGAATCAAAATACTCCAAACGAATATATATACTTGTATATATCTATATATCTATATATCTATATATTGTATAAATATAAACCCTTTTTCATAACGTCTATTGTGTAGTGAATCCAAATATATTCTATTTCAAAGGAACATAATGAGGAAAAATTGTTCATGCACCACTTTTATCATCACGTGTCCGTGTAGTCCGGTGTTATGGATTTATGAACACCAGATTTTGTCTGCCGTCTATATTTTCATATATCTCTATATATTGTATTAAATTTCCTACATCCTGTGTATGCATACGCTTGCATTCGCGCTTTTTCGCTTTTTAATTAATTGTTTAACACACATGCGTAAAGTTATGCAACAAGAAGGTCAAATTTACGACTATGACTTTTTATTCAGTAGTATTTTTTTACGCATACCCTATTCTATATATAAAGAATTTTACGCATTTGTGCACTACCCTTATCGTTGGTGATTAACGATCCAGCTTATTAGTCATTCATGTCGCATGCTTTTCAGTTCTTCTCGTCCGAAAACTTTTTTAACATTTGTCAAAAACTAGCTTTATTATAAACGTAATGAACCTGTATTACGTATTTTACCGTAAAGTGTCAAACGACAGGAGCTGAATGAAAATTTTACAAAAATAGTTGATTGCAATTAAAGTTAACATGGCACATTGTATAATTATTTCCACGAGTTGATACGAAATTACTTTTTATAAATTTGTATATACTTCGATGAATTATCATGCTGCACCGTATAATGCATGCGCTTTTATATTGCTTTTGATTCCTTATATATATATAGAACTTTTCTACCGACGTTTCCTTTTAGTATATCTAATATTATATATATAGTAATACATCACTTTTTTTAATCGATGCAAATAAGAACGATTTTTTACATTTGAAGAAAAAAGAGCTAATTTTTAAACGAAACTGTGTTTAGACTGCCAGTAAGCATCGCATCATTCGCTAGAATTATTTTGACAAACCCACACGGGTGTACATGTAAATATAATACAAGCAATTGATATTTTGTATAAAAAAAAATAAAAAAAGCGAGAGGAGATGTGTAGATCAATGCGCTAATTTACATATCTACATAAATATATGTGCATAATTAGAAACTTTAATTTTTAATTTTGATACAACAAAGTATAAAATATAAAATAGTAAAGCACATAAAAAGTAAATTAAAATTAAAAAAATTTACATAACAAACAATTATATAAACTGCGTCTAGTATTCGTATACGTGATGTGTATGTGTATATGTTGTACAGAGGATAAGAAGGGCGGTGTCGACCGGAGCAGCACGGTCATTGCCAAAGAACCCGAAGGTAAAAAAAACTCGTCTACACCAACCAACAAAGTTTATTTTTGTTCGACTTCATTTTTATTCTCTCACTATACTAACAACTACTAACATCAAACTACACCGAATTTTTGTTTCTCACTCGATCAAAAAAAGAAAGAAAAAAAAATACGAATTTTCCGCACACTTGGGAATTAACGAAATTAACGACTTGCCGTATGATATATCCACCGCTTGTACGTATAACGAATTAACCCGAGCGAGCTTCTCGAAAGCCCCAAAAACCGAGTTCTAACCCTCCCCCGATTAACACTAGGTGTGACTCGTGCCTAATATCTTCGTTCGCGTGTGTATCTCGTTACCGCACCCCCTCGAAACAACGAATAAATCTTTATTAAAAAAAAAAAAAAAAAAAAAAAAATCTCAAACACACCTAAAATTATACGTGCACGCGCGCACGTATCGGTGAGCCCATTAGAGTGTATACGCGAAGGCGCTGCAGTCACGACAGTATTTCGGGATATGGTCCGAAATAGAGCGGCCGCCAAACTGAAATACACCTGGCCGGCAGCAGCAGTAGCAGCAGCAGCAGCCTCATCATCGTCATGAGAGAGAGACTTTGGTCCAGTATAGCAGTCGTTGCTCGCGTGCGAGATCGAAGATTATTTCGAGAGTATTAGGCTTTGAAGCCTTGCGGTGTCTTGCCATGTCTATGGCGCCGATACTGCCGGGCTCTTCGAAACAACAAGACAATGGTAGTTCTACTTAGCATCTATATACGTAACTACGTATCTATATATAAATGTGTATATACGCGCACACATATATACATATATACATATATAGATATATATGTATATGTATATGTATACATGTACGCGTTTCTGTCCCTCATCGCGACGTCATCGTCAGCTGATCTTGTTTATAACCGTCTCTCTTCCCGTTTGCTTGCACCATTAACCAGCACAGTGAAGTGTGGCGTATGTATAGTGTGACGGCCTGGGCGTGTGCTTTCCTCTTCTAAAAACAAAAAAAAAACAACAATTTCTACTCCTCGATACGAAGTACTCATTGAAATGTCTCGAAGTAGCATACGGCTCGCAGGGAACGCCGCCGAGCAGTCCTGCCGCGGCCGCTTCGGTCTTCTCAAGGGTGATAGGGGCGGCTCAAACCCAGAAGCAGACCCCCGGAAGTCCTCTCGGAATCGCCGCGGTTTTGTTGCAAGGCGCGCAAGGTAACATTTTTTTTCTCTCTCTCTCTCTCTCTCTCTCTCTCTCTCTCTCTTTTCCCGATCGCCACTGTAATCATACGGTGAATGAAATTTCGGTGTGGCTCGTTTTTTTCTGTTATTGAGTACACGAAGAGCTACACCGGTGTGTTTTATTCGGCGCCGTTTAGAAAACAGAGACGTCTCTTGTGCTGGTTGACATTTTCGGCGATTTTCGAGTGAAGCTTAAATATACTCTCAAATTTCTATTCGCTATTCTCGATTCTGTTTGTGTGTATCTCTCTTTCTATTTTCTTATTGATGCATGCGACGTTCGAGTTTCTAACTAACGATCGGTCGCTTTTGCGGTTGCGTCTCTTTTATACTAACCTCATGATTTTGGCTCTTTCCGAATTTTCCTGCGCGCTTTCCGAGCTCTCTATTGCGCGCAGTGTCGCGCGACCATTATTACTATATACATATACTATATAATCTCTCCAAAATCTTTCCCTTCGTCGACGAAGCGAGTCACGACTAAGCGTTATTTAAGACGAAATATTTATTGTATAATAAATATTATTTTAAATCGATATACACGACGTTTGAAAGACTACACTATTTCTGTAGTATGTACTTTACATAGGCAAGGAATAAAAGTATAGGTTACTCTATCTGGAAGAAAGCCAGCACGTAGCTCCTGCAATTGAGAACCGGTAAGCTGTGTGCAATCACCAAGTTTTTTCTTTTCTTTGTGTCGATTATCTCTAGTAACTCAGCATGAATTATATACACACACATATGTATATATATATATATATATATATATAAATATATATATTTCTACCGTTGATTAGACGAGCGTGTACAACGAGCGTACAATGCCGTCGGACGTGAATCATTGCTTCATTTTGTAAAATTGATATATTCCCTCAAAAGGAGAGGAAAGAGAAGATCCTTATTTACTGAAATCTACAGATACTTCAACTAGCAATAATATGTATAGTTCACCGTATGTAACACAGGCACACGTATCTATATAATCGACCTAATAACGCACCGCTATCGCCTATTAGTTTGTATACCACATTGCTTTAACTGCACAATAGACGAGAAGCTTCGCTTTGCCGTACACGTACTATGTATCTCTATCATCAATCCATGTGTCTCTCTGTCTGTCTCTCTCTCTCTCTCTCCCTCTCTCTGTACAAATATTTATACGATTCTCTATCATAGTACATGTATACATCTATATTATACTCTTTCATCTACTTACTCCTCCTTGCCCCCCTTTGTTCAACGATTAATCGTGTAAATAAGCGCATAAACACGTCGAACAAGGCTGTAGAGAGAGCGTCATCTGTAAAAGATATTCCAAGAAGAATGTGCGTATATAACGTGCCTCAACGCGCGGATTGAATATATCTATTTCAAAACTATTTGCTTTTCGCGCGAACGCAGATATTCAATCCGTGCCAGGCACAATAAAGGCGCACGCGAGAAGGAGAAGCTAATTAAAAAAAAAAAAAGAAAAACAGAAAAGAAAAGAAAAAGCGTATCGCACACGTTGACGAGGAGAGTGAAAAAAAGCACCTCGAGAAGATGAGGGAGAAAGAAAGGCAAAAAAAAAGTACACTACGCCCAATTGGTATGAATTGCATGTGATTTAGCTGCGGGTAGCGGGAGCGGCAGCAGTTCCAGCACGAGCAGCAGTAGTAACAGCCAGAACAGCCAGAGCGGAACATCGCCAATCTACCTCAACCCGGCCTCGATAGCTACGATCAACGGCCTACAGTCATCCAGACGCCAGAGCTCAGCGAGTACCGGTCGGTAACCACGCTAACCCCCTTCTTGTCCTTATATTCTCTCCTCTATGTGTATCTACTGAAAAACAACTTTTTTTTTTCTGTTCTTCGATTCTATCGACGATCCGCGACACTGTGCTCTCTGCAAATCTATCTCTATATCTCTCTTTCTCCTCTTGTTCACTATATATATATATATATATATATATATATATATATATATATATATATACGTGCCATTGTTTATACCCCGTGAATATTTGTATTTTAATAGCATGTGTCCATGTGACGTCAGTGTCTCGCATAGATAATGCGTGTGTTCACGATGACTATTTATTATTACTATACATATATATATATATATGTATATACACCGCTGAGCTCGTTTGCGGCCAACGATTTTGCAATATCTCTTTAAGACGGCAATAGAGCCGATTCACGCACGTCAAACGAGCTGAACGGATATTTGGCTTTTTCGAGATACGTGGGAAATGGACGATCGCGAGGTTGGAAAATTGAGCGCTAGTAGATACGATCCGGGTATGGTCAGACGCGTGCGTCCACTTCTCACTTTCTCTTATGTACCATTTTCTTATTATATATATATATACGTACTGCATGACTTTTTTTTCTGACACGTGTGTTATTTGCGCTTATACGTTGCATGTGCGTCCGCAATTGCCAATGTGTCTCTCTCTCTATCTATCTCTCCCGCACCACCACAACCACCATCACTGGCTACTACCAAAAACCAACGTCGCTCTACTGAACCAACAACCACCGACTTACCGCATCGCACGTACGTTTGTGAATGCCAAAAAAAAAAAACAAATGCAAAAACGAAAAAACCAAAAACCTCCTGTGTGTGCTGTGAATTCAGAGCCCGAAGGACCTCGACAGACACCTGGAGGTTACATACAGCTGGGCTACGAGTTGGAAGACGGTAAGAAAGCCGCCACTAAGAAGGTAATTGCCCATAAGAAGGCGGCCAACGAGACCGACGACGGCGCTTATTGCTGTAGACGATGTAGCTTGTCCTAACTTGATGTATATGTACATATACATACCTCGTCGATTGTTCGGATGAATCGCGTGTTTCTCCCGTTTTTTCTTTTTTTTTTTACTTCTTTGATCTTTTTATTTTAATGACGAAGAGGCTATATACTATAAGGTTATCCGTTTTTTTCCATTGCAACTAACGTATTAAATACAGGTAGAGGGATGTTGTCGCAATCCCCCCTCCCGTCAGTGGGAGAAAAGACTTATAGCTCTTACTCTCTTGAAACTTTGCTGAAGTCGTTAGAAAGTAAGGCAGACAAAGTGCCGGCCGAGATATTCATGAACTTGCGAGTAAACGTTATTTCCAACGTTAAAGAAAAGAAGAAGTGTCTCGTTTCTTTTTTTTCGATCTTCTCTCTACTTTCAATTCTCTCCTATAACTGAGACATATATATCCAACCTATTTATATATATATATATATATAAATCTCGTGCGCGTTTTCAGTCGGAATGTTTATATCTCGAGAAATACACATGTGCATCTGTATCGCGAAAGAAAAATTACTAAAATTACTTTAGACGAAAACACGCTATTAAGAATATATATTTATTATACACTATTATACTGTATAAGGATTAATTATAATAGAATGAAATGCCGACAATTGAAAAACTTCAATATAACTTGTACAATATTTGACAATCCAATTATTGTATGTTAGAGATATTCGCACTTGTACATATAGATCTTAGATATGTATTAATCATGTGTAGATATAACTCTCTACCCCGTCGATTTTGTTGTATATCCATACGTTTATCAAATTGTGCCTTACAGACTTTGAACAATAAAACTACTGAAATTTCAACGAAGACATGTTGATGCGTTATCTCCTCTTGCCGCGCTTTAAATACACTGCGCATATCCAACGTAGACGTATAATCGATCTAACATACATATACATATACATATACATATATATATATATATGTAAATCCAATTTTGCAAAATATAAATATAAATCTACAACGATGCAAGTGGATCGCACGTTATTTCTCGCGAGCTTGCTTGCTTATTTGGGCTAGATTAGGACGCAATATAAGGCCGGACATGTACGAAAAGCCAAAAGACGTATATCGCACAAGGTTTCTCTCCAAGATTCTGAGATCGATAAACGAATATATATATATATAAATGTTCATAGTATAGGCACGAATTACACCTTTTCAAAGTAAACTTCAACGAAGCTCGCTCGTCCGTTACGGGTTAATTTCGTTTCTTTGTAAACACGCGAATGCATACATCGTATGTAGCTTCAATCGCCAGAAAAGAGAAAATTTAGCGAAATAAAGTCGGTGATAAATCGAATCATAAAAAAAATTGTCGATCAAATTTAGTCGTGCGAATACGCACCAAGTGAAAATCACTTTGATGGACATAACACCGCACCCTTCTCTACGCAGAGGCTCCGACCTTGTTAAGTGAATTTTCTCCGTTTTTTTACGCTATCGGCTCAGAAAATTAAATCATTGGTCTTCCACGTATACAAAATTTCGTTTCTCGCGACACGCGCATACACAAAACACAATTACACTAAAAATACATGCATACGCTCACACACACACACACACACATACATATACGCAAATGTGTTTGTGTTCGTTTTTCTTTGGTTCAAACGTCCGGCCGGGACGTTTGTAAAGAAGTAATAATATTGCTTGTAGACATACGAATCGTCTGTCCTATCAAGACCTGCAGTCAACTCTCAACGAACTCGCAGTGCTCAGGTAAATTACGCTAAAAAAAAAACAAAAAACGTAGTCTAGATAAACACGATCACACATTGAACTAACAGATCGAGAACATATTTTACCGCAGAGTAGGTTTCAATTATTACGATAGCTTTGATTTTTTGTCATTATTCTTTATTATTGCCATTATTACCGACATAGTCTTGGCTATGAATGCACCTACGTTAATGTCCTTGAAACACGAAGATTATCCATATACACGATAAATAAGGAGAACAATTTTTTTTTCGGTTACCTTCTAATGATGTAAAGCTTATATTTGACTTGTGATACTATATATATACATAATTCCTTATTTTAACATACATCTATATATAAGAGCACAACGATTGTACATTTTGCATTATCTATTCGTCAATCGTACTAAAATCCTTTACAGAGTGCATTCTCTTTATTTTCTTTATATTTAACGATAGAATGTACAATATAAATAAAACAATAAATTTCCTGCAATATCCAGATACCAATAAAAAAATCGTTCAGACTGTACATGCTAACCTTTTCGGAAAGAGATAAAAAAAAAGTAAATATAAGTACACGACAAAAGAATGTCATGCAACGAGGTTGAAAAAAAATGTAAAAGAAAAAGAGATTACTTTTAACGAGCGACTTGTCGTTCGAGTAATTTGCATATCACTGGCCAGTTCAAACTTTGACTTTTCAGTAGACTTATGAATAAAATAGATTACACGTTATTAGTGGTAGATACAGTGGTGGTCAAATTGAAAAAAATAAATAACAGAACGACGCTTCGAGTTTCAAATGGTTAGCGTATAGAAAGTGAAACTTGCGTTCTCGAACAAAAGCAAACCAACGAGGATCCGACGCTAGAGGGCGCAGTTTGTGTTGTGAGAAAACTATGAAGGAGAAATGTATAGAAGGGAATTTCCTTATCAACGATCGTGGACGAACTGTTAAAGTAGTTACGAAATGGGGAAGGGAAAGGGGATTATATTATCACGCTGTATTATTCCACCTCTTCGAAAAGCACAAAATTTCTCTATTGTTCTCCAATGTACATATAGATGAGTTCTGCAAGTAGATTATCCTCTCACATCTTTAGTAGTCACAGAAACTTCCTTCGTCCACGATCTCTCACTTTCTGTCTTGTAATCTATCGTTTGTACCGTAAACTTGCAACGTATTAACGTCTTCAATTGAGCAAGTAAATAAATAAATAAAAGGCTTAGAAAGGACAATACGTGCACATCAGAAACAGAGTATAAGTAGCAGCACCAATACGTAGGCCATGTTTAGAGAGCAATCAAACAGTTAACGATATAATATGTCGTTCAAGAATATTCTATATAAGTATGATCTAAGAAAGACCGAAAGTTCGTAGATCTTGTCGTTATAAATAAATCATATATATATATATATGTATATGTGTATATATATTTATATATATGAGAGTTTCGTGCATGTGACTGTTGTGCTGTACATTGTTTCGGAGAGAGCCCGACGACGAGATCGTGGAATGGCCCGAAACTCATACTGATTCTCTCGTGTTAACGATTACAGCTCGGCGCCAGGAAATCATCAAGATGACTGAGCAGCTCATCGAGAGTATCAACAGCGGAGATTTCGAGGCGTACACGTGAGTCTCATTATTCGGATATACATATATTTATTATATACTCAAATCGTCATATACGATTAACCAGTCATTTGTTTATTGCAAAACAAAAAATCAAGAGGAGATGAAATAATTTTTATTGGTGATATTTCAGGAAAATCTGCGATCCCCACCTGACCGCGTTCGAACCGGAGGCTCTAGGTAATTTAGTCGAGGGAATGGAATTTCACAAATTTTACTTTGATAATGGTAATTATATCTTTCTTTGCATCGTACACTAACGCCGCAACAGCTCGCACCTTGCAAATGTGAATGTGCTTCTATTACATTGAAATAAACAGCTTACAGCACTGCCTATGAACAATTACCAAACCTACACCCAATGTATATATATATACATTTATACATAATAACCAGATCCACATCCAATTTACCCCGATTTTTATTTGCGCAGGCTTCTTATTTTTTACGAATTTGTGTACGTATTACTTTTCGATTTGTCTCTCATATCAAAACATTTTTATATCAACCAAGCGCAACAGAGCTCAGTTTCCTGTCGGATTCGTCGAGAGATTAAAATATACGTACTAGTACGTCAATCGACGATGACAAGGGCAATAAAATGAAGCTTTCGAGCTATAAATTTGTTTTTTCTCGCTTTATCTTTCTCTCTATCTCTATCTCTCTCTCTCTCTCTCTCTCTCTCTCTCTCTCTCTCTCTCGCTCGCTCTTTCGGCAATTTCCTTCGGCTGAAGCGTAGAAAGAGAGAACTGCATGGATAAAAATGAATCGCCGCGACTGCGTATACTTCAATAAACTTTCTTCATAAATCTACTTCTTAATGACTTTTTCTATCCATCTCTGCATTTCTCTTCTTTTTCTCATATCTCAATTAGTTCTGTCCATAGATTTTCCCCGCTTCCAAATGACTACTTTTTATTCACTTCACTTTGTTACAAATGCTATATATACTCTATTCCATATTTAATGCATTGCATTTCACGCGTGCGTGTGAATTTCTGTAAAAATGGCAAAGTTTAAGGGAATGTCGGAGTTATCCGATTTGAAATTTTATTCTTAATTGTTCGTGTGTGAATCAAAAAGAATAATAGGCTAATTGCACTGAAAAATATTTATGATAATGGTCGAAGGAAAATTGTTGATTCTTAATTAAGGAAATCCGAAATTCAACCTTTAACGACTTCGAATTTTGTCCAGGAAACTATTTGAAACTCAATGAATACAAAGACTAATAAAAAAGCAAAACATATCTAGCAAAACATCTTTCACTTGGACCCATCTATCAATGTACAAAGTTTCGAATGAAAATACTTACGCATTGAAATGAAATTCCGAATCAGCTGTACTGATTTTCGTTCCAATTCCGAGTTGAGTTATGAATGCACTTAATTGAAATAAATAAACAAAAAAGAAAAAAATTCCTTGCCGAGTGAGAGAAACCAATTACTGTATTAACATAAAATGAAATGTACATCACATCGCTAATTAGAAACTTTGGCTACGACATCCCCTCAAATAAACTATACTTTGAACGGGAAAAAAGTGCTTATACACTGGTGACTTGTGGGAATATACTATTTATCAAGGCGTATGTTTATCAAAATTAGTACTCGGAAAGAACTGCAAGGCCGTTAACACAACGATTCTGAATCCCCACGTCCACCTGCTCGGCGAGGACGCCGCCTGCATCGCATACGTCAGACTCACCCAGTATATGGACAAGTACGTATCGAGTGTATTGTATGCGTGTGTTTCTATTAGGTGCGAATGCCGATTCGGAGAAAGTCGACAGTTATCATACATCAGTTCAATCGGTTCTCTTTCTATAGTTATCGAAAAAAAACTCATGATATTCCAGTTACGTGTATTTATAATACAAGAGAGAACAAACTGCGGTTGCGATACGTAGAACGAAAATGTCAGAAGTATGTATTGTGACGATGGATCAATTGGTAGAGTGTTGGGCTAGTGTCCAGTGCTTTCTAGGTTCAAGCCCGATCCTCAGCAATGTCGGGAGAAACTTCTTTGTTTGCGTAAGTGCTTAGCATCAAAGCTCCAGTGGTTTCGAATTATATTGACTCGATGAATTGCAGGTCCTTCTCCCTATTGCTTACACGAGTTACTTGAAAAAATGAGCTCATTCTATTTAAAGGGGTAAGACACCTTCGAATAGCAAATGACTAAATTAAAAATGTTACATATTTATAACATTGTAATCATAATTTACACTCATTCTAATGATAGAAGACAGTTTTACCTTGAATTTGAAAGGTCTTGCTCTTCTATAAGTACCTTCGATTGCTAGTTACAATAAAAACTAGAACATTCACTCAAACAACGGATAGATGTAGGGACTTTGAATTGAATGATTAGAAGAAATTTTTGACATTCTAAAATATGTCAATTTTTTTGAATTGGTTAATATCCCAGTTTTTTAGTTTTCATAATTTTTCTGTACGTTTAATTCTAAACGTACAGAACATTCACATTGAATGGACTGTAACAAAGAGATTAACTAGCAATTTTGAGCTCAATCCATCCATCGGTTGACTTTCTATCCTACGCTGAGTGAATTTTCAACTTTCTATTGTAACTAGCTATCGAAGGGTCTTATAGAAGAAGAGATAGACATTGCAAATTCAAGGTAAAACTATCTTCTCTAATTAAAATACCTGTATATCATAACTGCATTGTTATAAATATTTTAAATTTTTAATTTAACAATTTGCATTTCAAATGTGTCTCTTGTCTCCTTATGGGATAAGGCGCCTTTAAAGTGATGATTTCAAAAATTAGAATTTCAAATATATTCGATAAGGTAATCGTAATTAACATTTATTTCAGTGTTAGGAAATAAACACTCGTCGACAAAATAAACGCAACACCTAATTCCGACTAAAATCTGCCGCAGCTTTAAAGATCGATATCTCGGGTAAAAATCGTAAGGGGTAAATTTTTTTTAAATTAGAGAATGACGTGTGCCTACCTAAAAATGGTGGAGCTCGGATTTGGATTTGACGCCACCCTTATTTATGTGACCATGAAATTCAAGGTCACTTTTTAAGCTCGAAAATTGTAATCTTTCAAAATGCTTCTGAGCGTGATTGATTTTTTTTTAAATTTTGATACATGAATCTTCAAGTACATGTATATTTCGCTTTAATTTAAACAAATCGGGTTTGCTACGATTTTTTTACGATTTTAAAACTTTACAAAAACGCGGATTTTCATGAAAAAATTGGATAATTTCGATTCACCCTACAAAATCGAGTTCCGCCATCTAAAAGTAAAGACTTCAACATTTGATTTAAAAAAAATTGACCCTCTCACGATATTTTTTACCTTAGATACTGGCCTTTGAAGTTGAGAGATGCTACAAGAAATGTTTTTAAATGAATTATCGATTATCGAACCAATTATTTATAAAATCCGAATATTATAGTATCCATTGTTTTAAGTACAATACGCAGTCACTGTCGTCATTTCCGTTTAATCAATTTAGTATACTGACCAGACCAAATCAATGGATGGTAAATTATTTAAAATTCTATGTTTAATATTAGCTGTCATTCTGAATTGAATACAGGTATTTTAAATAAAAGCATATAAGTTTAAAAATAGCTGAATTGATCAGTCATTAAGTTTAAAATCCCTTGCCTGTGCTTCGAATGACAGGTATTTAAAACGTCCTCGCTAAATTGTAAAGATTATTTAATCCATTGGTTCAACTGGACAGTATCAGAATTGATGAACTAGTCGACGTCAAGCACTTGGGAAAAGATTGGAATAAAAGCTCGATCTAAGTTAAAACAAAGATAAGAGACGGATGCTTTTATAGCAAATAATTAATAGAATCGTTCGTTAGGCTGTAGTCACGTTATCAATTTCCTGCTCTTTAAAAACAATAACAAACATCGATAAATAATAAACGTTAAAATATCGTTAACACAATTGACACAATTGTTTTCAGGCAAGGCGTGGCACACACCCAGCAGAGCGAGGAGAGCCGTGTCTGGCACAAGAAGGACAACAAGTGGCAGAACGTGCACTACCATCGGAGCGCGGTGACGGGCCCCTCGCCCTTCTCCTTCAACAAGTAAGGTGTGCTTAAGCGACCCGGCGAATTTCACCGTCAACTCGACAACAACAACAGCAGCAACAGCAGCAGCAGCAGCAGCAGCAGCAGCAGCAATGGCGACGGCGGTACCAACGCCCGCAGCAACAAGCGCCAGAAAACCAAGATCTAAGACCGATCCGACAGTTACAACACACTTACACGTACCAAAACACGTTGTTGTCCCACTGATGATGATTATTTCGGCGATGATTTTCACGATGATGATCAAGGCGAGGAGAGATAGCGATGAGAGAAACGCGTAACAGCAGCTAAGCAGCTATACGCACGAGACGACGAAGCAGAATCACGTTTACGGCTCTTATATTTCTTAGCTAGAGAGTAACAAATTCGTAGAACTGAATGATTTCGAGAAAAGAGTCGCTCAGTGATCTTCGGCCAGTTCGAGCCTTCAAATCGACCAACGTGCCGCCCACATAGCCGCGTTCAATCTCTCGACCGATGATGAGCAAAAAATTTCAACTAAAATTTTAAAAATAAACAAATAATTAAATAAATAACGAGAGAGCACACGTACACACACAATCACTCAGGGGTCTCTTCGTCCCTACCCGAGATCCTCGGATCAACAAGACTGCTATCGAAACGATATGGGCCAGCATTTCAGTGTCTACTTAAGTATACATAGAGAGAGAGAGAGAGATAAAGAAAATAAATACAAGAGGCAGGATCGCAAGACAGATCAACAGAGGGAGATCAACGAAGTTGCCATGGTGCGCATGATGTGTGTGTGTATATATATATACACACATACACACACACACACCCACACATTTATACATTGAATCCTGGAGCTTGTTGAGGTGACGCGGTGAAAATTGGAGGGACTCGAGGGAAGAAAAGACAAAACGAGGAAGAAATGGCCAGGAGGGGTCGATTATCAAGAGAACGAGACACAAAAAGAAAGTATTAAAAACACGCCCGAGGCGAATGAAAATTATCAGCGGTGGAAATGATCGTCGCTATACATATTGCTGAGGATTATATAAACAAGCGAAAGAAAGAGAGAGAAAGAGAGAGAGAGAGTTACACATTACACTTATTTAGATAAAGAAGAGACTCCGATCGGACCAAGCGTCAGCGTTCCTCAAAACTATTCTGCAGCTGTACACTGACAGTCAAATGCGTACAACACACATACACACACAGACACACAATTCGATAGGTGATGCACTCGATTCGCGCAAGCGCACGACTTACAATCGCTCCAACGCTCTATTATCGTATATATATATATATCTCCGTTTAATCAACAGAGACAAACGTACACAGTTACGCGGAAGCGAGTACAGAACAAATAAGCTATTAATCTCTGGAGTATATATTATATACCGCGCGAACGTCCGCTAAAAGAGAGAGAGAGAGAGCGAGAGATATAGGAAAAAGATTTCACAAACCAAAGCGTAACCAAAAAAAAATATAAAGGATATTAATTAAAGCAAAATGGAAAAACACGCAAAAAATAAGAAAAAATTGCAAAAATTGAGCTGTGTGTTGTCCTGCTGTGTAAGTATGCGTGTCCGTGTGTTTATTATCTATACATATTATAAATATAAATAATTATATGAATAAAAACAAAAAAATCCCATATACCTCTCGAACGTTTCTCGTCAGCGCATCGGGCTTTATCACGAGCTTCACTATAAGCGGATATTCTTTTTCTATCTTTTTAGAATCGTCGACGAAGTGTGTGTGTGTAAAATCCAGAACAAAATCCAAAATCGTCTATAGAGTATGCAAGTACATGTGTATATATATATATATATATATATATATATATATATATATATATATATATATATAACGCATATAAACGATTGTAAAGTACATATACGTGTAGATCACGGCTAAGAGTCGTCCGCGTTAAATCGCGAAAGAGACTAAGCGAGGCTGCAAACGAACATATTGTTATGAAAAAAAAAAAAAAAAATGTTTTAACTACTCGGGCGTGGAATCTTTCCGTGAGAGATCGAAGCGCATTTTACTAACACAAAGTGCAGTTTTTTTTCTTTCCGATATTGTAATATCGACGACTAATTATATACACACCTGACAGACACACACACACACTCACACACACTTATTGCTGAAAATTTTCCCGACTCGTTAACATTTCGTCAGTTTCAAATATATTATACATATACATATATAAATATATAAATGAGATTAAAAAGAAAGCTATACTATCGCTTTTCGATGAAATATATAAAAAGTATAACAATGGCGAAGTTCCGGACAGACGGATGCAGCGGACGCGTTGGCGATATGGGCAGGTCGAAGGATCGGTGAAAACAATGAAGCAGCCTGATGATAATGAACTGTACAGGATACAAAAAAAACTTTTAAATCTTCCACGAATCGTTTCTTTCGTATTTAAAAAAGAAAAAATAAGTCATTTCTATATATATATATATATATATATATATATATATATATAGTGCGTATAATTAATAAACGTGAAGGCACACCCTGTAATGTATCGTTTGCGTTGTTACTCTATATATAGCATCCCGTACTCTCGTACTAACTGGGGGATAAATATCAGAAGCAAAAGAGAGAGAGAGAGAGAGAGAGAGAACTTTCGCGACTTCGGAGAGAGAAACTCACTCGCGCACGCATATGCACACGAGTTGATCTACAAATATTATACAACGTGCAGGGTCGTCGCGAGAAGGAGAGATTTTTAAAAAGAAAAAAAATTATACTAATGTAATACCGATCACTTTCACCCTTTCACGCGCATGTATATGTACATACATATGTTCGAGTGTGAAGAAACGTAAGCAGAGACAAATTTTTTTCATAACTAAGTAAACACGAGTTTAAAAGTGCATGATACTGATGATAATGCTGATGATAATGATGTGAGCGAGAAAAAAAAAGAGTGAATGGCGCGCACGTATGCTGCGAGGGGGTAGCCGATACAGAGATCCGATGAACCGATTTAAAAAATCGTCTCTGTAAACGAACGAAGGAATCGGTACGGTCAAAACAAAAAGAAACGAAACCGCGACTAGGAAAAAGTCTATTCCGAGAATAATCCGCGCTCTCTGTCGTATCTCTCTTTATATAATAAATGTTATATAAATACATACATATGAATTTAATTAAACGATGAAAAGAAAAAAAACACAAAACTAGCGTGTGGGAGTCAGCAACGAAGCTTGCCGCGATACGATATACATGTAACGGAGGTTGGTCGTTCGTCATCGAGAGAGAAAAAAAACGTTTTCAGCGAAAATTTAAAAAAAGACAAAAAAAATAAGAATTTGAAAGAACAAACGAAGAAATGAAAATTACGGGAGTGCAGCAGCAGCAAACAAAAAAAATATGAGAGAAAAGAGTGGAGGAGGCATTAAGTGATTAAGATTGAATTTTTATCGAATTTAAGTCACTACGATATGAATCTTTCTACACGTTCGTACATCCTTTACTATAGTGTGTAAAACTAAGTATAAATGAAAAAAACTCTCCATCTAAATAAGAGAAAGATTTAAAGGAACATTTTTCGCCATCGTATATATATATTATATATAAATATATAAATATATACATATTAATAAAGAAAGAAAAAAAGAACTACGAAAAGGTATGATTTAATATATTGCAAGAATGAATAAAGTACTATATAAATATAAATAATAAATATATATATATATACACACATATATATATATATATATATAAAATATATAAATATAAATATTATTAAGGTAAAATTACAAGTTATATATGAATATAGTTATTTCTACTATTCTGTAATTCGTCGCTTCTACGTGTGATTGTTGTATAAAGTATTTGCCATTAATTTCCTTCTCAGACTTATTATACGCGTTATACGATTATATTGCCATTATTATTATCATATTATATACTGTTATTCTCTGTCATCGTCATTGACATTGCAATTTTACTATTACCGCCAGCAGCACTGCGCTATATCATTACCGAATTATCGACTATTGATTAAACCGTTCTATGTATCGATCGACGAATCATCAAAGCAAAGACGAAGATGCACAGCCCACAACAAGAAAATATCGAAATCAACCAAAGCATCCTCTAAAGCCACCGATGCTCTATATTCATTACAATTACACCCAAGAGCGAACAGAAAAACAAAAAGAAAGAAAAAGAAAAAAAAGAAAAATTCAGATGGACTGCGTAATGTGATTGTTGCATAATTCGTATTGTGTGCGATATTTCGTTTCCCTTACACGAGAATCCCAATCGATCGCTATCGAAAGGAAAAAAACGCTCTTCGATAGACGCCGGAACTCCCGCGCTGCCGTATCTTTGTCGCCGCAATCCTCCGCGTTAAAATGACGAAAATGAAAAAAATGAAAAATCAATACCTATAACGAAGGATGTGGGAAAAAATATGCGTACGCGAGGCGCGATAACGCGGCGCCGAGCTAAGGAGAGAGGAAAACTGAAAGGAAGAAGAAGAAGAAAAAAAAAGTAAAAGTAAATGGCGCGAGGTTTACAACGCGGTGTGCGCGCGGTGTGTAGACGCGATAAAAGCGAAGCTGGTCATGCTTAAAGTTGTTTCTTCTTGTTATACAGAAAAGAATTTACTACCGCGAGTCGTCGATGCCTGACCGAGTCAAGCTCCCGGCTGAAAGTCTATATCCATGTACATAATAAGCTTCGCAAACGCTTGAGACCGGCAACGTTCTATTATAGTTGGGAGCTTGCATGAACTTTTTATGTTCCTATAATTGTGTATTCGATCGATTCCATTCTTTTTTTTATTATTATTATTATTATTATTATTATCATTATTATCATTATTATCATTATTATTATTATTATTACTATAATTATTATTATTATTATTATTATTATTATTATTATTATTAATATTATTACCGTTGTTGTTGTTGATAATGTTATTATTCAAAGCGCGCATACTCGTTACATAAACGACCTGAAATTCAACTTTGTGCTTCTGACGATAATGAGATTATATAAAGGACTTTTTATTTCATCATTCCTATATATACCATCCACCCGTTTATATATTTGCGAAGATTCATGCAAGTTTTCAATTCGATCTTGAAACTTTTCTCTCACACTCTATATGCAGAAAATAAAAAAAAAATACGAGAGTCGACTGATGTACTCCTGTTTCTTCTCAAACCTTCGCTCCCCTATATGTATAACATTATGATTCTCTGTATCATGTACCGAGATGTGCGCTCACGTAATACGAATAATAATACATATAGTCTGTCGAATTTTATCCTTCGTCTTGAATATGCGATTGTGTCGTTGTCCTGAATTTTAATGTCGTAGTCGTTAAGTTTTCATGTGTCTATTAGCGGAGAGAAAAGCGAGGTGGAAAGAAAGGAGCAACATATATATGTATACATATGTATACATATATATGTGAGTAAACTTTCAGCGAGGCAGAGCTTGAATGATCTTCGATCGTCGACAAGATTGAGATATTTAATACTATGGGTGTGTGCCACTTGTTGACTCAGGGCTTTACTGTAGACCTGTCGCGTCTTCGTGAAAAAAATAATACAAATAATAATAATAAAAAAAATCTACACGAAATTATACTTAAAACAAATTTAACCTCTTAACGAACGTAATACGAAATACCAAAAAAGACATTAGAAAAAAAATACAAGAAAAAACTTGAATAAATCAAATAATTATTGTCAAATTTTAAAATAAATATTTCATGTACTCAGATACCTAAAAACATCATACAATTACAATAGTCTTTCATTATTATTGTTATATATAAACAAAGCTGTCCTTTTATATATATACATATTGTAGAACAACTTTGCAATAAAGTTCTGAAAACAGTTAAAAGATAAAAAAAGAAACCTTCCAAACTTGCGAACCTTTTTAAAAACTCTTCTTTTTATTACTTTTTCTACGTATATGTATTATTGAAATTTTATTTTTATCTCGTTATGTGTATATATGTACATGTATATGTATATCGTATATGTATACGTATATATGTGTATATATGTATATACGACTAATATACGTTAAGCGGTTAAAGCGAAATATTTTACGCTTGAAAGAATGTTTAAAGCAACAACAAGAACAAAACAAGTATAAAACTGAATAGAAATTCGACGAATAACTTATTACGCGTATTTGCTCTGAAAAATCGGGCATCGAGAGGCTACGAAGGCAAAGAATAAAAGATAAGCCAGAATTGGACAGAAGGCATCAACGAGTCGAATTAAAAGTTCATTTTCAACTTCGACATCGACGAGCTCTCGTTCTACACTCAGTGTTTGGCCTAAAACTATAGTTTTTATCGTTGATTTAAATACTGTTATGTACAACTGTATTGCAGCGTTAGAAGCGTTTCCGTTGTTTTTAATAAACAGTTATACAAAGACCAGTTCCACGAATTTGTTTATGAAAATGATAAAGAAAAATTATTCGAATTCAATTTTAGAAATATATATCAAAATAAAGAATTCAATGTTATATTCATCATTCGACGCATTATTACGTATATTGCAGACTTTTACGCGCGATAACGCTTATAAAAGAAATTGAGCTTATATATGAAAATAAAATAAAACTAATGAATCTTCAAAGTATACTAAAGCAGATTTTTCACCTAACTGTATTCGTTCACGAGACTATCCCCGTAGCATTTCAGCTATATATATATATATATACATATACATATATATATACGTATTTCAGTGCATATTTTGAATATTCGAAAGAATATAGAAAGTAACGAAGACTAGTGACAGAGACAAAGATATAAAGAGCAAATTTTTCATCCCGTCGTTGATTGCGATTTTTACTTGCTTCGAAAATCTTGTCAACCTATAAAAAAAAGATAAATAAACTTTCTCAATAAAGCGTTATGATAATAGAGTTCATTCATACATGCGTTTCGATATTTTTACATGTTTCTACGGAACATTTCTCAATAAGGATTATAAGGCTATATATCTCTGCGTCCCGGAGATACTTTCTATGGTTGTATTATTGAAAAAAGAGAGAATCACTTTAAAAAGTGGGACACATAAATGTTATACAGGTCTCCGGAGCGCACGATAAATCCGGTTATATATATATATATATTTATATATATGATCTGCGTTGTCACACTCTCGTTATATAGAATAATTGAATTTTTTGTATAGACAGATAATTTAAACTTTGATTATAAACTCAAATTAAAAAAAAAGAAAGATTTATAGCTCGCCCGACACGCGCAACCGTTCCTTTGTGACTACACTTTTTTTCATTTTTATATACGTATAAGCAATCGTTACATTTATAATCGGTATATATAAAAATATCGCGGGTCTTGAATTAGCCCCTGTATACTCTTACGCGTAGACACTTAAGCGTTATACGATATATTATACTCTCATTTAACGTTATTATACTCCTCGACACTTGTTAATATAATTTTATTTGCCTTTAATTTTTTCGGTTACATTATTATTACCGCATTACAGTTATATTACAGTTATATATATATATGCATTACACATGTCGAGGATACAAAGAGTTGGGAGTATGACAACAGAGAAGAGGATTTTATTGTTGACTGTGTATAGCTCGTTGTTTTTACATCGTACAATTTATATTACGAACGATATATACATAAACGAACATATACTTGATGTATATATGATATATGTCAAGCTCACGAGACACTTTATTCGCAGATATATGTACAAACATAGAAGCGTCCGTGGCGTTGAGGGCTATTTTTTTAGCGAGAGTTTCGGCACAAGAACAAGAAGTACATGCATTGAATTGCGTGCAAAAATCAAGATATCAATGATCCCATTATATGTACAATGTAACACACGCTCTATATACACCAACCAGGCTATGTTGTACCGCGAAATTCAAAAGCGCAAGTAAAAAAAAAAACTCGATCTCTAATATACGTTCGTACGATTGTTGCACTTGAATAAACAAAACAAAAAAATTAATGACTAAGATATACACACGTCAGGAAATGCACGCGCGGCTTGCCTCGATATTTTCCCTAATAAAAAAAAACTCGAGCTATATAATCGAGCGCTGTTTGTGTTTCGCTATAAATTGTCTTTCGAGATGTGTGTGTATGTGTGGGGGGGGGGGGGAGGTGGGTGTATGTGCGTATGAAAAAAAAGAGCGAAATAAACAGTCAAAACATTTGCGTAAGGTATATTTCGATTTGTGGATTTGCGCGTGAATGAGGACGGGCGCGTATGAGTTACCGCGAAAGAGAAGAATATAAAAGGGAAATGCCAACTAAATTATGAAAAAAAAAAAATCTCTCTCGTCGGTATTCAATATAAAAACTATTAATTATTACAAACATTATAAATTTACGATAACAATAACAATTGATTACAATTTTGTCCTAATGTTCGAGAAATAAAAAATAAATCTCCGTAAAATGCAGTGGTCTTTATTATTGCTTTATTGAAAATTCTACCGTATTTTTGGGCTTTTCTGTTCTGTTTTTTTGTTGTTGTTTTTTCATTTCTGAGTTTATCGAAGAACAGCGCCCAAAAGTGAATCGGTAAGTTATCATTTTAAATTTAAAAATTATAAGTATAAGGTTATACGTATAAGGTAACAACAATTCACAACTATATTTATCGATTTATTTGAATCTATTTGGCGTTAAATTGAAATTACAAATAAAGCTTTGATTACGAATTTTTGAGGCGTTAAGTACGATTTTTTTAAATAAGAATGCAAATACCTCATTAAAAATGATTCATTTGTGGGGTAGTTCACAAATACATTGAAGAAAATATTGTTAGAATAAACAATAATTTCTTTGATTCTAACACTTGATTTGGTCAGATGGTCCATGAAAATATTTGCCTGAATCAATAAACATGGTATTTATTTGAATAAAATATTTTTTAAAAAGATAAGAGAAATGAATATGCATCTATATCGCATAAACACTCTGGTTATTAAATAAATATTTATCGAAAAGAAAAAATTATTATATTTCAAAGAATGATTGACTAAATTACATTTAAAGTTGTACATAGTATAAAAACATTTAAATAAATAATTGATATGTACATTCGGTACATTTTTTATTTGATTACAATTAATTTCGTGTTAATAATGATAATTATAGTTTTTTAATAATGAAATTTTAATATATACATATCAAGCTTTTTCAGTCTTCGATTGAAAATTTTAAACCACCCGCTACTTTCTAATAACGCGTGCGCAATGGAAGAGCCCGTTCTTAAAATCCTTCTTTTATGCTAAGTCCAATAATACTACAATCAAATTGGTATTAAACGAAAAGCATTTGGCTCTTATATTAAATTCGTAAGTTACTTTCTCGTTGTCGCATACGCGTATTCCAAAAGACATCAGCAGTCGTACATCGAACTACCTATTCTACGTAGAGTCTACATTGTGGACAACGTACACGACAGTCGACAGATGTCTACCGGCTTGAAAATAAGTCAGTTCGAAGTTAGACCATCTAAGCGCGTATTGATTTTTGCTTTTAGATTTTTTATACGTTTATAGAATGCAGTCTGCGTCCCAATCTATAATCTATTACGTCTAGTACACCGGCTCTGGTAATAATAATTTCGCTATTACCGAAGAAATTATTTAAGCAGAAATAATGCCGCCAACTATCAAAAACGGACCCGCGGACAGCAAGCGCGGCGTGGCCAAGCCAACGGAGAAAAGGTAAATATTATAACTTCCTAACCTGCACGCTGTAAATATCGGAGCCCTTTTGCAATCAGTGAGGGTTTAGTTAACGTTTTTTTGTAGTTTTATTGAGTAAATTGCAGAAAAGTTGGGTTAGGTTCGTTGGTATATTGAGAGCGAACGAAAAGGAAATGGTGGATAGGACTGACGTAAATGCAAATCTGTACCCTAACCTTTTGGAAATTAAATTTAAGTGTTTTTTTATTGTCGTTTCAGATTGGAGCTCATATGCAAAGTCAAATATTGCAATTCTCTACCGGACATTGCTTTTGACCCCAAGTTTATTTCCTACCCTTTCGAATCTACAAGGTAAACTTCATTTTTGTTAGCTACTTAACGATTGAACTTTTTTTGTAATTGAGTATAATGTGATTTATTATTCATTGCAGATTCATTCAATATAATCCAACATCATTAGAGCGTAATTATAAATATGAAGTTCTTACCGAACACGATTTGGGAGTACCAATCGAACTTATTAATAGAGATACTTATGCCTCCGATCCAAATGCTCCATATGAAATGGGTCCATTGGATGAAAAGTTTCTCGAAGAAGATATACTTGCTCCACAAGATTCAAAAAGATCGAGGCATCATGCCAGAAGTGTGTCCTGGCTTCGGCGTACCGAGTACATTTCAACGGAACAAACTCGTTTCCAACCGCAAACTACCTCGGATAAAGTGGAAGCTAAAGTTGGACACAATATTAAGAAACACTTTAAGGAAGAGACATTGTACATGGACCGTGATTCTCAAATTCGAGCTATTGAAAAGACATTTGAAGATAATAAGAAACCTATTGAAAGACATTACAGCAAACCAAATGTTGTACCTGTAGAAATACATCCAGTCTACCCAGACTTTAAGATATGGAAATATCCTTGTGCCCAAGTAATATTTGATTCTGATCCAGCACCAATGGGATTATCAGTACCAGCGCAAATCGAAGAAATGTCACAGGCTATGATTAGGTACGCTTCCTTTTTCAAATATCAACTTTTCTTTCAAAATGTACAATTCTTTACCGATATTCTTTACCATTTCTTTTTGATACTTTCAGGGGTGTGATGGACGAAAGTGGAGAGCAATTCGTTGCCTACTTCTTACCTTTAGAAGAAACTTTGGAAAAGAGAAAGAGAGACTTTTGCTCTGGTATCGATTACGCAGAAGAAGACGAGTACGAATACAAAATGGCCAGAGAGTACAATTGGAACGTTAAGAGTAAAGCTTCTAAAGGTTACGAAGAGAACTATTTCTTGATTATGCGAGAAGATGGAGTTTATTACAACGAGTTGGAAACTCGAGTCAGACTGAGCAAACGTAGACAGAAAACGGGAGCACCCGTTAACAACACTAGATTGGTGGTACGTCACCGACCGCTCAATGCAAATGAATTCAAAATGCAAAGGTTGCGCGAGAAGCAGCTTGAGCCACCCTGCGAAGACGACGAAGACGAAGAAGATGAAGAAGACGAGGAAGAGGAAAAGGAAGTCGAGGTTCAAAAAATCGATACGCAGAATGACGACAAAGGCTCTGACACCGAAGGACAGGAGGAAAAGGATGGTAAACAAAACGACTCGCGTTCCTCGTCGCGAGCCTCCTCTCGTGCTTCATCCAGAGCTTCCTCTCGAGCATCTTCGAGGGCTTCTTCTCGTGCCTCATCTCAAGCCTCGTCACGCGCCACGTCTCGTGCTTCGAGTCGCAAGAGATCACCGGCTAAAACGGAGTCCGGTACTCCGGCTACATCACCGGCTAGATCAAAATCCAAATCAAGGTCAAGATCGCGATCGAAATCGAAATCAAGGTCGAGATCGCGGTCCAAGTCGAAATCAAGGTCGAGGTCTAGATCGAAGTCTAGATCAAGGTCAGCTTCGGGTAGTCGTAGTGGTAGTGGAAGTGGAAGTGGCAGTGGTAGTGGCAGTGGAAGCGGAAGTGGTAGCGGCAGCGGTTCTGACAGTGAATAATAGAGACGACAACGAGTATTAGGATACCTACTCTGTACATAGATTTCAATAATAAATACTTATAATTTCTATTAAAATTCATTTTTTTTCGATTTTTCCGCACTTAACGGGCCCTCCTTCAAAATATACTCAAAAAATCACCTGATTACTTGTCAAATCGACAATCTACAGAAAAACATTCGCGATTACCTAAAGTAATTACGCACTTTTGCGCAAGAAATACGTTACATAAATCCGGAGCAATAATAGCTCTAAACACTAGTTGCTGTTTGTATTTACGTAATTCAAAATCTCGCGCCAAAAATCTCGATGTCGCTCCGATCGCACATGAGAACGCCACCATTGTCGATGCATGTCATATAGAAAAAAACTGTCGCCACTTGCGAAGGTACCATCATCGTCTACTTGCTGAACAGTTTTAGTGCAAAATTGCGTCATTCTCAAGAGATATCTCCTACACACATGGTTAGACTTGTCTCGTATAAAAAGAAAGTATCAAACATCCGAGCTCACAGCTTTAACTCATTGCGAAATCGTTGAACAGACTTCTATATAAAAGAGGTAAGTTTCATTATCAAGTATTTTGCCTTTTCTCCGCAGTATCTTCGTCGTACACGCGACACCAATTTTCCAATAAGTGTCGGACAGGCGTCTGTGCGTCACGACGTTCGTCGATGATAATTTCATGAGAAACTGAATAAGAGAATTTTTCTTTATTCTTCTTGTTCTGTGTCTGTGTCTGTGTCTTTGAATTACGAGAGAAACGCTTCGATTGCTTTTTTGGCTTTTGAAATTCGGTAAAATGCAGAACGAGGTACGGTTACGAGATCAACAGAGAACTTGTTGTGTTACTCAATAATTGCAATTTTCCCGTTATCTTCGAGGGGTAGTCGATAAGTTTCATTTATTAAGAGATTATTTAAGAGTGTCAGTCATGCCGATTGTATTTACTAGATGTATTGGCCAGGGATGGAGTTCTCTCGAATGTTTCTGATGTTATTGTAATGGACATGTGGAATTTTGATTACGTAGCGATGTTGAAATGATTGTTAATTTTATTTTAGATGGCACCCAGGAATAAAGAAAATAATGGAAACAAGAGGAAGAAGCAAATGTCGGAAGAGGACGACGACGAAGATTATAGGAAACGCAGAGATAGGAATAATCAGGTAAGGATCGATGTTTGGATGGACACGGCGTTGAGGTATTGTGGATAGTTAATTTATTTTAATTACTTTGCAGGCTGTTAAAAAATCCAGAGTTAAAAGCAAGATGCGTACGCAACAAACTTTAGAACGCGTTAATCAGCTGAAAATGGAGAACGAACTCTTGGAGGAAAAAATCAAAATGCTTAATAAAGAGTTAGGATTTCTCAAGGACTTGTTTCTAGCGCATGCTGGTGTGTATTAATTATGTCAAAATTACTTTTTTATGTGTATACATTTTTTATGTGATATACATCGGTGATACTTATATAATGGAATTTTTCCAGGTTCAAATCAACATTCCTCAAACTTGCAAGACATTGATCTTAATGCACTTCTTGCCGATGATAGTAAGTCCGAAGATCCATTAAAGTCCTAACTGCTGTGGAGAACTATCATTCCATGAGCAAGGAATGTAGGACAATCTTATTTCAATGAAACGAATATATACGCTGTTCATTAACTCAAATGTTGAGTTGGACATCTTGGAAAGATGCCCAGAAAGTGTACTGCCGTCGTTTCTGGATGGCAGTGAAAAGTGAATTCTTTCAGACTGTGGCTGAGGAAATTAAAGGCATTGGAAAATTGATTAATGGGAGTAGAAAATCGTCGTTGGCGTATCGAGAAATCCCGCGAGAAAGAAGTAAACAGCTGAAGTCGCGAAATAGTTGAACTATTTCCAAACCAAGGAATATAATCAAGATCAGTGGATTGCAGATTTGCGCACTTGTGCAAACACGTATCACCTAAAGGACATGTCCAAAGAGATGTGGAGCATCAAACTTATAAGTGTATTTATAAATATAGCATTTTGCTAAAGTCAAATATTTAGTATGTCAAGACGTACACTTGTATATTTTTTATTGATATTCAACAGATATATATGTATAGTCGACTTATGTCATTACGAATAACGATAAGCTCTGCACTTTGTTTACTTTGAAACATCGAGAGCTTCGGAACATAGTTTAGATACCGTTAATTGTAAAGTGATGTCATTAGATATATTTATCTATAAAAAAACCAAGTGAAATAAGCAACCGAACAAGTACGATTTATTTTAATCCCGAAATAATTCCCAACATTTGCATACACTCGCGACAGAATTGCCAAATTTGGTACCAGTAATGTTGAACGTGCTCGGAAATACAAGTGCGCAAGCGCTAAAAAAAAACTTGTATACAATAATAATAATAATAATACTCGGTTTCTACAATATGGGAATCTTGCGTCATGCGTAAAATCCAATCTTCCAGATGACTCTGAGATAATCTTGTAAAATATCGAGTTTTAAAATACAAAAAGCAGAAGGCCTGACAAGATTATTCCTCGTATATCAATGAGAAGTCGAGAAAGTTTCGTCCTAATGCGTTTCGAGTAAGCCGCAAAATAACAACTGAATTCCAGCGTAAGACAGTAACGATTTCGAAAGCACATCGATGTAATTGACCGTTGCCTCATCGAGATAACGAAAAGATGACTCGTGCTTCATTCAAAAATCTCCCGCGATTCTAGAACACGCTCGTTGAAGGTTCGTTTTGCTCAGCAGATGTCGCCAGTAATTCGTCGATTCCGAAAAACCCCCAACGTCGCTGCCGATACGAGAGTATAGACCGTAGCAGAGCACAAGCTCTATGTCATATATCCTCGATCCTCGACCGGCTTGTATACCTATATATAGAACATATTCCACTATATATACATAGCGAATAGCGAGACTATAGACAAAGTGTGTATACACATATACGCATACATATACATAGACACAATAATAGATATTCGTGTGCCGTCTGCGCGAGCATCGAGAATATCCAGTATATAGAGCGGGCAGTCAAAGTCGGTCCGTGTGTGGGAAGGCGGGGCCTCCGCGCAGTCGCAGCCACGGATCAGCAGCCGTCTCTGTCTAACTCGCGGTATCGCGCCTCTACTCCGATACTTAGCCAGCAGCAGCGGTGGCGGCGGCAGTAGCGCGCACTGCAGCCAGGCGGAGTAGTGCCGAGCGCGAGCAAGCCCAGAGAGCAGAGCGAGTCTGCGAGTAGCACCAGCAGTGTATGTGTGTGTGCGCGCGTGCGCCCGCGACAAAGAGAGAGAGAGAGAGAGAGAGAGAGAGAGAGACGAGAGAGTCAGATCCCGAGGAGGAGACGACCGAGCAGCAGTCGTCCTCGTCGACTCCGCGCTTCCCAAGAAAGAGAGAGAGAGAGAGCTTACACGGAGCTGCTCTCCCCTTGTGCGACTACTGTGTATATTGAGTGTGCAGTGGTGCAGTGTGTGCTGTGCTGCTGCAGCCGACGACGACGAAAGGGAGAGTCGAGTAGTCACACGCCTATAGGAGCAGCAGCAGCAGAGGCAGCAGCAGCAGCAGCAGTAGCAGCAGCAATAGTAGCAGTAGAGTTCGCGCGAGAGAAAGAGAGAGAGCGAGTGCGCGCGACTAGCAGACGACATGTTGTTGGCTGCAGGAAGCACCGCCCCGTCCCGGACGTTGCTGCGCCCGCGAAGAACCACCTCGGGCGACCTCGAGTGAGTAGCGCCGTTCTGAGTAACGAAGAAAGAACGAGAGAGAGAGAGAGAGAGAGAGAGAGTGAATATACCTATACTACCATCCTCGTAGTGCTAATATACTCACACCCGTCTCTCTGCCTATGCCTGAGTGTCTATGTATGTATGTCTGTATGTGTGGGTATAGAAGCGAAAGAGAGAGAAAGAGAGAGAGAGAGAGAGAGAGAGCCTTCGATATATCGCGTGAGTATACGTGCATATATATGTCTTCGGAGCTGCTAACTCGCGACATAGCTGTCCATGTTCCCCGTTCGCGCGAGTGTAGTGCGATGCCGTACAGTCGGGGTGTCGCCGCGCGCGCGCGCGCGCGGGAGGACCTGTGCTAACGCATACACGTTCACACACGGACGCACACTCGTGTATATCTATACGCGCGCGCGCGCGCGCATGAACAGATGTATACATATATATACACAGAGAGAAACGGTAGAGGAGGAATTTCGCGTAAAAATAAAACGGCTCTCTCGTTCTCTACCGTGTGTGTGCATGTGTGTTATATACGTGTGAAATATCTCTCGCTCCAGCCGGCTGAACGCGCCATTGCTCACGAGCGCAAATTCGCGGCGGCGGTTCTCTTTGTCAACATATCATAGAGTGAGTGAGTGAGTGAGTGAGTGAGAGACAGAGAAAGAGTGTGTGTGCGCGCGCGAGTTTGCCGACGAGTGTCTATTTTCGAGGCTCGTCGCCGCGACGGCGGCGGCAGCCTATTTTTCGATTTTTCCGGGGGGCCGTCGTCTCTCTCTCTCTCTCTCTCTCTCGTGCGCCGACATGCGCGGAGTAGATGTATGTATACTGCACGCCAGGCACCTTATCCTCCTGCATCTTTCCTTCTCTCTCTCTCTCTCTCTCTCTCTCTCTCTCTCTCTCTCTCTCTCTCTCTCTGGTTGGTTAATCCTGACAACTATACGATGTTGATGGAAACGATTGAAATAATAAATAGCGACAACACCAGCGGCCGGAAGCCGCAGGTGTCTCAGAAAAGAAGCTTTGACGATAGCCGTGCGCTCGTGTATTGTTGTCCACAGGGTGATTTTGTGAAAAGAAGAAGAGGTGGTGCTGCTGCTGTAAGAGGGACAGTCGCATCGTAGTCGGCGTACACGTAGTCTTCCGGCAGAAAAGAAAGAAGAAGAAGAGGAAGAAGTAGAGGAAGAAGAAGACGAGCGCCTGTATCGTGGAAGGAGGCGGGGGAGTAAGCGGAGGTGGGGGTGGAAGTAGCAGTAGCAGCAGCAATAAACAGAAGCAACAGCAGCAGCAGCAGCTGCAAAGAAGTAGACAGCAGCAACAACAGCCTGACGGTGAGGGCTCGGCCAGCGGGAGCAGCAGCATCTGCACGGCAGCCGCTGCTGCTGCACACCAGGAGGAGGAAGCTGGAGGCGGAGGCGGAGGAGGAGGAGGAGGTGGAGGAGGAGGTGGCGGTGGTGGTGGTGGCGGCGGTGGTGGCGCTGGGGGCGGCGCAGGGGAAGGACTCGCGTGTCTCTCGTGTGTCATGGGGTGCTTCGGCAGTCAGAGCAGCAAGGCCAGCCAGGATGACAGCAAGAACCAGAAGAGGCGCTCCGACGCTATCACTCGACAGCTACAGAAGGACAAGCAGGTTTACAGGGCCACTCACAGGCTACTGCTGCTTGGTAATTTTTCCCTTTTCCTATAAGTCTGCCAATCATTGTCGATACGTTGAGGTTATAGCATATATTATAGCATTCGATCATTTCTCTATTCACAAATATCCTCCCGCTCAATTTCATTTTTATACTATATTTCCGACGACTCGTCTTTGTCTACGAACTCAAATGAATAATAGCGGCTCGTTACACCGAAATTTACCCGATTATCCATTGAACGTCTTGGCTGTAAATGACAAGCTAATTCGATACCAGTTCGTACCGCTCGAAGCGAGTTTGCATCGTCCACGGATCTGTCTGTGTACACACACACACACACACACACACACACACACGTGTAAGACTAGGTCACCATTCGAATTGTATTTAGTTTTCGATTTAGTCCGACACACAATTTTACGATATTACATCGAGTCGTTGTACCCACAATAGACACACAAGCGCTACGCAAAGAAGAAAAAAACGTTTTTTATCAAACGTTCTATACGTACAGTACCGAGCCGCACACCGGCACACGTGCGACTTGTGGCATTTTACGCTTGCGGAACCCTCAAACATGCTAATTGACCTCAACTCATTGTTAATATATACATACACATATACATTGAAAACTCTCGTGTTCTCCGCAGGTGCGGGCGAGTCCGGCAAAAGTACAATCGTCAAACAGATGAGGATACTGCACGTGAATGGATTCAGCGAGGCGTAAGTTCCCTCGCATCGTCGTCGCATACCCGTTGAAAACGCTTCGAGAGAACAAGATTAACGCGGCTTATTTACCAACTTTCTCACACGCGAGACGAGATATTGTTGTCAACCGTTGTTGTTGTTTTTTTCTCGCAAGTCTTATCGCGAACATATACTTACGGGGGTTTATTCGAACGGGTCAGCAATCGTTGCGAAAGTAAGAGGGAGAAAATAAATCGGACGGCGCTTGTACAATACGGCGAGCCATCGATCAAAATTCTCATCAACGCGCCAGGAGTCGAGTCGCGAGATAAATCGCGGCTACTGCCGATGGTCGTGGAAACTGACAAAAAAAAAAAAGAAAAGAAAAGAAAAGAAAAAAAAACAGAAAGAAAAAAAGAAAAAGAAAAAGAACTATTCGCGAATTCGCCGTAGTGGACGGGTATTATCCGAGACGTGTCGCGACGCTCGTTCGATAGGATGAAATTTCGCGCTGTCAGTGTCGCGGCGATAAGAAAGGTGACTGTACGTAATGATCTCCGCGGGGCTTGCTCGAATAGTTTTCGTGTGACGAGATATTGCAGCGAATTGGATCAGTTAACGACGATCGAAATGTTTTTGCGTATTGTCTCTTTACATACGCTGTTAAATGAATTTCTCTTCTTATGAACGACGCTCTCGCGGCTCGATGCGCCTGATTAACGAGCGTTTAATCGTTACGCGAATTTCGCCGTCATTCATTTTTTCTCTTTCTTTTTTGTCCAGGGAGAAACGACAAAAAATCGAGGACATCAAGAAGAACATCAGGGACGCTATTTTGGTAAGACTCAACAACTATAGCTACTATGTTCGCGCTCAACCGTCCAAATATCACCTACATACGATACGCAGTATCGCGTAACGATGCGCGAGAGTGAGAAAGGAATATATCGCGAAATAATTGCGCATCGAGATATTTGTGGCGGCTGGGCCGCTCGTTTAAATACGCGCTCGGATGAGCGTGTGTGTATGTATATATACATACATATATATATATATATGTGTGTGTGTGTGTGTGTGTGTGTGTGTGTGTGTGTGTGTGTATACATATGTATGTATATACATTCGCGCGTTGTGTGCTGACGAGGGACGATCGATTGCTTCCAGACGATAACCAGTGCCATGAGCACGTTAACGCCGCCCGTGACGTTGGAGGATCCTGCGAACCAAAGCAGAGTCGACTACATCCTCGACGTCTCGTCTTCCCCAGACTTCGATTATCCCGCGGTAAGTTGTATACTCGTTTAACTCTATCGACGCATCGTAACGTTGGCTTTTCTTTGTTTTTTTTTTTGTTTTTTTTGTTTGTTTTTTTTGTTTGTTTTTTTTTTAATTCTGGGATACACAGAGCGAGAGAGGCTCATCAAAGCTACCTTTGTAACGACGACAAAGCCTTCTCACGGGGCTGATAAAAAAAAAATGGGTCTTGCCTTCCGTAGCTGTGGCCGCTACTGCTTCCCTTCGTGTACGACTAACGTTCGCGCATCTCGCGTTACGAGGCTGTCTCGCGGCGTTGCGTGTGACTCATATTTTTTTGTTTCACACCTCGCGTTATCTCGAGTCTTGCGCATATGCTTAAAAATTCGTGCGGCCTCGTTCGAGCTCGGAGCCTCGATTGGCAAGAGAATATAGAGTGGAAAAGCTGGAAAGAGATGTAAAAGCGAGAGATCGAGAGCGATGTACGGAGGATGGATCCGAATACTATTCGTCGAGTCAGTAGCAGCAGCCGGTCGTCTGTCCGTCCGTTCGATTGACGAATGCGCGGCTGCAGTAACGTTGGGCCACTGGTCCGGAAGGGTTTAAAAATAACCGCCACCCCGTGTGTCATGGTATATACGCAGAGAGCAGCGGGAGGAAATCACTTTGGGCGTAAAATCCCCGTCGGCTGACAACATCATCTCGCCTCTCTCGGCTATGCTGCTCGTGCGACTGTCGTAGTAGCCGTCGTGTGCGTCTATGAGCGTATACGTGTTTACTCACACACGCGGAGAGTTAAGTGTGCGTCTAAATATGTCTATAACGCGCACAGTTGGATAGAACGGTGACAATGTCGCGGCCCGTTGAGAGATGTCACGCCGAGAGTTGAGAACCTTCGCGTGGCATAATCAGTGTTTACAATGTTTACACAGTCAGCGCTGCTCCGATACAGCAGCAGCAGCAGCAGCAGCAGCAACAGCAGCAGCGGGGCACCTCTGCCATTCTCTTTCTTTCTTTCTTCTTTTTTTTATTGCAGGTGACGCATCCCTCGTTATATGTAAATTTTGCTCTTGTTTTTTCGGGCCGAAGCCTCGCTCGCGACTTAGAGAAGAGAGAGAGAGAGAGAGAGAGAGAGAGAGAGAGAGAAATCGAATCGCAGCGAAAGGTAAATAATTGGACGAATTCCTGCAGCGATGTTTACCAAGAGTTTCGTAAAATCTGCACTGTAGCCGAAGCTCGATACATACATCCATATACACTCGTACACGTGTGTGTATAAACAAGAGCAAATTCCTTCGCTCGACTGCTGCAGCATTCTCTCTCTCTCTCTCTCTCTCTCTCTCTCTCTCTCTGCTCTCCGAATGTGCACGTACCTATATATACCGTTGAGTGCTCACGTGTGTATTAGAGAGCGCAGTGTCGTCGTCGTCGTCGTCTGGCGTTCGATCGATTCCCATTCCATTAATCGTTTATTCCATTTCCATCGATCAACGTTGGCAATTGAATAACAAAGCGAATCGCCGGTAGTACGCCGTCCGCTTATTAATCGACATAATAAAACGAATCTCCGGCCGCCGCCAGCGATTCGATCGACTGCTACTTCGATTCCTCCGCTTCGTCGCGGCCCTGGAGAACGAAGATGTGCCGGCACAGCGCGCATTGTGTAACTAAGACGCTGTACGATAAATCGCTAAGGCATTATTATCTATTCTTCCTAAAACACTCGCTCCTTCGATGTTATAAGTGTCTATATATGTATATATATTTTTTTTTGTTTTTATAAAAACTGCACGTCGTCTTTTCCGCGCAAGCACATTTAGCTGCGCACGACTGTATCTCGTATCTGTGCGTGCGTTTCTCAAGAGAGAGTGAAAGAGGTATATACGCGTGTCAGTGTCAATGGCCAATCGGTATTCCTGGCGCCTCGTGTACACTTGCGACACACAGCCCGGTGTGTGTAGAGCTACTGCTTACTTACTTCCCGAGCAGCGAAAAAAGCTGGCCGACGACGTGGATTGCGCCTCGCTTGTATATGGGTCTGAGAAATTCTGGCGGTTGACTCTCTCTCTATTTTTTTTTTGTTTTTTTTTTTTCATTCTTCGATCGTTGCGTATACACGACGGCGTTGCGGCTTTGAAAGCAACTCGCGGTTTTCTGCATCTAATTTTATCAATGAACGAGATTCTGATTGCAACGATTCATCGCGTTTGAAAAAAAGAGGGATATATATATATATATATGAATACGAAGTGCAGAGAGAAGGAGAGATATCCCATTGGTAGAATTCGAAAGCTCGTTTTATGTTTCGTTACACACGCGTGCATGTACAACGCAGCCTCGTCGCGAATGAATATGAACTGATTGCTCTTCTCTCCGGGCACGCTTTCACCTCTCATCTCTTCGTGTTCGCAATGAAAGATGAACGAAAAATTGTTGTCTTACCTGGTCACGTAGTTTATGACCTGAAACAAGGCGTCTCGTATCCTTTATATCGAGGAATATATACATTTGCAAATAGTAAAAAAACAAAAAACAAAAAAAAAATAAAATGAAATAACCCGCTGGTAAATCGAGCTCGGGCAGGTATATATACGGGGACGTCGTCGTGATATATAATAATTCCGGGAAAGCTCTTGAAATAAAACGACGTCGCGACGAAATAATCCACGTGCTCTACGGAGAAGACACCGCACGCGCCAACTCTGTCTCTCTCGCTAATGACGAAGTCGCTCTTTCAGGTGTATATTTCGCGGCGTTCTCTTTTCCACTGCTGTTATACACGAGTGTATAAACGAGTGAGAAAGAGAGAGAGAGAAAATTGGCAATTCCCGGTGTTCTCGCGGCCAATGATAAATTCGCGCCGTCTTGTCCGCCAGTGGAATAATAATGCTGCCTAGTCTCGCTCGATAAACACACACCCAGACGTCTAATTGCATACGTGTGTGAGAGAGTCCCTGCACACGTGACTTTTTTCTCTATACTGCAGTGCATATATAGATGTATCTATACAGTCGAGAATAACTACTATAGGAATTTCCGAGGAGGATAGAAAAGAAGAGCGTTATCGGTCGCTTCTCCACGCGAGCTCCCGTGACATTTGCATCATCGTCGAAAATGACTTCATCCTCACCTGCTTATACATTTTTAACGAAAAAAAAAAAGAAAAAAAAATAACGACGACTTTGAGCACCTCTGTGTGTCTGTGTGTCGTGTGTACACACGAGGCTTTTATTGTACGTTTCTTTTATATTTCGAAAGGTTTCTTTTTTTCTTCATCGTTGTCGTAACGACTGATTGTATATTATTGTATTATACAGGCGTTTTTCCTGATAGCGCGAGTTTTTCGAGGATTTTTGTGTAGACACACGTATACACGCACGTGGGTTTATTGTTACCTTGGAACGAGAGAGAGGACATATTATATACACACGTTATCTGAAACACAGCAGCGAGTTTATCGTGTTGAATTGGCTTATTTTTTTGTCTTTGATTTCTCTTCTTTCTCTCTTTCTCTCTTTCTGTCTTTCTGTCTTTGTCTGTTTTCTCGAAAATTTACGTTAATGAATCACGGATGTTTGTGAAATCGACAAAATTCGAGTATCGTGAAAATGAAAATATCGAAGAAATTGAACGAGAATTATCCGTATGAAAATCGCACGATGTCTCGAGATACATTACTCGTTGAGTTACAGTGTAGCAGGAAGCGGCTAATTCGTACGAATGGTCGTGTTATTCCATCATCTCTCGCTCTCTCATTCGCTTATTTATATATATATGTATACATCATAGGCACATACAGCGAAACATACATTTCTATATAGGAATACATGTGTGTATATGCGTGTATGCGCAGCTCTTATCGTCAGCGACGGATCACCTTTCTCACATGCGTGTTTAGTAATACGACTATGCTACAGGAATTTTTATTGTCTTGTCTTGCAGGAGTTCTACGAAATCGTTGAAGCCCTCTGGAAGGACCGGGGCGTTCAGCAGAGCTTCGAGAGGAGTAACGAGTATCAGCTCATCGACTGCGCCAAATAGTGAGTTATCAACAAGTTGTATATTAATTCGTGATATATATATATATATATATGAGTGTGTGTGTGTGTATCTATTATTTGCTTGTTTTTTTTTTTAAAGCAAGAGTCATGTGATACGTCTGCAATCTTGCATGTTTGGAGAACGAAGCGAGTGTAATGGATCTTGTAATGCGCGGTTTAACTTCTGATAAGACGCTGTATATCATTGTATTATTTTCTCCTCGCTCATTTTACTTCAACGTGTGCGTTCATACATATATATACATACACACATAGGTATACGCGTAATAAGCTATTCGAAGCGCGTACGCGTGAGCTCGGTCAGTAGAAACGGCCAGGATGCGTCAGACCACACAGGTCCTGTAGCTGTATGGCCCTTGGAGAATTGCAGTGTAGCACCGTCAGTAGACGACGGAAGCTTATGGAGCAAGTCTCAACGAGATAATCGTCGCTAATGGAGCCGCAGCTTGTTTGTCGCGTCCTCATCTCTCTCTCTCTCTCTTCTTCGCGGCACGTGCGCACAGATGTAAACGAAGGTTGATCCGTTTAGCCGCATGTGACTTCGCTTCGCGCCTGTCAAATCGTCAAACGCTAATTACGCTGACGGACGCTATATTTAGACTCGTTCATTCATGAGTCTTTTTCTCTCTCTCTCTCTCTCATGTATATATACGTACACAAGTGCGTTCTTCGAGGTATTGGCATTAGCTGTAGATCGATCAAGCGCGCATTAGCATTCGTCGCGAGTGTACACAGCAATTAAACATCATATCCGACGAGTTTTCTTCTTCATTGAGAAGAGGAGAGGGAGAATGGGGAGGATGAAAAATAAAGAAGCCTGAGAGAGTGAATAGCACAAGGCGGCTTTCCCGAGCGAGCGCTGCGCGCTCTCGGTTATAAATAGCGCAGTTGTATTTTAAGAAGAGTCGAGATATAAAGCGCGTGTGTTGACACTAGAGATATACAGGTTGCTGCTCGCTCGTTATTTTCTTATTTATTTATTTATTTATTTATTTATTTATTTCGCTTTTTATTTCATTTAAATTTCAAATCTGATTGAACACAAGTTTAATGAGCACTCAAAAGAAAGACAGAGAGAGAGAGAGAGAGAGAGAGTCAGTTGTTGCGTATACAGTGAGTATGCGTATCGTACGTATCCTCGAGCGTCCGTATACAAAGAGACAAGTTTCTCTTGTGTGTCTCTTCGTCAGTCGGGCTCTCTAGAGAAGCGTCTGTATAATGGAGAGATTAGGTCGGAGAGGAGAGTAGGAGAAGGTGGTCGATGCGCTTCTTTGAAAATTTGCAAGCTCGCCTCGCTATCTGCCCGAGCGTTATGTAGTGGATGGATGGCGCGCGCGGTGCTCTCTGTCTTTCTCTCGTGCGCGAGAGAAAGAGAGTATAAGCTTCTGTAGCAAAATCGATTGCCACTTATCGCACTGGACTCGAGGCCTCTGTCTGTGTGTGTGTGTGTGTGTGTGTGTGTGTGTGTGTCTCTAGGTACGTGTGTGCTTGTCGCACCTCTAAGCGAACGCTCTGCACCTTACTGTAACGAACGCCAAGAGGTTGTTTGGATTTTGTCATTCCAAATTCAAATTATGTGTCGCGTAAGGTTCGATCAATTGAAAAAAATAAAAAAACTACTCGATAGAGTCGTACAATTCGCATGTGTGCGTGTATATATATATATACTCGGCTATCTATATGGCAGATTTTAATCTAGCCGCCTGCGATATGTAGGCGAGAGAGAGAGAGAGAGACGTGTCGGACCTTGCGCCGGCACAACCTGATTTATTTTCGTACTCTGCGGTGGGGTTATATTCTCAGCGGCGCTCGTCTTTATGGCGGCTGCTCCGCGAAAGAGAGAGAAAACGATCGACTGTCGTTGTATGTATATGTGTGTGTATGTGTGTGTTTATACTGTAAGTGAAAAATCAACGCGTGGGAGGTGGAATCGCAAGAGGATTTTTTCTCTCCCTCTCTCTCTCTCTCTATCTCTCTCACTCTCTTTTTTTATGTATACCATTCAATTTGGCACAGTTTGGAGTGTAAAGAGCGAGGTTATTTCGGGGACGGTCTGGTGTATTTTGGATTTTGAGGCTGCACGGCGTGGAATAAAAAAAGGGGACTGAAAGGTGCAAGTAGTAAGGGTTCGAGATTGGTCAGACGCGTTGATCAGCTGTCCCTCGGAGAGAAACGATTGTATATACGCAACGGTGGCAACGGCAATACTTCCGAACCGATCAATCGGCGAGTCCCAACTCTGCGGTAACAGTGTTTGGTTTCTCTCAACTCGGACCTCTCTCTCTTTCTCACTCGACTTTTATCAGTACAGCAAGTTGTGCAGCGCGCGATCCAGCCGCCGACCCATTTGCCTAGTTCGCGCTCGAGTCTATAACACAGCAACAGCAGCAGCAGCAGCAGCAGCAGCAGCTTCGCCACAATCAGCTCTTTTATTGAAAGCCGTCGTCGATAGATTTTCGCGCTCGAATTCTCCCCTTCGTTTTCCCGCGAGAGAGAAACTCGCCGGTGTGCAAGAGGGTCGAGTATGCTACTGTCTCTCTCTCTCTCTCTCTCTCTTTAAAGAGCAGCTGCTCGGAAAAACTTTTTTTTTCCATCTCAACTCTCTGCTTGTATATACATTTATGTATTATAATGTCGGATGGATGCAAGGGTTACACAGGAAGAAAATCCATTTTTAACGTCCTCTGGATAATGCATCGGATAAGTCGCAGTTGTATTATCATATCTCCTTTTCCCTCGTAGCGCTTACAGATGCAGTATTCAGTTGGTGCACTCTGATACAGCAGCTTTCTCTCTCGCCGAGGGCTGGAATTATTTAGAGTCGCCGGGGGAGAATTTTTCACTGAGAATCGATTAGCCACTCGAGGAAAAATCTCGTGTATTTTCGAGGATGACGATGATGATGTTGGCAAGCGACGGTGTATTCTAATAATAAAGTCTCGCTTCTGTAGTCGTATAGCAGTCGTACATTCGCGATCAATCATCGAAAAATGCTCAGGTTTTTCCAAGGTCTTCGGGAACATCGCGCTGGGTCACGACCTCTTTTTCGTTCACGAGGTCGTCGGCCTCGGGACACTCACGCACACATACGCACACATACGCACACGCATTATCAGTAGGGACCCAGAGCTCGGATCCCAGCAGAAGTTTCCTCGGTGGCAGTGACCCATGACCCGGATTGCTCGATGCCTACTTCTCTCGAGTCTTTCATTGCATGCATATATATGTATTATATATCGAATATATATATGTATAGAGGGTAGGTTGAGCGGAGGTGCTTGAGGTTAGGGCGCACCGCCGCGCGATCGATTTCCTTGCCAGAGGAGAACGCGTATATACCTATATGAAGCTTCGCGAGGTCTTTCGAGCCACTTCCGCGCGCTCCGGCTATTACCGTCGCTTCCGAGTTCTATACTAGCCTACGACGTTTCCTTCTTATACCAGGGGAAGAGGCGACACCGCAGAGAAGCATCCTTTTGGGAGACTGTCGTGCAACCATAGTGCACAAGACAGAGAGAGAGAGAGAGAGAGAGAGAGAGAGAAAGATAGAACGCCTGATGTGGTGCTGGTGGTTGTGGCCTGATTAATTAATCTCTTTTGGAGAGATGATGCTGCCAGTGGTTGTGGCTGCTTTATTTATGATGGGCTTTTTCCGGGCCTCGATGCGAATGAGATTCATTACACCAACGCCCATTATGGAATTATTTTTATTTTCCATGCAAATTAACGAGGGAGAATGAACGTGCACATGGTTTACATGAAATTCTTATTTTCCTTGTTCCAGTTTCCTAGATAAAGTAGCCATCGTTAAACAACCTGACTACACGCCCACGGAACAGGTAAAGTCATATTCAGCTCATTCTTTTTTTCTCTGCCTTATGAGAGAGACATATTGTCTGACAGTTTATATAACTAACAACACTCGATTACAATGGGCTTTTTTCATTCTCTGTTATAGGACATACTAAGGTGTCGTGTTCTCACTTCCGGTATCTTCGAAACGCGATTTCAAGTTGACAAAGTTAACTTTCAGTGAGTATGCCTTATTATGGGGATAACTTGAACACTTTACAAATTATGATTTTGAAAATCAATAGTAGATGTATTTATCTAATACGATTGAAGAGATCTAGGACATAATACAAATTTTGATGACCGCGAGATTCAAAAGTAAGCCATGGTTGGATTGAACTGAAATTTGATAGAAAAATTCTTCAATACATAAAATTGATGCAGGAATTTATGGATTTTAAATTGAACATCAGAAGAAATTTGACATTATAAACTGGACTATTATTGTTTTTAATAATTGGTTAAAACCCCAGGTTTGGATTGCTAATAATTTCTCTGAGAACTGAAAATTAAATGCCTGCACCAATGCCAGAAAGAAAGTATCAAAGATCATCAGTACTAACTTTTCAATTCAATCCATTCAATTCATCCATTACTTCTATTTGAATATTGTAGACAGTGAAATTTCGATTTTGTGACACAATTTTACCTTTTCAATCTAAAGTAAATAAGTTGAAATTATAACGATATCACAGAAAATATATTTTACATTCTCATCGTCTTCACTTTAAATGTGTCTTGTCTACTTAAGAGATATTCGAAAAACAAAATAAAAGAGAGAAAAAAAGAAACTAGACACGAGCGTGTACTAATTTCGAAACGATTCTGTATGCAATACGCAGCATGTTCGACGTCGGTGGACAGAGAGACGAGAGAAGAAAATGGATACAGTGCTTCAACGACGTGACGGCGATTATCTTCGTGACGGCTTGCAGTAGTTACAACATGGTGCTCAGGGAGGACCCGACGAAGCTGAGACTCCGGGAGAGTCTCGACTTATTCAAAAGCATCTGGAACAATCGGTGAGGCAACGTTTTTTTTATTTTCTTTCTTGCAAAAAAAAAAAAAAAAAAATCCGTAACGCATGTTCTTTCTCTGTTGCTCTCGTTGCAGATGGCTCCGCACAATATCAGTAATCTTGTTCCTAAACAAGCAGGATCTGCTTGCGGAAAAAGTAAAGGCGGGTAAGCACAAATTGGAAGACTATTTCCCCGAATTCTCGAGGTATCAGACGCCAATCGAGCCAGGAGTAGTAGCGGACCCTTCGGAACCACCCGACGTCATACGGGCCAAGTACTTCATTAGAGACGAATTTCTTGTAAGCATTTGTTGTATTTATTGAAATTTAAAAAATGTATTGTATATTAATATTCCGATAGAAATATAGCGCATGCACCGGCTATCACCGGTTACATATTTCAACGACGTAATGCGATCTAATGAATGAAACGATGTCGAATGTTGCAGCGCATAAGCACGGCGAGCGGGGACGGTAAGCACTATTGCTACCCGCACTTTACATGCGCCGTCGACACGGAAAACATCAAACGAGTGTTCAACGATTGTCGGGACATAATTCAACGGATGCATCTGCGACAGTACGAGCTCTTGTGACTTGGTTCACGCGGTCGTCGCAATTCATCTCTCGCCGCTTATCCATCCCGGCCCCGAGTCACGAAACCCGGCGAATCGTGCAGCTCGGGGTTCCTCTCCTCCGGCGCGTTCGGATCGACCGAAGTGCTCCGTCAACGTGGGCAGTGATCCCGAACGAACAAACGAGGAACACACGATGATGCAAGAACAACAGGATCAGAATTTAATGAAAATAATACACACACCTACTCTCACTCACTCATGCATACGAAGAAGAAGTTGATGACGATGATCACAACAATATACAGAGAATACACGAAGACGCGCTGCACCTGTGCTAAAAAGAAAACAAAAAAAAAAGAATAGAAAAAGATAAGGAGAATCGAACGAATGAGAGAGCCAGAGGAATGCAGGGGAATAAAATGACTAAAGAATGAGAACATAGGAAAAGAGAAAAGAAAAGGCAAAGCGCAGTGCTGCTCGAGATAAGTAAGGATATATCTAAGAGAAACAAAAAAGAGAAACAAGGACTCTTCGACACAAATTAAGTTTACGGAGAAAAGTATATAAATCCTTCCTTTTCTTTCGAGGAAACGTTACTCGCGAATAATAAAGAGAAACTCTTCAGTTGCGTTTGTGAGCAACGCTGTTCGAATATACGGAGATTAGATGCGAACGATCAAGGAATGTACATCGGCGAACCTATCTCCAATCTCACTGTCCCCCGACCCCTAGCCCACCTCTCCTCCTCCTCCCCCTCCTCCTCTCCTCTTCTTTTTACTGTCTTATCTTAGACTTTTGTCATTCTATCTCTTTCTCTTACTCTCTGTATTTGCTCCAAACTCTAATAACCTATCCCCTATTCCCTTGTTCGAGTAGAAGTGTCACGAATAAAATTCAAACCGCAAGTACAGTCACGTCAAAGTCCTTCATACACGAGCGATACGTACAACACTCTCTGTCAGTTACTCTTTAGAATCTCTTTTTTATTCCGTTGGTCTATCGTCTTTTTTTACGCATTGAATAAAAGATAGAACAAGAAGCTCACAACTGCTTCCCTTTTCCAGTCGTCCCCTATCACTTTTATTCCCGATGCCCCCCCCCCCTCCTTCCCCCTCTTCCTTCCCCCTTTATTAATAAAACAGCGTCGCGCGCATTACTTTTGTACAGTTGTGTAATTATTTGTCCACGTGTATATCGAATCTCTCGAGTTTAAATTCGTCATTACGAACACTGTGACCCGATTTGTAGAAGTCTCAGCCACGCCTTTTTACGAGAAGAGTATTTTGTGAGATTTTACAGTATTTCGAAGAGCGTTTTAATTATATAACTACTATTTGTATCTAGCGCGTGCGCCTATCTTGATTCTGTCGTGCTCTCGCGTACGCATCGCCCGCCGAATCCACCTAGTGCTGCGTATACGCCAATTTCACTTCACTTAACTTTTAATGGTTCTACTCGATAAGAAACGATATCGATAATCAAGGCTCACCAATTAATTATTCGCTGTATAGGAATTGTCATTGCGATTATTGCAGTAGTAGTGATGATAATGATGATGATAATAATTATAAATAAAAAAAGTGGCAATATACTTATTTTAATGACAATTATATTAAAAAAAAAAGAATACACCAGCGACTGTGACAATCGAACATAAATATGTATAAAACAATAATGAAGGTTATATGGAAAATTTATCGCTTTCACACATGAAATACGATGCATTAAATATTGTAATAACGAGAACGCACGTTGCGCAGCGATGCTAATTTGCAACAGATTTTACGTATTCGTTTTACATTTTATTTATTATAAAATACTATATACAGATTTCTTAGTCTACTCCCAGTGATTCTCATTTATAAGCTGTTAAAACATTTTTTTTTCTTCAATAAAATATTCTACTAGATCAAATTTACGAATATGATTTCTTCGAATCTGTACGTAATGTTTTAATGCCGTATACCGAAGTATATTTAACGACTTGACTTGAACTGCAGAGGGACCTGTGAACTAATATATATGCATCTAAAGCTTAGTGATTACCTTACATTTTACATTATGAAATATAAAATTATAACGAAAAGATAATGCATTTAGAAGCTTATAAAAACCAGTGAGCCACCTTTATGTACGCAATCGGTACATGTGCTGTTGTATTCGCAATCACAAGCACGGTGGTTACGAAATTGTAGGTTTATTATCGATATCGTTTTTTACCAAGTTTCCTTATTTTGCTGGGGGCGAGTTTCAACGTATTTGACGGCACTTGCTGGATTCACTGCGGACTCGACGTTTCGCCGCGAAAGAGTCAGAATACGTGTAAGAAGCGTTAGTTGGAACGGAAGACAGCGTCGTTTTGTTGAAGGAGTTTTTTAAGTTGAATCGATTGAAAAAAAAATCTTTTTTTATCTGATTATTTTCGTTTTTGTTATACGACTTTCCAGAGTATATTAAGAGAGATATATCCCGATTTTACTTATTGAAGACCCGTACTTTATGAAATAAAGTAAATGTTTCAGTTGTCCACGTAAATGAATATATATATATTATAGTTCGCCCGTTATAAGTTGAACGAAACTTTCGAAATTTATTCGTGTTATCGTAATATTTGTTATTCTGATAAGTAATAAAGAGAGGAATATCAACGTCAATTACTGGCACACACTTGACATGACTGAAACATTTACTTTACGCATTGAAATTGCAATTCTTCTTCGATTATTGTATGAGAGAAAAAAAATCATTGCAAGACTGTTTTCAATGTTTAGAAACTTTTGAAGATAAAAAAATGAAGGAAAAATCAATAACTTTCCTAATCTCGTCACAAATATTACGCGCAACTTTTTACCAATTCTTTCAAGCAATTTTCATATTCAGACCACTGAGTTCTCGCTTATACATATATAAAAGATTGCGAATTTTTAAGATTGTACATTTCTCTCAGTGTGCAATGTTCGAGATGATAAATAAATTGAGAAAAGAATAAAGAAAAAACAAACAAAAAACTATAGAAAGCTGTATCGACTAGATAGAAAGTACATAAGTCTCATCCTTCCCTGAACATTTTATTTGTTACTGCGTGTTTAGACAAAAAAAATCATCGTGAAATCATCACTTGTCCATAGATGACGTGCAGTGAGTCGACAGAAATCTATATGAAAATGAGCGAATCGTGCTGATCTGTAAAGAGTACGTCGATTCACTTAGATTATTTAATAGTCCAGAAAAATTAAAAAAAAAAATTAAAATAAACAAAGAAATGTTACGAACTGTGTGGCGGGAATCAAATCTGTCTTCGTAAAAAAGCATGTATACATATATATAAACATATATATATTATATATGTAATATAAAAAATTATATATAAAAAGAAGGTTATATATATAATATATATAAAAACGAAAGGAAAGAGAAGAAAATAAAAGCGAGTAAATAATGAATTGAGCAGTCGAAATGCGCGAATCGAACGAGCGCTAGAAAACAGCGAGCAAAAAAAAACTTTTTTATCGGTGCCATTTTCATGCGTGTAAGTAGCGCGACAAAGAATGGAATCATATGATTAAGGAACAAAAAAAACGTGTATACAGAGAAAGAGAGTTGCATTATAAATATAAATAAATGAATCTAATAAGAGAAGTCAGCGAAACGTACGATCGTGTTTCTAATCTATAATATAGATTAAATAAAAAAGAAAAATAATAAAAAAAGAAAAATGAAATGGAAAATAATAATAACAATGTGGTGAAAAAATAAACATACAAATACACACACACACACACACACACACACACACACACAAAGCACGTTGAATAAGTGAAGTGAAGAGGAAGCCAAAATGGTGCGGAGTAAGAGGCGAAGACGGAGGAGGAAATATTTCATTCTCATTCTGTGATGATTGTCTGCATATATAAAAAAAAAGAGAGAAGAACAAATACGCGTTTAAGTAAATTTAAACTAACGACCTTAATTTGAAACGGCGATTGGAGCGAAACCGACTTAGCTATTATACGCGATAAGATTTTATTATTTAAGGAGACACTTATATCGCTAAACAAATTTTCCCTTCCGTTCTCTCGTTTTTCATCGCTGTATTAATTCTAATGCTTTGTACAAATGATTCAGCGATCAGCAATGCGTTAACGAGGGCGATACCAAAACAATTTAGTATATAAACAATTATATAAGGGGTAACGTAAATCGTAAACGTCACAGTATAAGGTATACATTAACGAGAAACAATAATAATAAAGGAAGAAAGAAAAACGAAAAAATGAGATAAAAATATATAACGAGACGAAATAAGGCGAAGCCGTTGATTTTTACGATGCATACTACATATGAAATAAATGTCTCCTTAACGATCGTTGTATTATGAATTAATTAAATGCGCAAAGAAGAGAGAATTCTATAGACATAAGTTTATGCAGATTACGATGATGCATAGATTACGCGGTCATACGCAAACCGGAGAATCTCGTACACACATACACATTATTTATATATGTATGTGTGTGTGTGTGCATAATATATGTTTATATATATATACACACACACACACACACACAGATATATATATATTCTATGCACAGTCAACGGAGATACAAACAGAGAACTGAATTGAGAACACGGAAATCCAGAAAGCATTATAACGGAGACACACTTACATACTCATTCGTATATATGTATATACATGTATAATGTATATACAATGACATATACACAGGGACGCATACGTACATACGGAAAGCCAGTCAAATGTATGCCGCCGACAATGGATTCTCGAGGACGCATTGATTTTGCCGAATAGTCGGATAATACTTGACCAAGGTTGCGTTAAAGCGATGCTTCGTGTATAAATCGCGCGCTTGTCACTCTCTCCTCGTCGTCGTGTGTTCGCCCGGCAAGGTCGATGCTTCTTCCGAAGTTCATTCTATCTTTCTCTCTTCCTATCTCTCTCTCTCTCTCTGTCTTTCTCTATCTTCGACGAGACACAGTCTATCCTCTTCTTCCCCGTACGACCCCCACCCACCTCTCTCTCTCCCACTATCTCTCTCTATCTCTCTCTCTCTCTTAAAATATAAATATAAAAAGAAATTAATAAAGTTAGTGCGCGCTAAGGCGCATTGACGAGAAAACGCCCCGCAAGCGAATGCAAATGAAAGATCCTTAATAAAAATGCAGTATGATCATTTATATATACCCTGAAAGTTAATTGTTTACCTTTGCTTTCGAGAGTATTTTAAGAGTTATGTGTATAAATTATATGTGTAATTAAAACAAAAAGAAGGAAAAAAATAACATGAACAAAGTCATTCAGTAAATTCTGGACCTATACGTTTCTTACATGTGTACCATTGCGTTGGCGGTGGTAGTAATTTGCGATGATTTTCCTTTTTGAGAATTATACAAGAGGATATATATATGATTTAGAGATCGAATTTTTTAAATATTAAAACGATAAGATGTTTTTCTCCGAGAAACATAAGAATCAAAATATTTATTACGGAACTACGTATATTATTATTTTTTAAGTGTAAAAGTTAACTAAATAAAATTTGATTGAAATTTTGTCGAGGATTATGTGAGACAAAGTTACGAATACAAACGCATACAGTTTGTTTGCTTTTTTTTCAGTAGTCACGCAGACGCTTTATTAAAAAAAGTACGATGAAAAAGAAAAGGAGCGAGAATTATTGAATTTATCATTGCGACTCGTTGGAAAGAAGAATAATTTATTCTAATATTAATTGTTAATTGTTTTGGTAATTTATGTTTACCGAACAGTTTGATCTCTTCTTAAATAAAAGAGTTGCGCTTGTGATTCGAGAGCCGCTAACTCTGCTACTACTGGAGCCATTTCTTGGACATGATCTTCGTAATTCGATCCTGTAGTATTAAGATAGTTTTTATGAATGTCACATTTTTTTCATTGCTGAAGTACATACTTAAATAATTAGGTTAAATTATTGATCTTTTACATACCCGTTCCTACACGCTTTTCACCGTACGTTACTTTGCCGTCAAAGTCATGTATTGGCACTTTGAGATCTTTTTCGATCTGCTGAATCGTAATGTTTAAGTGATCTTCTATTTCTGCTAGCAGCTGTCGTGAATTATTAATATTACATTAATATTACATTTTCATTTTCATTTATGCACACAATATCGTGTCACAGCTTACTCTTGTCTCGTTGTACCAAATGCAACATCCGCCCTGATCCGTAAGGTTTGTGTTGTGGCAGTTGCGGCCTCGAGAAGAACACCATTCGCCGTGATACCAGACCTTTTCAGGAACGCTGGACACCAGTGAAACAGCCAAACCCATCCTCTCAGCTCTTCCGACACGACCGATACGGTGGACGTAATTCGACTTCTCGTCAGGAAGAGTCATATTGATCACTGCGAACATTTTTTTTTATAAGCTCAAATTGTACATAAATAAACAGATGTGTTTGAAAGTAACGAAATGAAAGCATATTAACTGAAAGGCAAGCCCTTGATATCTAATCCTCTTGCTGCTACATCAGTGCAGATTAAAAACCTAACTTGCTCGAGTTTGAATTTCTGTAGATTTTGTTTACGTTCGTTTGGCTTGCGATCACCGTGTAAACAAACGCAGGTCAGTTCTCTGTCGCCCACTTGGTTCAGATAACGTTCTAAATTGTCGCAATCGAGCTTTGTTCGACAGAATATCAAAGCTCTATCCATTTTATGCTCTCTGATGGCTTTGAGGCAGTATTCGCCCTTTAATTTCTTCACTGCCTCGGAGAGGGCCTCTGAAAGTTATAATTAATATATATCAGAATCAACGTATGCTTATTGCAAAATAGAAAACTATATTTTTTACCAGCTGTATTGGTGACTCTTAGATTATCCCTGCAATGGACACCATCAGTTTGAATATGTCTTCTCAAATTTTGCCAGGAATCGTCCTTCTGCCCATCCACCATAACAACTACGTGATGTACTGTTTCAGGAACGGAGTCTTCTCCTTTCAGATCTACCCACGTTGGAAAGTGCATCAACTTTTCCTAATGTAATAATTACAATAAAAACGATTCTCTCGTAGAATGTTAATACTAAGAAGTTGAGTTGAGATACGTACAGCCATTTTTTTCACTCCGAAATCGTGCAAAGTCGCTGAACAGACGATCATTTGCAATCTTTTTCCATCGTTTGTAATTTTGGGCATTTGCCTGTGCAGTCTTTCGATCATATCTCCATAATTTTGTTTTATTAAACCATCTGCTTCGTCTAATACGAAGAATCTGCATTGATTGAGTAATAAACAACCGTCTTGTATAAGCGCATCCAATCTTCCTGGTGTTCCTACAACGATGTTTACGCCATGGTTCAGTACAGTCAGTTGATCTTTAATACTTTCCCCTCCTACTACCAGTAGTTCACGAATTTCAGGATCTTTTATGTATTTTTTGAACTGAAAAATGTATTAACGTTGTTTTCACTACTGCTAATGAAATAAAACAAACTTATCTCCTTTTCTTACCTTTTGAATTTGGTTAAATGTTTGCTCGGCAAGTTCTCGAGATGGTTCGATAATTATTGCTTGAGGAGCATTATGCGCAGGCTTAAGGTCCACCCTTGCCTGAGATTGACTGCTATTAACAGGATTAATCTTCGTGTTTTCTTTCGAAGCTTCGCATATAGCAGTGTAGCCTTGCGGAGGAGGATGTTTAAATGGCTGTGTTCCGAAATTAAAGGTCATTTCAGCATTTTTCAAAACCACAGCTGGGAAAAGTACTTGTGACTTTTGATGTTGGTTCAAATAGAATGCAGGACCCAGATCTGCTCCATTTTTGCTATACCTTATCTCTCCTTTATCTAGATCAAGTAGACAACCGATAATGTCGTTTTTACCAAAAGCTTCTCCATAAGAGTCAAATTGCTTTGCATTCGACTTCTTGCCTGTTCCACCAAATCCCCAACCAAATTTGTCAGTCCCTAAATCCAAGGCTGCCTACAATTAATAATCAGTTTAATTGAATTATCCGGTAGAACAAACAAACAGAGCAGAAATTCTATATACCTGCTGTGTAGACCAGCCAACTCTGCATAATCCCTCATCGATTACAATTGTCTCGTAATAATATTTTCCACTTCCTTGAATACCTTTGTTAGTACGACATCCGTGCCATTCTTTTTGTTCTCTACTTTGACAACGAAGTCCATCTGGAGTTATTGCAAAAGCATGACCTCTGTCGTATAAACTCAATAACCATGCTGGAGCTATTAAAAGTGATTCTATTAATAGAATTTTTTTAAATAGACAAATTGTTAAAAAATTCACAATTCTTACTACGTACATTGCGCAGACTCTCCTACTTTAGTGGATGCTTTTCCAGATTCTATATCCTTTAAGGTTTCCCATACAATCTGTAAAATTGGAATACAAAAGGCACCCGTTTTACCGCTGCCAGTTTCTGCAGCCATCAAGGTATCGCCACCACCCAGAATCAACGGTACAGCTTCTGATTGTACATCAGTAGGAAGCCTGATAAATAATAAATATGTATCTATAAATCTGATTTCTGCACTTAATTATGTAATTAAAATAAAAATCTAACTACTAGACAATACTTACATCCACTCCATTTCTTCCAAAGCCTTGGATATTTCAGGCAAAACACCCATTTCTAAAAGTAACGCAATAAATAAATTGTTTAAATTATTATTGAGCTCTAGCTCAGAAGATCAAATATGACTGTATTATTCAGTATTACGGAACGGAAATCAGTAATTTACCCTCAAAAGCAGCCATGATGTCTTGTTTTTCTTATAACCTAATTCTTGTTGTAAATAAATAAATAAATTTATATTACAATTATCATAAAATCTCTATCTCATTCACAATATGCCCAATACTGTCTTAGGTTAGAGTTTCCAGTCGCCGCTTGTTGTCGCGAGTGTCGCGCGCGTTTTGCGGTATATATATATATATATAATGTAGTATAGTGTATATTAGGTACAGTGCGTGACTACTGACACTGAATTATTGTTGCTCATCTTTAAAAAGGCCGGTTCAATAACAATTAATTAAAGGTAATTAACGCGATTAAACATTACATTTTCAACTTAATTCTCATATGAAATAGCTGGGATTAAGATTTAGTTAATAGAATGAATTTGTATACGTGATTTCGATGTATTAGAATATAAACAAAACTTAACCTTAAAAAAAAAATAATTTAAATATGTAGGCAATTGATTTTAAAATTTCGTTTAGATGAGTCGGAAGGAAGCATTGTCGCAATTCATCCAGCAAATTCATGGAAGACCTGTAGTTGTAAAACTCAACAGTGGAGTGGATTACAGAGGTAAACAACAGGTTATTTTGAATCACTTGGTTTGGAAATTTAAAATATGTGTTTGATAATTTAATTGTTTTTTTAGGTGTTCTAGCTTGTCTAGATGGGTACATGAATATTGCTTTGGAACAGACGGAAGAATACGTTAATGGTCAGTTGAAGGATAAGTACGGAGATGCGTTTATCAGAGGAAACAATGTCTTATATATAAGTACTCAAAAGAGAAGGACAAATTAAAACAATGTGAACTATTATAATAATAAAATACATTTATTTGTAAGTCTAATATTATAACGAAAACCTCTAATTCCATCATTAAGTATAAAATAAAAGTACTTTCTAATTATAATGCATATTATTATCAACTCTATAATACTATCTTTATAAATATTTTTTATGTCTCTCTATCAATTACGTAAATATAAAAATTTATTTATCAAATTGCTTCAGCTGCTTGCTCAGTTTCATCGAACAACCTCTGGAAATCATCATTTGTAGTCTGTGCGAGTAGTTCATTCTTTCTTCTTCCAATAGCAGAATCATCCTCATTCTCTTCCTCCTCTTCGATGATATCACTGGTAAGTTCCATAACATCATTAGCAGTGATCAAGCCCATTCTGTATTTTTTCAAGTGGACGTGCATATCCTTCTTATGCCCCAAGTGCTCGCACTTGGCCAGGAAGTCATCGAAATCCAATTTCGGAAAAATTCTGAAGGCCCAATATTCCAATCTTTTCATTACCTTGTCAAGGTCTTCTTTTTCGTGGCCTTTGCCCTGGAATTTGAAGCCTTCGTAGAGCTTCTCAATGGTATGTACACCCTTCCTACCTTTCAGTCTCTCGCTGTTTAAAACGAACACCTTCCTCGTGAGCTTTTTTTTCTTAGGAGGCTCAACCCTTTGTGCATCCGCATTCTCATCATCGCCATCAGCCTTAACCTCCCCGATCGATTCATTGCCATCCTGGTCAATCGCTCCGTCTTCATTCTCATCATTGTCTTCCTCGTAACGACGAACAATGTCATCGTCGTCGGCAATATCGGATAATTCTGCGTCTGACATGGTTCAACAAGTAGTCAATCTTTCAAACTAGAGCAACTTTCAACTTTCAAACGAGGTATACGAGAAAATCACTACATCGGGACTCAATATGGCAACTGGTTCCCGCCAAATCTTCCATCAGCTGTTCGACTCCGTGTCCTAACGCGTTTTCGCCGATGCCCAAACTGTTTTTTGAATCCTTCGATCTTCGATGTATCAGATTCTCTCCAAAAAGTTCTCAAAACTCCAAAATCACTCGCACGCGTTCTTTATGAAATTTCTCCTTCAGTCGAAGCTAGTGTCATCGTCAGCTTCGTCGTCACTTTTATCGTTGTTATTCTGAAGCCGCTCGTTCTCAGCTTGCGAGTTCATTCGGTTGAGAAACGATACCAGCAACCGTTTGTTCAACTTGTCTGTCTGCGTTATTTCTCTTGCTGGTGGTCCATTATTGACACCGTTTGCAGAAGCTTGATTCTGAGGATTATTCTCGCGGGGAATGTTTAACGGAGCTTCGGCTTGAAGTCCCTGGCTCACTTCGCTGCTATTCGTCTGGTCCAAAGGTGTACCCGGCATGGTGACTTTCAAAATCTACAATATCAATTGTATAATAATAAACAAGGTGATAAACAAACAAACACTGCGATCCACAATATCGAGGTTAGGTGTGCTTTGGCTAAACTGCGTTGAATTTTAACAGAAGTTACAGCGTTCACCGTCAGATGCTGAAAGGCGGTAAATTTGAAAATTATTCAAATTTCAACACCTGTTGGTACAATCGATACGCTATTATTTCCACGTTTGGACATATACAACAAATCCAATAATGTTGTTACTTTCGAATTCCAACGTCTATCCAGAATTATAAATACATAAATAATCGTTATCGGAGCGTATTTATTATATGTGCCGCGAGTACAGTACAGTATATATATATAGCCTACACTCGCCACGTGGTGACGTGGTCTTTCTCATCGTATGAACGAAGAGTACGTCGATTCTCTCTCTCCCTCCTGAGCAATAAACTGATCACTTCAGAGAGAGAGAGAGAGTCTTTTAAATACATCGCATCACCGTAATTTCCGGTTTTCTCCCACCTATACGGTATGTCTCTCTCTCTCTCTCTCTCTTATCGCGTATAAATTCGCACCATGTGCATAACGGAGGTAGATGCAACGCGCGTATATATGCATATATATATAGAGGCTATGGTAGCGCGAGAAAGTAAGCTAAACGCATATAGTGCGTAAGGGGGAAGCATACGTTCGTCGGCGCGCCGGTGGCGTGACCGAAGGGGTAGACGAATCAGAGAGCGGCGCGCTTCGAAAGATCAGCTATTCGCCACCTCGGCTGCATTCCGCGCGCGCATTTCTTCTTCGGCCGGCGGTGCAGCCGGAGACGAGATTCTCCGTCTCTCTATAGAGACAGTTAGTGTGCTATAGATTGTTTTCGGTTACCTATTCGCGACTAGCTATCTTTTTCTTTCAAGATACACGCTGTTTTTGCATATTATTACATAGACGTATAAATATATATGTATGTATAAGTAAAAATCACACACATTTTACACGGTAATCGTATTGTCGAATGTCAGTTGTAACCGATACGCATTGTGCTGGATACGACAGACGACGAGCAAACGAAGAAGAGAAACGAGAGATTTCTAATTTAACACATCGCTGCAGAGACTATTCTACTTAGACCAGGTATGTACGCGTGTCGAGTCAGTGTCTACGTACAGTGAGAGTTAGAATAGACTTAGGAGAGAACGGAAATAACCGCTCGGTGGATCGACATAACCCCATTATACGGGCGATTTTTTTCTGCGTTCTGTACGTCAAACCTCATGGGAAAATGAGGCTCGTGTCTTTGCAACGAATGCGTAATATTTCGATAAACACATCGCGCGATCGAAAGATTTTTTTTTCTTTTCCAAAGATATCTAAGAGTGGATATAATTATCGACGCAGCACGATGAGACCAAAATCTTCTATCATGCGAGAGTCTGCTGATACACGAATGTCCGTAACAGTTCTGCTCCGTTACTTGCAAACTTGCAAGAGAGATAATTCCAGCTTTATTTACGAACGATTGGAAGACTTGTTCGTTAACATTTTTTTTTTAAATAATCGATTCTCGTATCATATCCCAAAGAGAGAGAAAGAGAGAGAGAGAGAGTTCATCGCGACAAACCGTGATTCATACAACTATCTGTTGATCTTTCGCCGCTTTTTTTATTTTCGATAATCAAAAGAGTCTTTAACGATATATGCGTATTTTTATATTCCCTTTCGATTGGGAAATATGCAAAATGCTGTCGAGGTGGTACTTTTCATTGAAACAATGCGATCTTGTGAAACTTTTCAAAGAATATTTTCAAAACACGTTCGCTCGGTGTAAGTATGCTCCGTTCTACCGTTCAAAACAGTGCTCGACTGCGTAATTCCGAGTAAAAAGAGCGACGGGTTTTACATATATTTTTTTTCGAATCGCGGTACGATGTAACATCTTTTTTTATCTGACTCGTATCTAGAATGATTTGCAGAATCGTAAAATGCATAAAAAAAAAGAAAAAGAAAAAAATAATAATAAAGACACGAACAACTGTGCGAAAATTCCATAGCTAGCGCGAGTCACACGATTCTTCCGTCGACAACGCGTAGATAAGCATAAGACACAAAGGCTAGCAGTAAACCAAAATCGTTATCTAAACTTAGACGACAATGTAAACTACTTATTGATATTGTTTCCGCTGTAAGTGTAGCTACTTTCCACAAAGCGTATATAAGGTTGTCATTTGTTTTTTCTTTGATTCTGTATGCCTGTACACTTAGCTATAACAACTGAGCAAACTACAAAGTGCACGACTGCAATTTCACTCGAAAGAGAGGCAATCTCACTCTCTCGCAACGAAAATAAAAAAAAAACGCAGTCAGTCGACCCACTAACACCGATCGCTCGATCGTATGCATATATATATATGCATATATATATATATATATATATATACACACCATAGGTATATGTGTATAAGTAGTGAGAATAAAATCGGCTTTATGACGCGATAAAAACTAATTCTTTTCTTTTTTTCAATCGCACGCCGATGTCTGGAAAATATTGTTTTTTTTCTCTTCGAAACGCGTGATGATATTCAAATATTATGCAAGTAAGTACATGGAGTTTTCAAAAATCATCCTTTCGATACTCGAATAAATTACATAACTGTTTCATTTATAATCATATATTCTACAACGCACGTTTTGCGCTTGTTGTGTTTCGCGTAAGAACGATATTGACATTGTGTACATTAGAATACAATGGGAAATATACGAGTATATCTTTCGAGCTTTAACTGTCGAAGTTTTCTTTCGCTCTGGTAGTATACGACACGAATGAATGAAAAACCGGTTGGACTTTCTCGGCGGCAATAAACCTAAAACCCGCGCAGAGATTCATCAAAAACTATTTTTGTCAAACACACGTGCGTTGCGTAATAAGGCTTTTGCGCAACGGCTCGGATTTTTATTGTCTTTGCGAGAAAAAAAAAGTAGGCATAAGGACATACGATGACATGCATGCATATAGATAAATTTCATTTTATAGACTTTCGAGACATGGAGCTGTACAGATTTTTATTATTCCTCGTGGCCAACCGTATATTGCACGCGTATACTTGAAATAACAATTTTAAAATGAAAAAAAATTGTTCGTTTCCCAAAAATGATTTCTTTGGATGGTTATAGCAAGATATTTACTTGAATAATATTGTTATATTTATTGGACTATATATTTGTAGGATTTTAGCTTAAATAATAATTCACATAATTACGAATTTGTTTCTCTTATAACATTTTTTGACTCCCAATAAATACTTGAAGATTTAAAAATTAAATTTTGATTTAAAAAAATTATTTTTTATTGAACATAAATATATTTTTTGATGTCGAAAGCATTATTCAATTTATTTAAGTAAATCTGCACTTGCGTACAATTGGTAACATTTCGCCCGAAATTTATTTTACTTTCGAATAAATATTTTTTAAAGCCGAAATATTATTATTCAATCAAAGAAAATATTTTCTTCATTCAGAAAAGCGATTTCTAAATAAATGAATGTTCTTAAGTGTAGAAAAATGTTTTTTCGCGTATGCTGTATCAGCTTTAAAGTGAACATCGAAAGATTTGCGATTATATTAATGAATAGTTATTATCAGTTTATAATTTGCTGCGATTAAATTGAAAAACATCTTGTGCAAATTTTAAACTATTTAAATGCTGGTTCGACTACGATGAAGGTCTGATAGTAGTCGTGATTGACATTGCGCTACGCAGAATCTATCGGTGACAAGTTAGTAACGAGATTCTTGTGTTTATAATAGTTGAAAAAGCAAATGCTTTGCTGCCTCGATGTTAACATCTTATCAGTGTTTTTATAGATATGTTCGAAAATACATGCAGATCACACGCGAGTTGTTACACATGAAAGTCATACGTCGATAATTATAGTTCAGTATTTTGCATTTCAGTACCTAGAAGTAAAAAGATGTCGCTTGGAGTATGATGTAGACAAGTTTTTCTGGTCGAACTCGTAAGTCTAAATTTAAAGAGAATTGATTAAATTTGCATTGAATATATGCAATAAAATTAAGAAGCACGAGTAATTTTTTAATTTTATCACCTTGAAATAAAAGGAAAAATTCGTTTGGAGTACGATGTAGACAAGTAGTTTTGTGGTTGTATTCCTAAATCTAAATTTATAAAGAATTCGTGAGATTTCCATTTACTTTGTAATATAAAGTTACACAGCGTGTGCGATAAGTTGTTCAATCTTGTTTATAACATAGTCGATGAGATATTTCGATAAAATTAAAAAATTTACGTAACCACGCGATGCCGCGTTTATAATTTAAAGATCCGGACGTATAAGGCATCATTTGCAATATCACGTATCATGCTTTTACCAGACGTATTATCAAATGTATATCGGAATATCATTGTCCTAACTGTCGAAGAAGCGAATAAACAATTACACATTGTCTTTGCTAATTTTAATGGTAGCTCTGGAGATAATGAATCAATCTATTGATCGAATCGATGAATACACATGCGCACTATTTCATTCTTGGTTAAATAACTAATTAAATTCGCGGTCAATCACAGCAAGCGAGAACTGAAGAAAAATATGCATAAAGCAAATTTCCGTACGAATGAGATTTATTTCATTACCCTTGTTGTTTGGCAATAATTTAATTTCTTTAGCCGGTGAGGCGATAGCTCTATCCAAACGATTCGTTTGCACATAATTGCATTATAATCGATTAATCAACTTGTTTCACGCTAGATTTTCACACTTCGTTCGTTTTCTATTCAACTAGCGTCGAACCATTTTTTATTCGACTTCTTTTTCTCCTTTTTAACACTTGATTATAAAATCATTAATTTTTCTCCCAGTTTGACCAATCACTCCGACGCGCCCTTGAAAAGAGCGATTTACACATACCTCTGGTAATATGCTTTTTTTTATGTTTTAACTTATTCGTTCCTATCGGTCAGATATAAACTTGGAACTGCAATTTTATCGCAACTCGCAACGACGCGAACTTTCATTCATATTCATCCAACTGATTACGATTTCATATGAAAATACAATATCGCAGCAGCGTGTAAACACCGAGATACTTCGCGAAACAGCATATAGACTAATTTAAATAAAAATGCAATGAAAAGAACCGAAAAAATAAGCAAACTTCAAGGATAAGCGGTACCGCTATAATCGTATGTACAGACATACGCTGATTATACGCGAACTTTCTATATACACATATGTATATGTATAGAGAGAGGCTAATTTCCCAGTGGCACCGGGAATCGAGCCTACGTATATAGTACCTCGACGCTACACACCCCTATTCATGCCTATATCCATCCACCTCCAAGTTCGCAAACTTATTCTCTTATCACACCTCGAGTTTAACAACGTCTTCATTAACGCAAACTCCGCGGCTGTATATCCCACGACAAAGTTTCAAACGCGTTTCTCGATCCGTCTGTCTAAACTGTACGCGGTTAATAAACTAGAAAAAAATAACAGAAACAGAACAAAATAAATAAAACGCAAGCTCGATCGAAGCCAGCTGACGCCCCGTACAATCGAGTGCGCAGTCGCGTCTGAATTTTCGAATTTGGCGCGAAAAGTGGCCTGATGCGCCCCGCTATTGATTTGTGACGCGCGGAGGGTGCGAATGTCCCGGGAGGGGGCAGACTCGCGCCACCAGTCCGTCGCAAACCGCCGCTGCTGATCCCGACGCCTCTATCTCTCTTTCTGACGCAGTGAAATAACAGTAAATACCGTGGAAACAAAAGTGTTGAAAAAGTCCAAAGAAAGGGACAGCGAAAGAGTGAAGCGGACAAAGTCGTAATCGAGCCTCGCCGACTCGTCGTCGTCGTCGTCGTCGTCGTGTTAAGAATGAACAGCTCGGGAAGCCGCCGGTAATACCCGGTCGTATCTGCTGTTCAACCTTGATTCCGCGACATACACATACGCGCGCGCGTACACGCATACTTACACTCCTTTCTCACCTTTCTCCGTCGTCGAGGAACAAAAGGCTCGTTGCTTTCGTGCGTACAAATAAAGAGCTAAGTCGGGATGTTCGGCTACGTGTTCAAGATCCTCCAGAGCATCTGGAACCACGGCAGCCTCGATGATTTTGCCAACCAAGGTAATGCGCTATTGCGAAGTTGTTTTTTTTCTCTCTCTCTCTCTCTTTCTCTGTGTATCGTTGTTTTTACACGCGTGATTCGTCGACGTACGCGCGACCGTTTCAGCGCAAATTATTCGAGCGTGTACGAGAGATATGCGCAGAAAAGTAAGGGTAATTGCTTCGGTGTGGTCGAATGATAATGGAAAAAAAAAGTGGCGCACGAGAGGGAGAGAGAGATAGATTCAAGTGCGCCACTCTGTAGAGATACATACATGAGCCAGTCCAAAATTAACTGGGGGACTACACTCCAGCTATATACAACACGTGTGTGCGCCACTCGACTGTACGTGGCTCCGTATAGGACACGAAAAAGCCTCGTCGTATAAAGTCTCGTGTACGTGTGGCTGATTCGCAAATAAATTTATACATGTATGTATATATATATATATGTATGGGTGTGTGTGTGTGTGTGTGTACATATAGACATATACAGATGTATAGGTTGAGTCGAGGCGAGGATGTCAATAGTTGCACATAATATATAGCTATAAAAAGAAGCGCCAGACGTCTAATTCCATATTATTTTCTCAAACTCGACTGACTAATTAGACCCGGATGCCAATTCAGGTGCTGTACTTAAGCGAGTTTTTGTCCAAGAAATACTCACTTCTGGTTGCGGTGCCGATGGCATAACACAGTGTAAGCGCACGGGGCTCGCTATGCTTAAGATACGATTGCTTTAGTCAAGTGCGTCGAGTTTCGTTGATATGCTCCTTCGAATGCCCGAATTTTCATTCAATGACTTTTTTTCTAACGGTGACCTACGTTTTTTTTTATTTTTCAGACATGGCTGCCGTACAACCGCTAATATCCAATGGTATGGCCAACGGCTTTGGAAAGAACGACAAGGTGATTATTAGTTATTTTGCCTTTAGAAATTGGATTAATTGAAATTTTATCAGTGTTCGGGATTTAATACGAAACCGTTTGATTTTCAGTCGATGAACCGTACAGTTTCAGGATACGCAACGCCGAGTGCAACAGGATTGGAAGGTTAGTACTTTGCACATATGCAAAAATTATTTCAACATTTTTTGCCGAGACGATAAAGCCACTGATTATTCAACGACAATTTTATGCTTTATCATCGTTAAAAAAAAAAAAAAAAAAAAAGAGAGATCGGTCTTCTAATGAGTGAAGAAGAGCAGGCAATTGTGAGATAAAACGTGTTTTTACTTCTCAATCTACAGTTTCAGATTGGATTCTATTTTTGCCTCTTTTTTTTCGAAAATCACTCAAGCGAATGATAATGAATTGAATCATATTATGTCATTAAAAGTTCATTTTTTCTGTAAGCTTCTGAGCGTATAAAAATGTAAAATCTTTTGAATTACGAAAAATTACAGCAATGATTTGTAATAAAAAACAATTGCACTGAATTACGTTTCTAAATACGCATGTACTTTTTGCAGGTCCCGACCAAATCCTAAGCTCGGACGTTGACACTATTTGGGATGCGAACGGTCGAGTCCGGATTAAACTGGACAACACATCAGACGAGAGTTACGCGCCTATATCCGTTCCCGGTCTCTTGAAACGGACGGCAAGTAAATATCCGAATCATCCGGCCTTGATATCCACACCAGGAGTTGATGGACGTCGAGCCACTTTCACCTACAAGTATATACATATCTTATTTTTGTAACATAAACATTTTTAGGCAATTGACTTAACTCGTCGATTTGAAAATTTCAGAGAATACGAGAATCAGGTCAGGACTGTGGCCAAAGCGTTCCTACATCTGGGACTGGAGAGATATCACAGCGTTTGTATCCTCGGTTTTAACGCACCGCAATGGTTCATCTCCGACATCGCGGCTATTTATGCTGGGTATGTTTGATAATCAGTAGATACTGCGGACTAGTGTCAGACGATCAATGTGTGTGTGTGGATCTGATGAATTTGGTTTGTATTGCAGAGGATTCGCTGCTGGAATCTATACAACGAACTCGCCTGAGGCATGTCAATACTGTGCTGAAAGCAGTCGAGCCAATATTATAGTTGTCGAGGATGCTAAGCAACTCGAGAAGATTTTACAGATTAGAAAAAACCTTCCAAAACTCAAGGCTATTATACAATACGACGGCGTTCCCAGTTCCAAAGATGTCCTGAGTGTAAGTTGGCAAGCCTATGACAATTATAATCACACTGTAAAACGAGTGGGTGTTAATTTTTATTTTCTTTCATTGCAGTGGAAGGAAGTTTTAGAAATAGGTCAGAAGCAGTCGGACGATCAATTAGATAATGTTTTAAAGACTATAGGTATCAATGAGTGCTGCACGCTTGTATATACTGTAAGTCGAATACAAGATTGACAGTTTGGCAAAGAAAATTCTTATTGTACTAACGCAATGTATTTTATTGCAGTCCGGGACCGTTGGCAATCCAAAAGCTGTAATGTTAAGTCATGATAATCTTCTGACCGATGCTAGAGCTATTTTAGCAGCCGGCGATCTTAACACAGAGGCGAAAGAAATAGTGATTAGTTTTTTGCCCCTATCGCATGTTGCTGCACAGGTAAACAATCAAATTTATCTGTTATATTTAAAACTGTTTAAAGAGCGCATTCTTACCATTCGATTTATTCGATTCAGGTTGTAGATATCTTCACTTGCATGTTGATGGCTGGAACTGTCTATTTCGCCGACAAGAATGCCTTAAAGGGTAGTCTCCTCGATACCCTTGTGGCAGCTCGCCCAACTGCTTTTCTGGGTGTTCCTCGAGTATGGGAGAAGATCTACGAAAAGATGCAGACTGTAGCTCGGAGCAATGGACCCATTAAGACGTGGATCGCCAATTGGGCCAAAGCGCAGGGTCTGCAATATAATCTTAACCGTATGAACGGTATTGAATACAAGTCCTGGGGTTACCTTATAGCCAAGTGGTTGATTTTTCGTAAAGTTAAGGCGGCTTTGGGTCTTGACCGCTGCCATGTTTTTGGTACCGCGGCGGCACCTCTTAGTACTGACGTCAAGAAGTACTTCATGAGCTTGGATATGGTCATCATCGATGCATACGGTATGTCCGAGTGCGCTGGTGCTCATTCGCTCTGTACCAGCAACGCTTTTAGATTAGGAAGCGTTGGACATACTCTACCAGGATTCCTTACCAAGTTGGACAACGTAGATAGCACAGGAGAAGGCGAGATCTGCATGGGTGGACGACATGTCTTTATGGGCTATCTGAACGAACCGGAGAAAATCCAGGGCACAAAGGATGAATATAACTGGCTCCATAGTGGAGACCTTGGAAAAATAGACAGCGATGGATTCTTATACGTGACGGGAAGAATCAAGGAACTGGTTATTACGGCAGGAGGCGAAAATATTCCTCCGGTACATATCGAACAATTAGTGAAGAAGGAATGTCCGGCATTGAGTAATGCCATGCTTATTGGAGACAGAAGAAAGTACTTGACGATGCTAGTCACACTGAAGGTTTGCCTCACTTATTTTATTTGCTTTCACTATTCGATATCTAATATACAGTGCTAACGAAATGAAATAAAATTCTTTCTATTTACAGACTGAAATGAACATAGATAGCGGAGAACCCTTAGACGAACTATCCGTAGATGCGAAAAAGTACGCAAAAAGCTTAGGAAGCAAAGTTAAAACTTTGTCCGAAGTTCTGGAAACGAAGGACCCACTTGTAAGTTCTTTCTTGTTTATTTAGGTCAATTTATTTAAAATGCGCAACGCCGATTCTACTAAAAGCGTATTTTTCTCTATTTAGATTTATAAGGGAATCGAAGAAGCAATTACTCGAGCCAACAAAAGGGCGAATAGCAACGCTCAGAAAGTTCAGAAATTCAGAATTCTTCCTCATGACTTTTCTGTACCGACTGGCGAATTGGGACCAACGTTGAAACTGAAACGAAGCTTTGTGGTGAAGATGTACGCTAATTTAATAGAAGATATGTATAAAGAATAATGGGAGAAGCTTTTATTAATTAATGAAAGGAAAAAAAATAATTGTCCAGGGATAAGATTCCTCGGCAGATTCAATCAAAAGATGGATCTAGCTCGTCCGCCAATCTAGAAGAAACTATTCCAAAGCGTTAACGAAAAGTCAGGGATTTATTATCGAACTTTTTTCTATATAAGGGCGGCGTTAAAGATATCGATCGTGTCGTCATAAACAATCAACGGTTATCTACTTACGCTGAAAAAAGTTACTGAACGTTGAATATTTGTGATACTTTGTAAATTTATCTTCTTTAACACGGTTTATCGTTTATTATGAAAACAATCTGCTGATTCTATTATGACTTAAGACTAGATTAAAGACAACTTTCACACTATATTTTCAACAATCAAAATATTGTTTGTAAATTTCTGACAATCTTGGAGTTATTTTGCCAATGTTTTATCCAATATCTTTTCTTTCTAGCTGAGCTATTTCATTTTCTTCAATAAGTAATATTTTATTTAGTTTTTCTTCTGTTAACGCTAATGAATTTTGTTATGATGTTGTATATTTCTATTGAGATACCTATCATCACACTTCTACGCACTAACCTTGTAATGTATCTTGGTGTCAATGCGAAATTGAATCGATTGTGATATGAAGTGTGGCATGTACATATTGTGAATATGAAAATAAAAGTGCCTTTTTGCAATTGAAACCATTAATGCGAGTATGAATGGCATCAATAATTTCATTTTACTCAGTGCATGAATTATCTTTTTTTTTTTATTGAAATTACTTAAGTGTGTTCTTTGTAAAAAGCAATAATAGAAAGTTTCACGTAATTCCTTATGTAATTTGTAATTATATTATTTGTTAACTGGTCATAATATAAAGAAATTATAATTATAAATATAAGACTGACTGTCTAAATTGATTTGGGAGTGATGAGAACACAAACAATTTTATAGTTAAATAAGTTAAATTTATAAGGAAATTCTGCATAATGAACTATCGGTTCCTTTTGTAAAGAAGAAATCGTTAAATTAGCGAGTAATAATTTACTATTAAATATGTGTAATAATAAGCTAACGTTAAGATACAAGCATTGAGTAGTTTCTATTTGAAGGCATAACTTTAAAACACAATAAACTTTTTATTTGCGGAATATGGTTTGAAATTATTGCAAATATCTGCACTTAGATTATTAGTACTTTAATGACAATAATAAAATGTAAGTTGGTCCAAAGAATGATTTGTCTAAGGGATTAAGAATCTCTTTTACATTTATTAAATAAATTAATCATCATAAGATTTTGTGGTCGTTATTTAAAAGTTACGTTAATGTTACAACAGTGGGGTAAGAAATGAAACAAGCCTGTTTTAATTATAGTGTATTACTAAATGTAGTTTACAATAACCGAAACTGTGATTCGTTTTACAATTATTTAATACTTGAAAAGATGATAGTTGATATTCTTTTAAATTTCGAGTTCTTATACGAAAATAGATTCACTCAGCACATCACAGCGAATTTTCAAAATGCACATGCGAATAATATTGTATATTATGTATGAGTTACAGATAATTGTAACATTCCTCTCAGTGGCTTGATACACTCTTGACATTTTAAATTTTATTCTTCCGTTTGATTGCTTCTTTAAGGCTATAATGCAACAAAACGATAGCCTAATCATTTATCCTTTTTCCATTACATTTTGTTTATTCTCTGTTCTAGTTAAAGAAAGAAAAAAAACAGAGAAAGTTCCTATACTCACAAGATTTCCTTAATTTTAAATGCTTTAGTAAAGCAGTGGTAATATTCAGAGACTCATATTTTTCTTGGAAGATAAACTATGATTTATAAATAAAATTTGGTTGTCTATGCCATTTATTTCAAATCTCTGCTATTATTAAAACTATGTAAATATTAGTTTCCCTTTAAGACTAATGTGAAGGGTGTAAAAAAGGATTGTTACTAAGCACTAGGCATCTACATGTATAACAGAAAATTCTTGAGAATCAACAAAGTGCATCACATTCTTTCGTACGATTCTCACATTCAGGCACCCATACTTTAATAAGTTGGACGTTATTTTCAATCATTGTTAATGCGAGTACGTCCATCAATGGCACGATTAAATTAAAAAACTTTATGAGGTACTCGTTGATGTGTTGAATTTTTGTTGAATGATTGAAGTTTTGCGTTGTGGCACAGTTTCGGGTGTAGGTATGGCATCGCCAGTTGGCAAAACTCCAGTTGGCTTAGGCTTTGCTGTTGACTTTTGTTTGGCCATCTGATAATCTCCAGAGTCAAAGAATTTTTGCTGGAAAAATTGTTCAATGTTTCTTTGATCTGACTAAACAATATACATGTATATCAAGCAATAGTACTAAAACAAATATGCAAATCAAGAACTGTACAAGGAACGAGCGATATTAAAAAACATAATCAAATTATCAACCATTAGAACGTTTAGGCATAGTACGCTCTTGAGATAAGGTAAACCAAATAATACTCACTCCTTTCGCTAGCCTCTTCTGCAGGAACGCAGAGTGCCCGCTGATAGGTCTGCCTCCTACAGCTGGAAATTTAGCTTTCAGCTTAGCCTCCTCCAGCTTCTCAATGTCATTGGCAGAAGGCTGCAAAAACAACAATAAAGCCACAATATATCATAAACACAATAAGAAGTAAACAGTAAACATGTTCTCATCCATACCTCGACAGTCTGGGTGGACTCCTTGGTGATCTCGTCACTCATTTTGGCTCGTTTCTCACTACTAGCCGTCGAATCAGACGCGCTGCTCCAGTCCAGGATCGCGTCCAACGATATCCACTCTTTTCGCGCTTCGCTACGTTACATGCACTCTGCGTCACCTATTAACAGGTGAGCCGATCATGGAAGCTAACGATTACCTTTTCGCGCAATCGGACGGACGTACTGTACGCGTGTAAAGACTTAAATATCCTTGAGCTATACGATGACTCTTTTTTGTCCCTCAATCGAATTTATACGTTTCTCTTATAACCTCAAACAGTAGCGCGCGCGCGCACACTCCTCTCTTGGCGACGGTGTCCTCGGTGGAAAAATACTACCTTATAGCCGATGTGCTATCCGCGCATTTTTCGCGAACTGGTAGGGGATATCTCGTCGACTCTCGGTTTCTAATGACGTAGGCGGGTATGTAGAGCACTATTTGTTCAAGCGGTGAACTGAACTACTCCAAACCGTCGCTTCTATGTGATGCTTTGAGCGTGTGCAGTTTGCGTGTGTTTATACCGTACGTGCGTATTATATCTATATTCGCGGAACGGCGGGAATCAAGTGTATTCGTTGTAGCGCAACCTTTTGCCACATAGACGCTGCTGCCACCTTCATGCGGAATTGGCGCCAAGTGGCGGATGCAGGTCGTGACTTGTTTGTCCGGTAACCGTTAGAGATATGCGTGTGATGGCATGGACGAATGCGAAATTCGTCTTCTTAGATGCAGCTGCCGCTACTTTTTTCTTCGGAGGGTAAGACAGAATTTAGAATTGGCTTATATGTTGGATTTCACTTATTGCGAAAGCTTTTCTTGCGATTTCAAACCGCTTCTTGTGTTTATTATAGCTGTTGCTTTTCTGTTTCGAATTCTAAGAAGCGTTTGAATCGCTGTTGTTCGATTGATCTTTCGGAGAAATAATTTCAAGTATTTTGCTGATTGTTTATATTGTTTAGCGGAATTCATTTGTTACTTAAATTTTGTAGGTTGACTTTTTCGAATCGATTCGTAGCTACGTGTGCAATTTTATTTATTTAAGTTACCGGAGATATAAATATATCGTCGTAAAATACTCCGAATTGCGGTTGCTACGAAAGGTTCGATACACATCTAAAAGTAAAGATACGAAATCAGTGGATGGATTTTACGAAAATAGGAAAAAGACAATTGTTGTTCATAAATTAATGTTTTATTGTTGTAAATATATGTAAAGTCGTAATTATTACAAGGAAATGTATTTGAATTTTATATTTACATTCGAATTTTGTTCCCAGAGAGTTGGCAATACTGAATCAGCCGGTAACCGTAGGATGAGCTTGGACAGTGGCGGTCTCAAACGGCAAGGGATTCGCAAATAGAATTACGAAAATTCGCCGCCAAACGAACAGCGTTTAATGCGGAAAATGCGTTAAGGTAAGCCGCGGTTAAATGCGAATTCCATTCATTCTTAACATTTTCTTCCACAGACATATTATAAAGACGACTTTACAAATAAAGATTAATTCAAGCGATGCAAATTAAAAACTGAAATAAATAGAATGAAAAAATGTCAACAGTGTACCCCACAAGATTCTCTTCAACCCCATAAGCTTTTTTCATATAAACTCATGAACATAATGTGTATATTCACAAGAGAGTATTTGAAACTGCAATAGGGGTAAAGCAGTACCTAAAACCAGAGTAATAAAAAAATATATATACCACCTACGGTACAGACATCAGAGATCAGAAGCCGCGCAGGAGCGCAAACGGAGAGAAAGGGCGAGGCAGAGAAGAGAGAACGCATGATTCTGAACTCGCGTGTGCCGAGAGAGGAGGCGAAAAGGGGAGGCGGTTCTCTCGCACTGCAGCAAGAAAGAGAGCAAAACGCCACTTTTGTAGGAGAGGGAGAGAGAGAGAGAGAGAGAGAGGGCGACCCGACCCGACCGACCGGTAGCCCAACGCGCGCCGCTATATATCTCGCGCAGGAGCGGTACAGCAGCAGCATCCTGTGCTCGCGCGCGCGCCGTTGCGGGAGCCATAATCGTAATCGCCTAATATGATCTCTCGGAGAGTACTAGTATCTCTCTTGTGTATTATATAGACGCATCTCTGTAAATTGTATCTTAGACACACTGTATATAATATGTACTGTTAGAGATTTTCGGATAGAGAAGCTGCGCCTTCGTATCATTTTTTTTCTGTACAAAGCGTCGTACGTGGATGTATGTGTACACCTACCTATGTAGAGCAGATGTTGCGAACGACGGCAGCAGCAGGTAGCGGCAGGGGGCCGGACTGCGTGATTTTTCAACGCGTGCAAGAGCACCGTGCAGTCCTCCTCCTCCTGCATTCCGCCGCACGCATCCTCTCTCCTTTTGCAGCATCGGAGCAACAGCAGAAGCAACAGCAGCAGTACCGAAGAGAGAAAGAGAGAGAGAGACTCCACCTTCTCTCTCTCGCGCGCGCGCGAGCTTCGCAGCTTGTTTGGCTGACCGTCCTTGGGACGAAAAATGAGGCGGCATGCATCATTTGCTCCGCTGCGCCACCGGGATTCGCCTTGCTGCTGCTGCCGATCTTATGGAGAGGAGAAAGATAAAATATAAAAAAAAATAAAAAATAACGTCGAGATGAAGGGCTGCTGTTGGTGCTACGACGCGCTATACTCGTCTCTCTAAGTGCCTGCTCGCGTGTTTCCGCCGCGCGACAACCGCGGAATGCGACCCCGTCTCTTCTCCTTTCTGTACAGATGTTGTGAGCTACGCTCTTCGATTTCTTCGAGATCGTTTGGCGCGCTTCACTTCTCCGGGAGCTCGTATTCTAATTTCTTGGCTTATTCGCCGTTTTAATTAATCTCGCGAGGAATGCTGTATATATAATACATAAGCGAGGAGATACGGATAAACAGAAGCCATTTCACCGCGAGGAAAATCCGCGCGAGCAGATACCGTAACGATAATGAATTTATGATTTATACTAATCGTCGTGTATACTCTATGCGAATGCCAATGCTCTCTCTCTCTCTCTCTCTCTCTCTCTCTCTATCTCTTTCTCTACGATTTACCAGAAGCCAGTGCCGATCATCCGGTGATTAAGAAATAAATCATGGCCAGCTCTGGAAGTGTACGCAAAGTATAGACGAACGTACACTGGTAGGACATATAAAAATACGCGCTCAAGCTCGAGAAAGCTCGTCGAAGCTCCTTGGAAAAATTACGTTAATTGCCTGTCGCACAAATCGGGCATAATAAAGATGTATGTACGACCTCCCCTGTTACGTTGCCGCATAGCTTATATACGCGAATACCTACTTTCCAGCGAAATCCTCTACCGCAGCGTTCATTCATCTGCGACTCTCTCTCTCTCTTGCGAGCAGTGCGCTTCTCGCAAAAAGGACGAAAACTCGCAGTAGCGCAGAAGGTACGAGAGAGAGAAAAAGAGGGAAAGGCCGCTGTAAAACACGGCTACCGCTAGCGCAGGTATATATATAGACACACATATACATATGTGTTTCCGTATACGTATATGTGTAGGCACGCGTGCATATATAAGAAAATATCGAAGCGTTTGTCGGAGGCCCGCCGGTAATTAGCGTCTCCGGCTCGTGCTCCCGTCGGTAATTTATGCGCAGATAGGCCACGCGCGCAAGTGCAGCCACAGATCTCTATATATGTATGCGTGTATGTATGCGTGGATATAGGCGGCGAGGATAAAGGAGAAAGAGCCGCGCCCGCGCGAAATCTCCTCGAAGCGAGGCCAATTAACGGCGAATTGGAGCGGTAAGAAGTTGGAGGTGGATGCGGCGGCTCCGAGTAAGGCAAGGATGTCGAGGATTCGCGGATAGTTCGACGATACGAGAGGACAATACTGGATAGACTATTTTATCTTTGCTTACACTCAATTGTATATTGCGTTTAGTTATAATCCGATGATTTCTCGTATAGTGTCCTTTGGAAAAAAAGAAAAATAAGAAAATAACAAGAAGAAACCTGCGATTAGAGTCTCGTATTTTAATTTACGTATCTTTATGACTGCGCTTGAACCTTAACGATTAAGAATTATAACTACGAGAGCACATTCCGATTTTTCCGAGCATAATAGCGCAAAAGCACTCGAGAGACTCTCTCAGGTGCGCGGAGTCAGTAAAACGTCTCGTCATTCTTCGAGAGCGTATGTGCGTGCGTTGCAGCCTTTTTTCCGGACATTCGTCTTGTGTCAGGGCTGCGCGAATTTTCTAATGCCAGACCATAAAATCTTAATTGAAAAGTAAGTGATTTACATTCGCAATTAAGATTCGCAATGGACAGATAACTGTTTGGCACTGGGAATTTCGCGTAATCTCCATCTTAATTTACGATGCGCACTGTTGCAGACACGCGCGCGCGCCCCCCTTTTGTTGTCTCTATTAAATATTTCCGTCACTTTCTTTTGCGTCAATCCGATCTACTTCACTAAGAGGGATTTTCCCAGGAATAAAAGAATGGACCAATAGCTCAGTATAGTGCCATTACTTATCAGTATCCTAGTAGTGTTGTAAGTCAGTATTTGCTCGGTATTGAACCGATACTGGAATGACAAGAATGGGCTTTACTTTAAAACCAGTATTTTCACAATATTGTATTTACGTAATATTTATATTACACGGTTTATTTGAAATTAAGAATGAAAAGACTGCAGTACCTTTTAAATTTGACTTCTCATTACTACATTTGGATAGTAATTTTGCTCTTTTGAGAGCTCTTGATTTTTTTGCATATATGCATGACGATTTGAAAATCATTTTTAAACGATCTTACTTATATCTACAGTAAAGTGATATTCAAATGATGACATTCTACGTGTACATATACACTGGAAAAAAATTTGTATACAAAAATATTTACTTAAATGCAATCATAATATTTATCTGAATGAATAAAATGTATATTTTATTCGCGATAATATGTATCTAAATCAAATTCGTATCATATAAATAATATGAATATTATCAGTAAATATTCGTTATTCGAATGAAATTTTTTTATTTCCTTACAATATATATAATTAAATTTTTTTTTATTTTTGAAAATGATTTACTACACAGTTACATACTGCGTTTAAAAGGTAATTTCTATTTGTAGGGAATATTTTTTAAAACTAAAATACTATCTATTAAATGCAGTCAATATTTTCTTACATTATTTGTAAAAAAACACATATATTAATAATTAGTGTGTAACATTTCCATAAAATTTTCATAAGAGGAAGATTAAGTATACATTCAGGGTACATTAACCGTCACACAGATTATATACTAAAATTTCAGCCCATTCTTATCAACCCGGTATCAATCCAAACTTTCATCGTTACTGGCAACCAGTACACAATCTTAAGAACCAGTACTGGTCCGAAATTCCAATAACGGCAATTCTCACCAAAGTATACAGGAACAACTCGAGCTTCATTCTATTCTGAACTTCTACGCGCGCGTATCTGAAATTCCTGAAAGGAATATTGTTTGTTAACTTTCGTCCATAAAAATTAATGTACAACGTTGAATTTCACACGAATCAAGCATCTCGACGTTTAATAATCGCTCCGTTCAAGAGACAGGGGAAAAAAAATTTTACGGCGGCTCTTTTTGCGACTGGTAATTATTTTCATTCGCCGAAAGATCTCGCGGATCTCGCATACTCCAGGCTCTCTCTTTCTCTTTCTCTCTCTCTCGCTGAACATCTCTGAAAATGTAAACACGAGGCGCGAACGTTCACCTCGCGTTTCTCTCCCTTCTTCTCTTTCTCGTCATCGTCGTGTGTATTTTTTAAACTTTTTCCTTCCACCGTCTGCGGCGATCGCTTTGCTCCTGTTCGCTTGTTTTTGCCATCGCAGATATCTTCGCTCGAACTTTTATGCGATTTGATTACCACGGCCCTTAAAAAGCTTTCTCTCTTTCTCTCTCTCTCTCTCGCTCTCTCGCTCTTCTGCGGATGCCGTTCGCATTACCGTTGCGCAATATAATTCGAGCCAGTTGGCGACTTTAACGGGCCCGTTAAGAGCCGCGCGCGAGCCTCGATAAAATATGTGTATTATACCTGTTCGCGGACGGACGGAGGATCGGATAGGTCTTAATTAGGCTCGATGAAAAAAAATCTGCAATATGCGTACGTATACTTAGGATGAAGCTCGCGACGAATATCGTCGAGGTTATGCGTCGAGGCTTGAGAAAGAGAGAGAAGAGGATTATTTTTTTTTAAGACAGCCGCCGGGAGTTCGATGCCGCGTGAGCGAAATTGCCGTAATCTGGGAGCCAAGAGCGGAATTATATACATTTTTGATCGGAAATTTTTTTTCACCACCCCCCCTTTTTTTCTTTCTCGATCGCGCGAGAGAATCTCTCTTTAAGTAGAGGTGAAGTGTATATATATTCGGTAGGTAGGAGTTTTTTACGATCGAGTTCGAAACATTGTTATTACGAGTAAAGTAGATAGATGCACTTTATTGTAATCTTTCCTTTGCGATCTTTTTCCCCATCGCCATATAAGCGTCCCTTGCTCGAAAACGATCGTTGAGCGAGTGGTGTTTGAAAAATTCGACCGATTGAAAATTTCGATCGTTACACGTACCGAGTGGACACGTGCGTTAACTTTCGCCACGGGTGCTTGCAAAGGGTGTGGTATTAAAGGGCTCCCACGCTTATCGAATGTTAATGACCCTAATGAACGTAACCGGAGCAGACGTGTACAAGGGCAATGACACACCTCTGCCGAGACACGCAGATAAGCCGACGCTCGTATAGGTCGACTGTCCTTCTCTCTCTCTCTCTCTCTCTATCTATACCTGCGCACGCATATAAGTCGTCCTCCTCCTCGTGTGTCAGCGAGACAGCCAGAGAGCGTTCGGTTATTATTTATTTATGCGGCAGAGGAGGAACCTGTTTGACGACGCGCCGACGACGACGACGACGACGAGATATTCTCCGTATAGACTCGCGTCCTTATCCTTATCCTCGCGGACTCGCCCTCTGGGCGTAAGCCAGGCGCCTCGACTTTTTCCCTCCCGTCGTCGTATCGTCTTTTTGTCGCTTCGCTCTTCGTATCGCGCCTCTGCATCTCGACAGCAAAATAGACGTGAAAGAGCACTTGGTTCGATGTTGTGTGTATATATATACGCGTTTTGCTAGGATGATGGGCTGTGATCTTCTTGCGTGATTTTGTTTTTTGTTACGGGCAGATGTGCTCGCCGTTACGTCGTTTCCGTCGACTTATGAATATGCTCTAGCGGCGTTCGTGCGATTATGAGTGGAGAGCGATCGTTAAATTATAATATCCGTGGCGACTGCTGCTGTTGCTGCTGCTTCTGCTGCCACTGCCGTTGCTGCTATGCCAGTATGAAGAAGGTCTAATGCGGTAGCTTTATTTTAGTGCGATGCGGGCACACTTTGACGATTTATTTTGATGCGAGATCTGCCGCTGTGCAAGGACGAAGAAAAGAAAATAATGCAAAGTGCTTAGCCTCCGTATAATGAGAATGTATCTTCGTATGATGTATTTTATTATTATTGTAAATAATTGCTTCGCGCAACCGCTATACTCTCGAGGAGTCGATTTTTGTCATTCTATTACGCTCCCGCTTAAGTTCTACTTTTCTCTTATCGCTCGCAAAGTAACAAGGATTTTCTTCCGATATACCTATATACGATATATATACACTATACACGTATACACATATATACGATCTCTATATACGATACTCTATATACACGAGCGCGTGCTTACTTGCTGTACGCGCACTTTACGATAATCTCTTACGGAAAATTCCGGATTACTTTAAATCATAACAACATAACGATAATTCGCGTAATAACGCTCGTAAATAACTTATCTATTGGATATGTACGCAGTCGTATATTTATATACGCGACTTTGAAAATTCAACGACTATACTTTGAGCAACGAGAAAAAGAAAAAAAAAGAAAAATAGAAAACAAAATCACGAATAATTTACTTCTCGTGCCGCATACGTTGAATTTATAATACGGTTGAAAACTCAACGATGAAGCATATTACGAAACACTAGACTGAAGCCGGTGACACGAAGAGCAAAAGGAATAATAATTCCCCGGCAATTGCGGCCGTGTGTATACGCTCTTCCTCCCTTAATCTCGACGTGCGGACATACGCACACGCGCACACGCGTATACGTGTACATGTGCTGCTATCCTTACGTTCATCGAAAGAAGAGCACTGCGCTTGCTCGAACTTTGTGCAATTCGTCACGGTCAGCAGTCGTGCGGCTGACCGTAGCTAGGCGCAATCACTGCTTACGCACCAGCGATCTCTCTCTGTCTCGCTCTCTCTTTCTCTCTTTATATAGATATATATGTTTATATATAAATATACACGCATAGATATACGTATATACTATGGTTTTATTCTATACAGCGAAACGTGAAATTCGCGAGCGCCTGCGCGAGCAACAAGTAGATTTAACTGCGAGAGCGCTATATACACCTTTGTGGATATGCGCGTATGTATGTACGTATATATAGGTGTGTATATATATATACTTATAACAGATGCGCGCGACGTCGACGTAGCTGCGCGAAATATAATCGCCGGCCGCGTCCACCCGCCAGTGCTCGACGTCGAACGGGCCAAGTAGGCACGTCGTGTCTCTCTCGCCGGCTGTGCCGCGCTCTATTCTTATTTTCGTGCGGATTTCATCGCCAAAAAGATTTGTGGACTTTTCGTTTTTTTTTCCTCGTCACTCTGCCTCTCGTGCGTTATTGTGTTCTTATCACCTTCTTATCACGCCGATAAGCTGCTGTTGTATACAGAAGATAAACAGTGTATATACATATATATAACAAAAGAGAGAGGGACAGAAAGAGAGAGAGAGAGAGAGAGAGAGAGAGAGTTGTATGGAAAGAAGAGAATCAGTGAGGATGACGGAATTCCCGAGCTGAGAGTGTACAACAGCAGCAGCAACTCGTCGGGTTCGCTTACGGGGATCCTCCCTTTTCCTCTTTCACGGTATTGCTTATGTTATATACGTGCACATATATATACACACACACATATATTCCTATGCATATATATGTATATAGATCTACTCGCGATTCTGGACTGCTTGCTTGCTATATATAAAGCGTCGCGCGACGACTGCAGTTTTATCTACTCGTGGGCGTACATGTATGTGTCTGCACGTTTATACGAGAGTATAAGCTAGCCTCGATAGGCGCGAACAGAACTGTAAACAAATTGTCAACCGACTCTGTTATATTAATTTTCCTCGGAAGGCACACTGAGCAAGAAAGAGAAAGAGAAAGAGAGAGAGAGAGAGAGATATATATATGTGCAACGAAAATAAAATTAAGAGTAGGTGGTGGGGTCTCTCGAGTAAATTGAGAACTACGGAGAGTTAATTCGTCGATCTTATGCAAGATTGAGCGATTTTCCGAGAACAAATTTTTCATTTCTCTCGACGAATACAAAATAATTATATCAACGATGAAACAGAGCAGAATTAGCAGTCCAAGAGACATCGAAAGAAGAGTATCAAAATTATACACACTAAGCAAAAACGAAACGACGATCGCTCGAGTCGTCTTCCCCTCCAATTCTCTTTCCACGAAAACTCGCACAGGAGAGAAAGAAAAGCTCACCTAAAGATAAGATATCCGCCTTGGCGTTGGCGCGTAGCCTTGTTATCGCGCAAACTTGCTGCGTTATACACTCGCTTATACACACACACACATACACACCTGCACTCGAGCTACTCGCCTCCTATTTTACCTTATTCGCTGCTCGCTTATCGCCGCCTCTTATCTTTGACCTCTGCACCGCGGTCGGTATTATTTCGCGCGCGATACTACCTGCGAGATATTGTACATGTATTTTATGTATATATATATATATATTTTTTTTTTTAACTATATACGTTTGTACTGGTACGGAGATTTTATAAGGCAAAGGAAAATTTTCGTTCTACCGATCGCGACCTTAACGCACGGATGACTTATAGCTGTAGACGCGGATGCGTTGTTATATGCCTACGTGCGTATATATAAATGTACGATTGCCCATTACGAAGCTTTTACGAGTTTTAAATGCGTCGGAGCTTTTATTGCCGGTATAGTACTCTGTAAGCCTATAGGGACGTGAATTTGAATGCTAATTGATTGTTTTATCTGCGCGAAAGTAGTTCAACCGCTGTGCGTGGTATAATACATTTTAAAGCCGTAAGCCTTCTCTCTCTCTCTCTCTCTCTCTCCTTTTTTTCTCAACGAATATATTGCACTTGAGAATAAAGTGTATTGGAAAGGCAAGGGAATAATTCTCCTGTACGTATATACGTTTGTAAGGTTGATTAAAAAAAGAAAATTTTTTTTTGGTTATCTCAATTGTATGTACGTAAGCGCTAACCACAGATTGTCAACGATCAGAGCTGCCGGACTTGCGACACTTGTCGCGGCTGAATTATTCGCATTATTAACGCAAATCGCACGCCCATAGCTCAGGCTACGTGTATACAATTAAATTTAATCGCGGTCTATTACTAACTGCACAGCGACAAGCTCTGTATATGTAAAGCAGTGCCGACGTTACGCCTCTCTATATATATTATATATACGCCGCCGAGCGCAACCGAAAATCTCGAGTTTTCTTATCTTCTCGTCATTTTATCCTTATACGTTATACGTCCCCCGAGACGCGATCTAACACATTTGCATAATTCCAACGCATCTCTCCTCTCTCTCTCTCTCTCTCTCTCTCTCGCTCTCTTGCTTATTAACCAGAATTTAAGACGCGTTTACGAAAATAGCCCGTATATATACGCGCTCGCGCGCTGATTTGAATTTCTTATTCCGTCGTCGATTTTTACGCGCGAAAAAGAGAGAGAGAGAAAGAGATAGAGATACTCCGCAACTTGTATCTATACCTATATACCTTCGAAGAAGAGAGAAAAGAGCGAGAGAGAGAGAGAGAGAAGAGGCTGATGGTAACTCGCTCGGCGAAACGAGGTGAGGCGAGACGAGGCGAGGCGCATCGGCCTGCTCTCTTTAAAGCGTTGGGCGTTCACCCCGACCTCGGCGGCTCGACCGTTCGCGCTCCTTCTGCTGCTGCTCCCGCGTCTTTGGCTTCCCGTTTGCGCGCGGACACACGGGCGTCTCTCTCTTTCTCGCTGTATACGTGTGTGCGCGTGTATGCACGCGAGTGTCCATCCGCACACCTTTGACCGATGGGCCCTCCCCGGACCGATGGTGCGAGATGATGGGAGTGATTTGTTGGAGAACGTGTATTGTACGTGTATATATATACACATACATATATACCTATATACACGTATGGATATCGTCGAAACGAGTGAGTTGTGAAGTCGAAGCAAAGTTGAAGTTGATTTTTCTTCCTTTCGCTATACGCGTTTTCGAAGCCCGAGTGATGATTGAACGTTGATTTGTAGTCGTTGAGCCGCGTATCGACGCACCGTCCAGGAAGGATTATTTATTTTTAAGGATATAAATCATAAGCGGAATTATTAAAGGACAAAAATCCTTCCGTGCGCTCGAAAAACTGCATCATCAGACCTCGACAATAGCCTCTCTTTCTCTCTCTCTCTCTGTCTTTCTCGTTGGAGATAAAAAAAACAAGCAAAACAAAGCTGTCGCTCAAGCAGCTCCACATATATACAACCTCGGACCGCCTTAGGTCTCTCTCCTCACTGAAAGATAGCCTTTCCCGCCGCATCGAATGCACCTGCTCCTTCCAAGCAGCAGCAGCAGCAGCAGTGGCGGCACGACTCCGCGCAGATGGAAAGGCGAGATAAAGGATATACGCGCCGAGATTGATGAAAAAAAACTATAGAAGTAGAGAGAGAGAGAGAGAGAGAGGAGGAAAAAAAACGAGGCTGCAGAGAGCGCATTGTAACCGCTGCTGCTGCTGCTGCACGCAAGGTCGCTCTCTAACGCGCGTGCGCGCGGAAATTTATTTGCGCGCGCTAAACCATTCACGTTTAAATTAGCTGCGATTATGTGTGTGCAGTTGTAGGAATCGTTGAGCTTTTTTATTTTTTTCTTCTTCTTTCTTTTCGGCTATACGTATATTATACACGTATGTACGTATATACCGTATTGCGCAGCTCCCGAGGATTTAGTATTCTCTCTCTTGGGCTACTTCCTGTCGTTTGTGCTTTCGCGCGCGAGCGCGTATCTTATTTAAAGAACCGAGAGAGTCTCCGCATGCGTGTTATCGGTTTTTAATTATATATGCTCAAGCGTTTAATTAACTCGCGGAGATTCGTGTAAAAGAAGCATTAACGTGCGTTAATTGATTTCGATGTTACGTAATAAGGAAGTTAAAACGTACCGATGCGTGTGTGTGTCTCTCTGTTAAAATATACATAAGCGATGAAAGAGAGAGAGAAATAAGAAACGAGATTGTAAATCGAGAAATCCAAACGCAACTCGCCATATCGACTTGTGCGTTAAAGAGAGAAAGAGAGAAGATATACTTGGCGGTCTTGCGTGGGTGCAACTTCGGTAGCGTCTTTCTCTCTCGCTCTTTCGCGTCTGGCGATATTCCAGAACTCGTAGGAGGCTGACCATCTCAGCCTCTGACCTCACCCGAAATAACCTCTCTCGATTTCTTCGCTCACTCGTAGCAACAGCACCAGCAGCAGCAAGACGTGTATACATCAACAGTCGCACACATATACACACCAAGCTATATACTCCCTCTATTCCGCGACTTTCTATTTCCGAGTCGCACAGGCTACACGCCGTTCGCGCAAACGCCTATGTGTGTATGTTCCCTCTTTCTCTCACTCTCTCTCTTTCTTACTGACGCTCTTGATACACTATATAATAAAAGAAAGAAAAAAGAGACGTATCGCCAGATGATATTTATATATATCTATATAATATATATACACACAGCTCTATTAGCGAGAAATTTTTCCCATCCAGGTTTATTATTGAAAATCCTACGAAATTTAATCGACGTAGATTATTTATTCAAGCGAATCGGAAAGCAGGTTCGCGTGTGTCCAGTAGCTGCAGAAGCAGTACTCCACGCTTGTATACACCTCCGACAAAAAATACACTCACCCTATACGTCGATCCGGTCTGTCTCTCTCTCTCTCTTTCTCCTCGGATACACATACAGAAGCAAAACCGGCAGCAACAGCGCGTTATGCGTTTAATACCTTCTTCTGCTCTTATTCTGGCGGCGAATAGCGTCGGGAAATTATGACGCGATACGAGCGCGCAGTAGTTCCATTAAGATGCAAATTCGCCAATAATTCGTATACTCTCTCGCGCGTGCGCGCGCGCGCGAGCTTCTCTTTTTTATTCTCCTCGATCGGCGCCTACGCGCACCGATTTAATTGCCTCGCGCTACTTCGTTATCGCTCTCTCTCTCGCTCGCTCTTTCTCTCTTGTGGTCGGATGAGACTATTTTTTTTGTTGTATTCGGAGGATGAAGAGCGCAGCAGGTAGTCGATTTTCCAGTGGATATATTCTGTATAGGAGAGGATATTTATGCGTCCGCTTGAGTATTTTCGGCGGTAAGATCGCGTGAGTCTGATTTCCATCCTGACACTTTTTTTTTCTCGAGTAAAGAGGGTATACGCGGAGCAGAATTCGTGTGTGTGTATGTGTGTGCTTGCTATACATGTATATACACGTATACGCGCTACCTGTTATGAGTATTTTATCGATGAATTATCGGCAAGGGAAATTACATTCGTTTTTTTTTTTTTTATTTTGTGCCAGAGTTGCACGCAGTCTTAGTATATTACTGGTAAAAATTCGCGCGAATTTTCATGTAGTTTACACGCGGCTCGCGCGTTAATATACACGTGGAGTTAAATACAATATGACTTATATTTTAATAAGAAATTTAATGCGATTTCCACCGCACGAAAATCGCGATAATATTAATGATAAAAAGCTCACAAATATTATTCGCATAATAATAAATTTTAAGCCGTATGTGTATACATGTATATGCAATACAGTCGGTATTTTACACATACAAGGTTTCGCGAATCGAATTGAAATCTTGATCTGCTGGCTGGCAATTTAACGCATACTCGCAAATTAAATTTAAGTGACAATCAAATTAAAATTTACGCAGAAAAGTAAAATGCACAGACTATACGAGTCCTCGAATTTTCACTATCGAGTATGGAAAAGCTTCTTCGATCATCGAATCGTATCTTTCTCTCTTTCTCTATGCTATACGTACCTCCCGGTTAATTGGAGCCAGTCGGCAATTAGTAATTACAGTAGCTCGCTCATACGCTATATAATACATACATATATCTACCTGCAGCGCAGCATCACCCTTTCCGCCAAGCAATCACTCGTCGCGGCGTGTGCGTCGAGTTTTTCATTAATGGCACACACGGCGGCAGTAGCTCGGAAGAAACCGGTCGTCTCTCTCTCTCTTACCACCACAGGAAAAGAAGTATATATATATATCCTCTCCCTCTTGGAGATACTATAGGCCTCTCCTCTCTATACCTATGGCCGACCATTAAAATGCTAAACGCACCGCGGATAAACTCGCGATACTATCGGAAGACCGAGTTCATCTCTCTCGTCTCATTTTTTTTCTATTCTTCCTCTTACGAGAGATAGGACTTTTTGCTCGAGCTGTATATACGTATCTCTCGACTCTCGTTTTTCGCGGATACGTATCTCAGGCTTTGGTGTGTAGACGCGAGGTATTGTGCGAGTCGGTGGTTCGAGGGAACAAATTGAGTTGTTGCGCGCATGGAAATCATATTCCACGTGTATGTGTATGTGTATTCGTAGAGACACAGGGAACGTGTACTATCCAGTGTGAAAGGTAGATTCGGTTGCGCGAGCTTTTGGAATGAATTTCGCGAGTTCGGATAGAGAGCCAGAGGGGATTGAATAATATCGAGCAGCGCTTGTAGTATATTAATATCGCGATCTACTTACGAAATAGAAGCGAGAACGCGAGTTGCATATTCTAATTTTGTGAGAGGTTTGCACGGATAGAATTTTTTTTTGCTTCTCCTCCTCGAGGTGAGGAAGGGGAAGGTGGTAGATTTAATTTGTCGGGATGTAAATTACTCTTGTACATGAGCGATATAGATTTGTATTTTTTTTTTGTCGTTCTCGCGCGTTGCAAGAGAGAAGTCGTAAGAACACGTTTGTAGAATCCGAGGTGAGCTATCGGCGAGTGTATAATTTACGATGTATTCACTATAGCTGAAAGAAAAATGTTGATCTAATTTGAAGTTCGATAATAAGCAGATTTATCATTTCACGCTTAATAGCTATAAGGCGGGCATGTATATATACATATAAGACGTATAAGACATATATATATATATATATATATCTATATATCTAAAGAGCGAGTATAGTAATTTAAATTTATGTACTACACCGATATAATTTACTCTCGTCTGCGTGGCACACACAGGTCAACCTGGCGGACAATCCAGAGCAAGAGAGCAACTCGGAGGCGAGCGGCAGCAGCAGCACCGTTGGATCTCGAGCCGGTTGCAGTAGCAATAGTCGTCGTGCTCTCGACTCCATCATCGACCACTTGCGATCGGCCTTCAAGAGCAAGCTACAAGATAATGGTAAGTACATATACGTATATATATTTTCTCGAGAGATGTCTATTACATAAATATGTATATATATATATATCGAGGAACGTCTCTCGTGAGTGACCGTCGATTATATACCGTACAGCTATTATTTTTCTTCTCAATCGTAATTTAAATTGGACGGGAGAGTGCGTGTGCGGACGGCTGAAAGGTTACGATTATTTTCAACGAATTCAACTTCCGAGCCACCAGCGAACTTGCGCACGGTATATCCGTACGCAGTGCGCGGCTGCAGTATGTACTTAGTGAATGGGCGCGAGCGAGATCGTTACAGATATAGTCCTCCTCTCTCTCTCTCTCGTTCTCTATACTCCAGTCCAGAACCAAAGAGAAAGAGAGAGAGAGAGAGAGAGAGAGAGAGCGAGAGCAAAAGCGATCGAATCGGTACCGGTGTTCGTCCGGCTGCACCTCGGCCAAGACGTATCCCGGGGCTATGCAGCAGGAGCGTATCCCCCTACCGCTGAGCGGGAGCAAGAGCAGGAGCAGAGCAGCAGCAGCAGCAGCAACGTTGCTCCATAAATTCTCCCCGGGCACAATTATGTGCGGTGCGGGGGATATGAGGATTATTGTTATGGGCTCCTCTCTCTGACCTCGTAAGTATAGAGCCTCAGCGGCAGCAGCGCCGACAATGTCCCTTGCTTTTTGTTGCTCGCGAGTTCGAGCGAGAGAGAGAGAGAGAGCGACGATTGGCCGGAGGGTGCAGCTGTATGTAGACAAGTAGAGAGAGAGAGGATTCTTCTTGTGGCAGGACACGTCTAAGCCTAATAAGGCAGCCGATCATCCGAAGAGATAGATTCGTACAGTTGTCGCTGGGCCATCGCTGCGTCATTAGCTGTCCGGAGGAATTAGTTACCGAGGATCTTGTATGTCATATCGTTATAGCGATTCTTCTCTTTTTTTTCGTCTCGCTCATAACTCTGCGCGCATTCCGAGATCGATATCGCGAGAAGCATTCATTTTTACACGACCTTTCTCTCCTTCTCGTTTTCTCTCTCTCTCTCTCCCTCTTTACCTTTAAAAATACAGTCCAGCCTAATTGTTATCCGATAACTTCTCACTCGACGAGCTACGGTAGCATCATCGCATCCACTATCTTTTTTGAACTCGGTGACGCTTAATCTCTTTCCCCCGATAATCGTCCGCGGGCGTTAATCTCGCTTCGGAATCTGCCCTCGTACACACATACACACTCGTACACATACATAAGAATGCGTTTGCCGCAATTTATAATGCAATTAGAGGCAGCAGCGGGCCCCGGCGGATAGTAGCTCGGTCGCGGATTTATGGCAGCGGGAGCAGCGAAAGGGAGGAGAGAGAGAGAAAGAAAACCATCGTTCTCTTTCTCTCTCTCTCTCTCTCTCTCTCTCTCTATATATATATATATGAGGAATGGAGAGATACACAGAGCAGCAGCAGCATCTTGAAAAGAGAGGGAGAAAGAGAGAGAATTGGCAGGCCGAATGAGTTATACGGCGCACCGGTAGCTACCGATGCATTATTTATTGCGCGGAGTTTCATTATATTTCTCCGGGGCGCGGCTAGTCGAGCCACTTTCCGAATCGACTGCCGCTGCTGCTGCTGCTCTTTCCCGCAATCGATGATCGACTCGCGAGCGCGCGCGCGAGCAAGCGAGTAAGAGAGAGAGAGTCGAGATATATATCGCAGAGGGCTACCAGCGACGGGAAGCTATCTGACTGCTTTATCGGCGCCTGTCTTCTTTCTCTCTTTCAGTTGTGCAGAGAGGAGCTTCCTGTCGTCTTCTGAGCTTCTTTTTGTCCGACGATCGGAGAGAGAGTGAGAGAGAGAGAGATGAGTGAGCGAGCGAGCGAGCTTGGATTTCGAGATGCGACTGTGAAAAAATCGCTCATTGTTCGGTCGAAGTTGTTTGATACACTTTCGAAGATTCCACTCTACCTTTAATTTAAACGTGTACTTGTGTATACATATATCTACACAGAGATACACAGGGTATTTTTCAAATTCTACGCGGTGAAGTTGATTTTTTTCTCCACTCCCTGCGTTCTCGGTGAAAATTTAAATACAGTGCAGCGCTTTAAGGAAGCGCGGCTCTATGCAAATCGGCAAAAATCACTTAAGAATGCCGCAAAAAGCCGGAGCCGATCCGCAACTCCGACTTCAATTACCTCCTCAACGCTAATAAATACCCTCGTCGCGCGAGTCCGAAGAAAATCCCCAGCGCGTCCAGCATCCCTCGGCTCGCTGGAAGTAAAAATCGGAAACTCGAGCATAAACTCGACGAGGAATTTATTACCGGATGCATTTTAATGCTTCGCTCCAAGAGAGAGAGAGTGAGAGAGAAAGAGACTGCGCGTCCCACGAACAATGTGTCTACTCGATACCGTCCAGGTCCGAAGCATCGGTACGCTCTTCACTGCGAAGACGAAGAAGGAACGTCGATCTATACGTATATATATGTGTGTGTGCGAGTGTGTATACGTACGTCGTCCCAAGGGTCTTTTCTCGACAGGACAGCTCTATCATTAAGCGCCATAACTTAGAGAGACTCGCATATATCTGCGCGTTACGATGCTAATGAGGAAAGCCTCGCGTAAGTGTTACATTTACGGCCGATCGTTTATGATGTCCTTCGCGCTTTCCTTCCCGCTCGTTTTTCACCTTTAATACAAGCCCTACGCTCTATACTCTGTCTGCCCCCCCCCCTCTCTCTTCTTTCTCGTGCGCGGCACTTGTCAGCCCCATGGATCGGCTTATTTCCATAAGCATTCCGACGGAGAGAAGAAGACTACGAGTTTCGAAAGAAGCCAGCAGCTCCCGCGGGTGCGAATGAATGGTTCGAGTCGCGCTCACGTGTAAACGAGAAAGCGGAATGAGGCCCTGGTCCTTGTATCGCGTTTATCAGCACCCCGTTGGCCGTATGTGCAGCTCCTCCCGCGGTCATTAGTCGGTGTCGGACATGTGGACTTTTTTTCTCCTTTCTCTCTCTCTCTTTTCTTATTCTTCTTCTTCGTCTGCTTCTTCTGCTTCTTCTGTATTATATATAGAAGACGCTCTTGCGTGCGTATACAATGTAGCTGACCTCTCCGAGGGTTGTCGCAAGTTAATATCGAGCATTAATTCCGACCTCGTCGTTTCGTGTTACACGCTCACACACGCGCGGACGATTTTCGATTTTATAATTCTAATGTCAAATCTCATCTTGCGCTGTCGAGTGCCTACATGTATATATATGTGTGAGTGTGTGTATATGAGCGCGATATAAGTTTGCCTCGTCCTTCCCAATGACGTTTTAAATCACTCGCTCTCTTAAAACCGCGTCCGTGCGACGAAAAAGAACATCTCTCTCTCTCTTTCTCTCTCGCTTGCTCGAGGTTTATGCCTCTGTCCGACGTGAAATATAGCGTGTCGAACGATAATGCGCGATACAGAGCCGCTAATATACATATATCCCCAACATTCCGCGATTCCCGCGTATCATATACGCCACGCCTACGGATTTTATATATACGTGCATGTGTTTCTCCGATCCAGTTTCGCCGGTCTACCCACGCGTTGACGGCACTTGCTCTGGCTGCTGGTTCGCCTTTATAAGTGCGCGCATTAAAACTGAAAAATCGAGCGAGGATGGGCGAGGTTCGTCGCATCCAGGCTTTTCAATTACTTTCGCGCTTATATGCGCTATTTCAAAGAGACGACTTATTACGTATATCCGCATTGCTCCCCTTTTAACGGTATGCGCGAAGAACAGAGAGAATACGAAATAACGAGAAAATCAAAAAATTCTATACACACACACTCACACACACACATATATATATATATATATGTATATATATATAAATGTGTATATGAATCGCAAACGAGGTAGGCTCGTGTAAGGCATCCCTCAAACGCCGAATCTCCGCGGCATCGCGCGAACTGCATCACATTCACGGCGCTTATAATTCTTAGAGCAGCTGCGGGTGTCCGCGCGCGCGCGCGAGCAAGCGGTTCGCGTATTATGCAAAGAAGAAGTCGAGATGACGGACGGCCAGATCGAGTTTTATCTTTGCCGACGATCTTTCGGGCGCTTTCGCATATTTCACGACGGCAAGATTTTTTTCACCCGAGCTCGAGATAACGAAGCTCTAGAACAAATTATGGACCCAAGGGATGGACACGTGTGCGGGCTTGGAAGTTTCTGCTGTGGCGCGAGGGACTGTGAGATAGAGAAAAGTTTTTGGGGTGGTAAACAATGATATCTTAACGGTCATCTCAATGAGGTTAATTAACACGAGGCTTTGACACATACATCGGCCAAAGAGAAAGAGAGAGAAAGTTTATACATGCGGTTGTAATTAACTAATTTGATCCGTTTTATCGTCCGAAATGTATATCGGTCATATAAATCAGCCTCGCGTATGTATACAGTCTCTCCGTGTAAGAATACACGTATCAACGGAGAGCTATATAATCCCTCAATTAAGATCCATTCCTCTCGTGTATAGATTACGCTTCGTGTATGTTCGTATGTAGATATATATTTATTGCGTTATATATAGTGCGCTCGCGCGCTCTCGTCAAAGCGATGCATAGCCGCGACCTCTCGGCGGATAATTTATTTGTACGTGTATAGTCGTCTGTATGTATATATATATAGACATATATATATATATACAGACAAGCACACACAGAGCGCAGCCGCGAGTGAATGGAAACGATCGCATATGCGCTCAATGACTTGATTAATCTGCGCAGCGTTCATAATGCGCGCGATTAATTGCCAGCACGCGTTGCTTATCGCGTTTACGCGTGTAAAGGCGTGGGCCGATGCATATGTGCGTATATATAGCATGTACACGCGTGTTTGTGTATATGCATATGTATATATATATATATATATATATATATATACTTCCTTGAGATAATGGTCGAACATGTACACGCGAGGTTCTGTTGGCCAGTGATTATTTTAATCCAACGATTATCAATCGTGTCTTCGGAAACGATGGCTTTTATATAACTGTATGTACCCCCCCTCTTCCGCAGGGGGGTGGAGAGAAAGAGAGAGCATAGATGTGTAACAGTTCGAGATTATCTGTAGGGTTTGTTGTTATAGTTTCTTGCGTGTGGTTTATCTGTACATACGCAGAATTTTTAATACCGTTGTGAAAGTCCATTGGGTGATTCGCGCGTTTGTCATTTGATTTTATCGCGCGAGATTTTTGCCCGCTTTCGAAGCTATGATATGAAAATCGGTCGCGAGACTATTTAAATGGCTATTTAAAAGCGACAATATCGTCTTTGGAAGCTTTGTTGTGCAACAATAGAATTTCTTTATCTATATATACGTGTTTATAAATAATTGCCGCCTTACTACACTCTTATAAACATATACGTTATATATATATATATCTAGAGTATATAGTGGAGCAAAAGCTGTAACAATGAGAAGAAGAAATAACAGCTCGAGCACGACGGAACGTATAGCACGCTCCGAACTTCGACCTCTGACTTCTTGGCTTTTCTCGTCAATAACCTTTGGCTTCCGAACTTCAACCTCCTCTCGGCTATATTTATCAAACACGTAGATATATATATATATATATAAGCTACATGTAAATGAAATCAGCACTGCTCGTAATGGAAAATAAATTGCCTAAGCCTCGAGACTAGTTTAACGAACGCATGCATTAGCACGTGTATATAGAATCGTTTGACAATTAAGAGATTATATCTCTTATAGCCGCAGAGATCGAGATGTATATTCCAAAAGAGTAGCAAAACGTACAGCCAATTAAGTCGATTTCTCTGATGGTACAAAAAAAGTGAATTAAAATTTTTATTATACCAATTACGGGGTGTGTATATAGATGTGTATATATACATTGGACGTAAATCCAAGGATCCTTGCATAATTGTTTTCAGATACACGCGAGGTCTCCCTCTCCTTGTCTTGCCACGCAGGAATTCGGGAAAATTAATTTCCTTCGGTAAAAAAGAGCGGCATTCGCAGAGAGTCCAATTACTCATTCCACGCGCGCGCAAGAGAGAGAGAGAGAGAGCATCAAGCGAACGTGGCGAAGCTGCATTAAAGCGAACTACTTAACGTCCACTGCGCAGCGAATCAACGAGGCTTAGAAGGCTGCGCAGCAAGTGTAAGGTCGAGGTCGTTATAACGGCGCTAATCTCTCCGGCGTTATCGCTCTCCGTACACCTCTTATATCTACTATACGTACGCCTCTCTACTCCACACATATATATATATATATACGCGTAGTGCTGAGCAAGCAAGAAAAGAGAAAGATCCTTCGGTGTGCATGTGTATGTAATCGGGCGAAGAAAGGCAAGGAAAGGAGGGGCAGCAAAAAGAGGAAGCTCAGCGAAGAAAGGAGCGGCTGCTGTGTTGCAGGAGCAAAAGGACGAGTGAAACGAGAGCAGTGCTCGCGCGCAAGGAAGACAAATAGACGAGAGAGTTGCTTCGAAAACACGCGACGACGACAACTACGACGAGTCACCTGTTGGATATATAAGTCGTCTAATTAACGCGCATGAAAATGCGACCTTCTAATTAACTAACTATAGCTCTCTCCCTCTCTTTCTCTCTCTCATGCGGGGATTTATGGAGCGATAGATCGGCCGCTCCTTTACGTGTGTACAGACCGCGCAGCTTGCGAAATATTCTATAGAATTGTATACGCCGAAAAATTCAAACGGCCTCTTATCGACGCATCGCGTGCACTGTGTATTATAAAGAAGTGAGCGAGGGCTTTTTGTGCACGTGTATATAGAAAAAAGGGCGGGGGGGGCAAAGGAGTTCTTGGAAATTTCGTGACCCGATAAGTTTCGTCAACCGCAGACAGGATGCGTGTGTGCATACGTTGCGCGTGTAAGAATGTTCTCTCTCTCTCTCACCTGCAGCAGTAGCAGCTTATATGCTTGTATGTATAAAATTTCTCCTCATTCATCTTTTCTTTCTCTTCTGTCTTTTCACCTTTCCTCGAGGACTTTTTTGTCGGAGAGCGTTGGTTTTTTTTTATTTGATTTTACTTGTATGCGTATACAGTCGATTGGTCAGTTCAGTCGCAGCGTTGCGTATACGCTCGGAAATAATTGATTTACGCATATATGCCTGCGAGAGAGAAATAGATAATCAATTATATCACAGACGAGCGAATCTCCGCGTAGCGAAACAAAATACCCGACACCGGAAGCTGTGACACCGTATATATCTATGGGCTGGATTACTTTCCAAAAAATTCAAAACCTCGTTTAAACACGATACCGGACCAGTCGCCTCGCTTAATATATACGGATACGCAAGCGAAATAAGGTACTCTCGGGCCCTTTCCATCTCTGAATTTAATTTACCTCGCGTCGGCAAATCTTCTGTGATATCCGCGGTAGTCGATGCATACACACACACACACACACACACACACACACACTGACTACTCGGGTAAAATCGGAAGCTACGCTCGCGCGACAAAGTCCTCCGACAAAGGAGTGCCGATTCGTCGAAAGGGCCCCGCCGCCTCACTGTATGCAAAGCAGCTCGTTCACCTGTGTTATTCTCTCTCTCGCTCGCTCGCTCGCGCACATATACAATACCAACGACGCCGCCCTGCTTCTTCTTCTTCTTCTTCTTTTTGGTTATATATGTGCAAAGACAAGCCGCCGCCGTCGTCGTCGTTGTAGAGGGAATCGATGCTCTTCTCCCCCCCAATGATTTTACTCTGACTTTGCCGACGAGCGGCTACTGGAATACACGCTCTTCTTTGTGTGTCGCATTCGGTTGTCGAAATAATAATCGCTGCTTCGCGAGCGCGAACCAATGTGTCCTATATATTATATTACGTATTTTTATACGAGACTTCGCGTGTCTTACATGTCACGATTGAGTTGTTACGATTTTATTATTGCGCAACGACGTATTATATATATATATATTTATAGAAACTTGATTGTTTATAGTATTAGACAGGCATATATATACATCGCGAAGCGTAAATTTAAGAGGCGTAGCGAAAGAGCGGCGTAAAAGTATTTACGCGCGGCTTTGACACTCCATTAATTTTTCGTATTCATTATATAGCGGAGAATCCCTCGGTGCGCAGCACGCTTATACAGCCAGCCAGGCGTTTCGCCTCGTCTAGGCTGCTACTACTACTACTACTACTATACTATATACTACTGCAACTACTGCAAAAAGGCAAGAGAGAAACGCAGCGGGTCTCCGGGTCGACGATGATGCCCTCACGATCACCGAAGCGTACTCCCGTAATGACCATTAACGTCTACTCGCGCGCGAGCTTCTTCGCTTCATATTTTATGGGTTTGAAAGGCTGTGTATATGTGTGTGTGCGCGCGCGCTTCTGGCGTAAATCGCTGCCGATGCGCGCGTGAGCTGTTTTCTTTCTTTTCGTCGTGGAAATTCTCTTCCGTTATATGCACTTTGCCGTTGCGCTACTATACTCTCTCCCTCTCTCTCTCTCTCTCTCTCTCGGTCTCTATGTCGGGGTAATGAGTTTTTATTATACAGGTCTGTTATATTTGAAACTTTGTCGTGTACCCAAGCGTCTCCTAATACGGGGACAAGAAATGAAATTTTCAAGCGTGTAACACACCAGCTATTAAAAACTATGACTCTTCCGAAAGTCGAAGGATGAAGAAGAAGATGGAGAAGACAAAGATGAAGAAAAAATTCCTCCCCGCAGAAGGAAGCGTGTGGGCAGCACGCGCTCACCGATGTTAATTAGCCCTCTCTCTCTCTCTCTCTCTCTTTCTATATAGCTCTATATACATCGCGTCGACATACACTACCTCGTCAGCTCGCTTCGGCATTAGTCCGATCGCTCACCGTGAACACACGCGGTAAACGAGCATCGTTCTCTCCGCTCTCTATGATAATTATCGAGCTCGGCAGCAACGGCGGCAGTGGCTGTAGACAACGAGTTATGATCTTCGATCCTCGCGAAATCCTCTCCCGAGGGGACACCCACGTCGCGGGAAAAAATGGGTATCGAATGATAAGTAGTCTCTCTCTTGTATGTATGAGTGTGTACGTATACGTGGCAAGTCTAACGAGAGGCGCATATTAAGGTCGATCTTAATTAGCCGGCAATTTAATTAGGATCAGCCGCGTGACGACGACGGCCAGAAGCTTAAGAACCGACGCGTGCGCGATATAATTAAGACGGCCCCCGCTCGTCTATATACGTTCAGCCAGATGGACGTACAGATAGGTAGATAGATCGTCACGGAAGAGAATCGCGCGAGCTTTTCCCGAGTCTCGATGTATGTGTGTACGTATGTGTAACGAGTCGGTCAGAGAGTCTGCTTTTTTTCTTCTTGAACCTTCTTAATTTGATGCACCGCGGTCCTTGTCGGAGCTTTTAACGAGCCTAAGTGTATAGTACGTATCGGCAATGGCGGTCTGCGTCTATCGATTGGGTTGCATTTTTTTTAATTCTTCTCACGAGTATACACTGTCCGAAAGGAGTTGGAATATTTCGGTGGTTCGCGGGACTCTATACATGTATACCGAGTCAAGTGGAAAACGCAGAGCGACTGCACACGGGACAAAAAGAAACTCGACTGAGGGCCGCAACCGGTTGGACCGGAGAGAGAAAGAGAAGAGAGAGACAGCTAAAGCATCTCTTTTCTCTCGACGCATATACTGTTGGGGAATGCGTTGAAATGAAATCATTAGCGTCTTTGGCGGAGCGTATATATACGCTGTCTTTCTCTCGTAACGATCGCCTCCTAATAGGGGGTAGGCCAAGCGCTGGACTAAATAATGGTATTGTAGCGATCGGATTTCTATCGTTAACAAGGCGCACTTGCTCTCTCTCTCTCTCTCTCTCTCTCTCTCGTCTCTCTCTCTCTCTCTCTCCCTCTCTCAACGAACGCATAAAGATCATACTGTATGTGTATATATAGTATACCGCTTCGCGTGTATGAGCTTCGCCGCTCCCACAATGCTACTGCTCTACTATCGCCGTCTTTTATACTCTCCCCGCGGGCGACTTCTATTGCGAAAGACACGTCGTAGATCGAGGACTGTTACCTTTCGTTTTTCATAAATCTCGTGACGTTTGTCTGCACGAGTTGTTTATATAGACCGGAGAGAGCTCAGTGTAGAGATAAAAAAAAATCGATCTATAAGAGCTTAACCTTTTACAATGGCTTCGGAGGAGCGACACACGCATGTGTATCTGCGCGCGGTTATTGGCAATTAAACGTCGGGCGCCGCAGATTCTTATTATGTTGTCTGAGATTTGAAGAGAAAGAGAATGTAACGAGCGATTTCCCGTTGATTGAAATATTAATGATTTTTCGTGTGTATTAGCCAGGATTTAAGGATGTTAAATTCAACGGTAAATCATTTTATCTTTGTGGAGGAAAATTATATGGTTTTATCGCTCTGCGCACTATTTACAGGATCGATGATATACGAGACTTGGGAGAATTTTAAGGTATTATGATTTAGATCGCCTAATCCCTCGTTGAAACCGTAACCAGTTTTCCAATGGAATATTACTCGCTCGTTTCACCTCGCGTTTTGAACGCCCTGTATACACGGTCAGACTCACAGAAGAATTATCAATACACATTTGCGCTTTTGTCGAGCATGCTCGAGTGTCCAGACGCTCGCTCACACACATACACATACACACACAGACGAGCTATAATATGCGCGACGTAACTCGACTCGCGAATGCGAGATTCGCATTCGTGCAGCGTGTCTGTATTTTAATTTATTTACTGCGTCGCTCTATATATATATATATATATTATATATATAAACACAGAGAGAGATATATATATACGAGCGTAAGAGTGGAAAAACTCGAGTCCCAATTATCCGCCGAACCTCTCGCAATAAAGCTTCATTACTGCGTGTGTACAATACCGTATGGTGTGTATATATATATATATATATATATATATGGATAGACTCTCAGTACACACAAGTCTCACGCGTCGTTGCGCAAAAGTGCAATATAGCTGCAACCGGGCGAAAAGCTTCCAATAAGGCGGCGACGGGCATTGATGTGTAACTGACACGTCGACTCTCACGAGAGGAGGCGATTGAAAGTAACGACGCCCGGAGCGGATGCCTCGTGCGCGTTTACTGTCCTCTTGTGTCTCTCAAGCAGCTTCTGCTGTCTCAGATCCTTTTGTTCCTTAAACGCAGGTGTCTTTCAGCTCTGTATGTATATATATATATTTTATTTATATACAGATTGAGTTTACCATCGGTATATGTTGGAGCGTAGGTGAATTTCATGGACAGTAATATCTAGCGTCGATGCGTCTCGCCAATGAAAGGGTGTGAAATATTCACGAAAGAAATGGCCACGACTGTAATTTACAATATCATTGTATTTAAGCTTGAAAATCTTTCCGCTTGTTTGATACAAGTGCCTTGTATAGTAGTCAGACGGTATCTGTTTCTGTTCTTAACGCTAAGGTTTCACTTTAGTTCAGAGTTTTTTTTTAAAAGGCTGTTGCGGGAAGTGTGGGTGGTTACTTTGGAATATAACGAGGATTTTGATTGGTTCTGATGATGTTAAGGGATGATAGGAGTTTCTAAAGCACGTAAAAGGCAGGTAGGTAGGGAGAGTTCGCGTATAAATTTACAGTTGTATAAATGTATTATAATGTATTTATAAGACATTGAAGTATATAGACTTTTGACTTTTGTTGTTTATTAAAACGGGAAAAGTAGTCGAAAAACCCATGTCTAGATTGTTGTGTCAAAATACAATTTTGCCATTAGCGATATTTAGTGCAACCGAAGAGTGTAATATTTTTCTGAAAATATTCTCGATTTTTCCGAAACGACGATTCGATCCGACTATTATATGTACCGCGTAATGGAGTGGTAAATAAGCTCCTCTATAATACACGAGATCTTTCTCATCTCTTAAAATCCTCACGCACTCACATGATATACTATCTCTCGAGGTGCGCGCACACCTCTATATCGCATGGTGCACACAAGAGCTGCGCAAGATTCTCGAGCTAGACAAGAGCGGGCGAGAATATGATTATGAGTATATGTGAGTGTGTGTATGCGAGGCTACATCATATATCCCTGGAACAGCGTATATAAGTAGTTTGCACGCGCAGTCTGTACTTTCTGTCGAAGAGAGGGAACGGGTCGTCTCTGTGGCTGTAATCGTTTGCTTCGATCTGCCGTGTTTTTCAGAAATTCCTAGAAGACACCTCTACAAGTCGAGAGAGAAAGAGAGAGGCGATGCTTTGCATAGGTTGATCGGTTAGAGAGATCATCTTTTTGCTAGAAGCTGTGTTTTAAGAGTGACCCAGGAAATGCTGCAAGGAGAGCTTGTAAACGCTTCGCTGGTTGTGCATAAGAGCTGTGGCTTATAGGCGTAGAATAAGAGAGAGAGAAGAATATTGTTGTACAAGAAGGGGAGGAGAACGGTAAATTGTTTTTCGCGAGGTTGCGCATGTTGTTTCCGGGAATGAGCTTGAATGTTTAGTTAATAGTTTTACAAGCCGAGAGAAAGAAGAGAGAGAGAGTTTACCGTATACTGTATTATAAAGAGGGCAGAGCGCGCTTGTGCACGTTTACTCTCCGCGATTTATCTCTGTATACGAAATAAACTCGAAACAATTGTATCGCTGAATTCGCAGAGTATAAAAGTCACTCAACGCCTCGAGAGTCCATCCTTGCAGTCACCTTGACCATTCGCCTCCTTCTCCTCTTCTCTCCTTCCACCTCCAAGAAGAAACTGCAGCAGTTCGCAAACGGGATACCCATCTAGTATATCCTCTCGTCTCTCTTTCTCTCTCTCTTCTCGATTCAAACCTTCGGACCTTGTACCCACACGCGCGCGAGTCTCGTCTCATAACAACACGCGTGCAGAGGATGTGGTCGGCGCCACTGAGCAGAGAGAGAGAGAGAGAGTAGGGGAATGGTTGTCGTTGCTGCTCTTGGTGAATGAACCCTGTAGCACTCTCGCGGTGAATGGGCGCGCGAGTGAGCCTTGTGAATGGAAGTGCTGCAAATGGGGGGAGTAAGAGAGAGAGAGAGAGAGAGAAAGATGTGGCCGTGCAGTGGAGTGTTTCCGACCGGTGTATAGGTCTAGGATGCTGTGAGGAGAGAAATATAAAATAAAGGGTGGATGACTATTCATACGCGGAGTAGGTGTCGAGTTGAGCGTAACTGATGGGTTTGTGTATATTTGGCTTGTAAAATTTTTCGAATTTTTTTCTTAGAACTACTGTTTCGCGGTATATACGCGAATAAGCATTCAGTCGCAAATCGCACTTACACAGCGATATTCGTACCTAATAATTTCCCGTTTCCCGACGACTCGCGAATGAAAGCGCAACGCGAGTGTGTGCATAAGCGCATCCCTCCAAGAGGAAGGAAACTCGCGTAAACACGATATAATGTATACCCCATCGGGAGGAAGTTCGTAATATCGCTAGAGAAGCAATATACGCACGCGCGCTTACTCTCCCACAACGCGAGAAACTACGAGTCGGACAGGAAGTCTAATAACGTCCCTCGAGCTCTCGAGGATCTTCGCATGGGGGGGTCACACGTACAACCGCACACACGTACGTATACACACGCACGTTCATTCATTCCTCGGCTCATTCAGAAGTACATACGTATATATATATAAGTATAGGAAGCTCCCGCTGCGAATATATTGCGTAGGAGAAGTAACTCACTGGTCGATTGCAAAAAAAGCGTCCTTAATTTAAATTACATTCGCGCGACCGTTGTTTAAACAAACGAAATGAGTTTTTTAGACACGGTTGTATTTTTCTTTTTTTTCATTACCGTAACCATTCGACTGTCGGAGAATCTCCGTTTTCAGCGCCCGTGTTTAATACCCAAATTTTTTTCTCTCTCCATATCGAGTGTATATAGAAAAGCTATAACGGTCTACTCGTAGTGTCACCGTATAAGTAAATCCGAAGCCATTAGACTCGCATCGAGGTGAAGTACCGGACGATATAGGATAGAATTAACAGTCCAATAGACGCGTGAGCACGAGCAAAACACAGTCCCGCATGAAATACGCTGATTGACACGAAAAATAAAGCCGAGGAATCTCACAGGGGCGCGGCGCGCGCTCTTTTAATCGCAATGCTTCGCGGATCCGATAAAGGCGTATCCTTCTGGTGTGTATGTCGCGGCCTTGTGCTCTCTCTCTCTCTTTCTTTGCGTACCGGGTAATAAGGACTCTCTCTCTCTCTTTCTTCCGAACAATGGATGCGTCGCGGGTAGCAAAGTGCGTGGCGGTAACGAGGAGCGTGGCATCTGTGCTGCTATAGAGAGAGAGAGAGAGAAGAGAGAGCGCGGCAGGATGGAAGAGAACGCGCAAGCTATATATCAAGGCGCGGAGAGACCGATAACGAGCTCGGAGAGGAGAGCCTGCTGCTGCTCGTCTTTGCTGCCGCGCCCTCCTTTCTTCTCTCTCTCTCTCTCTCTCTCTCTCTCTCTCTCTTTTTCTTTCTTGGAGGATATTGCAAGGAGGTAGCTTATGGTTTTCCCTGTCCAGTCTGATACGAGCGCGGATGTTTCTACTGCGAAAGGGTGGCTTAAATATTTCTGATTATACGATTTTTACAACGCTGCCATTGAACGAAGTGTTTTGCACGCTGTTCTATACGAATTATCTCTTGAATCTATGTATATGTCTGTATATATGTATACGTAGTATAACATAGATAGGAGTGAATAAGCGATGATCGTTACACAAGCACTGTATACAACTGACGAGAAGAGTTTCAAAATTGATCCGTGAGCTTATATCTCACGTAGGCACGATTTGCGCGAAACAAAACCATTACACGTACACCACATCACCATAAACAGTCGACATAGCGAAATGATAATCTCGACTCAGCTACTCCATTTCCATTCGCAATCTCCCTCTGATCGTCTCTCTCTCTCTTTCTCTCTCCCTCTTGCAATCCTTAAAAGTGAATAACGATCTCTTTCTCGACTCCTATACCAAAGTGAAAGCCACTATAAACCCTCGTCAGAAAACAATCTCCCAACGAGAGGAAGGCGCGAAAAAACGAGCTTGTAATTTCGGGCTATCGGTTGTGTATGTATATACTGTACGCACACCTCGACTTATATAACCCAGCTTTACTTGAATACGCGCTCTTCCCTCTCTCCTATAAGGGAATACGGCATAAATCAAAGGCCTAATATATGTATACCGCCGCGTTCTCCTCTGCACTTTTTTATCGCAAGAGAGAGAGAGAGAGAGAGAGAGGGGGGAGAGAGTTAACTCTCTCGTGCATATAAGACAATGCGTAGGGCATTTACATACGCGTTGCTGCTGCTGCTCGGGGGGCTACTGCAGCAGCAGCCTCCGCAAAACGGGACGGCGGCGGTATATACCGACCGGCAATTATCGTGCTTTGCCCGCGGGTTCTTCTTCTTCTTCTTCTCCTTCTTCGCTTCTACTGCTCCTACTGCTGCTGCTGCTGCTGCTGCTTCTGCTGTTGCAGCCTTTTTATATGTATATAAGAGTATACGGGCTGATGCTGCATTTTTATACTCTAAAGGCTTTCTCAAATCGAAGCTGTGAAAAAAATGCGCGAAAGGGAGAGAAAGGAGACTCGTTCTTTGATCTCACCGCGGATTATCGTTTGCATATTGTTCATACTTTTCCGGATTCTTCCGATTTGTCGCTTATCGGCGACTTTGTATGCAGGTATTATAATTGGCTGGTGCAGGTGTCGAGGGATTTTTAAAATCGTCGAATAATCGCTAGATCTGAAAAACAATGCTATTCTACACGCGGTAGAACTCGTGCTTCAGTTCCTCGACAGTCGACAGGCAAACCCTTCGACAACTGCAGTCCATAGATAACTCACGGTCAACCGTCTTTTCTCTCCATGTATATATACGTATATAATCCTACTACTGTGTTTACTCGTGGTGACAAAGTATAGCTCCCGTCGATAGGCAAAAGTCTCGTTTTGTATTAAAAAAAAGCAACTCTATCTCTCTTTCTCTCTCTCTCTCTCTCTTCGGAGACGAGGTAAAAAGAAAGAACAACGATCTCGAGCATTGAAACGTACGTATATATCCCCAAGAACAACGCAAAAAGTCGGAAGGTAGCACACAGGGCTTATATACGCTTACACTGTATATGTACCGTGGCGAGTTGACGTAGAAGAATTTAGGAGCGACGGCGCACTGGCTTTGAAGTCGAAAAACAATGGCATTGTCTCTGTGGAAGCTTCTGTCTAGTGTCCCTCCCCCTCGCCCTTCACCACCAGAACTGCTACTGCGGCAGTCGTCCAGTTTAGGGAAAAGAGCACGCTCTGAATGCCGATCGTCGAGCGAAAGGTCTGATGTATTTATGAGCCCTTTATTAAAAGCGAAAAACCTCCGTCTGTTATGTGCATGTGTGTACTAGACGGCATATAGAGAAACGTCTAACGCGTCTTATAATGGAGTTGTTGCGAGCGAGACAGAGAGAAGCTACTGTTTATACGCATAGATTGACTTCGTCCAATGGATCCGAACAGTACTTGCTCCCTTTGGTTGTACTTTTTTCACGGTACTTACGAGAGATTTATCGTCTAAGGGTCCATCGAAGCGAAGTTTATACCGATCGTGACCCCACGCAATGACTCATTTCTCATTGCTTATCTACAGTGTACTTAATGTTGTTAAAAATCAAATTGATAATTTACGAAAACAACAAAAAAATACTTTAAATATTCTATTTTTAAGTAATCTCGAGCATATGAAATGTTGCATAGATGACCTTTGCCTTACTGATTCTCAATTTTATCGTCGCTTCACCTCGCCTCGTATTTCTCATTATTTGCAGACTAATGCCTCAAACAAAAGACTTTGCAGGCACATAAATTGTCGTAATGATAAACTTGAAGCTCGGAATTTACGCGTGAAAAGCATAAGGTGCTACTAAGGAAGTTGTTACATATAAGGAAAACTTTTGCAAAGTCCATAACACTTTGAATTTATTTTATTTATATAATAAATAAGAAAGAAAAAAGCTGTAATTAAAAAAAAGAATGTTCCACAATAACAAATATTGGACATTCGTGTATAATGGTTTCATAAGAGAAACAAGCATTTTTTTTAAATTAACTGAAAAACATAGCTGGTAATTTAGTAATTCTCTAACCATCTAATCATAAAAAAGATCCAATCATACTTACAGAATTATCTGCTTATGTTTAAGTATGAGCTAGATATAACTTTACGACGTCTTACCCTCGTTGGCATCTTCCTGCCGTTTATCTTTACAAATAATATTTGAGATTATAAAAGCGTAGAAACATTCGAACCAATCGGACGTTCCTTGAATGCGTTGGTATAAAAATTTACGATTTCTTCACAGCGCACATCATCCAAAACGTATAAATATACGTCCAGTTCTCCAAAAAAATGCGAGCGATTTGAATCCTCGAGATGGTGTAGCTATATATACACAAAGGACTCTTTGTGCCGCATCTCTCGTCACTCTCCAATTTACATTTTTCCTCCGGGGCTTCGACCATTAAGGAGGCGAGTCGACCTGATCGGTGATCCCCCGAAAAGATCGATTCAACGAAACATACATTCCCGCTTGGAGCAAAAAGCAGCTACACACAAACACACATACACAGCGGCTTTGCTCTTCCTTTCGTCGATGATATTCCTTGAGGAAAAGAAAGGGGGAGAGAGTGAGCGATGTCGATGCTTTGTGTCCGGAGGACGTCACTTCTAATGCGGTTTCTTCTTGTGGATACGCGGAATCTCGAGGTCGCGCGCGCTAACTTTCGGTGAGACTCACAAAGGGCCCGCACCGTTTCTTTTTCTCCTCTCTGTCAACTGTATTTACAAAGAAAAAAAATATTTTTTTAAAGTAACTGTACGCAAGGGTATAAATCTTACAAATTTAATTGTAAAAGATAAAATATGTGCGGTCAGTAGTTAACAGCATTGCAATGTTGAATTTTCCTGTATACAGTGAGGGAAATCGGCAAAATGCCACACCCGAGTGCATCCGAACGTCTTGCCTCAATTAAACGCTTACACAATCTCGCGGCTACCGAACCCTCGGCGTCCTAGAAAACCGGCTCTACCTCATACGCGTGCTCGCACACACAGCTCCGATAGAAACATCTAATCCACCCTTCCACACCTGCAGCAACCGGTCTCATCCATAAAAAAAACTCATCTTCCGCACATATACTCGTATAATATAAAAACGATTAATCGCACGGATCTGCTTGAATTACAGTCCAACTCGTGCGGAGTGAAAAAAAAGTAAAATAAAAGTTGAAGAAGCATCCGATTCTTTCGTACTATTTGATGCGTATGTACTCCACAAGTATATATATAGAGACACGCGTCGGCGCGTGTAAATCGGCAAGAGGCTCTAATGACGGCGTGGACGCCACGGTAGCACAAAGCGTTTATCGGTGGCGTCGCATTCCGACAGTGGCGGCAGCTTATTGATCGTCGTAATTAAAGAGCCGCGCGTCGTTTATTACGCCCGAGCGCAGCCGCTTTAATTAAGCCTCATCAATTCACTCGGTGTGTGCATCCGTGTGCGCGTTCCGCTGTATTTTCGCGCGTGATTTTATTTTCGGGGAGGATTTTCTCTCGCGGATGTGTGTTTATGATTCGAGAGTAGGCCTTTTTTTTCTTCCTCTCTTCCTCTTGGGGTGTATTTGCTTAACGATTGCGATTTTAAATTATACGCCGGTCTACACGTATATCGACGGGGAATAAATTTCCAAGGCTCGCGTGTGTTAATGGTAATTTGAAGAATGAGCTTTTCGAGTGGGCGTGCGCGGGCGTGTGTAACTCAATGATCGAACGTTACGCTCCTTCTAAAATATCACGTGCATGGTATACGTATATATACCGATAGGCTTGTTCGTACGCGCAATTTTTCTCGTTACATAAGTCGCGACGCAATTAATTATATCTACATCGGAATCGAATTAAAAAAATATCGCTTGAGCTCTCTCCGCGAGAGGCGATAATTCACAATCGAGTATAGATGTGAAATTATTGAAAAGCTTACATAATGCACAACATCGCTTATCTCAGCGCAGCTTTAACAAAGAAGATCGAGTGCCGTATCCGGAGGGGAACGTATACGTACATACCTATATATACTTGGACATATATATGTACAAACAGAGGCGAGCGGCAGCAAGAAAAAGAGACGATGAGCACACGCGGGTCATACGAGAGGTCCGAGGGATCGCGGCGAGTCAGAGGTCGCGGGTCGTCGTGTGGCCGCTGGCGGGTAGCCCTGATCTCCGACCCGTATACTTATACTTTACTCCTTCCTCTCGAGCAAGCAGCTGTGGCTCTCCGCGCTTGAACTGCTCGAGCCTGCGACTACGCTGAGTTGATGCTCGAGAGTCGAGCGAATGTTTTCGAAAGAGAACTTCTTTGAAGAGTGTCTTTTTTTGCTAATATCGCGATATTGTGACGAGTGCTTCTTTATTTCATCCTTTCCGAAACGACATTGTTATTGTTATTATTCAAGATATCGTTACTCGATGATAAGAGTGCGAATTGCGGAATTTTGAAGGTGAGATCGGCTATGAGAAATTTTGGTGCATTTAATTTTCTGTCGACTGATATCGTTGAATATTAATTTTCCAAGTAATGCTATATAGATAATACGTAGAATGATCAAATAGGTATATATTAATTTTTAATTCTCTAATAAAATTACACCCCTTAAACGGACAGGCTTGTACTGCTTTTTCTCTCTATTTACTCGTAGAGTGCGAAACCGCTATCAGTTAGGCTTGTAATCTTGGCCAACTTTTTTAACGCATATCTATATTTTTGAAAATCTATACTAGAAAGTTATTGAAATACACAAATAATGACAGAGAGACGCGAAAATATAACGCTTCAAAGGAAAATTTTATAAAGGTCAATTATTAAAATACGTCTCTCCTTTGAAATGCAAAAATTTGCGGCATCGCGGGAGAGAGGAGTTTGAAAGTTAAATGTTCGAGCGTTGAAATGTGAGAGAAACTAATTAAATTCTGAATGAAATTTGACTAATATTCCCATCTGAATTTCCAATAGTCCCAACTGTAGTTTAATGAGTTATTAAAATTTCATTTTTCCCCTTTACACTCTTTAAATATTTACCTTTTAGAGAAGAAAAAAAAGTGGGCAAAAAAAATGAAAATTCACTTACGCTCGCAGCGTAAATCTACATTTCTAATATGCACAGCGCGCAGAATCGCGCAGTAAACTCCAGCAACAACTACATTATTCCCCGTACGATCGTAAACAGCGGACTTTATCCGTGGATTATCGAAGCTTTCCCCCCGCAGTAACAGCAGCAACAGCAGCAGCAGCATCAACAATGAAAATCCTCTCGTGCCATCCGAATAAAGAAATAACATAACCACCTACTCTCTCGAGAAACTCTCCATCGGCGCGTGTAAAATAAAGTGTTTATTGAATCCTCGCCTTGTGTTTATATATACATATATATGCGCACACATGGAAACATATCCACAACGGCCATACGCAAGCTCGCGCGTGAGCCACGCGTTCGGCTAATTACGGGCAATCAGAGAGAGCCGGCGCAGCTCTTATGCAAATCGCTGTAGCAGCAGCAGTGCAGCAGCAGCAGCAGCAGCACAAAAGGAGGCGCACGTATGCACACAGGCCAGGGAGAGAAAGCGATAGACCGGTTTTATCGGCCGATAAAAATTGTCATTAACCCCGAGAGCAATACCGATAGCAGGATTATATGAGATTTCTCTGTGGTGAACCGCGAGTGCGTGTGTGGGGGAGGGGCTATGAATTTCTTTTTTATCCTTAATCCGTTTCGTTTGGTCGAAGAGAGAGAGAGAGAGAGAGAGAGAGAATGTAAAATTGCCGGAGAAGAAAACCGATAAATGGGAGAGTGAGAGGCTTCAGGGAGCGATGCTCGTTATGGTCGAATTCGTGTGGGTGATTTTTTAGCGGTGAGCGAGATATAGAGAAGCTTGTTATGGTTACTGCGTGTGCTGGATTCTGATGGGATGTGAAAATTGAATTGTGATTGATTTCGATGTTTCGTGCTTGAAAGGGTCTACGATACGCAGTGGGAATGAGGATTTTTCTTACACTCATACTCGTTGATATCTACATTTTTTGTTTTTAACGCGCTTCGAGGTAAAGAAACTATTTGGTAGAAACTGCTCGTAGAGACTTAATTCCTCGTTAATCGTTCAATTAACATCGAGAAAAACCTCATAATCAATCAATTACTTCTCAGTCCCCCTCCCCCTCTGACAAAAAAAAGATGAAGAAAAAAATTCTCTCACAGCCTCCGAAGACGACGGCGACACCCCACTCCTCGGCATCTGGATTCTCATCAAACCTCCCAACCAGTCAGCCAACTTCCACTTACCTCTCACAGGCGCGACCTCGCTCTCGTAATCTCCCGCAGTTCGCGCTCTCGCAAAAGTCGGCGCGCGCCGCACGAGACGTTAAAGTTTCGCATGTCTCGTCCCAATGCTTATACGGGCCAGTCTCTGTGCTCGGTGTCGCCTCCTTCTTAACCTCCACCACCTCGTGCGGTACCGCCCACAAGACCCTCTCCCGCTACTTATCCTCTGTCGCGCCCTTGCCTTCTTCTCGCCTCTCTTTGTCTTTTCTCGCGGTACATACATGTATGTATGTACTCACATGCATATACACAATATGTATATATACGCGTATTTGGCATAAAGAGTCTCGCTCGTCCTTTCTCGAGAGTCGAGAAACGTATCCATTAGACGCGCGTGCGTGTGTCCTCTGTAATGGAAGTTTTATTTTTTTTCTGTTTACAGGAGCGGCTGGAGAGAAAAACGGCGCGACATCGCTTCCGCAGGACGTCGACGGACTCTTCGACATCTACCATCATCTCGGTGAGCGATATGAGTAATTCGAATGATTTTCATTTCAAACGCAAGCTCTTTCTCTCGACATCAAACTCGCTTTTACATTTCGATAGAGGCGATTCTAGGTCGCAGAACGTCAAGGTTCCGGATCTGGCGTAATTTTTTTTTTATTATACCCTGCTTTTCTACGCAGCTGCGTATAGAGATCATCGTGTCTTCGTCTTCGATGTATTATTAAAGCGCGCGCGCGCGTAACAGAACAATGACGCGCTGACCTGCTTCTGAAAAGGATGCAGCGCGCGGACGCGATGATGATGGTCTCGATAACGTCATTAACGCGTTGCTCTGTCCTGTATACGTGTATATATCTTTAACACGTGTATAGATGTATACTTCACCTGACGGCTACACCAGAGATCAGAGAGATGGATAGGACGATGACTTTTCGAGAGTCCTTTGTACATACATATCGCTGAAGTCGATCGCTGCTTGATAAAGAAGTCGACTTCGGGGGTGAGAGCTAACCTTATTTCGATTCAACATCAAGCTGTAAACGTTTTGTATATCTACCTCGATTGCGATGCTCGTAAAAAACAAAATGTATATAATATATCTGTGTACATGTAATAAATCAATCTCGTCGATTGGATTGATTTGAAGTTCGCAAAGGAAAAATCTGTGTGAAAATATCACCGCCGGACAGACAGATTAAACCTCTCTCTCTTTCTCTACGGATGACTGAACAAACAAAATAGCCGTCGCGATCCTCGAAAGAAGAATAGAGAATATCCACGGATGGCATCTCGTTATAGAATCCAGGACTATACTCTCACAGCGGATGCGAGCGTTGATCCGGCGAGGGCAAGCGTGCGTAATGCGTTAGTTCCTGCCGCTCTCTTCATTCAGTGCTTTTTGCTGCACCTGCAACAGCAGCACCAGCAGCTCTCCAGCATCATCTCCTTCTCGCTTACCTATCTCTCTCTCTCTCTCTCTCTCTTTCTCTTATAGCGATGAATTCAAGAGTATAGAGAGCGCCTATGATTAACTCGGCTTTTTTGCTCGCGCGCGCAGTCTCATCGTCATGGGAGATAAAAGACGCGCGCGTTTCCGCTCGTGACCGGAAATTTCTTCTGAACCTGCGCTGTCGCGCCTTTTCCACGGGCAATTTTAGTCGCACCGAGACGCGGATGGACTAATCTTCTTTTCTCTCTCTCTCTCTCTCTCTCTGTCTCTATCTCTTTTGCTCTCGATCGTGCTGGATGTATATACAGAATCGTTCTTTATATACGTCTATAAGATAAGGAGAAGATAAGTTGGAATTCAGATTCTACGGTGTGCACTAATTGCTCGTGATTATTGGCCGACGAATTGAGAGTATAGCATATAAAACGTAAAGCGAGTCTCTGATGTGCCGGAGAATTTTTCTTTTCTACAAAGAGAGAGAGATAGAGAGAGAGAGAACCGGGAATGTCGGGCTCATGTAGTTATTAACTATTTTCAAACAGTCATTTCGCGCATGCGTTACATATTCTTTCTGTATAATATAACGTAGTGTAAATTGTAGGTATGATTTTTTTTATAAAAAACCCTCTCGGAAATTTTCTTCTCGTGACGCAGAGGCGGTTGATCGATTGTGATTATTGAAAATTCCTACGAGCAATTAAGATTGAATTTCGCTGTTTTCCGTAGAAAACGAAGACCTGCTATAAATCATCGCATCGGGACAGCCGCCGTGAAACTGCGACAGCGCTATTTCTCAAAAAACAAAAGTAAATAAATAAATAAAACAGAAAAAAATTGTATCAAAGAAGAAGAAGAAGAAAAGCAACCACACCACCGACTTTTTCATCCTCGAAAACAGGCTCTCCTCGCGACGGCCACCGGTTGCACGCGAGCACGAGCAACAAGACCGGACACAGATCGCTCGGGGGGCTAAAGCTTCGTCGTCTCTTTCTCGCGTGTGTATGTGCGTCCATCTGCAAATATTCATCTTGAGCTCTCCTTCGTGACCTCCGCGTTTATATGGTGTATATAGCGTGACACCTGCTGTATATATATATACTCACACACACGCACACTCACGCGTATAGGCACTAATACTTTTACGCAGACACGCACAGACGCACGCATACGCAGACACCCTCTATGCATATAGATGTGCCAGAGAATTAAAATTCTCGGCGTATCTCGGCACCGAAATCGACGTTGATTTACTCCTTCGGTACGTCCGAGTGTGCGATGCTCCGGTTAATCGAGTTTTCGTGTTTCATCGGGGGCTTAGAGCGTATTTGCACATTCGACCAAATGATGCGTTGCTTATCTGATGATGTACACACACACGCTCTCTTTCTCTCTCGATGCATTATGCAGCAGCACAGGGAGTAGCTATGGGGTAATAAAAAAAAATAATAAAAAATAAAGAATATACGCGTATAGTCCGAAGCTGAACAGCGAGGAGTAATGATCGGCCAATTATTCGCATATAACGCGAGAAGAAAGAAGACGCGTTATATATGCATTCGATAAAAAGTCTTCCGGGATTTTCTTCCGATTGTTACATATATATGTGTGTGTGTGTCTGTATATATATATATCTACATATATAGACGCATATATATATATATGTCTACATATATAGACACAAGGTTTTTCCCAGCTGCTTTGCAAAATTCTCTCTCTTTGAAAGAAGAAAACTAACCCGTATGCAGGTCGTTACACACAGCTTGCGCTCGCGCTCGCGCGCGCGTGCGCGCTGGAATAGTTTACGACTTTTAAATAAGCGGCCTCGCGACGCGCACGTACATATACACGTGTATTACATATATACGCCGGGGTTCCCAAACAATTTCAGCCGCCGCCGCAGATTGCTCGTAAATAACGATAATCTATTCGCAACGCGGAAGGTAAAAATATAATCCTTCGCGTCCTCGGGGCGTAAGTCCGGAGAGTACTGTAAGCTATATACTTATATATATGTATATACACACTTATATACAAGTGTGTATATATGTGTGTATACACACATATATACACACCTGCAACCCGTATATACACGTGAACGAAGGACGATGAAAAGCTGCTACAGCTTTCCGGCTAATAACAACCGCCCGCCTCCTTTTTGCGGATCCGCGCACTCCGTGTAGCTGCTGCGGCTGCTGCTGTTGCTGCTTTTATTCTCGCTGTCTTTCTCTCGCGAGAAGAGAGTTTTCTTCGCGTGTGCATCTATATGTATATACACTTCAGCTGGGAACCGAGAGCACTCTGCAGCAGTTATTCATTTTTACGTCGCTCATTGCTCGCGTTTTACGAGGCAAAAATTCGGAAATTGTACTTTGAACCGAGAGAAAGAGAGAGAGAGAGAGATAGTAAGCCGACCCGCGAGCGATTCTTCTTCTTCGTCTTCTTCTTCTTCTCCTTCTTCTTCTGTGGGTGAGGCTGAGAAAAAGAAGATTTTATAGATGTAGCTGCTGCGAGGATGCAAATTGCGGGACGATGCGATTTTTTTCTTTTTTTTTCATTTTTTTTCGCTCTTAGAGTATGCATATACCCGCAGAGGTGCGAAAGATACAATCCGTTATAGAGGAAACTAATCACAATTTGTCATCGTCTTTTCTTCCGGTCTTATATCGTTATCGAGCGACCACTACGCGACATGAAATTTTTTTTTTAACAGATTTTCTCTTCTGCTCTAAAAAAAAGCGTCTCTGAAAAACACCGGCGCTTCGTTAACGTCCGATAAAACTGACGTCAACATAAAACGTCCATAGAGGCTCAATCAAGGTGTATGTGTATATACGCTCTTATCGCGTATAGGGCGAATTAAATGGCCCTCGGAAGAAACTTCAAACTCTGCGCGGTCCCACAGTATAATACGCGCGTGCGCGCATCGGAGGTCATAAATCAAAGGCCAGTATAAAACCGGACGCTTGGTTGAAAATCAGTTGTATGTATGTAGAGAGAGTGAGAGAGTGAGAGACAAAATGCATGTTTGTGTCTCTGGGAAGCCACGTGTATCGGGATTTTAGTGCCGACGTCTCAATTAAATCCCCCGAAAAGTCCACGCGCCTGTGATATATCTCCTCTGCATCTCTATCTCTGTGTGCCATGTCTTTTTACGGCTTTTCTCGAGAGGCGCTGCTGAAACTTGTATATATATATATATATATATATAAATGTTCACTATCTCTGACTGTTCGATTCGGATGACCAGGGCCCGATTGATTGATCCGTTAAGCTTTACGGTTTTTCGGAGTCGCGACGTCAATTTTCCCGTTACGCCTAGTTCACACTCGATACTTTACGCCTCAATAAAAGAGACTTTTGAACCAGGTCTAGACCGTATCGTTTTGTTTATTTTTTTTCGATAAATTAGCGAGTGATAAGACGGTACATAGGAAGCCGCGCTCTTGGGAATTTTTCTACCGGTTTTGTATACCTATTTCAATTTTTATTTTCTTGCTATACGCTTGTCGATGCGAGTTTGACGATAAAGACATACATGTATTTTTATTTTTTTACTCTGCTGCCCATTCGTAATTTTGGTGTATTTCTGAAAAAGTTTCTACTTAATAGAGACATAAAGAGGACGCACTTATCTATTTAACGGCGGATTCTATAATACAGCGAGGAAAGAAAAAAGAGAAGATTCTATTGAGAAACTAGATTTCAGGAATTTACGTATTAGTAGCATATCTCGTCGGTATTTCAACGAGAGCTTTTCCTCCTGTCCCTCGTGTCTTCATAACTTCTTTTCTCTTATACACCGCAATGAGCGAGATCTCCTTAGAAATTCATTTCCATATCTTCCATGTACACGCACGCTCTATTCCGATTCGCGGTATATACGCTATACGTCAAATCGATCGAGTGAAAAAAAACTCTTCAGAACCAGATCAACTCTCGACCTCTCCTCGTACGCACTCGAGGAAAGCGAGAAAAAAAAATGAAAAAATATATGAAACCACAGCCTAAAAGACAGCAACAGCAGCAGCAGCAGCAGCCTCTCTCTCATCGGTGTCTATACGGTGTGTATATATACATACACAGCAACAGAGCACCACTTCTCCTCCAGTCCACCATGTGACTGAGAGTCCCCACCACAGGTTTCCGATGACGAAGAGAGAGAGAGGGCCGCTTACGCCTGCCTACCTGCCCCGCTCCCATTACGACGCGGACTCTCGCGGCAGGTGCACCGTGCGCTCAGGCTCCTGCAGCTCGAATCTGTATATATATACATAAATACGTATACAGCCGGAGGTATAGACACATGCACATTTGACACTTGTTGCGCCGGCGCGAGTGCGATATACGCGCGCATATAACGTGCTCTGTGGTGGATACGGATATCGTCGGTTCTGCGCGATACGGATGAAAAGAAAGAAAAAAAACGATAAGTGTGCGCGAGTGTGAACGTATATTCTTCGTATATAATCAATATATATATATATATATATATATATATATATATATACATTTATATATATTCACGTAGGTATAAATATATATATCATAAATATATATATATATTTATACAGACGGAGAAAATATAGATATCTCGAGGAGCGCGCGCTGTTATCAGGTGCGCGCGTGAGAGAGCGTTATCGCGTTAAAAACTCGACAACCTGGACGTTCTGGCGCTGGCGGCTGGACGGACGTCGGACAAGTGGAGATGTCCGAGGCAACCGCTCATCGCTGAAAGGATGAGGGAGCTCGACACCGAGAGCCCTGTCGTCTGGCCGGCCTGGTGTTATACTGGTAAGGCTTTCAATTTGCCGATGTAGTTCATATACGTTGTATATTTTTCGTACGGGACGAACGAAGAAAGAGATAGAGAACAAGAAAAAATAACAAATTCTTCTTTTTTTTCATTCTATTGTCGCTCGCGTCACCGTGTGCATTACTCATCGTCGCGCTGACAAACAAAAGCGTTGTAATACAGTCCTTATAACGCGGAGACGATCTTTTTACTGTGTCTGCTATAGAATGTATTATAGGTATGTTTGCCTGAGTATGTATAGACACGCGGCGAAAAGCTTTATCGTGCGCGTCCGGTTTTACGAAAGTATATAAGTATACTCTGAAATGTATATTTACTATAGCTGACGAAAAGAAAAAAGAAAGAAAAAAAAACGAGGAGAAACAGATAAAGTGTCACTCGCCTCGATTATTTCCTGCTGTATACGACTTTATCATCGAAGTGTATTATATAGCAGGAACGGTGGCGTACGTCTTCTATACGACCTCCGGTCGATTTCACGAGTATCGGTTATAAAGGTGAGCGCGTAGAGGCCATTAGGGGGCGATTATCCTCTCGTTATCGCGTTGTCATTTGTCCGCTGTATATATACCTTTCCTCTCAGGACCAATTAAGAGGGATTCTTCTTCGAAGGATTATTTTTCGGCAGATTCTGCGGAAGGGCTAATGGTCTTTCCCTCTCCTTCTCTCGCTTTTTCTCTGCTTCTTCTTGTCCAGCGTGATACTATTCCACATCACAGAGAAACGCTCTTACAAATGTATCCATGCACATGTACAGATTTACACGCACACACGAGTGCGCGCACAGTGTATTGAAAGCCATTATTAAATCCATCCAATTTATCGAGCACCGCTAAAAATGAAGCTGCAGCGGCAGTAATGTTCCGCGATGATTCGCGAAAGCAGCGCGGCAGCTGTATGACTCGACGGAAATCGGAATAGAAAATTGGTTCTAAAAGAACCGAGAAAGAGAGAGAGAGAGAGTGAGAGAGAGAGAGAGAGAGAGAGAGAGAGAGAGATGCACCTCCTCCACTTGAGAGAAGGAGAGAACGATTGTCGCAGACTATTCAATAGAGAAAGAGATGCGAGTCACTTCGCTTAATTGTCGGCTCGCTGTCATCGTTATTGGATAAACAGTTGCTCTGTGTGTGTGTATGCGTGCATGTGCTCTCGATTTTCCAATTACCAGTCGGCGCGCGCGAGCGCGAATATCGCGAGTTGGATTTTCGAAAAAGAAGAGAAAAAAAAGAGCATCGAAGGGAGGATATATACACACATTCACCTGCAGCAGCCAATCACCGAAATTTATACTCGAGCGATAAAAGTGTCAGGATACGGGAGATGAAGTCATAGTACGAGAATTTACAGCCTCGAGAGGATGAAAAAACTCTTTCTCGGCTTCATTATACAATATTTTTAACGTCAATTACTCGCCAAGGCGTAAGGGCGGATTCGATCGGCGCTAATTTAGCGCTCAAAGCGTTTCTCTCTCTCACTAAGAGAAAAAAAAAGAATAACCCACGAAGAGTGTATTAAGGGACAGCGTAAAAGCGTCGGGGGATAAAGTCCCGGGTTTATGCGCAACCGCAGATAGAGACGTGTGTGAGTGTGCTCTCTCTCTCTCTTTCTCTCTCTTTCTCTCTTCCGAGCATTATCCCGGCGACAGATACGACTATACGCGCCTACGCTCTCTCGTGAGAGACTGAGTTAACGACTGGATCTTTCTTTACTGCGAGTGAGATAAGCTCCGCTGGGTGTAATGGAAAATACATTCGGAAAAACTGAAACTCTTTTCTATCTCTCTTTCTCAGCACTGGCTAATTGAGAAACAGTGGCTCGTTAATAAAGGCTATACGCGACGTTTACGAGTCGACTTTTTTCCCTCTGATAAAATTAAGCCTGCTTGCGATGCGCACCTGCGTTATTATATGAGCCTTATCTGGAATGTCTCTCTATCATCGATGGATCATATAATCCTTCTATTTTCGTTCGCCATCGTTGTTCACCATGCAACGGTCAATTCAATTATTATTTACAAACAGAAAATAAACAAAAATATACGTATATAATTGAATCTATATATACATCTGCAAATACATAAATTATACGTATAAATATAAATAAAATAGTTTCAAATTGAATTGAGTCAGTTGCGGGTAAAAACGCTAAAATTTCCATCAAGGGATCGCGTCGCCGGACGTATAAAGATTTCAATCTAGATTATACAAATCATCATCACCACGAAACTAAATTGTATTTCGATCATTTTCATCGCTGTATAAAAACTTACGCGAAAGCCACGAATATAGAGAGAGTGAGAGAGAGAGACAAAGTCACATCAGAAGCGACGACCCTTTGCCAATTCCCTACCACTTCTCAAGACGAGTTTTCTCTCCGCGGAGTTGACACAGACAGACGGCGGCCGCAGGAGCAATCTCCCGGACAATTAGCCCGCAGTTCGTGACGGTTCATCCCTTCCCCTCGAGAGAATCTTTCTCTGTGCTGCCTACCTGCCGTTTATACCTAATGACCCGGCAGGTGTGCTGTGTGCCGCCGCTGCTGCTCCTGCTGCTGCTGCGGCTCAACGTCATCTTCCTCTTCTTCTTCTCCTTCTTCTACTTCTTCTTCTTCTTCTTACCGTTCGTGTATGTATGTATATAGATGTAAGAATATGTGTGTATGTGTGTATATACAGTGAGCCCAAGAGGCCACCCGGAAGCTGCGGAAATATTTGGCCGAGTCATTCTTCTACTATCGGTAGCGAATCGGCCGAGCGTGAAATGCCTCTGGACTGTATCTCTGCCTCTCTCTCTCTCTCTCTCTCTCTCTCTCTCTCTTGCGGAATATAGAGTCTTTCTTTATCTCAAGAGAGTGTTGCTTCCTTCATTTTTTTCGGCTTTTCAATCTCAATGGCAAATACACGTGTAATTGCTTTCTGAGATGGATAAAGAAAGAGAGATAGATAGACAGAGATATTTTTGCTTCTCTCGTTAATGTTAGATAGTTTTTCAAAAATTTCGACGGCACGAGTCCAACGTCGCTTTGATTAATTGAGCCTTCGTCTGTGTGTAAACGCGGAAAGCTCGATCCTCCATTGAATATAGCTCTCTTGGGCCGACCCACGCGCGCTAACATCGCAACAACCCATTCATTAGCCCCGAGCGAAGCTACTGGGATTTCCGTTCTCTCTCTCTCTTTTACTTCAAACTCTTGCTGCGCTAAACGCTTCCAGTAATTATCTCGTGTTCGAGTTGCACTGTTTGTAATTATAACTGGTCGTTAATTATTCATACACCCGCGTGGATAGTGGGTGAGGACACGATTTGCGCAACGAATGCACGTATTTACACATGCGCGCGTGAATGGAAAAAGAAAGAGATAGAGAGAGAGAGAGAGAGAGAGAGAGAGAGAGAGAGAGAGAGAGAGAGAGAAAAGAGAGGAATATCGTTGTTGTCAGCGTCATCGCGAGAAAAGCCAGGTCAAGAGTCCGCGGAATGGGAGCAGTGTCTGGACAAAGCTATCCATCGAGAGGTATAGATATACGCGTTTGTGTGCGTGTGTGTTTATGTGTTCGAGGTCGTCGTACGTAAGTTCATAGTGGGCGCCGCGAGCGACGACTATACGTATACTCGTGCAAATTCCATCGCCTTTGCCGGTCGCTCTCGTTTTCTAAAACGTATATATGTATATATACCTACGGGGACAGACGCGATCACATCAACACATACATGGACGGGGTCACGCGAGCTTGTTCTTCATCTCGATCTCGGCCCACGTTCTCTGTCCGTTCTTTATTGAAAAAAGGAGAACACGTTTTACCATGCGATTTGAATATTTCGATAGATATGTCATTCTTTTTCTTCTTTTTCTATGTTATTCGAAAGAAATCTCCAGAGTCGAAAAAAGCTTTTCGTCCTCTCTCAGTCTCTTTCTCTCGAAGCATTCCTAAAACCGCCAGCCATAAATAACCGAATGATTCACCTGCCCCTTGAGATATAATCCCCTCTTTTTCTCCTCTGATACTCTGACATTTAACCTCGACTCGTCGTTAATCTCTCGTCGCATCTTGAAAAGAAAAAAGAAAGACGCGAGACGGAAGGAGAGAGAGAGAGAGAGAGAAATAAGAAGAAGCATTCCTGTCAAGCCTCTCTCGCGACACTAATCCCTTAATATCGCTTTACGCAGAGAACCGCGTCGTCGTTGTCGTCGTGTCCGGGACGAGTTATCGACCTATCTGGATCGTCGCTACTCGTTCGACCGGCTGCAAGCAGTTCAAGTTACACCTCGTCACTCCGAAAATTTCGCCTTGCGTATGCAGCTGCCTGACAGATCGATGGTCGTCCCGTATATAGAAGATAAGCCGTTAAGAGAGAACGAGAGAAAGAGAGGGGGAAAAAGATATCGTGTGAATCAAGAGAAAAATATTATAAGCGCGTGTGCGAATCGAACTTTCGTGACCTGGACCGGATGCAGTGGTCCTCAACTATATTTATGGCGATCGTCGAGTGATTTTTCAAAACATCTTGCATTTCACGTGGAAAAATCAATGTTTGTCTCCTCGGGAGCGTCGTGTGATTAAACTAGAAAGAATGTCGTTATCTTATCGTGACTCGTATGATAGTTTCTCCTGTATCGCTGTGTATTTAATCTAAATTGATTAATGGAAAAATGTAACATACCGCGCTCGATCGTGAAAGTGTGCACAGCCAAAAAAAAAATAAATGTCTCGATCGACATTTAGATTGTGGATAGTCAGCAGGAATGATACCAATCGACCTTCTGCATCGGAAAATCTCTTGATATAATGGAAAGCGAATCGATTTTTTTTTCTCGAAACATACTCTTGCAACTGCAACCATCAAACGAGAGGGACAGAGCACAGAGCTGTACCCGGAACGTAACGGCGAATTAAATTACGGCGATCGTTAAGTCATTTCGCAATTATGAGCTTGCAGTCCCAGCTAATCACTTTCCGCATAACGATTTTCCAACGCGCGGAGAATAAAAGCTTATATATATATATAACCTGTAGACTTGTGCTTGTATATATATATATATATTATATACAAGCACAAGTCTACAGGTCATTGCTGTAAAATAGAACATATATTTTATACATATATTTTTTTTAAACAAGTATAAGCGTAAAAGATATATCGATCGATTCATTCGAATACATAGCAGCCAATTATCACCTCGAGATCGGTAAAAGTGTGCGCACTAAAATGTATTGTATAACTCACTCCCCGAGGCCAATATTTTTAATTTGCCCAATTGAAAGGAGATCTACCGTCGGCCGTAAAACTTCACAGGGATTTTCGCGCGTTTCTCTATTATATCGAATAGATTATTCTTTCCGCGGAAAGATCGGTATCCGACTTTCGAGGCGCGAAAGCGTGACGCCGCCGCCGGCTTTTAACAGCGACGATCCGTTCGCCCAGATCGAATCGTATCCTTGTATATATATATATATATATATATATAAACGTACACTATAGAGATTCAAAAGCGTGAATATCGAAACTGCGCAAATTCAATTTCGAAAATTCTTTCAACGGAGCAGTGAACTCTTCCGCTGTTGTACATCTCTATCCAGAAGTACGTCTCCTCTTACGTAGTCATAAATCCTTCTGTCCTATCAAAAGCGCGTACACGAAAATCTACACTCCCCCCTCTCTCTCTCTCTCTCTCTCTCTCTCTCTCTCTCTTTCGCACATCTCGCATGATTAATTAACCCACAAACAGCTGCTGTGGCTCTTCATCGGATAAGCCCGTTAAAGAAGAAACAGAAGCATGAGGTATCGTCTCTCCCTCCTCTACTCTCAACCACATAAAAGCAACTTCTTCGTCAAACCATAAACGCGCACATGCGCCACCACTAGTGCATATAAGTGCCAGAGAGAATAAAGCGGAGAAAAAAAATAAGAGAGGAGAGAGAATCTCGCGCGCGAACGGCAACGACACGCGAGGATTGTCGTAAATGTCTTCATCCTTAAAGATACGAGGAAGCAACGCCGTCCGTGGGCGTTCACGAGCAAATAACCTTCTCTCGACACACACGGACACACTCGTTATTTTCGCTCGCATTAACCCCGTCGTCGTGGATCGAAAGAATTAATAGAGGCGATTCCGCGCTCTCGTATAAGAGAGAGAGAAAGAGAGGGAGAGAGACGTTTCGTATCCAAGAGAGGAGGGAATCCATTAAATTATCCTTTTTATATTTCGGCTTATCGCGCGAAAGAGCCTGTGTGCGCGCGCGCGTTGGGGATAGAGACGTCTCTTCCCTTTTAATACTTGCTTGCGCCTGCGCGAGACCGCGGAGAGAAAGAGAGGACTTTTACGCGCGCGATAATTTATACAAATATTTTTCGCGCTACGGCAGCCCGGGCTTTTATTTTATAGACGCGTTATTTATGCCGATTTACGGGTGGGCCTACCGTGCGACGTCAATTTTTTTCTCTTTCTCTCTCTCTCACTCTTTTACGTAAACGTTATGCTTTCTCACTTACTTAGCTAGAATATTGTTCATTGTCTTTGATCGTCGTAATCTCGAAATAGAACGGTAGTTAAAAAATTATCATAAGTCCAGTGCGCAACAATAAGCACACCTCACCAGAGCAAGAGAGAGAGAGAGAAACTGAGAGAGACAGACAGAAATAGAGAGAGTGGGCAGAGGAGAAGAAAGACAAAAAAATTTCGCGTTGGCGTGTCCCTCTCGTAGGCACTTTAGAGGTCGAGATCCTTCGGTCGCTCTTTCTCTCTCTCACTCTCTCTTGTGGTCTCGCGTCGGTGTCAAAGGTGAGCAGCAGCCGCACCCTGGCATTGTGTATATGGCATCGTCCGTCCCACGTCTTCGCGCGCGGAATCTCAAATCCGAAGACTCACGCCCTTTTCCCCTCTGCATAGGTGGTTGTTGTATATATATGTACAGCATTGAGAGACTCGTTTGCAGTCACATCCGACTTTCGATTTTACTCGAAAGAGAGAGAGAGAAATCCGTGCATGAATGGATGCATATAGAAAGATCCTGAGTGTCGATAAGAAAGTTTTTATTGAGTCGTCCTTTGGAAATACAAATGTTGATTACGAACGTCTTCTTTTCAATGGTTTGGTGTGGTGTCTCTCTAAAACAATAGCTATACAGTGAGAGAGAGAGTGATGTTTGCTATACGACATTCCAGTGGTCGAAGCTCGCCAGGGTCACGTATCTATATATGTATGTCCGTGTGTATACACACACGGTTGCGGAGTAGTCCTGTCATCGCCGCGTGCGTCTCTCTCTCTCTCTCTCTCTCTTTCTCTCTCTCTCCCAAGAAATAACACACACAGCGCGCGTGAACGCATATATAGAATCGTCCGAAGAAGGAATATAGAAGAGAAGAAGGCGAGAAAGGATAGTATAGTTAGTCGCGACGCGTCCAGGCTATATACCTGCGACTTTTTCTCCTTACTGTATATATTTATATATATAACGTGCGCTACATGTCTAGAATCGACAAAATTGAACTTTGTCTCTCCGACAGAGAGTCTGCTTGTGTCTATATGCGAGTCTGTTTGCGCTGGGGCCACCTGTAAAACGTCATACCTCGCGCAAATTACCGCTCGGTTGAAAAAAAACTTTCCCATACGACAGCTGCCGCGAAAGAGAGCTTCTGTTCTCTCTCTCTCTCTCTCTCTCTCTCTCTCGTCTTTCCTTTTCCCTATGCAAATGAGAGAAAGAGAAAGAGAGACGGAGCAACAGCAGTAGCAATAGCAGTATAGTTACGGGGTATATGAGGAATCAAGGCGAGAGCGCAATTAAATTCTCATCGCGAGTATATATACATGTACAGATGAACGCGCGAGCGTATGTGTATATGTCTCGAGAGACGTCGCGCGCTGTGTTATATACGCTTGTCCCGAGATCGTTGATAATCGCGCTGCACATTACGCGGCAAATTGCAACCGATCTTTTCTCTATACGCGCGCGAGCACAGAGTCGTCTATTGTTGTGCGATATATATATATATACATACACACTACACATATATATACGTACACATCGCACTCGAATTCGTGAGGTTGAAATTTTCGACCATCGGATTTCTCGGTAAAATCATATTATCCTCTAGCGATCTCACGACATCCCTTATCAGTGTATACACCTATGACGTCAGTTACACGTGGGTGGTCGAAAGGTATATACATATGCACACACACACGTCTCCGCGATTAATTAGTCCGCGAGATCGCACGCGTGACAGTCTCCCTATCTCTCTCTCTCTCTCTCTCGTTCGACCTTCCCGTGATGCTTCTCGTTGTAAGAATATATATACAGTATCTTAACATAATATTACTGAAGAAAATAATTTACGCGGAGAACCGAGAGGTGCTAAAGAGGTAAATCGGTAGCTCTTGACGTGTACATAGATGTGTGTGTGTGTATGTGCATCGAGCAGCGCCTAATACCGAAGCCACGTCACGGAGGCACGCAGGTATCTCTCCCACCAAGAGAGTACAGAGGTCACTGTTCACTCGCGCACAAGAGCGTCGATGTCTGGAAAAGGAAGTTGCCCCGCGTCCGACAGAGAGAGAGAGAGAGAGCGTGAGTTGAGAGCTGAGTGCGTGTGTCTTTTTTTTTCTTTTTTTGTCTCTTCAACGTGTCTTTCGCGGTGCTGATGAGGGAATCGTCGTAAGTTTTTCGCTGCACACGCGAATAGAATTCGGATTTAGTATCGAAGGAGACAATAAAAGAGGATATTGAGAAGAAAGCTCGTTGCGAGGGTATTGTATACGCGATAATTCATAAGCGAAGCATCCGTGCGCTTATATACGCATTCCATAAGAGAAAGAGAGAGAGAGAGAGAGAGAGAGAGAGAGTGAGCGAGAGAGAAAAGGTCGAATACAAAGAGCGGAGGCGTTGGCTCTTGCACTCGAAGGTGAAGGCGATGCTCCAACCTTATAAGCCTCGCGTTCGCGCATATGAGCGTTAGTTTGAATATATACATACGCAGGCGCGGCTCTATCTATCACCGAGCTAGAGGCGCGAAATGATCGTTAATTTAATTATAATTTCGAGTCACCCCTGGCAAAGTGGAATGAACTACTTAGACGATATATATATATGCACGGGTGCACGTATGTGTATATATATATACAACACACGTACGTCGTATCTCTTTTCCCGAGAATTTTCCATCGTCTTTGCGTATATATACATAATAACGATCTCTATATAACGCTATATACCAGCAAAACGAGAGCGTCTCAACGATTAATCATCTCCTCGTCTCGCTGTAATAAAAGCCCTAGCTTTCAAGTCGTCTTGACAAAAGAGACGCGCAAATCTCACGCAGTGCTCGCGCGAGTACAAAGCTCACTCTCTTTCTCTAACCTACGCGCGCACTCTCGGATATACATGTATAAATTCTAAAGAGGAGCCTCTCTCTAGAGCATAGGTGCGAAATGTCGTAATGAGGCGTTAAAGTGACTAATGTAGACGCGAGGAATATAGCTCGAGCGCTCACTCGCTCATGCGCGCGCGCGCACTCACACACACATACAAAAGCAAATAGTCGAAGCCCAAGAGCTTAGAGATAAATTACACTCGAGTGTCCCCTGGCGGTTTATCGAAGCGGAGCGTAGAGCGTAGCTATAAAAATAGTCGCTGCACAGGTTTTGTTTTGATTTTTACGAGCAGCCTAATTGCCTCCCGCCAGCTTTATCTGTTTTTCGACCTCAGTTATACTTATGCGTTCTTACAGTGGAAATCTGGGAAGGTCTTTTTTTCCCTCTCTCTCTCTCTCTCTCTCTCTCTCTCTCTCTCTCTCTCTCTCTTGGCTCTTCGACATCTTTTTCTTTTTCTTTTTTCCATCATCTAGGTTGATTGCGCGAGAGGTGAAGGGTTTCGACGATGATCGAGGATTTAATAGCAGTTTGGGGAACTGCTGTTATTTTCCAGAGTGAGAGAGAGAGAGAGAGAATTGTATACAGAAGAAGTCTTGGACTCGTTTTGCGAAATTTATGAAAATACCCGTCGTAAATGTATATGTATATTATATATACACACTATACTGTTATGTAAATGCGGTTACACGTACCATTAAACGCTTTTTATTTTTCAATCTCACTCTTGTCTTCTTACTTCTATATACAATGCGAATATTAATTATTCTTTCGAGATATACCATGACGATCCTTATTAAATACGAAAAATACGATCTTTTTCGAAAAAATGAAAAACGACAAGCATTTCGCGGCATCCTTGGACAATAGCTGCGTATATATCCTTTCTCGTCCAGCACATCTTCCTCTCGTGCAGAGTGTAGTAAGAGAGAGAGAGAGAGAGAGAGAGAGAGAGAGATCCATCGTTGGCACAAGTAGTAGTAGCCGCTCGCGCGAGCGGCAGCATCAAGTTATTCAAATAAGTAGCCGACACGGACACACGTACCGAGAGATATTCTCCTTGTCTTGTGCTGCTGATGGTACTCCACCCTGTATACATATAGAAGCTCGCGCACACACACAGACACACACACACATAGAACGAGTGTCGTCTTCTTCTTCTTCTTCTTCATCGGCACCGACTTGACAGAGAGGAATAAGAGAGTCTGTCGGCAGGGGGAAACGAGTAAAATAAAGCCTGACAATTTCAATCTCTTCTCGTGCGCTCGCGCGACGGCTTCTCTTCATCATTGTCGCATGTCCCTAAGCCAAACAGTATATACGCGGTGCGCATGCTATATGTATATATGGTAAAATCCGTAAAACATATATGCGCGAGTTTTACGACCTTCGTCTCGGAAGCGAAGGTCGTACGTACGTGTATGCAACCTGCATGTGAAAATGTATGTGTACGCGTGCGTGTGCGTGTAGTACGGAGAGTCCTCTTATCTTAACGGGACAGCTCGGCGACAGGCGCGCAAGAGGCTAACGACTAACGAGACATTAAATTCACTGGCTGTCGATGTATGTATACGTATGTACAGCTCTCGGGTTAACTCGCGCTCTTCTTCTTTTGGTCGCGTTATGACGCCGCGGATTTCGAGGTAACGGTGAAGTTGAAAATCGCGCGCTTTCGCGGATTGATTACTTAGCAGTATATAGTAGAGAGAAAGGTCGCGTCTACGTTCTATGCTCTATCTGTATATATATATATATATATATATATATATATATATATATATATATATATATGCAGACGCGTGCGCGTATAGCTCGTAAAAAAGTGCAAGCTGTGCCGCGCGCGAGCTGGAAGCGAGGATGGATTTTACGAGCGTTTGCAATTCCCCGAGTGTCAATCCCTCGAGTTCTTGAGGATTGACAGCTGTTCCTTCCAAGAGACTTTTCCGGAAGACGAGCCCAATTAAATTTTTCTTACGTCTGCGAAGAGAAAGAAAGAGAAATGCTTGTATAGGGGTCCCTTTCGTGATTTTATTTGGAATTTTTTACACAATGTGTAGGCTTTTAATCTTGCGTTTTGTGTGTTAAATGCATAGGGAAAGAGAAATTATACTTCGGGATACTCACGAAATTACTTTAGCTGGACGTGTCTGTATATATATACCTGCGCAGCTGTAATTTAGAGAAGCGATATTTCACGAAGCGAGCTTACAATTATATAGATATAGCTGGACATGCGCGGGTAGACGACGTCACGCAATATTCGCATAGTATGCGGTTGTAAAAAACCTCGCAAAGGGCCAGGACGTTTTTGTCAATTTGAGTATGCTTATTTAGGTTAATTTATTCTGGCCCCTATTTAGAATTTTAAATATTTATGAGTTTCACTGAAATACTTGGATTAATTTAGAATTTCAAATATTCCATTATAGTATAATAAGCGTAAGCTTTTTTCGGAATCTTTTTAAGCAATCTCAATATTTTTTTGCGCAATATGCTCTAAAAAACAATCATTTACAATAACTAAAGATTTAATTTCAAGGGGTTTGAATATTAATTTTTAGAAATTCAAAGATACGTCAGAATCTTAATTTCTCTATACGAGTTATATTTATATACCATTTTAAAACAATTTACCGGAAAGAACTTTCTGTTTCAAGATACATTATCTTTGCATAGTATTCGAGAATATCAAAATGAAACTTTATAAAGCCATAAAAAGAATCCATTAACTTAAGAAGTAACAATCTCGCATTTACTGTTACTTAAGTTTTTATGATTTTTTAAAAACTAAATACCCGTTTTCTCTGCTCGCAATGCATATCGAGCGGTACGAAATTTGAATTTTCAATATAAACTGCCTGAAATTGGAAATTCCCATTTATGCGAAAAATCGCTAAACATTGGAAAATTTTGGATTGTTCCGTATAGGTGAGGTATCCGGGGAGAACACAAACGCGGGAGGAGCTCGCTCGGATCGCGGTGAGTCCGCCGACTTAGCGACGCATTCGGAGCCGAGCGAAGCCGCCCTGGCCGCGGCCGCGGCTGCGGCGGCTGCAGCAGTCGCAGCTACATCGTCGACCTCCTCGTCCTCGTCGTCATCGACGACGAGCGCCACAGCCGCGGCGCTGGACGCGATAAGAGGCTCGAGTCCACAAGGTGCGAGTACTACCTCTGCCACTGCTGCTGCGACGCCTAGACCACCGAGAGGTCGCAGGCGAGCTCAGAATCACAACGGTATCGACGCTCCACAGGTTCGTGTTGCTTTTTTTTTCTTCGAACTTCGAAAATAATTTATTGCTGACGGTTAACGTTAAGTTTAATTTATTTATTCTGTTATTACTACTAAATAATAGAAAAGAAGAATAGTATAGAATATTGTGTTATGCGCTCGTGCTATATACTCTCTAAAATTGATATAGTGAAGTTTCGCTATTTCGTAGTGTATTTACACTATTTCGAAACGATACAAGTGCGCAACTGAGAAGTAGTGAGTTAATATAACTCACTTATTCAAAAAGTGTAAATGTACCATTTAAAAATAAATACTAAATAATCACTTTTTCAATCGGAACTTAATGGCATATTTGTTATTCCACGTATACGTAACATAAATCAGTCCTTCAAATAGTGATTTTTCAAATTAAAAATAGTAAATTACCTTAAATCACTGTTTAAAATGGTTAGTTCTGAGGTTAAGATCAGTGATTTCAATACAACTAAAAATCATTGTTTTACACTGCTTTAATCATTGTTTTTACAAAATCAAAAAAGTTATTACTTATTCTATTAATTCTCTTAATCTTGATACATTAATTCTAAGATAACGATTTCACTATTTTTGAAGTGAAAAGATGGGTCACTAGCAAAATCGGTGAAATGTTCAATATTTCAAATTTAGAGAGTAGATATTAGATCCGTAGACCTCAGAAAATTAATATGTATATATAATTATTGAAGCTATCAAAGAATCATTCTATCTCGAATCGACATGTGCGACATCGCGCGTCGGTCGTTTGCGATTGTGTGCCGTATTTTTTTAGTTTGCGTCTAGTCGTAAATGCACGAATGTGTAATATTTGATAAGATATTGTATGATTTTCTTTATTATGGTGCAGAACAGATTAATAACTTGATTTATTGCTAGAAAGTACAGAAATTTGAAGTAAATTTCCGATAGAGCTGATTAAGTATTCTGCATCGCGGTATATAAACCGAAAAATTCCAATTTCAACTCAATTCGTTAAAATGATAATAATATCGATTAGTTACGTTTACACTCATCGAATGATCGTAGAGTTTTTGTATTTTTATGGAAATATATTAAGTAAGCTTTTACCGAAAAGTATATAACCTATATCGTATAATACCAAAACAACCTCACATTAGCTGTATTATTTCAGATGGATTTCAGTAATAGTAAAGTAGTACAGTGCAGTAAAATTATGCAAAATAATAATAATAATAATAATAATAATAAGAGGAAAATACGAGCGTGTAGATAGCTTCTACCATCGATAATAGAGTCAAAATAGAAATTACTTTAAATCATTTAAAAATTATGCGGAATATTATAGTTGAAGCGCGCGGGCCGAATCTATAGAATTGTTTTTATTTAAAATGAACTTTTTTCGAACAACATAATATAGTATTAACGGTGTTTTGTAAATTCGCATTTACATAAATTCTAGTGTTCTCTAAAAATTAATTAAAGCTTCGTTATTAATACGCTTATAACAAATCTCTCTCTCTCTTTTTCTCTCTCTCTCTCTTTCTGTTACGTAATCGCAGATATAATAATTCTAGATACCTCATTAGCCGTAATTATTTTCATGTCGGCTATATATATATATTACAGCGCACGAAGTTGAAAATTTTTCAAACATTACGAACGAACAATGTAAAACACGATTTGAGCGTTGAACTGTGCGCACTGCGCCTAATTGAAATAAACGTCATCTCGTGATATTAATAGCAAAACGCTCGGAGCGCGCACACATGCAACTTGCATGTGTGTGCATATATATATATAATAAACTATATCCTCTCGGCGCATCTTTATTTAAATCAACCTCTCGTGTATTTTGAAATTTGATAAAGTACTCCTTCGCGCTCGGCGCGATCGGAATAAACTTCCTCCATAGGCATTTAGTCGTTGCGCAAGACACACAGTTCGCTAGCTCTGTACACGATCCCATTAGAATTCGTACCTACATAAGTATCGCTCGGCGTTGAAATAACTCGTCTTGTTGCGTTGTTCGCCACAAAGTCTATCTTTCTTTCGACCTTATACACGACGACGACGACTACACGCGAAGCTTCGATTTCGTCTTTGGTTCACCTCTTTACGCCTAGTATGTGTATTCGTTGCGCAAGCTGATATATGTACATGTATATATATATATATACATTTGTGTGTGTATAATGCAGTCTCTCGATACTCTCGAAACTTTATGAATTCTAAAATTCACTCGGCATCGAATAAAGTCTCTAATAAGTATATTTACCGTACACAGCGTATCCCCAAAACGGGTTTCGCATCGTCGCCTTGTATATTTATGTATATATATATACAGGTACACGCGCAGAGTTTATTAAATCGTCAATCTTATTTTATTGCCGCTAGTTTCGTCTAATATATTTATCGCGCGATATACGATTTTACCCCGTGTGCAGAGCGAGCGAGTGAGCGAGCGTGTTGAGGTTTTGATAAGACGCCGTATAAATATTGTATAGAAGCGAAAAGACCGTTAAGATCACTGACGTTAATTTGATCGATCGGCTAATTTGAATATATTTGCTTAGCGATTGAAAAGAGAGAGAGAGAGAGAGAGAGAGAGAGAGAGAAAAAGTATAGTTGTTCAAGCTCCTCCATTATTTTCAACGACACGCGTACTTGTGGTATTTGACAAGTCATAACTGTCTCTGATATATTTTTATGCTAATGTCGAGTCGACGCGCTTGACACCGTGATTCGTCGAAAGATATAAAAACTAAGAAGAAGAAAAAGAAGAAGAAGAAGAAGAAGAGAAATAAACAAGAAAGATTCGAACGTTTTTGCTTAAAATTGTTCGCAGGTGAAGACAGAGCGACTAACTCCGGACAATAATTCGACTTCGTCGAGGAGCGTGACGCCGTCGTCGTTGGGACATCCTGGTACACCACCGAGTGCAACGAGTTTGGGAGGTTCCGACGGTCCGACTGGTGGCAACGCGCCGCCGCATCATCTCAAACACATGGAGCAGATGATGGGCAGGAACTACAGCGATTTCATGAGGAGCCTCGCTGCCAAGTACAACAACTCCAATCCTAACGAGTTAGTGATTTATCGCTTTAGTTTTATAGCTGCTCTCGCCACCTGTTCTTCATCTGCTTGAAAATTAGTTTCTTTTTTTCCCTTCGTTGTCTCTTATGGTTATTACAAAATAAATGTTTATTGTTTTAACGACGGATGCGCACGTCGAGTCAAAGTTGTTAAGCGCGAGAAATGAAAATTTTCTCATAATATAATATTCGTTTTATTGCGTATATATACGCTCATTTCGCGAGTAATGATGTACGCAACGGTAAATATTTTTGAAGCAGTAGCAACAACCTCGGCAGCTACTTCGGTTCGTCTCGAAACGGCTACGGTGGTGGTCTGGACCCAAGATTCCCAGCTTTCAAAACAGCAGCGGCGACCCCTTTCGTGGGTCTAATGGCTCCCTTGGGTGGCGCGAGCGGAGCCCATCAAGCGCCTCAAATACCCACCGTAGCGGCCAAGGAACCGAAAGAACCAAAGCAGCATCAGCCGTCCTCTCAAGATCCCATAGCTGCAGCCAGTGCTGCCGGTGGACTCTTTGGTAGTCCCGCGGCAAACCTCTTTCCGCCGATGCTTGACATGTCTTCGACGCAGGCCCTTCTGCACATGGTTCGCACGGCCAACGCTGCTCAAAGCGCAGCCGAACTCGAGAGCTATCTGAAAGGAGCCAACAAGAGGGAGGCGAGTCTTAGCAGTCCGCTCGATCTGTCGAGTCCGAGGTGAGTGAATGCTAATATATAATATAGCTTGAGAAAAACCTGCTGCCAATGATCAGATAATATATTCATAAATAATTGATTCGTGCTCAGGTCGATGTACGCGATACCGATCTATATATACTGGAATAAACCATAAAGCATTTGGACGTCAAAACGTCCAAACAGTATATATACATTTCGATTTTTAAATTAGAAATTATGAACTTCCAGTGGGTTTGCGCCAAGGAAACGCGCTCGGACGTCGGAGGCTCGAAGGCCTGGTAGTATATCGCCGAAACCCGGTAGCAATACCAGCACCACGAGTAGCAGCAGCAAATTGTCACCACCGCCTTTGCTATCGGCTGGTCTACCGGTTGCCAGTCCGACGGCAACACCCGTAACACCACCAACGACGACGAACAATCAACTACTACTCGGACAAACGACGGCGACGTCGACGCCCAGGACGGGTAGTCCACCGCCCGTGAGGTGCCCGTCGCTTTGCGGACACATGCCTTGTGGTGACGGACAGGCCGTTAATCGCTGGACGGTCGAGGACGTCGTCACGTATGTCTCGTCCATCGACATCTGCGCCGAGTATGCACAGGTATAACGATGTAGATTCATTTCTACCTCTTACAATATATCTTCGCTCTCTTAGAACGTATCCTGAAAGAATGGCCTATTCTATCTCTTGTTCGTACAGCTCTCTATACAAGTATACATAAGAAAATTTATGGCGAAATTTCGAGAGGCGTATACGGCATAAAACAAGCGAATCGTACGTGCGAAAGGTGAACACCGAGTCGTGAACTCCTAATCACGCACGACTGCTTCGAACAATCTAATAATCCCCTCGGGCTCTTAATTTCAGTATATACATATAACACGTAGATCGACAATGAGAGCAATCGATTCGCGATATCAATATAATAATAACGCTCGTCAGATACGCCGGTGCTGGCGAACTGGTGCACCTATCAGTCTACACATATACCTGCGTACAAAACAAACATCAGTTTTGCACAAGAGCCGCCGAACAGCAGAGATTACATTGTCCGCTGCTCCGTTTTCGCGATAAATCTCCTTCCAAACTCTACCGTAGGGGGGGGGGGGCAGAGCACCGCTGCTCTCTGTATGTACACACTCTATACTGTCGCAACGTGAAAGTACCTATATAGACATATATGTATTATATATATACATATATAAAACCTTTATGACGGGCTACCGGAATCGCCATAAATCTCCGATTCTCTAGATACTTTTGTCTGAATAAAGTGGATATATCGAGCGCCGTGTCTTTTCGGATTTTTCCATCTCCGAGTGACACGACTCTTTTGTGTGCATTATATACACCATAGCGGCGCGTGTCAATAACAACAATAACACACACGCCGAGACTGGTCTCTTAATACGTTGTATGACTCTGACAGAACTGGGTCAACTCTTTCTCTATCTCTCTACAGGGGGGATTTTTTTCTTACCGTCGAAAAAATCGTCAAAGCGTGCTTTACCGTAATTTCTATTAATCCTCTGGAGAGCAGAAGATTTACCGGGGTAAATCAATCGCAAATGCGCGCCTTCGCGGTCGCCGATTAATACTCTCTCCGTAGAGGCTAATTATGCACGTGCGCTACCGGTGCGATAATTAGCTCCGAGGATCGCTTCCATACACACGTGTCGGGCTTGGATTCGGCTAGATTGCAGGTGTCTGCGATGGATTTATGGAAAAGGCCGCATCGCGCACCGCGGAGAGCCAGAAAACTTTCTTACGGCGATCGTGACGTCGGGACTTTCAAAAGTCGCTCGGTAGTAGCTCCGGTATACGGCGGATGAACGTATGCGCATAGGGAGAAAGAGAAGCCTTTGGCGTGCGATTTGGAAACGTGTGCAGCGAGAGAAGAGGAGCTACATATAATGTCGAAAGCGAACACGTGTTACGCCGAGCGCGAAAGAGAGAGATACACATCGTGTATACTGGAGCAGTGGCGATGCATTATACGTGGGAGCAGAAGATCTATACTCGAACTACGAAGCTACTATACATGTACATGTGTATGTATGTATGTATATGTGTGGTATGTATAATGTACGTGTGGGAGGACCGCGTCAGATACTTGTATTATATGTTCCAATGCTGCAATTACGAAATCGTCTTAGACGCCGTACCAGCTAAGTAAGATTTATCGCGACGGCCGTTCCGGACAAATTTATGCGCGATTGAATTCTTCTATTCGAAAATATACTCGACGATTTAGTTAACGAAAGCAACGCAACGATCACCTCCTGTAATCGTTTCTGGCAAATAACGGCCAAAGCCAGAGAAAGAAAGAGAGAAGAGCTTCCAATTCAAATCGATGCAAAAAATTCTAACTGCGCAGGAACGAGGCAGTCGTTTAAAAAAATTTACATGAAAAGCGTAAAAAAAAAAAGAAAAGTAGCAAGAGCCTTATGGAAGAAGAATTCAAAATGCAAGAGAGAGAGAGAGAGAGAGAGAGGCGCGGGCGTTTAAAGGTTAAAATTACTCTCGGAGTAGAGGGCAGAGCGGCTATACTTATAGGAGAGCTTCCAGCTAGGAATTTCTCCGGCCGCTATGGAGTTTTTGCTGCGAGCGAACGCTCGGCTGGTCTTAATAGGAGCAGAGAACGCGCTCGCGCAGGAGTCGCTTGTTGTTCAGCGGCCACCGCCCGAGGAACTACTCTCCACGCGAAAATTCCAAGAGAGAAAGAGAGAGAGAGAGAGAGAGAGAAGGTCCTGTATATAATACACTTTCGGTCAGAAGTATATTCGCCGGCCTTGAGAGCGAGAATCTTGTCAAAAACGAAAGCTCTAATGCGGCACTCGAAAGTTCTCCTCTCAAGCGCAGAAATTAGAAGCGGTTTAATCATATACCCCGGCGAGAGAATTCATCAACTATACAAAAGAAAAATAATCAAGCTTCATGAAACCCCTCGAGAGAAAAGAATAGTATAGAAAAAAAAATATATTTCTGCCCGATAGTGTACACGAGCGACTGCACACCTCGCTACAGCAGCAGCACGTTCCATCCATCTCCCTCGTTTTATATATATATACACATATACCGTCTTCTCTCTTTCTTTCAAGAAGAAGAAGAAGTCCGTCCGTCCGTCCATCTCTCGAGTTCGCTGCCGGCGGGGACAATTACGCAGATGGCAGGCAGACGGACGCGCGCGCGCGCGAGCCCGCTGAAGGTCCCGATCGTTCGCTCCGGAATATTTTCTTCTCCGTGTGCGTGTTTGTTGTAAGCGCGCTCGCGCGAGTGTGTGCGTGATTACAGACGAGCTACTCCCCGGCTGGCGAAGAACTTGCCCCCGGCGCGTGCTGCGCTCGTGGATGCAAGGAGGTGGAGAAGGAGGTAAACGAATGCTCGGGATTCTGAGAAGCGTCTGTACAGTCGAGTAGAGAAAGAGAGATTGCGCTGAGAAGATATCGAAGACGAGATGCTGCTTGTTTGCTGGAGATCTAATGAAAAGTCGTCGAGGGGGATTGACTTTTGTTCCTATCAAAGTGGCGCCGCTCCTTCAAACGCAAAGATACCGATAACCGATATAAACTCGCTCTCGCGAAAAGCCTAAACTATATACTGGCGAGAGTGATCAGCACGCGCGTTGGCTAATCTCTCGATCTTCTCTTTTCTAGGCGCGCAAAAACACCGCCGTCAGAATGATGTGTTCGCGATCTAATTAAAATTTGGCAGGGAAAAAATCAGTACCGCGTGCATGCAAGACACCGTATTCGTGAACTTTCACCGTTGCAATCAAAGCGGTTCCGGCAATTTAGCCCCTCGCGCTCTTGGGTTAATGTACTCGGGTTGTCTCGCGTATGTGTGATAATTGAATGAAGCCAGTAGTGCTTCGTGTGCATAATATATATGTATGTGTGCAATTTTCGACTAATTGTTAATAGCAGAGATTAGAGCGTGCAGCGTGAGAGAAAGAGATCGGAGTGCCGTTTAATCCAAAGTAAACATATTTTCGCGAAAATTACCTGTCTGTATATGATTGTTATTATCAAGCGGTACGTACTATATTAATCGTTCGAGCGCGACTAATATCGTTTAATTTTATATCACGTCTCGCTAATTACGCACGTACTTTTACGATGCGTATACGTGCGTAGTCTAGACGAAAACAAAAAAGGAGAACGGCGTTCAAGTTTTATAACAAAGTGTGTATGTGTGTATGCGCATATACACAGCATCACGCGCATACTTCGACACGATGTATCATCCTCGTGACAGGCACATCCTTTTGCCGTTCGTTTGTATCGGTCCCTGGAAAAAGAGACAGAGAGAGAGGGTAAGACGGATATCGGATCACCATCATTAAAGCCAGTGGAGCATCGATCTGTATACGCATGACTTATCGGTGTATAGAACGCGTTTTTCCGAGACGACTGGATATTTTACGCACTGTCGCATTCGGCCGACATTCCATCGGAGAAGATTCTTCTCCGTTCGACACGCTTGGATTATTATACCACGATTCGATCTTCATACCTATGTGCGCTTTATAACAGGTTGTCCTCGCGTTCAGAGAATGAGAGACATGCATATGAGAAGGGACGGCTGTCCGACTAGTTTTCCAAAGCTCTGTGCATATACGTATTATATACATATAATTGGCAGATGGGCGACGTTGATGGAACGGGCGTCACAATATTGTGTCACGAACTTCGAGAAAGAGCCAGATAGCTACGCTTGACTTATAACCACTATGCGTCTAACCAAATTTATTATACATATAGGTAAGAGGCTCACTCGCACAGATACGAGAGAAATAGAGAGAGAGAGAGAACAACTGCACCGACAACCAATTTAATGTTTCCGAGACGAACGCACGGGGCGGACCTGCGGCGTCTTACAATCTCTCGCGGTTCCTTCACCAAAGGCTGAGGAAAAATCTCTCCGACGGAATAGCAATATTCCGCACGGCGAGCTGTGCATACGGAATATATAATTATATGCGGCAGTGGCCGCAGCAGCTGCGGATGTATATTATAAGCTGTGCGATCCGTTTGCGAGATAGACTAAAGCTAAGGAGTGTATATGTATGGAAGCCGTTACGGTATGAGTAAGGGTGCGTTTTGAGCTCATTTTCCGCGGATTCTCTCTCTCTCTTTCTCTGCTCCACGTGCGTTTATCATTTCAATGCGGGATTCATTGTTCATTTGCATATTCTGGTATATAAAGCGTACATTGATTTCGAATGCATATACCCGGAGAAATGTCTTTTTTCAAATAAAGACGGAATAGAAATTTGCAATATTTACGGGAGGTGTAGCCTCGTAGATCGAACGGATAAATCGATAGAATTTTCTCGAATTTTTCTCGCTTCGTGAAGCATCCCCTTACTTTCGATGCGACGAGAAAGCAAGCATCGTATTCCACGTCCCGCAAATTTTCCTAACAACAACCGCGCTTATGCACTCACTCCATAATCAGCGGCTGCTATCGTGTGTAACACACCTCGAGAACGCAAAGTACACTATACACTCGCGCGTGTATACGTGTGCTTATATGTGTGCTTATACGTGTATATATACATATAGAGCTCACCGCCACGTGGCCGCCTTTATGACATCCTACACGCGCTGTAGCCGGAGGGCTCGGCACGCAACTGTGCATATCACCCTTTATAATTTCCGTGCTGCAGCAGCGCGTGCTCCTCTTCCAATTTCTTACGCTAATTTCAAGAGTGAAGGACTGTATGCCTCTGCGCTATCATCACGCGCTTCGCTCGCGGACACACGCACCGCATGCGCCCGCGGAAATCGCTCTTCTTCGCGTGTGCCTCACTGTATATACATGTATACACGCACTACTGTAGGTAAACGTCGAAGCGATTCCGCGAGATTGCGGCCTTTTATTCGGAAGGGTTATTACCCAGTGCGGTTACTGTTTATCGCGCGCGTGTGCATGTATATATACACGCCTAACTGAGAGAAGAGGCAGAGAGAGAAAAAGAGAGAGAGAAAAAAAGAGGACGTATAAGTAGTTGCGCGAGCGTATAGTTACGTCCACGGGAGGTAAGCTTTGAAAGCTTGGAGCTTTTGGTAAGCGGATATGTTTGAATTGAGATGGTACTTTGGCTTGTATCGAGGGCGTGCATATTATTCAGTGAACTCTAAAATCGCAAAAGAGGTCTCGCTCGCGGAAGACGAAGGTATGCAGGTATTTGTTTAACGATCGTAGCTGCCTCCGGGCTTTAGAATATCTTCTACTGGCAAGTGTATATAGTAGCCGATGCCTGGTGTGCGAGGACGCGGAACGACTCTCTCTCTCTCTCTCTCTCTCTCTCTCTCTCTTTCTCTCTTTCTCTCTTTCTCTTTCTCTCCGGGAGTATATAAGCTCTCGTTTCCCCCTGCGGTGCCCGACGTTCCACGATGTCTCTGGGTTACGCCCATATCGCGATCATCCCGTGAGTTGACCGTACAGATGAGGCTCCGCTATTGTGCCTATCGCGAATTTCATTTCAAGTAGTAACAGTTCGGAATGACGAGACTCGGAGAAAGAGGCGGAAAGAAAAGCACAAGAGAGAATAAGAAGCGAATCGGGTGAAGCAATCAACTCTCATATATACATACCGTATAAATAAAGCCACCGAAAATTCGCGAGCTGAGTGGCTCGATTACTTCGAGATTGAATTAAAGCATTCGACGATGAGCCGCAATAGGTAGCACAACAGACAGGTCATATTGCCGCGCAGTTACTCCTTATACATGTACAGCTTATATATATATATATATACAGGTTGAGAGAGAGAGAGAGAGAGAAGGAATGAGAAAAGAGCGACGAGCTTCCAAGAGAGCCAGAAGTAATTACTTGTAGGTCGGGAGCCGAACGGCAGCATATATCGCGTCGGTTCGATAGCCAAACTTATAATTTAATGCTTAATTATATAACGGACGCGCGCGATTTGGTCGACGCGCGCGCAGCCACTGGGCGGACACTCTGACGTGAAGGAATGCGCTCTCCTCGCTGTATGTATGTACATATATACCTATACACACTCCGCCCTTTCATTGAAGGGGGCATCTCTCTCTCTCTCTCTCTCTTTCTCCTTCATTACTCCATCGTCTACCGACTATATATATAGTCTCTCTGTCTCTCTCGCTTCTTCGTCGTTATAGTCATTTTTCAGTGCCACAACGTTTCATGTATACTCTCTTTCTGCAGCCGCGGTCTGATAATACCGACGCGCGGTGATTGAGATGCAGCGCTATATCTGCGACGAGATATGAGAGCGTCTTTTTGATAAGCTTCGCTGCCACCTATACGTGCTCCCGTGACGATGATTATCTATAAGAGTTAGCTCTTTTGTTTTTCTTTTGACGAAACATAATTCTCGGTATACGGTACGGTGATGTTGATTAAGGAAGTTCTATCGATTAACCGACGAGAATGGGATAAAACTTTTCGCGCAGATTCTATAGATTAGTGCACGTGAAAAAGAGTTAATAGACTCTAAAGCGAGGAATTGAAGTTTCTTTTTATTTTACTTAACACGGTGGAAAATTGCAATTTCACTATCTTTGATGGCAAGTTATCGCAGATATAAGACGAACGATTTTACAGGATTACTAAGTTTAAAGTGTATCGTTGCAGAAGTCTCGAACTAAAATCGAAAAACCTGCATTTAGCCACAGAAAACAAGCCGATTCAGCTTGTTTATGGAAGTTTTTATTGACAATCAGGATGGATAAACCTCTTTAATTTCAATCTATAATGGGTATTTGCTATAAGTTCATTTATGTAACATCCGCAATGTCGTAAACCTCGTGAATAAACAAGAAATAAAAATTTCATTTATCTCCACTGTAGTTGTAAGCATACACTACAACTACTACCTTAAGTCGGGACATTATTGTAATAATCATTATATACCGTAAAAAAAATCGAACGTATACACATATAAGCTTTGATAAATCGAAATAGCCGCATCAGCGAGTAAACAGCGAGTCTCGCGGTAAAATAAGAGAGAGAGAAAGAGAGAACGACAAGTTGTTTCGTGCACGAGGGACAAGGCGTAGGTACACGCGCGTGGATTTACAAGCCTGTAAGCGGATACCCCGAGAACCTCGCTCGCTCTCGGTCCTTAAATTATCAACGAACTTGCGACTGTATATAGCGTTTCGATGCATATTATACACGCAAACGAATATCATCATTGCTCCTCGTTCTCTTTCTCCGTGTATATTAATTCCAAATCAGTTGTATATATCATTGTGCAATACACGCTGTTCACCGTGTTTCGGATCGGATAATTAGCCATAAATCGCGATCGAATCGGTTAAATTCGTCTTCGCTTCGACATGTGTCGCAAGTTTTCTATGCAATGTCGTAAGAATTACTCAGTGTCTCTATTCAATGTATTTATTGCTCAGCGTCGATTGTGCTATAAGGCGTACCAGATCTCCGATACAGTTTTACCGCTACCGTTTCGAAATCGTTTATAGCTATTTATAACGACACGTTATATCCCGAACCCGTGTGCATTATATAATGGAAAATTAAAAAAAGAACACAAAAATAGAAGCAACAACAATCAATTGATGTATACGTGTATAAAAGCGGGGAGGAGGATCTTATTTTAGGAGAATTATAACTCGATGCGTCGACAGGCAACACGCTCGCGCATTTGCATTATACACGATCGTCGAGAGATCGGTATTTATTTAGCTCGACTTATGGCAAAACAGCCCGATCGTGTGTACGGCAAAAAATACTCGTTTCCTCTCTTCACCCCTTATTCGCGTGTATCACCTTTGACTGTTCGCATTTGACCTTTCGACGATTGAGCTAATCGATTTTTTTGTTCATAATGACACGAGTGAAAAAACAGAACTGTCATATCGACGGTAGTCGAAACGATACACGTATGCGTATACATCGAAACTTCAATCTCGGAATTCCGAACACGTATAAGTATAGCACACTCCGCCCGTTATCCAATTAAAATTTCGAGCAGCAGTACGTTTCTTTCGACTGTCCGAAAAGCGCCCCGGGTCGCAACGCAAGCTTGGGATCGCCCGCGATAGAGAGAAAGAGATCGTGGATTTTCAATTAAAGGGAAAAAAATCGATAACGACTGTAGTTTATGCTCCTCATAAACGTCGATATGTCTCTGGATTATTTCTCTCTTCTCGTACATACATACATACATACATACGTACACACAAAAGGGCTCTCGTCTTCTTCTTCAACTCCGAAGAATGTCGGCTCGCATTTTCTTCTGGTGGCGAACAGCGTGTAACACGTGGCAGTATCTTGTATCGGCGTGCGCGCTCCCGCTGCTCTTCTCTCTCTCTCTCTCTCTTTCTCTGTCTTTCTCTCTTTCTTTCTCTCTCTCTCTCTCTCTCTCTCTCTCTCTTCTTCGAAAGAGAGCTGCAGAAGGGACACACAACACCTCGGGCTCCCCTCTGAGAGTCGACTACTACTACTACTACGACTTCTACTACTCCTCCCGAAGCGTATATAACGCCGTATACAGTATTGTGCGCTCGCGAGAGCTATACACGAGATTTCCAAGCGATAAAACGCCGGCGACGCGGAGGTCCGAAAGAGAGTGTGTATGTGTGTATAAAAGCGGATTATTGCACAGGTGACTTTGATGCTGCCGACTTTGAGACCTTTTGCCATCTGCGGCTACGCGGATAAGCGAGTCGTTGGAAAATTAAGGGAGATAATTATGTATAAGATTGTATATTGTTGCGCGAAGAGAAACGTGTATACGTCGCTACACATTATACATCGAAGTAACAACATCAAAACACTGAGAAATAATGTAAGTTTAATGGCTCAGTCGTTTGTCACGACCGATCGAGCGGCTCATTCAATTTTCAGAAGCTTTAAATACCAATCAATCACTGCGGATAGATCGATTGATCATCAATCAAAGCCATAGCGTTGAACAAAAATCTCGGTACATGTGTATATACTTATATACACACATACGACGCATTGTATGTAAAGGTGAATTTGCGGTTAGAAAGATTATCAGATCTATTCCTACACACGCAAATGTATACATTTTGCATGTAAGTTTACAAGTATATGTAAAAGTCGTTACGAGTAGGCAGTGCAGCTAATTGAGAAGCTTATACCTTTCTCTTCGTCCGAAAAGCCTTTCGTCAAGTCTGATGCGTTTCAGCAGTCAATCACGTCTCTCTCTGCATATATCGACAGAGTCGATCTCCGCAACGAGTAAATCTCGAGATAGAATGCAAATCAAGGGGAGGAACGAAAAGTCTACATGTGTGTGTGTGTGTATCGCGAGCATAATTAGCCGCTAAAGCCTTCGTAATTGAATGGAACGGATGTATACAAGAAGAGACGGTAATTGAGGCAGGGATCGATGGCTTCTTACGTGGGAGGTCGACTCTTTCACTCTTTCTATACATTTTCCATTATAGGACGAAAAAAAAAATTTTTTTTCTCCAAATTTTCCTCAGCTAAGCGCCTACGCAAAGATCTAGAAGTATACGACTCATAAGCTTCCGATAATAAATGCCCTATGATAAATTTTCACTCGTCCCCTCGAGGCCGAAAGTCGAGGACGATATAACTTGCCATTAGGCGGCTACTCTCTTTCGCCCCGGCTTCATAAATTCCACTCGTGCAATTCGCCACGCAGACTCTGTCGCCGCTCGTTTCTTCTTCTTCTTCTTCTTCTTCGTCTTCTTCTTCCTCTTCTTCGGCTTTTAACATTTGCATCGACGCGCTACCATTTGCTTTTTACCTTCTCTCTTTCGAGTTATTTCACTTATGCGTGCGCGATTATCCGTATCCGGCCGATTTTCCTTCGAGGTCGCGCTATTATCACTCGGGTGGGAGAAAAAAAAACGGAGATAAAACGTACTAGTTCCAAGAAAGAGTCTAACGCCTAGATAAGTCTCTCAGCCTCCGAACCGCAAGGTCTCTACGCTTATAATCCGCACCGATGAATTTTCTTCTCCGCAGTTCCAGACACACACGTGAGGCGGTTAACCGCGAGATCTGGTTCGAGAGATCGTACTCTCTGCCCTCTCTTTTTACCTGTGTACGTATGTATGTACGTATGTATGTATGTATTTGTGTCTGTACGTGTGTGTACATTTATATGGACAGTGGAAGAGAGAGAGTTGGTGTACTAGGGCATGAATAGTCGTGGCAGCGAAAAAGAGGTGCCTTGAGAGAGAGAGAGAGAGAGAGAGAGAGAGACTGCCAGGGCGTGGCTGTGCGGAGGTCAGCCTCGGCTACTCTTATATTGCCTTTTACGTTCTCTCTATATATCTTATAATGCAACGGCTTGTCGGGTCAAGTGAAATTTCGCGCGGACAAGTGTGTTTTATTATTCGCCGACGTCGAATTTCATTACAGCATTGTGTATACAGAAACATTGGTGCGTCGTTGTGAAACGGAAAATCTATATAGGTGAGGTGGTATTGGGTTACGTGTATATTGTGGATGATTTCACGATAGTTAACCTTCGGTAATTATCGTTTACGTAATCATCGCTGTGTCTCGTTACGAAAGCTCCTTCTATACTATAGATATACGACTATATATATATATATATATATATATATATATATATATATATACTTGTATGTATATTTATGCGATAGAATAAATAAAATTCCTTTCTGGGGTGCATCTCGCTAGAATTCCAGTCTCTCCAGATCAGCGGACACGTAACGCGTTCTGGCGTATCGGTTAGTTTTGAGGAATTTGCGGTCTGTCTCGAGATTCTTTCCCACAGGATATCAACTCTCTTACTCTCATCGTCTCTCTCTCTTTCTCGCACTCTTTTTTCCTTCGCTCAACGAGCTCGAATAAAATTCGGTGCTGCTATACTTGTCCTGTACATCCACCGCGTAATAAGCAGCTCCGCGCGAAAATCGAACTCACATTCGTGTCTCTTCGTTTTTTCATTCGATAGCAATGTATATATAATACATGTATGAGTATCTCTTTTGCGAGAAAGAGAGAGAGAAGATCTTTGAAGGAGAGAGAGGGAGGGAGAAAATATAGGTTGTCTTCCGGTGGTTCGCCTGCGGTGCTGCTGCTGCCGTTGCTGCTGCAACGCCGGAGATGATACATTACCGAGTATTCTTTTTGACTGCTGCAGCTGCTGTTGCTTCTCGAAATGCTCCTTTTGCTCGTGCTTGTTCCTTTTCAGAGAGACAGAGGATGGGCTTGTGCGAAGGGGGAGAGGTAATCTGAGAAAAGATTTGTTATATTTCGTGCTCCGCGATGTGTAATAAGGAGAAGCGCGCTTCTTTTCGGGGGAGGAGTGTCGTTAATTTATTCGTCTGGCGATACTCGTCCGTTACTACTGAACATCTCGTATATTCAATCGAAATATAATCATAACTCTCGCGATACGTCTCATTATCGTAAGTCAAGAGCTACATTATTACACATATATACCACCTACTCTGGAAATCGAAAATTTTTTTCCTCGATCATATTGCGAGTCACATTGCATGTCTCTCGCGATCTTTTACGTATATCGTCTACCTATATATTCTCCATTGTCAAGATCAACGCGTAATGCACTACGCTAGTGGACGATTAAAAGATACAAAATAGGCGCTCGCGAGGTGCAACCGGTTATATACTCTATGCTGCGCTACTATAGCTCCTTTCCTCATCCCCACTATATAAACCTTACATCTCTCGTGCGCTCGAGAGAGGATCGTTGCGTGCCTCTCTCTCTCTCTCTCTCTCTCTCTCTCTCTCGTTCTCTCGCATTACCGGCTGAATATTTCATTCATAAAGCCACGCGTACGAGCTCGCGCGCGCGCAGGCAATTACCGGCATCAGGCTTCAATGGGGCCTCCCCACCCTCCCTCTCATTTCTACGCCATTACGGACATGATTTGCGCTCACGGATGTAACGATATCGTCAGTTGTGAGGATGTTTCTTGCGGAGGAGTCTATTATGCGCGGGAGGGTATTTTTCAACGAGGAATGAAAGGCTGATTATATATTAGGTGGTAGTGACTTTGGAGTTTTGGAGGGATTGGTATTTTGAATGAGATTGAAATATATTTTTAGAGTCGACTGAGGCTATTCATATACGTCTTGCAAGCTTGGAAGATTAATTAAATTATATACGCAATATTTTTCTAGTTGCCTCGAACGTTTCAAATTCATTAAGGTTCTTTTTTCACTTATGAGAGTCATTCTGAAGATACGTTCATTACAGACAAATATTGTATGTTTTCTGAATCGCTTTTATATACACATTAATCTGTAATACCTACGTAAATTAGAAAGTTTATAAAATAATCTTTTAATAAATTATATACAGAAATGATTTTGTAATAATTTTTCACGGTGTATATAAATTGTTTCTTATTGACTTTACAGTTATATGTATAATTTTTTTCAATTCGATTTATTTGTCTCAATATCAATTTTAAATTGTTAAATAAAAAAACAGTTGAATTACGTAGATGATATATATTACAATTTTTTTGCATATTAAATGGAATGTCTCACTTTGAATTTGTAACCTTATTTGTTGTACATTCAAATAATTTTTTATACATATTTTTAAAAATAATTATATACAAACTACAGCTATTTTCTAATTGAAACAATTTACAACAGTATTATATTATTTTTTTATTGTTGGAACAAATTGTTAGAATGAAAAAAAATTATCATAGTTACAAAAAATGATTTCTTCGTATTCTCCTAGAAAAATATTTACTTGAATCCAATCATTATGCATACTTGAATGTAAATTTAGTTTAAATATTAATTTGAATTACAGAAAATAATTGCTTAAATTTACTAATTCCTTATTCATATGAAATGATTGGACTAATAATAAATATTTATAGAGTTAAAACAAATTTTTTAATTTAAACAAATTATTCAGTAAATAGTTACATAATATATTTTCATAAATATACTTTCTGATTTTCAAAAAATCATGTAATACTTTCAAGCTAGTTTTTATTTGCATATAAGCAAAGCTTTAAGTAACATTTTACTAAAAATAATTTTAATTTTCTTAAAAAATCATTTTTATAATAAATATATTTTCTTATATATAATAACCTTTTTCAATATAGCACTAGGTTTATATACAAAATAAACGATCGTTCAATTTTTAAAAATAAAATTAACATTGCCTTTTTTATTTCTATTGCAGAATTTTCGTGACCACAGGATCGACGGCGCGTCTCTACCCCTTCTATCCGAGGAGCACTTAACGGGTCCAATCGGAATGAAACTGGGACCAGCATTAAAACTCCGAGTACTTCTAGCCCGTAAGCTTGGGGCTTGCACGGTGTGCTTGCACTGCGCGCACTGTCACCAGAGTCCAATAGCAGGTCTTAGCGCAGCAGCCGCCATGGCCGCGGCAGCTGCTCAATCGGCTCAACAGACGCCCCACAGACGAGCCAGTGCATCGGCCAACTGACAGAACTTGGCGGAGCGACCAAGTGCCAGGCTTATAGCAATGATGGCTATGAAAGGCGCGGCAGCCCTGAACAACCCGATCACGTCGGATGACCCCAATCGAGTGATTATGCTCGATGGACCACCACCGGCGATGAGAAGACAAGCTGCTGGTACTTTCAAGAAACCCATCAAGCATTGAAGCGTCTCACCGGAGCTCCGCCGATTTTATTCTCTATGCCTCCGAGAAAGATTTTGTTGTTACGAGAATCGTTTGTTTTATCGAATAAACATGAATTTGTGTAGAGATAAAGAGAGATGTAACTCTTGGAGGCAATGTAAAGGCAAACGTGGCCTATAACTACGCTGTAACGATTGTACAAAACGACTTATACTTCCAGCGTACTTAAATAAACGCGATAGACACAGCGAAACTGAGAGGATCCGATGATCCATGTGCAATAAAAGACTCTCACGCGACCGATATAAGGAGATACTAGTACTCAATGGGGGGGTTTTAGCCTTGAGATTTATGCGTCGAAAATACGCTGACAACGTAGACGATAAATTTAACATTGTCACTAATTCCATCGCTCAAAGTGAAAAAGTCAATGTTATTTTGATTGAGTACTGTATCTTTCGGACGCGTGATCGCTCAAATCGTTGTTTCTTACACTTGTATAGATTTTAACGGAGATTTTATACGCGATATTGAGACAGGAAAGAGAGAGAGAGAATTGCGAGCGATATTTTTGCTAACACCTTCACTTACTACGCTGCACACGATCTTACTGATAAGTCGCCAACGAACGATCGCATAAAAGTACCTATATAATGTTTTTACTTTGTTTCATTTAATGTAAGATGTTGTACATCGAGCAAAACAAATGATTGCCTTAAAATCAGTCGATTCACTCTTATATGCGAATCGAGCAATAAACTTATATGTACATTTGTACGTTTGTATGGCAACTATATAGAATCGATTCGTATGTCGAGCAGTATTTTTAGATATGTATAAATTTTAAGAACCTTAACGGGTGACTTATGTGCCTGGATTATAATCGACGATGAAGATAACATCGAGATAAAAAAATGAGAGATATATATGTATACTCTAATCTGTTATGTACTTAATTTTTTTATTTCAACACGACTCGCGTCCAATTGTAGAGAGAAAAAAAAGAATCGACAAATCGATCTCTGCGCGCGCGCATAATACAAGCAGCACATATTCAAGCGATAGCGGCTTCTACTTAATTAACAGTTTATTAATTATTATATCATGAATTACAATTACTACGTGTATATATTGCGCTTAGGCATTTATTTATACAGTGCTTTTAAAGAGAAGGAAACATAGTATTTTATTTAGAACGCGAGCGACTTTGTCAATTGTTTATCACTTCTCAACTGTCGAGACCTTTTTTCTGGAGAAAAAGAAAAAGATATACATATATATAAATATATAAATATATTTTGCGAATGAGAGTGGAATGTTATGTAGAAGTGAATATGATGACGAACGAATGTAAGAAAGATAAAAAGAGTGAACGCGACATTATAAGCAAAAGAGTAAAAAAGCAGCAATTTTTGTGATACTACAGAACTCCTAAATTTCCTTCGCCATCCGTTTCATGTTTATTTTTCAAACTCACGCCTACACATATTTGTTAGCGAGCCGAGCAGTAGTTAACGTTCAACCTACTTCCCCTTTAGTCCATCGTCCTCCATTTCCCCCTTCGTTATTACTGAACCTGTAAAGTCTGTCTTGTAAAATTTTCTGCGACTCACTGTCGCATTATGTATAGTAGTAATTTAACGGTTAACAGCGAACAGTGCATTGTTTCTGTTAAAATAAATTCGTTGAAAAATACTCGCACACACCAGTGTCTCGTTATTTGCTGTATTCCCTATACGTTTATGTATATGTTTAATGTATTGAGCATAGTTTTTTTTATAAGAAGGTAATAATTTATTTTATTTGTACAATACTTATGATACTTAATTTAAGATGATTTCGCCTGAAAATTAATGATCAAACGATTAGAAATACAGCTTGATCATCAGGATTAAAAAAATACTATCAAGAAAATATACTTACACCTCCGTGAATAGCAAGGACTCCATCTTCTTCATTCGTGGTAATTTCTACGGTAGCTTGACTGTTTTCATCGACAGTAACGTATTTCCCAGTGCACTTACCATCCTTCAACTCGCCAGAAATGACATCGCAATAAACTCCAGCTGGTAGGCATACATTCAGTTTCTTCTTGAGATCGAACTTCTCAGCATTAAAAGCAACGAAACCTTTATTTCCTCTGCAGAAGGAAATCTGATAGGACCCATTGTCCCACCAGGAAGTAACGTTTGGTTCATTACGTACGTAATTTCGGAAACCGACCATATTGTAAATCTGTCGCCATCGATGCTCGCAAACCCAACCGTTACCGCAAGTATTATCATTGTTGATTCGTGGTGAAACGATGTTACCTTGACCATCGGCTGGTGGACCAGTTTCAAAATTGTCGAAGGCAAATGAGCTCATCACTTGAGGTATGCCATAGGGATGAGCCAACATGAACGCTATTGCCATCTGTTACATTGAATTTCACAAATCAAAGATGATTTAAAACGATTTAAAATACCGTTTCGGTAGTTATTGCCATAGATTTCACTGATTTTTAATTAGAAATAGCGAATTTTAATTTTAACTTCGATATTCAGTGTATATCCGGTATTGATTGGTGAATATTTCATGCCAATTTTTTTGAATATTCACGAATAACATAGTTAAGCATACAATTGTGATATTACTTCGAATTTACTCAAAATTCATAGATTAAAACATTGATTTGTGGTTATAATGGAATTCACTGATTTTATAGTCAAAACGATATAATCGTGAAATTTCACTATTTCAATGTTAGAAAGTACTTTAATTCAAAAGTGTAATAACATTTTAAATTTAGTGAAGTTTTCTGTTTTCGTTTATAGAACTTTACTGATTAATAGTGACTTTTGATTCTACGAAATACTTTGATTAAACACATCAGATTTAATTATCTAATAGTGAATATTCTCAATCTGTGTATATTAGCATTTTTCAACAGTGCATATATATATTTTTTAAAAAGTCAATTACGTTCACATCACGTAAAAACTAAGACTCGCTATTTGGCAGCGGAATACTTGCAGCGCTACCAAATAGTTTATTATTATATTATATATTAAAATTTTAAAAAGTATACCTTGTAGAGCTTCGAATTTTTGTAGGTAATCGGAGAATCTCCAGAGTTTCTCTGAGTATCATGATTATCAATGAAGACGAGAGCGTCATTACTGGGAAGTAGACCCCAAGGTTCTCCCCAATTGACGAGCCACTTCATCAGATTTTTACCCAAGAATACACGACTGAGTTCTGAGCCGAATTTGAACTCGGTGACGGCACCGAGCGAGTTGTATTCGTACGTGGAAACAGCTTCACCATCGCTATACATCACTTCCTGGTAAATAAAAGGTCTAGTGTCTTTTGCAAATCCATGTTCAACGTTAACGTTGTGAAGACGAGAGTAAATGATTTTCAGATCCTTTGGCCATATATGCTTCGCTGCATCGATTCTGTAAAAGACGTAGCCATTCTAATGAGTATTTTAGCTTGGAACTGCTTAAAGGGGTATAACGACGAATAACACCTTTAAGTCAGGCTACCCAAAATTTAAAATTTTAATGGTCTATATTAATTGCATTTTTGTATATTTAATACTGAAGGTGTGGATAGTTATATATTTAATTTGAGCTTGTTGAAAACTCACTTTTCGTAGGAATCAAAGTATATCAATGGACTCGAATTTGCCTGAAAATGAGCATAATTAATTTAAATAATCAATGTAGGATTTTTTAATCGAATGAGCAGAAAAAATTTTACTTGATGAAATGTACTGATCTTTTAAAATATAGTCATAAAGTGAGTTTTCAATTTTTAATCATTTTTCTATACATCGAAAAAAAAATCCTTCATCCATACTTTCAAAATTGCATTAAAGAGTATTCATTCTAATTTTAAGCTCAATTGGTCTTGAGTGAGTTTTCAACAAGCTACTATAAGTGGTCATCAACGAGACCTAAAGATGCGAAACCAAACTCAAATTAAAGATATAACTATCCATAATTCAGTATGTCGAAAATTACATGTATATCTAATTAAAATTTTTAATTTCAGATAGTCTCGTTAAAGCCGTAAATAACAACGACTGACCATTAAGTACAATCAAAAACGAACTAACCGAAAACCGGCAACTCCAGCATCGATAACATTGTTCATAAATGTCACGATCTTCATCCTCACAGACTCCTTACTCTGATCCAAATCGTGAAGTCCCAGCAACTCGCAGTTTCTTACTTTGATGGCATCTTTGAAATCGCCAATGTCGCAAGGTTCGTGAAAATCTGACTTGTTGTAAGGTACCGCAGGATATTGGAATTCAAAGGTGTTAGCAGTGGAACCAGCTGTGCCGATCGCGTTCACGTGGTTCGCGCTCATGTGGTTCAAAATCGCGTCGACATAAATTCGAACACCGACTTTATTGCAGCGTTTCACCATAGATTTAAATTCTTCTTCGGTACCGGATCGAGTCGTCAATTTGTAAGACAGAGGTTGATAACGTTCATACCAGGGACGTTTATCAAGCACTAAGTTTTCTTGGATCGGTGAGACCTGAAATATTTGTATTTAATTTTATGAATTATGTTTACGCAATGTAAAAAATTAATTCTCCAGAAACAAAAAACACTTGCTAAATGGAAATACCTTTTGATTAGAATCAATCGATTAAATTTAAAAAACCTTCATTTAATGTTTAAGCGTAAACTTAACGAAAGCTCAATAAGTTTAGTGTTATATTATTTCGTTATTTTTCATTATTTATTATACGAAAACATTTATTTTTATAAGAAAAATTGGAAGTAAAATCGGACGTTTTGAAATATTTGAGACGATATATTTGAAATTTTGGACGTTTGAGTATTAAATATATATAAAAAAGTGCCTTTTTTATATATATTTAATACTCAAACGTTTAATACTCAAGTGCCTTTTTTATATATATTTAATACTGACGTTGTGAATAAGTATACCATTAATTTGAACTTTGTTACACATGCCCTTAATATTCAATGTGAATTAATGGACTAATTAAGCTCAAAGTATAAATGAATTCTATGTTTAATGCAGTATTCGAAGCATGAATGCTGGAATTTTTTTTAATGAACAGAAAAATGATTAATAATGAAAAACTGCATTTATAACTATTTATTTCCTAAAATCATACTTTAAAGAAGTATAAAAACTATAAACACAACTAATATAAAGTCATCTTCCGTCTTAAAAATCATTTTCACTCTTTCGAGTCCTGAAAATAGTGTAAAAATAAAAATACCTGGACACCAGCGTATCCTTTCGGCGCCAAAAATTCCTCGCACTCCTTAGCAATATCATTCCACTTCCATTCAAACAAATGAACAATAGTCGATCTGCCCTCCTGATAATTCGTCACTCTCGATCCATCTGTTCCCAAAATACTCACGATCGCAACGACTGCAACGATCGACCTCATTCTCAATTCGATCTTTTTGCCACTATGGAAAATTCTACCTTACACACATATATATATATATATATATATATATATATACCGAATAAAAAAGACATGTACAGAGCTCTCGTTATGTAGCATGCGCCGCAACTAACTACATCGAATATACTCGCTCGTCTTTTATATATACATATTTAAGCTCGATATTTCCAAGAATCAAGGGCATGTCCACTTGCTTCAACGTCATAGGCTGTTTAACGAAGACCCGCCGGATTTATCGCATCGCCCGATGTATAATAACAATCCACTTGTTATCTCGAGTGAGAAAAGCAGGAATGCGGGACTTGTATGACATTTTTTCGATCTATTCTTTTTTTTACTCGTCCACGCTAGATTTGTCAAAACCAATCATTTAGACTGATAACGAGCATTTGAAATAGAAACGAATTAATAAAAATATAAAAATTAGAAATATACGTAGGTTCGCTTGAATATCCGATAAATCTAGCATTAAGTGTGCATTTCGGCTGTACGCCGGAGAAAATCTGTTTTAGCTAACGTTACCCGTGAATTTCATAAATTATTAGATATTTCAAGAAGTATAACGATAAAATTTTAAATTTTCTCATAAAATAATTATTCCACGCGTAAATTAACGATAATATGAATTTTCGCATCACGGCTCCGTTCGCGGCTTTTATAAAATCGTATTCGTCGGTAATTTTCCATTCGTCGAGTTTAGAGTTCGTTTTACGCAGAGAAAACACTCGAGTAGTTCGTCCGCAGAAAAATTTCTTTTAGTTTCACAACTTTTATTAATAGTTAACCCCATGTACTATATAATTCAGATAAGAAAGCTACTAATCACAAATATATAGAATACAGCCTTTTGAGAACAATAAGATAATGGGACACGTTGCACGTGCTGTGTTTTTCTTTAGTTTTTAAAATAATTCCGATTTACGTATAAGTAACACGTGTGAAAGAAGCGCGATGTATATAACACCGTTACGACTTCACATACTCGTAATCCAGGCGCAACGATTAATAGTCGTGATTTAAAATTTTACTTATTTTTTTTCAGGTTGGCTTCGGCAACGTTTCTACATACAAAGTCGAAACTATAACCAGCTAATGCCTTCTGCTAAGGGCATTACGAAAATATACCTCGGAGACTCCGTCTTTATTGCCTCCGCAGTTGATTCTAAAAAAAGACACCAAATGTCCAGGTATATACGTGCAGAGGCTCTGGTGACCGGACGAAATCACCTTTTTTTTATTACTCTGCTCTTTGCTATTGCCCTTTTTTCGGATCCTCATACTGTGCTATGTTTGTCACGTTCTTTTCGACTGTAAAATTAAGGCTTTTTCTACGAGAAGATGATATTATAAATTGAGGGTCTCCTACCCGTGCTATGAAGTTACATTTCGAAATAGTTGTGTCTCTTGAATTTTATTATGAAAATCTACTGCGGATACCGTGAGACGAAGTATTTAAACGTGGAATTTTGGACTTGAAAGGATAGAACGATGGATCAATTTAAAATTTAATTACTGGGTATACGACGGAATCTATTTCGTAAAGTTTTTCCCTGTATCTTCTTAGCAGATTGTTAAGAATAAGCAAGAATTTTTTATTGTATTATTTTAAATGTGTTTTAAAATTTTAAATCAAATTTTCAATACATTTCTGAAGAACTGTTAATTAATTATGTAGATAACAACGAGTTTAACTTCACAATGAAGTACTAAAATAATACAAATTTTTTTATACGAATATGCCAAATGCGACGTTTAATAAATAATTAAAAAACATATACATTTTAGAATCACACAGTTTAGGTGCTTACGAAAAATTGAGGAATATGGTGTAAAAAACTATAAAAAATAATTTTGACACAGTATCTAATACATATTGAATAAACTACATGGCATCACTTATACATATCTAATAATAGGTATTACATTTAATTTAAATTAATTGTAATAGATATAATTAGAAACAAAAATGTATAATTTATATATACAGCAAACAAAAAAATTATCATAGTTTTTAATATACTACCGAATGAAGATTAAGTATAAATGTAAAATCACACGTAATCGCTATAGACTTAAACAACATTTTCCAACAAAAAAATCAATAATTTTTTAAAGGACAACGTTTCATTTGATCCATGCATTTACAAATTTTAATATAATAAATTTCGTACACATAAAAAACGTTATAAAAATCTTAAAATATCATAGCTATAAAATTGTTCGTACAAACTGTAAAATTAGTAAGAAACCTGAAACAGAAATAAATTCAACTCTTAGAAAAAGACAAAGTAAAAAAGTTAAAGTAATATATATATAGAATATTTTATGGTAAATGTATTATAACCGATGATTTTAGATTGTAAGTTTTAATTTAAATTAATTGGTTTTAATTGAATTATACCGGATCTCTATAGGTATATGTGTTCAGTAAACTTTGATCGCGATTTTATAATTCTGATAAACTGGTTTGCCTATACGTATCCTGATGAAATAAATAAAGCAATAAATGAACTATTCGCGAGAAATTAAAATTCACACTAAGCTGGCCGCTACTTTTCAATCAATCGAAATTCTAATCGAAGCAAAGTTAAAAAATCCATCGCAGATAAGATATTTGTATATTCGGTTTAAATAGGTTCGCTAAATTTTCAGATAATACACACACTCGCACACTGTGGAAGTTTTGACAGTAGAAGCGTTTTATTTGCAAATAATAAACTACTTTCACACGATTTCTATACATCCAATGAATCATAACAGAGATTCTTTGATAAGCGCACGGACTCTGAGTTTCGTAATTGACATTATCTGTTAAACGATCTTTTGGTATGATTATTCGTATGTTTTCGACAGGTGCGATAGTGCAATATCTCTTGTTTTTTTTTAAATTGTTAATTTCAATTTGAGGCTGATATTTGAGAAATACGTGTTGCACCCACTGTTACGTTTTATTTGCAATTAGTATGTAAACAAAAATAAAAATGTTCACGATTGTGAAATTGGAGGCTAGTAAACATTTTCTGTATAATCGACCTCCGATAAGAGTCTATTTATACACTTCTCTATTCTGAAAAAAGTTTAATTAAAAAATTATTAATTAAATTAAAATAAATACTATTCATTAAAAAATTGCTTTTTTGAAAGACGAGAATTTTTTACTTTCGAATTTGAAACTAAAATTATTTCTGACAGATAGTGTCTTACTATATAAATAGAAATGAAAATTTGTTTAAAAATTGAAACGCGCATTTATTATAAATATGTAACTATTTAACAAACAACAATTTTAAATGTAAAATTCATTTTTAAATTCTGTAAATATTTATGGGAAGTGAAAACATATCATGTATACGAATAATGATTAGCATATTTAAACAAATATTGACTGACAATTTATGTGATAAAAATATGATATACATCTATTATCTTGAATAAAACGTATATTCTTCATTCAAATAAATATTCCGATTAGATAACGATTAATAAAACAATTCGTTGAAATCGCACAAAAATTTGTTTAATCCTAACAAACTGTTTTTTTTTTCAAAGTATATCAAGAAAAACATTACAGGAAAAGATTCCCTGGTGGCTTGTCCGCGACCTGTTGATACAGAAGAGGAGCCACCAACAGATGTCAGCACTTCCTAACCTCAAACGAGTCCAGATGTCGCCATCGTCCTGCACAGCGTGTGTCTGAGTGTGCATCGCTGTTCATGCAGTCGTGTATACTTTCGTCGAACGTATAGCTACAACACACACACATACATCGAACCTAAAACACTGAACACAGAAAACCTCACGCTGAAGGAACAAAAAGCAAATGGTGGAAGCTGCTCGCGCGGCGTGCTGGCGGCCGTAGGGCCACGAAACTCTACCACGGGAGCGAAAGCTAAGAAGTCTTTCCCAATCGTCGTTTTTTCTCCGACGATGCGGAGTTAGCGTCATTCGGAAAAAAGCGACGCAATAGTGCGAGTGTACTAAGACGCGAAGCGCATAGAGAGCTGTGCGGAGAGAGCGGAGAGAAAGTGCGAACTCGCGCGACGAGTCGCTTACCGAGACTGTCCTCGACGATGTAGAGGATGAGAGTCCGTCCTCTCGCCCACGGAATCGAGTGTGTCTAACACAGGCGCACGACCATGACTAGCGCCTTGCCCGTCAACGGATTTATCGGGCCGAATGGCGCCCAGCCAGCTCTTGGTGAGTTTTGCGCTTGGAATGTTGGAATGTCTGTTGTATTTGTCGTGGTATTGTGTAGGTCAATGTGTTTTATGCTTTTGTTTATTCCACAGCTGAGCAAACGACCGGCGGAGGGGTCGTATCCTCGGATAAGAGCAAAGAATGGCAAATGGAATTGCTCATGGAGAAGCTGCGCTCCAAGGCTTCGTCTTTCAAATCTCTTGTTGAGACAGCCAAGAACATACGCATGGCTATGTTGGTGAGTGGAGTAATGAGAGATGGGGATAGAGGTATTGGGGATTCTAAGGTTTATTGGCTTGATTTGGTTATAGGACAAGAGGTTTGGAATCGACAGTGTGGAGAAGAATCAGCTACAGAAAAGCTTGGATGCACTGCAGCACTCTATCAAGGTTACATCGCTACAGTCCATGATAGAACGTTTGGAGAGTCTTTCGAGACAGTTGGGGTAAGAGATAGTTTCGTTATTTTTTTAAAGTTAGCAAGGTGGTTTTGAGGACAGTTGAGCAATGTAATTCTTTTAGATTAAAGTTTATGATGTCTGGACCTCCGACTACCAGCAGCACTGAACTTTTTATATCCTCTGATATGTTCTTCTTGGAAGTTCTGCTAGAACCATCTGGAGCAGTTAAAGATGTTAAAATCCATCACGAAGGAAAAGCCGAACAACAAGTTAGTATATTTGTATATTGTTTTATATTTGGGTTTCTTCACACAAGTACACAATGGTAATAAATAACTTTCTTTTTAGAGTTGCGAAGAGTTGGTTGCTTGTCTATCACGGGGAGATTTTGTGGATTTCACCACGCAACTTGAGGGCTTGGCATCGATTTATCAGTTGAATGCAGATAAGAAAGTTAAATGTAAAGCCTTTAGTGCTCTACAGTCACTAGAAACAGATTTAGGAATTTTAGCTCAGTTACAGACATTTATGAAGGAACCATTTAATGTTGTACATAAAAGTCCAGTTGGTGAGTTGTTTGCTTGAGCGATTTCATTTAAGATATGATTTAATTTTGACACGTGAGGTACTTATTAGTCTATTTTTTTATTTAGGGATTCTGGAGAGAAGAAAAGGTGGACATGCTATGAAGTTAACCTACTTCGTTTCACCATATGATCTTATAGATCAGGAAAATAAAAGTTGTGAAGCTTTAAGCTTAGAGGCTGTGATATCTAAAAAAGTTGGACATTCCGTTACAGTTTGTATGGAAGGATCTACAGCTCACAAGTTGCCCACATCAAGTATCATTACTGTAAACAGGGGGCCCACTGGAAAAAGGTACAAATTTATATCATAATCAGAAATTCATATATACAATGCTTGATAATTTACTAATATAATGATTTTTTCAACAGTACACCTTCATATGCTCCATTGACAAGTGCAAACTCTTCAATGCTACCAGCATGCTTTGTGTTGAAACTAGCTAAGAAAATGCCCATGTGTTTAGAATTAATTCGTCGAATACAAAAAGTTACAGATCTTGAGTGCACCGATATATCTGCACCTTATCCCCTTCTGAGCATGATCGTTCAACATGCAAGTGATAAACAGTTGGATTGTCAAAACAATAGGGGACTTACAGTTGTAAGTACTTCTGAAAGTAACTCATTTTAACAAGATTCATAAACTTTTATAAATAATTATAAACAAAACAAAACTGTTTTTCAATTAACAGAGTCTTCCAGACCAACAACACTGCTACTTCATGACAGAAAATAGAAATATGGAAGGAGTTTTAGTCGGCAGTATACCGTTTACTCATCCAGCTCACGTTCCTCAGATATTAGTTTTTCTACGACAACAAGCATTGTTCAACACACTAATCTCGAGCTGTGTGAGGCCAATGGCGAGGCAAGATTCGGAGCACACCACGATTTTCGAAGTGAGCGCATTATCGTGGCAATGCATATCCGTGAGCTTGGAACATCCCTTCGAAGAAACTTTGGCGACCGCTGAGTTAGATATGTCGGACATTTCCGCTTTAAAATGTAAACTCTACGGAGTCAGCATAACGAACACGGAGCAAACTTCGGATCTCGCGGGAAAGGTTCTACAACGTTGTCTCAGCATTCCACTGACGATGCGTACGTTGATAAAAACCTGGGAAGGCCGAACCTTTATGCTGAACCCTATCAGTGGTGGCAACAATAGCTTTAACAATAATTTGGGTACTGGCCGTGAGCAGAATAACCACAATGGCTCAAATGTCCCGGAATTTGGTAACGAAGATATCAAAATAAAACAAGAGCCGGGCACTGGGATGAACGGTACGGGGTCAACGGGCAGACAACAACAGCAACAGCCCCCAACACAACAACAACAACCACAACAAAACCAACAACAAAACCAACAGCAGCAGCAGTCTTTTTTAGATGCCGGAGCGGAGAATAGTATCGGGTTTCCGTCATTTTCCGGCTCATCCGATACACCCCCTGCTGCAATGCTGAACCCTCTTCAGCTGGGTGCGTTGTCGACTACGCAAACGCCCCCGGGAGATGGAAAGAGCAAAAAGTCGCGTAAGCGCAAAACCGCCGATGGCTCTTGGAAGAGTCCCAAGCGGAAAAATGATCCAGACTCTAACGAGATTCTGTTGGAGAGTTCTAGTTCGGACTCCACGCCTCTGGGAACACCTACGGGTGGTAAAGACGTAATGAATGACACGCGCACCCCAACACCTACGTCAGCCGCTAGTATCACCAGTGGTGGTCTTGATTTATCCAATCTCGATCCCTTGGATGTTCTAAATACAGATAAAAGTTCAGATTACGACCTGGACAATGATACTGAAGTAATGCAGGTCGAGCCAACGGTAGCGAGTCTCGAGGAAGCACTGAAGCGTGAGCGCAAGTTGAAAAAACGCGCTGAAGAGAAACGGAGTCCTACCATCTTCGAGGATAACAAAACTCTGGTTTCGCCATCCGTTAGCATCACGCCGATCTCGAGTGGGAGTTCGAGTCAAAGTACCAATTATAATTCTATGTTAACGAGCATTGGTCTAGATCGACGACCGGGTATAGAGATAATTCCCATTACAACGCTGCCGCAAACGCCACTGCCAAATTCAATTACCATCACGGCTATCAATCCGGTCAAGACATCCTCTTCATCCTCTAGCTCCACTAGTTCTTCGTCATCTTCTTCGGGTTCATCTCAAGGGATGGGGGATGAAAGAAGTAAAGAGCGCAAGAGTTCAAAAAACCGGTCGTCCAGTAGCAGTGTCGAGGATAAGAATAAATTAGAAAAGAAACGAAAACGTAAACGAGAGTCGAGTCCTATGGGTCCACCAGAAAAACTGCCGCTCAAGCAGGTCAGCAGTAACGTAGATCCGTTGTCCAAACCGGTCTCCGTGAGCATCAAACCTGCCTCAGAGTCACCACCAAGTTCATCGTCGTCTCGGCCATCCTCGCCAGCCACCAGTCTCTGCAAATTCAGCCCGTCCCCGACACGAGGCAATCCTTTGGTTCTCGTAGGTAAATCTAGCCCTACTTCTCTGAAACAGTCATCGTCCGTTAGTGCGGGTGGTAGTTCCGGGAGCAGCAGTATTGGAGGAAGTGCTGGAGGTGTCAGTAAACCTGTACCAAGTCCGAAGCATTCGCCGGTTTACAGTAGTCCAAAGCACATGTCGTCAATGCCCAGCAGTAGCGTGAGTCCAAAGCACGGTACGTCATCTCCGAAGCATGGAAACTCTGGCAGTGCTGGTAAGCCCAGTATGTCGGCTCTAAAGTCAGCAGCAAACTCACCATCGGGTAAGAGCAGCGATGGCTCTGGTGTGTCTTCCAAGACGAAAATCTCTTCTCTTCAATCGTCAACGTCGCCGTCTTCATCGGCGATAAGTCTGTCAGCTCTATCATCGTCATCCTCGTCTTCGTCGTCCTCGTCATCTCTAAGTAGCAAGGAGTCCCGAGACAAAGAGGCCCGAAAAGCGTCCTCTCTCATGTTTAGCAGCAGTGGAGGAAGCAGTTCAGGACACCAGAGCCCCAAGTCCAAAAGCATCAGCTCGAAGCCGAAGGCTATTGATTCAGAACAACAACAAGCTTCTCTGTCTGCCGGTAGTGGAGGCAGTACACCACCTTCTGATCCAAGCAAGTCCGCCTTAACTAGTACGCAACAACAGCAGCAGGCGCGTAACCGCAAGGGCTCACTAAGTGCCGTCATAGATAAGTTGAAAAACGCTCAACACTGCACCGACGATGCTGCAAGTTCGTCATCGGGCTCGAATCTTCCTCCAAGCTCTACAACAAGTGGAAGCAGCTCGTCTTCCTCCACGAGTAATCCGACTGGAAAAAATCCATCAGACACAAAGAACCCAACAGAATATATGGTTAAGCCTAGTTCTGATGGCATGAAGCTGACAATTAATAAGACACGTACGAAGGACCTCAAATCAAACAATAGTGGTCTCAAGCTCTCGTCTGTGGGATTGAGTGGTTCGAGCAGCTCTGCAGGTGGGCTAACTATTACGCCTGTGACCACGCCGGGTAACGTTTCGCCAAAGCTGTTCAGCGGACTAAAGACGGGTGTGATTTCAGGTTCCGTCTCGAGGAAACCACAAGCCCAGGCTTCGCCAAAGGTTTTACTTTATTTTCATTCAATAAGAGAGAATTGTCAATCGAACAAATTGTATAAGAATGATGGTTGGATTATACCATGTTATTGTTGAAACGTAGAAGTAGTTTTACTAACCCTAACCATTATTTTTTGTAAGAATGACTAGAAATTCATTGTTAGTACGTAAGCTACACGAGTTTGCATAAAAATAACGTCATTAACTGTGTGCCATAAAGGTTCGATCCACCTCACCTTTGACGTCCAGCAGTGGCATGGGCAGCACCAAAACCGGACTGATTTCTGGCCAAAAACTCTCCAGTAGCGGTCTGAAATCCAGCTCAGGTTCAGGTCTCCTATCATCATCCTCGGGATTATCCGGAAAGGGTTTGTCAGCTAAATCCTTTTCATCCACCGGTAGCAGCTCAATGAAGCAGAGCTCGATAGCAGCAGAGCTGGGTCGTGTAAGAGATAAGGCAAGATTCAAGACAGCTGGTGATAAATCATTCGTCGGTAAAGGCAGCGATCTTCGTAAATCCAGCCCTTCTACAGTGGAAAGCGAGAATGAGAAGGCGTTGAAGCAACATCTAGCTTCGAGTATTCTTGCATCATCTATGAGTGGATTATCCAATCTGCCTGGATTGATGGTCGAAGGTCTGATCAAGCAGCTAGACACAAAATTTCAGATACCGAAACTGTCGGCGCGGGCTAATGCGGCGGATAACGCGGATAAGCGTTCAGTTGACAAAGTAGATTCTAGCTCCAAATCATCGGACGCTCCTAGCAGGTCTTCCCAAATTATGTCCAATGCAGCAGTTTCGTCCTCTTCAAACGTATCGAAACTCGAAGAGTCTCATCCTGCGCTGGCACATGGAGCTTCTAATTCCGTTGTTGGTTACGGTGGAGGTAGCACATCGACGCCCACCTCAGCATCAAACGCCATGAGCGCTCATGAATCCGACGTGCCAACAAACCTGTCCATGCAGTCGGATGATAGTTTACAGATAAAATCGGAAATAGGTGGTAGGTCTTTTCTAAATCCTGGAGGTGAGGGGAGTAAAGAGAGTATGGACCTAGCGGGGAGCAAACATTCTTCGTATTCTATAGGAAGCGACAGTTCCAGTAACCTTGAAAGTTTAAACTTGGTTACTAAAGGATCGGAAAAGTACAAATCATCAGACGACAAGGACCAGCAGCAGCAGCAACAACATACAGCTTTTCACAGAATACCTCATGCTGATAAAAAATCGGTACGCTACTTTTATGCTGATACTTTTCAATTTAATTCGTATTTATTTGGAATGCAATAATAAAATATTTTTCATTATAGGTGGAATCAAGTATAACAACACCAGCGAGTATAACTCTTACTCCTATACCACCGGTCTCTTCGTCAGTCTCAACTGGCGGCAGCGGCACGAGTTCACAAGAAGCGGCTGAAATGCTGCTGGATTTTTCTACGCCGAAGGAATCGGGGGGCGGTGGAGGCAGCAGCAGCAGCAGCAGCAGTCTCCCACTAAAGAGCGCGATGTCCTTCGCGGCGTCGTCGTCGCCGATCAGAAAAAATACGACGCCACCGCCCCCGCCACCTCCACCTCCACTTCCACCACCACCACCTCCTTCAGTATCGCCGGCGGTACTGGTTTCAGTGCCACCGTCCGTATCACCAATTTCAAGCTTTCCTCAAAGCCCATCTGTAAGCTTACACATTGTCAAGAGTCCGGCTCCTTCACCAAGGGTCATTCCACTGTCCCCACACTCGGCCTCGCCATGCATTACCGACGACGAGCTGATGGACGAAGCGCTTGTCGGTGGGTTTCGGATTCCGAATCCTTATTTCATCGTGTAGAATTGGTTGGTCGTTGTTGTTAGATTCATTTTTTTTTCTTTTATTTATGTTGTAAACGAAACAAATCCAAGTAGAGAAAAAATGTATGCCGCGATTGTGAATAATTTGTGCTTTCGTTAAAACCGAATAATTCATATACTTTTACTGATTTCAGGCTCTTGAAACCGTGGAGCTGCAATATACCACTGTCGTACGTTATGACTCATTAAATTGGAGGAAACCGTGATGTTAGCGAACCAAATTATGTAAGAATTATATTTTTAAATTGTATCATTCGACGCTATCTGTACAATATTAGATCGACTTTCAACCAGTCTTATTATTTTTGAGATTCTACGAATTTCTATTAGTACACCGATAAACTACAGTTCAAATTAAAAGTATGTCAGTCTACCAAGAAAACCATTATACGAAATCGATTCGCGACAGATATGAAAACTATTTTATGGACAATCACTAAAAATGCTTTCAATGCATTTGCTATGACCACTTAGTCTATTAATCGAATGTGAATGTCCAGGGTTCCGCTGTGACATTTAACACAAGAGTTGTATTAAAATAGTGAACAACTCTTAAAGATTAATGACAAAAATATCTGTACGAAAATAGATAAAAAATAACAAGATCAATGTATCCATTTGCAGTCAAAGAAAAACTGCTTCATAGTATACGTAAGAACAGACAAAGATTATGCTAAAGCGAGAACATCATTCCTAGGAAACATTGTTTGTGGTACAGCAGAAAAGGTGTAGCTACTAAAAACACAAAAACAATGTCTACTATCGTTGTAATATTTGTTGCGAATTTGCCATACCGTTGGATTCCAAACTAAATCGCAAAATTTTTAAAGCCTTATCATTAGAAGGTCGTGTGATGAATATTTTATTTTCCAAGACTTTCTAAAACCAAAACGATTCGGCATTTTTTAAACCGTAAAATTCTAGGAAACCTCTTCAAATCGTTTTCGATAAAGTGTATACTACCAATATTTTAAACGTAACAATTTAAATTGGCAAATCACTATCTTAAAAAATATCGAATCGCTTTGCCTAAATTAGGTACAAATGTACGTTTATACAAGTGTAAGAAAATTCGTAATTTAATTTGTATAGAGAAAATATATCTGTATATGTACATAATATACATACATGCATTCATTCATACATATACATAATTACTATTATTATTAATATTATTATTAAAATTATTATTATTACATGTTGTTTGATCTTTATCGTTAGATACAATTCAGATGACGATTGTGTAAATGAATTGCCAATAAATTAGTTTTTTTTTTATCAAAATTTTGATATTTATTAATTGACATCTCGGAGCCGTCGTAAAGTATGTACGCAAAATGAATTTTTAAACATTATTTTCATCGTTAAGTATATGGGAAATGTTAAAAAAATAAATAAAAATGCGTTATAGGTTACTTACATTAATTACTCCATTATTTTAATCGACCTAAACCTATACGTATATGTATATATATAATATTATCTAGTTTTTACAAATTTAGAGTAATATGTACAAATTGATTCTAAAATCGACATAATTTTAATAGTGGAAAACACTTCGTAAAAATAATGAAAAATTATATTTATCTATAAAAATGTTCTTAATTTACTTTCTCAAATGCCTCATAAGTGTAACTAGATAGATCTGTTATTAAAACATTTCAAGGCTTTGGTGATTCAACAATCGATAAGATTTCGTTATTTTCAACTCACTGTATCGCTTATCCTTGCAAACAAAAACTTCTATTTTATGTTTGTTAATCCACATACAGAGAGCGCATCTTTTATCAGCTGACAATAATGCCAGTAGCGTTAGTTTCATTAGTATAACAAGCCCAACTTCTCGGCAAAAGAAGATCAAAGAGAGGATCCTCGTACGGCAAACAGTGATTTCTGGCATAATACTCCATCGAATACAAAGCAAATATGATACCATTACCGGTAACGAGACCGAACCATATGAAAATATTGCCATCCATCTTTGAATAATTTTTCGTTATGAAAACAAACATCATACCAAAGCCACCAAATAACAACAACATCACTGGGTAAAAGAATTGGAAGGAAAAAGCGATGATGTACTCGTGGAAGGCAGCTGAAACCGTGAACACTGTGAACGTCGCAATAACTTTGTTGTGGAGAGATTCGTACACGTCCTTGTAGATGTAAGTGTAAAGCCAATCGTGTACAATGATGTTCCAAGTCCTGTAATAGGCATCGTAAGACGTGCAATTCCACCAGTCCTGTAGAGATAAAAAAATGTTTAATTTATGGCATCATTTTTTTAATCAATTAATTTGTCCATTTCACGAACCCTGTAAAACAGTCTGTCGGAAAATCTAAGCAATTCGGCCATGCAATTTTGCCAAGAGTGTAACACGATGTAAAAACCAAAGAGGAACATTACGATCCCAGGCAACATTGTACTGAATATGGTGAGGACGACAGCGCGCGGCTCTAAAATTTTTGAACCGAATTTTTCGAATGGAGGCAGCATAAAACGTTCGAACATGAAAGCCACGTAGAACACTACCAGAATGACTTCCACGAGATTGGTGAGCACTACTTTCCATCTAATATCTTTTGTCCTGTAAATAGAACGGGTTATATTACAGATAAATGCACAATAAATGAAAAAGTAAGATATATCCATCGTAACGAACCTTGGATATTCATTTCTATAAACTAATGTCGGGGCAAACATGAAGTACAAAAATTTCGAAAATCCTGGACAGTCCGAGCCTTGATCATCTTCATCCTTTAATTTTTTCTTTAGAATTCCGGGGGTAGTGGTTCGAACGAAGGCGTACGTTTTCATAAGCATGCGGACCTAAATCGTAAAATAAGGGAATTTTATCATTTCTCATTATTTATTAGTCGAATCATTAGATCGACTACAACAAGTAAGCTCACTTATCGCACATAAGTATTGACTTTCAAGGCCGACAATAGAACTGTTTTTATTAACAAGGTCTATTTATACATGCACTTATGCGTAATTTTCGCATAAAATACAAAGATACGACGCAAAGTGAAGGCGACGATGAAAATAACGGAATAGGTAATGAGTTCAATCATTCCTCTTGTACAAAGTATCGTAACGTTCAATTATTTGAATATTAATTTAATAAAATCGTCATCATCATCAATTTCATAATTTTCGATACGGAGTCTAGCGCGAACTGGTAACGTTAAATACAATTCGATCGATAAAGGCCCCTGAATAAATCGTTAAAAGAGATTACCTGTTCCATAAGAATCAATAAACTAGATGCGGGAGGATGTCGAATATCTATCAAAAATTTCGTAGGTATCGTGATGAAAGCTAGCTGTTGAGCAATGTGCACCATTAAGAATAAGCAGTCCCATGCCTTGAGTTTAAATGCTGTAACGAAAAAACCATACGAATTATTATTGTATTTAATCGAAGAAAAACCGATTGATTCTGTACTTCAAAATTATCTTACATTTTGGAGTAAACTCTTCACGTTTAATAGACCAAAAGGAAAATCCCAAATATGTGACGAATGTCGAAATCGTCATTAGAATCCAAACAAGTATGGTAGTCGAGAAGTTTCCGAAACTGAGTATTATTGTCCTTATGCCTACGTTTGTTCTGCGGAGCAAAATACATATATACATAAATATATATATTTTTTTTCATTTTTACTTATTTATTTATTTATTCAACCAGAAATTATCGAACAAATTTAGTAAATATTTTTTCTCCGCGTACATTATAATTTGTAATTATTTAATTATCTGCACAATTGGAAATTATCACCAAAATTTTCACGTGTTCTGCTTTGATAAGGATAATCTGAAAAATACAGCCACGTGTGTGTTGTTTAGCAATATGAATTGACGAACATTTTTTTTCCACAAATAAAGCTAAGATTCTCAAAATTGACTAACTTTCGCGTAAATAAAATACTTCACTTTATATATCTAAAAAAAACTTTTCATTGCATAACTCAGTGTAACATAGGCATCAAAATTTCAATCTATAATTATCTGTATATCTTTAATATTTACCAGTGAAATGACTCATTAAAGTACCGACAAGAAGTTAATGATCGCAATTATACAATGAATAAGTCCAACGTGAGCGAAATCTAAAGACAACAAAGCAGTAAAATGTTGTTTATAAGTAAAGAAACCTTCTACACTACCGACGATTCGAATGAACATTGTTCATTTACATCAATTGATAAAATAACAATATATTACACTGAATACGTAAAATTACAATACTCACGTTCCCGTTTCAATGAAATCGTGAACAGCAGTGTTCAAGAAAAGTATCATCAACATGACAATAAAAATATTGTAAATAGTCCTAAAGTGATTGATCTCGAGCAGATCCGTGAGATAGGAATTTCTCGCAACGAACACCTTGTCTTGCAGTTTCCCATTTCTATTTCTTCTCGTCGTACTATGTGTAAGAAATAACAACATTTCCCTTATAGTACAAAGACATATCACGAAATAACGATAAGAAAGAAAAAAAACCTGTTCGTATCCGAAGTCCCATTCTGTCCGGTGTTTTTCATCCCCAAAGCGCTATTTCTTAACTGTCTAATCTCGGACATCATAGCGTCGAGTTCGTCGACGACGGACTTGCGCATCTCCTGCGGGGAAAATGACATTTTGAACATGAACAATTTTCGCGATTAAATCAAATGCCCGTATCATCTCGCGTAATAAATTTTAAATTTAGAACACGCAAGTGCGTGCGCTTACGACTCAAAGTGATTTGACCTGAAAATTTGACCTCTCTCACTCTCCTATATGTATATATACACACAGAGACATACGATAATCCTTGGTAAAGGTGCTTATCTTATTTTTGGTAAAATCTCTTACCTGCATGCGATCCTGTAGCTTGTCTATTCTCTCAGCGTCCAGCGCTGCATGTGCTTTCGATGAACTAGAGTCAACTGAAATAATGACCATATAGATATATGACATGTAACGAATAGATATTAGTACACGAAGTATGTATACATAAAATAAAATTCGAGAGCTCGTTAAGGGAACGAGGCACGTTTAAAATGATGATTTGAAAAATTAGAATGAAAATAGTCTCTAAGTCTCCGTAATGGTTAATTATACCACAGAATACAAATGTTGCAAACCGTAGGATTCAAAAGTAACCGATGGATGGATTGAGCTGAAATTTTCTGGCAATACACTTTCATATACTCCTTTTAATTGAAATACTTGATTGATTTGAATTGTATTGATTGTTTCGATCAATTAGTTGAAAACTCGATATTAAATCTCTACATTCCCACGAAAAGGATTTTATCAAAAAGCTTTACTTCCAAATCGCACAGATAGTGAAATGTCTGTACTTTGTCCCCGTAATTAATGAACGAAATGACCAAACCTCTTCGATCATACCATAAACGTATCTCGGGAATATTGAACACTCGAATGTATGAATAACAACGATTCGAAAGATGTCTCAGAATTGCTCACCAACAGATCCGTTCATTTTTTCGTGTCTCAGTCGAACTTTCGGTTCAACCTGGTCCTCGTCCATTTGGCTTGTATTGCGCATCGAACGAAAATAAATGTCTATTAAATAAAAGTCCTCTGCGACACGGACGCGAGTCGTGCACGCGTTAACGAAAACAAGAGCTTCGACCGGATCCTTCTGGCGCGAACAGCGCTCGCGTACTATCACCGACGAAGAGCGAAACGCTCGTCTATTCGCGTACACGCGTAAGCCACCGAGCGACGTATTGCTCTAATCTTCGAGGGAGAACTCGAGCTTTCCCCACTACCATTGCTGTACTTGTAAACGCTTGTGTGTGTATTATCTATTGGAATACATGCGATGGTATTGCGCTTTATCTGCGGCGATCGGCGAATTCGATGTGTAAACATACCGCGGGTGTATTTTCAGGTATAAAGAGAAAGACACTTTTATTATTGGATGTGTTACAATGAGCGAAAGTTAGACGTTTCGTCGTAAGCGCTGATTTGACGATTTCGTCAAATCTCACTGATTATGTATGTGTGTGTGTGTACTTTGCCGTTGGGAAACTCATCGGATAGGAAGAAGTGCGTTATTTATTTGTTTTTAAAGTGCCAGAATTCGGATGTGGTTGTTGGCTAGAGCTTGCAGAATGTGAAATTTGAATATTATTCATGTGTATACAAGATTTTGGAAAATTCTCGTTCTATTTGTTGACGCGCGATCGAAGCTATTTCAAATCCTGTGACGTTCGACCTGAAATTATTTGGCTACACGGAATGGGATGAGGATTTAAGTATTGAATCGTTCGTTCGGAGAAACAATTCTGTGCAATCGAAGAAAAATGTTTGTTTCTAGACGATAAACACAGTCGAGATCGACTGAAGTGTAGCTTCGACCTTAAAACCACGTAGTTTCGCTATAAATGGTTGCAGCGCATATAATTATACACGTCAACCGCGTCATCCAGTGAACGAGTAACATAAAAAGTTCATCGAACATTCGCTTCGATATCTAATCAACTCGAAAACTAATCGGATCGGTATTACACCGATAAAAATCAAAGCGTCGTCGAACCAGCAACTATTTTCTATATTTCAAATCCACAAACTAATCTGTACATCGTCGTCTATTTCGTCCTGATAAAACATACGCCTGACCTCTTTCGCTGGCAGATAAGAAAATACGTCGTGCTCTTATCCCTTATTCTCGTCGAGTGCGCTTGCACCTACAACGTACACGTGCACTCACTTATAGTTATGAACTACATATTACTAAAATGTTTACACTAGTAAGTACGCGCGTATTTATTTATGCATGTCTACATACCGATCGCTGAGTGCAAACGATTCGCGCGTAAAGAGAGAAAGGGTATAATATATCTATACCAGTGCACATGCCAATGACGAGTGGCTATTGCACATCAGTGTACTCGAGTGAATCATATGCATCGAGTAACTTTTATATATACATATATGTAGTCTTTGTCGGAAACGCATAAATTTTTCCCGGGCTCGTCATATCGCTTGAGGACGCGACACGCTAGAAAAAACAATGTATTTACGTAGTGTCCTGTATTTATAATCTTGCGACAGTCGACGCTGTGCACGTGTCGTCTGGCCTTCGGCTATTCGGTGAAACAATTGATGAAATGCGTTTTGGAAATCTGTTCTACGATGCGTTTCCGACAAGGAGCGTCGATAACGATTAATCTTGAGAAGAAAAAACAATACAATCTGTAGTCTGACTTCCGATTTGGTGACTTTGCACCTATCGATAATAAGCTTCTAAAAAAATTAATTCCAAATCTTGTTATACTCCAATTACTTCGTTATTCATTGCTTATAACTTTTGCAATTGTAAAAAGTGACAAGGCTCTGAGATGATGACGGTCGGTTATAAAAATAATTATCATCTGAACTCGATTCTTAACTAAATTATTTATTTCCCGTATCTCGTATACGTAATCGCGTTCGAACTTTTCTATTTACATTTTTTACAATTTGTTTGGTCTTTAGAACATGTTCCTCGACTATTTTCTGATATTGTGGGTCGAGAGCACGTCCACTATCGGGAACCGGTATTGTTGAAGTGCGGCGTCGTCTCTGAAGCCTATAAGATATACAAACGTTTTATTGATAAAATATATCGTAGAGAGATATGTCATGATGAATTGATGCTGACCTGTGACATTTGATCCATTGGATCGGTATAATTACTCCTTTGAGAATAACTGGTAGATGTGTGGCTCGTTGGTTGTGTTATACCGTTCGTTGATGATTTGTAACCGGTTACCTAAAAAACAGATTAAATGTATTCTATTCATTGCACAGCATTGATGACACGCGGACATTTCTTTGTTCGATCAGTTTAGAAAACTTGATGCAGTCTGACGTCGATTTAGTGCATGACAAATAATTGATAAAAAATATATATAAAACCGAGTTCATCTGCGCTACAGCAACATATTTATTAGTTAATCTTGCATTCGAATCAATAATAATGCTGATTCAAACAGAAAATAAAACAAACCTTATCGTTAATCTCCGGGAATATCGTGCTAAGATTGAAGTTCGTAAGACTTGTGCCAGACGGATGATGTTGCGTCATAACCATAGGATTGCTAGTACTTGTAGGAACGCCGCTACCTTGATTGCCACTACTGTTCGTACTACTAACAGTCGGTGGGGGTGGAGGTGGTGGTAACGTCGACTTGGAGTACGATTGATTCTGATACAGTGGATTCGGCGGAGACAAGAAAGTAGACGTATGGTGATAATCATCCAGCGGTGAAGATAGTCCAGGGAAATCAAAGTTCTGAGACGTAGATGTGCTGCTCGTGCTGGCGGCCTCTTGCTTTCGTTTGGTCTTTTTCTGCTGGCTGAAGTAAGACCTTTTCTCGGTACAGTTCTGATGTTTGTAGGGCTGATGATGGTGATGATGATGATGGTGACTCTTTACACCATCGGTCATGTTACTCAACAGAGGCGTTGTTATTGACGTGGTCGAGACGTTGGGAGGCAGTAAAAAGTTATTGCTCTCAAGATAGTCCGGCGTGTTCTCGTGCAGAGACATCATGTAATTAGCTGAACTATTAGATATGTTTGTGATGAAGTTCGAGGTTGGATAAATGTTCGCATTGGACGAGTAAGCGTACGAGTGATTGAAGTTTTGGTTCATCACCTGGCCGTAGCCAGAGCCGGCCTCGTCGACGTTCGGAAAGTAATTAATAGACATTGGATCTGTACTCAGACTACTGGAGAACTTGTTCTGCGCGTAGTTACTCGAAGAATATTTCGGTAGATTCTTCTCTGGGTGACTATTGCTGTCCGCATTATTGGTTCCAATTAAAGCTTCAGCTGTGTAGTTACTCTTGCAGTTTCTACTTCTCCATTGAGCATCGTTACCTTGCTGGTTATACTTTTGCTGTTGCTGCTGTTGCTGCTGTTGTTGCTGCTGTTGTTGTTGCTGCTGTTGATAGTTCGTGTCTCCGAAGCCTGAAGTAGTAGAACTGGCCTTAGTTTCCTCGTGCTGTCGATGAATATGATCGTTATTAGCAGAGTTAGCAGATTGCTTCTGTCGCATATCCATTTGTCTCTTGGCACTGGCTCTCGGAGTACTGTTGCTCTTTCTCTGTTTTCGGGTAGGAGTCGGTTGTTGCTGCTGTGGCTGCTGATGATGTTGCGGATGGTGATGACTTCCATGATGATGGTTACCAGTGTTATGAGGCTGTTGCTGCTGGTTCTTATCGACTTTTTCGTGATCCACCAACTGACTGACTGACAGGAAAGGCATTCCGTGCGAACTATGTTGTTGTGGATTCTGTGAATTAACAATACCTTGATAGTCTCTGCTTATATTAGTCTCCTTATTCTTCACCGATTCCTTGCCAATTTCACTGTTGCTCGATCTGATTGGCATCTGTCCGAACAAGAAATTCTGCTTATCAGAAACGTTGGAGGTACCTAAGGCAAGATCTCCTACGAGAGTCGGCATTGTGGACGCCTCTGCAGACTTTATATTTTGGTTCTGCTCGGTGCCCTGGGATAAATTCTTCGTTGGCGACCAGGAAAACGTTTGTTCTTCTGGATAATAAGTTGTATCTACGTTTCTCTTACTGTCGCTCTGCAAAACTGGTATATTTGGGAAAGTCGGTGTGGACATGTCGTAATTGTTGTAAAACTGATGATTGCCACTGGTTTGATTGTATCCAGATGTTTGTGAGAAAATATTGTTCTGACAGAATTCAAGTTCCTTGCCGATCGGTGGTAATATGATATCGCCTATGTTGGAGTTGTGCTTAATTTCAGGCGTCATCATCCAATTGACTGGAGGCCTCATCGTGTGCTCCGATTTCGATTTCGATTGAGACTGATGCTGCTGTTGCTGTTGTTGTACATGCTGCTGTTTATTGTTGTTGTTATTATTACTATTATTAGCATTATTGTTGTTAGTACTGTTAGCGTAAATCGAGTTCTCTTGTTGGAGACTGGAACTCGCCACTTGAGGCGATGGTTGATATTTGGAATGAATCTGTTGAGGCTTGTTATCAGAGGTGTACTTGTAACTAGTACTGGTGTAAACTTCGTGACTATTAGAGTACCTAGACTGGACGTTTGTAGAATCAGAGCTGAAGTTCGTCGAAGTGTGCGTGTCGTAGTCAGGCAACATGTAATTCGACTTATCTGATTTGATAGGTTGCAGCTGCTGATTCGAATTGGAAGATTTAGAGTTTGTCGTTTGATGCGGTTGTTGATTCTGCTGCTGGTTATTCTGAAGATGAGGAGCTAGATCTAAACCGCTGGAATAATTGTTCTGTATATAGTCTATGTCCATTGGGTATTTGTACTTGTTTTTATTTTCAGAAGGAAATTTGTATTCTGAGTTCGAGACCGAAGGTTGATTGTGATTGCGGGTTGATTTTTGTAGAGAAGGATTGCGAGAGTCCAGTTGTGAAATTCGCATTGTTCTTGATTTCAACGAATCATTATACGAACGTTTCTGATTATCTATGGACAGTTTGTTCTTGGACTTGTCAAAGTTCGGCATCTGAGTATCAACCGTGGAATAAGCTGGAGTAGCTGAGGTGTGCTGCGTTAAGGTATTGTTCTTGGGCTTGTCGAAACTCGGCATCTGAGAATCTACTATTGTATACGATGGTTGACTTACAGTATTATTTTTTGATTTATCGAAGCTTGGCATTTGGGAATCTACTGTGGTGTACGATGTCTGAGTTAAGGTATTATTCTTGGATTTGTCGAAGTTTGAAATCTGAGAATCCACTGCAGAGTAAGTTGATTGTGATAAAGTATTATTCTTTGATTTGTCGAAGTTTGGTAATTGAGTATCAACTGCCGTATACGACGGCTGACTTAAACTATTGTTTTTGGATTTATCAAAACTCGGCATCTGAGAATCCACTGCAGTGTACGGCGGCTGAGTCAAGGTATTATTCTTGGATTTGTCGAAGTTTGATATCTGAGAATTAACCGCAGTATACGTTGATTGAGGTAAAGTATTGTTCTTGGATTTATCAAAGTTCGGCATCTGGGAATCAACCGTGGTGTACGATGATTGAGTTAAAGTATTATTCTTAGATTTGTCGAAGTTCGATATTTGAGAATCAACAGTAGTATACGCTGATTGAGGTAAAGTATTATTCTTCGATTTATCAAAGCTCGGTATCTGAGAGTCTACTGTACTATACGACGACTGGGTCAAGGTGTTATTTTTAGATTTGTCAAAATTCGGCATCTGAGAATCAACCGTTGAATAATTATTTGATTGAGGTAAAGTATTGTTTTTGGATTTATCGAAGTTCGGCATCTGGGAATCAACAGTGGAGTAAGATGTCTGAGCTAAGGTATTATTTTTGGATTTGTCGAAACTCGGAATCTGTGAATCAACCGCAGTGTACGATGTCTGTGTTAAGGTATTTGAAAGCGAAACATTATCTTTAGGTAAAGGAAGATAGTTAAAGTTCTCGCACATGTTTTTCGAGACATCTGTCGATACTGGAGTTTGCTCATATTGCGGAAAGTTGTTGTTGTTACTGCTAAGTGGTGAAAACGTGGTCCAAGACAATATACTGAAATTTGAAGTGTTATTTGCAACAGTGGTTGTCGATCTTGCCAAATTACCCTCTTCAAAGTTTGTCGTTACGATGTAAGACGCCTCTGTTTGTTGTGCATATACATTCTGTCTACTTGAAACGGCTATTTTCTGCCCTGAAGTACCTACGGTCATCAACTTTTTACTCATCTTGTTATCACACTGTGCTATGTATGGATTTGCGTTAGGAATAACGTTTGACTTTTTCTGATAAAGTGCACCAGTATCTGGATTGGATGGAGGTGGAACTTTGTTTTCGAGCTTCTTAATAGAATGGAAAGTATTCGATGTCACGTTTTGGTTGTTTTGAATAGACATTTTCGATACCTTTTGCTGGTTAATAGGAACTTGAACATTCTTATTCAAAGCTTCGCTGTTCGGCGTTTCTATTGGTGGATTATTCGTAAAGGAATTGTCCTTGTTACGAGATGAATATTCGTTACTGCGTTCAGTGAAAGATTCCATTGGGCAAATTTGAAGCTTGCAAAGATCTCTATCCGTTGGAAAACTGTACTGACTACTACTGTTTCGATCGACGCTTTCTTTCACGCAATTATTCGACACAGAAGTCTGACATTCTTGTATCACATATTGAGAGACTGAATTGTACTTGCTGGACGTCTCCGTAGGTATTGTGTTCGTAGACAACGACGTCGTCGAAATGTACTTGTTTAAAATTTCGTTCGCCATAGAATTCGATATGGAAGTTAAGGACATGTCCTTTGAGTAGTTAAACGTTGACTGAGATTTGTTTTCCAATGGGTAGTTTTGAACGTTGTTTGGTAGCATAGACGTTTGATTCCTGTTCAAAGTGCCATTCACATTCGAACTCTCAGATGTATTCGTCGAGTTACTTTGCTGTATTTGCATCGAGTTATTCGTTTCAACATCGAGTTGTCTGTTAATCTGTTCAGAAGAAACGGGTATGACCTTATAAGATTCAGTGATGGTCTGGCTACTGATGACTCTTGGGAGTGTTTTAGGTGACGCGGCTACAGATATCGAACTACTTATAGGTGTTATTGTCTCTGTTGAAGATTTGATTTGCGATGGATCGTTTATTCCAGTGGACTCGACCGTTTCTAAATTGTCATTTCCAGAAGTTCTGGTGTTGATCTTAAAATTGTTCGGTTCTATAGTTCCTATTTGCAGTAGCATTGGTGGCGTTTGGCTACTGTATTTGAAATCGTCCTTCATTTCGTCATCCAATACTTCCGTCTTGCCACTCAATGACGAGACAATAGGAAAAGCCATCAAGAAGGCAGCCGTAGGAGATATTGACTCTGAGTTGTTTGAACTAGATGGTACTTGAAGTGATGCAAAGATATCGTTTGACAAGTCTGAGTGCAAAGAATCAGTTTTATGATTTATTGGTACAAAACTATTACTTGGACTGTAAGAAATCGTTTTCAGTAAATTTTGCTCTTCCTTCACGGAATTTTTGCATTTCAAAGGCTCGTCATCCGTTGATACTTTAATAGTTGGTGATGTCGATGTTGGTGGTATTGTATCGATTTTATTATCTGTACCTTCCAACTTCATTGTAGTATTTGTATCCAAGTTTAAGTAGATTTTGTTATTTTCCGGTTGCTGTTCGTCGATATCATTTTGAGAATTTGATTGCAACATATTACCTAGTCGACTTTCAATACAGTTTTGATTCGATTCGTTCGTCAGAATCATATTGTCGTCAATAACACAGTCCGATGTTATTTGTATGTCTGATTTTTCAGTACTAGTTGTTTTTTCACTCTTACTTTCAGTTGTTACTTCTTTGGATTCAACAATACTTTTAACTTCATCAGCAGGATCTTTCTTCGAAAAATCAATTTGCGAATGATCTGTTACATTTTCTGTAATATCCATTAGCTCTTTTTCAGACGAGGATATTGAATTATTTAAGTTTGTCTCTTTTTCATTTACAGTAAACTCGTTTTGAGACCCTGGTTTCTCTTCTTGAGGTGTATTGTTACTCGTTGCATTTTTATTAGATTCATTTATTAATTTATCGTCACATTTTAACACCTCAAGTTTTTCCTTCGAATTATCATCTGCTGGATAAGAAGAATCTTCTCCAATCTTTTTTATAACTTGTTTTAAATTTTCGATCGACTTGCAAGTTACCGTTTCATTTGAAATTGTATTCGATTCCCTTTGCAAATTTTTAATTTGCGTTTGACTCTCATTTTCATAAACTTTTTTCTTTTTAGTTTCAACAACTTCATTTGAATCAGATTTCAAATTCCGTTTCAAAGATTTATTTACAGGAGATCTGGTTTTCGAATTTTCAGTTTTGTTATCACTTTTGGAATTTCGGGAATCTTTTTGAGCTTCTGAATTACTCGATCGATTATTTTTCGTTGCTTTTGAAGCAGTTTTTCCTTTCGTTTGTTTTTCAACTGAAGATGCTCCTTTGAGTTCAACTTTATTATCAGACTTTTCTTTGTGAATTGCAGGAATGGGAACTTTGTACGTCATAGTGGTCTCAGTAACTTCTTTGATTTTAGGCAATATACCTTTAGTACCACCGATTTTAGAGGAATTCACTATCGTCTTCACATTCTTTTTCCAGTCTTGAGGATTTATCAATACATTAGTTTGAATATTTGGCACAGTATTCAAAGTAACTGTATTTACTGTTTGCATTGTACTTGCTGTCTGAAAATGATTAGCTTGTAAAGGTTGTACTACGATCATTTGCCCTGGCTGCCCATTGTTCAAAATAATTGGATTCGTTGGATGAGTCTGAGCATTCAGAATGATGTTTGGTGCAACATTGCATTGCATTTGTGTCACCATAGGTACTATTTTACCACCTGAAAAGACATACGTGCCAGCTGCAAGACTGTTGATATCTGTAGTACTTGTAGCATTTTTTGGTTTTGGAGTAATCTTCTTTTTTCTCTTAACTTTCTTATGATTTTCTATTAAAAAATGAAGAAAGAAGATTTTGTTAGTAATTCTTATGTTTTTCAAATAAATAGAATGTTTTGGCCTTTACAGAAATACTTACTAATTTCTGGTTTCGGAGGAGATACTTCTATCGAAATTGTACTATGTGCAGACTCTTCATTGGATAAAGGTTTGTCTTCTTTCTCACTCGTATCTCTAGAGCTACTATTAGCATGATTCTCTTGATCCTCAATAGTACATTTCGTTTTCTCCGGAAAGCATTTAGTATGGACAGGTTGCTTTTTAGCTCTCTTTACCTTCACTGCTTTTTTTTTTAAATTGGTTCTTAGAGTAGCTGAACTCTTTGCTTTTTTCTTCTCCCCTCCTTCAGTTACCATAAAAAGAAATGAAGAATTTTAATTAAAAGATATTACGTAAAACTAGATTTCTAAACAATATCTTACTTGTTTCAACTTTCTCAGAGATTTGAGATCCAGGAACAACATTAATTTTGTTTGACCATTTGAGTGGTGATATTTTTTCCAGAGCTGGCTCTGCAGGTACAGTGATTCCTGCATCTTTTAAAAGATCGGAAAGTAATTGCGTCCTAGAAACAAGCTGCGATACTAATTTCTTCAACCGAACCAATTCTTCTTCTGTAAATTAGGAAAGAAAAAGTTATACTCGTCGTTTGAACAGCTCTCAAAGTGACAAGGCTATACTCACTATGAGCATCCGATGCTCGTGAATAAAACAATTCATCAGTACGACTATGCAAGTCCTTGATATATTTGGAAGCATGAATGAGGATGTCAATTTTGTTTCGTTTACGTCCTTCCAAGTGAGGTGGCAATAGGTCGGATAAATTTTTGAAGTATCCATTCATACGATTTCTTCTGTCTCTTTCCCATGTTTTGGCTTTTCTAAAAATCACAAACAAGCACTAATACTCACTACCGTAACAGCAATAAAGTAAAAATTTTTAAAATGAAAATCTCACGTATTTTCCTTTCGAGGCATAATAAATCTACCCTTTTCTCAACATTCTCATCCTAATCATTTTAGGATTCCACAATTCTCCAAGAATCTCACATGCTTCTTCGTGAAGCTACGCAGAATATACGGCACAAACGAACCTTGTAACGTTTGTTTTTTAAAAAAGGTAAAAAACCCAGCTGTTCTAAATCGCTTCGACAGCTATTTATTATTTTTTACTACTGCATCCGACGTTGATCCATAGAACTGTGACCTGACTAGCACTAGGGACTTTTTGAGTCAACCTAGAGATTTCTTTGTAACTAGATGTCAAAATATAATATTTTCCGCGCATATACTGCAAATGCAATATGATCGAGTCTGTTCGTACTGCAAGAATAAAACTATACTCATCATCTGACTTATGCTCTATGCTGCAGTACCGTTTCTACAGATAACGAGATAAATAAGGCGCATAAGTTGCATCTGTATTTATCTTTTACTCCCCTAATGCAAGATAACCACTGCGCAAGCGCAGTGAACAGCGAACGAACCTAATATTTGCCTATTAATATTACAACAAAGATTCTTGGTTGCATAAGTAATAAATATGTATATACATAAGTTTTTAGCTTTTACGAAGAACAAAGTAAAACTTCTACTTCCGCATCCGGTAAATCGATAAATCGATGCGCCAATTTCTGTCGCAAGCAAAGGCGGTAGTGTAAAAAAAGCAGTTCCTTCCCCCTCTAGTGATTATATACATCTATTATAGGGGTGGGGACCCCAACTTGCGCACAATCAAGATTGATACCTAAACCTACGCCTACGACCTACCCCCTACAGGCACACACATATATAGTGTTTATAGTATACATAGTACGCACAGTCGTTACCTCTCCCCCCCCCCCTCGAACTCGAATACTGCACCTGCAGAGCCGAGGAGTAAGAAGCTGTCGCGCGCGATCATCGCATTATCGTCGCTTGTAAAATACATAACAATAATACATCTAAATAGACACTGGACAGGCAGGCACACGTAAACATCGATGTGCGCGCGCGAGAATCTGTGGGTCGCCGCTTGGCTGCTGTACCGTAGATAATCTTATTTCTCGTAGTGTATACAAAAGAGCTGCAAGTGCGCGAAGGAATAACTACAGGAAAAATCTCGGCGCAGGGGTTGCTGTTGCTGTATGTCGCGAGGCGAAACAGTGATAACACGCGAAAATGGCGGAACAAGGTGAAAGAAATCAACTGCCGCCCGGCTGGGAATGTAGATACGATGGCAGAAGCGGACGAGCGTAAGTTCTTTATTTTTTCCTTTTTTTTGTGTCTTCTAATACCTTTTAAGCTGGGATTCTTCGTTGAGGTTTTGAGCGGAAGGGTAATCTGGTTAAGGGGTTGCGTCAGTGCTCGACGGGCTTCTTTGAGAGGTAAGGTTTTTAGTGAGTAACGGATGGTCTGTTTGATTTTGTAGGTACTTTATAAATCACTTCAATCGCTCTACAACATGGGAAGATCCCAGGGTTCGATACTGGCAGTACGCACAGTACATACAGTCGCAGAATTCAACTACACCGAGCTCTGGGACAACCGATCATCCCAGTGAATCTATACCCTTACAGGTGAGTAGGATTGGTATTTGAAGATTAATGGGTTTGTTATTTATTGTGTTTGTTTGTGGAGTGAGTTGTGTGATTTCTTTGATTTTGTGCATGAATGCTGTACTAATAAACTTTTCTGTGGTAATATATATTTCTTTTCCTCTTTTCTAATGAACCCTATTAATATATGATTATCAATTTGCTAAATTCAAATAGAAATAGAGATTTAATTTTACTATAGAGTTTAGATTACTATGAAAATTTTAGCTTGGCTTTGATTTGATTTTTATTTTCCAATTAAATATACATCAGTTTCTTGGAAGTTGAAAATTCAATAATATTTAGAATTTCGAAGTTTAAATTTCTCTGTGATCTTTTTAAAAAAAATTCTCTTTGAAAACTTCCAACGTTTGCACGCTGCGTTTCTCTGGACTGTCTATGAATAACATGATGACAGATGAGTGGAAATTCGTCGGCAGGGCATTTAGTTTATTCCGGAGCTCACAGAGCTCCACAAGTCTATCCAACTCCTTCGCCTTATCGTAATCCACAGCCTGCATTTTTACCTCCAAGTTTGCAGGTAGGTCATGGTCGGCCTCTGTGAAACATCTAAACCTGATTTCTCTAACTTGAATTTTCCTGTACAATGTTTGAGCTAGAAAGATCTTTATCCAAAAAATAAGTAATATTAATTATGCTTTAAATAACTTTTAGGATTTAAAAACTCCACTGTCCACTACTCGATCAGTGAGCAACATGACAAATAGATTTGGTGATATGACAATTGGATCTCCTACTCCAATGAGGAATTTAGAATCTAGTTTAATGCAAAATAACGATGTGGAATTGCAAGTTGCCAAAATCAATACCATGTTCCCTACAGTATCTGATACTCATATTCGACTGCTATTGAAGAAGTAAGTTTCTATAAATAAGAAAATTATTAAAAACTAATTTGGTTTTACAGAGATGAAGCTTTACTGCCATTTTTTCTAATCTATTCTCTTAACAACTTAACTGCTTTCACAATACTAATGCTTCAGTTCTAACAATTATTTCCTAACGAATTAATAATGCAAAATTAAATATCAATTTTGAGTTTTCTCTTAGAATAGCACATTGTAACACAGGAATGGGTACATTTATTATCGTAGCAAAAGTATTTTGGCAGCTCACGAGTAAATTATTATCGTTGACAAAATTCTATCTTATTTAAATAATTCTATAATTTTATTTTGAACATTCCATTCGAAATTGAAATGAACCCATCCCTGCCGTAAGTTCAAGTGCTAAGTTCCCAGCCAATCTCTTTCAGATACCATAACAGGCCAGCTTTGGTTGTGAGTGCTCTACAAGTTGAGAAGAATCCACTATGTCAGCCAGGACCTTGTACGCCGATCGGGGTGCACTCCAACTACGCAATACCGAGATGGCGACTTCCAGCACACGCTATTCACGCAGCTCTTACACTGAGTCCACCCCGGGGCATACGGCCAGCCCCACATTCCCCAAAAATGAAACTTAGGTTCATGCCATTATTAACAGTGTCAAAACCTATATTTGGATGCTAGATGTTAATATTTCATATCTTTGTATGAATGAAAGAAAAATAGGGAATTTTTTTCTGAAACGCGGAAATTCAAGCAAAATGTTAATCTGATAAATAAAAAAACTCATTCATACATTGGTAAATTTAGAGTCAATTTTGTTACAGTTATGACTATTTGATACAACGCAGTGCAAATGATAATTTAAAGACAGTATTTTTGGCTGAAGACAGTTTTTAGATATTTTTTAATTAAATGAAATTTTACCTATAGACAAATGTCTCTTCAGCATGTAAAATGTCTGAAACTTTTTTAAGTGACTAAACATTTTGTATGTTAGACAAATACGAATCACCAAATATTAAGAAATGCAAAGTTATTTAGTCCTTAGATATTTGGTGCATTTAGTAAAATTAATAAATTAATAGTAAAGCTCGAATAGGCATTGTTGTATTGCATGTTTATCCTTCAGTCTGAAATGAAACAATTTCTATGTATAATTTTTCTTTTATTCGTGATTTACAAAGTCCACATTGACACTTAACACTGATCCTTATCACAAACAAGTTTCTCATTTGTGACAATAATTGTATTGCACAGAACATCAATTCTGTTAAAGTTTTAAATTATAATTATTTAGTATTAAACTTAAATTAACATCAGCAATTTGAAATTATCTAAAAATAAATGCTTTTAAATTTATTTAACAAAATGTAATGAACTATTATTCTCAATATGATAGTTTTGTTCTACTCTAAACTTAACAAGAACACACGTACATGTAGTTATTTTGTGTTAATTTATCACATATTTTATTTTTACCCCAATCTTTTTCAGTTACATCCTGGTTTTCAGTACCTTTGATGTTGAGTCGCATCAATTACTCAAAACGTAGATAGGTTAGTTTTATCCTTACGTTGTTAACGAATGTACATTTCTGTCAATAGACATTTATTTACTTATTACTTTTTTAATTATATTTGAAGACAAACTCTTTGTTTCCTTACACGCATTCTTCACTTTTGCACATGCTTGCTAAAGATTTATGTAAGAGTAGTTGAAATGAACAGTACATTCTTAATTAATATTATTATACAAGAAATATAATAATGTTATTTTTACCATTCCAATATTTTAAATTACTCGTATTGTTATTGTTATAGTATGTGGTAATTAATTGTATTCCAAAAGGATTCTGATTTAAAATTTTGTATACAGGTACCTGAAAAATGTATTTCCTAAGGTAGATGAATACATATTGCTTGACACTTTGGAGCAATGTGACAACAATGTTCAGAAAGCAACGGATCAATTACTCGAGCTGGGCTATGAAAAGCGCAGTCCTACAGCACCATCAAGATCATCTATTAAGAAAAAAGATGAGGAGGAAAAAGTAATAACAAAAAGTAAAAAATAAAATTATGAATATAGTAATTATATTAATCAATAAATATTTGTTTTTATAGATTCCTATTCCTCCACCAGCTCCAACACCACCACCACGAATGAAAAGTTTAGAAGAAAAAAATAAAAGTAAGTTATCTGTATCCAGTATTGAGACTCACCTATTTCTCAAGGCAGATTATTTAATGTTTGATATATTTATTCTTTTCTTTAGTGAAGCAACATTTAATGGAAAAATTCAAAGAAGTGCCAGAGAAAGTAATTTTATTGGCAATGGATAGTGTAGATTATGACGAAGAAAGAGCAGCGCATATTTTAGATATTATGATTGCAGAAGAAGCCATTAAACCATTAAATACGTCCAGTAGTCAAAAGTAATTTAAATTACGACGATTATTGATTGAAAAATTTAGCAATGATAAATTAAAATAAAATTAATCTATTTCTCTATTTTTACAGTAGTAACAGAAGTGATGACAGAAAAGACAGCCCTCCAATATCAGAACCGCTTAAATTTAGTGCGTCTCCAGTTAAGAGAATAACAAAAGAATCTGACGACAAGTCCAAGCGACCCAAGAATAAAAGCGAAGTACCAAAGTAGGTTGAATATTAAAAATATCAAATTTTTATCGATTTTATTATCTAAGCTTAGTAGCTTTATATACCGCTTGCATTAATATTTACAGTAACCTCTTTTTTATCAAATTGATTTAATATAACTTTATTAAAATTGTTTAAAATTTAGAGTTTCACGTGGAACTAGTACCGCAGAAGATGATGATTATAAATCAATTTATTTAACAAAGCCAGCCGGTCCAAATACAGACTTACCTAAAGGAGCAAACAATGATCTACTCTTGTAAGTATTTAGTTTCGCATTTCTTTCTTAACCAACAAGAGGTATATACAAATATTTTAAAATAAAAAAAATAATGTTTCAGGCCTGATTACGCTCCTTGGTCTGGGCCAGATCCAACTCTATTAACAAAAAATACACACAGTAGATTAGCTTTAGGCCGAAATTTAAGCTTAGTTAGCGGAAGTTGTAATCTTGCAAAGGGTGCAAATTCAGATCTTTGCAAAGGTCCCTTGAGAGGATTGGCACAGGGTTCAATTTATTCTCAACGGAATGCTAGTAATACAGAAAGTCGAGGCAAATGAAATACGTGCAGTTGTTTCTTCTAACTGATTTACGACCATTCTTTTATTTTTAATTTCGTAACTGGATTTACTATTACTATCTGGTTTTTCATTAATATTCGTAATGTGCATTTTAAATTAGTTGAAAATTTCTTGCTTTTTTAGTGTTCATTATTCCAGTTAAAGTCAAAATTGTATTTACGAGATTAGCGGAACAGTATTACTATATGTTGTGATTTTGAAATTAAAAATTTCATAGGTATTCTTAAATATTGTAGAGAAGAGTGAATTGTTCTTTAAATGACATGAACAGGCAATCAGTACTTGTACTTTTCATTCTTTATTGGAATGATAGTATGGTGCATAGTGTCAGGGTATTCTGCAAGAAAATTCTTTTACTCGTTTTCAGTTAACTTGTTGATATTTTGTTGATCTTAATATATATCGTTTTAACAATTCATAAGTAAAAATTAAATACTTTCTTAAAAATGTTTCTTGTTCTTTAATTAAGTAAACATATATCAAATATTATTATGATTATTAATAATAAGATAAGTTCGTTGATTCGTTTTGTTATTTAATTATTATAACTTCATTTTAAGAGTTTTCTTGCAAATAAATTGGAAACATTGCAGCATAAGATCGTCGTATCTTTGCTGACACATGTTATATTAATAGTCTTATAGTTCTTGAATAGTAGGCAAAAATATAACTGACAAGTTATGTGCAATAGATAGATATAGTCATTTTTGCCAACTAATATAAGATCTACATAGCTTATCTGTTTTTCAATGTAAAAAAATACACTTCTTACTTCTCGCAACTCGACGCTAACTCGCAAATCATATTTCCATTCTATTTTAATGATTACTAATAATAATAACTCTGATATTATAATCTTAGGCATAACATTGAAGATAATCTCAATCAGTATTAAGCGAATCTAGTAAATAATAATTACTAGCAGAAACCATTCAACGCTTATTTACCATCATACACATAGAAATTGCGAGTTTAGGTGTATCTAGAATCGAAGTTAGCAGCGCGCGTTACAAAGAAATAGTTACTTTGATAGAATAAACTAAATATAACAGAATGCTGTAAGCACGTAAATGGTGTTAGGCTGGTAATAATCATGCGAAATGAAGTATGGCAGCGGGGTGGTACTGGAGGGGTCGACTGGTAAGTGGTGGCAGTGTCTAGGGATACGATCGGGGGGGTGTCCCTAAGAGCTAAAGCATATGACTAGGGACGGGGAGAGATCGAGACAGGAGGGGTTGGGGAGGACGGTAGTGCGTTGGGGACAGGCAGTGATTGCGGGGGTGTCGCCTGTCTAGGCGTATGTCCCGGCAGACAGAGTTAGTAGCAAGATGTTGGTCCGCCTGACTCCAACATGCTTGCTGTGGGAAGGCGAGTTGCGGCCGCTTGACTTTTCCAATTTGCTCGCCTCCCTCCCCATACTCCACCCCCGCACTTCTTTTCCTCCACCTATGTTATGTTCAATAAGTCCCTCTAGGTCTTGAGCCTCCAGCCCGCCATTGGTCCTAGATGCTCAAATGTGCCTTCGTCCCGTACTTGCGCTCACAGAGGGAGAGCAGCCACCAAAAGTGGATTTGACTAATAGCACTTTTTCGCTCCTTCATAATGAAGGTATATACTCTTTCTGAAACGTCCACGTTTTGTATATTTAAAATATTTTTCGTGTCTAACTATATAATAAAACAATCAAAATACGAAATGGAATATGCGAGTTTATTGAAGAAATAAAAATGCGTGTACACAAGTGAAGCTTTACTTGAAAAAAAGTTTAGGATTTTTCTTAAAACATTTAGTAAGAATATATAATTGAGTTTGCTTAAAATATGTATTATTCTAAATTGTACATATGCAGAGTTAACTCGGAAATTTTTATACATTTATCTGGAAAATTGAAGCACTTTTTTGCATTGTAATCTAGAGACTGGTCTCTAGAACTTTTCTTTGGATGATAAAAAAATAAGTAAAGCTAAACTTACACGTGCAGTTTGTACACCATGTACAGGCGTATTTTCGTATAGCTTCATCCAAATAATCCTGCCTTTAAAGTAAAACTAAATATGTGAATACAGAATTAATAACAGATAGGCTGTGGTTGTCAAGATAGTTGAGAGCTATTTTTATAGCTTTTTAACTTTCAAAGTAACTAAGGCAAATGAAAATAATATATTTTGACTACATTTTAAAATAAAAACTTGGAAATGTAATGGGTCTTAAGTATCCAGTAGAAATTGTCAGAAGTGTAAATTGTAATAAGTAAAATTGCAAGAAATGAATGATTAGATCTAAATGAATTCAATGCTAATTTTGAATGAATATTTACTTACATATAATCTTTTAACTTTGAATCTTTTGATTATAAATTATGTAAAATCATTAGCCAAATAATTAATTTTATCTACTTGGAAACATTATGTTGTAACATGTGTAAGTAATTCTAGTAATTTTAAAGTTGGTTACTTGTATAACTCTGATAATGAATTTATTTATAGTATGAAATTGTTGTCAACTTGTTTTGGAAATTCAATGCAAAGCAAGCTTTCCATTTTTTACTGTTTTTCGATGCAATTTCATAAGTATAATAATGATAGCAAAATCTGTTTATAAGTTTGACTGACTTATTTTTCATATCAAGGTTATTATAACCCCTATCCAATTAAGTAATTTCAATGTGGTTTTTCTATATTTATAATTATTTATTAATGTAATCGATATTTGCACTGATTGAATAAAACGGATGGGCATTTTGACTGTTATGTCCAATTAATGATCCGTTACTGAAGCTAATAGGTAACTTGAAATACTTAGCCAAATACAATACTTTGTGCAATGTACATTCCATACTTATATTTTTAATTATAATAGGAGACAGTAAGCATACAAAAAATCAGAATATATTTAGATATTCACTAGTTTAAGTGGATTTTAATAATATATTGATAATAAGCTTGAATTTGTAGAAATGGCACCTGGGAAAAAACTATTTCAAACAAAGCTGTATTATCTAAAAGTTACGTACTTCGTCCTGAAAAAGAAAATGTCAATCGTTCTGCATTTGGTAGCAATAAATATAATACTAAAGGTCTAAAACTTACCCAACAAACAAAGTATCTGTTTAAAACTGTATCTTACTGTAATATACATATCTGTGCAATAAATTTACCCTCCATAAACAAAAAATTGGTCGTAATATGACTATAGCCAGCATATACCCTCAGTCAAGAAATGAAAATATGTGTATATTTTAAGAAATTTTTATTTCTTTGTTGTATATATCCATTGCTAAAGTACTGATATATTCCTACAGATTCAACATACATCTTTAAACTTTAACAAAAATAAAAAAGTTTCGTTTCACTATACACAATGTAAATTGTAATTAAAGTTTTAAAGTTCTTTATACATTGTACATATCAAACTTAGCGAGAACGTTGACAATAATATAATATATACATATATCGTACTGTTGTACTTAATTCTATATAAAAAGCTATTTTTATTTTTACAATCATTAGATACTTAACATTTTAATGAAACTATAAAAATAAAGTTTTTCTAATGCATATAAAAACTAAATTCATGATCTTATTTTACATGAAGACTTAAAGTTAATTTTTTAATTGTCAAATATTTTCTTGAAATGCTACTAATCTCTCAAAAATAGTCAATTTATCAGGTATCATTTTTTTGCAATTCATATGAATGAAAACTATAAATATTATTTCAATAACTTAAAAATCATTGAAACATATTTGTACAAATAGATTATATTTATTAATAATTTATTAAGAGTACTATTTGACAATTGGTATAGAATTTTTGTTATACATTATTTGGTGTCTTTTATGTGAATAAGCAATATTTTCATTATTTTAAGTGTATCTACCAAATTTATGTGATAAATCTGTATTTTAAATTAAAAACATCCTATTCAATTAAATATCAAGGTAATGTCTAAACTTCATCTTCATTAAATAGCATATTAGGTATACCATCAACAATTGGAAATTTTCTACCCGACTCCGGGCATTGGAGCTCTCCATTGATTATTTCAACCTCGAGCAGTGCATGGTGAAGTTTTCTCAGAAATTCTTCGTTTGTTTCATAGTCTTCTATCAGTTGTGGTGGCAAATCACCTGCATGTCCCACCTGCAACGTAATCAATTTATATTATTCTCTTATACCATTAAAATCATTGTTTAATCAAATGAAAAAAGAAGTATACTTACGCTTTCGGCAGCTTTGTACAGTGCCGAATAATCAAGTTTTGGAATAATTCTGGCGATGAATTCTGAGTTAAAATCAACTTCAGATATCTTTACATCCTTTGCCTGTGCAATGACACAAAATTAAAATTATCAATGCAAATTGTGATACAAAAATTAATGATTAACACTTACTTCGATTTCCAAGGGATAACCCACAGATACTCCTTTCTTACATTTCGATGTCAACATGTTATGCGTTAATAGTTTCATCGTTCTTTTTAACGTTAGAAAAATGTTACTACTTGTTGACAAACTTTTACACCGCACTTTTCTCGCTAATACAAAGGATATAGCTTTAGGTTAGAACAAGCGCGCGCACACACGAGGAAATAAAAGAAACGCTTTTTTCGGCAAGTACTATTTTCTATTGTCCGCAAAAAAAAACGTAAATTAATTTGTTCAACAATGGGTTAAAAATGGCGATGCAATGTAATCGTTGTATTGTATATTCTATTGATTTTGTTATAAAAACTGTATAAAGACGAGCAAAGATTTGAGTTATAACTATAGCGCAGTGCCGAATCGGCTGACTAACTCATACGTCGCAGTAATGCGGTATGTATACTTTATGTGTATACTATATCTGTATATAGTTTTGTCATATGTATTATATTATACATATTAGATTACAGATTACAGAGCGTCTTGTTCGGATGTGTTAACAATGATTCTTTAAGAAAAAAAAAGACGACTTGAATATCATTGCTTTAGTTATTTAATATTAATTTTCTGTAAGTTTGTGGAAACATTTATTTGAAATCTGAATTTTCCATGCTGAGTTTAGTCATGGTATCAATGTGTTCATTCATAAAAATTGTACTACTTGTTTCAAAAGAAACGTATAGATAAACATTTTATAAGCTAATAAAAACAAGAAACAGTCGATATGTAAAATTAGGTAGACGATTATTTCTATTTATTTATATATTACTTGTTAATGATTCATTAACACAATTATTAGTTCACAATTATTAGTCGTTTTTTATGTATATATATTTTCTTTTCTAGGTATGAGAGTAACAATGTACTCACTGGCATTATGACAAATGAAAAAAATGAATGATTCTGAAAATGAAATATACATAACGACACCAGAAAGAAAAAGAGCGTATATTGAACGATGGCTTTCGGATAATCCACATGGTTGTACAAATCTTGACAACGAGATCCATGAAACAAGACCTCCAGATTCACCGAAAAAACAAGAAAAATGTGCAACTTCTGTTGTATACTCTCTTTCACCAGTACAAGAACCTTCAGCAATATGTACAGTAACCAAATCCCCAATATTAGGTGGGAAACGATTAGCTTCCTCACCTATTATTGGTGGGAAAAGAAGATTTATTAAAAGAACTAAAGTCGTTAAAAAATTGAATACAACATATACCAAAGAAAATTTTAATTCCGACTCGAAAATACAGACAGTATTACAATCTGAAACTCTTACAAAGATTCAAGATAACAGTAAGTTTTTGTTTTATTTAAAAATTTATTTTTAAAGAACATTTAAGTAACTTTGATATATTTCAGGTGATAAGAAAATATTTAAAAATAATGATACAATGGCTTCAACAGTGAAAGTTGGAGAATCTGATTTCGATTTTACTTTTGATGATTCCAGATCATTCAATCAAAATGAAGTTGGAACAAAAAAAATACTTAGAATTGTTAAAAATCCTTTTGATGACACTGCTTCACAGTTGATAGAGTCTGTATCTAGTACACAAGATACAAGCGCTGGACAAAATATACAGGAAGCTAATAGTGATACTGACAAAACAATGAGTGATCTTATAGAAGATATAAGTACACAAGTAGTTTCGATAAAATCTAAAAATGAAATCCCAACATCACAGAAAATTTCAAATCCTTCGAGTCCTTCCTCGAATTCTGAAACAGATGTTCACATATCAGAAATTATTACAACTGAAGTTAGCTCAAATATGAATTCGTTGCAAATGGGTACTCAGAGCGATAAAATCGATACTATTAGTACTTTGGATTCTAGAATAGATTTTGCAAAGTCATCTTACATTTTACAGCACGTACCTGAGAAATCGAAAAAAAAGATAACGTATGAGAAGTAAGTATCTTAAAGTTACATCTTAAGCATTATTAATTTCAATTTCTGTAATTTTGAATACTTTTTTTTACAGAGGAGGACTATTGGATACATTATTGACAACACTAGCGAAAGAAAAGTCAAATGTAAATCTTTTTAGACACCAAGTGTGTAAAAAAATAATGGAAACCTGCACTGACGATCGATTTATTCTTCTTCAAATTGTAGAACACTTGCCAATGATAAATGGCTTTCAATTACTGAAGTGTATATTGCTCGAAGATTCTGCAGATCTCTTGAATGGCTTGTTAAATGAGAAACGATTTATAAGTGTGATAAATGTACCTGAAATTTCCAGCCTTGTTAACACTAAGGAAAAACCAGCATTGAAGGTTTACGAACCATGGACGGTCATAGATCCTAATCAATTAATTTTGCACATAACTAAATTCATTGCAATTCCATCGAATTCTAAAAATCAGAGTTTGATCAATGAAAACTTGTTTAAGGCAGATTTAAAAAGTGTTCAGGAATTTTATTGTCCTTGCATAGATGAAAAAAGACTTTCTAACAAATGTGAAATGAAATTTCGCGATTGTTCTTATAACGTTGTTAAAACAATTTTCAATTATAAATGAGTAAGTACTTGTTACAGATACGTCTTCTATTTAAATATTTATTTTGTTAAATAATATTAAAAACAAAACTTTACAAATTATTTTCAAACGAAAGCCCGCTCAAATTAATATTTGCGCACTATATATATTATATATTATTTATAATTGTTTGATCAAGTAGATTCCTGTTTTACTCGCAGAGCATTAACTCGGAAAAACCTGATGATTTCATACGAAGTTTGTCAGATTAGATAGTGCTATAACATATATTCTAGGTGAACGAAATATTTACACTTTTTTTTACAAAAAATGTAATAGAAATGTTTTTTAACTACTAAGGTGCAAAAGTTCGATTCGCCAATTTGTGCCATTATTTAAAAAAATAAACTTTATACTTCGTTATTCAGTGTCCTTTGTTTATTGATCTTTGTCAACATCTGACGACATTCTTCGACCAGTATATTCTTTCAATCGACAATAGAATTTAATTGTTACTGATTGTATTTTAATTACATCAAACTCGAATCAATAGTTGAGTAGCGTCATTTGCAAATTAGTATTAAATTAAGACGTATGTATATACGAAAACCTAACCTTCCTAATTAATTGATTTATTTTTTTTTCTCTAGATAATGTCAATCAATCAAGATCGTCCAGAACTTTATGAAGAAGTCAAGCTTTATAAAAATGCGAGAGAACGCGAAAAGTATGATAATCAAGCTGACTTGTATGCTGTAGTAAATACGTTGCAACATTTAGAGAAAGCTTATATCCGTGATTGTGTTACACCAAAGGAATACACCGCAGCTTGCAGTAAATTGCTTGTGCAATACAGAGCTGCTTTTAAACAGGTTATTACAAACAAATTTTTATGAATTTATTTAGTATTATTATATTTTCTATAAATTAGTATAATGAAATCGTGATGCTTTTTAATAGGTTCAAAGCGATCAGTTTCCAACTATCGATGCTTTTGCCAGAGCATTCAGGCTCGATTGTCCAGCTGCCCTTGAAAGAATAAAAGAAGATAGACCTATCACTATAAAGGATGACAAAGGCAATACATCCAAATGTATAGCAGACATTGTTTCACTGTTCATTACAATCATGGATAAGTTACGGTTAGAGATTAAAGCTATGGACCAACTCCATCCAGATTTGAGAGATCTGATGGATACCATGAACCGACTCAGTATATTACCCAGCGAATTCGATGGAAAGCAAAAAGTGGCGGAATGGCTTCAAACACTCAACAATATGTCAGCCTCTGATGAACTGTCGGATACTCAAGTCAGGCAATTGATATTTGATTTGGAAACATCCTACAATGCCTTTAACAAAGTACTTCACAATTCTTAATTTTTGAGAAGAAAGTGAAAAAATGCTAAACTTGAATTACTCTGCAACACAAAATTTCTTTTATGAAATTCTTTAAAAAAGTAATTTTTGCCCAAGTAAACATGCTTTGTAATTCGAATTTCTTTAGTAATAAGTGATAAATGTTATTTGTAGTTTTAAGTTATCTAATCACTTTATACAAGTATCATTTCATACAAGAATCTAGTTCACAATAATTATTATTAATATCATATGATAATTATTACATTGGATTTCATACTTGTTAACAGAAGCAAATTAGAATTGGAACCTATTTTTCTGCAATTTGTAAATTAAAATAGGTAATTGTTAAATAAATGAAAAAGGTTAAATCAATAGAACATGCTTGTCTGATTGGTAAGCACTGAATTACATAATATCAATTCTACTAATTGAAGCTTATCTTTTGCACTCGAGTTGACACTCTTATATTTGCTAACATAAAGGATATAAACTATACATAAAACGAACAAATTATAATTTCAAATCTTCGTCGCAATAAAACACAGTGTCAATTTCATTTGCAAACTATTATGTAACATTGAAATATGTGAATATATCTAATTTTATAAAATCGCAAATGATTCGTCCTTTTTATTTACGTAATCGAAAAAAAAGAATTATAGCGTCTGATTGATTATTCGAAAACGCGAGTAAATGACTACATTAGATTTTAAAATTGCTATTATTAAAGCGCATTATTATTATTATAATATGCTCATGAAACGTTTTTTAGAAGATCAGTGACGCTTTTAATGTCAATACGCACGACAGTTACTTTAACTCCTATATGTAAGTAACCAGTCACTCTATGCATATCATTTATATGTGGCATTCACGCTATGCACACGACTTATAAGTCAATAGAATTTAGAAACTATAATACTGATACATAGAGTTCGAAAAAACGACACGTCATATAAAATACACGAAAAAACGTCGCCCACAGGAAACATTCATTTCCAAGAGGTACGACATATCCAAAATAGTCCAGGAGAATTAGGCCTGAAATGCACTGAATCAGGGTAGGAAATAGTATTTGTAATAAGAATTTGACTTCCCGCCAGGTCAAAAACCTGTGCTAACTTCAGGAAAAATCAAGAACTGAAAAGGTCTAATTAAGTTTAATTAAGCAATACATTTTATAGAAAATTTGGTAGTAAATCATTTTTTTTTTATTTATTTACTACATTCTCTATAAGATTCAAAATAATTCAAGTGTGTAAATGTTAAATTTACATTGAAACGAGGCCTAGAATTAGAGCGGTAAAGTGAAAAATTGCCGTAATTATCAAGTGCTCATTTTGCAAGTAAATTAAAATTAAAATTTTTCCGTTCTTTTCTCGATGCTTTAAGCGCGACCTGATACCGATCGGAGCAATAGTTCATAACTTCCAAAAAAATTCCGTAACACGAACACCACGAACATCTTGTAGTTTATTACAAAAGCAAACTTTGCGTAGTCAAATAAAATTATAAAATCAGTCTAAATGTCGTTATAATTAACGAAAATCGATAAAATAAAGATAACTTTCGAAAGTCAAGAGATTGACAAGTCAGCGTCACAACTGCTGCGGTTACCGATAATTTTTCCTGAACTAAGCCTGTGCTACAGTTTTTTGACCCGACAGAAAGTCAAACTCTTATTACAAATACTGTTTCCTACCATAATCCAAAAAAAGACTCTTTTCAAACAACATCCATTTCGAAGTCTAATTCTCCTGAACGAAAAGGGGATCTTGGAACTTTTGAGCTTTCGTCTGTCTTTTTTCGCGTGGGAATACTATTTTCGAAAAAGTCTTTCATGTGCCTTCGCATGCAAAAGAAATAAAAAGAATAAGGACCGAGAACACACATCCGCGCATCTCGTCTTCATCGCAAACTAAAATTACTTGCAACCGCGCGCTGAAACCCCTTGCGCAAAACGGAGCTCCTTCGCTCGCATATCTCGCACGCGCGACTGGCAAATATATACACACCACGCCACGCGTCTCTAGCACCCTATCCTAAGTATTTTATACCTATATATACACGTGTGTGTGGGCTATAGTATATATACTTATATATCCGCGATCCGCGCGCTCAAAGAGAGAGAGAGAGAGAGAGCGAAAGAGAGAGAGATAATCGGGCAAAAAGCCTACAACCTCTTGGTTTCTATATACAACACACAGTGTATATAGAGTAGAGGACGCGCTTGGTCCCGGCCCGCGCGAATATTTATAGCTGCCGTGATTTTCTTTCTCTCTCTCTCTCTCTCTCTCTCTGTTCTCGAGTTCAGTATATTCGTGGTAGTGCGCGCGGAAAGAGTGAGAGAGAGAGTCGCAGTCTGTCGAGTGTTGTTCAGTAGAGTCGATGCAGCAGCAGCAGCAGCAGCAGCAGCAGCAGTGGTGGCGCGCGTCTTCCGACTGCTGCAGACGGCTTGCAATGCGTCCGCCGTCATGAGCAGGCGACGACGATGCGATCATGCGATCCGAGGATGATCGCTGCCGGCGGTTGTTGTTATCTGTTCGTCCTTATTCTTGGAATCGTCGTAGTGTTGGTTTCTTCAGCAGAAAACTCAAAGCCGGTGAGTGTATGTGTGCGTGTTCTGTCCTTTTTAGTTCGTGTCCTCTACGCGTTTGGCGTGCGAGAGCCCTTTTTTTTGTTCTTCGTACGTTTCTCGAGCGACGAATCTCTCGATAGCGCGCGTGTATCCGCGCCGGATTTTCTAGTACCGATTTCTTTCGAAATTCTGTAGGTACGGCTTATCTTATCTAAAGATTTTATTCGTTTTTTATTCCTGTTTTTTTTCAAATATTTGTGCATCGGAGTTTCGTTAATACGTTGAATACGTTGAAATGAAGGCGGAATCGCGAGTAGAATAAAAGGAGGAAAAACAGAAAGGTAGAGAGATATAAAATAAGTCTCGACTCGTCGAGAAAGCTTTGTTGGCAAACGTCCGCGCGCGCTTTTTTCTTCGCGATCAACCCACCCGCGCCACCCGCATGCAAGAGTAGCAGCAGCAGCAGTTTCTTTTCTCGATTTCTTCCTTTTCTCATCCCGCGGCACGCTATTGTCTCTGTGAAGAGGAGAACAGCTCGAGCGAAGAAGAGACAGAGAGAGAGGGAGAGAGAGAGAGAGAGAGAGAGAGAAGAAACACGTTGGGAGGTATATACAGGGCGCGCAGATGTGCGACACACGGGGCACACAGGGTATATAAACGGAGAGGCTACTCCGAATTCCGAAAGCGGCGGCTGCAGACACCGAGGCATGCAATGCTTCGGAAAGAGACAGAGTGCATTGTGTATTATATATATATATGTATCTCTATAGGTTTGTGCGACTGTCTTCTCCTTTCGAGTCGCGTACCTTTATATGCCGTTTGGCCGGTCGTTGCTTTTCTTTCCTGGCACGTGCGGAGGATTACTTTATTTTATTTTATTTCATTTCGTTCTTTTTTTCTCTTTCCTCCTCGGCATTTTTTGTTCAAACGTCGCGAAGGGGGTTATTGACTTTTGGATCGTCGAGTTACCCGAGACGAGGATAAATCACACGACAGAGTAGGTAGTTTCGATAAAGTTGGAAACGCATAGCGAATGAGCGAGAAAAACGCGAGTATTTTTACCGAGTTATTATTCATAAACGCACGACTTGACCCTTACATAATTGTATAAAAGTTATTTTCGAGTGATTTGACCTGGATGAGGCAACTTGTAACGACCGAAGGCTTTATGGTACGGAAAGTAAAAAAAAACATTCAGTTCAAACTGCCTTTTAATTCTCCTCGTATACGTACACTTGTATATATAACGACGATAATTTACGCGCATTTAACCGATCGCACAATGTATTCGTTGAGCAATTGTCGCGGATGTAATTAAAGTACGTACGTCTCGGTTTCGGGATGCGCTTTGCGAACTTGTCAATGACGATAAAACAATGACTAATTCCCTGTTCACCATTCATTGTTTAAATGACGTTGATGTTTTTTTTTTAATTTACTACCGATCTAATGCGTAATTATTTATTTGTTATTTGTGCAAAGAATTTGTTAGTTTGATTGAATAAATAAAAATAGTTTTGGGAAAACGCTGTCGTTTCTTACAGGGTATTAGTGGCGTTTTCATTTATATAGAACGACTATAATCGCGTGACACGCTTTTAAATGCGTACGTAATGCGTTTCATTCCAAACAACTGTTTCTTTGGATAGTCGTAGGGAAATATTTACTTGAATCTAATCGTCATTCAAAAAACTTATTCGCTATATCGTTAGATAATGCATTTCACTAAATGTACTTTTTGATATTCACAGAGATTATTTAGTGCAGTATACTTACTGCAGATAAGAAATATTTATGTTAAGTAAATCAAATAAATATTAATAAATATTAAATATTATTTTATTTAGAATAAAAAAACAATTTTTTAATTAATACATTTATTGCACACATGATAATTATTTAATTATTATTATAAAAAGTATATTTTAGTTGAAAAGAACGAATAAAAATGAATAATTTTGGGAACAACGCTGTCATTCCCAACAGGCAATTCGTGTCTCTTATATAGAACGAATATAATCGTATGTGACACGCTTTTAAATGCATATGTGATGGGAGATGACATTTTTTTAAAATATGTTGCACAAGGAAAGTTATACCGTTTTTAAATGGTCGGTACGTCGATCATCAAGTTGAATACTGTCGTCAAACAAAAAGCTTTTGAATGTCAGAATGCAATAACGCGAATGATAAATGTATTTGCATACCCTGTATAAAGCGATACGAGATCTCCTTACATAAAGAAAATGACATCTGCGTTTTTAATTGCGTCGTATTGGAAGTTCATAAAATAATCTTGATTACCGCAGATTCAATGAGAAGTTTTTCATTCGCAGATTCTTGACAAGACACATGCTTTGGATCATCGATTGACGCAAACTAAAAAGCCACAGCAAAAACAAAAATTGGAAAAGACTTGGTTGAGAAATGGTGAGTCGGTTTTTTTTTAATTGTTACGATGAAAAAAAATTCTCGTTAGAATGAACAAAAATTTATTTGTATACAATTTTTGTTTCAATTAAGGAATATCATTGATGACAGTTAAGATGCATCTGCATCACGTGAATGGTATAATTATTTACTAAATATTTATATAAAAATGATTTACAAATGATTAAAATAAATATACGTTTCCGTATTTTAAAAAATTATTCGATGCATTTACATAATTCGTACCTATATCCAGTATATTTTTTATTCGGTTACGGGAAGTAACGTATGTTAAAGAAAATAATTATAGTTTCAAATGCGTGTTTTTTAAACCGAGTTTTTGAATTTATGTAAATATATTCTTCTTTCAACAATTCAATTTTTTAATAAAGAAAGATTTTTATATTTAGCAAACTTTTTTTCAGTGTATATATATATATATGTGTGTGTGTGTTTTTTTATGGCAAATTCAAACGTTGTTATTATACTTTTGATTTCAGACTCGGAAGAGTTAATTGGCTTCACAAGTTGGAGTGACTGGTCGGTCTGCGACAAATACTGTTCTCAAAACAGAGTGAAAAAATGTCGCGCCAAGAAAAAATGCGGCAATGCAGTCATACAAGTAAGTCTTGATTTGAGAGACAAGAGTGACATATGAATTTGAATATAGGAATATCAGTGCTAAGGGTATATATTTGATTTCATAGGAAGAGCGGGTTTGCAGTCACGAAGGGGCAGGACGACGTCCAAGATGCAAACAGTATCAGCAACGAGCTGCTCGTCGAAAGGTTCAAAATTTTCACGTCGTACAGGTGCGTTCTTATGCAATATTCATATCGACGAGATAAATAAATTCGAAGCCAAATAACGGGTTTGTTACGTAGATACCTGAAGGCGCTAAACCACGTCACGGACGAGGGAAGAAGCACGAGGAAGATGATAATTGGTTTACAGGACACTACGGCAAGTGGAGCAAGTGGTCTCCTTGTACCAAATCCTGTACTACGCAACGCCATAGGTAATGCGAAAGACAAATATTGCGCTGTAAACAATCGTCGTTCATTTAATGATTAATGACCTTCGGTACGTTTTTTTTCTTTCTAAATAGATGGTGCAGAATACCAGGCCTTTGTTGGAAAGATGTGATTCATCAAAACGCCTGTTGTTATTTCGAAGGAAGCTATTGTCAAAGATTGATTCAACGAAAAATACGCGATAATAACTTCGAAGATTTTAGTAATGGTAAAATGCGATTGTATTGAAACGTACTAATTATGTATTCGATGATTAATTAGTAACTAATTTGTTTGCAGATTTAAAAGTAGATAAGTATGATCTCAATGTAAACGGTATTGAGAATTCGACGACTAACGATGGAAGCAATTGCAAGTGTGGCGTCTCGAAAAAAAATTCGAGACTATCCTATTTTACGAGAATAATCGGTGGACGTCCCACCGTGCCCGGTAGTTGGCCCTGGCAAGTTGTCGTTTTAAATAGATATGGAGTGAGTTATAATTCTATTTACGATAAAATTTGACTAAAACCAATGACGCCAATCAATTAATTTATGCTGAATATTCAAATTATGCCTAATATTATATTTTTTCTGTCGTCTTCAGGAAGCTTTTTGCGGAGGTACTTTGGTTTCTCCGCGTTGGGTACTTACCGCAGCTCACTGTGTGCGAAAGCGACTGTCCGTGCGTATTGGTGAATACAATCTTTTGATTAAAGAAGGCCCTGAATTAGAATTAAAAGTATGGCTAATCTCTGTATAAAAAAAATAATCTTAATATTTAGGATTTGCTAAACTTTTATTTTATTTTTCAGATAGATTACTCGATAACTCATCCGCGATATAATGCTCATACCGTTGACAATGACATTGCTTTGCTGCGCCTACCTAGAACATTAACTCTTTCGGACTCTAGGGGTATTGCATGTCTTCCAGCACCCAAGCAAGAGTTACCTTCGGACCAATTGTGCACAATTATCGGTTGGGGTAAAGCTAATGCTTCCCACGAGTTTGGAACAAACGTGCTTCACGAAGCTAGGGTACTTATCAACCGTTTCTAGCAAATGAATTGAAAGATTTTAAATTAATTATCCTATTCGTGTGAATTTACAGATACCAATAGTTTCTGACGAGATGTGCAGAAGCGTTTATATAGATTACAAAATTACTAATAACATGTTTTGCGCTGGCTATCGACGAGGAAGAAGGGACTCGTGTGCTGGTGACAGTGGTGGTCCGTTACTCTGCAGAGATCCCGAAAGAAGCGATCATCCGTGGACAATTTTCGGAATAACTAGTTTTGGTGAAGGCTGTGGAAAACGTGGAAAGTATGGGATCTACGCGCGTTTGTCAAATTACGTGCACTGGATAGCTAAAGTTATAAAGCAAAGGGACGCTTATACAGTCTAAAGTTTTTGAACTGATGTACAATTTTGTGTCTTATAATGCCTGAACATATTAGCAACTTTGCAATGCTAGTAGATAGCACTAAACAAATAAACATGCGAATCTTTTATAAATAATTATTTATTTTTTCTTTAGAATAAATTTAATTCAGTGTTATATTTGAGAGGGCGCTTGTTTATTATGCATTGAAAAGTTGCTTCTCTATATTTTTGTGAATCTTAGCGACCTATACTGGACCAATTAACTTACTAAACCAAATTGAACTACGATAACGGAAATTTTTGCACTCACAAAGATACGCATGTCCACTATTTTTTGTATGTATTTTTTCAGAAATATAGTAACTTTAACATAAATATTAGAATACATTGTATTGTGAGATTATGCATAGGACCGAGGTAATTATATTAGATACTGAGAAAGTTTCCTAAGTAGTGTAATTCACAGTCATTTGATAAATTATCTTTACTTAATACTTATATTTAAGTTTTAATGGTACAATAAAACAAGTTAAACGAATCGTAATCATAAAAATCCAATGTGAAGAACGTGCTGTAATATCGTCTCGTTAGAGTAGTCGAACATAATTTTATCAGTCCTGAATCGTCTGACAGCATGACACGATGAATCCAACCTTGTGGTAAAAGTACAGAATATTTATCTCCAAGTTTTGTTTTGCACTCAAAGATGATTTCTGAGTTTTTCATTGTTAACAATAGATCGTGCGAGTAAACGCTGATAGATTGTCGATGTAACCTGTACATCAATTGAATTTACACTTTGAAAAGTCCATCTCAGGATGTTGTTCCATGAACCTGCGCAAAAAAATATAAAATCGTAAATGAAGGCGTAACCTGCTTTGTTATCGTTCGGTTGGAACATAGATTACTCACTTTTTGATAACATCTTGTTTCTTTTGTTCGTCGGACGTAGGTAAGCCAAGTTCCTTCTGGCGCTGGTCGTACATCATTTTCTCGACTAGTCCGCGCGTTTCGCCGTCTAAATCCGATAACTTACTTGGTTCAGGATTAACTTTCTTCGTGCTGATTTGAGGGTCAGTAGTCACTACGTTCGCCCACCATTGCATCTTGTTAACCTGAAATTCGTTATCTCGTTAGAAGCAATCAATTTACCCTGTAATCCGATATAAAATCTCAGAGCTTACCTTCTCTAAATTGATGAGCAAAGTCTTGCCGTCCTCGATAATCCAAGTGGATTCTTCGAGTTTGACTTCGTAAGGAAAATCGCCATCGACAATGGGAGGCTGACCTTTGACACCACACGCCAGATGTTTTTTCGTTATTGACACTTCGACGTCCTTTGGCCTGGCGCTGAAGTTGATTTTCAATGGTACCTTAAGCTGCAAGTCAAAGCGCAACATCGTTATCGTAAATCTCCAAGAGTTACACTCCATACATATATCGATTCGAAAATCGAGAAACTCAACTGACAGAGTCAGTATCACCGAAAAAAAAACGTTGAAAGGTGCAATACACTCGTAACTTCTCGCTCCAATTCTCATCGACCTCCGTTGTTCCTCTCGAACAGCCACAAAAATAAATAAAAAAAAACGACAACAACAGATTCGAGTCCTTCCTGCTGTAATCGCTTATCATTACGATTTTTTCGCGCGGTCGGGATGGCTCAGAGCAAAAATCTCGGGAGAAAAAGAATCGATTCTTCGGAAAGCACCTCGAGGAAATAATAGCGCACAACGGAATCGGACTCGCTCGTAGCTGCTTATTACGAAGATTATAAACGATATGAGTGCTCGGGTATAATCGAACATTTCGAAAGAGACTATGTGCTTTGCTCTTCCTACTTCTATAATCTTTTTTTTTCTTTCTACCAGAGAATCGTATACAAAGACCGGCTTCGGACAGTATTTATATTATACACAGTGTTTAGAGCGTATCTTGTATAAGTTAACCAAGTGGAAGGCAGCGGTGCATGGAAACGGATCATGGCTATGCGTTCTCTGTCAATCTCGCGCACCTTCTTCCTCTTATCGGTTTCTTTTCGTTGACTACCGATTCGCGGAAAAGCCATTGGACTTATCAAACGATTACCCTGAAAAATCCACTCGACTCTCTGACTCTCTTCCGATTAATTAAAAATGTATCCCAAAATAAGACCGAATGACTAACCGGTCGAAAATGCGCGCAGTGGAAAAAACGATCGCGTGACGTGAATCACGCAACGATGCGTATAACGAAAGATGTTCCGAAAAATCGCTTAAGCCAACTTACCGATTACCCAAATTACGTGAGTCGAAGAGGAGAGGCACGAGGGCGCGCGCGCGCGTTACATGCACGATGTGACGTGAGTCACGCAGGATTTCAAAGAGAGTCCGGGATATAATATCGTGCGAACCGTCACGTCATAATGACTGCGCATTATCCCTGAAAATCTTTCCCTTCGCTTCGTCCTTCTGCGATCGATGAACGAGAAATTTTTGTGTGTACATATACGTATTGCGTCATGATTATGGGTATATTGTAAGCTGCTGTGCGTAAGCAACTGTGAAAAACGTTCTGTATATTAAATGGCCGATCGATCGGTTTCTAAACAAAACAAACATGCGCTTGTGTGTGTGTGTGTGTGTGTGTGTAAAAACACGCGGTTACTCGTGTATTATAAAAGGGGAAAAAAAAACAGAAAAAAAATCACGACGACGGCGAGGAGAAAGTAATAAAGCAGCGAGTTCATAATCGATAAATCGTAGAATCTCATTATAGATAACGTCGTTCGTAAGTACGTGTAAAACCGGCGGAATTCCAAGATCGGGCGCAAAATTGTTGTCATTATATATTAGCGAGTCTCTCTATTCAGCGGGTCAAAGAACGGCCTTGTCTCCCCTCCCTCCCCCTCTTAAATCTTCGATCTCGTCCTCGACGATGCTTCTCGATCGACCGGCTTTATGTACGTATCTATTAATTCGAACGTGAATCGCAAGCTAACTATAATTCGTATACACGGGTATACAATCTGAGGTAATTTTTTAATTGCGCCAATGGTATCTCGATGAAGGTGGTACTTTGGAAAATTGGAACGATTTGAGGTAATTGGCCGATTACGCTATTTATACATACGGGTATTATCGGGTCGCTTGTGCAAATTCAATATTCTACATGTATACATACACGTCATTGTTCGGCTAGCTATTCGTGATTTTCGCAAAAGGAATCAACTGCACCGGAGCATAGAGTTTGTACTCGTTAGCTCATGCAAATGTATAGCAGATATGCAAAAGGCGCGTCGATGTCAAGGTTCCCAAAGGATGAGCATCGCGTGAGAAGCCTTTAATACGAAAGATTCATTGGATTATTCACGTATATGTTACAAGGCTGTTCAACTTGACTGCTACACACACACACACACACACACGGTAATGTCTATGCTCACACGTACACACACATGCCAGTGCATAATCGGCTGATTATGGTCAATTTCATTCCAGTGGGATGTATATTGTTCTTCGCGCTTCCTTCCGTATAATTTTCTTTCTTTAATAGTTTATCGCTACGAGGGGCGAAGAACCAAGAAAAACGCTCGACAACGCAGAAGGAAATCATTAGGTTTATTATTCCTTCTTCTTGTTTTTCTTTTTTTTATAATTTCACTCCTGTCGCTGCATTCGCGCAATAATAAGATCGCATTATTGACGATACACGCGTTGTCTGCTTTTATGCAATCGGAACGGACACGCTTACTGTATAAATCACATTATCTTTTCTTGATTTTTTTTTTCTTTTCGCCTCCAGATTTTCATGCACGCGAGGAGAGAAAAACATGTGGCAGCGATCGCGCTCTTGTATATAATTATTGCGACATATAATGGATTAGACGTTATAAATGTCGGTTATGGATATACTAGTAATTATTGATAATCTGAATTTGCTCGTCTAGCGTGTGTGGGATTTCTTGTGTGTTTATAAAAAAAACCGTCTATAAATCGATCCTTTTCTTTCTGTATTTATCGAGAAAAACTAATAGAGATTCCGTAATTCTCGTACATTCCGTATACACGTGAACGACAAAAAAATATATATTATCCCTCCGCTCAAGTTGATATTAAAATCACGGAATTTCACATCTCGCGACCCATATTTACACTTGGCAAACAAAGCACACCGCTTGCACATCCATTGTTCGATGAAATCTAACGTGTATCGTTATATATAGCAAAGCGTTTAATAAGAAGGTACTTGTCCCCGGTGGACCGCTGACTATAGGTATACCTACACCTATATAAAACGTGTAGAAAAAAACGTAGAGCGGTAGCCAAGGACGTTTTCGGCCTTGAAACTAGTCTGATATCCGAGTAAGTATATATAGGTATAAGTGTCTCGCGCGGCTGAGCCGATGGAGAGAAGAAAATGAAAAAAAAGAAAAAAAGAAAAAAAAACTAAGAAAACAGACGAATGCGGTGAGGCCAATGAAAACAAACGAAAATGAGAAAGAGAGGATGTAAGGTGGTCTGATGCTTTTCGGAGATATATTATTACGGTCAGGTATATAAACAAGGGCGGCTCTTTCTTCTTTTCTCGAGGTTCCTTTGTGGCTACCTTGGTGGATTGATTTCGTATAGCGTGAAATTCCGTTTTATTTGTTATTAAAAAACGGACGTTTATCGCATAGTTTTTACAACCGATAGAGATCTTTAATTATTCATTTTCATTATTACTTTGAGGCAAAAAAAAACAATAACCATAAATTGTAAATTACATGTATATATAAATGCATAATAACAGGTATAAATTTAATTTAACTATTGATTCTGAGTAACAATTGACCCACTTAATTAGCACGTTCGACGAAGATACTAAACATATTCAACCGACTATGTCAGACTTTTCACAAAGAAAAATTTCAATTTAAGCGCATTTGACCCGCTCACGTACGCCGAGATTTCGCAAAAAAGAAGAAGAAAGCTATATATATATATACGCGCTGAAAGACGTCACAATTATAACAGAGGGGAAGCATCGAAAGTTCAGGAATTCGACCGCCAATGTCACGACAGAGCGAAAAACCGAACGTCCGTGTCCCAAAGCGAGTCATCCTCGTGTACAACCCACACCTCCGGCTATGTGACTTTGTGATTTTTTTCGGCTTGGTCAGTCACGGCCGTTCATCGACTGAAACGATGAACGTAACAAGCATCAGGTATATTGCCTGGCGCTTGCATAATTTCGTTGGTAGAGCGTAAAACGTGCAGATATACGCGTTTAACTTTTTAAGCGAATTCGGCAGAAAGTCGTTCAGCAGATTGTACATACTTCACTTATTACGACTGCAATACGCGCTCAAAATTAATCTTGCGAGACTGTTTTTGCATTCTTGTTTAATGCGTAGTTGTAAGTTTTTTCGGGATTGGAGTTTAAAATGAGATTTCCTCGTAATTTTGAGATTCGATTGTTGTTACGGCGTGAACATTTTTCACGAACGTTTTAATCGCGTTTTTCATTCAATATTTGAATTTCGCGCCGTCGCGCGCCTGCTCTCTAAAATGAATTAGTGACATTTTAAGTTATTGCGAAATAGCGAATCTTAACTTTTTTATAAAGTATATTTACTGTTTGAAAATGGTAATAGGCGCTGAAAATTTTTTATGTAAATAAGCAGTGAATTTTCACTCTAAAATGAGTTGTCCATATTACTAAAAATCACTGTTTCAAAGAGTAATTGCTTGAATAATTGGCCAATTCGAAACATTTTATTTTAATTTTAAAACCGTAAATTTTCACTGTATAATCAGCGAATTCCATTAACCCATTAATCACTATTTTAAATAGTCAGTTTTGACTAAAAAATCTATGATTTCCATACGACCAAAAATCACTGTTTCAAACTGTGAATTTTCACTAAATTCAAAACAGTAAATTATGACTGTAACATCGGTAAATTTCATACCACCATAAATAACTATTTTAAATGGTGAGTTGACACTAAATTCAAAGTTGAATCACAATTATACGCTGTACTCTGCAATCAGTGAATATTCATTAACGAACGAAAATTCGCATGAAAATGCCATCAATTAACAATGGAAATACACTGGAATAGCCAATACCGAATGCAAAGTGAAAATTTACTATTTCAAAGTTATAACGATTACATTATGTTCAAAGTGAAAACTCGTGACACAAACAAAATCGGTAAAATTTTCACTACTGGAAATTTAGAGAGTAGTCGTGAAAAAAAAAAGAAAAACAACTATTTCGCTCATTACAAAAAATAAAAGTCAAATCAACAGTGAGCTGCGAATGATTTCTCTCCGTTATGCAATTATATACGTATCATTTTACAAAGTATCTTACAAAGAATCACATTGTTGAAACTTTATTCATCAAGATAATTGCATATAAACTTGAAACTATGTGAAATAATAGATAATTATATAATGGAGGACAACTACCTTGTTGCTTGTTGTGATTTGATTTTTATTATTTCTTATAAACGAAACGGTTCTACATTGCCTGCGATATATCATTACACGACTACAATTTCAACCAATTAAACGTTTTTACAATCGTTCAAATGCGCAACTACGATTTCACTCGAATTTAAATCTTTCGACAAGTCCTCGCATCTCGGTGTAAAAGGAAACGCTGACAGTGTATACAATACACGCTCAAAGTTACTCATCAGTTTCGATCATCGTACAAACCAATAACCGCATGGCGTCTGCCTGTACGGCACCAGTGTATATAACGCATCACCGCAACAACGATCGACATCACACCCTCATAAATCTCAACGCGCGCGTCTTTCTCTCTTCGATTCGAGATTACTCTCTGTCGTGTAACTGAAAAAAAAAAAAAATTTGTCGGCGTCAGTGGTCATCGTCGCCGTCGACGACGTCGTCGCGTCGTCACTTCTAGAGGTCGAAGCCTTCTTAGAAAAAAAACGAGAGAGGATAATAACGACAATGAATCGTATTACCTTGAAAACGCACAATTAATGCCTGTAATTTTCACACAGCCGCGCGGCGGCTCATAATAATTTACGCGTCCTTAAGAGCATAGCACATAGACGCCTGAGACAATATACACGCCAAGTGTACAGCTGCGCGCCGAGTCGCATAGGCGATTTATCCGCGGTTTCACCTATATCACACTGTGGATATCCCGGTAATGTTCGGCAATTTTTTTTTTCGGCTAATTGTACGTATCGACGTTGCTATCCGCGAGTCTACGAAATTGAAATGTGCGTACGAGAAATCGCCTTGAAAAAATGTCACACCGCACGCGAGAATCTCTTGATATGCCGAATTTGACGGGTCCTCGCTAGAGTTCTGTTCCTCATTTTCTGTAATAAAATTTTACGATAAATCCAAGGTTTTTGCCGGGCGTTCAGCATCAAAAAAAGATTAAAAAAAAAAATTAATTGTTTTTTTTTTTAAATTCTCCTCGGCGTGCGCTCCTGCATCCTTCCATTCACGAAATCCAAAACAACCGACTCCCTAATTACGATTCCTGCTGGAACTCGGTCAGTATACTTTTTTTCCGCCTATGTCGCAAACGTCGAAACTCGCGCGCAAGAGAGAGAGAGAGAGAGACTTCTGTATATAGGAAGCGTCGAAGTCGCTTGATTCGTGCACGAAATAATGAACGCTTCATTTCTCTCAACCTGCAAAGAGTGTGAACTCGAGGCGTGAGCCTCTATATACCACCACTACTCGATCGCGCACTGGGACAAGGTTGCCAGGGGCCCATAACCATCGGGGCTAACGGCGTGCTTGCCTCGCGCTCGCACAATGCTCGCTGTTACGTATATATATAATATATACATGTATACGATACTCAGAGAACACCATTCCGATTCACCTTTGATTTCTCGAGGCCCCTCGTCGCTCATCTATATATAGGTAGGTCTGAAGTATACCTATCGCAAAGTACTACTGTGTACATATTGTCCCCACTTGAGCTTTCCCCTCTCGAATCTTGCGAGACGGCCTGTGTCTGTGACAGGACTTTTGGGACTCGATTGTTATATCCATTGTAGTAGTCCGGACGGAGTTGCTCTAGAGATCGGATTCTCCCGATTTGTGCAGTTTGTGTCTGATTATTTTTTTTTTCGTCTTTCTTATTTTGCTGTCACCGCTGGTGTGGCTTTGGAAAAATTATATAGCTCTATGCATTGAGATTTAAGACTGGCAGCTTGCGTGTCTCAAGTACGTTTATTTGTATATTATGAGAGGAGGCGCGGAGGAAAAAATTTAATTTTCCGACGGATGCAAATCGATTGTGTTGGTCACTCTAGATCGTGGACTTCCATTTTTTGCACTCGAGATGAGTTTCTCATTGGTAAATATAGCGAGTGCCATGTGCCATCAACTTTTTTCAATCACGGTCTCTTTGAGATGTCCGATGGCTTATGAACGGAAATTATCATTCTAGCATCAGATGTGCGATCCGTTACATACCGAGAATAAACCAGAGTTTTAAGCATATCTGATAGACACTGAGGACAGTACTTTGCATATTAAAATCAGCTTCGCGTCTGGGATAAAACTATGCCGGTAAGTGTTAATATTATATTTATTCTTTAACTATTTTCATTTCTCGTCTACAAAAATAAAAAAAATGAAAACTCCTCGAATCGTCGTGGTATACTAATCTGTCGCTCGACAAAATCTATATATACTTCTTTACATAATAACACACGTGTCGCGAGAGCGCACCTTTAATCCTAGTACACAATAAAAATTTTTTTTTTCGCTACTCTTAAACGTTTTATCGCCTCTTCGACAAAATGTAACGATCCTCATCAACATAATAATAGACCGAACCAAAGACGAGATTATACGCCGATTTAAAACGAAGCTATACGAGAAACTACAAAATAAAACTTACATCGTGTTTCACACGTTGCAATTACGGCATTAATGAAGTCACTGTAAGAAACTCCCGCAAGTGAATATAAATTCTGAGAGTAAAACGATGAGAAATAAGTAGAAAAAAAGCGCTGAACAAGAAGAAAAGAATCTAACGATTATTTCAATAATGCAAATCCGACGTTAAGTTTCAATTTTAAATTCAATGTAAAATAGATCAGACGCTTTAGACACAATGCTAATTCCGTTGTAAAAATCCGTAAGTTTAACGAGAATCGCGCGTATACGAATGAGTGTGAATAATGGAAATAAAAAGCCAAAGTGCGAGAAGAGAATAGCGCGAGGGGAGCACTTAGCATCGTATGCGAGTCTTTACGTCAATCTCGCGATGCGGATTAAAATCAATATCTCGTTGAAATGTCTATTAAAATTTTAATGCAACAAAGAATCATACATCTCGATCGATATTTAATCGCTGCATAATACATTCCCTTTCCTTATGCGAGTGACGTATACGAGCGCATATAAAAGGACGACCTTGATCTTGCGGTGCGAATGACGCGCGCGCGCGCGCGTATGCGTGAGATCGTATAATTCACTTCTTCATTTTCTCTTTATCGGCACGGTAAGTGCGCGTTACACATTTTTGCCGAATCCAATGCAAGTACGTGCGTCATACATGCCGAGTTCCTGAGATCGCTTAAATTGACTACGGCAAGGCTGTGCGTACTCGCATACAACCGTTTCGCTTTTTTTTTATCTCTTTCCACTTTATTGACTGGCATTTTACATTTATGTGTACATATATATTTATATATCGAGCAGTTTAACGTCTCGTTCAACACGTGCTTACGAAATTTCGTAACTCGCTCGCTCGGTCTAGCGATTTTATTCTAATCTTCTTTCGTGAATTGAATCCCATTGTTCGTTCTCGAACTGCATTTGTCAATCGCTAAAACGGGTTCGCGTAAAGTTGCTTACGTTAAAAGGACTAGCTTTTGTTTTTGTTTATTTGAGATGCCTCTGCTGAACGTGAAAATTCTTCCCAAGATAATAAACGAGGATGCCAGAGTTTACGAGGTATCGGCATCTTCGTGTAAAAAAATTTTTTTTTTGTTGTTTTTTACTGAAAAAGCAATATGAATATTCAAGCGTGTTCCTTCGAATTTTTCCGACTTGAGTTTCTGCAATGAGCATCGAATTAGCGAATGAATATTAAAGAATAAAATAAAAAGAGAAAAAGATGCATATTTAGTAAAGACACGATGGAATATATATGTTGATAATATAGTAAATTGTTACAACTCATAATTCGTTCGCACATTCATTTCAACGTTATAATCCACGGCGAAATTATATTTCTGGAATAAAAAGCCAAATTTACAGCCTCGCGTCCATAACTTTTCTTCTAAGCTTTGCCATAAATCGCCTAGACGAAGGTACAGACGAGCGAGCGCGCGTGCGACTAGTGCAACGGCCTACAGAAAAGCCAAATTAAAAGAACCGGAATAACGAGCGGTCGCATATATAGCCGGCTTAGCTCGCGCGCCGTACGAAGATCCTGTTCAATCTTCAAGGGCACGGTCAAGCCTGACTTGGCTCCGGCTTCTTGTGTACACCGAGAAAATGTGTCTTGCAATTCCGGCGAGGCACTAAAACCTTAGCTGCGCAGCAGCAACTCGCTGTTTAACTCTGAAGACAATCGATGCCCTTTCTCTCTCTCTCTCTCTCTTTCTCTTTCTCTTCAAGCCGGAGACGATGAAAAATTTTTTTAATTTTCTGTAGTAAAACACTTAATTATCTCCGAAGTAACATATGCGCGCGAGTCCGATTTAATAGCACGGCGTGTCTTTGAGAGTGAGATAGAGACACGGTAAATTATGTATTTTAAATTGGAATTTTTCGACAGGTGAGATATTCAAGCGCCGGTTTTAAATTCGTCCGGAATATTTATTGAGGTGTATAGCATGAAAGTAAGAGTCATTTTTTTTTCCTAATTGATTGAGATAACGACGATGCTCTACTTAATGGCTTGCGCAATGCTCTTTATCTGTGAAAATTTTCGCGATACGTACATAAAAGCGTTACGCAAAAAAAAAATCGTTATCGTATATCATAATCATTCATTCATAATGAAAAAGCGTGTAATCCCAAGAAAACAATGGATCTCACATTAAATCGTAACAAATAAATATTATAAAGATATAGTATATAATGCAGACCATTAGTATCAAGTATTATACACAAGTATGTATATATGTATTCAAGTTCCCTTGCATCACGAGTAATATACACATGCAACCCTAGTAGTCCACAGCTTCGATGATTGTGATAGGTCGGGGTGCGACGACCAGCATCCAATCCTTTCACTTTTGGTCTTTATGCTTCTGCTAAAGTATGTGTTTGCGAATATATGTGCGCTCGCAGTAGTGCAACATAGGTAGTAGCTTACACTATGCAGTCTGTGGTGTCGACTTCAAGGTTCCGAACTGGCCTGGACTGGTTTTAAGCCATCAACTTGTGATCCTGCGGCTAGACTTTTTCATTCCCTTCTCTCTCACTCACTCTCTTTCATTCCTCCTCCACCTTCTTTTTCCCTTCGCTTTATACGCTGCGCGCCTCTCGCCGAAGGCATTTTTCTAATTTTTCCAACGGATTTTTCGCAGACGTCGGAATAAGCGAGAGAGAGAGAGAGAGAGAGAGAGAGAGAGAGAGAGAGAGAGAGACTGGGCAACAGGATAGCATTGAAAGCCAGATCGTGTTTTGTTTTATGCAGTAATAATAAATTCCAGTGGTTTTGATCTTGACCAGATTAAGCGCGCGTCGAAAGTGGGCGAATGGAAATGTTCTCGGCGATTACGCCTGTCGTACAGGATATTATTTTGAGAAATGAACGTTATATATGGAATCGATCGGCAATTTTCGATGAGCTATAATGGAATGTGAGATAATAATTCCACGTTCGAGAATAGCGTGCATTTAAAATTTATTTTAACTCGACCGGATTTAGAGACTCGAGCGTACGTGCGTACAGCAGATGTATGCAGACGGAGAAACAGGTGAACGACTGAGAGCACGTCTGACTCATCGTTCATGAAAAGGTAATAATCGCGGTATTTCTCTCTTATACGTGTATACATCATGCAAGGCTGTGAACATGATTACACTCAGCTGTGTAAGACGAGAGAAAAGTAACGGATTTGGCCAATTTGTGCGCAAGTTGAATTCCTTGAACTTGCAATAGATAATATCAAATTCTGCTTCACCCAGTTCGAGTGAAAATTTAAATTTTTCCTCACGTACGTTAGTCGAGGAAGGAAAAAAAACTGTCATTACGCTTAAGTTTTCGAAACGTCGGGTAAAATTACACGCGAGTGTGAATATTATGGCTTTTACGTCGAGGCAACTTTCAAAAACTTGTCACGTTGCGGCTAACGAAGCCAACGGTGCTTATTAAATTCTATATACATGTCGCTCGTAACGCGTGCGGTGATACCGCAGAACAAGCAAGATTCCCTTTTTTAGACAATGTCTCGACGAACTACCAGTTATCCCAATCTGATTCGGCGAAGAGATCAATTTTTTTGCCTGCATCCCCAGACTATTCGGGATGCCGGCAAAAAAGTAATCGCATCCTGGATTTCCCATATAACCGAAATATATATAATCTTGGTCACTAGGTTTGCGAAGCGTATAAACTAAAACTTAAGACTATTATTATTTTAATACTGATGTATCTTTCAACCATATATAAATTACGAAGCAAGAGATTATTTTTAACAAAACGTTGCATACTGCATGCAAACAAAAATTGGCTTGAAAAAAAGGAAAGTGTGCAATTATTTAAATGCAATATATAACTGTGACTATTTAGTAATTAATAATTGTATTAAATTACATTTTTTTTATCAATTTCTATAAATATTTATTGTGCAGAGTCTATAAGATTCATATGAATAAATAATTAGTATATTGAAATCAATATTTGCCGTAATGTTAATTAAATCTAAATTTACAATGAAATAAATATAACGATTAGATCATATAGTAAATATTTTCTTTTTCAGTATGTACATACCAAAATACATACCAGATATATATACATACCAGATTTGTTTGAATCGTGTAAAAAAAATCTCCGTTATATTTCTCACTTGTCTATTAATAAACATATTTAAACGTGGTCTCATCATTCAAGCGTTTTATAACTAATCCGTTACAAAAAAATCATCCCACGATACAAAGACGCGAGGAGCGCGATCGACGGATTCGCGAGCTTACGTCTTTTGGAAATCCCAAAAGTCCGGTCCTCTCACCGTTTCTCTTTCGCTTAGCCAGTGTATCCGTGTGTTCAAGATCAAGGTCGTTTCATCGCGCCAATAGTGTGCGTGAGATCAGAATCGAGCTTTATTTTTTTCGACTGGTATATATACATATATGTATTTGTTTAAATGTACTAATTCGTAACGCGTACGGAATTTTTTTGACTCACAGTTTAATATGTATAGAATTTAAATAAAACTTTGATTTAAACATATAAATTGACGTAAATGTACTTTTTAATTTTCAAAATATTGCGTAATGTATTCAAGCAAATTTTCACTTGTGCGCGTAACCCGGTGTTCGAAATTACAACCAGATTTGTCCATTTGATTCTTAAATAATTCGGTACCGAACCAGCGAACAGAAGACCTGTTCCTTCTCCGCTGGATTACACGTGATGCAATGATTTTTTGTTATATTTTGGAAAAATGAATGAATAAATATTTTCTTCTTTCAAAAAAGCAATTGTTCGGAAAATTCATATTTTTCAGTATCTACATACAGCATGTACATTACAAAAAAGAAAATTCCTAAACGATACTCGAATGTTTGCATTAGCTATTCGGATGTTAATAAGATTGTAACGAGAGGATTATTGTGTCTCTCGCGGAACAAAGAGCATACACGAGGTACATTGTCGATAGAGGAAGTGAAATACAATTTTCCATGTACGCTCAATATCAGTGATTCACTGTTAAACTATAAATCCGTGTTTGTATACAAGAGTTCCCTCGTTATTAAGTAATAATCATTAAACCTTATCGAGAAAACGGTTTGCACACGTACAGAGGGTAAAAAACGTATAATATCTTATACAATCGGTGCTCAGCTATCGCGTATACGCAAACGAGCGAATAATAAAGTTCCCGAAGGAAAAATCGGATCCGCGATTCCGAGCGTGAAATCAGCATGTTAATCGCGAAGCTGCACGTGCGCGCCGAGAGGTGACTGTTAAAACGGCGCATCTAATAGACATCCGAGCTTAATCATCTTCACTCGCACTTATGTACTATACGGAATCTCATCAGTCAATCACTTCAAATAGAAAATTAAACGTAACGATCTCGAGCTCTCGTACTTACGTAACAAATCATAATGTTAATTTCGAAGGCCGGACCTCGCGTTGGCTTCTTATATGTAATGTGCAACACACCTTTTTATTTAATGGCACGACTCCGTTTCAAGTTTATTCTTTTTTTCTCTCTCTCTCTCTCTCTCTCTCTCTCTCAACGAGCACAACAGTAGTGCACCTCTTTTTTTCTCACTCGATTCCTCTCCATAAATATATATATCTATTGATCGAATTCACGAGACAACTTCGTGCGAAATATACATCTATAATGTGCGTGTGAAAGAGATATATTGAGATAAAGTGACCTAACGCCGATTTGAATACATAAATCAGATTTTCATTTTTATCCAAATATCGATGGTAGAATTAGCTGATAAATTAGTAGCCGTTCTAATCGCGACGTACATCTTACAAATCGGATGTTTGTCTTTATTCAGCACTTGATCATCCGGCAAATTGCGTTCGGTCACGTTGTGTATGCCAAACTCGCACGTGTTTATACTTATATATATATTTTACGAGTCTATATATATAACCATTGGTGGATCTTTGGCAACTGAGGTAAGTATATACGAGTGCATAAGCAGTCTTTGTCTCCGAAGTAAGATTTACGCGATTGTTCGTAGAATAACAATTAATGTCGAAATAAAAATAAAAAAAAGAGACGGTTGATTGTGAAAAGTCATCGCGAGAAAGGGCCAGCGCGTTTTTTCCACCGAGGATACTAAAACTATTCCTTCAAAGAATAAATTAGAATCTTAAAATACAAGTTGACTTCTTTACGGATTTAAATATATTTTCCGCGAGAAATGACAAATGACCCGTTGGGAATGGGACTATTGCGGGAAAGACCCATTCATGAGAATTTTCATTATCGATCGCGCAAATAGAATCTTATAAATTCCAGCGGTACATAAAATATACACGCGAACCGCTCGCAGGTCCGGGTTGAGAAGCAAGGAGAGAGAGAGAGAGAGAGAGAGAGAGAGAGAGAGAGAGAGAGAGAGAGTCTTGTACACAACGAGACAATGACGTGCTGGACCACCTCTACTTCCAAGGTATTCATTATACATATTTTATATATGTATAATATATGTATATACACATAAAGTTATATTGCATTGCAGCGGTTTCTCCCCCGTGCGTTTGTGGTCTCCGGCACCGGGATCTTATCCTGCGGCTTTGCGCGCGTGTGCGAGCGCGCACACGGAAACGAGACCTGCACTTTTATTTCGGCGCCTACGCTGCCTCCTTCTATCCATTTGCGTCATCGAAATCAACGCGCGCCAACTCGAACAATATACAGCGAACGAGCGACTGATCGTTTCTTACGACCGAGTAGATCTTTATATGTCTCGTTGCTCGCTTTGTTTCGCCTTTTCTCGCGATTCAGACTTTGCGTTACAAAGTGCTAATCGAGAATTGTTCTAGACCGGTTCTATGTTTATATACACTTTGTACCGATTTGGGGATGTAGGTTTATCGATTATATAGACTTATCTGTATTAGTGAGTCATAGCTCAGTCGTTATAGTATAGATATACAGGGGATATATTACAGAGTAACGGTGTGTGTAGTTTAAGAGGAAAAATTACGTTTAATAACCTGTAAAGTTTCAAAAGCAACCTTCGTCCGGTTGAAAGGTACGTGATAAAGCAATAAAAGTGTTCGTTAAGTTCTGACGCACACACACGCACACGCACACGTACACACATACGCACACACACACACATCGTTTTATAAGTCGAATTAAAAGGAAATGAAAAATTCATTGGGATGGCATATAATTTTTTACTAATTCAACGGAGTTGTCGCCAGGTATACCGCGAGCATTAGGTGATAACAGGAAACTCGATTAAATATCTGCATAATATAGATTTAAAAAAATGAGTGTATTGGATAGGCATAGGATAATATTTACCGGAATCTGATTATTGTATTTTAAAAAATGTAAATTTTTTTTTCAAGTATACAAATTCGTTATTCAAATGAAATGTTTTGACTCTCATTGAATTAGAAAAATTTAGATCCAAACGTAATAATTCACTAAATAGTTACGTTTCAATTTAGACGAATGCACTTAAACAATTTAAACAAAAATTAATCAATGGCTTCAAGCGAATTTTCACTTGTAAAATAATTTTCAATTTCAAAGAAATATTGTTTTTTAACCCAAGCAAATAATTTCTTCTTTCGAAGCAGCTATTTTTTAATAAATAAATTATCTTAAATGCAGCAAACGTTTATCTAACTGTGTATACAATCTTGCCATATTCTTGCCTATTTATGAAATGTTATTTGAAAACTTATGCAAGACAAGCGTCTTTAATTGGCATAAACACGTTGTTTCAAAATTATCCTCCAACAACGGCTATATCCATTAGTATATTCATCTATTTTTTACCTTTTTTTTCTATTTAAATCTCGTATATCGACAGATGCTAAAACCAGAAGCGCAACAACATAACACGATTCTTAACGAGACCCGTCTATCGCGGATTTGGAATTCTTTATCTATAATGGAATCTATAATCGATTCTCAGTCGCGCTTAAACACTGAGGTAAAAACTAGATCCTCGAAATAAAAAGTCAGAAAAATCAATCATAGCTTCATTACGTACGATTCCATAATAAAAGAACTAGGAAGTTCTAGCGATCTCGTGTACGCATATACAACGCGAAAACGCGGGAGCGACCGAAAAACAAAACGAGACAAACAAACGCGCATAACCGAAGAGATCTCGCACGTTTAAAGTATATTAAAGTAAAAAAAAAAGGAATAACGATCCATATATTTGCTTACGCACGTTGGGTAGAAAAGCGGAATGAAGTATCTCGCGCCAATCCCTTTCGACCTTGCTCGACATAGGAAACGAATAATTCGATGGCTCATTGAGAATTTATAGCGTGTGTGCGTTATACACTGTCTCCATCATTATGCACACGCTGCGTATCTGTATATCGCGTATATCTATATACATCTAGATTACCGCGCATACTCGTGACGTACGAGGAAGCTGTTGAAAGTCTCTCCCGAGCGACCTTGCGCACCGATGCTCGAAAGAGCAAGTGTCCGAATGTTACTTTACATTTTTCTCGTTCCCTCCAAGCCTTACGAAAACATAACATTTGAACGTAATATTTATTTTGTTTTTTTTTGGAGGGAGAGGCAGGGGGGGGGGCCACCAACGCCAATGATAATTAAGCCTAAAGAATACGAAAAGAGTGTAATTTATCTGCCGATAAATCTGACGCAACGAGCGCATAATACAAGACAGAGAGAGAGAGAGTGACCTTTAAAGGGCTACCGATTTTATCTCGTTGTAGCCTTTAACGTCACTTATAGTACGGAGATACGCAAGCCATTATTTGCACATCCGTGCGCGAATGCATTATTTTCGATGCTAATTAGCCACGCTAGAAACCGGAATGCGCGCGAGTCTGTGGGGGCAAAAATCATCGACGAGTCTATATAATTGGACAAAAGAAGGTGTGTACGTATATACATCTCCTTGAATCTCGATGATCATTAGCCTGTCGGGTATATAAACGTGACGTATGTAGCCGGTGCTCTCTGCAGATTCTTACCGACAATGCCGACACTTTGAGGAAGGAAGTTCGAGGTCTTTCTCTCTCTCGCACTCTCGGCAGTCACGCATGTGTACGCACGCATATACAGACAGCTTCTCTCGCAACGGTTTTTATAGCGGCGCAGCATCTGAATTCTCAAAGCCGTCGCCGCAGGGCTTATACACGGCGTTTCGAGCTTCTATATACCGCTAAGTGCCATTGTTCTTTTAATAATGCGACGACGGCGAAATTTCGCGCGTATCATTCTCCTTCTGTGTACTGTACATGCATACAGATCCATATTTATATATGTATGTAGATCCAGACGATGGTATCGTCCCGTCTTATGCTGGAGGAAGATTACAGCGATGGAATTCAATTATGAACATATAGATACGTATATACACATGGGTTTTACCGGTAGACGTGATCGAGCCTCCGAATTCCTCGCGTTGGCGCCTCGAAGCTTATAATATATGACCAGATCGGGATAGAGAAATAAGAAATAAAAAGCGCGATATATACGTATTCGTGTGACATCGACGACTAAGCTCCACGACTGGTTAGCTCCCAAGAGAAAATAGCAATTTATAATGTACGGTGGGATATGCTATACCGGAGTAACGTAACCGTAGAGTCACGGGACTGCAGTCACGAGGTGCTCAGGTGTTTGTTTATTATACCGATGGGAAAAGAAAAAAACGAGTAGCTCGATCGAATTTAAAGGACGATTTCGTTTGTACGAAAGGACGAGGGTATCCCCGCGAGTTGTATGATTCGAGTGTCGTGTATACATTGGCCACCTTATAAGAGAAGAATTTTTTAACGAAACTCGAGGGCGAGAGATAAAAAGGATTGTACTCGGTGGAGAAGGGATCATTAGTGCGGTTAAAAAATGTTATCGACAGGTTTTATTGAATTCCCGCGGTGGCTCTCCTTGCCATTAATTTTCGTCGCGCTTGCTCGTGCTGCTACGAGATCAGCATTGAAATGGATTTTCAAAAAGTATGACGACACACCGCTCGCTCGTCAACGTAAGAATACCAGGTCTGAGATTTTTTTCTCTCTCTCTCTCTCTCTCTCTCTCTCTATGTCTTTTCCTCGAGAGTTTTAGCTAAGAACTATTTTTATAACTCGGTTTACGCGCTTAACGGAGAGAAATTTCCATGGCTCTGACTATTAAACCGTAATGACAGTTACGGCAAACTGCATTTGTGAGCAGAAAAAAAACGAAGAAGAAAAAGAAGATAGAGTAGTACGGAATATCAGCTGTAGAGAGATTGAAACGTTTCTCAAAGGACGCCAGCATACTGCATCATCTCTCAACATAACCAACACAACAAAAGTGACCGAAGCATACGTGTCGTCCATAAATAAGCCCAGATTGCATCAACGCGCACAGCAAAATTTTCTAATGTATTCCTGCCCTATCGGAAACTCCATCTACTGGTACAGCAAACATAATCGTTAGCGATGATTAACGACGTATCGATATATTGACAATTCGAATACTTGTATACTTCAAATCCCTATCTTTGCACAAGAGGAAAAAAACAACTAAACCCAGCTGTTCGACAGAGCTTTAGGTGATGGACGCAAGGTCGGGGACAGCCGAACTTGATCCGATATTGTTAGATCGACCTCACGAGGGACGTGCATTAGATCTTTATGCTCGATCGCACTTTTTTCTGGCTACGAAGAAAAAGCGGTTAGTTCCGTTACCGGTCATTTTAGGTGTCGTAGTTTTTCCTCGTCGCGACTGAAAAATTCAAACGGTTCTATAAAACTGTGAATGAAATAGACGCGTTTCATAATTGATATTACTCACGTCTTGTCGTGAGAAAATCTGATCGAAAAGATCGGTAACGAACGGTCCAATTAAATAACGATACTTCCTGAGTAGATTAAAAAAAAATCGTATACAATGGAAATATTCGTAATAAAATCGTTATCTTATGCACCGCTCTCTCTCTCTCTCTCTCTCTCTGTCTTTCCTTAGATATTCTAACGAGGGAGAATGTTGGAAGCATCGAAGTATCGGAGAATCCTTTAAAAAGGATGCTGCACGACAAGCAGGTAAAGCGAAAAGGAAGAAGCGAGCGTATATCGGAGCAGCTGAGAGAAGCGAGTGGTATAGCAGCGGAGGCAGTGGGAGAGCCGAAGGTATAAAAGCTATCTGTAGCCGGCGCTGGAGCCAGTCGAGGTGCAGCGTTGAGCTGACTCTCTCTCTCTAGTCGCGAATGTCGCTTACTATACCGAGAGTATTATCATTGAATTTTTCTACTTCGAAGAAAAAGTATCGGTCATAAGCATCGTCTTGCCATAAATTGTGTTCATTAGTTCGTTCACTACAAAATTAAGAAAGAAGAAAAAAGAGAAGAAGACTTATGTATCGAGTGATCGGTTTCGGCTCTATGCGAAGAGATCGAAGACAATAGGAAAGCAACCGGTAGGACAAAGAAGAGACGGGATTGACTATTTTTCGATTTCTTTTGGGAGTTAAGAATTCGCACGAGAGAAGAAGAAGAAGAAACGACTGGATATTGTATAACTTGAGTGGTGCAATCGACCGGCTCGCAGACATGTCGGATACGAAAATTAACGTCGAAGAAACGATGTATGGAAGACACGAGGATGCCGGTTCGGACGTAAGTTACTTGTGTAAATGTGCTTATCCTTGTGGAGATATTTGATTATTTTTATTTTTCTCTTGCAAGGAATGTAAACGATAATTCCTTCACTTTGAGGTAGAGCCGATCGCTCGCAGCGACGAAAACGAAAATAAAAGCGTAATAAAACCTCATTAAATTACATCGTATTCGTAAATCTCTTCCGCGCGATTACACTATATAAATCTTCTCAAATAACAAGAATAAAAAACGAGTTCTGTATTGGAACGCGTCGAAAAGCCAGTTGATACATTGTATCTGATCGATAATACCTCTCTCTGCTCATAAATCCATCAGAGTCTTAAATACAATGAGTACTTACAGGTACGCGTATATACGCACGTACACGTAGAGACAAAGTAAAAAAAACAAATCGGGTCGTCGAGGGTTGCGCGAACGAGTATTGGCCTCGGTTTGTCACTTGCGCTTACCTTATATGTAATGCGAAAAAATTCTTCTATCCGATACAAAGCCATTACCGATTTTTTCGGAGATCGATCGGCGAGATCGGTATGGATTGGAGATCGCAAAGCACGATTACGCGAACTGCGAAGTACAAAAGCGCGAACGCGTGCACGTACAGATCCTGTACTTTATTGCAAAAGGTGGAAAAGAGCGCGTTACCGATCACTCATCGTCGATCTTTAGAGTCGATCTTTCGTACTCGTAATATGCTAAAGGTGTCAGAAGTGTTAGATCTGCGGATATAACGTAATAATAGACAAGTGTCAATCTATTCCGATATTACAGCAGCGTTTCAATACCGATCTCAACATAACACCATCCGACATTCTTCAAAACCCAGATGATGACAAAAGTTTTGAACTGCGGTCGATCTGACTCTCCGTTTCCTATTTTCTAATCTGTTACGAAGTCGGAAGGACGTCTGTCCGTCGACTTTCACCCCAACCATATAGGAAAATCGGATGCAACCGGTATCCTTTGGATATAATTATATTTGAAACGGAACGCGTAACTGAGTTTATATACAAACCGTTTTGCCTCTGAATCTCAAGAATTTCCGTAGCAAAGCTGTATTTATCACTTGGTCTTGTCGTAATTCTCTTCGTATGAATATTGCAGAGGGTTGAGACGAAGACTTCGTCGCGCTTGTGCCTCCTTTATCCGCGTTCTTATCTCTCGTTTCTCTCTTTCTCCATCTACGCGATTCTCCGACTTATGAATATGCGATGAGGTTCAATGATCCGAGTCCTGATGCTGCACAAAGGGCTGTTGCCAGGCCCATTATAACCATTGACCCCAAGTTTGAATATTCAAATTTCAGACCCGAAATTCGTGGCTCTACTACGATTTGCCGTACTTTGCCTACGTACTTATAAATTATACGAGCACATTAACGCACACGCCGTGTATGATACTTGAATTATTCAATCAAGTATGCAAAAAATCACAGAAGGAGACTATACACGCACGTAACTGTGCACTCTTTTCGTCTCTCATTCTCGAAAGGCAAATCGCACTTTATGGGCATTTTTTCTCCGCATCGTAAAACGAAGTATGCTCGTAATAAAGGAAAAAAAAAGATAAAATACACGGTCACGTGTACGCGTATACGACTTTATCTCTCTCTCTCTCTCTCTCTCTCTCTCTCTCTCTGTCTCTCAGTCAAGTACCCGTATACAGAGCTATAAGAATGGACTCGAAGTGCGCTTTTGTGTTTACGATGCACTTAATGATTCTCGTGCGCAGGTACTTGCGAAACTTTACATGTCTCTACCTCTCAATCGTAACGATTTGATGATCAGAGTCAATCAAGTCTTCATTATAGTACTATGCCGACGAATGACGCAGGTCAGCGTCCTAAAACATCATTTTCAGTTTCTTCCAACGCGCGAATTCCGTAAACAGTCGATAAAAAAACAAACTGTTTACACGTTTAGCTCGTCTATGTATATTATATATAGTGTATATACACTCTACGAATCGTAGAGAAAATAAAAAAAAAAATTATATTACTCGTCCTGGCGAAATGCAAATTTCACCAACTCAGAACGACCTAGAGGTCTTTTTTTTCTTTTTTTTTCTGGAATTTCAGAATTTTTATAGCTCAATGACGCAAAAATTCCTTCCGGACAACGACCATTCGAAGTATGCACTCGAATTATTATTCACACCCAGTCGGATAAACAAAAACGTCTCTCGAGAGTATCCAATCGCTCGTTTTCCGAGGACGCGTCGTTTATCATAGGCGAACGATTCCGTGAGGCACAAAGAACTTTAGAAACTTCAAAATCGTAGGAACGTAATTATTAACTAGCGAGGTCGCGGTAATTGAGCAACGCGAAACCGGAATACCGGCAGCATCTTTCTTCGACCTTCCTCTTTAGACTTTCCCGTAATACATACAATATGTATATATAGAGGATGATGCAAGCAAGCGCGTTCGTATAATCCATATAGATTACGCGAATTGCGCTTAAATTCCTTCCGTGATCTCTTTCTCAAGTTCAGCGTTGCGTAACCGGCCGAAACGTGAGGTTTAACATGTTGGTGTCTTCTCTTATGTTTCAGAACAATCACGTCGCCGAATTGCCGACGAGCCTGTCGAACTGGCATATACCCAGACCAACTTTGGTAGCCAGAAGCGAGAAGAACGAGAGCGAGAATGGCACGTGGAAACATAATTCGGATTCTCCGCCGTCCAGAGGGTCCACGTCTTCCAAGGGATCGACCGCCAGTACACATGTAAATCTCACTTTATGCACAATTACGCGTATGCGCGCGTACACAAGTCGATTAAAAATTTTGCGAAATAGACATAAGCAATATGTGTGTACGTGAAAACGCAACGCGATTGACAATTCAATCGCGTTAACGGTATAGCAGTTATTTATTTTTTTTTTTTTCGAGCGACAGCACATCAATGCAACTGTAGCGAGGTCTCGGACTCGTATAAAATTTCCATAAATCTTCGTGAGGAAAAGTCCTGCATAAAACATGCAAAATCACCCACATGACTGTAATCGATCCTCTTTTTTTCTTCCTTTTAATAACAGAGCGCCGCATCTGGTACTTTATTGCTGACAGCGGCAAATCTGGCGAATCTCGCTGCTATTCATCCGCCGCGAATCGGTGCTATGGATCCGAAACAGATGGATACGGTTTCGGTTGCCAGTAGCACCCATTTCACCGTTGTCAATGGCCTAGGCAGACCGAATAATACTTGTCAAAAGTCCTGGTGCGCTCGGAACCAGCTCACCGTACTCGTCTGCACCATGAGCTTCTTGTTCATGATTGGGCTTCTTGCTGGTGTTCTCTACATCGAGAGTAAGTGTGGCTGATTTGTTTTTCCATATTTAAAATTCATGCTTACTCATGAGTTACTCGCTTGTTGGTTTGCAGTGAGAGCCAGAGGACGATACAACTAATAGCACATTTGCGACGACGAATTTTGGAGACAACGACGGGAACCGCTGATGATGTTGACTGCCTCTGTGGTTCCCAAGAATCTCGATAGCTATTTCTTACATACTTCTGCCAATTATTGCTCTTAGTCGTTAAGCTGTATTGCGCCGGCCACAAGCCGCGTGGTACGTGACTCTCTTAGTCCAGTAATTACGTTTGTGTAATAATCTATGCGCTTTTCCTGCGCTTCTAGGCTTTGTAATTTGTATACAGTATATGTAATTTAGTCTTGTCGAGCCTCGTGGATTATCGAGCTCGTCATCGGGATTGTTGCGAGTATTTGCAATGTGACACTGTCTTGAGATACATTCATACTTCTCGACGGTATTAACTTATCTATATCGTTCTCTGTAAGCAAAAGCAAACGATGCAAGGCACATGGACCTACGCTACGGTGAGGTACCATGGGGGCATTGGGATTATTTTTTTTTATACCATTTTAGTATCAATTAGCGCGTAATTTTTTAAATTATGACTTGTCGGTTATTTAAATGCTACTAACAGTATCAAAAAAAAACTTCACTGTGAGTTCGGAATTCCATGTGGCATTGAGCGAAATTTCGAGCATGGAATTTTTGACGAGCGTTGGGAGGACGAGCGTCGTTAAAAAAAACTATGTATCTGTGATATTACATGTGTATTAATTACTCACTTAAGCCAACAAGAAACTTTCACGTCATTTAATTTTGATAGTTTTTATTATCCTGTCCCTTAAAATTACCGATACTTCTTAAAATTGAAGAAGAAATCGGATAACATGTAATAATAAATGCTTATAATTATGAAAGGATAATGTTAATAATTTATGAAATTGTAATAAATTGTACTTGCTTACCTCAACTTCTTGAAGAGTCTGCGTCCATCTGTAATTTGGTAAGTCTGCACCGTTTCCACTGTTAGGTTTCAATTTACCTTTCTCTTCCTCATCCTCTTCTTCGTCCATTTTGACATCAACTATGTTGGCTTCTTCGCTCTTATTGCTAGTTCCAGCATTCGCTGTATTTTCTTTAGAACTTTTCTATTGGTGCAAAAGAGAACATAATGCTTATCACATTATTCCTTGAAGTAAAGAATTTTTAATGGGCAATGTTAAATAACTTACTTTAGAATCTATCTCTTGTTGTAGTTTTGAAGCCTGTTCGTCCGTAAGTTCTACGATCTTCTCTTCCTCGTTAATCTCAACCGAGCTCTGTTCTTCTTTCTTTTTCTTCTCCAATTTTTCTTTCCTCCTCTTCTCCTGCTCGGCGCGTTCAGCCTTCTCTGACTTTACCTTGTCGACGGCTGTAGCTTGGTACTTCTTAAATATACTGTTTACAAGCTATCGCAAAAGGAAACAACATCCACTGTGAGTATGAATCCGCAAAAAAAGTGTCCCTCCAATACCCCTTCAAGACTCTACTCACCTTTTCAGCTGCACCCTCACCTCCACCGGTATAGAAGTCTGTTTTTCTAGCTAAAAAACTGAAGATCGTTTCCAGAAGCTGAAAAAATAACGTAAGTTCCAGAAAAATTTGGCCAACTAACCTAGAAAATTATAAACCGGCAGTAATAAATAAAATTCACTCACGTCCTGGACACCACCTTCGTGTTGTTGGGCCATTGACAACAGCAGGCCATCGAATTTTTCCTCGTCCTTCGTCATTTTTACTTTAAACGATCCAAGTCTCGCTAAAAATCGTTAAATGACTAACGTCGAATTTCGTTGTCACTTTAAAATCGCTATACCGCGTGTATGTTTGTTTCCTTTCTGGTTACCATCGCGCGCGAGCTGACCACCAGGTGCGGCGAAAAAGAAAAATCGTTATGCCGCCTTTTAATGTGACCTATACTTTATACACACCCCGCGGTCTAGAAAAAAATATTTTATCCGGCATAGAAAATATTGGTTAGTCTAAAAAAAATTTTAAATGTATTTTGCAAATTAATTGCGAATGACAAGTATAGAAAATTTGGAAAATACTTCGGATATTTAGTTCTGCGCAAGCGCTGTGACACTGTGTTACGTATACATGTAGTAGTGTAATTCTGTGTCAGTGTGTGTGTATATATATATATATATATATATATATATATACTATAGTAAAATGAATTTACCGCATGGCATCATGGCATGTGTGCCGTAAGTGTAGCGCCGTCTGCAGTTGTGTTGTAGAATTGATCTAAAATCCAAAAGTAATCGTATATAGGTTAGTAATTGCTGATTAAGATTATGTTCTTAGCTTTCGTGTTGTAACGTCGGTTTTGCATCAATAAATTTTGGTGAGTATGAGAAATTTATTGGCGATTGAGTATTTTACGTAACAAATATGAAACTCCGAGATTTTCTCTCATGAAGCCGGTAAGAATATATCGATTCATCAGTTAGGTTCTATTTTATTTTATTTTTTTTTGACTGATAAAAGAATAAATTCGTTTTTTACATTCTTTTGCTGATAATAACATAATTATATTGATTAATTTTGAAGAAAGATACATAAATCGACCCACATTCAAGTGATAAAATCTCGACATCGGTGATTTTTAATTATTCTCTTTCACGTGCTTCCGTGTACCCGTGCGATTTTGGAACTCTGTAGTATACTCGTGTTTGGTTGTGTGTAACTGTCTGTGTTGTTGTTACGAATGAGAAAATAATTTTCTTAATTAAACAATATTGTCGGTCGTTATTAATCATTGACATCTTTTCAATTGTTCGTACAAAAGTATTACGATGGATACCTTGGGAAGTGGCTTGTCAGGATTGACAGGAACGCAGAAGGATGAATTGATGGAGAAAGTGAAGCAGGAAATTGCGTTAGCTAATTTCCAGGAGCTACTTACGGTGAATATAATTTTATTCTTTTATCTTTTGTTGAGAAAAGTTTTGTTGAGATATCTTGTTGATCAAATAATGGTTTTGTTATGCTTACAGAAAATTACAGAAAAATGTTTTAAACAGTGCATTTCTAAGCCTGGAACCAGTCTCGACAATTCAGAACAGGTAAGTGAATCAAATAATTAGAATTCAATATATCTTTTATAAAAAATACAAATGTTCTTATTTTTTGTTATAGAAATGTGTAGCAATGTGTATGGACAGATACATAGATTCATATAACGCAGTATCAAAAGCTTATGGTAGTCGGATACAACAAGAACGTCATTGAATTTAAAGAGCTAGGCATTGTTTTTAGTGATATGTTATATAATGTTGCATTTTATACATACATGATTTGTTAAGAAAATAATTTCTTCAAATTTATTATGAACTGAATTCAATTTTAAACAGAACAAAGTGAATTGTGACAGTTTTGATTGACTACTTGATTTATCATTAAGTTCATAAAAGTTATATACAGAATTTATGTGTATAAGAAAAGTTTGTGTATAAAATGGTCTTGTAAATAAACTGTTTCTATTCAATTGTTTCTCTCTTATTGATTATACCAGTAACTTACTAGTAATATTATAAAATAAACAAAAATGGTGGTTTTCTTGCATTAAAAAAAAGTGATTTAATAATTTGAAAACAAAAATAATCACATATTTATCATATAACTATTTAAAAAAAGTACTTTATTTAACAATTTTCAAAAAAATACGTATTTAATTATAGCAATTAATTAAACTATTTTCCTTAATCCATAGTATATACATACAGAGTAAATCTTATAGGAAAATCTTAACATAATGTTTAGTTCAGTACCACTTTTGTTCATTGATTCTAGTGACTGAGTCAAGATATCGTAAAATATAGCAGTGAATACATTAATTTGTAAATAGTACTTCAAATGTTAGCATTTTTTTTGACTTTCTTTTACATTTCATAAAAATATAAATGCTAATATACTGTAAATAAAATAGCCTACGTATTATATAGACAGAAATTTAAAATCACCTTGATTAAAGTATTGATTCTATTTCATTATAAATAGCTAAAAAAAATTAATTTTGATTTTCTGTAAGTGCTTGTAAAACTTGCTTTTGTCAGAAGAAAAGATCTTAATCATTATTACTTTATTATAAAAATAAAATCAGCAAGAAGAAAGTTGATAAAAACATAATATGCTTATAATTAATTGATCATTGAGAAAACAAACATGATATGATTTAAACTGTTGCTCAATTACATCATAAATATATAAAAATACTTTATATACTTTTACTTCAATGAGTGTACGTGTACGTGTACATAGGCACGCATTCATAGCTAATGTTTCATTTATAAACTTATGTTCTAGTAGTGCTAGTTTGTTGCATTGGCAAACCATTTTTGTAGGTACTAGCTAGGAAACATTAACAAGGCTTGATTTGTGTTTTGTAATTTCTCTCCCAGTGTTGACTATATAAATAAAGAACCTTTCGGTTTGTGAAGCATTTATTCCGAATGAATTGCTGCTGAGATGGACAAATTTTCAGAGTTTTTTTCTGGAACATCGACCTAGAAAAAATTTAGAACGTAAGTTTCCTATAGTGTTATATAATTAATTTATTATTACTATTATTATTGATCTACAAGCATTATAACTTACCCCTGATATACTGCTTGGTATTTCTTCATCTATTTCTTCACTTTCATTTTCACTTTGTAAATTTTGCAAAGATTGAGGTTCATTTATTTGAATCTTCGAGTGATCTTCAGATTTATCTATAACTTTTGAAGAACTTTGTTTATTAGCACTACTTGGTGCAGATGATGGATAGTCATCGTCATACTGTGAAACCCCTTGAGCTTTAAGAAATTTTAAGCAAATTAAAAATATAGCACATTGTAAAATAATAGTTGTAATTTTTATTTTTACAACTTACCTATATCCATTAATTCCTTTAAGTCATTTATATTAGCTTTTTTACCATTTAATGGTGGTAAGTCAGTAAGTATTGAGTTATTTGTTGATGATAAAGGTGGAAGTTCTCCAAGCAACATTTTATCATTTTGAGATTTTGTCATTTTTTCGTGTTTCCCGTCAACAATCATTTGATCAAAAAATACTGTTTTTCCAACGCTATTAACTGAGTCAGTTTGTTTTATATTTTTTACATTTTTTACCGTTTGAAATTCTGATGAGGATTTTTTACTTTTAGTCATATCTGGATTTTTTTGTATCTCTTGTTGGAAATTCGTTAATTTAGTATGATTAACATTTATGTCTGTTTCATTTAATACTTTGTTACTTTTATCAGTGGCAGTTTGTACGCTAATACTTTTTTCATTTATATTTTGTAAACTTTTGTTATTTGAATCATTAGAATAAATATCAGATGTATCTGGACTGTTTGTTTTCTTGTTGTTAATTGAATGCTGATTCTGCTTCTTATCAGTTATAGTCACATTAATGGGAACTTGCATATTTGAATTAGATAAACTGTCTAATTTGTCAGATGTATCGTTAGAAATTGATCCTTGATCATCTTTGTGCATCATTTTAGGAAAACTGACATCAAAAGTAGCATTACCTGCATTATCCGTTGCTCCGCTTGTATTTATTAGTTTAACATTGCTAGAATCATGCTGTTAAAATTTTACATTATATTATTTAAATACAAACACATTTCATTTATATTACATACATATTTGGATAAAAAAATATACCTTTTGTTTACTGTTTAAGGCACCGTTAATAGTATTCTTCAAAATCTCGCCAAGCAATGGCTCGCTAGAATTAATTCCCAATTCCTCAGAAAGTTTTTTTCTACCTCCATAATTGTACTCTTTACCAAAATAAGTTTCAGGATCAAATACTGAAATTGTGTAGTCAAGACCAAAATATTCTAGGAACTCTCTTACTAAACAAAATAATAGTTTTCCTTCGGAACTGGCCAGGTACTGTTTGATTGATTTATTTAAAAATGGTTCTGGATTCTACAATTATTTACGCATAAAAACTTATTTTATAAATCATGATATTTTTTTTATTCTGCAGCTAAAGAAAGTCTTAAACTCACCAATACAGACTCCTGTTCTTCTAAAGTTAAAAATACACTGGCCCTCAATTCCGCCTGTAAATTAAATATAAATACCAACAAGCTCGTTAAAGAAAAACGACATTCTTGCAAAACGTTTAAGCAACTGTAATTTGTCGATAGACCGTAAATTTTTAACCTATAAGTTTAAAAGCAATAAAAACAGCACAAAACACTTACCCGCACTTTTGCAAGAACGCCATTGTTCTCGAGCGTTTGTACAACCAGATCCCTCAATTCTGTGTCCTCCTCCATTGATATATTTCCGTTAATCATTTTCTTCGAAAAATTATAATGCACATGAACACTTAACAGACATAAATATTTACAGTTGTCTCCATCGTTGCACTAACCGTACATAAAATATATATCTGTTCTGGAGCACTTATGCGTTTTGTGTTGCTACTTTGATCAATAAGGCGTGTTTACAATACATGGACAATTTCATGCTGAGCTTTGCTGCTATTGGTGGACTTATCGTGTCGATTTTTATTCAATAAAAAAAAATAGATTATTTATTTCAAAATACCCCCGAAATAAGTTGAATTTAAAAAAATAAATAATAAATAATGTTTGCGATTAACAAGAATGAGTTAGGATATGAGGTATGCGTTTAAGAAAAAAAAAACCAGAAGAATATTGTTTTTCAAATGTGACTATTTTAATAATACTTTTTTTTTTAATTTGACTAATACACATTAGTAGAATTTACTTTTCAGGAAATTTCCAAGTAACTATTATTATTTTGTACAAATTGGTATAAAATTGATTTAAACATTTTCGAACGTAAATATTACGTTAAATGCTGGTCAAAATTAAAATCTGAATAGCACCAAAATTCATTTGCTAAGTTATTCTTGTGGTGAGGTTCGAAAATACATTTTTTCAAATTCAACAATCTCTTTGCCAAATCGCTCATTATAGCTCCTGAAATAAAAAAATACTTGAATTTATCTACCTTATGAATAATTTAGTTTAGAGCTTGAACTATCACTAACCTGTACATAGAACAACATGTTTTTTTGCTAGTAATTTTACAGTAATAGCTGTTTTTGTTAAACATTCTTCAGAAATAAATGGTGGATCGACTATAATAAGATCAAATTGTTTGTGCAATTCTTTAGGTACATTATATGGATTATTGTAGTCGTAGAAAATGAAATCAGGACCAAAAGCTGCAAATCGCTGGTCAAATTCGAATATTTTCACTGCAAAAAGAAATTCAATAATTAATAATATTTAACTTTGATGTTTATACTGTAGGATAAGTAATATTATCCTGTATAAACTAGTGATAATAGATAATGAAATTAAAGAATTTCTAGAAGAATTAAAGAAGTTACCTTTTCTATTTCCAGCAATATTGACTAAATTTTTGTACAACGTTGGACATGAAATTAAAGCTATTTTGGCATTATCCGTAGTAGAATTTACAGCCCCTTTCGTAAGGGCTGATATCGTTTTTTCATCGTACCAAAATTGACTCAGTTGCTATGAAAAATAAATATAATATTTTTATATATACATATGTGCAATAATAAATAACAGTTAATAGAAAAAAAGGTTATGTCTAGGTTTAAAATTATATATTTTAATTTTAGCACATACCCAGTCTTCATCGAAAGTGGCATCTTTGTTTTCTTTATGTTCTAAAGCTGATTGAAACTGTTTTTCACGCTCTTCTCTTTCCTGATAGAACTCATTAAGTGCAGCTAGCGTATCAGGGTTTAATCGTGGCACGTCATCCTCGGAGTCGCTCATGATCCTAACCAATAAATAATAGAACTAATTTCCCAATATCTGCAACTACTAAAGCCTCGATAAAGAAATTGTAACTCTCCGACACTCTAATTATCGATTGTATGTATTACCCATAGGTGAAGTGTGCTAAAAACTTCGACTTCTCACATGCGAACTTCAATTTTCGCACGCACGTGGTTTTTTACGGTCAGTTGTACCAACAATATCGAAAGTATTAAAAAGCACTATAGAATCGACAAAAGTCCCGATACAGCACTTAGACCGCCACTTTGAGGTCCAACTTCAAAACGGTAAACCTGCGCGGTCACGTGGTCGTAGTCTAGTTCCATTTCGGGGCTTCCGTGGAGAGCCGAGAAGTTCGCAGCAAATCGGAATCTCTTTACCAGCGGCAGAATGGCGGACGCGTAAGTGATCTCCGAAATTTCTTGTAAAATCCGTTTGCATCGTTGTTTTTACAACAAAATTCAACAATTTTGCAGTTGCAAATTATAATCGAGAAGGCCACTGACATTTCTAAACAAATAGTTTTGTCAATTGTCGGATAAATATAGAAAATATTGTTATTAATGTTAGATGGACTTAACCTCCTTTACTGTATCAATGAAACTTGTATGTTCGAAAACGTGTTGTGCTGAACTTTATTAAAAGTCTGCGGTATTGTTTTACTGTGTGCGTCGCGTTTTTGTTATAGAATAATTCAAATTGACGATCAAAAATGTGGAATTATCGTTTTCCAAGTGAAGTTTCTATCTTCGGAGTAGATTATGATTATTTATTGTTATCAGAGTTAATTAACAGAACACTATTGAGATTAATTTTTAAGTTTCGATGCAAACGGATAATCGTTAAAAAATTAAATCGAATGAAATTTTACAATTCGTGCATTTGATTTTCTTTAGTAAAAAGAAGGAAACTAAGCCTAAGGCAGAGGCCAAAAAGTTGCCTGCAGTACCAGAGTCGGTACTTAAGAGGAGAAAGCGCCGTGAGACCGCCAAGGCAGCCCGTCTGCAAACTTCCATCAAAGTATGAATATTTATCTTTATTATGTTCATTTCATAGTAGCAGATTCTATAAAATTTACTTATTTGATTTCAGAGGCGTGCAGACCACTACAAGAAGAAGAAGGAAATCTTCAAGCGTGCTGAACAGTACGTTAAAGAGTACAGGATAAAGGAGAGGGATGAGATCAGGTTGATCAGGCAAGCTAAGAAGCATGGAAACTATTACATTCCTGGAGAGGCTAAGCTTGCTTTTGTCATCCGTATTCGGGGGTAAGAATTTGATCTTGTATTATATATTCATCATTGTACTCATTTATTGTTTGAGAAGTAATCTTTATGATAATTATTTATATTTATCTTTTTTAATTTAGTGTGAACCAAGTAGCACCCAAGGTACGCAAGGTCCTTCAGTTATTCCGTCTGAAGCAAATCAACAATGGTGTTTTCATCAAGTTGAACAAGGCTACTATTAACATGCTCCGTATCATTGAGCCATACATCACCTGGGGATACCCCAACCTTAAATCTGTTAGGGAACTGATCTACAAACGTGGTTTTGCCAAGATCAACAGGCAGCGAATTCCCATCACTAGCAATGCCATCATTGAGAAGGCTCTAGGTAATGATAAAGTTCTAGTTTTGATAGTTTTTTACTTGTTGACGAAACCATGGGTATATAAGAATTTTACTTTATTATATACCCTTCCATGTCGTCAAATATAAAATGAATGTTCAATTATAGATTGCCATCATAAATTGGTTTTTTAACTTTTGTGAATTTTCAAACAAAACAAAATTAATTTAATTTTTTTGTGGGTCATGAGTATGTATTATGTATAAAAATATAAATTTATTAATTATAATTTTTTCCCTGCAGGTCGTAAGAACGTTATCTGTACTGAAGATTTGATTCACGAAATCTTCACAGTTGGCCAGAAATTCAAGCACGCCAGTAACTTCCTGTGGCCATTCAAGGTAAAAATAGATATAAATATGAAAAAATTTTATTACAATTAACGACATAGGCATAGTGGTAAAGGTATCAATATTTTTATCACTTCTCACTATGTCGAATAGTAATATGGGATAGACCATTATTTTGCTATTAACTTTTTAATAATGAAGGAGTACATCCCGCACACTTGTTTACTTAAACTCAAATTTTCGCAATAGTGCTTATTTAATAATATTAGAAAACGAAAAACAGTATTAAATAACAATTTATTGAATTTAACACAGTTAATAAATAACAATTTTTTTACAGCTGAACACACCAACTGGTGGATGGCGCAAGAAGACAAATCACTATGTTGAAGGAGGAGATTTCGGAAACCGAGAGGACAAGATCAATGAACTCTTGAGGCGTATGATCTAAGTTTTAAAATGTGCTTTCATATTAATAAAAGTACACTTATAAAAAAATGACTTTTTATTTGTTTATTCATTTTGTATACAATTCCTTATAATATATTACGTACTTTTTATATTAAAATAATTGTATATATCAATTTACAAAATAAATGTACGTAAAACATATTTACGACAAAAATTACAATTTTATGAGAATTTATAAAATAATTAGTCAAATTAATCGCAATGAAACATAATAGTACTGTACATAATACTGTGCTGAACATGTTATGCTTATGCTTCGATCGTTGCAATCTTGCGATCGGATCATCGTACTTCGTTATTCGTACCGTCGTGCGTATGTGTGTGAATGTATAATATATACACACGCACATGTGTTGTAGCGGCACGCGCACGTTCCAAAACAAACCGCGCAGTATAAGACATACGAGTTCATTCCGCGTGTGTTTCTTGAACTAACCTATACTCATTAGTTGATTCGGAGTGTAGAGCAGTTAGTAATTTCTCTCGAACATAATATATGTTATACACATTAAACATAACCTATCATGTGTAATAAAGTGAGAAAACATGCATTAGAATTTAGCTGATTATTTTTTAATTAATTAAAATATATTTTAAAACATTCGCTTACATCATAAAGAAATAAATCAGCTATTAAACTATCCTGTTCTTATTTAGTGTTATGACAGTCACATGCTCAATATTGTTGAATAACTTATTGCAGCATGTACAACAATTCAATATGAAAAAAGGATATTTTTATAAATAAAGATTAAATCGATGAGTTGCATTACACTAAAGGTGTTGCAAAATGAATGTAACTAATATCAGATATGTAATTCGAATTTTTACTTGACACAATTATGGATAACAATCAGGTTTTAGCTGATTCTTTGAAGGATTCAACAAAAAATGACGAAACAAGGCAAACACAAGTCTTTGTTTTACCTCCAGAACTCCTTAAAGGATTACTTCTTCAAAATAAAATACCGAAGGGTAAGATTTGTTGTAAAATACTTAATTTATAGCTTCTATAAACTATCAGCATTCAAACATTTTTAACCAATGTTACAGTTAATAATTCAAAACAGATTGATACAGTAGCTATTGTAAATAAGTCCGAGGATGTTGAGAAACAAGAGAATAACTCAAAACATCTACCAAACACCTCGGTTGCAACTAATGATAAAACCGATAAAAGAACGAGAAAGAGTGATGTAACAGATAATGTAACGAAGCCTAAGAAGGAAACAATTCATGTAAACAAAAAGGCAAATGAGGACTCAACTAATGAAACTAAAGAATCTTCAACAGTCCCAGATGTGCAACAGAAAACAAGTATTGTTAAAACAAAAACAATTAAAGATAGTACTCAAGGTGTGAATAAAACACATGGGAGAAGAAGTAGAATTACTAAAGTATCAATTCGAAATGAAGCTCTTCAAATTGCAGATAGAGAAAGAAATGTAATTAAGAATTATAATGAAAAGAATGACATTGTAAAAGATAATACAGAAATTACTCTTAAGGTCGTAAATGAATCATTACCAGACAAATTAGTCTCCTCAGACTCTAATAATCTCAGCGAAACAGAGAAAAATATCGTAGAAAGTAATAATGTTCTTTTGCATAATGTAGAAGATGAAATAAAAGGAAAAAATAATAAATCATGTGGGCAGAGTGAGCAACCTAACTTAGACATTGCAGATAAACCTTTAATCAGAAGTTCTAGAAGAAACTCTAAAGTTTCAAAGCAAAATGATACTACTCATGTTTCTCACCAGAAACCAAATGATGTTCCTGAACAAGAAATTACAAATTCAAATAAAAATAAATTACTTCAGGAAAATCATGAAATTCCTGTTCCTAATGAGTCCAATGTGATAACAAATACAACAGAGCAATCGAATCCAGAAATTTTGAATGTGGCTTCTAATGTTGAAGAATTAAATCAAACTAAATTTTCCAGAAGAAAAAGAATTACTAAAATAGCTGTACCTAGTGAGGTAAATATCAATAGTAATAAACCAAAAACTGTGAGTAAGAGTAAAGATGAATTAAAGGATAATTTGTCAATTATAAATCCTACCAATGAAGAAAATGCTTCCGACTTGAAATTGGAAAAACAACAAATGAATTCTGATGCGACAGAAAAATCTAATAATGAAATTTCAAATAAATCTACAGATTTAATAAATAAAAATCGGCGTAGGTATTCTAGGAGAAATAGAAACTCACAAGAATCAAGTGAAGCTGTACAAATTTCTGCAAATACACATGAAATAGAAAGTTACAAAAAAAATGACTCTATTAATAATTCACAAGAAGAAAACAGTGTAGAGCCTCATTCGGCAGCAACAAATAATTTTTCTTACTTGGATGAAACAAGCAAAGTTTTAAGTGCTGTACGAAATAGTAAAGCTACTTTAACAAAGGCCATAATCGAGAATAAGCAGATCAATATTGATTCAACAGAAAGCAAAAATCATAGTTTAGAAAATAAAGATGATGATTCAAAATCAATGGATGTAAATCATACTAGATATTCAAGAAGATCGAGAATTTTAAAAACATCAGACACAAAAAATATAGTGAATACTGTAAACTCAAAAATTGATACTGAAAGTAGAAAGAAAGATGATAATTTTCCATTTCATCCTTCTGAATCACTAGGAACAAACTGTTCTAAAGCTATTATTGAAAAATACAAAACGAGAAGTACAGAAAAAACAGCAGATATTAATTCTGCTGAGAAAGTAGATTCAGAAAAAGCAAACGTTTCTCAATCAGATGCACGAATTGAAAGTTTTAATAAAAGCAGTTTAGACGAGTCATCCAAATTATTAAATGAAAACCCAACCAGGCATTCCAGAAGACGAAGAATTTCTAAGCTACCAAATTTAATTAAGATAGGTAATAAAGATTTAAATAATAAATCAAATGCTACAAATGAAACCAGTGAAGAAATAAACGATAAAGCACTTGACAATGGTACAGGCTCATGCTCGAAAGAATTTTCAAAATCATCTTCAGAACAAGTAGATTGCTTAAATTCTAATGAATCACAATTAATGAACGATAATACAAGTAATATTGAAGAAGTTGCAATGCTTAGAACTGATATAATAACTGAAAGCCAATCAGAAAAATGTAACAAAACATTTGAAAAAAGTGTATTAAATCAAAATAAGAGCGAAAGTAGTTTAGAAATTCGCAATGAATCTGTACACCTAACAGATGCAAATCCAATAAAATATCCTAGAAGAACAAGAATTACAAGAATTAAAAAACAAAATTCTTCAAATGTAATTGAGAATGAAACCCAAATTACGATTAATGATCTACCAATTGAAAATTGTGATAATACGAAAAAACAACCTACTCAAACATTGAATTGTACTGATGTAAAAGAATCTGATACACATATTGTCAGTGAAAGTAATGAAAAAAGTAACATGAAACAAGGATCAGAACTAAAAAAAGAATCAACCAATTCCAATAAATCTTCTAGCAATGAAAATCTGTCGTTTTCACCATCTACAACTAAACAGGAAAACTACAAAGCAAATAAAGAAATTGAAATTGTTGAAGAAATTGAGTATATAATAGAAGAAGTATTAGAGGAGAAAAATATGCAGTCTTCTAATGATATTATAGTGTATGATAATATGGATTCCGATAGTTCTGAAATTCCAAATTCACCTAATAAACATAAAAATAATCAATTAGAATCAAATAATTCATTAACTATCAGCAAGGATACTATTTTGAATAAAAAAGAACCATCTATCAAAAATAGACGAGAAAAAAGTTTAAGTGATTCCATTGATTCAGCATTGAAAGATAGTAAGTCAATTGAATTAAATAAGAAAAAGAATGAACAACCGAAGGAAAACGAATTTAAAGAATCTGTAAATGAAATTAAAAAAATAATTTCCATGACAAACTCTAACAAAAAAAATGATAAATCAATTGATAATGATCAGTTGCCAATTTTGACTGTCAGAAGATCTCGTAGAACAAAGTCAAATTTAAATTCAAGTACAGTTGAAGAAGTAGAAACAAAGGGCCCAATAGTAAGAAATAACAGCCCATCAACGAATCAAACAAATTATAATAGTTTTGATAATAAAAATACTAGAAGACACAGTAGTGCATCAGTAAGTCTAAAACCAAGTAGTTCTGAAAATAATGAAATATCAAGTATTGAACTTTCTAAAAATAAGAATAATAAAAATAAAGATTCACATAAGCTTCAACAAAAAATAATAAAAAATCGTAACGTTGATAAAGCAGAACTGGATATAAAAGAAACGTTAGATCAAACAGCAATGAATAATAGTCAAGGCGAAGACAATTCATTATTGAAATTGAAAAATAATAAAATGGTTGAAGATAAAAAGTTAATTTCAGTAGAAAAAAATGTTCAGAGAGACAGTAAAATAAAAACAATGAGCAAATGCATCTTAAATACAGCAGAGAATAAGGAATCTGAAAATAATGAAAAAGAATCATTAAAAAATGTAGTCACAGTTAGTGTAACTGAAAATGATGAATCCAAGGAAAAAACTATGAATGTGGATCAGAAGATGAAAAACATATTGATCGAAGATACTGTTGAAGTTAAAAAAACAGAAATGTCAACAGTAGGAAATCCAAAAATTACTAATTCAAATGGTTTGTTAGAAGAAAATGATCATAAATTGGTCTCTGATAAAATTCATGATAATGTCGCAACAGAAGAAATTTTAAAACCATTAGAAAATCTTAAATCCTCAAATCTAGAATTTAATAAAACAATAGACAATAACACAAATAATAGTAAAATATCTGCAAGTACAAGTATTAATGATTCCAAAGATAAACTAGTTAATTTAGATGTAAGCAAAATTTCAGAAGCTAATAATTTAACAAAAAGTAATAAGGATATTCAAACTGAAATCAGCTGCAAAGCTATTAGAGAACAAAATTCAAAATCAAGTAAAGAATTAGATATTGAAAGTGCAGATAAAAATTATGAATCATTAGATATTCCATTTGAAAACGATGATTTTAGTAGTTCATCAACTGAAGATTCAGGTACGAAAATCAATGAAGAAATTAATGCAGAAAATTCTGGAAACTTGGAAAAAATTGACGTGGATCAAAACATAATTCAAGGTATTAAAATTATAAATTTATGTTAGTTATTGTATAAATGTAATAATTTTTATATAATAAATGATGATTTATTTTTAAAATTAATTAAAAATTTTATTTTCAGATAATGAATCTGTTGAACAAAAAGAACTCAAAGAATCTCAATCCATTATAAATAAAAATGACCAAGATAAAACTGTTATTAAGAGTATTGAAATGGAACAATTAAAATTAGCGAATTCTTCTAAAGTAAAAGAAACAAATGCCTATGAACAAGGTAAATTGCTAACTGTTTATAAGAACAGTCAATATTAGTTTGTTTAATAATAATTAAATTAAATTTATTTTAGATTCAACTGTTACAAAATCCATATCTATTTCGCAAACAAAAAATAAATCACCTAAAAGTTTGACAAGTTTTTTGAATGCTGATACGCAATTAAAATCCGGTAAAAAAGCTCAAAGAGCAGCGTTACCCAGAAAAAGTAATAAATTCAAAGAGCGAAAAGGTAAGGCGAGAGTAGTACTGTAAAATGCAAAAAAGGAATTTTATTTCTCAATTTTTATATTAAATTTTTTTTTCTATTGATATAGATATCAAGAACAGTTCGAAACAAACTTCCTTGGACTCGTTTTTTGTTTCAAAAACGTTAGACAAAAATTCGATTGTCGACAGTGTTTCAGAAAAGAAATCAGAAACAAGAAATACCTCTATGACAGAACAAGATATTAGCACCGATCAAACAGAAAGTATTAAGCAAGATAATGGGCAAGAACCCAAAGTTTTTAAAGATAACGATAATTCGCATCATTATTCGGAGAAAGTTATTACTTCTAGTAGAGAAATACAAATAAAATCTGATGCTGAACATTCAAATAATAAAAATTTGTCACAAACAAATGTATCCATCGCAGATAGAATAGAAAAGGTTAACGAAATAGATAGCGAGAATGCGTTAGATTCTAACAGTGGCATTAAAAATGTTCAAGAGACTAATACAATTCAAGAAGACAATTCAAAAACAGAATCTACATCCTCCAAAAAAATAGACGTTCAGGTTTCTCAGGAATTGAGTTCCAATGCTAAATCTAGCAAAGATGTTTCTGAAACTGAGAATGAAAATAAGAAAGAAATCGGTAAGATTTATATTTAAAATACATTCTTTCTGTCCATTATTTTCTTGTTTAAATTAAAAGGGTATATACCTCTTATTTAAATTTGATTTTTTTATTGTAATAGGTGATGCAAACGATCCTACTATTACAATAAAGAGAAAGAAAGGTAGACTATCGAAATCTGCTAAAAAAATTAGCACAAATAAATCTACGAAAAACAATAGCGATTGTTTACCTACCACAGACGTTGAAGATGTGCCTGCCTATGAAAATGTACACAAAGCAGGTAACTCGATCGCATTTAAATCTTTTCCAAATGTTAGAAAATCATAATAATACAACGAAAAACAAATGATGTATTTTCAGAGGCAAAAGATGTTAGGAAATATAATAAAAAGCAAGTAAAGGAAGATTCAAGTTCGAAAGATAATTCAGTTAATAAAGAACTTTTTACTCCTGAAATAAACCTTAAAAAAAGAAGAAGTTGCAAGTCCAATTTGCCAGAAGATTCTAACAGATCCAGTAGACATAAAACTGGTAAATATAGTAAATATTTAAAGACAGTTTATATTTTATTAAGTAATCATTAAAGCATTGAATTTATAGATGAAAATTCAGAAGAAGATTGTCATTCAAGTAAAAAACAAAGAAGACAAAGTCAACGTTCTAATAGTTTAAATGAAACCGAAACCATTGATGAAAATATTGACGTCAGTATCAATAATGGCGAAGATGAAGTTATCAATAGTACATTACCTTCTGAAAATGTAGAAAATCCAGGTGAACTATAATTTTAACTATTTAAATTATTCTCATTTATATGAATAACAGTTTTTCTATATTAACATTTTTAGTAAAGAAACGCAGAGGAAGACCTCGAAAAATAAAACTAGAGGAAACTAATACGACCAAGGATCAAGCGACAGATACTTCAATAATAAATATAGATGAAGGTAAATTTGAATGTATTTATTATTAAGATTATTTTAAACGCGCAAATAGAACATTACTGTACTAGTCGGTGTATAATCAATAATATAAATATAAAATTTTATCCTGCCTCGATTTTTCTTCTAAATGTACGTTTTCACGTATTTACAGACATTTGGTTATGATTAGCAAAGAAGACTTGAATTTGAAAAGAATTGTTTTGTCAAATTCTTTTGATCATACATAGTATTACATATGTATATTCAGTGCAAATGCTACTTTACTATGTTATTTAAATCTCTGTTTTTTGTTAATTTCTTAAAAATCGCGTTGATACAATTGATATTTTAGAGAATAATTCTGTAGAACTTAAAAACTCGATAAAATATACGAATTTATTGTTACAGAGTTGCCTGCCACGAGAAAACGAAAAAGATCTACTATAAATGTTAGTATTCAAGAAGACGATGAAAAAGAATCTGGCGACGTTTCAAAGGTTGATACAACTGTAGTGGAAAAAGAGAATGATGAAAATGAGACTAACGATGATAGTAATAGTGACTCTGACGAAAGCATTACACATTCTTCTAAAAAACGTAAAGGGCCATTAGGTCCATATAAGAAACGTCGAAAAGGTAAACAACGTCGAGGAAGACCTCCAGGTGTCCAGAAAAAGAGCGATAATGACTATGTTCCACATCATTCGCACATAAATCGTTCACCTAAAAAAGAAAGCCCCAAGATTAATTCTTTTGCTGAAATAAGTGTTAGTTTGTAAATTTTTATTGCTATAGTCCTTAAATAATGCTATTGATTAAACAAATTTACTTACCAATGTATTTTGACAGATGAAGAAAATGGTCACTTGTGGAAAATGTGATGTGGAAATAACAAAGAATCAATGGAATCATCACAATTTAATGTCGCACAATGACACAGGCTGGCTTAAAGGATCGACAAAACCAGTAAGTGATATTTTTTTCAAATCGTTCATTTTTTTCGTGACGTTAATTAAAGCCTGTTTTTTCAGAATTTTGAAAACGATGAGAAATTGTTCAAAAAAGTGATCAACCTTGCCCATAAGAAAAGGAAGAAAACTTTGATTTGTGAAAACTGTAAAGTCGTTAAGCGTAGCGTTGCAGGATATCTATCGCATTTAACATTTTGTGGTAAAAGCGAGGAGGTAAATTTGAAAAAATGTATTCAGTCTTAATAAGCAGTAATTATTATTATTATTCTCATAAGTACCTATTTAAAGGAAATGCAAGCCTTGATGGTCACATGTCCTGTGTGCCATGCAGTCACAAAGCCTTCATCAGTGGAATATCACGAAAGAATTCATAGAATGGAAGCTGAAGCGAAAGAAAAAATGTCTGAAATTGATATGGAATCCGCAGATTCAGGATCACGAAACAAGAGAAAAGCCGCAGAAAGGTACATTTGCGACATTTGTAATTGTAATATTCTTTGACCAAATTATAACATTTTATACTTTAATATTTAGAGCCGTCAATAAAATATCAGAATTTACTGCGATGGTTAAAGATGATAAAGACAATGCTGGTCCAACCGAGAAAAAATTGAAAATGCTATCTTTTATGGTAAGATTTTATACCTTTAAATTTCCATTAGCAATTTAACAATAGATTGAATTTTATTGTCATTAATTGCAGAAGAAAATGATACAGAAACCACTTAAGGAAAAGAGGATTCCCAGTACATCGATAAATAAATGGAGAAAAGATTTAGCTAATGGACAAAGTGCAAAATGCAGTCAACTTGGGTGTGAATTTAAAAGCAATTCTTTTGATGAAATAAAATCACATTATTCATCATGCAATTTTATACCTCGAGAGGTATATTTAATCGATCTTATAAAAATCTTTACTATTGCAATACTTTCAATTGTATTCACAATGTATATTATTAATTACAGAATTACATTTGTAAAATATGCCGATTTGAAACAGCGTCTGAAAAAGAAATTACGGATCATGCTTTAGAAAAGCATTCTGCAGACGATGAGGATGTTAATTTATCGTTGTCAGATGCTGATTCTTCTAGTAGTGATAGCTCAAGTGAAACTGAGGACAATAATAAAAATCAATCTCAAGGTGTAATGAAAATGTTTTTCTACAAAGAAAGTACTGATTTGAGTAAGCGTTATTACTATACGGAATAAACATTATTTCAAATGTTTAGACATTTTTCATAGTTAATACTATTATTACTTTACTTTTTAGCAAACAAGTTGTTCAAATTTATATTCAAAGATGGTGCCTGCCATACGAAGTTCAATAAAACATATTTTGGAGGTTTTCAGTGGACATTGGAATTGTACGAAACATTGATTATTCTTCCAGTATTGCAATTCTAACGTAATGATGTTAACGTTTTATTTACTATATTTTTATTTACGTTTCAGTGAAAGAGAGCATTATAAATGTAATCTATTTGAAGATTACTCTCCTAATAATTTTGTACTTTTAAACGCAAAAGAATCACGTTCCTATTTGCCAGAACTTGATAAATCAATGTCAATGATGATTATAAAAGACGGTGACAATAATCAAACTCAGCCTGAATGGAAAACATGGGAAAGGTTCGAAGGGCAATGTTGTGGAGGTAAACGTCATAAAAATATTATTGAAAATAATTTTAATTAATTATTATACAGTATATTGATCGAGCGAACATGGTCTATTTCCAGACAATCCAACATTTTTTGTCGGAGGACCCATTTGGGCTTTAGCTTGGTTGCCAATACCTACAGCTCTGTCATTATGTGAAGATCTATCGCAATTTATTGCGGTCAGTACTCACCCTACTATGGATGTGATGTATTCCGTTGGAGAATCTTATACTGGAAAAAATATTATTCAAATTTGGGACGTGGGGAATTTGAATCACAAGTACGTATACATATAAGATTTTTAATACTGATAGATAGTCAAAAAAGGGTTTTTTCATAATTTATTTAAATTTATTACTTTTTAGAACTGACAGTCTATGCAATCCTAAATTAGCCTATGCAATAACTCACGAAGGAGGCACAGTTTGGAGTTTAGAATGGTGTCCGTCCGGATGTTATCAGCATAAAGATTTGCCTGAGTATATAGAGAATAAGACGTCGAATAGAATGGGTTTATTAGCTGCAGGTTGTTCTGACGGTTGCGTACGAATATACGCTCTTGTTTTTCCTGAAAGTCATGCTAAACAAAATATCAACAACAGCGAAGAGTAAGTTAAATTAGTTCAAAATACCATTCGAAATTACAAGAAGTATTTGAAATATTATGTTTAATGTATTTTCAGGTATCCTATATATAACACCGACCCTGCTATCATATTGGTGGTAAATAAAAATATGTACGATAACAAACAACAAAATTGGCAGGTCACAAAATTATCTTGGTCAAAGGAGAAAAACCATAAGTAAGAATTAAACGTACATGTATTAATAAAAAAGGGTTACAATTTATAATTTACAACGTACAATTTTATTTTTACAGTATAATTGCTGCTGGATTATCTAACGGCTACGTTGCACTTTGGGACCTTACGTTAAAATCTCCATTGTTAAAGTCTAAAAAGGGCAATACTGTTTATCTGAGTCCTTACAGATATTTCTTTGCCCATCATCACGCGATAACAAGTGAGTTTTCCTACGTCAATATTGTTGCAGTAATATAGAGTTATATTTAATTTAAAAAAAATGTTCTGTTTCTTAGTGGTGCACTTAATACCTCAAGATAACAAGCGATTTTTAGCAACTGCGAGTCTTGACCGATTGTTCAAACTTTGGGACTTAGAAGACATTTCGAATCCCAAAAATTCGTTTAAGAAGAGTTTTGTTACGGATGGGACATGGCTTAATCATTGGTGTTCTGCATTTATTACTTACGACGATGCTCTTAGGTACATAATGAAGTAGTTTTTGTTTTTTTTTTAAATTTTGTATATTAAATTAATAATCGTTGTATTTGTTCACTTTAGTATGGGTCACAATTATTCGTACTGTTTACCATTGCGAGATTATACCTACAAATATTATAATATATTTCCCACGAACTCTCCGAGTTTTGTAAGTTCATGCATTTTAATAAAATAATGAATAGTGTCGATGATATCGAGAATAAAATGAATCTATACTTCGCATATTCTGTTTCTTAGTCCATCGATGCGTCAGATTACGGGAATAGTATAGCAAATGGAACACTTGCAGGCGAAATTCTTGCGATTTTTCCACAACAGCTCATATACATAAGGGATATGGAGAAAACGCTACCACGTAAACGCTACATAAGCGTAAGTTTCTAGTTTTAGTTAATTATATTTCAAAGAGATAATATTAAGATTATATTGTTTTTTTGTTAACAGATGATTTCAACCACGGAAGTTGTTGATTTTCAAAAAGTACCTGAAGATGCAAATTCAAACAAATCCGAAGAAAAGGAAAAAGGTTCCTCAAATAATAAAAAAGATAAAATGAACGATAAAGCTCCCTACAATTTCATGCCAACCATGTATAAAGATTCTAAGGATAGATTTGGAATAAAGTTTTACGACAAATTGAACGTATGTACTATATATTCAGTTAACTCTAAATTTCATTACAAAGTCATTCAATTTTAACGTCCCATTTGGTCTATAGACTTTCCGTGACCAGTGCCTGATAAAGCCAAAAAATCAGAAGAAAACTCTGACCATTGAAATGATGGAAAAAGTTCCGGTAGAACAATATCCGTTTATGTCGGTTAACAAGGTAAACTATGAGATCTTTTCGTTTACCTTTATTGTATTAACAAATTATAAATAATATCATCGGCTAAACATTATATAAATTTCAGTTGTCATGGAATCCAAACGCTTCGAGCTTCTTATGGCTCGCGGCTGGTTATCAAAGCGGTGTCGTGCGACTAATGTCATTTAAATCGATGGCTTCTCCATCAGAATGGAACAAGCTGCTAGCTTTGCATATAGAGTCTCTCAAGTCCGATTGTGCAGAATCACTAAGCACAAAACTCGACGATAGGTAGCTTTTTTGAAACAATAAAAAATCCGATTATTGTCATAACCAATTGTAATAGATTTTTGTACTGCGAGCGAAAGAAACTGTAAATTTCGTTTAAACTTATAATTGTAAAAATGTGAAAAGCATAATTTATAAGTAAATTATAAACAGCTTTAATAACGTAAAAAGCATATACAGATGTGTAGACTGTGTTCTGCAAGAACGCAAATGAGACGTAGAATATAACACGCGAAGGTGGAGGGACCGAAGAAGAGGAAAACAAATTTGAAAAAGAACAGCAAGTCGAATTTTAGTACCTTATTTCCATTCGAGGGATGAGTATCGATAGGCTATTGTACGAATCAGAATCATGTCCAAGTAGATATGTACCCTCTTGATTAATGGAAGATAAAACGACGTTTTAAACAGAAATTTGTATACCGCTTCCTCTTCTCACCGAAAAATCTTTTATCATCTATATTTTCATTGTCGGAAATGTATCGTATGTTAATCTGTAGGATAAATGATTCTTTTTCGAATCACGAAGACGTTTCTTAAAAAGCGAAGGGATTTTAATCGATCGCATTTTGCTCAAAGCATTGTTATTATTTTAAAAGCTTAGTTCGTTAAGTTCCAACTATGATATGTGAGATTGTATATTTATAATTTTCATAATAAAACTATACATAAAATTTGATCGATTTTTACTCTCAACATTGAGAGGTGCGAAACTAGATCTTGTATTGAAAGAAAATAATAAAAACTTTGAATTTATACGCTGAAAAAAAATGCATTTATTAAAAATTGCCTTTTCGATTTGATCGATTAATGTAATTCAAGTATGATTCAAGTAAAGATTTTCTCTTTACAAACAAAATTGCGTAATACAAAAATTTTCTTACACATATAATACGTATGATGAGATACTGCTTTAAAATTCGAGTGAAAACCTAAATATTTTTAACAAATTATTCAATTCTTCGAAAGAAAAAAAATGCAAAAGAAATATACAAACTTTTATTTAAATAAAATGAGGTCGCAGGAAAGAATTCTTGCGAAATATTTTACTTATTAATTTAATTTCAAAGTCAGTAAGTACAAATTTTGAGTGTACCGTATCGATTCCGAAATTTAAGCTCCAAAATGCCCCACAGGCCACAGCAGCGATTGGTCAGCGGCTAACACCCAAACAACCTTCGTGTCGTGTCGACGCGTCGTCAGCTGGTCGCTAGCGAGGAGCGAAAGCAGCAAAGGCGCAGTGTCACGGGCTTTTTTCCTTATCAGCATACCTAACGCTGGCAGACACTATGTCGTCCTTGCCACGCGTCTTTTTTGGCCTCGTAGGCCTCCTTCTGACTGTTCTCGTCCAGCTTTGCAGCTCCGACGAGATCCTCGGTTGCGGCGGCTTCGTTAAAAGTCATGCCGACATCGACTTCAGTCAGATCACCGTCAAACTGTAAGTTAACTACGATTCTAACCTACAAACTTTGGGCTCGGGTGTAGTTTGAGAGATTTCCAGGAGTTTATTAGTGAATTTTTAGAGGACGAATGTTGAATTGTTGATCGTTGGTTTAGGAATGATAGATTTTCTGTTATGGGGTTAGATTAGGTGGGAGATTTTGAGTGAATAGAGGATGTTTCAGTCTTTGAGTTACGTAGGAGAATGTACTGTGCGATTTGAAATTTATAATGATAAGTTTGTAGATGCTTTTAATATATGTGTTTTCTTTATTTTAGATATACTAAGAGTGGAAGCTTGAAAGACCAAACCGAATGTGCACCAAATACAGGTTACTACTTTGTACCTGTTTACGACAAAGGAGAGTATCTATTGAAATTAGAACCACCGAGAGGATGGAGTTTCGAGCCAACCGAAGTTACACTCAATGTAGATGGTTCTACAGATTTGTGCAGTCAAGGGAAAGACATTAATTTTTTATTCAAAGGTTTTGGCATAACTGGCAAAGTTTTAGCATCTGCAACGGCTTCCCAAAATGCTGCTGGTCCTAAGGGAATTTCTGTCTTGTTGTATGATCAGTATAATAAGACACTTCTTGGATCTACTGTTACTGTTGACGGGGGTGCATTTTCATTCACACCTGTACAACCAGGAAAATATGTTTTGGTTGCTAGTCATCCATCGTAAGATATAAAAATATATCTTTAAATTAATTATATGATTTATAATAATTGGTGTTAAAACATATCTTGTATTTATGATAGATGGCTGATGGGGAAACATTCCACAACTGTTACTGTACGAGAGGGTAATACTGAATTGAAAGATGGAGAACTTAGTGTATTTGGTTTTGATGTTAGTGGTCGCGTTACAACTACTGAAGGAGAACCTGTAGGAAGAGTTACATTCCTTCTATATGGAGTGAGTTTTTAAAATAAATTATAAATTTGCAATTTATAGACCTAGTATTTAATAAGTATTATTGCATAACTTTTTTAGAATGGACGAACGAAAAATTGTGCTACGTCTCCTGTAGAAGGTTTCAACTCTAATCAAAAACCACTATGTCATGTAACCTCAGATGAAACAGGAAGATTTTTATTCCCAGCCTTATCATCAGGACAATATACCATAATACCATATTATGCTGGTTCAAAAACTAAGTTTGATGTCCAACCTTCAGAATTCATATTTAATGTTAACCATGACAGTATGATCTTACCTCAAGAGTTTAAGGTAACTGGTTTTACCATTAGTGGTAAGGTCATGGCATCTGTTGAGCCACTAATTCCTTTGGTTGGAGCCAAAGTATTTTTATCAAAGAAGCAGATAGCTGTTACTGACCAAAATGGATCTTATAAGACTGATAATGTAAAAGCAAAGCAATATATGCTTTATGCAGAAGCAAGTACGTCGTATTTTATTTTATTTAAATATCGATTAGCTTTATAATGAAATTTAAAAGAATTTGAACTCATTCTTTTTCATTACGTAATTCTTTTGTTTATAATTATTAGATGATGTTCAATTTGAAGAACAACTTGTCAAGGTGTCACCGAGTAATCCAGAATTACCAATAATCACACCCACAACTTTCAAAGTTATTGGAAAAGTATCTTCGACTACAAAAGAGAGTTTGCAAAATCGATTGATTTTGATAAAAAACGTAGCATCTAATGTCCAACAAGAAATTCAAATTGACTCTAACACTGGTGCATGGGAAGCATATTTAGCGCCCTCAAAGTATCAACTAAATGTCATTGTCAATGACGAAGAAAAAACTAAAGGCTTACAGTATGTACACAATTACTTATTTGCATTTGTTCAATCGTGTAGATATTTTCTAAAAACGATTTTTTTTTAGATTTTTCCCCCTCCAGCGAGTTATTGATGTTCTATCCACACCACTCAAAGACATCAATTTCTTGCAACTTAAGGCAACTTTAAGGGGTACGATTATGTGTTTGCCCGACAAAGATAACAAAGCCGAATGCAGTGAAACTCAAGTAACTTTAAAAATGATCGACGGCATTGTTGAAACAAAAACGGTCAAAGCTAAAGGTGAGCTAGAAATACGTTGATTTTCTTTATTTTTAAAATTTAATTAATTTCTACGAAAGTGTGATCATTGTTAATTTTTATTTTAGGTGGGGAATACGTTTTTGAAGATGTACTACCAGGCATATACGAAGTAGTCATCGATACTGATGTTTTCTGCTGGGATGTATTGAGTCATCAAATAGTTATCGCGTCCGAAAAACCTCCAAATATACCAGTTTTCAAACAAACAGGTTTCTCTGTAACTTTCATTTCATCTCATGAAACAAACGCAGAGTATTTGGTACCGCATCAAGCTATGAAGAAAAAACTTTTACCACTTCAAAAGGGAAGTACAAGACACTGCTTACCGGTATCTGGAAAATACGAATTCTTTCCAAGCGGTTGTCACAAATATGCGAAATCATCATTTATCTGGAACACGAATGAACGCACACCAATTATTCTTTCGTCAACGGAACATATTCACAAAGGAACCATCACTTTAAATAGTCCTACAGTTGTAGATGACATAGCCGTAAAGATTGAAGGATTGTCAGAAGGACAAGCACCGATAACGTAAATACTTTTATAAAACTAGATTTCAAATGTTTTTCATCATTCTTGTAATGCTCTAATAATAATTTTTTATAGTCATAAAAACTTGAAGGGCATTCGTCAAGCTACATCGAATGTTTACGTGTATAATTTTGAGTTCCATGCGATCGCTGGAGAAACCTATGAAATTACTCCTTCTTCAAAACTGGTACTCTTCATTCAACCTTCCACCAAAATTATTGGTTCTGAAGACTGTACTGACAATGCTGTCGCTTTTATTGCGGAACAAGGAACGGTAAGACATAATCCGTAGAATCTTATTTTCATTATAGTTCAATTTTTATAGTTTTCATTATAGTTAATTATTCAATTTTGCTTTCTAGATTATTAGTGGTTCAATATCTCCTTCGCTTGAAGGTGTATCGATAAAAATTTTCGGGGAAGACAAAGAAGTACCTGTTCAAACACTTGTTACCAGTCAAGATGGAGTTTTTAAAGTAGGACCTTTGGATAGCAAAGTCGAATACAGGTAATGCATACACATTTTTTAAAATTTTAAATTACATTTATGTTCTGAGAATAAATTTGAAAATTATAATATTAATCTTATCGTTTCCATTTAATTTCAGTGTTACAGCAGAAAAAGAAGGCTTCGTTTTTACTCGAGATTCCTCTACAAAGCAATACACTTTCCTTGCTCGCAAATTAGCTGAAATCAATGTAATCGTTGAATCAACTAGTCGTGTTCCTTTACAAGTATGTATACATTAAAAAAGTATTAATTTTATTAAAATTATACTTATCTTTCTACAATAAAGAACATTTTTTCAGGGAGTCTTGCTATCTCTCTCCGGAGGCGGTGGTGGGCCAAACAGCTACCGAAGGAATATTATGACAGGCGAGGAGGGCAAACTTACTTTCAATTCCCTGTCACCCGGTGAATATTTCCTTCGACCAACGATGAAAGAGTATCGTTTTGAACCATCCTCTCAAATGATCCGTGTTGAAGAAGGAAAAGCTGTTCGCGTAACTCTCACTGGCCGAAGAGTAGCATTCAGTGTTTACGGTGTCGTTACTTGTTTAAATGGAGAGCCAGAGGCTGGATTATTGGTTGAGGCTCGCGGACAAAATGAATGCGCGGATCTTCAAGAAGAGGCTACTACGAAAGAGGATGGAACATGGAGAATTCGTGGTCTCGAGCCTAAGGTAAATACTGGAATAAAAAAAATTGTTGGACTGTTTTGTAAATTAATTTTTTTCTTCTAGTGTGTTTATGCTATCCGACTAAAACTAAACGAACAAGATCCAAGTACACGTGGTTTGCGAGCAATTCCTAGTTCCGTTGCCGTTCAAGCAACTCAAGATGTTCACGATATCAAACTTATGGCTCTTCAGCCAGTTTCTCGTACTGACATATCAGTAAGAGTAATTGCTAACCAAATCGAAAATTATCGAACGCTTAAGGTGATCAATATATCTATAACTCTAGGAATTTAATTCTATATGTATCAATTTATGCTAATACTATAACTATAATATTTAATAGGTAAAACTTTGCCGAGAAGATGCGCCAGATTCTCCAATCCATATCGCTAAACTCGATAGTCAGTTCTCAGCAAAGATGAATAATGCTGGATTTATCCATCACTTCCCTCCTCTTCAAGCAGACGGCAAGAAGTACTTTGTTCAATTGGAAACCACTCTTTCAAAGTCAACCCACGATTACAAGATCGTGCCAGTTTACTTTGAAGCTAATTCTTCCTTTAAATACGTAGAATTACGTTTTGAAGCCGAGCGCAAACACGATCATGGTGATGCCAATCAAATCACCTTCGTTCCTCTTCCTCTGATCATCCTAGTCACCGCTGCCTTCTTCCATCGCGATGCTTTGTCAAGTTGGCTCAATACCACTATCGAACGGTGGTCCAGGAGACCGTCAACGTCGAACAACAGAAATTCTCAAGCAGCCGCAGCTAATTTAATGGCCGCTATTGATCCTAGAGTTGATGACATTATTGTAGAACAGATCAAGAATATCAATAGCAAAACAAGTAAGAAAGTCAAACCTCGGAAAGCATAGTCCGAAATGACGTTTCTTAGACGTTTTTTTAGGTTGTTTCATTTTGGTCAAAATGGGCCAGGAGAGACAAAAGTGTCGTAAGACTAGATTTAATGTATTTAAAAAAATAACGGCATCTTTAGTCTGGTTCGTTTTCCAAAATCAAGAAAATTACAATTCTCATACCTGTTGATTTATGACAACTTTTATTTAATTTCGTAAGCTCGGATTTTGATTTTGATAGAGAAATTATTCTAAAGTATGTATTGAATTACGATGGCCATGAATAATGTAGTTAGTTTTGTACATCAAAAATTTGAAAAAAACAGACAATTTTACCATTTTGAGGTGAATGTAGAACAATCTACATACTTTTTGTATGAACAATTCTAGTATTTCAATTATTGGTAATATACAGAGATTATTGTGATCATTAAAAAAAGGAAAATATCTATTTGAAAATAGCTAATTAATACACAATCAACATCACACGTAACAACGCATTCTTGTACTTTTTAACTTGTTGGGAAATATTTTTTAGAGTATTTGAAAAGTATCTGTATCACGTACGCTAAACAATTTCATACATTTCTACACAAATATTTTCAATATTGTTACTTGTAAATTAATAAACTTCTGATATTTATACGATTAATAGAAATTTTGTAATAAACATAAGACTATGATTAAACATAAAAGTGTGATATAAATATTACATCCAAAACTGAACTCTTGCTTGCAGTTCAGTTTATAAATACATTATAAAAAATGTTCTAAGTATAATATATACACATTAATATTAAACTACCCATTAAGGAAAGATAAATGTTTTGAATTACATTGTTAATTTTGTACGCATACCTGATATATACGCAATGCAATCATTTTATAAGGGGTGATGCAGTACGTTTTTAAAGCTATTATAAACATTAATATATAAATTGTACAAACAAATAATTTGTAAAAATATACGCATACACAAGTTACATGAAAAAACGTGTTGGATCGATCAATCGCTCTACAAGTAAAATTTCATTTTTGCGTCTACTGTTCCGATCAGCGTAGTTTATAAATATAGAAAAAATCTAGTTTACTAATAAAGTAACACTTCAGAAAGCTACACATGTTACAGGCCGGAAATGAAGGTTCAATAACCTTCAAATAAAATTGTTAAAATTAATATTAGACTTGTCTTCGATAATTTATATCAAAATTCGAAACTAAATTTGCTTTTAAGAAGCGTCTACGCAACGCTACAATTTCACACCTTTTACAGTTAATTCGTTGCATTTTGCATATATAACTTTATTCTGTGCGTCCAATAGTGGGGAGAGTTATTTTTATACCTCGATGGAAATTGAAAGCGGGGATTCCGTGATTCACGGACGCCAGTATTAGTCGGCACAGCACCGGCATCAATTTATACGATACCATTGAGTAAAGCTGTAATAGCAGGTCTAAAAGATAGAATTGAACAACATTTTTAGTCAAAATGTTTATTCTAAAGATTCTCTTATTTTTTATCGTCACGATTGTTTCTTGTGCTGCAGCGAATAATATAGTATTGATAATAGCCGATGATTTAGACTCAGTTCTAGATGGTATGGTAAGCATGCAATTGATATTTTAAATTTTGTGCATTTGCGTGAAAATAAACATCGTTTTGTAGTCCATTATGTACGTACAATAACCGCGTACTTTTGTTCGTAAATTTATGTTTAGACACCTTTGTCATTTACGAAACGTTACATAGCGGGCGAAGGAGTGGCCTTCAAGAATGCAGTAAGTGGACAAAATGTATTATTGTCGCATGTGTATCTTTTTCTATTAACTTTTACTTCCAAATGGTTCACAGACCGTTTTTATCTTATAAATGATCAATGTTGGCATTTTCTGGATTTTTTTTTATTTTACGCATATTTTCGATAATTTCGGCATCAAAATATAAAAATATTCACGAATTTGTCTTGTATCAAAAATAGCGGCAAAGGTCTTGCGTGTCAAAGTATATTTCTAACTGGAAATCTGGATTAATCTTGTAAAACTCATATTTTATGGTACTTATTTTCAGTTAGAATTAGAGCTTGATTCCCAAGACGTGTCGATACTAATGATCAAACCTTTTTAAAACTGTAAGGAGATTGTTAGATCTATATCTACAGGTTTAAAAGTATTTTATTTGTAAAGTTGATTTCTCTAGCAATAAAAGTCCCTTTCGTAGTTTTAGTAAAGGATGCTTCCTTGAAAATTTCCATAAAATTCTTTGACATACTGTAAATTAAATTTATGAAAAAAATCTATTAAAAATTCACGAAGATATACAGGATATACAGATACACACGAGATACAGTGCCAAACAAAACTTTAAAATATTTAGAAGAAACATTTTTTGTCTGGTGAATCTGTCAGAGAAAGAGCCATATATTTCTGAATTAACGCTGCTACACACTGAGACAAAGTCCAAATAAATTATCGGAGGTACGGATGATACTACTATCTATATAGCGATTTATTCAAATGGACATGCTTGGTATTAGTAAGCTTTATCTTTCGCCAATGCATACATTGAATCGTTAAATTATTCCCAAACAATAGAATAATTCAATTACGTATATTGCTTTACATCTCTATTACGTAAATAGCTTTACAAAAACAATTTCTTTTATTAAAAAATATATCTTACCGCGCAACTGCTACCCTCGAGAAATGTAGATTTAAATAAATAAATAATTTAAAAAAAAATGTGCTTTTTGAAAATTCTGAACAATCTAAGTAAACAACTTTGCCGAAGTTCGCTGCAGTACCGATATGCTGTCCCAATCGAGCTTCCATTCTAACTGGCCGATACCAGCACAACCACGAGACGTACAATAATTCAATGAGCGGTGGTTGTTATAGCTTGAATTGGCAACAAAAATATGAGCCACACACCTTCGCAGCGATTCTCAAGGAGCAGATGAATTACAATACTTTCTACGCGGGGAAATACTTAAATGAGGTTGAAAATACTTCTTTAGCTTCTGATGTATCCAAAGTACACGCGTCGAATGACGACTTGTTTATAATAATAATATTAATGTTTATTATATATTTTTTTACTATAAGTACGGGCAGAGAGCCTCGGGCGGAGTGTCTCGTATTCCACCGGGATGGGACAAATGGTATGGATTGGTAGGTAATTCCAAATATTACAATTACTCCTTATCCGTGAACGGAGTCGAGAAGAAATATGGAACCAGCGGTAGCGATTACTTGACGGATGTCATAGTGAGTATATTAATACTAATACAACAGAATTTTTTATTCATTTTAATAAACATCACTATATAGGTAATCTTACATTGTGATTATTAATATTAAAATTACTAAATGTACTTTAATATTTAATTTAATTTTTTTTAATTATTTAATTTAATATTTTCGAAATATATCCTTGCAAACTCGTCACATGCCTGCGCACGGTCGGCTCAGAGGCTCATAACGTTCTAATCGCTATGAATTTCACTTCGCGCTTTTAATACAATTTTATACACACTTAGACCTATCAAATTATAATACCTCCCCGCGAAATTAAAAAAATCTTTAAATTACTCTAATCGAACAAACATGGAAAAACTCGACATTCAGTAATTTGTAAAAAAAAATATATTAAAAAATGGAAGAAATAGATTTTTTAACGCTCTGATTTATCAGGCAATCGTTTGTACATAGGATGGCTTACGACAAAAGTCAATTGTAATATTGCTTCATTATTTTTATTTTAGGCCGGCTTTGCGAAAGATTTTATTAAGGTACAGACGAAGGATCGGGCTTTTCTAATGGTTTTAGCGCCACCGGCGCCTCACGCGCCCTTTACTCCAGCTCTGAGACACAGTGACAAATACAAAAACACCAAAGCCAAGAGGACGAAAAATTTTAATACGCCTACTCAGACGGTAGTTAATTGTTTGCTTAAAAATTGTGTATTTTTAATTATTACAAACTCTTATATAATTACAGGACAAACATTGGTTGGTGAGAAGGGGACCGTCCCCATTACCTGACAGTATCCTTCCCAAGTTAGACGATATTTACAGAAAACGATGGGAATCACTTCTGGCCGTAGACGAACTTGTGTCGAACGTATACGATCGCTTGAAATCCAAGGAATTACTCGACGATACTTACATTATTTTTACCTCCGACAATGGGTTTCATATAGGTAACAAGGAATGATTTTAGACAATTTTTCAACTAAATTAGCGGGAGCTTTACAATCATTCCATCCCCGAACTTTGAATATCTGTGACAAATAATTTGGTATTACCGCAAATTTTCGTTGTATTTTCTTAAAAGAATGTTAAAAAAATATTATTCAATAACATTTATACCAGAAGTCGATATTATCATCATGCGGAAAGATCAAACGATGAATTTTATCACGAGTATCGTTATGGTATAAACCATTTAATTTGTTTGAGAAGCGATGATACGTGTGATAATTTTTTAGAAATTACACAAATTGAGCTTTCAAAGCTGTAGAAATTTTAGTCTACGCCGAATCCAAAATTAAAAAAAAAAGATTTCTACTCACGTTGACATCAGTTTCTCGAAGGTCTTATAACAAATAATGTTTTTAATATACTTTTAAGCAAAAAGCTTAGCTTTTTAATACTATTATATTTTTTAATTTTGTGCTAAATAACTATTCGAGATGAATACCGATCGATATTATTTCAGGACAATTCAGTATGCCCTACGACAAGCGTCAACCTTACGAGACAGATATCAAAATACCTCTAATGATACGAGGCCCGAATATAAATCGCTTAACGGAAGTGAAATCCGCAGTGAGCAGCGTCGATTTGTTTCCAACGATTCTTGAAATAGCTGGTGTAGAGAGAACTTCCGATGGTATTTCTTTATTGAAGGCCAAGAATGTCGTGGACAGGACTGTTCTTATAGAATACAAAGGCGAAAAGTCTCGGAAAGTGCAACGTTCCGGCTGTCCTGCCGATGATGCAGATCTCAATCTCAGTGTAAATATGCAATAATTATTTTGTAACTTAATTTTTGGCGTATTATTATGGAAATGGAAACTTTGCAACAAATATTATGAGATCACGTGTGACAATTGTGGGCGAAGGTAATAATCGTTTTAAAATCAAGTATTTTCGAGAATAGTATATAAGGTTCACTTTGTGTTAAAAAATTTATTTAAAAAATATATTCATGTACGCGACGAGACGCGATGGAAATTAAGAATAATAATTGAAGTTATGCACAATCGTTAACGAGATGCATTTCGGAGAGTAAAATACTTATTCCTTCTCCGAACACTAAATGTCTGTAACGAAAAAATGTAATATTATTGCAAAGCTAAATTTGTTTACGTGAAAGTGTTTGACTTAAAAAATCCTACTTCTGCACGGAATGATAACAACAACTTTTTGTAAGTCTTATTAAGTAATTTTGTTTAATTTTCTTTTAGCTTTGTAATAAAATTACAATTTTAGTTATATATACATTCAAAGTTCAAAGAAGGAATAGGTGTAAATGTCTCCTTAACTAAATTTGTTTATGTTTTCATTTTCTTCGAAGGTTCGCACCAATAGCGCGCTGAAATACTGTCAGTTTGCCGCATAAACGTAATTTTTACTGTGCCATATTTTTACAGCACTGCGATAAAGATTTTGCCTGTAAATGCCAAGACGCAGCCAATAATACGTTTTCATGCGTTCGAAGAGTCGCGAATCATTTCAATAATATATTTTGCTTGTTTGCAGAGGACGACGTAAGTTCACTTCTTACATTCGTTCGATTGATTGATATAAGCATACTAAAACAATAAATAATTTTTTAAGGAATTCGTCGAATCGTACGATCTACTTGCGGATGAGTTCCAGATGGACAATTTAGGACCAGACATGAAAAGAGGCCTTAGATATAAATTTCGAAAGCGAGTAAAGAAAATGTCTATCTGCAAAGATAGGACATGTATTTTGACAAATCCTCCCTATTCTCATACTTCATTCAAAGGCTGATATGTATTTACTCGACATTTTGTAATAAACGTTGATTTCTTTAAAGCATATTTGGAAGTGTTCGAAATATTAATTATAAAAAATCGAAGATCATATTATTTAAATTATTATTTAAGTACGTCTATCAAATTTTTAGCAAACGGTGTCTGTTTCAAACTCTTTCTTTTGGAAATTTTCAGGTTTAACTTAAAGAAAACTACATTTCGATAACATACATGTAATGGTATCGAAGTATTTTTCATTTAAAAATCAAGATATTTGTATTGAACAAAGTCCTCTTATATTTTTTTGTCGAAAAATGCTTCTCTGAGAAGCAACTACCTCATGAATAGTGGCTTAAGAAACTATTGAAAATAAGTAGCTCCGCAATTAATTTATTTAGCGTAAATAGCCCGACAAGACTTTACATTACGAAAAATTCCCTACGAAAATACGCAATGACAAAATTCAGTGATTTTGCTGTTTGAAGCTATAAAGGGAACTGAATCCTAATTAAAAAATAATCCAATTGATATACAACGTTATTCAACAAAGATACCGATTTTTCTATCTTACAGCAGAATATACTTAAACCGTCGCATAAACATATCCAGCAAATAACTATTAAAACATTAAAAAGTAAAGAATTGAAATATCTGCGAACAATATATAATGTAACTATACGTTGTATATAATTTATCTATCGATGTACGTCATTTACGACGAGATTTGGTAGGTAAATAGTATAAATATATATAGGATATATATATAGCCCCTATCGGATCCGGATATAAGAATATCTCGAAGAATTAAACTGTGGCTTGATTGCTCTCGCTCGCCTCTACCCCCCAATGTATATACGCCAGAGCTGTTTTCTTAACAAATATTTTTATTGAGATCCCCGTGGCTGCTGCATCTGAATACATCTGAATAGCAATCGCGGAGAGAAAAGCTACTCTGTAAAAGTATGTATTGTATGAAAAAATCGATGTTGAGATATATATATATACATACGTATATAGTTAGAGATAGGGGTGGGTTCACGATTTGCGAGAATTTCAATGGGTTCTGAGATTTTCATTGAAACATCTGATGTGCTGAAGTGTGGAAATTCAATTTTATTTATTTCGCGAATGTTTGTTGTTGTACGTAGTGCAGGTTAGCAGTTGCGTTATTTACTGACCGAATTGAATGTATACATATATACTATTTTTTTACAACGAGCTAAACGATCTAAGTGGTTTTTTAAAATGAAGTATAATTCAAAAAAAAGCTACTCGCGAATTAAAATACTACTGCCTGATAACGATATATTATCAACGTTATCCGCCCTTTCAAAAGCATATGATTTTTACTTACGATTATGCCTTAACTTTTACAAATTTTACAGGACAATATTCCAAGCAAACAATGATTACGTCCAATGTAAATTCCTAAAAATCAAATGTTCAATTCTACATTTATTATATGCCACGCGCTGCATCGAAAACTCATGGGAATGAATGAAAATTACGTCTGTCAAAAAAAAAAAAACTCACCTCAATTATTCATAATAGCATAGCAGAAACAATAAAACATAACACATCGAACAATCTACATCTCAAATCATCACAGATTCTTCCATTGAAACCTTAGGCACTTTAAGACTCTCGTTTTACATTTAGAAATCCCTCGACCGCAACGCGAACGATTGAAAATGTCCATGGCGGTGCCGACACTGCACGAGGCACAGCATCTGCGCAAACGATTAAACGGATCCCCCGATAATGGCGAGTCGAGAATCTCGTGCCCAGAGTGTACAAACATTCCCGACTCATGTCAATGGGCCCGACCGACGAAGGGCATCGGCTTTTCCTCTCATTCTCTCTCACGCTAACTTGGGCATCAAAAAGAGCGAAACGATCTGCTCATACCTATGTATACAGCTTTATATAAAAGGGATTCATGTGCGTGTGTGTGTAAAGAGCTTGTCTCGAGTTAAGATCTTTGACGGCCGTACCGCTGTTGGAGAAATTTTTTTTCCTTTTTTTTCCTCGAGGTTTGTTGACGAATTTTCCGGCTGGTCGAGGCTTCGTTCAGCCGCGAGAGAAACGTATGCGCGGCTCGATATTCCAATGTGCGCTACTTTTATATTGTGGGAATTTTAATTGATTGATATTTTTTTTAACAAACGTCGCCATAAAACATACGAAACTCGGAATTTCCGTGTTCTGTTTCGTTAATTTGGGAATCGAAGAAAATCCTTTGGGCGTCAGTGAACATTTGCTACATTACTTGCGTAAGTTGCCTACTGAAATGAAACAAAATTATACTACATGCAAATGTGAATTACCGTAGTAAGTCGTTTTGCGAAGATCAAATTTTCTGTTTAGATTCTTGAATTATATATTTATTGACAATTAAAAAACTTCGTACGAATAATAAATTAAAATTGTTTATATACGAAACCGCTAAATATCTATTCGCACAGAACATTCTTTTAAAAGTTATTATGAGATTATTCGAATGGAAAAATTATTGAGTTTTTCTATATTTTTTCTTTCGAATAACTAGAATGATTAGATCGAGGCAAAAATTTCCTTGGGACTATGAAAAAAATCGTTTAATTTTGTTTATTTTAACAATTTTTTCTATTGTACGTATATAAAGATCGTTGCGGTGTAAGCAGCATTAACGCTCGATCGATCGATTGTGGGAGGATTAACGGAACAGGCTTATTTATACTGTGCTTTACGTGCTACTCTATACGGAGTATGAAGTCGAGCGCACGATCGTCTCTCTGTGCGTCTATTGAAATTTTATGCTCTTCTCGGTTCATCGTGTTTTACCGATTTTTACCGCGAAATTAGGTTCGAATGCCGACTGTAATCTACGTATTTGAGCATTAAAAGCCGTTTCAAAATCGTTCAGTTGTGAAAAAATACATGTGGTTATGCAGCTTTGTCGATGTTTAAACGTCCACGCGGATCTTTGCTATAAGGATTTGTTTACGTTTGCGATGAGTTTTGTACGTAAGCTTACGATTTCTTTCGGTTTTTAGCCGATATATTTCTATTCCAAGAGAGACGCGAGCCCAAACGTTTTGATGCGATTATTTGGATGTTTGAGAAATAATAACGTCGCATAGATGTAATTTTTTTAATTATTCATGCGTTATTGTTACAATCGTGTACGCGCAATTCATCGATTGTATTATCACGAATTACGAAGAAAACAATTGCATCTGGTTCAATGCGCAATTTGTTACACCTATAAATTCATGTCAATCAGTATGCAATGGAATAATATAAGTAAATAAAGAATAATTACGTAGTGTAAGTTACTTTTACTTCCTTCGTTTTCATTAGATATTGCATTTGACACATTTACAGATACAACCGGTGATCTGGACATACTTCAATTCTAATTCATAAACATACTGAAATCGTTTTTTATCGCGTTTCAGAATTTAATTAAAGTCAAGATACTTTTATTCATTGCATTGCCAAGTATATTACATAACAATGTGCGTCCACACAATGAAATTCGCGTATCATCGAAACAGCCTCGACGAAAGATCCAACATTTTCAGAGAGGAATCTATAGAAAAATGTTTAACCGAATAAAAAAATCCTCACCTTTATACCATATTCATCCGACTGCTCGGCGGCAGTCGATAGCCGGTTCTTGCGCCATCTTCAATCTCTCTCTTTCTTCGTTCCGATGCTGCGCGCAAGGGCAAAGCTGGAAATCCATAAGATCATCCCCCCGAAGCGCCGTCGCGAGAGAAAACTCCTCCTATCGCGAATCTTGCGAGCTGACGGAAGGACTTGTCATTTGGCAGCCTCCCACCGAGATATTCCTACTCCAGCATTGCGCGTTGCCCTGCTGTTATGCAGAAGCAAGCAAAACTTTTTTTTTCTTTTCGGGGAATAGCTTGGGTCGAGAGCATTTGGGGAGGTAATTTTAACGGTGCGTGAAAAATAACAAATCAGAGCTACGCGTAGGTATAGCTACATGTGCATTCATAGCAGTATACGGATTTTATTAAGCTGTACGAAATTTATTCGAATATACGAGACAATGGGTAGAATCTAATTGTAGGTCTTTTACAAAGTGATAAATGTACTTTGTGTCTTTTAAAATTATGTGAATAATCGGTGACTCGTCACTTGCCGTATAGTAAATTATTACATAATATGTTTTATATCGATAAATATATTTGCGTTTTCTCATCAATAATATAATTATTTTATAAATTTTTGTTGAAATATTAGTATATTAACGAATTGGTATTCGTTGTTGATACGACATTGTTTTGATTAAATTAAATTAAACTTTATAGAAATAAATATCTGTAGAATTTCACGGAAGATCTTGGATATACAAAAAACGATTTACTTGATAGTTGTATATATTACATTTAATTAAAAGCACTCAATCATTGTTAAAAATTATTATTGAATACCATAATAATTTAATGGATTCAATACCATTATAATAGAATGTAACACAGACTTATTGGTAATGTTTAACTAAAGGTAATTTTAATTTTAAAAAAATGTCTTATAATTCAAGTAAATACAAAATCTTATTTCTTAAAAGTAGCCTAAGAATAACATAAATACATTTGTTTAATTTTCTCAAACTTTTTTTCTGCGTATTTTTGGAAACGAGTAGACTATGAATATGTGTGTGCAGCTAAAAAATTTTTTAATTTTATTCAAAATTATAAAAATGAATAGTTACTTTTTAAAAGCATACCTTACATCAAAGCGTTTCCATAAACAGTCAGATTTTGATGAAAATGATTGTAATGCTTTTGCTTCGAAAAATATTATTCTCAAGGTTAACGTCAATAAAATTAAAACCACACCTTTCGATGCTTTAAACTGCAGACACACCGGCTATTTTTACCAGACTAGCGGTGAAACAATGAAAAAAGAATTGAGCTGTTTGCGTGCAAACGGTCTAAGCTAATTTTCGAAAGAAAAACTGCGCCTAAGCAAACACCACCGTCTCCATCCCCTTAACTCATTTTTCACAAATCCAAAAAATACGCAACTCTTGGAAAACGTTCGCAAGAACGAATCCTTTACTCACACACGCATACATAGGTATACCAATATGTAGACACATGCGCATATAGACGCGTCAGTAATTTCTCGTATTACAAGACTTGCAGCATCGCGCGCGACTAACATCTTTCTCCCTCGATCATGACGTCCGGGCCTTGCACACAATGCCTAAAACAATATTGCGTCTACGGTATAGGTATACCATAAGTAGTATAATGTATATGTATGGGAAACGAAAGGTGCTGTCGAGGGAAATTCGAGGCCTGTTTTCACGCTCGAATTATTTATTTTGAACGTCGTGTGTGTATATACTTATGTTATGGGTCGTGTTGGTTGTTGCTACTGCGATTTTTCGAGGGTGTGTATGTGTGTCTGTGTATAGGAAATTTGCTGCAACAGGGGTTGAGAGACTGAATTGTAGGATTTAGGTAAGTATTTGATGAGAGGCGTGTGGGTGAAATTGTTTGCGGATGCGTGAAAGGTTGAGTGTAATTTTTAAGTTAACAACTATAAGGTGTACCTTAATGTACAAAATAAAACGAAATATTTTGATGACTAACAGCTTTGTCTTGTAGTTACAAGTAAATGCTTTTTGAATACTGATAAGTTTTGCATATGAACGTCTGACTGACATATTCATTTGTGTAAATTTAATCGAAGATTGATTGCTCAATAAGTCCACCACGTATATTTAAAGTATTTTAAGTTTAAGTTCTCTTTTGTCCCTTTTTCTCTTGAGGTCTAAGTTTCCGTTATCTTTTATCGATGTTTATCAATTGCAGTGGATTGATTGACTAAAATTTGTATTGTTATACATTGTATCGTACACATTTTTAATAGAAAGAAAAAGGGCGAATTTTAATTCTAAAAGTACTAAATATAAGTATTCGATTACATTCTCATTAGACTAATTAATGATTTAGAATGTGATGAAATGTGATATTGCAGCCTATTGACTTGTGTGCTTGAGTAATGTGAATGCAATCTAGGTGTTGTCTAGGCGAAAAAAATGATTATGAGCTGTTTCTTCGGAAGATGATATAGAGAAGATATTTTGTAGATGAGATGGAAGCGAGTTCCATAATTGAACAGATGAAATGTGAAGTCATTTCTCAAGTCTAACCGGAGAAGATAGAATACACTTAAGAAACAATTACCTCGTAGAAAGAGCTTAATACTGCATAATATACTATGACAATCTCGTAAAGGGTTACTTTCGTTTCTAACGGGTTCAATAAACGAATTGTGTATTTGTAATCGTATATTAAACAAATGAAATTAAGTAAATGTCATATTGTCGCGAAATTTGAATTTTTACACTCCTCAAAATGGGAATAGTGAAATTTCAGTATTCGGTGTTCTATTTTTACCGTTTCAAAATGTTTTAACTGTGCAACTCCGAAACAGTGTGTCTTAACTTTTTTATTAAAAGTGCAAATTTATCGTTTAAAAATGGTAATTTACAACGAGTGAATACAACAAGAACAAGTCCAACTCGCAGACGCGATTTCTAATCAACAAACGTCAAAGCGACGTGTTCATTTGTAACAGAATTTCAAACACTGAATTTCTCGTATCACACCGAGTTTCCTCGAGGATTGAATTTTCAGTCGCGACGCAGCATCCAACTGACACCCTAATTTCCGTGGAAAACTGGAACAAACGGCAAAATATTCTTACGTTACAGACTGCGAATGAACGACGGAACGAGCTCGGAATCATCGCACAAGCGCACAACAAACATACAAGGGACGCGGAGGAAGAAAGCTAGGGCGAAAGATATAGAAGCTCGTATACGTGAAAGTGCGGGCGCAGGCTAAAGTAAGTGCCCGAAACCCTCGGTAATATTGTTGACCCAGTTAATAGCCTCGTGTTTGATTTGACTACTGCATAGTATGTGTTCCGCTCTTGCAAAGCCTCCACGCTTAACGGCGTAACACGAGATATTCCGGTTGGCTTTATATCGCAACACGCGCGCGCTTCCTTAATTAATGAATAAATACATTGTTGAATGTAGTTACGCGAGGTCAATGGATGTAATGTGCGAATGTCGTAATTAGTGGATATTTCATTTTATGATTATGAGGGCTTTGTAATATTGTTTGTATGTTGTTTTTTTTTAATATATTGATGTCGTTTTTATTTTATAGAACTGGAAATAGAAATGGAAATAGATACTATATAATTTCTCGGGTAAAACATTCAGCAGAGATTGGTAAACGAATGGTCAAACGTATATAGCCGTAGCCAAATTCTGATTACATTTTTTTCAGAGTTATTCGTTTACAACGTTGGAGATATCATTTCGATAAATCAGCGATATGATAAAGAAATTTTTATTAAAGTGCGGTTACTTTTCGGAGCTGGAAATTTCCAATCGGAGCTCGAAAATACCATTCGGAGCTGGAAAATTCCATTCGGATCTGGAAATTTCCCTTCGGAGCTCGAAATTTCACTTGAGTGGTAGAAATTGCACTTAGAAGCGGATTTTATTAGCAATCGAAGAAACTGTGATAAATTCTAGACCTCTAGAATCATAGGCAAATACCCTTTAAAAAATTGTGATAAATTTATACTCAATAATTGCCCTATAGAAAACATTACAAAATAAAATTTCCGACTCATCATTTGAAAAGTATCTTACCCCCTGAATAGGCCAGAGTTATTTACAGCGAGATACTTTAAGTGCCTCAAAGTTACTGAAAAATTTCGCTCATTTCCCAGGGCAGTATCAATAAAATTCAAAGCACAAATTCAAATAAAAAAAAGCAGCAAAAAAACACTTTCGCACCGTTTCGCTTGAGCTTTTTACGAGGTACTTTCTCTCGCATTATAATTCACTCATTACAGAACGCGCGTCGTCGCGCGCAACAGCGTCAGCAGCAGCGGCGCATAAACTTCAAATAAAGCCCGGCTAGAGCTTGAAGCGCGCAGTAATTTGCACTTTTTACAGAGCACGAGTGAGTGAGAGAGAGAGAGAGAGAGAGCAGCGAGTTGCAGCTGCGAGTCAAATAGCAGCGACGCGAAGCTTTTCATTAAAACCCAGCGCGACGCAATTATAATGCGCCAAGGACCGAGAGCTGCCGGTCCTGGGTTAATTAATTATTTTAGCGACAAATGCCAGACCTCCGCGCGCACTTTGTTGTACTGTGCGAGAGGGTGGGGAGAGAGATCTTGTTGAGAAATAGCGTAACTGAGCGAGGCGATATGCAAGGTTGCACCTGGAAATTCGAGGCGATAATAGCTTGCGACGATTATTCGAGTCGTGTGGCTGGTGTTTTAGCTTTTTTTTCTCTTTTTCAGCTTCGTATTTGTTTTATTCGTTATGCAAAAACGTATTTGCGATGTAGTTTGACGATTTCAAGTTTTTGTTGTACAAGTCATTTTATTTATCAAGCTTTCACTTGTTCTCGCGCAGTATTCGTGGTTTGTTTTTTATGATTATTGGTATTTTGATGATTTAAAAGTAAACATCGGTGAAAAATTGTCTTTAGATAAACTTTAATATAATCCGGATTTTCGGTAAGCAAATTCATTGAGCAGAAAAAGAACATTAATTTGTTATAGGTATTGCCGACGTTAGGAGTATCCATTTATAAATATACTTTAAAGAAATAAACTTATTCCTGTGTAACAAAATTACATTTTTTGTTACAAACAATCGAAGTTCAAGGAGGGAGATTGGAAACACGAATGATGTCATAACTAAAAAATGATCGTGTGTATCATCAATTTCTCAAGCAAATTAAATTAATTATACCGTAACGATACGCTTAATAAATGTTCATCGTCTGAACTTTGAATCTCACCAAATCCATCAAGCTTTAGCCTAAGTCGGAATAAAATTAAAAAAAAATCATATCCTTATAGTTTAATATCCTTTTTAACATTCTTTTAAGAAAAAAAGCTTAGTTTTGTGAAAAAAATATTACACTTCTTGCCGCAGACAATCAAAATTCAGATAGTGTAAACCCCTCTTAGGAAGAAAAAAGCGCAATTTGAATTTTAACCCCAAGAGAATGATAACGCGCAGTTCGCATTCGCGATGTATTAGTAGCTTTGCGCGTCTCGTTTAAATCCTCCTCTCTCTGTCTATACACACTCGCGCAACAACAGCATAATATAGTCGGAGCCGCCTTTTAATCAAACCGAGAGAACGAAATCCCGACGCGGCTTCCTGCTTGGTAACACCCCAGTAGCGATGCTCAAGCTGTCACTTTGCGTAATACACAGCTGCGTATCCGGCGAAAACATCTAACGGCGTGTATAATATGTATATACTTTCTATTTCCGTCGACTCTATTGTACCCGTCTGTGCGTACATATCCATGTGTATTATAATATAGCGTTTTATATACTTTTGCGAATATCGTTCTTATATCACGGTAGATTCGAGTGTTTTCAGCGCGTTATTTATTCATATTCGTGTAATATTATAAGTTCAATTTGTAAGATCTAGAATGTGAGAAAGAAATTTTTTATTCTCGAGGAATGTTGATTTTTTTAAATATTGGAAACCTTGGATCATGAAACTTAGGGCTGCAAGTGTAGAGAAAAATGTAACTTTTTATTAGCTAATTGTTATTATAGTTTTTTTGTGCTTTTAACGCATATAAATACATATTGAATCTGTATTGTAACGTGTTTGCATACGTTATGTTGTTAAAAATAAAAATAATATATATAATAATATATTATCTATTCAGAATTAAATAGTTGTTCAATATTTAGCGGTTAATCACTGACAGGAAAACAATTTTAATTTACTGTGGGATTTACTTATTCAAAGGCTTAAGCTCTTAGATAATCTGTATATCGTGAAACGGGATAATGTAAAATTCTTTAAATTTAATTTCTAAATCTAGAATTGTAAACAAAAAATGAGCGAATAAAAAATTTCGAGTAAATCCTTACCTAAAAGCGTAGAAGAGAAATCTATAATAAGAAACGTATGGAGCAAAAAATTCCAATAGTTACCTGTATACTTTGATTCTTTATATTCTAACAGCTATAGTTAAATGTATCCTTCGGCTATCAGGATCATATAGAATATCTCTTTACCAATTATTTTGCCATACGAATATAACAACAGCACTTTTCATTTTGATTTAAATTAAAAAAAAAAAAAATAAATAAATAAATAAAGAACAAAACAAAGATCAAATAAATAAAATCTCCCTATTTCAAAACGAACGGGCTTTTAAGGGCGCGAAATCTCTCGCCGAGCGCGCGTACACTTCCTTTGATTTTCTCGATTATATTTTAACCTGACAGGTGGCTCTTTCTTCTCTCCACTGGCTTTGCGCAACAACTCGACAAACGTAGGTTTATTACACACAGTTATACCTATCTAGATACATACATAGATATACGTATATAACGGACTCGCGCGCGTCGTTTGATCTGTCCCCGAGGGGCTGATCCTTATTACCGGCGCGTATATATATACAGCAACGAGAGTCGTGCGCTTTTACGCTTCCCTAAATCACCGCCTAAGGTCACGAACTGTCACCTAATTAAAGTAACAACCCGACGCTACGCTGCAAAGTCGCTGCTACTTTACTTGGAATATATGTATATGTATATGTATATAGTTATATACGTTTATGAAAATGGAATATATAAGATGCGGGATAAGTTGTGTAGCGCGTCTACGCGTATACAGAGAGGAATGACACAAAGGTTCTTTTGCGAGTAGTCGGGTGCATAGAGTTGGAGATGTGGTTGGTCTACAAAGGCGAGAGAGAATCTTGGGAGTTAATAAGGTTGATTTTCCTGACGAGACAGGGATTTTCGTAAGCTTTTGAGTTTCATGAAAAATCGCGACGAGATATATTGCACGGTAAGATGTGTTTTTAAGAGTAAAAATGACACTTCCATCATGTGGTCGTATAGGTGCGGATAAAGATTTTAGTGTCCTTAAATAATAATTTTATTTATCAATTATTTATCTTCGTACGTCGCTGATAAATTGAGGTAAAGTCGAATTAATTTCATCCGATGGTCACGCATCGTTTTAATTACGCATTTCTAGCGATTTTAAAATGTTGAGAGTAATTCTTCGATCAAGTCTTACGATCCGCCAATGAATAACGACGCAAAAGTTTGCTATACTCAATGAACAAATTTTCTTAAACATTATTAACGAACTTTGTTGAGCGTAACGATTTGCAGTTTTGTTAATTATACATACCGTACATCAACCGTATTGGAAATGTATTTAACGATAGTTCAAGTTTATCAATATACAAATAAATATGTTATGGAATAAGCAATTCGTAATACTGTCGTACAGTGATAAAATCATATTTCACACTCGTGAATTTTAGTCATCCCAAAAATACATGACAATACAATCGCTATAGCCAAATCACATAGGCTCTAAACTGTCTCAATCAAAAAACAATAACGACAAAGCAGAGCCAAGTACGAACGGGACTATAATCTCATTTAACCGTCACCTTTTCTTCACGCACGTCTATGTACGAAGTTCGAGCGTTTGAACGCGTCACTTGGCAGGCCGAAACGCTCGGTCGGACGATAATAACGACGCCTACTCGCGTATAAGTCAAGGGTGCATAGCCGAGGGGACGACCGCAAGAGGAGATAATTGCGCTGTCAGTGCCAGTGTTCTGGGGAGTGTCGACATTGATATATTGTACACAGAGAAGATGTTCCCGTTGCTGCTACGTATAACGATGATGTTCGATTGTTCGTTTGACGTTTGGGTAATCATTTCATGCGATAATGCTCGCTTGGTCAAAGGGAAAGGGGTGAGTATGGGTGGGTGGGTGTGTGTGTGTGTGATATATGCGAAATTGATTTTTAATCGAGTTGTGCGAGTGGGACCCAATTTTATTTCGATTCTTTTCTTTATGAGAAAACTGTATTGCAAGAGTCACTTTTCGAATGATTTCGCGGTTGTGTGTTCAGTTGAACAAATATTTTTATCATCTTTTTCTTAGTCTATTAATTGGGATTTTTAGCGAGTCAATTCTTATAGAAGGTTTCCCAAAGGATAGAAGAGGAGAGGATATCTTGGTGATTTTTCGTACTTACGTTAAAACGTGTTTTATATTCAAAAATTTGTCTTGAAAAGTGAATGGCTACAACAATTTACAAAGAACAATTTATCGTACATTGCGAAGGGGTTGGTATAATTATACAGTAGTTTCTTTATCAAAAAATTGATTTTTATTTTTATTTTGAAGAAGAATATTTATTGTATAATTAAAAACTATATTTTGATTTTAAGAAAGATATATTAGAAACTATAATTACTTTCATTAAAACGTTATAAACTGAAACCAAATAGAAATGAAACGTATACTTTTCCATTGTAATAAATACTACGATTAGATTGAAGCAACCTCTAAGGAAAATTTGTTTTTTTTTGTAACAATCAAGTCTTTCTATTTATCAATTAAATCTTAATATTTCCGTGAATTCAAAATTTGTTGATTTTATCAAATTGTAATAGATATAGATGTCAAACCATTTTTAGTTAAACAAACGTTAACGCCAGAGGAAAGATCATTCGTTAAATAAACGTTATTTTATCTTGTCAATATATATTTCTACCGTCAATCAATGGACAGTGGTTCCTTCCCATCTAACATAGAAACCAGAATACTCATCTTCTGGATTAACAGCGTCGTACGAATCCATATATTACACGTTAGGCACATGCCTAAAAGCGATTGTTGTCCTTGGTAATTAGTCTCCATCTCCTCGCCTATACGTATACAGTATATACATACATCTCTATGTCAGAGCTTGTGTTTAGATTTCTGGCTGTAGTACATGGAAGTAGGCTTTTTCATCGGAGCGTCGAAAAGTACGCCGAAGGGAGGGTTTCGATACTCGTTGTTATTTTAAACGCGGCTGATGTATATAGGGAAGCCCCGGTTATTAACCTATTCTTCGCTTCTATCAGGTCTTTGGATTCTCCAACTTTTTGCGATCGGGTTCGATTTTTTGATCATTGATGTAGAATCACGAAGTATATATGTATATATATGGATCATTCTCTGGCAGATTGACCAAACAAAAATGGTTCGTCTTCAAAATATTTTTAAACTGCTGTTTGGTCCTGTATCTACCTTCGTGAATTTCTTTAGATTTATTGACTGAATGTACTCTATGTTGCAGTATGCCAAAGTTAGTATTTATACCAATTTTAAACAAATAATAACTTGTAAAAAAAAGTTAAACTTTACCAATAAAATACTTTCAAACCTGTATAGGTATAGATACAACAATCTCGTAAGTCATCAAAGTTTTCAAATTCAGTTTTGAGAATGTTCGATCTCGAGTTTTATCGTGAAAATATTATCCATGAAGCTTAGAAGTTGGGAGTCAAGTTTTATTAATAAAATATATATTTACCTCATGTGTAATGACTTAAATAGCCCTAAATACACCAATAAGATTCTTTTAAGTTAGTCCAGGTTGACGATGAACCAAGAGTTAAAAGAAAATAAAAAAAAATTCATGAAGGTAAATACACTGCCAAAGAATTGTTTAAAATTATTTAGAAAAAAAAAAAATATTTCACCAGTTATTCTATCAGAAAAATCATCCTTATATATGTATATGTATATTTTACATACTTAGGTATATGCACTAAACACACACACACATACTCACACATATATATATATGACATAACATGCACAGTAGTTTAGTGTTGCTTTTGCGATGAATATTATGAATAAATATTCGTTGCTTTGCGCTACGGCGAGAATAACCGGACATTTATAGAGTAAAAACGAAGGTAGTTTTATTTATTTTACAATCAATTTATATGTAATTGCGAGGAGAAAACACGAAAATCATATAGTATTTACGCGTACCGAGTGTATATCGGTATTTATTACTCGGCCCGTAAAATTGAAGCTTTCGCCACTGGTTTTGAATATAAATATATGTACGTGTTATATTTTCATAATGTAACAATATTTTTCCGGCTGTGTTCGTTTCATGATTATACAGCCACATACGCGATAACGTTTTGAGAATTGAGAATTTAGAAAATAAAATCACACTATAAAGATATACACTTATGTACATCGATGCATTATGGTATACATACATACATGAGTAGAAGTATATACACGTGACCCTCGGTAAAGTTGAAGCGTGTCATTGTTCGCTCGGATCAGCTGTGAAATAATACCTGCTAATGGCACACTAGGTTCCAAGGTGACGAGTCCTAAAGACAGGAGGGAGGGGGGATCATGCGTTTTAATTTGTTTTACATGAAAATAAGAGTTAAAGAGCCAGTGGGGTGCGAAAGCCTCGAGTGTTATTGGTTTCAGCGCATATAGGATTGAAGCTTTCTTTTTTTTTAATCTTCTCGAGAGACGAGAGTAGGAAAATATTTTAAGAGGATTCACGTCTTTTAATGTAAGTCCTCGCCTCTACTATACATTTCAGAGAGAGAGAGAGAGACAGAGTAAAGATATTTCAAATTAAATTCGAACGCGTACGCGTACAGGTATATGGAATCGATAGATAACGGAGTGAAAGCTCAGCGATAGCGCGAGTTCGTACTCTCGAATAACAGGGAATCGTCGATACGTAGCTTTTGCACAATACGTTAAAAATTGGCAAAAAAAAAAAAAATCCTTCACCGAAACGTTTGCCGCCGAGAAAAAGAACAGCGCGTATACATATGTATCCGTGTATATACCAATGAAGAGGGAAAAGGGATACGCATCACAAGGGTCGAGAAAAAGCCCAGGTAAAAGAGACGTCGTCGCTTGTATCCCCACTATGATCACTCCGGGGAATCCATGAAGATCCGTGGCTGACGTTGCCATTGGATGTGACCAGGAGAAAGAGAAGGAGCGAGAAAGAGAGAGAGAGAGTGAGAGAGAGAGAGAGAGAGATGGGAAGGCGGAGCTTCAAAGCGTCCCGACACCTCTACTCCCCCTTTCGACCCTACGCTTTATACCCTCTGTATACGCATCCCCCTCTCTTCGATTTCGTGTACATATTGCATACATATATTGTGAATATCAAGGCAATAGATATGCTTACGAGTCAGGAGCATTAGCTGTCATTTGTTTACCATGATTTTTATACAAAATATGCGCTAAGGGAAGTAGCAAGGCTGTTTCTATATTTGTTATACAGAACTATATCGTTTTGGCAAATTATCGAGTCAAAGATCGTTACCCTGAATCTGTAAAAAAATCCCTCGAATAGCGTGCAAAATGAAATTTAACACTCATCCCCTCATGAATTCGAACGGAGGGTGCGTCATCCCTCGAAAAATTGTTCACCTCTCATTACGCGCAACACAGAGCAAACTTATAAATAAAAACTCCTCGTTTCTCACCCCCTTCGAATTCCCATCCCCTCCAACCATCTCTAACCCCACTCCGTCGCTACCCTCCCCCTCCCCACCAACATCACCTTTAACCCTCTCCCTCTCGACGCAGACAGGCAACGAACTCGCGTATCCGTGTTTAGTGATGGATAATCGCCTCTCGCATTAATGCAGCTCCGGCGCGCGCGACGCTTTGATGTATATATACGGATGACGCCATGTTCATACTGTCAGAATATATATTTATATATATATATATATATATATATATATAAGACGTTTTCGTCTAAATACCGTTTCGCGTTTGAAATTCGCACGAGCGCAGCATCGACTAATAGGGACCGACGGGTCATCCAAATTTTTGCTCCCTCTCTCTCTCTCACTGTAATAAGAATTGACGATATTCGGGTTAGCAAATATATTGCTATTCGGGCGAAACACGTATGTCCATGAAATATGCTCGGATTCATATCGGAGTTAGTTACTCGTCGATATCGCAGTGTTGAACATCCAATATCCCGTGCAGCAGGAAGTCACCGAATCTTTTCTAATCTAATCGTTGGTATATAACGTAATATCTATATATACCTATAGCGCTGCAAGTGCAATGGTAAATGTAATCCGTCCGCAGGCTCGTTCACCTTTTTTTTACGACAGCCTATCGTAAATCAGCATCAGCGGCTGTGTAACATCGTTACTAAACAAAGAAACCGCGCGGTTTACAGATCGTAAAGAATCCGTGTTCGTGTATACGTGCGACCCTTTGATACAGAGCCGCGTTCGAGTATCAGAGAAAAACCGACCGTTGCACGATTTTTTTTTTCGTTAGTTATTGTATGCGATAAAGGTCTGGTACACATTAGTGGATTAACCGAGAGTCTATATGGATACGTATAGATTCAGAAAATTCAACAACGTCCGTAACCTTTCAGTTTTACATGTGTATATATATATATAGTTTATAATGAAAATGAAGCTTTGCGTTTGAAAACTCGACGCTCGTTTACATTATACGTGTAATAATAAATAAATGATTGGATGTATTATTTGGACTCTGACAAATAAACGGATTTGTTTGGTGCGTAGAATACATTATACGTCTAATTCTATGCATATAATGTAAAGCGCGTCACGCGATTTCCGTATAGGTCGGACGCGCGCGCGCGCGTACAACACGTGTATAAATTCAAAATTTGAAATTCCTTAATCTTATCTTTTTACGTGCACGAGAAGTTCGTGTAAAGTGAAAAGTAAGGTATGTGTGCACAACGGCACCGTAAATACCAACAAGTGCAAGGTTAAAACGCAAGGTACTTTTTCAGCTGTTTACCCCTGAGATTATATACCAAAAATAATTATTGCACAGTCCATGGATCGTTTATTGTTCGGTTTATTGCCGATTTGAAGATTTGTAACATGTGATTTTCGTTCAAAGGATCGGGTAATTTACGCATAATCCGGTGCTGTTCCCTCTAGGCTCAATAAAAACCTTCGGAGGATCTTGGGGCCTGCATACTTTTCGATGTATTATATTTTAGTAGTGTTTGTTAAGATAAGGTTTTATTTCTCGTTCTATTCTATTGTCTTCGGATTTTCGAAGACGCCTATTTTACATATATATGTTTTATAAAAAAATGTAATTTTTGCTATCGACAGATTACAATACCGGTCCCGATAAAACAAACAAACAATTATTCTGCGCAAAGTGTACGATAATATCACGCGTATGATCCTATTACACATAATTTTAGATAAACAAAACTGTCGAAATAGCGGAGCGCAACGACTGCTTACATAAATGTATAATACATGCATGTAACTTTTGGATATAATATGTTTCGTATATTTATAGTCCTTCTATCGAATTTCGTTATCAAAGGCGCTTTTTCAGTGCTAAACTTTAGCGTGCCTTATTCTGATTATTTATTCGTGTCTTTTATAATATAATACAAATATCAGATAATTGTTTCTGGAATTGTTGGTGAAAAATGGTTGTAAATCGACCGGTACTACTGTACACCTACGTTCTTTTTACAGAGTATTGCTTTAGTTGTTTAAAGACACGTTCTAAATTAAAACACGTATAAATATAGTGTTCTTTAAAAAAATCATCGGATCTAAATGGCAAAGAAAAGTCAAAGAAAAGCCCATTAAATCTCGAGAGTAAAAAAGGTTGTAGAATATAATACGAATAAAGGCTGCTATGTACAGGATCGTTAATAAAACCCTCATAGTGTCTCCATCTTATCGCTCCATCTCAGCGCCATCCTCGATCTCGCACAAAAGACGTGTAATGCGAGAACACCTCCCCTGTTCGCAGAATAGAACGGTATATACCACTGCGGGGGCGTACGTATATATATATATATATATATATATATATATATACATATATACCTACAGTCAAGTGGCTGGGATGCGGCTGACGGCTCAATTATCTGCAGCTCTGTTGCGTATATATATATATATATACGTGCGGTGGCAAAGAGGGTTGAAGAAGAATTTCGTCTAGCGGTGAAATAGAAGATATAACATTGTCTATATATTTATGTACTTTTTATATGCGAATAATACTTGAAATGCATTTTGTAAAATAGTTTGTACATTTGTCTCTTGAAGTGGGATTATTCGCAAAATAATAAATATTTCTGTCAGTGATCGTGTAAAGTCACCGTCATATATAAATAAAATTTCAGAAAATATTTTTGTTTCGTTATTAATACTATAGATTTACCAGCTATTTTTAATTATACTCAATTTCCATCGTTTATTTATTATTGTTTTATTCCGACTTTTTATTTACAAGAGTCATAACATCGTTTCTGGAAACAAATATTACACCCAACAGAAATTTTGTAAATCTAGTGTAATTTTGTAATTTCTATTCGTATCATTGCCACCTCCACGAAATGATAGAAAACACGTATGTCCAAATTTAAGACTTTGAAATAATTGAACTATTGAATATGTTTAAAAACGATTACATCGATGAAAATCTTTATATTGCAGGTCATCGGCTCGCCAGCTTTTCCAATTCTTTCGCATTCGAATAGCTGCAGATGTGTAAAAACAGTCGACCGTCAATTTTTCTGTCGTCGGAAAAAAAAACTGTTGTAAAATTCGGGCTTTCCATTGAAGAAAAATATCATGAATTTTAACCACAAAAATAGTGCACAACGATCCTGACAGAAAAATTCGAGTATATATGTGTATGTATATATATATATATATATATATATATATATATACGTAATAAAGGAAACACAAAAAGCAAACACTAAGGCTATCGAGGAAGTGAGAAGGGAAAAGAGAAACGAAGCCGGAATGAGAGAAGATTTCCTTTTCTTCCTTAAGAGTGAGAGAGAAAAAAGGATCCGATCCGTTTGCACTTCTTAATGCAAGCGGTTATCTATATATACCTATATATAATACACATGCTCTCGAGAGCATCACATTTTCCCTCGTAACATATCCTGCCGGTGATCGTACGACGAGACTCATTTCGACTCTGACGTATTTAAGAATCCCTTACGAGCGCCACGAGGTCGATATACAGCTGTCGATTATTTGCTTGTCAGACACTGCTTATTACCATATGTGCACAAGGACCTATAGTAGATGCTAATAATGATTCTCGTGTTCTTCGAACATTTCTCGAAACTAACCTTTGTTATCATCAATTTTATTATTTATAAGCATTTTTATTTAGTCTATTAAATACACGTAAAGGGCCTTCTATAGATACTTTAATCGGTTTTTTAACTTTTTGCAGTATTAAAAGGCACTTAAAGGCCAAGTAAGACCTCTTCAAACAGTAAAAAACTCAGTTACAATTATTTATGTTTTTAATAAGTCTCAGAATGAAAAAGAATCATTTAGTTAGTGTCTTTCAAACCAATTAAATAATTTATATATCATAATGATACATATGATAAATTTTCCATTTCATACGTTTGAGCTTTGAATCTTAAAAATGCATCAACTTGCTTAAGCCGTAGTTTACGCTAAAATCAAAAATAAAATCACATCTCTACACAGAATGGTAACACGAACTTCTGATAAGTCTTATTAAATCATGTTTTTTGATATACTTTAAAAAAAAGTATATCTTTGTAATAATATTACATTTTGTATTACATACACTCAAAGTTCGGTGAGAAAATTAGTGTAAAGCACCCTTGATGGGACAAGACGCTTATAAATGATGGAAAAAATAATTATAATTTCCGAACATATTCCAATATTAAACACGTTATATCTAGAAAAGTTATTAAAACACAGAATAAGGGGGTTTCAATCGCAATTATTCAAAAAACAATAAATGTTACAATGTGAAATTTCATCTGATGATCGTTCGATTCAAAGTCCCTTGTATATTCATACACAAATCTATTTAAAATTCCACATTGAATGCACATCGGCTACTTTTGAAATTGGCGGGCAGCAACATTTCTATTTTGTGGCATAACTATCTCCTAATATTGAAAGAGTATAAATGACATGACTACATTATTGAAAATATTTTCATTCTAATTCATAGATTCATCATCCTAAAGGTCTCTTGTTCCATCGAGGACAAAAAATACCGTTTAAAAATGTTTCAAACATCTAATTTGAGCATCTTTATAAATAAAAATCCAAACGTCGTATACAAACTGTATTCGGAAAATAGTCGAAAAATCGCTTCATTCGTGGAACGTAAGTATACAAAATCTCGCTAAAACGTCGTTAATGAACTTTCCAAACATGCATACTTTAATTGTCCTGTAAGTGTGTAATACAGCTTTATATACCGGTATATACATACATAAGGCAGCTATACCTATTTATCCGCCTGAGCTGGCCAGTGGCCGAACTGTGTGCAAACTATCGCGTTACACTGGAGACGTGCAACTTCGAGATATACACCTCTGTTGTACTGACTTAGCACCGTGACGTGTATATACCGCCGTGTGAAACTCGATGTACATAATGTGTTTACCTCTGTTCCCTTGACGCTGCTCTACTAAGGCGTTGAATGGTGTAATCAAGATCACAGGTGTCAGGACGAGAAGTTTTCTTTTAGTTTCTTCAATTCATTTTATACGAAAATATTTTATGTTTTATGCGTTATCAATATGCATTAATGGTAATGTTCTGCTATGTTGTTGTTGTTTTTTTTTTAATTTTCCTGGTTTAGCATTAAATATTGGTTTTATTTGAACGTTCACACATCGCTGTCAAAAATATTTATACGTATGGTGCTTTAGTGCTTCTGTATTTAGCATTTCGATTCAGCTATTGCAAATAGAAGATTTATCTGTCGAGAAAAATAATTTGTTATTATCACAGTCGGAGTATGAGATATTAATTTACAAAATTTTGTTTACCTGTTTTTATTTATGCTGAATCAATATAAGTTTCAAACCAATTAATCTATTGGCTATATTGTACGAGAAGGGAAGTTTCTTTACCAACGATCGCAGATGCGAAAATGGATGTATGCATTAACCGTTGTATAAAAAGTGCACTTTGACTACATCTTAATGTATGATAATATTCTACTGCTTATTTTTCAAACATATTTTCCTGCGTTCATGGGAAGAAGAAAATAAATTCTCCGTGGCTTTAGTTAAACGCATTTATTCATTACGACAGTATAATTAATCAAGAATTTGGTTTGCATATAAAAATCATGAAATTGTATTTATAATAATACGAGAGTACATTCTCTGAATACTTATAATATGTGATGACATTTTCAAAATTCGGTTCTCAATTCTTCAACATTCTGAATGGTTTTCGTGTTGAATGGAGGTTCGTCATTATGCGCCAACCATACGTCGCCAGGTTTTCCTTTCTTTGCAATTTCAACGATGGCCGCAGCAACGTTGTTCGGACTGTTGCAAAGAAATTTTAATATAAATATTTTGTTCCTGCATTGTTCGACTAACAGTTATGTACGTACTCTTGCGTATAAGGAACTGGAATCGTCGTAAATTTGTCAGAAATAAAGTCCAAAAATTCTGTTCTTCCAACTTCTGTTCCCATAACCGTTTTGGTAATACCAGGGCACAAACAAAGTATGCGTACACCTACGCATTCGTCCGCTAACTGTATAAGAAATAATTTTATGAGTGAAATTTTTTTTACTAGGTCGATCGTACCTGGTAGAAAAATTAATCAACTATCGAACGTCGTTTGGTCAGGTTAAATTATTTTAGTCAACCATTGATTAAAATAACCTCTATTATCTACGAATTTTTCAAAATTTATTGTTGTGCCAATATTCATAATGAAAACGGAGACGATTGTAGTGTGCCAGGATTCTGTTCAGATTTGTAATGCGTATTCTCCACAATATATATGATGCGGTCTAGACGTTGGCTTTTTCAAATAAAATAAAATTTACAATAAAGTTTGTTGCAATAAATACAAATATCATTAAAATCGTTGATGAAAATCGTTGTCTAAAAATAATGATCAATGGTTGACTCAGAGATCATTTCGGTCGATTAATTTTCTAGCAGGGATAGAAAATAAAAAAATTAATATTCGTTCGTATTTTACTTTCATGGATCGAACGAAAGCAGCTACCGCAGTTTTCGATGCACTGTATATTGGAAGAATAGGGGTATTTTTCAATCCGAAAATCGAACCGATATTAACGACAACGCCTCCTTTATTGGCTTTGTGCGTTCCCATACGTTCGATTGCATACATTGTACATTTTACAACCGCTGTCTGTAATATTAATTGTTTAACAAATATCCTGAAATGCTAATTTGATAATTTGCAATGCTTACTACATTAACGGCGATAGTTAGATCTGGTTTGTTATCGTTACAGACACCTGCATTATTAACCAGTATGTCTACACTATTTATGGAGTTTGTCACATCGTTGTATTGAGCTGAAATATAAGATGGTCGTGTGATAACTATTGTATCAATATTATGCTTTATGCGTAGATAAAGTAAAGTTATCGAACGAATTTTGATAAAGCTTTTACATTATTAATGAAAATAATCGAGTTATGAAATTAAATTTACCGTTCAGCGTCATAAAGGACATCATATGGTCGGGGTATTTTCAACGGAAACGTTCACAAAATAATTTGCACAGTATCCTTTTCACTATTTTCAAAGAAAGTGGATGAAAGTTAACGGGAACGAGCTTTATTATTCGGAAATAAAAAAAAAATATGAAAAACATTTCTGTTAAAAAATATCCGACTAAAAGGTATACGCGAAAGACATGTCTTTTGTGACGTTAAGGGGTTCAGTTTGTTACTTAAAAGAGGTTAAACGCTATTTAAGCGTTTTGTCTTACAAATAAATTCCTCGTGTTTCACGACGTCACAGCGATAGTAACCGAATCGAATCCTGGCAAATTCTTCTCCCAAAGTCTTTAAAGAATTCTGAACAATTTGACTGTTAAGATTGAATAAATCGAAAATCCCAACGTACTGAAACGGTATGACGTTAATGGCATTAATACACAAGAAATTAAAAATAACTATGAATTGAATTTGATTTATTAATTTACCTGCGCCCCATGGCGGAGGAAATGTTGTACAGTTGCGAAACCAATTCCTCTAATGCCACCTGTGACAATAGCGACTTTATTATTAATGTCCATATTCTGCAGTAAAGTCGTTCGTTGCACAACAGTTTGAAGTCTTATGCGTTACACTTTCTGAAGACAAGAGATATGGAAACGGTTTGTTACGGTATTCAAATAACTGTTTATTATCTCGTGATAATAAACAAGTACTATCGTGTGATAATAACCAAATATTGCTCGACTCGATGACACTCGAGAAAAAATAAGATTACCATACAAAATTTTAATAAAATGTTCCGTAACAGTATAATAAATTATGTAATTTAGCGTTAATAAAAATAGCACATTATTAACACACCAGTCTATGAAGATTGACTTGAAACTTTGCAAGAGTCTTACGCTAAAATTCATATACTATATTATTTCGTATACAGTAAATCCTTATTCGATTACATTTTATTATTTCCTTTGAAAATTTGACTTATTCTAAAAGTATTGTACGGGGAATTTCCTTTGAAAATAACTACGAAGTAATACTGATATCCATATCTGCAGGTGTTTTAATCGAAAGTTAAACTGAAGATTATCATATACTCTTAATCTTCGTATCTTTCTATCAAAGATATACAAAGGCGGCGACGAAAGAAAAAAACCGTAGATCGTTCGAAGATATCTACTTTCTCGAGAGGATTGTCGCTCAATGTATTTGTTGGTCTAATCGCAAAAATCGTGCAAAAACTCTCATCCGTAGTCTTATGCGCGAGTTTCGAAATTACCGTATTGATCGTTTTTTTAAATGTAATTTTCGAAGAATTTCGCTGCGCACCGCGTATACATAATTATTTGCATTATTTCCACAGCATTGACTCTTTCGTTCTCTCGTAACAATTTGAAAAGAGAAGGTATACGACGCTAATTAGCATTTAATAAGCTGCGATGAGAAAGTTTTAAGAGTTTGACGTTAATTTAAGTATTTCAGAAATAACTCGACGAACATGCGAGCGTGAAACTTGCTAATGAGAAGAGAAGACTCTGCAAGAAAAGGGAAATTGCGAAATATCGATCGGTTATAATTAACTGCTCGATTAACTTGCCGAGAATTTGCGAAGGAAGCAGATGAACCTCATAATAAAGTCCGGAGCTTTGTAAAATTCACTCATACGCCAATCGGTCTCGGTTAATGAATTCGACAAATTCGCCCAGTTAATACGCTCAGAAACTAATCGGAAAAAGTTAATTATGACAATTTTTTTCGAATGCATTTTTTTATAATATTGCGATGTACGTATTTTCGCGTTTAATCGACGGAGATTTATTATTACGGTAATTCGCGCGATGTGTTCATAAATTATACAGTTCTTGCGATAGTTGCGCAGCAAACGAAGTAGCTTTAAAAACACGTACTTATTATCTACTGCATCTGTTTATGTTTCGATGCTTTACCGTTTTTACATTAATAAATCAACCTTTTTCGATAAGTTTTCGATAATAGAGCTTAGGTATTATTAAATTCTGCAAATTTCACGATGTTTTAATAGTTTATCGCAATATAAAAAAGAAAAAAAATGATGTAATGAATAAATAGAACAAGTTTTAGGCACAAAAAATATAAAAACGTCGAAATGTGTTATCTCTCAAAAATATCGATATATTTGATAATCTAACGAACTTTATTGGAATTTTTACTTTATTTGTAATAGTTAAAATAATCAAGAGAGAATTAGAGATTACCAGAGATTAATAGAGTTTTCTAACAACGATTTTTTTCTTAAGAAACTTTGAATTTACTGCACAATTTCGATGTTAGCAGAAATTGAATTGTAGGAGTTCCCAGATTAAGCAGTTTCAGCCACTCGTAGTACAGCACTCTTCGGGGGCGAATATCTAATCCTATTCACGACTGAAAACTTCGAGTTAGGCATAATTTGAAAATTTAACTTGTCCTCTATCCAACGACACGTATTGATTAATTTATCAAAAACTGTTATTAACTATATAATTAGAAAAGATTATTTAAAAGAATCTGATTTTTTCGGATTATTTTTAAATCAAGATTTTAAACGCTTTCCCGTCATCTACACACCTGGAATCCTTATAACCGATGGAATAAATTTCTACATTTTTTTCAATTTACTGTAATTTATTATTGAATTACGCATATCCAAAAAAAATTTATCAAGCGCGAATGATTCGTAAAATCAACAAAGAGTACACGCACTGCTGATCGTCAAATTTACAGTTTTTGAAAAATATTTATAGGCGTCGTTTTCTCTGGCTAATTCTATAAAAACTTTAAATTCTTGAACATTACCTTAATAATTTGATTGTTTTTTTTTTGTCCTATTCAGGTTGAAACCTTATTCTACTGTTGTCATTAAATCCAATATGAATAACCACGAATAAAATATTAATTAATTAATAATACTGAAAATTCTTCGCAGCACGTTCCTCTCTAAGTAATCCTCGAGCACAGTACCGAAAAGACTTCTCTGTATCTTGAGACAAAAGCTACGCAAATCTCGTACCCGAGACACGAAGGAACGACTTGCATAGGCGCAAGGAAACGTGTATAAGTCGTTTCAAGCTGAACTGCTCTCAAAAATCGAAAGCAATACGTCAAGAGGATAGTCTCGACTCGATCGGCCGTGAAACAACCCTTTTTACCGCAACCCTCTCGCACGGAAATCCGGATTAAAGCGCAAAATTTGTACCGGGCATCGATGCCGTATTACCACCCGGTGTCCGCTACTTAAGTTATATAGATATATAGGTATATATATATATATTATAGCTTGCGAAGCTGGTCGCGCGCGACCCCTTAGGGAGTTAATGGCTTTTGACATAATGCGGCCGGTTTTCACGCGCCTGACCCCGTCGCGTTTAATGAGATTTCTCGAGGGACTGTTCCTTTATACGTATACTTCTTCGGTGGTATTTGTCTCTTATGGAAGGCTATTGTGATGACGAGAAGAAGTAGCTTTTAACTGCAATAGCAGACAGTAATGAAGTGCTCGTGTAACGAATTTTGTTTCTTGCAACCGTAAGCTCGTGCTTTAGAACTGTAAAACAGTTCGTAAATTATTTTATTACTCTTAGCTATTGAGCGAATGATTTCGTCGCGCTATTTGTGAATAATATTTACAAGCTACTAACGTTTTTGAATTTGAAGCTTAAATATGTAAATGGTTACGGATTATTATGAAACTTTTATTCGATCGCCTCTTGGATGTGTTAGCATTAGCTCTAAATGATTGAATTCATTTTATTGCGCATATGAACTTTAGCAAAAGTATTATTATGATTATTTGATTGCGCATTTATCTTGATCTAATATTTATTGAAGTGAAATATTGAATCATATTTACCATGTCTAAAAGATATTTGCCATTGGAGTTAAATTTGTTTTTCGCAACAATAATTCCGAGAATAAAACGCCACGATTTTTATTGGTCGCATAAAAATCTTAATCTAACTAGGTAGTTTTTATACTTCAAGTACACGTGCGGTACATGATTTTCGCTCCCTTAATATCCCCGTAATCCACGTAGGGCATGGGGCTTTGCTACTACCTTATAAGTGTTTAATTTTTGCATTTTTAGTTAATTGACACGAGTTCGGACCGAATGGAGGCAGCGGTTTTAAATAATTGTTCTTTCTATTATTTAACATACTTGTATAAGATAAATAATTAATTTAATAATAATAAAAGATTGTTTTTTAATATTTTTGAGGGTTTACACTTATTCTCTCTGCGAACTTTTAATGTGTGTAACAATAAAATGTAATATTATTAGAAGGTTGTTTTTTTTCTCTTAAAATTATACATTTAAATCGTTCTTTAAAAAGACCTATCGAAAGTTGATGTTTTCATCTTGCGCTGATGCGATATGTTTTTTCTTTAATTTTATTTCTTACTATTTAATTTATAAAAAGCCTAATTTAGCTTCTTTCTAGCAAATTAAATTATTTATACCACAATGATGCATATTCAAAATTTTCAATTTCATGTGCAGTGTACTCCCCTCTTAAAGTACAAAAATGTACAGTACCTAGATTAGCTTCTCATTTTTCTGCAACTAATAAATCAGTGCTTAGTATTCCGAAAATTTATCCCAGACTGGTCCAATCTCAAGATCGCACTGACAAAAAGTTACAAATTACCGACGATTCATAAACTCCTAAAAAAAATACTATCTGTATACACGTACAGCACTTTAATTTCCATACTGTTCCGAGCAGTAAAAAAAAACATCGTCAGTAAAGCGAACGTACAAAAGAAGAAAGTTCATAATCATGAAAGTTAAGCAAATATGCAACGTTGGTACGTCGACAATAGCACACACGACTCGGTAAAAATAAAAACTAGCTTAAAACCAAGTGCAATTTGCCGAGAATCGCGTTCGCGATTTTTATATTTCTCCCTCTCTCTCTCTCTCTCTCTTGCTCGTAGAGAGAACGCATATACGTATCGCTGGGAACAAAGGCGCAAGTTTATAAGCAGAGAAAAAGCGCGCCGAGCTCGGAAACGCGAGAGAGTCGGTGAAAATAAAAACCCTTTGAATCCCTCTTTGCCGTTTGTTCATTTTTACGCGCAGATGATTTCGACCTATGCTGCATAGCTGTATACAGCTCGGGGCTGCTCGAAGGCGCCAAAGCATAGACAAAGAAATTCATTCAATTCCCCGAAACGAGGAATATTTGCACGATATGCATTTCCGAAAGCGGAGATATGCAATTTTTCTTCTCCAGAGAATATGTGGCTATGGGTGAATATGGAAAAATTTATTGTATATGAGAGTTTCTATCGCCATAGGCGAATCCTTAAAATTGCTGACTGAATTCCTCTAACTTCTATCATCAGTTGTATTAGGTATATTTTTGTCGGTCGAATTTGTTTTTTCAACATACCAAACTGATGCTTTAGTTGTAAACCCGAGAAGCTTTTGATATTTTTTTAAATCAATTAACAACTGTGCATTGTCCAATTTATGCAGATCAGCTATGACTTATTTAGTTAGGATAGCTTGGGAATAGCTTGTCTTCCTTTGACTCCATACATATATAATATGGACATCTTATATCTATTATCTACGTATTCGTCACATAGATTAGGTCTTTAATGTACTTCCAACCCAAAACGATTGGATTATCTTTGTAAGTCCATATACTACATTGTATCTCACAACATTAAAAAGATTCTACATTGCAAATAACACCTATTTTCATTGCAACTTTATATTTACTCGTGGTATCTAAACTACATTGTTAAAAACAACTGTATCATGGAACTGCTACATTGCATTGCATAAATAGATCAATACGATAAGCGATAAATACGCGTTGGCATGTATTGTGCAGTTTTTACACGCTTTGACGATCAGTTTACAATATCTTACAGTTTTTATCTTATTCATAACATAACGTATAAGAAATTCAATGTCAATTAGATGAATATGTTTAAAACGAGGCAAATTTTCATTGACGCAGTTATCATTCATACAACTGCCAAAAATAATATTTTATTGTAATATTACATTTCTAGTTTCAGTACAATTACAACGCCTCCTTGTATACGACCCACCGGCTTCCATTGTAACAGACAAAAGATCAAAATGAAAAAAAAAAATTTAACGTTCAATAAAAGCTTTTTAAAATTAAGTATGAGAGTAGCTCAAAGGAATGAAATATGGAGACGTTAGAATTTCAATCATACGTATGCAGCGAGAGTGCAGCTGCAGAAAGTACAATTTTCCTAAAGATGCGTTGATATATATGCAGACACAAGGATAAAAATGTGCTCGTGGAATATTACATCCGTAAGGAGAAATGGCACATTTTGAAAGGTTATACTTTTCGAGCGCGAGGAAGCCCCAATAATTTTCGTGCAGCGCATATCTCGTACGTCGAAACATTTTCCGATTTTCGAAACGTTGCTTCTTTTATCAAAGAGTATATAATATTATATTCCAGTTTCAATAGTTTTTACTTCGATTATTATTTACTTCTATTAATGGCAATTTCTGTCGCTTGATTTATCCGTTATTACTATCGATTGTTCTGTAATCATTCGAATTATCTATTTAATTATTATACAATAAATATTGTATACATCAATACTTTTGATAATTTTATTTTATATTTATACGATGTATTATATTTTAATGTAGAAGTGTTTTTTTTTAATGTGCTCAACGCTTGTACATTAAAGCATCGCGTAGGATCAATGAACTGTAATCTGCTAAGATTCAATTCAATGAAGATACTCGATAGCACAGTGACGCAAGTATTTTGCATTTTATTTTTGTGTTTTAATATGAAAGTACTGGAAATAAAAAGTCATGACTGTATTTGAATTAGCGCAGCAAATTGGCAATGCATGATAATTTTAAATTTAGTCATTCAATCGATAATCGAATTAAGGTATCATCACGCGCGATACATTATCTACATAAATGTGTGCTAATAATTGACAAGTTAAAGTGTTTGAAATGGTACGCGACATTAATTTACAAGTGAAAGTTCATATATAGCTTTTAAGACTCCGTGCGATTGCCGAATTTTTTCCCTAGTAAAGTTTATCTCCTAGTATATCCCATTCACCTATTATTTCTTCATATAACTCCATCATCGCCTTACACGTTATATTCTCGAACTTTCCGTCGAATTACCGGAATTTCTCGTGGTATTCCAGAAAATCTCAGCGCAAGGCAAACTGTAGAAGAAAACCAAAGTATATAACTCACGTTAGAGAGACCGTCGCGACAAGGGAGTAGTATATACATAGAGAAAGAGAGAGAGAGAGAGAGAGGAAAAGCAGAAATCCGCGCTCGTATGACTGCAGCAGTCTATAAGGGGGTGAGAGTTAACGGGGTGGAGTAGTACGTATATAAGGGGCCAACTTCTCTCTCTCTCTCTCTCTCTCTCTCTACCCGCGGGTTATATCCCCGGAATCAGCTGCCAGATTATTCTATTACCGCGTATCAACATGGGGCTTGTTTGGTCTGAAAACACGGTCTTGCCACATTGTTTCAGCCAGATAAAGAATTTAACGTCGGGGATAATTAAAAGGTCGCCTATATATCGCGAGACTCTCTTTTTCTCTCTTGTTATTCTTACACAACTTAGAAAATCTTCGAAGACTTTTCTTTCGGGTCTTTTTCGCTCTTCCCGGCCTCGGTCCATTTGCCTATTATATACATACGTATAGCGCATACACGCGCAAACGACGGAAATCTCTCTCGCGGGGACGATTTGTGGCGGGTGTTATCGTTTCGCCCGGAAGTTTGCAGAGAGAGAGAAAGAAAGGAGACGCCGGTGAGTTTGAACGTGAGAGAAGAGTATTTATTTTAACGGTGGTGGGAAGATTTGAATGGAGGATGATAGCCGCGCGCACGCGGTGGATGAAAATGTGCTCGAACGAAGAATATTTAAGCGTGTTTTTCTTAGGAGGTCAATGGCGATTCTAGTTTAATATTAATCCGCGCTGCTGAACTTTCTTTGAGAATTTATTACGTTTGTATTTCGTGAAAAATTAGCTTCGAATTCATCAAATTCCGCTTTAATAAATAATATATTTTAATCACTATCGCACATGTTTTATCGTTTAATTAAGGAAACGACACGAGCAAACGCACATAGAGGTCATATAATTCGATATATCGAATCAATTGCATCTAATAAATAATTGCATAATGATGCAAATTCTTTTAATGTGCAGTTATCATATTATTCGTTTTTAACAAGCGAATTGCAAACCTTGATGTAATTCTACAATTTTCCGATTCCATTAAAATTATTACCAGTTCAATCACATTTTCACCTCAGCTCATAAAACAAATTTTTTTCATAATACTCGATTGAAAAACGCTCGACGCATCCGCCATATATAACTTTCATTTATTTTTCGCATCGAAACGTTAGTCGAGGGAATAATCGACACCCGAAAACTCGCATCCCCCATATATAATATTCAAACCTTCGAAAAACTCTCGTCTCGCAAAATCGCCTAAACAAACAACAACAAAAACACAAAACCGCATAAAACGTCACACGCACCGACTAAAACATCATCGTTGCATGCGTCCAGAGACCGCGGAAACAATAACAATCTGCTATCTATATATATATATATATATATATATATATATCGCGAGGTCGGCTCGGCAATGCGGTAATTAAAATAAATTAATTGGATTGGCCGTGCGAAAGGCCCGAAGGGATCACGAATATATATATATGTATATATATATATATATATATCCGCGTCTCTTCTCCCTCCGGGGGCTTCGGGGAGTTTTCTGCGTTGCCGCGCATATAATGCACTGTTTATTCTGCTCACTCTCTCGCCTGACCCCGCGATTATTCATAAACGCCGTTACGCGAACTCTATATATATGTCCATTAATATATACGTATATATATATATATATATATATATATATATATAAATATATATAGCAGTGAACTATAATGTTTCAATCGGAGAAGGATGTGACTGCATTGCCGGATACGACTATTATCGCGATGTAACTGCACGTTAATTATAAATTGATGAGGGTATGTTAATGCCGGTTTATTAGTTGCATTTGGAATATATACGATAGACGCTTTTGCTATCCGCGTCGATCTCTGTGAACGTTATATACATATATGCATAAACGCTATTCGTTTTGGCGAAATTTTTGATCGCGCGTGCGTACATTCGTTCGCCTCGAATTATTAATTTCGTTTCGACCTCTCTCCACTCTCGGCGATAGTTGGATTTAATTAATAAACTAATTGACCTGCGCGAACGGTTTGCGGGAACGGTTTTTTTTCCGTTTTCGAAGATAATTTACGCTGTATTATATATACACATAGAAATCGATCGTTTCTTATTTTATTATTGATGAATATAATTATTACGTAAACTGGAATTTTTAGAATAATAACGCGAAAACGTTTCAATTATATACTCGATGCGAAAACATTGCGAAAATTTATTATTGAAAAATAATATACGCGCATTCACCAAGTCGTAAATGTTATTCTTAAGGCTGGACGGTAATTTAACTTTTTTTTTTGGTCGACAGTCGCGTCGTCGCCATGCGTATATTATTTTTATGAGCGATGCGATGATTTTTCCAATTAAAAATCGCCGCGCATAAAAAACGAAGAACGCGGGTACTCGCGGTAATGGGAAAATAAAAAAGGAGCGAACGCATATAGAGATGTTTATCGTATATTGAGAAGGCGAAAATTAATTAAGGCTGAAGACTGTGCTAAATGTTCATTTGATTAATTGTCTATTCGTATAAGAAATTTTAGTTATCGAAATTTACGAAATTTTTCACCAGTGTGTAAAAATTATAAAAATATAAGAATAAAGAAAAAACAACTATGCGTCTAAAAAGTCCTCTCGACTCGTCGAAACAGATACTCGCGAACTCGGCGTAGAGACGAATGAAATGCAAACTCTCCTCTTTCCCTCTCTTAAGTAAAACTTTGCTCTCGTCGGAGAAAATAGAAAACAGCGAAAGGAGAGAGAGAGAGAGAGAGAGAGAGAGAGAGAGAGAGAGAGAGAGAGAGCAGAGTAAAGTACAAAGTGAAACAGCTTGTTTATTCGCTCTTTTGAGATTTGAGAGAGACATACCGATCGCCTATCCGTATTCTCTATCTCATCTGTGTACTTCATTAAAGTTTCAACGAGCTTTGCTGTGCCGTTGTTCTTTCGCCGCGAGTAATCATTCTAAGTGCCTTTCCTTTTCTGTTCTTCCACTGGACGTCTCTCGTTCAGCTCTATAGTTTAAGAATACAAATGTTATCTAATTTTTTATTCAAGACAAGCTTTAACCACAGCGACGATAAGCCAAAGCACTATATGCGTCACATGCAGCAATTTCTCTACGCTCCAAGCGCAATGACAATATTACGGGCTATACGTGCAGTAGCATATCCCGTTAGTTTCCAATAGAGACCAATGGAACATATTAATTTCGCTTTCCAAGATAATATACATCGAACGAGAGAGAGAGAGAGAGAGAGAGAGAGAGAGAGAGAGCGGTTGATGACAATATTGCATCGGCCGCAGTTGCGTTTAATAGCATTTCCCGCGCAGTTCGAGTATTATAATTTGTTTTCCTGTATCCGAAAGCAAGGTTCCCGTGGAAGCAGCCCCGAAGCGTCTGCTCAAATCCGGCGTCGGATCCCGTGGGACGCTGTGCGATACTCTGAGAGGCTGTATATATAATGTCATGACTATTTCAATTATATACGTATCCGCCACTGTATATAGTTGTTTTAGAAAAAAAATATGTATGTATGTGTATGCAGTGATTGTGCGTTGATTTATCAACAGTTGATAAGAAAATCCAATGACGATGTCGACGTGTACATATCTAACGACGTGTACATAGCAAACGCGTATCCCTTTATTTCGTTGTCCTTGAGCGGCTTCCCCTTATTTCCAGCGTGAATCGCGGTAATTTTATAAACACTTTGAAAATCTTGCGTCATTCGAGGGGCTTCCACGATTGCCTGCTCGGCATACGAGTAAGGCTTCGCTTGAAAATAATTAGAAAATCGCGCGCCCTTTGCTACCACCCACTTACCAACTTTTATGGGGATGCAGTGGTAGGGGGCAGGGTACTGCCGAGTTTTACTCTATAGAGACTGGATTTCGTAGTAGCGGCATTTTTTTTTACCTCATCTGAGAAAATTAACGAGGTTAGCCGTGGAGAGTTGGGATTCGAAGTTTGTCACTTGCTCGAGCTTTGTTACGCGGAAGCTCTTCTCTTGTTTTCTATCCAACAGATCTAACCTACGGAATTGTAGGGGATGGATTTTTTTTTTGGTTATAAACGATTCGAGAGAATTGTTAACGAAATGTCAAGTAGAATATAAATTTTAAAAATTATAACAAAAAAATAGATAATTTTGATAAACAATGGAAGAAGAGGGAGTTACGGGACAGCCAGAGGGAGAGGGAGTTACAGAACAACCCGAAGAAGCGGTTCAAGCTGAAACTGATGTAAAACCAGAAGTGATCAAGACATTATCGATTCAAGACCAAAAACCGCTGGAAAATAAGCTAGAAAGCACTACTATACCCGCTGAAAAAAGTACGGTCACTATAAAACCAGTGACCAGTTCGTCTACTCAAAGATCGCACTCGAGAAAAAAAAGACCTAAGAATCCGAAAAAATGTGCGGAACCGCCGAAATGGGAATGCGAAACGGAATCACTGTGGCGCACGTACATGAGAATGTAAGCCTTTTAAATCCAGAATAAAAAATCGATTTTCAGATAAATGAACGAATTTTGTTGCAGCTTTTCAGAAAACGCGGAAAAACGCGTCGAAACGAAAAAGGCAGCCCTCGGTTTATTCGGTCGCGAGAAATGTCCATTTCAGCCTAGAGACATACCTCGATCTCCTTGTCCAGAAATGACCACGCATTTCGAATTCAACGCTTTCAATATTCAGAAGCATACGTTCATTCATAGGGGTTCCGAGGTTGACAGTTGCATTTAACAATTACTTTTCGAATTATTATTTTTACGTCGTAGTTGTAATTTCAGCTCGTAGATACTTCGAAACTGACTGCAAGAGAAGAATCTGAATTCGACTGGCCGACACTGTGGCCTTGTTCGAGTCGAGATGTCGTAAGAGAGCAGAAAATTGCCGATAGAAAGAAGAAAGCGAAAGAAATGGGTGCTTTGCCGTGTGAGATCGACGAGATCGATTCTCCTGGTTTGTAATAGGACTCGACGTTTTTTGTCGAATAATTTTGCATATCGATGACACTTTGTTGTTCACAGAATCGAGCGATGATGAGAGACTTAAAGAGCTAGCTCATAAAAAGGAATTGGTTCACGCGAGGATACCCTGTCGACGTTTGAAGCCTAAGACTCCTCTAGTTGACAGAGCATCGGGTGAAGAACCTGGCCTCGTCGAGGGCGAATACGTGAAGCTCAGTTTGTTGACGAAAAAAGGAATCTCGCGAACCTATGCTAATGCTTGTTTGAGAGGTTTAACTGGTATGCATTTAAATGAATTGCTGCGAGTTCGTGAACACACTTGGAAGTTCTGTCTGTATCAAGCTCTCGTAGCTTTATTGACGAAGACGCAGCTCAGGTATGAATACATATCTTTTCGAGGCTCTGTTAGGTAAGGGTATAATTCCTTTTTTTAGGTACAAATTCACCTGGAGTGCAAATGTCGACTACATCTATCAACACGCTTGGTTATTATTTCTACACATGGGCTACTTGAATGTCAAACCTAATCAGAGGTTCGACGATGTTCTGGTTTACAATTATAAATACAGCGTCGAACTGGAACTTGTTCATGAACTTGAAGACGTGCCAATTGTCCATGACGTTACTTTTAAGTACGTGGAGAAGTCATTGAAGAAGCAGAAACTGCGTCCTAGAAAAGAACTCTCCTTAGCCAAATCAGGCTTTGGTACTGATAAAGAGAAGGATCACTTCAAGCTGTTGGTGAACAAGGGAACGAAGAAGATCGAGGTGTGGTTCAATAAACTGGATGTCAATTGTACGAACTGCATCCTTAGGTAAGGAATGTAGGTTTGGACAACCAAGGATACGAATGATAATCGTAAACTGGATTTTTAGAACACCTAGATTCTCTCTGGCTTTCTGGCAAGACGGGTCTTTTTGGTACCTCTACAACCCGTACCGTTGTGACAAGTTTGGGTTCTGGAACGATTTCGGCTTCGCGTCGATTATGAAATTTTGCTCGAAGGAATCGCTCAAGAGACACCTCATGATTCTTATTTTGAGAGCTTATGTGTACGAAGCAACGAGTCAGAGTAACGAAGACATTGCCGACATAGAGAATAAATCCCTAAATAGCAAGCCGATTACCTCGAACAAATCCAAGGAGGAAGTCCAGAAGTTTTCGTTGCAGATCTTCGAGTTGATATACCACAGTTGTCAGATCCATAATGTGAAGCTGTATCAACGTAGTCGCAAAAAACCGAAAGCTAAACTTGTGGAGAAGCAGGAAAGCGATCCGTGCACATTCGATCCACTTGCAAAATTGTCGCCTTTGCCATGTGGAACAGCTATCGAAGACGAGAAGGTAAATCATTTTTTCATATTCCGTGCGTATCCCAGAGTAAAGAGCCTCGGATTTTCGCAGTTGGAAAACGTCGAAAGGCCACGCTGGTTGGAAGACAACTCGATCTCGTGGACGAAATCATTGTTAAGCCAAAATAACAATAACAAGCCAGATTGTGGAAAAACAGATTTCACCAAGTGGCATAATTTTGATGTAGTAAAACCACGACGATTGCACGTACTCTGGGGCAATATTCACATAACCGATCGTATGTTCGCCGAGGAAAATCGAAACGAACAAGCTGAAGCATGTTACATCGTTTGCGCCGGTATGATCCGTATCAATGCCCCGGAGTACTGGAGCGGCGAGATTCTTAATGCTATCATTATTTGCGGTGACAAGTAAGTTCCTCTCTTAAGTCGTCGGTATACAGAATTAAATGTATTCTTTAAACTTCTTAATAGTTAACAGAATAGAAAATTTTAAGAAATCGAGTATATCTCAATTTTTAGTCTGCTTAATTATCTTGTTCGATATTTTCAGTATTTAAAAAAACACTTGAATGTAACTAAAAGACCTTTGTTTAGCACACTTGAATTTTTTTATTATAAAGAACAATTACAACTGAAACAAAAAATTTGTATATTGTTATAAAATGTTAACTATAAAAGCGTGTCATAAGAACAAAAAAAATATAAACATAAATAGTTTTCTTTTTTACCTATATCATATTGAGATGGAATAAATTTAAATGAATAGTCATTCTTTAATTGTTCTTAATCAATTTTTTTTATTTTGCTATTTGACACAATATAACAAACAGAACAAATAATTCGGTACATTGCAATCTAATTTGAACACTTTCGTATTTCAGATTGTACACTGAGCGAAACCATAAGTACCCGAATCCTAACGACTGGTCATCTCAGCCAAACGATCGTTTCCACATCGGCAATACACAATTCGATTTCTCAACCGATCTTCCGGTAACTGGTCGTCTCTTCGTCCGAACCAATAATTGTCTCTGGCAAAGCCTCCACCGATTCTTCCAGAATCATCGTTTCGCCATTCTGACCTGCGAAAATTCATGCCTTGGCCTATTCAAGCATTGCGGCGCCTACTTTGCCTGCGACGTCGGCTCATACGGTCCGCCGATTTTCGAGCGCGGCAACGGCAGCGCCTACCTGCTCAGAGCCTCGTGTCTCGAAGGTTTAGTCAGGTGTCTCGTGTTGCTCATCGGCTCGAACGAGTGCAGCGACTTCGAGCTCAGACCTGTGGAAATCGGCAAGATCGAGGTAATCGACGACGACTGCACCAGGAAGAAAATCGTTAAGTGTCCGGAGGAGATCGGTACGGCGAAGAACGTTTGTCCATTCGAGGAGGAGAAAAAGAAAAGCTGGAGAAAGGGAAGACGGCCTTTGCTAGAAGAGAAAAAGTACTGTAAGACCATTTGCTCGAAGAAGAACGACGATTAGTGGCGTGGAGCTTCCCATGATTAACCCCATAATTACAAGTTAATCTCCGGGGGGTGAACCGAGTAAAAATCTCATCCGCAGCAGATCCTTCGTAACAAAACGGGATGGAGAAGCTTCGATTCCGCAGTGGTTAAACACTCACTCGCAAGGCTCATCTCGTTACAGCGAGCCTCGCTTTCGAAAATTAAGCAAAGTCTCTCACATCATTGAACCACAATGACTTCTGGCGGCAAACATAATCCACTTTGCCGGTTAGGTCAAGCCGGAAAAGTCCCGAGGGCTCTCGAGAAGATATCCAATTCTATTTCTCTTTCTCCCTTTGACCAAGTTTCCTTAGCTCTAGAAACTCGTGAATGAATGAAGAAGTGGCCGCTGGTCATTTCGCCGACTTGACGCTCGGCGCGATGGTTCGTGCACTGGTTTTGTGTTCCAACGCTTTTGGAACGAATTAACGCAAAGGTGGATGAGAAGCTTCTCACAAAGGGAGAAGATTAGTCGAAGTGGCTCGGTGGAGTCGGATTCTTCGGCGAAAGGGTTTTTCCTTCTTGTTATTTTTTTTTTTTTTTTTGGAAGAGCAAAAAAACATTATTGTTAGACGGAAAAGGATAGACGATTGCAAGGTTTGGATGTGCGTTTGAACGCAGCGATTAAATTGAATCGATTGTATTGTACGACTGATTAAATTTATTAAATACACCTCTCCCAGCCGCAAAACATGTATATTCAAAAAAAGAAGCGAACGTACTTTACCCCCTTGGCTTCGGTGCCGGTACGCATGCTTTGATTAATTTTTATTCTTCGTATACGTCATCGACGACCCCCCCCCCCCTCCCATCCCGTAACATCGGCAGCGTAAATAAGAAATTCGCTACTACATTATATCACTCGTTTATATATAATCGGCTTATGCTCCTTCGCTACACAATTTTTCTCGTTCGCTTTTATTTATACAGACACTTATACTTCGATCGTATTTACAAAGATTCATATTATTTACAATGGGCTAAATTCGCGTATTTACATCATCGTTTTCTCTCGAATTGCACGAAACATCGCCTCCTCGTTCAACAACGCGTGAAACAACGAAACGATTTTTTTTCCGTTGCAATAGTAACGGAGATAAATGTCATTGCAATATATTTATATAAGTATATCGATATCAATCACAATTGGAAAAAATGAATGATAATACAAAACGTGAATAGAAAAGATTCGTTGCTACGGAGCGATTGTCGAATTTGACGGATAAGATTGTTTTTTTTAATTCTCCGTTTTCATTTTCACAAACAAGAGATCAATGGAAAAGGCTGAACTTGCGTATCATTTGACTACCTACGAGTGCACATTTCTATGCAACTCCGATTAGCAGCGAGTCATCGGGATCGAAATTGAAAAAATACTCTCGAACGCGTTTTCCCGCCGCTGTGCCTCGCCGGACTCACTGCGTAAATTCGGCGCAGTGACGCGTAACAACAATAATAATAAGAATTACAATACGCAATAATAATACTCGGTGTAAAGTCTCTGTTCCCCGGGTATAATTTAAAAAAACTATACGGTATGGATCGTCGACTACGCGACCTCGAGATCGGAACTGTCGCTGTCTTGATCGGTACAGTGTTGTTGTTGCTGTTGTTGTTGTCGACTGGCGGCTAAATGAGCGACGGATACGCGTAACGGACTGACGTTAACGGCGTCGTTGGATCCAGTACTACCTCGTGAGCGCTGCTCGATTTGAAGCTTGCGAAGCCTCTCTTGTTCTTCGCGCTTTTGCTTGCGCCATTTGGCTCGACGGTTCTTGAACCACACCTGGAACAGAAAGCAATGGATTTTATTTAGAGCTGACATGTAGTGTACCGAAAATAGAATTTGTTCGACTCCTAAAAATGCGATTTCTTTAAATAATCTAACGACCCTATAAAAGTACTGGTTGTAAACATTATTTCTTATACAATATTCTCAATTTACCTAGATGCGTGATTTTGTTAAATTTTAATTGGATTTTCAGAACGAATAATTCCCGTTCGGTATTTAAAATAAATATTGCCTCGCTGTGATCGTGCAGTTTTGTCTTGAAAGTTAGTAAATTGGGCACAAATTTCATTCTCAAATATCCAGACACTTCGGTATGAAGGCAAATAAATTTTTAAAAAGATCTGTGCCACTTCGGAAACTCTACCGAGTGACCCAATCTCAATAGACATTCATACAAAGAAAAGCCGCTAAAAAGTCTTCATCATTTCAACAGTGCTCGAATCATAGTTTCTCACAATAGGTATAAGCGTGACGCACTCAACTCCATTAATGGATTTAAGTAAACTTTCGCTTGGAAAAATAATAAAAAAAAAATGTATCTGTACACACGTTCTATATAAAGTACAGATCTCGTGCCTACTTACATACAAATCAAGCGTATATACAACAGATAAAGCGAAGAGAAAGTACACGCGCGTAACGTATAATGGAAACCCAGTCGATTATTATGCCAAGGGGTGCCTCGGCTTTTGATTCGCCTTCCGCTTGGAAATCGATTCGGACAGGCGTGAGGAGAAAACGGATCACGTGCCAACCGACCTTTATATACACTTATAAAGGTTACATATATAGATCTACATACCGAGGGGTTTCTACTGTTTAAATTTATGTCAGCGGTATATGTACGTCTATTTTTTTCTATAACGCGCATAACGGCCTCGTTAACGAATCGTGCACACCCGCGGCCACCGTTACCGCTCTTATTCACACTCGGAAATGCAAATACACAATTATGTTTATTCATATACCTATATAGATACGTATACCGAGCGAAAAACCGCGCGTGTGTACATAGGGATATATAGAAGCTCGCTTCTACGCGGTCCTTGTAAAACCGAGAAAGCTCGGCGGCTGTTTTTCTTTTTTCTCCCCACCCCCCCTTTCTCTCTCTCTCTCTCTCTCTGTTTTTCCTATACCTACTCACCGGGATTTTCTCTCATAGTCGAGAGTGGATTATATTTTGAAAACTAATTTATCCCTTGGAAAAGTTTCTTATCTTACGAATCACGGCTTTCCGACGAAAAAGAGAAGAATAAAAAAAAGCAAAACAAACTACTCGCTGTTTACCCTCAAATCCACCTGACGCTCTGTATATAACTTATTCCTCACACATACGATATACACGAATACACAGCTTTCCGCGAACTATCCACAACTCTTATCTCCATCCCTCGTAAACAGTCGTTTTTTTTCTCTCTCTCTGCGTCTATACATACTACTCTTTCTCGTCTTATCTTTATTTCCCCCTTTATTCGACCGCGGCGAGTCGCGTCTCTCACTAATTCTCGGCAAACAAGAGCCGAGAATGCAAGTATACAGGGGGCAGGTGTAGAGCGCCTCTCGAGAAAAGGGATTTTTTCGGAGGAGACCATTGTATAGTCACTACACACGGGTGGTCCCTGATATTCTTTTTTCTCTCTCCCTCTCTCTCCCTCTCTCTCTCTCTCTCTCTCTCTCTCTCTTTTCTATTTCGAAGGTACCCGAGGGGTGGTTTATACGCGAACTTCCATTTTTGCATTGTATCGTAGCTTACGCGTTTGCGCGACGATCGCCAAGTATAGATATATGCATGTCGAGTGAGTAACGCACGTGAGATCGTGAATTTTCCAGCTTGAATTTATTATAAAACTGAATGTTTAATCGCGGCACACGGAATTTACACAAAAGATCGCCGGCGCTAGTATACAATCGGTTCACGGCACTCTACGGTGCGTACGAGTCGCTGAATAATAAACGACGTAATATGCGCGTTGGCAATAACCGAACCGTTAAGTGATTTCGCATTAACGACAAGCAAAGCCTTTAATCTAACGCCGATGTGTGCGCGTATATACACGTGTGTACAGTCGAAACCGAGGCGGTCTTGTTTATCGATACGTGGATATTTATACTGTATGAACAGTCCAGCGGCTGCAAAATCCAGTTAATCGGTATATATATATATATATATATTAAGCTGATAATTAAACGAATAAATTATTATTCACGTCTATTGTGATACCAATACGTCGGTTACACTTTTTATAAATTTAGTTTGCGGCCGCCGTAATGCGTCCGTTACTAGCTCCAAATGCTTAATAAATCGATGTAACCTTACGGAATAGGACCCGAGGCGATTTTGTATTCAGCGTTAATCGCCGAAGAAAACATGTACAAGGCCGTACTATTATTCGGCTCTAAGTCTCAAATATTTCGAGGGCAATATTCGACGAGTGGGTTTCCACGAAGTTGCTTCGAACTCTTTTTCCCCGATGCTCTCCAGAGCGCTCGCGCGTGTGTGTCGAAGGGAAAAAAAGGGAAGAACCAACAGACGACAAATTACTTTTCCGATCTCTGTCCATCGAAAGTTTAGGGACTAAGAGTATTAAGTTTCCACAGGGTAAAAGCCTTGGGGAACATCGTCACGCACAATTTATAATGCGCACGCGCACATGTGTGTGTGTGAGTGTGTGTGTGGATAAAATAAAATTTGTCTACGCATACACCGTCTAGACTGTATTGTTTACCTATCGGGAGAGCACGAGCGTATAAATTAAAAGAAACTCACCTCTATTCTCTCCTCCTTGAGGTCGACTTGTAGCGCGAGCTGTTCCCTGAGAAGAACGTCGGGGTAGTGCGTCTTGTCGAAGGTTGCCTCGAGTTGTTCGAGTTGTTCCTCGGTGAAGATGGTCCTGTGTCGGCGTTTACGTTTGGCCATGGGACCTACTCCGGGACCGCCGGTTGGACTGAGCTGATAAGGGTGTGCTCCGTGATAGAAAGCCGGCTGACCGTGGAGAGACACGCCCGCCGCTGCCATCGCCGCCACGTAACCTCCTGGATAAAGGCCGGGATATGCTGCGGCTGGAAATCATTTTTTTTTTTTACTTCGATCATCGCGCGAACTTCTTGAAGATTTGAGTACGAAGAAAGAATTTTTTTCGAAGTGAAATTAGAAAAGGATGGGATATTGCGCGAAACGTAAAGGAAGGTTGTCGAATAACTTCATTCAAATTCAAACTATAGGAATATAATAAAGCGTATTCAAATAACCGACGGTGCGCGACGGTATAACTCAGAATATTATTATCTCCTTTTTTTTTATTCGAAGTAAGAAAAGTATTTTGAAAATCTTTCGGATGTATGAAAGCTATTATACCCATGTCGGTAGCCGTGAGATTTATGGTAATAAAAAAAAATTAAAGCATAACATCCCTAAAGCGTCGAGCTCACAGGCTGAAATTCCCAGGCGCCGCTAATAGCAGTCAAGGGTGTGCGCCTATACTTTCCGCAAAGAAAAATACCGCGCGAAACAGATCCCCGGGGAGATTTCGCGAAAAATCTCGAGGTCGTAAAAGCAGCTTAGTACACTCTTCTATCTATTGTGTGTGTGTATATATATACCAAAATATATATACATACTTATCGAGAATATTTCTATATAACAGAATCGGCAAGTTCTGTCGTTACAAGCTTTCGACGAAGACAGCATTTCAGAGACGCGTTGTAAGAAAAATTTTTTATACGAATATAAAAATGAAATATAAATTCCAATAAGTACAAGAGCCTTGCATTTGTTCGATATAATTCCCCGCGCCTCCATTCGTGCGGCGCGCGCGCGCACGCTTTGAACGAAGAGTAGGAGAGATTTTTCGCGGCTGACGAATCTCTCCGGGGATTTTCTCTCCGCGAAAGGATCTACTCAACTCCCATCCTCTTTTCGCGTTTTCGAGGCTGAAACGCCTTCGCTCGCCGGTTTACCCCGTGAATCAAGGAATTTCCGAGTCGAGGCTTTTCCTTCGTACCTAAGTATCGCGAAGTACGTACGTATATATACGCTACAGTGTATTTCTTTTTTACGCTTGGACTAGATTCTCGCGGGCATAACTGCCGAGTGTTTTAAGAAGATTTTTGCGAAGAGCGAGTGACGGCGGGATTCTCGAGGGAATGCCGAGTTTGCGCGGGGATTTGAGCTTTTGAAGACGAGCGAAAGCGAAGGTCTATTTTCTTCTTTTTTTTTATCTCCAGAAGGTGTTGCTTTGAATGCTCTCTGTTCCGTTGGTTGTCGTTATGATACGCGAAGTGGGCATTGTGCAAACGCATTGAGCTCAAGAGAGAGAGAAGACAAAAAAAAATAATCGAACTCACCCAAAAAGTCCGCCGACGTGAAAGCTAAGTGATGCAACTGCTGCTGCAACGGATGAACCCTAGCGGCGGCGGCCGCAGCGGCCGCTGCGTTTCGCACGTTATTGCTACCTTCTCCAGCTTGCATGGCAGCTTGCAAGCTCGCGGCGGCAGCGGCTGCGGCTGCGGCAGCGGCCGCCGGAACGTTGCCCATGCTCGCCGGTCTTGGTGCTAGGATGCTGTCGATCGTGAAGAGCGATGCCGACGAGGACGATGTCGACGTCGTCGTCCGGACGACGTTTCCTCGCTGCTGCGACGGCTGATGCTGGTGGGATAAGAGAGAGGCTTCCGGTGATCTCGAGTACAGAAGCTGTCCGTAGGCCGATGGAAGCGGCGGTGGCGAGGAGTCGGTCATCGGCGAAGACGAATCGCCGGCGTTGTTGCCGTAGCCGCCGCTGCTACTTTCGACCATTGCGCGCGTCGGCAGGTTTCTTAATTTACTTCTTTTGTCGATGGGTAATTTTTAACTTCTGGGCAAAGACCTTTCGACGAGGTTCAACTAGTTATTATCGGTCATAGCACAGCGGGCTGGTGACGTTTGTTTGTTTATTCAAATTTTCTTTTTTTTTTTTTTCAATTTCACTGGATAGCTCTCATGGTGTTTCGAAGCACTGAGTCGCGAGAGATGCCGATCGGAACTGGACGTTGCATCCCCGCAGTGGATGCAGTCTCTGTCTGTGGACGTGGTCGGTTGAAATTCTCTCTCCCTTTTCCAGGGATTTTCTCGCGGCGTACAACGGAGGGGGAGCGAGTTCGTTGGAAGGGAGATGGAGAGGCGTGGCTTTGAGGGTATATTGCTTGGAGGGTAGCTACCCTCCCCCCCTCTTCGGAACGATGCAGTGCTCGGTGCAAGGATTTCTTCCTTTTTTCACGAGGTTTTGAAGATTTTTTTCAGTCGTGTGTCATTGTTGGCTGTACATGTATGAACTAGTGGGGTTTCGAGTATATTTTTCGATAATTTGACAATGTTGAAGAGATGTATTGGCATTTTGGACGGTAATAACTACGACGAAGTTATCATTACCAAGCTGCTTTTTTGTGTATAAAATATTCTCCGCATAAAGAAATTAAAATTCGGCTATGTAAGTCGAATGGAGAACTCGCGATTTATTTAAACTAACTATACGTATATTATACATGATCAAGGACGTGAAAATTTTAATAATTACAACAAAACAATTAGTTTGTCTATTAAATAGAAAAACTCGAAAAACCAATGAAGCTTTAGCGTGAGAATTTGAGAAAAAAAATTGATAACTTTGTAAAATTTTTCTCTATGGCTCAGACAATCGCATAAATCTACCCACTTACCTCATCCATCCTCGCAATAGCCCATAAGCTTCTGATAAAAATGTACCGCTCTCGTAAACGCTGCACATCATCTCTCGCATATCGTTCAGAGGCGTAACCCATTTAAACTCCGCCCATCGACTCTCACGGATCCTTTCTCTCCCTCCACCATCGAGAACTTCTCTCGCTCGCTCGTCGATGTATATATATATATATATATTAGACTTGCGTTTGTCACTGCAAAGGTGAAAGAGAAGGGATGCAGCGGGAATATCTATTTATTGCGCGAATCCGATGGCTGATGAAAAATGCCAGAGAGTGAGTGATGCTGATGCTCGTTTTGCACGCGTGGCTGGTCACATGAATTTGTTCGCCGATATGTATTTGTTTATAATATATATGTGTATAATGACGGTGATGACGATTTTTGGATGATGTATTTTGCGCAAGTCTCTATGCGATGGTTTTCGGGTAATCGGTCGGAACGAATGATGCGTTTGGAAATATTTGTCATAAAGTGTATGGTTTATTTGCTTGATTATATACTCTGATGGAATAATGACCGCACTAACGGTTGGCTTAACTATATACGACTATAGTATTTTAAATTGTAAATACGGCTTGTTTATATCATTTTTTTTAAATATACATTACTTTTACTTTAACCATATGTATTTACTTATACGTTTAGGATCGATAATGTGGTGAATATTTTTTATCATCGTTGAAATAATAATTCTACGTGATTGATCCGTTTGCCGGAATAGTTACAATTTTTTTTAACGAGAATTAAATTACAACAACGACCTTGACATACTGCACATCCAGAATGTTCAAATACTCAACGACGTTTAATGAAATCGACGAAAGATCCTCGAATATATATATATATATATACATGTCGCAACAATTAAATTAGTTCTAAACGAAAATTCCTATTCACATTGGTATATAAAATATCTGTGGTAATTCTCTGGCAGTAGCACAGGAAAATCCATACACCTCCATCAATTTCCCTTCGCCTCGTCCGCCGCAGAGCCCGTCGACGCATCCTCTCTTATCCCCTCTCGAAAGAGGGGAAATCCTCTCGGTAGGAGGTGTGTTCGCCGCGTGGGCGTATGGTATCGCGACACGCAGGGGAAATTTCCTTCTCTATATACGTACGGTATACTTATATACATATTCACGAATAGCAGTAGGGATATAATGAATAGTATATATATATATATATATACATAAGTATAGTTGACCAGAGAGAAACGGGAGGATAATCGGGGGCTCGATCGTTCGCATTACGAATCTTTGCAGCAGCGACGCTGCGATTGGACGGTATAATACCTTTGAAGATTCGCTCTTTCGCTTTTTATCTCTTTTTTTCTGTCTACTCCGCGCGACAGCCGACGCATCGTATTTATCGCGTCGCTCTCTAATTAGGATGCGAACGCGATTCTTTTACGTTTTATGTCATATCGCGATTTTAATTGCAATTACGTTGATGTAATGCGCGGAATCGATTGCGAATTTTTTCGGCCGCGGGAGTGTATTGATTGGTAAAACGATATTTTAGACACTGATACGTGCGGTATGTATAACAACGTATATTATTCAAAATGCACCGCGGAGCGTTGGAACAAGAGAATCGTTTGAAGATGAATTATAATGCGAAACTAATTTTGCGATCCAGTTTGTAGGATATAACCGTCTTTTCTCGCATTTCACTGAATCCATTGAAAGTTATATATGTTCGTACTGCAGTCGCTTTACTTTCTAAAGAAGTTTTCGAACGTTATACATGTCCATACACGTGTGGTCTCTACAAGCATAAAGCCTAAATCTACAAAGTTCTTAAAAAAGAAGAAGAAGAAGAAGAAGAAGAAGAGGAAGAATATACCGAAAGCGACGTATATCCGCTATTCAATTATTCAAATGGACGTTGGAGATGATCGTATGTATAAATCGCTCGTGGCTAACGATGTAAAACCGTTGTAATGCGTATTACATTATATATGTATACACGAAATATGTATATCTATATATACAGTATATGAGCTGACACTTTCTTTTTGTGAACCAGCAACCGGATTCGTTAAGGGGAATATTTCAGGGGCGAGGCTTACGTATATGTATATATCTACAGAGTTTGTTCTTACTTAAGTATAGCCCCGATGAGCTAACCCTCGAATCGGCTCGATTTCATACGCAAATAACTGCTGTACAGTCATTGGAAGTGTCATTGTAATTATATTATATACTTGTTTGCATCGTTAAGTGATAATAGTAATCGCTGCACGGGATATAAATAATTTTCAAGCTAATTTCTTACGTTTATACAAATTGAAAGTCAATATAATCTGTCTGTGAGATTTTTATTTCTCTGATGTTGTTAACAGTATTAGCTCTTGCGCTATAAATACCGATTATATATATTCTATATTTCTTCTAATAGAGCTGCTAATTGTATAACAAATTTTTCCTTTCACGACTTGTTTATTTCACGAAAATTTCTCTTAATTATGCATTGCACGTATATTATTATTATTCAATTTTACAATTGAACATTCTCGTTATACACAGTGAAAAAATTATCCTCTTGAAACGAAAAGCGCATGTCAAATGGAAATGCCTTATTTAAATGGAATCAACGAATTTAAATTAAAACATACGATGCAAATGTATAACACTTAAAAGCGCAGTAAGTTAATATTACACTTTTAAAGGGAAAGAGAGTGTCTTTCATTATTTATTATAGAAACATGAATTTTTCTAACAACAATTGAAATTATAACGATAATCCTTCAATAAAATTCGCATCGACTGTGGCATTACCTTCGACAAGATTTATTTTTACTAATCATGATTATATTTCGTTTTGCATCAAAAATAGGCATTTCTATATCAATGCACGATGTCTTCCACACAACCAGTGAAACTTAATCAGCGTTGAATACCGCAAAATGTCAAAAGAAAAATCTAATCCATGACTCATCATATCTCTGCATTCTAAAGTATCAATCCGATACAGCCTTAATCATGAAATCCCTAATACAGAAAGCATACCTTATCCAGTGTCTGCGTACCATATCCATTTAAAAAAATTACTCGTCTTCTCGTAAAGCCAAATCCCAAAGAATTCTATACCCACACATCCATCCACGAAAAAAAAATTCATCCTCTCTCTCTATCCGCGCTTTATCACATTACCATATTCTTTTGTACACCCGTAATAACATAAATACAATCTCTCTCTCTCTTGCTCTCAGCATCTTCCCATACATACAGTACATCCCAACGTTCACAATGTCCTGGAGCAACACAATCGCAACGCGCAGACGGCGTGCAGCTAATGCACGCGGATCTGCCAGGTTTAATCCTAATCCGCACGTTAATCGCGGCTCGAACGACCAGACGCGCCTCAATGGCCTGACGCTGCCGCGTTCATCTTTTTTTTTTTTTTTTTTTTTTTATATATACACTATGGATACGCGTGTACCAGCTATACACGTATGCGCATGTGACCGTGTTTTGCTACTCTTCATAATGGCAGCCGTCGTCCTTTTGTCGCGTTACTCCAGTGTGCATCGCAGATGGTTTACTGGTGTGTATTATATGTGTATACACATACGCGTACGTGTACTTGACGGCGATGATCGTTACGTATATGTACACGGCGAGGGTATGAATGCGCGATGAGGATCGTTTAAGCCGGTAAACGCGCGGTGAGATTGTTTAACTAAATAATGGATCGTTGTACCGAGCGTGTGTGTTGACGTTTGAATTATGCGTTATAAAAGGTATACGCTCGCCGTCGCGCAGTCGCTCCTTTATTTGCGAAATGACGCTGGAAAACAATGACGATGTGCTGGTTTACGATGCGGATGATTGCGTAAAAGCTCGGAGCGCGTGTAATTTTCTATACGGTGATTTTATTTTACATTCGCGCATGATTCAATATTCGCGACCGAACACGCGAGGATTAGCCGTTGGGATTGTGCATTTTTTCAAACATTTTTTTACGACGATGCGAGAAATGATGATTATTTAATTAATTCGGTTGAATTTCGGATCGAAGCGTAGTTGATTATCGATGAGACCGTGTTCGAGTCGTGCAGCGAAATTTTTCAAATATTCGTATGCATCATTGTTACGTATAAGCATGTACAGGCGCGAGCTGAAATCACGTAGCTAATTTATTACTGTTTATAAAAATATTATTTCATGATTTGCTTTTTCACGAAACGCGGAAGTACCGCTACGTAATGAATCGATTGTTTTTTTATACCGAAAGTTACGTTCAAGTATAAACGATACGTGAAAAGTCGCTATATACATGGTCATTTTCGCTGTGTAAAATTCTGAGCAATTGCGTATTCTCATATGAATTATAACTGAACAGTGATTTTTCTCAATGTCGTGTCTAAATTTCACTCGCAATAGTTCATTTGTTATTATGAATAGACGATACTAATAACTAATAATTCATGTCACATTACGTTATCGTACGTGTATGTATATTATATAGAGACACGACATTCTCTGCTATTTCACGCTCGATTGGAAAAGAAAACGCCTACCAATTTCCTCTTGATTACACACAATTGCAAATATTCTAATAGATATACGCGTAATCCAGCATCCCGCCACATTATACACATAGGAGGTAGTCGCGAACGCAGTATGTTGAGCTAATTCGCGTATTGCAATCCAATAAAAGCGAATAACCAACGCTATTATACGTATCAGAAACATATATATAATATACATAGGAATATAGGAATATAGGAATATCCATAGCTATAGTATTACACATAGGCGTATACTCGCGGCGTTGTAGCCTATCCCCGGATCTGGATTATCCGCGCGCAGGATTAGCTCGGCAAAGCTGCGCGGGATTTGCTGACACAATGGATATATATATATATATATAAATATATATTATATTTGTACGTGTGCGTGTGTGCAGTTGCCGTTGCTGCCAAAAATTCGGGCTATATTCGTCTCCTGATACGCGATATGGAAACGTATCGATGCTTGAATTACTCACGTTGTCGGTCTTTTGTGCTTGAATTTTATATGTATATACAGTTTTGGCATATGTATATTCGTACATATGTCAGTGGAAGAGATGGATTGGATGTAACGCGCATTACGTCGAATGAAAGTCAGATGATGAATTCAAAAATTTTAATTCAACAAAAGTTTCGGTCACATTTCTGGGTTAATTTAATTTAATTTATTTATTCTCAAAGAACAGAACGTTATATTACATTATAGGTAACCCACCAGGATAGCTCTTTTGTTCGCTGGTCCAGTACAAAATTAATTACAGTTAAAAGGACAAACCAAGAGTAGACTGCAGTGTGTATTATACTCTTAATTACCAGGTTTGTGTTGCTTACACTCTAAATTCAACTTAATACTTTATTATTTTGAATATTGATACAATTACAGGTAAATATTACGATATTATCAATTATTTAGTTTATTAAACGATCTTTTCGTTCTTGTATCCGAATTTTTAATTGGACAAATACACATGTATATTTATCAGGTCGTTACTTTGAACAAAGTCGTAAACAAATTATAAAGATTATTAATCAGCGACACACGAAAATAACAGATCCAAAATATACCTTAATAAAATTGATATCAAAAATAACAAATAGAATGATTTCGAATGAAATCAATTTAGAATCTACGATTTTCCTTGTAACAATAGCATATAAGAATAAAATAATATAAACCACATCGGCGTAACCGTTTCCTTTGAAACCGCGCAAAAAACCGCCCGTAAATCGAACTTTTTTATATCCTCGCAATTCGGAGGCAAGAAAAAGCGCGCGTCGGATTCGAAACAAAAGAAACAATCGCAACAACGATAACTTCTCTCTCGCTCTGTATATACAACAACTAGCGTATATATACACACACTCATCGCGTGTATATACATATCGTTCGAGCCGATATACTCGTGGCTTGTGTCAATTAATTTTCCATAATTGGACGAGCCCCGGGTTTGTCGCGCACTGTTTTCACGGTAGCGGAAACCAATTAACGATGTCGATTTTTTTTTCCTGCGTTACGAGCTTTTTTTTCTCGTTTACGAAGAGAGAGAGAGCAAGAGAATAGGGGGAGGGGGGGGGGGAGGGATGAAAACTGCATCGCGTGACAATTTACTAGACTCGAATAGATCCGAACGTTTATTGTTTAGATTTATTAGCTGCGGGCTTTGTTAATCGAAGTATAATATAGCGGACCAAATGTTTCAGTGATGTGTTGTGTGGCTTTGTGTATATTCGCGCAGTACTCGCGGAGAGTTTTCGTTCTAGGGAATTTTTTTAAATTTATGACTCCATCTGGGCTGGGAATAGGGCAAAAAATATTGGCCGATTGAATCGAATTGTTATTTTGGTCGAATGGATGTGTTGGTCTTCTTTCTCTCTCTCTCTCTCTCTCTCTCTCTCTCTCTCGCTCTTTGGGCTTATTTATTAAAGTGGACTTGTGTATTTGGCAAATACGCCGAGCTATACTTGATATATGTTGAGATTTGATTGTAATTTAAGATTTTATTTTGATATGCGGTTTATTCACGGGGAAGAGAAATTAATTTTTTTGATTCGTTTGATTTGAATACTTTATTACTGTAATTTTTATAATTTTGTGTTCGATTTTTCTCATTACAATGTATTTCAATATAGATAATAAAACGTGAGCAACTCCATCAACATCGATTAAATTTAAATGGAATAAAAAATGTATATATTTAATTTTTCTTTTTAGACGAATAATGTATAAAACTCCGATCTGAAATCTATACTACCAGTGTTCTAACATAGTTTGCGATGTTCTCGAAAAATATAAATTACGACTCATTACTATAATTTTTGAAAATTACTGCTTGATAAATTAAATTCTTTTTTGTCTAAGTTCTTTTTTAAACTTGGCTAAGCACAATAAAAATAATTTCCAATTGAACATCATTTGTAAATTACAATAATATATATTGTATAAATTCTTCATTTTGCCGAACTATCTTCATTTTTTAAGGAACAAAACCAAAATTTACAACAAACATTTCACAATTCATTGCATATAAAAATAAAAATAAAGCTTACAATAATACTTGAAAAATAATTATACAAACATACTTTTCACTAATCATTCATCAGCGTTAATCGAATAACTGTCTCCAAATCCTCCCCACAATATATTTCAGCTCATATCTCTCGAAATCAAAAGCGTCTAAGCAGTCCGTTAAGCTAGACAGTCAACTAAAACAGCTTCGTCGCTCCTAAATAAGCAGCCGTAGCTAAGCTATTGAAAACTTTTTCCTTCGTCCTCCAAAGTGTAAGTATGAGTGTATTTAAGAGAGAAGGAGAAGAAAATCGCGCAAATACACTCGCGTGCGCGCATGAAAACATCAGCGTGCAGCGCGTGCGTGTGTCGTCGGAAAAATAGGGTTAATCCTCCCCCGACGACACGGAAAACTCATCGGGACTGAATCAACAGTCGGATCTGGATTACTTGTAAGTATAGTCGTGGAAATAAGGAGAGAAAAAAAAACGGATGGAAGCCTCTTTTATGCGTATATACGCATCGTACATCGCTTCCGCAGGACTTGTTGTCCTTCCGGGTTATTGAGTTTCATATATATATATTTACGGATGATTCGTCTCGCGAGTGGATTTCTTTTTTTGGGTGTGTCTATTTTGTACAAGAAGATTTGCTTTTATGGTGGTTGTTTAGTAAAAGATCCAGTTGATATGTGCTGGTTGGATATTTGTTTGTTTTGTATATCGAAATGCGCGTGGAATGTTTATGAAATAATTTTTATCCTATTTATACGACATATAAAAATAATTCGATATAATTCGAGACAATTTATGTGTAATATACGTAACAATTTATCTATACGAGTGAAACCGTTTTGAAATAGTTGTCTTAAAGGGTGATTCGAAGGCAGAAAAATACGTCGTCGAATACGCACAAAAATTCGAATTGGCAATTGAATGTAACTGAACTGTCTCGAATCAATTTCTTATGGAGCTAATTGAAAATGATTTTATACAAATGTTTACCAATTATTAGAATTAAATCATATATAGCATATACGTTGGTTCTAAAGCCATCTTGAAACAATTTATATAATTTATGTAACTTGTATTATTGTATAAAATTATTTTTGTATATAAATCATACAAAAATGATCTTTTAAACTTTATACGACTATTGTTTTATTTTGGATGAGATGTTATTCGACTCTTTTTAGCTTAATTGTACACTTTTTTGTTTACATGTAATGTAAAACATCGCATAACGAGCTATACGACTTTCAAAATTAATAAGGAGAATTTTATTTTAATATGGAAGGATGAAGGTATAAATAAAAGAAGCTATAATTAAATAACATTTTTAAATCCGCATTTGTTGTAAAAATTTAATGCGCACAATTGTTAGTCTTTTCGTCAAGTATTTCGCAGTTGTCACTACGTAATGAAACCAAAAACATACTTCTATCTATGCAAAACAATGAAATAAATAAGTATTACGTATATCTTAAGTAAAATAAACAAGCACCGAATTGCAATTGCACAGTATATGCGAGTTAAATAACATTTATTACGAAATTATAAATAAAATCGTTTACGACTTTACAATAATTTCAAAACTGAAACTTGTACATACACATTGGATTCTACATACAAGTACCTTACATTCGTAAATATATCAGTAAAAATCCAACACTGGCAAAATATTCCTTCGCGCATAGAGAAAAAAATTACTACTAGCCAACGCCATCAGATACATCCCAAGTAACTGTTTGCCTTTCCAAAGGCAATTCTCGATCGACGGTTGGCGCAATTTTTTTCGTTTCCAATGCGTTGCCAATTCTCCGAGGAACGAAAGCATTTTCATCGGGGAATACAGGTATAGCTTCGGAAGTAAATATTGGCCTCGACGAATCGTAATCCTCCTCGATAACTTACAATACCGTATATTCAATTATAGTTGAAATATTATCGGCATTTAAATCAGAGTGGAATGTCGACATACTTAGAAAAGAAAAGTGTGTAACGTTTGTTTTGCAGATCCGCATTTCGCCCAATCATGTAGGCGAAAGTGAACGAGCGCTTATGGAACGAACGTGGAACTATGGAAAGAACCACTGAAAAGGTTATCGAGGCAGCTTTTTTAACGAGATTTCATTTCTCTTTTCGGAATCTACTCTTCACTTTTGTTGCGCGCGTTGCTCGGCAATTGTATAAATTGGACGAATGTTTCGTTTAGAAATAAAGAGAACCGCTGCGCGGAAGCTCGAATCGAGCGCTGTAACTCCGTTTCTGCTTAAAGAATATACCTGTAACGAAAAGAAAATGTTAAAAACAAAGTGTGTAAATAATTTATACACGTAAACACAAGACTATAGCAGCCCGAGTCGTATGTATATACACCTCCGTACAAAAACTCCGCTTGGATCCCAAAAGAGCGAACCGCCGGCGCATAGACGAAAAATGCTATACGTATACATACACAATATCCATTGTTCGTCTCTTGCGCGTCGCACGCGCGGTCAGAGCTATACAATAATGTGTCTATTCGCGGCCATTTCACTCGGCTCAACCCTTTATCGGCGCAAAACTCGGCAAACACACCGCCCCCGAACTTCTTGCCGGGATAATCTCCGGTTACGCCTCGATAGCCCTAAATAACCCCTTCCTCTAGTATTTAAGGCTGTACACATAGTATATAATACACCCAGCAGTGCTTCCGATTTTTCGTAAAAAGGGAGAGAGAATCTCCGGACGTCCCGTTGAGAGTCGTTATATGTGTATACTGTATATGGTATATAGGTGTACAAGGTTGCCTGTGGCGTTAGTCGAAGACGAAACCGAGAGCATTGAATTCATTGAAGACGAGTCGATGGGTAGGGATGAAAGAACTGGCAATTACTGTGTTGACGAAACGTTGATCTTTCTTTTGGGGACGTTAGGAAGTTAGATTTTCGAGTGAACTCGCTTTAGAGAGGAAACCCCGGCATTTTTTTTAATTTATTTCCGATGCTGTGTGTCCGCAAAATATTATAATTACAATTTTATAGAAATTGCGAATCTTGGATATCTATCGAGATTTTTTAAGAAATTCAATTTCATTTGATTTAAACGGAACAATTAGATAAATTCTTTTTTATTTATCCGGATTTGTGAGAGCAGTCGATACTCGGATAAAACGCTGAATTTAGTTTACGTACTAATTTAAATTACAGTACATATTATTATCTAAATATACTCATCATTTGTTATTCGTATAACATTAAAAAAATGTATACAGTACGTAACGTTTTACTGAAAACATTGTTTTTTAATTCAAGTAAATATTTTTTTTCTCTCAAAAAGATAATTATAAAAAAATTTTGTTGAACGTGCAGCAAACTTGTTGTATTAACTACAGAGTCACTTGTACTATTGGAATCGCATGTTTGGCAAACTCAACAAATTTGCGAGAATAAGCTACGCTAGAAGCAAAAATGAAGAATTATTAGTGCTAAGTTTCGTATTGTACCACCGGATCAACGAATAAGAAGCTATATTTCCTCCGCAAAATTACTTTTGTATTAAATTCGTAATGTAATTAATGCATTGCTGAAAATTGTATTCTTATAAAATACTCTGGATAAATAAGTAAATAAATATACTATGAAGTGCAACGTTTTGTATGTTACCCAGCGACACCCAGCGACATTATATTTTCCAAACAAGCCCGAATCTTTTGACAATAGCTATACAACAACACTTCCTCGCTCCTACACCGAAAATTCGCACACCACTTTCTGCTGTACACATCTATTTCTATGGAAAAATCTAACAAAAAAAAGACGCCACGTAGACCTATAACACGATCCTTGGCGAATAAACATTTCACGTAGCTCGTATATTTTGACTGACCGCGAAGGGCCCGGAAGGTACGAAATTCAAAAGCCGTGTTCGAATTCAAAAGTACTCTCTGCGGGATGCGGGACGAATCCTCCCGTGCAAAACTCGACTACTACGCGCGCGTGTAACAATGTAGATGAATATACGTATATATATATATATATATGTATATAAACGAGGATCAATTTCGCGCGTCGAGAGTTAAAAAGGCGCGGCCAGTCAAGTATGAGAGCGTTCGTCCGGCCGCGAAAACATCTGTATTGTCGCGGCATTAGCATCGCGTTCTATGGGCAGCAAACTTTTTCCCTCTTGGTGGTCAGCTCTTTTCTAATCCGGTGTTCTCGGAAACTTTTCCGAGTCTAACTTTTTGTCTATCTCTCGGCGATGCGCGCGCCCAGTCAAGCGAGTCGCTTTTCTCAATTGCCCGGGAAAATTTGAAAAGAAGGTAGGTGTGTAGACTATATACATTATGTACATAAAGCTTGTTGCGACGGAGACGCGCGTTTCTTTAATGGCGATGCTAATGGACGATTGATCGTTGAATTGCGGTGTTGCGTTTTTGATCTTCGCGTTGTGTACGCGTACTACTGTGCACATATCTGTACAACAACTGAGCTTTTACCGAGGATTTTCCACTAGATTTCATCGTTTTAGAAGTTATATACCGATTGTTTTGGATTTATATTGCTTTGGATTTCGCTTATTTCCATTTGAAAATTACGTTTATTCTTTTTTATCGTTACTCACCGAAATTCACCAATTTCTAATCTCAACTTATGAATAAGTGTATTATAATTTATGAAATATATATTGTATGTAGGTTAGATAGTAAGCACATTTTCAAAATTAAAAGTTCTTAAATATAATAGAATACGAGAAAGAGAAGTCTTACAACGAAATAGATTATTCATTGTGCTTTAACGTTTATTAGTGATATTGTTTTCATTGTTATAAAAAATCTAATCAATTGTACGTACAAATTTCAGGTGCGTAACATAGACTTCGAATTTTTGTAGGCATACCATATTGTACTGAACACTCTAGTGTACTTTGTATCTTTATTTCGTTTAAGAAATTGAGATAATAAATAAATGAATAAAAATAGAAAATGTAAATTACTTTCCAAAAAATCATCACACTCGACGGGGACAAACCAATATATACAGCTTCCGATAGTCTGGCAATAGTCAACATCACTATCATTGGGCCTTCAGTATGCAATGCAAGCCAGCGAAACGGTGCTTTAAAGAGAGAAACAAAGGAGGTACAGCTCTCTATACAGGATATGCGCCTAAAGGGACGAACGAAAGGGACACACATACAAATCGAGCGGTTTCGCCCGAAGGTAAGTAACTCGTCGCTAACGGCGTATATATATCGATAGGCGGTGCAGATTATTCTATTACATGTAATGTCAACAAGAGCGCCAACTGAACAAGGTGCATTACTGCGTCCATATATGTACATACACACGAATAGTTCTTTGGTACGAAATGGCCGATTTATTTTTTTCTCAAAACTATGGGATTGTCCCACGTACACCATTTAGATTCGTATACACTTTGTATTTTATTTCCACGCAAAAAATAAAATCAACCGATAAATGTCAATGCAAATAATCAAGAACACCTCATTTAAACGAAGAATAATAATAGTAGTAAAATTTACACATCGTTTAGCAAAGAGTCAAGCGCGCGAAAACTGCTGAGTTTCGTTAAATATTATATTTCCGATTCGGCGTCATATTCTTATTATATTCAAATATAAAAGAAACAAAAAAATCCAAGAGCCAAAAATGCAAATCGCTACGAGAGCCATCGTCCCGGCGCACAGCACTGTACAAGGGTTGATTCCTCTTCTCCCCCAATTGTTTGGTTTGAAAATACGCTATTGTTTCGCAGAGCGGTGTGCATAAAAAATTCAGCGTCCGGATAATTACATTGTGATCGATTAGGGCCTAAGGCAATGGGTTATAACTTGGCGTACCCCGGATGACTGACTTGGGACCCTTATTTTGTTCAGAACTTTATAAAAAGTACGCATAGTTGCCGATCGATCGGCTTTCAGTATTGTATTAAAGAAAGATATACTTTGGGCTTTTCCGATTAAGCTATCGCTGCTATTCCTTCGTACGTTTCGTTTAATTGTACCTAATCTTACCGCATTTTTTTTTAATATTGTTGATATGATGAGCAAATTTTTATATTTTACAAGGAATTGTTCGACGAATTTAAATTGATCACGAGTTGAAAGAATTTTGAAAAAAGCCGCAACTGATGCTTCGATGATAAAATAATAATTTATATATAAAAGCTGAAATATTGATGCCAAAGATGCAAAATCAATTTAATTAAATCAGTAAGGTAGAAGAGAACCCAGCTGTAAATGCATTCATACTCAGAAAAGAAGCCGCTTAAACTAATCGGTATCCTTTCCATATGCTATATCTGAAAAATTCCAATTTATTAATTATAGTCAACTTATTCCATTCGCGATCGAACAAATGAGACAGAAGTTTTTGAAAAGTGTTGCGAGTCGAGTTCATCATTGCACATACACAGTCCACATCTTAAATACGCAATCGCATTTCAAATCGAACATAAAATCTGTTCGAAATTACGAAATAATGCCATAATCTATCCGTACCCGATAGTCCAAACCAAATCCCGAGAGAGATTCGTTGATCCCCCCCTCCTTTTTTTTGAAACATACGAGGAACGTCTCAAAAGGAAAACTTTAATCCCCAGTAAAAAGAGCAAAGAGGAAAAAAGAGAAGACGAGAAGGACGATTCTCGTGCGGTGAATCGCTCGCGCCACCGGCGACGCTCACATATTACGAAGATCAGCTGCTCGTCCGTATCACTCGCGATAATCCTCCCCTTTGACGTGTCTTTTCACAGCTTCGCCACAAGTTATATATATAAAGTCCGTAAGCACACGAGATGAGAATCCGACATTTGAAAGGGCAAATGCTTCTTCGCGGAATATGGGACCTATGGATCTCTCTCGTCTCTTTTTTTCTAAGTCCTTGATCCCCGCGGTGCGCGAGTGCGTTATGGATCCGGGCCTTTTTGGGATATATTATACGAAGTTGGCTGTAGGATTTATTCTGCAGCGCGATTATTATACACATATACGCGCAAGGAGTGTTTTTTTTTCGCTGGGACGAGGAAACGTGTCGGAAAAGTGGCGTTCCCGAAGATTTGGAAAACAAGGTTGGTGAAAGGAATAGTGATTTCTTGGAATTTTCCTGGTTCTGTGGACTGTGAACGTGGGAGGTGAGAGAAACCACCAACGCTGACTTTGAGAATGTGTGTACAATTTATGAAATCTGTCTCGCGGTCATGCCGATCACGGGTGCGTAGCTTTGATTTTGGAATCGACTTTAAATAGAGCGATTAGAGCGAGTTATCTCGGAGAGCTTTACTTATTGTTCTGATATCGTTGTATGTATTTAGGTATCTTTGGAGTTTGGTAAGCTTTATTTAATGCGAGTAACAAAGTAAACTGTAAAATATGTTTAAAAATGTATTTACTAATAAATGTAGCTCTTTTAAGAGAAGGAAACAGTTACTTGAGTCAAAAACAATATTTCGGTATCGCAATTTCGTAAGGATCTAAAAGTGTAATTATTCATGTGCAATAGTGACTATTTAGTAAATAAATTGTCTTTGGAAATAAAAGTATCAATCGAACGTACATTTTTTCATTGTAAACGATATAATGATTAGATTAAAGTAAATATTTACTTAGGACTGTCCAAAAATTTTTTGGAGCCAAACAAAGTTTATTTCAGTAATAACGTAATACAATTATTTGTTGAACCCATGGTGTCAACCAATGGTGAACAGAAGGTTTATTAACAACTCTAAGAATGAAAAATAAAATATTTAACAAATACTGTAACATGTCAATGATTCCGGAATGTACTTACCAGAGTATGCGCAATACGTATATTGACAATGCGAATTGCAGTTCGTAAAAATTGTGGCCATGTCCGAAGAATTACACGCTACAAGCATGAGTCTAGTACGTAAATTAATTATTTTATTCTAATGAAACTATTTGTTTGAATTAACGATTCAAACGATCAACTTTGTACAAATGTATTTTAGCAATTGCAATATTATTGCTAAAACTTATAGAAATAAATTAAAATCTTTCTCTTAAGAAACATTAATGACTCTAAAACTACAATCCATGGAATATAAAATCGAATCAAGTTATTTTTAAACAAAATCACACACACATTCTCACATTCATATCCATTTCTCGACACAGTTTCTTCGTAGGAAAACACACAATGATGAGAACCGAATATTCCTTTCCAAAGCGTCAAGTCAGCCAAACCGAATCTCCAAATGATATACCTACCACAGGGCTCTGTATATATAGCTTTTAAGAATTCAATCGTGCGTGTGCTTTTGGCCGAGTACGCACCTATAGCGTTTAAGCCAGTAATTCAGAAATACGAAAATACTTTAAAAAAGGTATTCCTTGATCCCCGCGTCAGCTGCGCTGCAAATCTCCACCTATTTTTGTTTACGCCTACTTTATTTCTTAGCTCCGCATTTTTTTTCTCTTCTCTCGTTTTTACGCGTACAGCTTCGATTATCGCTCCAAAGCATGCGATCGTTCGCGGCGAATAAAATGTTAATTGAGATCGGTGAAAGGAAATCAGGTAAAAGACCTTTTGTTCGCCAAAAGAAAAGAAATTTAAAGAAATACATGCCGCATACAACTTTCGTGCATGTCATTGGATAGTAGCTACTTTTTGTTTTACTTATCCGTCTTAACCTTAAGTTAAAAGTGTCCACGTGTGCCTTTAGTAAGGATAGAGTAAATTTCTCTTTAGTTCTTTAAAAATAATAATTTTCGCTTTGAATAGAAAGCACCCACCTTGGGCGAGGCTACAGTAATTTGTTTTAAATAATTACGAGCGCGAATAAAAATAAATACGCCGCGTATAGTAATCTTTTTATAAGCAGCTTGTCGATGATACAGAAGTTGATTTCTGGATTTATTAAAGAAGACGACACCTTCGGAACTCCTTACTTTGATGATAGAATGAGAAATAACTTTTCATAAACTGGACGTTAAACAGCTTCGTTATTTATACAAACCGGTTTATTTTAGTAAGAAACGAAAAAAGTATTCGAACAATCACAGTTTTCTTCGTTATATAACACGAATAAACAAATTAATTAACGTATACCGACCACCATCTGCGGTAAATCGTCCCAAACTACACCGTTCTCCGTTTCAACTACAACAATATGCATATTACAAGCATTGACGAATCAAAGGAACGAGAGCTTCGCTACATCCCCGACATAAAGGACATCACGAAGTGTCGAAAGCGAGAAGCATTTCGACAATAACTCTGCACGAAAAGCGATCCTTTATAGTTTCTTCTGCTTGTACCCACACACATAGACAGATCGATTCTCTCTCTCTCTCTCTCTCTCTCTCTCTTTCTCGAAAGGGTCGAAGGAAAATCCGTCGAAGCTCGCGCGCTGTTTGCCTTTTATTAAAGTCTTGTTAGAGCCGCGCACGGACAATTGAATCGACGAAACGCCGGAGATAATGCCCCCGAGGCGCACGAGCGGAGCTGCTAAGTCGGAAGCTGCAGCTGTATACCACGGTGTGTATAGCGATTTCAAAATATATCCGTGTCTTAGCTGCGATGAAGAGGTCGTTCGATATTGAAATATACACCGGTTACACGATTCGTACTAGGTCATTTTCACGACTGTGGGAGGTTCCATTTTTTACACACTTTTTGTTTTTTATAATTAATTTAGTGGAGGTGCAAGATGTATAAGAACTGTTATTTATAATACTTACTACTTATACTACTTACTATTTATAATACTACGTTACTTATATTTTGCTAATTTTACGACAAAATACGAATTTAACAATTAGATTTCTCGAATAAAATCAAACTACTTGCCCCGAGTACTATATTTTACGGATGAAAAAAAAAATTATAGTAAGATTTTAAAAAACAATTTAAATTTCTTAAATTATAGCCTATAAATATTCTTTTATTTGGCCCTTGAAAATATATATATAAGAACTTATACCCATAATAACCTTACGGTTTACCTTACGGAATATGCAATGGCCATTTATTTTTTTTTTGTAATCATTAATAGGCATTACCTTCTTTATACAAATGGTGGAAAATATATCTCCAAAATTAATTAATGAAAATGTTTCAAATTCAAATTTTCAATTCTCAATTTGAAAGCTGCCTTATCCCCTTAAATAAAAATGTTTGTTATCCGTCACCAGCTTTAAACGGCTACAATCAACACCTCCAAGAAGCGTATCAGTGTTGGAAATCGCACGGAAGTGTATGTGATAAAAAAACTCAGCAATAGAAGTTCGTAGCATTTTTAATGATTAATATTCATTGTAAGTTAACAAAACGTTATTTCTTAAACTTTGCGACTGTTTTGTTGCAGCACACTACCAAATTTGCTTAGTAATAACAAAACAAATGACCGATCACAGCTTCAGAACGATAAATACTGACTACACCGATACGTACACACAGACACGCACACACACACACACACACACTTCATAATAAAAACGACGCAGAGGGTCTGAGCGAGCGATTCTATAGGTATAGGTAGCAAATGAAAATATTTAGATGTTCGAGACTTGCAATGCTATACCTATTGAAAACTGCACTTCCTTTGTGCGGTCTACTTACTGACAGCTCCGCGGGAAGCCGAAAATTTGAAGCTTGTAGGATCGCACACACAAAGCTTTTTAATATTTCCGGCGACGCGTGTGCCGGAGAAAATGATCCTTCTGGGAAAGAGGTGAAGAAAAATATAGTTTTTCGAATGTGTAAATGCTGTTTAGATAGAAAATATTTACGGCGTGCAATGAAATCGAGAGTCCAAAAGATGGTTTAACCAATCGACTTTTTATTCACCTTTGCAATTGATAATTAAAAAGTTTCTTAACTCTATATTCAATACGATTATACTATCGCACTAATCGCTTCACTGCAGTTGCATACGTTAAATCAATATACCGAATGAATTTGAAATCGCTTTCCAGTGCTTTTTCTATTTCTCGCCAGTTCGTCATTGATTTTTTCCTCGCTAATTTTGCATTACATTTATTGTAAATAAATATTGATATATATTGATATACTATATAGAATCTACCATCTACGAGATCGATACATGTACAATTGTTAAAATTTCATTTTTTGTCTCGTCAAGAGTCAAGTCAAACGAAATTATACGCTATCACTAATACATACACGATGCTTTGCAATACAAGGAAAAAAAAGTATTATTATTTTCTCTTTTATTATTTACAATGCAAAACGAGCCTCAGAGTATATCAGCATCACATTGACCTATATAAACGGTGCGGCGTGCCTCATCGCTTTACATAATAGAAAAACACGTACAATTGAGAAATACACTTTTTTTTTTCATTTTGAAAAATTATAGGTAGTTGTGCCCGTCGTCACTGTCCCTCTTATACACTTGTGTTTAATATATATATATATATATATAATATATATATAATATATATATATATATATAATACCGTGAGATTAGGGAGTAGCAAGTATAGTCAATATTGTACCTTACAGGGGTGGGGGGGGATACCGCATTTGCGTAATCAGCAACGTATGTGTGCGGGTGTTTTCTTTTTTCTATTAATTTAATTTTTTTTTCCTCGTGGATATGTATATTGTTATTTTTCTCATCCTTCCATTAAACCTTTCCACTACTATCTGCGTTAGCAAGTATATTATAGCGCATCGACGGTTTTTTTTTCTTGCGTGTTTATATGCTGTTTTGTTATTGCTGCTTTGTGAGTACAACGTGGATATATCGCCGACGGCGTGTTATTCGCGTATCTCGTGGTCAAGAGAATTCAAAACCAGGACTTGACAATATTGCGAATCGAAAGAAAAATTGGCCGATGACGGATGCGTGATTTATCAAAATTTCATGTTCTTCAATGCGTTAGGCGTACGCACACGCATATATATATATATATAGAGAGAGAGAGAGAGTTATTATACCCGTATACAATATCAGAAATGTTACTTCGACGAAAATTTCAAACGTATCTCGTTGCATATAAACTAACGAGGCGTCCTCTCGATTATGGCGTGTAATAGTCGCGGTTACAGAAGTTACGTTATACACTCGTCTCTACAAAGTTCGGAGATTTCAATCGACTTTTTTGTTCATTTCTTTGACTACACCGTAATAGTAAACACGCATTAATTACCGATAAAAGATTGCTAAATAGGTACTTTGGTTAGGGATTAGTTTTAATAGATTATTTGCTGGTACTCTAATTGTCTGGTGTATTTCGCACAACATCGTATAGTAGTGAAATTTCATTTTTCATAACGGCATTGTTTATGATAATGGACGAATTCGCGATGTTTTTGCGTGCTTTCCGATTGCGACGAAAATTAACAATAAAGGTAAGTGCAGTGGGTGCGCTCAAACAGAGTTTGAGAAAGAAAAATACATTTTTGTTCTCGTCAAAAAGCCACATTACTATTGCCTCGAATGCAGTGGTGCAGCACATGTTGGTGTTGGTAGAATCTACTGTAATCCGATGCAAACGCGTAGTAACGTTTATTCATAATAGTTATGTTATCTATTCTTTAATATTGGAACACTCAGTGCATCATTGTTTCATCGTTTGCATTGCATTTAGCGAATCCAAAATTGGATTCTATGTATTTAATATGTATATTAATATATATTCTTACAATCGTAAATGACTTTTCCCAGAAAAGCACGCACACTGAGCAGAAGATAGAAAAACACTGATTTTTTTGCGGTTTTACATAATAATATATAGATACGATTTTTCTACTATTTTTCCATCATTTTTTTCCTTACGGGGAACAGCGCGGTAATGAGACTGGATCACATTCGCTTGATACTTTCTTCTGATACAATTGCCTATCTAATCGATAAAATCGAGTCTTTATAGTTTTATATAGCTTTTTTATTACATATTTCGTTGCGCATTCTCTGCTTTAGTTCTCACTCGTGTTCTTTTAAATCTTGTTTATTTATTCATTTTGCGGCACGGCATTACAGGGATATGCGCATTTTGGAGTATCTGGTAATTGTTTAGAATAGCTGTCAAAGGTGCAAGGAAAGATTCTGTCTGTGCATCTAGATCTCAACTTATGGCATTCTATAGGAAAATTAACTTTGTAATACATGTACGTTTGATTTGAGCTCAATTGGTTTGACGCATTTAAATAAATAGTGTTTTCATAATTAAATTTTGTATAGAAAATTCAGTCATAAATAGTTTTCATACGTAACAAAATCGATGCTAAAGAGTCAGCGTAAACACCGAGTAATTAATTTATTTTGCAATAGATGATATTTTATAGTTTGCATCGAATTTCTTAAAAATAAACATGGTAAGAGATCCCAAGTCGCATGTTATTCATGAGCGGATAAATGTGAAATTGCTACAATGTTCGATGTTTCAATGATTTATGCATTTGGAAGACTCATTAGATTGCATATACGTATATTCTATGGACTCATCCAACTACTTGTCTATTTGTGGTTCTTATACACCTTAGAGATTGTTAAAATTTTAAAAAATTGCTTCTTGCACGTTTGAAGTGCGATTCTTCAAATTGTTTTTTTTTTGCTATGGTGTATTACAAACTACTACATATTTTTATTATATTATTCGAATACATGGAAAAAGGTTAGTTGAATTTAACATTATTTTGCTACAGACAGAATTTTCTAATTGATTTTCCTCTAAAATTGCACACGACTATGCGATAAAGGGTTTGTGTGTATAACAGCACGTGGAAAATAATGACACAACAAGGTGAACAAAACAACTTAAACAATAGTTCCGATTTAATGTTTCATGTTAAATAAAAATAATATAAATCTTGTAAACGCATGACTATGAGTAAAAATGTAATATGGCATTGCGTAAACGAAGTTATCAACCAAAATATAATATGGTATTTTCAGTGTAATGTGTGGTTTGGAATTGATGATACATTTACATATACAGTACGTACATAGATACTTTACAATTATCAATAATAAATACTATTACAGCAGCACAAGAAAACAAATTGTACCGATTAATTATATTTACAATAGCTTAAATTAAAAATTGAATTTCTTTCTTGTTTCTTCTCGAAATAACTTAAATTCATGTCCTAACGAGCCAGAGATATTTCATCCTTTTGAATCTGCTCTGCTTTCTTTCTGTCAAACACTCGCAACTCACTTTTTCTTTTTTACAATTTATAAACCTCGGTTTAACGAAAATATCTCAGTTCTTATTCTGTGCTCGATATACAGGATTATAATTGTTAATTATACTTTACATTACACTGTAAGCTTTTTCAATGCTTATGAATGATTCCCTATTTTAATCTTGCACATTTAATACATAGTAGAGCCTGTAAATGCGCTTTTCGAAATTCCGGGTGGGCAAAATTGAAGCTTACAAAAATACATTAGTAATGTGTTTGTTGTAGTTGAAAGAACGTAATTTAAGATATGGTCGGATTGCTTTACAGCTCGGTCACCTTAGGCCTTGTATTTCTCGTAAATTTGCAGGCAATTACTGAAACGATAAAACGAATTTTTATTTTCTGATTGACGATTAATTGGTGCCTGATAAAATTGACACAATGAAAATATTAACCTTAACCGTTTATACGAGTTGGCCAAATAGTAACGTATTTTTTACCAGGAATATTTGATATCTATTTCGCTATATTTTTTCCAGCTATAAGTATTTTGAAAAGTTTTTGATTCAACATGCTTATGATATACATTTTTGTTTCAGTATTTGCTCGCTTTATTGTTTACTTTTACGTGAAACCGAACGTAACCGTATCATACGTATATTTCCCGTACGTTGCAGACTTTTCGTTATTTTTACGAAAAATTTTCTTCGATGTATGCATTCTGAAACTTATCGCAATTGCTTGGGAATTCCTGTATTCTCAGTCATTATATTCGCACGCGCTCAAACACATGCACATTTCGAAGATTATCTATTTATATAATACACATAGTAATAAATACAATTGGAAATCGAATTTCATTCACATAGGAACGATGAATGTCACTTTCATCGCTTCGAACTCGATTGACATATGTTCTCTCATTTCTCATACTCTCACTCTTTACTTAGCAAAAGCGGTACGTAAAAATAAAAAAAAAGCATTTTTTCGTTCTATAAATGACTAATATGTTTAGATACAAACAGCACCAAATGTGTATATATCTGTTATCGAGCTATTTCATTTGCATTGAAAATTAAGAGTTCCAAATCTCAATTGCCTAATGGTATATAATAAATGTACATTTTAATTTATACGTATTTCTATATTCCTAAATAGCAAATCGACTTAAAGCTGAAAGCTTGGATAACTATTAACAAGTTTTCCAACAAAATGTCATCTATAATTCATATACAATAGTATATGCAACAGTTTTATTTTTGTTTTTTTTGTTTTTTTTTGCTTTCAGTCGTACCATGTGCCTCGAGTCACGCATAGATCTAGCGTCGACACGAAACTACAATGGCTCTACTTTAATCAACGTAATTGGTGTTCTTCCTTGTATAATCAACAGTTCCGCTGTTGACCATTGAAAACGATTCTATCTACATAAAGCTAGTTAACGGGCATATCTACTATATACCTAAATCATTTTAAATAAAAAATTTCCGCCTTCTAAATTTCACTTTTCTGTACATATTACATATACTTTGATGCAAACGGAGACGAACCAAAAGTCTATGAAAATAAATAATATGCACATACCCCTAAGTGTTTTGTTATTAACTAATATCTGTGGGGTTTCATTGATTTCTTTTTGCTTTGTTAGCGTTATGCTAAGCAGAATTAAAGTATATGATTCAAATATATCTCGTAATTTGACCAATCAATCATCCTTCTATGAAATACAGCATTCAAAACGCTCACCTCATTTTCTTTCGCATAAAGTCGGCTCATTTTTACAGATGTGAAGTACACTAACGCATTCGCAGCCTAACATTCGCTACTTTTTTTTTCATTTTTTCCTAATTATTTATATAAGATTGACATTGATCATTTTTTTCGGCGCTTCGATCACCTTGTCATTCTCAACATTTTCTTCTATTATCACAACACAGGAAGTTCGATTTTTTTGATTGTAAAGAATGCTTTGCTACGTAACAAACGCTTTGTTTTTTTACTCAAGTGTGTACAAGGTATACAAATCGCTAAACACCTCACGGAGGCTGTTTATTTTCATTAATTTTTGTTTTGTCTCTCTTTATACAACAAGTTGAGATTCGCATTTCGCGCAAACCCTTTCACTGGTCGCCCGAATACGAATCTAACAGAAAAAACAATTATAGACAAAAGCATCTCTAAAAATCAATGAAATGAATACGTAACTAGTGCAAGAGTCTCGGATTCGACGTACAATCAGTGAAAGGGATTGAACGACGTCTAGTTCTGAGGCTGAGGCTTTTTGCCACCACGTGGCTTTAAACTCTCGGAGATCTGCCACATGGCCTCTTCACATAAGAAATCGCTAAAGTTGTTAAAGAAGGTGATTATACGCTCATTTTTCTTGAAACTGTACGTTCTGTAACAAAATTAATATTCATGTCAATAAAAACATACATACTATATTTTGATGTACAGTAAAAAATGAATTACATACCCCTTTTTAAACCTCTTCATGTTTTCAACTATATTGAATTGCTGCCACCTCTTGGAGAAGTTGATGTTTCCGTCGGGCAGCAAGTCACTATTTCCAATATGTACGAAAGTTAAATCTTGAAGAACCAGACCACTGCAAAAAGAACGAAGTTAGAACATCATCATATCGTTTTGAGAATTTTACGATTTAGCAGTGTACTTTCATCATTCCAATATTTTATAAGTACAGAAGAACGAAACAGCGATGCTTATCATTAAAAAATGTTAATAGACTAGTTAGAGAAGTTAGAGATATACACTGATTGAAAAAATGAAGATTCATTATATTTCATACTACTAAAAATCATTATTTAAAACAAATCTCATCAATTTCATACTGGATTGACACCGAATAAAGAACATCTGAAAAATACAAATTTCTTACATGTACGGAATACAGGGTGGTTGCGTCTCGGCTAGCGCCTGCCGATACGCCCTGAAACTACTGGAGCTATCGATCAATGCGCAATACTCTTTCAGTCCTTCCGTAATGTGTTTCTGCCACTCGAGCCTTCTAATCGGAGCACTATCCAACGCTGACAGTAGCGCTAGATAGCTGTTAAAATTATTGATCTTCCTTAAATGCTTCATAATCTTGATGAATTTAACGACGTATTTTTCCCTGTCCTTTGCCTCATTTTCCATCCGGTGTTCCAAAATCCTCGACCTTGCCCAATAGGACATTTTATTAAAATGCTCGGTGAACCTCGTTAAGTTGGGGCTTCGCTCCTCGTTCTGTTCTTGAGCCCATACCAAGACCTCGGGTATCTCGATCTTCATAAAAAGCTCAGCGTCTAGCAGCGTCATCTGTTCGGCGATCTGCTCACTTTTAAAGTCTAATAGCGAGGCCTGTTTCGTCGACACACTTAGAGATGAGAGAATCGGCTGAACTGTTTGATGTTGCTTGCATGCGTGCTTCTCAAGGATCTTGACACGTAATGCCTTAGCCATTGTGAGGTCACCGCTACAGACTAACTGTTGAACGAACTCCATCAGCGTCTGGAGGAGATTGTCGTCCAGATCGGAAATGCTATAAGAACGTGTTAATTAGTAAGAAGCTAATACAAGGCAAAATATAAAATCAAGTCAACTAAATTTTGCTTGAATTAATTGGTTCTCTTCCCGAAGAAAAATACTGTTATGCAACAATTTTTTGTTGTTGACATCATTAACATTCTTGACTACAGCAGCGATAATATCGTTTGGAGTATCCTTCAATAACAGTTTTTTTCACCTTCAATACTGGTTTGCAATTTTAAAAATACTCACGTTAAATCGCTGACGACTCTGACCAGCAGAGAAAACGCTTCTCTAGCGGCTCGTTGCTTAACAACATCTGGAGAACAAGAGAATCGTTGATGCCGCCTGTGTAATTTTTTAATCAACTCCAGCGGTGACATGAACGTTCTGTACGTCGTTAAAAATGCTTCCTGATACAGGAAATCTGAAAAGATTCGAACAATCCATTGAGTACAATGCGAGACTTACGACATGCAAGGCAAGCGTGACATTTATGCTAATCTACGGTCTACTGAACTAACCTGATTCTTTTTCATCTAATGCAGGTTTGAAAGAAAAATGAAATGATGGTTAGCACTTTGATCATGTATGTGTACACTATAATCTATATATGAATTACGATGAACATATTATTGGGAGCTTGGATGAATTTTTTTGTTTTTTTCTTATTTCCTCTTGTACATTTTCTATACGGAAACTATAGAAATACTTATTTGGTAAATTTGAGCGAATGACATACCGATCAGGTACAACAGGGAAGTGTATACGCGACAAATGGATTTTTATTTCACAAAAAATTCATGCAGTGTCCCAATGACGAATGTTTCAAACATTGTGCAATATAAAGCATACCATGTTTGTTTGCTTTTGTTGCGTGGATCAACAACGCATCGGGATGTCCACCGCGTATATCGGGTCCCTCTTCTTCAGGCTTCTTAAGAACTAAGTACTTGTTTATTTCGAGTTCGTCCAAAATGCTCTCATCCTGATCGACATCTCTCAATTCCAAGGAATTTTCGTCGATCGATAAGCTCGACGGTGCTTTGCTCGTTGGTCTTGGCGAGCTCTCGAGATTCAAATTATTATTCTGCAAAGTACATTGTTCGTTAATAATTCATTCCGAGTGACAAACTAATTAAAATTGATGTGACGAAATAAATCTAGAGACGGTTGAGAATATAATCGCGAGCGCTTAGACAATTCTTCATTATCTTATTGACGTCAGTAGCTTTTACAAAATCTATATCGCCATAAGTAGCTGCTAAATTATAAATTCTCAATTCCCTTCTCTTGTTCCAAGAACTTAACTAAAATGACACGCTCTTGGAATCCAAGTGTAACAATTGAATATCATCTTTGTATAAAAAAAAATTATTCGATCGTCGGAAAATAAAGACTACAAATACAAAGTAGTTTTTGTAAGATAAGAAATTCGTTCTTATATAAATCAACATATATATATGTATATATATATATATAAACATACATATTTTGACTCTAACAGCCAATTGTAAACAATTTATATAGAACATTATAATAAATTGTATAAAAATAATATTATAAACTTTCTTTTCAATTCTATTCAATCGTTTTACTTAAGAAGATGAGCACAAACCAGAGAAACGCTATTCGCAGGTCCGATCTCCTTTTTATCGGTAATAACCGGTGTATGAGTCGAGACAAGGGACTCCGTGCTCTCGGGGGCTGCCTTGATAGGTGTCGAGGTCGCAATCATAGGATCGAGGTTTCCGCTACCAATATGCATATTCTGCATGCTCGTGGTGGTAGTAGCCATTGGTTTTGGCGAGATCGGTGGTGGTGTCGCATTCGGCTTTACCGAGCGTGACCTCTTCGGTGGCAATGCTGGGGGTTGACTAGAGTCGTTCGTTATCTCCCTTATCGTCGGTGTCATCGAGAATGTGTGACTGCAACAGGTAAATATGCCGATAAGTTCATCTCCATTTCTCTCGACGGCGTTCCGAGCAATTTCATCTCCACACGGAGATATCGATTACACCGTATACGTCTCTGAACAGACAATCGTGGCGATTGTCATTCTTGATTAAAAATTGCGAGCCTATGCGATTCACTGCCGCAGCGAGCGAGGCTTGGCTTACAAACGAGAGTAAAAGCGAATTTTCCAAGAGTATACGTAGAAAAGCTCACCTGGAACTATCGTGTAAATTGGTCAACGTGTGCGTCATGAAGGAACAGGACTGCGTTGTCGTTAGGGCCATTTCGTGCTGTTGCCACTCGGCTTGCATAGAGTTGTAAGCAGCGACCGAATGTCTCGTTCCTAGACCCGAGATGAAGTCGTTGTTGCTGTGCGAGCAGTTGCCAAACATCTCCATGTACGCCATTACTAGAAGGAAAAACATCCGTGCAGTATAGTGGAACTTTGTTTTCTGACTCTTATATCGATGAAAGCTCGAGAGCAACTACTTATTCCTTCACATTTCTTCTTTCTTTTCTTATAGGTTCTATTTGTCAATCGAAATAAATGTAATAATCAATAATTCAGCGTAATAAATAACGTGTATATTTATACGAAGAAAAAAAAAGCAAGCTGTATTTGCATGTACTGTAAAATTAATAAGAAAATTACTAAATTCTAGATATATTTGTATATATATATATATATATATGAATAACAATGTGATCATATCAGTTTTATAGTAATATCATACACGATGAAGTGGTGTCGATAAGGTTTTACAACAAATTTTCCAGTCTAACGTGTGTATAAAAAGTGAGAAAAATCAAAGGCAAGAGAGTGACGACGTTTCTGCGTTCGTGACTCCAGTGGATATTTTGGAAATGTCGATTAGATACTGCGAATACAAGCGATAAAACTCATGCCGATTAAAAAAATGCTTTCTCGACTTTTTCAAAGTTCACGCAATCAATCATATTTACCTCGAGCGCCTATTGTTTTCAAGAATTGTTTTCAACGATAAGTTCCATGCAATATCTAATCGACGAGTAACAATACAAGACGATCCACGTAAATAAATTTTAACTCTGTTTTTATTGATAAGCACACAAATGGCACTTATTCGTGAGCAACAATGGATGTGCAATGTACCTACACCAGTGGTAATCGTATAGAAAAAAAAAAAAAAGAAAACAATGACTATGCGTATGCGTGATTTTTTGTTTAACTAACGTACGCAGACACGAGGATCAGCGTTCGTTTCGTACGTATCTGTATTGATGTATCGGAATCGACACAGGACTAAATCGCTCACCGGTTTTCAAGTGGGCCTGAGAATGAATGCCGAAGCAAACGAGAAATTACGAGATGAGTGTAATCCGCTTTATCAGCTGCGTTTGTTTCGTGTACACAAGAAAAATCGGCATTAATTGCAATTGGTATCTTTGACGAGCGGAGCGTTTCTTCGCACCGATTCTAACCGCGAACAATCGACTGTATCAACAACGCGCGTTTACACGCTTTCCTCGAAGGCACTATTTCCAGCGATATATCGTCGCTCGATAAATTTCAAATCGTAAACATCGCGCTGCTACGCGATATATTTGACAAACCAAAATATAACAACGCAGCCGAAACGACTTCTCCTGCCTCGGAAACTGAAAGACCATCGATCAAACCGTCGAACTCACTCGAATGCTCGTGTAGCCTGAGAAAAAGCATCCTTTCCGAGCGCTAAACTTCGCTCGAGCTTACGCAACCGCAGCGACGCAAAAAACAACCCGTCGCACTTTACTGGCGATCGCGCGTATACGTACGTGCGCGAGCGCGAAAAATTAACGAAACGGAGGAAAAAAAAAACGCAAACGAGTCGATGCGCGTCGTCGCGAAGTGTCTTCGCTACTGACAAGGTGTGCGACTGTTGGCATCGCGAGTCGTGCGCGTACGGCAGCTCGCGATGCCTGGAAGACGGAAAGGTCAATTCGATGATGAGATAATTACAGCTGTTCTCTCGCTGCGGTGTATATAGACGTAGGTGCACCGAACTGGATTAGAAGAGAGAGAGAGAGAGAGAGTGAGTGGAAGTAGCGTTGAAAATGTCGATGCGCGTATTCGCGCGAACACGTACTCGCTCGTTGCTGTAGCGCGTACTACAGTGAGTCATTAATCGAGGTATTTGTTGGTTTTTCTATCGTTTTTAAGGAGGTAAGCCTTAGTCGAACGTTGGAAATACAGAAAATAGACTACTTATAATTGCTAACTGTAATTTCCTATACTTTGAGTATACGTTTAAACTACGATCTTTGTACACTGAATCAATTCGTCTGGTCCACTTTTGTAAGTGTTTGATTTGTACTTTATTGGGAATTTACCACAGGTTTTATTGATAGTCAACCAGCCTTTACTAGACTAGGCTCAAAACGTACCTTCAGAGTAACATCATGGGTTGTCAGGTTCACTAATAATTCTTCTTTGAATTAATTTTTACGGTTATAAAATATGTGTATAAATATATTGAATAAGGGTAAATCACAAGTAAGTAGATCGAATAATAAATAGAAGAATTATTTTAGAAAATTAAACACTACTCTAAAGAAACATTTTAAGTGTATATTATACATGATATAACGATAGTCCAGTTAAAATTAGTTGATTGCGTAGCTCAAAAATGCAAACATCAAACACTTATAAGGGTAGACAATATCAAAGCCCAGAAATACTATACGGATTACTTTAGTGCGTAACGCGATCTTTATTCGTGTATTATACGTACACTAGAGGTATACAACGTCCTAATTTCCTAGATCAACTTGTCTTTTCTCAGTGGCAACTAAATCGTTCTGCGTTATTTTCAACATTTAACTCAAGCTTACTCGTTTTAATGTTCAAGCCTTGCAGGATCGGTCGTTGAAATTTGTGAAATTGTGAATTTTTGTAACGAGAAGCGATGTATTTTTGGGCACTGTACATAATGCATAACAACTGCTGGTATATTGCGTAGTTTTTTTTCTTTCTCGAGCCGTTGTACGCATGAGGTGAAAAAAAGAGATGTGCACAATTGTAAATCATGATGGCAAAAAAAGCAAAATAAAACTGTGGAAGCTACTTGGTCCATAACACATAGATAATCAAAAAGCTCGCATAAAAGCTGTAATTCATTAATGTACACAAAAATGAGATTCGACGCATCTCTCGCTAAGAAACAATAGGACTTGTTTACGTTCAACGACTTGTTTATGTGTTTAGTGTATGTAAAGTATTAAAAGCAAAACGAGATAACTGCTGTGTGATGTGGATGTTAATTGACAAAATTCAAGCTCAAGTATGCCGTATGTAAAATGTATGAATACGTTGTGAGGATGTAATGTTCAACAGCAAACATGCCATATAGTAAAGCTTGAGTAATGTAAATAGAAATAGAAAAAAAATTATGGTCAAAGAAAAAGAATAATTAGAGCAATATGTATATTGATCGTCGGAATGCAACTTAGCGTGTGGATATTTGCCGAGGATTGTAGAGTTTGTGTGGGCGAAAAATCCCACTTACCGGAATATGCCACAGATTGGAACACTGGAGGACAACAAAACATTGCATCAGTTTCAACATCATATCGCAGACAGATTAGGGAAATAGATATTAGTTTTGAATTTATCGTTTCGCGTGAGCAGTATTCTTTTTTTTACAAAAAACGTGTATATATATAAATATAGGACTCGCGATGTACAATAAATTAATAATAAATTCAGGTCATATTTGAATTCCAGTGACTTCCTGGTTGTTCACATCAAGAAACTTTACCGATCATTTAACTTTAGACAACTGATCATCAAAGTTTCACGATGACATATAGCTACATTAAATTATCAAACATCTATGACGATTCTTCAAACAGCCATCATGTCGTCGCAGAAATCACATTAAGAACACAATTTTTTTTAAATTCAGTACAAGAGTTGCTCAACATTTAACAAATAATTATATAGTCGATACGTGTAACTTTAAGATATAGCGATTCCATAAAGCAACCGCCGTAAAGAGAAAACCCGTCGTGTACAGTGAATGAAAGTTTTTCCCCGAAAGACATTTACAAGCGATAGTTTATCGGAAATTCGCCGAAACATAGACGATAAACATCGCGACGAGGATTGGCTAGTCGTTAACTTACTGTGTCGCTTCTTCATCGGCAAAGGCGGCGGTCTGCTGTTGTCGATGGGACTGTTTCCATTACTCGCGGTGTGAAGACTGCAAGTCGATAGGTGTTCGTTCTCCGGGACATTATCGTATTGCGAGGGCAGACGCTCTTTTCGACGCTTCGAACGCTTTTCCGGTAATGCCGGAGGTATCCCGTTCGCATCGAGATTCGCTAGTGCCTCGATTTCCTGTAACGATTGTTTCTAATTAGATCGTTTGTGGCTAATTTTACTATCCGTCAAGATCTCAGATTTTTAAAAAATACAGTTTTTTATACCGTGTGCACACGGTGACGCACTCGATACGACTCGTATGTGTGTGGAAAAAATTTAGGCTGTGGAAAATAATTATGAAAAGATTGGAGATTTTTTCGAAAAATTTACAACTCGTTACGAGGGTTGAGACCTTAAGAAACATTCAAATCCCATACCAATATCAAAAATATCTTACGAATATATTATCGTTATAATCGCTATTTTCCATAGATAGATACTCAAGTATGATGAAATATAAATTTTGCAATGTTTTTAATGACATTTCAATAATATCAATTTTGTGCCAGCAGGGGGTCTAAATGTTGTCTTAGGTCATGAACCTCATTACGAGTTGTAAAATGTTAGTAAACCCCTACAATTTTTTCTCAGTGACGCTTCAAGTCGTATCGAGTGTTTCACCGTGGACACGCGGTATATAATGAAATGAAAAAGTTCTCAGCATGCGCATTACAAATACAAGCTTTAATCGTTATTTACGTTCAAATTAAAAAATTTCTAATTACAACATGCCATTTAGACCTTGTAAGACAAAGCGTCGTGTCTATAATTATAAAGAGCTCGTCGTAGTAAATTTTTGAATTTTCATACAAAATAAATAAAGTCAAGCTAAGAATTTCAAGACACATAATTACATAATCTCGACTCATCGTCGTCAATAAAAACGCAACGCATAAAAAGCATGCAACACCCACATATACCAGTTTCTCCATGAAGGTCGGATCAACTCCAATATTGCTCGCGCTATGAACGCTCCTTGAACTGGTCATGCTGGTAGTCTTATGGCTGAGGATCGAACCATTGCTGGTCGTCGTCGCTTCACCGGCTGACAGTCGCTGATGTTGAGTAAACGACTGGACGCTCTGGGAATTGTAGCTGAGGCTGCCCTGTTGGGACGATCGTTTCGACACGAGATTCGTCGTAGCTGCAGCTGTTGAGGTGTAACTTTGTGAGGACGAGCGCTGCGAGTGCATCGATACGAAGCCCGATTCCTGAGTCTGCGTTGACAGACGTTCCATTTTTGCCTCCATGCCTGTGCACGGGGAGACGTATCGGTTTAATTGGTGCATTATGTATACCGCTGCGCTCGGCGATTGATTGATTGGCTTCGCGAATGATTGGGCTGATTTTGTAATTGCTCGATAGCGACCTTGGCGTCATCGATTTTCCTTTTTTTTCGTAACTTTATACGAACGAAGAAAGAAAGGGAAGAGATTGATAAAGTCGATTGCTATGTACGTTATCGCGTACAGAATATTTCGAGTGCTATGGCGGTAGTCGAAATAATGAAATATTGGGAAGAAAAAGAAGAACAAAAGTTAAAATAGAAACATGATAAGTTAAGAAAAATTAAAACCAAACGTAGACCATAAGAAATTAAAGAAATATGATAACTGAGAAAGAGAAAGTGTAAGGCAGAGTAAGACGGAATAAGACAGAAGGGCGAAGAGAGACAGAGAGAGATTTAAAATGAAAAAGTTCTCGCCATAGTGAATAATTTTATGTCAGCATTGACATGCTTAAGAATATTTAATTGCCTCGCAGACTAATATTTAAATCTGAGGATATACGGAATCAGAAGCGTTTGTTCGCTGTTTTATTTACTAGAAAGACGCTTGAGGTATTTAAATTTTGATGGGATAGTAAATTGAATTATGGATTCGTTTCCGTCGATCTTTCTTTGCTCATTATGACGTGTACTCGCGAGAATCACTAAGAAAATTTACAATCAGAAGACTTTTTTTCTGATAAATAAACCAGTGGGTGTATATGGGGATACATAGAAATTGATTTGCAAATTCGATCGAAGCGCATAAATCTCAACTATCCATTGGAATGAAAAATTCAACAACGAGTCGCGCATTTTCAACCATAATATACAGGATGTAGATCTAAAACATACTCGCTATTTTTAAAACACTATATTTTTACAACCCTATTCACCGCAGCTTCGTCGTCCCACATTCCGATTTGATTTAATTATAATATTGAAAAAAAAAAAATATATATATATATATATATATGAATATATTTTATAAACTGCACTCAAAATGTAAACAGCCTCACAAAACCAAGCCTTAATGTTCTCCCACGGTGACATCGTCTTCTTCGCCATATCGCGCTTTCTCGCGCAAAAAGAAAAAGAGCTACAACCGGACACTTGACTCACGCGCGTCCTATCTCGAGAAATCCACTGCACTACTTCCATTCATACACGCGCGCACAGTAACAGCGGCAGCTACTGGCTCGACGCCTACGCGATGCGACGCCGAGGGCTATTTACAGCTGCGGAGAGTGTCGTTGTGCAATATCGCTACTGCCTAACGAGAAAGAAATGATCCACTCTCGAAAGCACATCCCGCAACAGCTGCAACGACGAAAAAGTTGCTGTGTGTGTTTTTTCGAGCTCTTTTTTCTCTCTATAAATAAAGCCGAAAGAGAGAGAGAGAGAGAGAGAGAGAGAGAGAGAGAGAGAGAAAGGGGGTAAATAGCGAGTGACGATTGCCACGATGGTGTTTGGATCGATGAATTGTTTTGCTGTGGGATAACTTTTGTCTTTGACCGTATGTAACTTTAATTTCGACTAGGGGTTTATATTGCTGTTTGCCAATGCTGCAATGTAAATCGAAGCCAGACAATGAGTAGTTGGAACAGAGACAAATTGCGTTTTTTCTCCAGGGAGGAGACAGGAACTTGTAAATCAAACGCGACTGGAAAAAATCCTGTCGCTTTGATGTCTTATCTCACGTGGTATTACTCGATTCATATTTATATTTTACCAGTCTATCTTGTGTACTTTCACTTTCAGCTGCTCCGGTTCGCTTTTTTATTTCTTACTTTTTGGGTTCAAAAATTTGCTCTATCGATATTACCTTTCACATGGAATCGTGATGTGAAAGGTGCGAAGTTCCTATACTTAATGAAAAAAAAAAAAAAAAAAATTCGATATCGAGGATCGACAGGCATACAAACGCTTGTGCCAAGTGCTTTTCATCTCGAAGCGGTCAACGATCGAAATAATAAGAGAATGTGACGAATGTTACCGGAGGCTGCCAAGATTTTTCGCACGAGGTCAACGATCGACTCTACTTTTCGATGCAGATGCAATACCGTTACACATCAGTATTATAAGAAGCATATCAAGTTGATACTCACCAGTAAACTGACCGAGCATTTCCTGAGAGGTTTGCTGACCCAGCAGCATCGTACTGGGTAGACTAGTCTCGGATCCATCCCAGCAACCGCAATGTGAGCTTCCATTTACTTGCATACCTGCGCAGAGACAAAGGAACTGTCGTAGATACATACATTCTGATAGATCTATGGTATACCGTTTATGCAGCTGATTTGTTTTAAGCTTCTCGAATAATGCTGTGTTTGGAAATTTTTCTCACGAGTTAAAAACAAAAAACAAACAAACAGAATAATAAAAATGTCATGTATGTGATGGTACAATTGTTGTTTATTTGAAATAAGAAAAAAGATCTGAACAAGTGTATTTCCTTCCGTACGATTATTAGCATAAATAATAACTGGATTGACGTTATAATAATATACAGATTTATGATTATATATCTAGTGCGACCTTCGTAAAGAAATCAGTTCAGCTCGACTGAGCGATCGAAACAAAAGCCGAGAGATTTATGCACTGTACATGCGTATAGATTAAAAGCAAATAATGTTCTGACAAGAAAAATGAAACTAAAAATACGTACGCTCATCAAGATTAAAGTAAAAAGGCTTCGTTATCTCAGAGAACCAAAATCTCGAATTCTCCCCATCCATCTCGAGGCTCGCACGTGGCTTTTTCTCTCAAGCCAAAAAAAATTGTGCTTGTCTCTCCTCTGCATAGAAGTAGTATAGTAGTGTAGTCGATTATAAACAAGAGGATAATCAACAAAACAAATTGTAACAACAAAGGTCAAAATTCTTACAGAAAATCCAAAACCGCCAGTGGGAGAACAATCAGCGTTACAGCCACAAAAGGGGAATAAAAAAAACAAAACAATCGGCGTGTGACTATCCACACAGTGTCAAATAAAAAAAAAGAATAATACGATGTGATATTATGGAGAACAGTTTTGCGACCGACTGGAAGCGCAAATGAGTCTCGACTGGAGAGACCTGCGACTCGGCAGCTATACGGTGATATAAACGTGTATTAGACACAAAAGTCGAAGCGGGGAGAGAACGAAGGCAAGCAGCTGCAGGCGGAGGCAGTATATAGTGTATACGGTTAAGCAGCAGCAGCAGCAGCAGCAGCAGCAGTAGCGCGCTGACTAAGCTGTCTCTGCTGGGAGCGCGAATAGCGCACACATATGGATGGGTTTTTGCGCAATCTCGAGTCGCGATCGCCATAAATTTGGTACGAGAGGCGCGCGACGATTTGGGCATACACGAACACGCGAGAATCCGGTTTGGACGACGACGCGAGACGGAGATTCTTTTTTTTTGTTTCTGCACTCTTAACAGTCAAGACTACTTTTACTCTTTGACTTTGGTTGTTGACTCTTTGGAAGCGTTCAGTGAGATGTCGTCGACCTTTTCTTTTCGGAGAACTCGGATTTGTGAAGAAGTGTGTGGTTTTGATGATTTTTTTTTTTAAGAATGACCTAATTCCTAGATACACACGGTCGTGGAGCTTGAGTTTTATTGCAAAGCTTTTAACGCTTATTGATGAATGAAGTAGGCTCATTTGGCTTACGAGAATGTCGTGTAATGGAATGAAAGAAAAAGATGTGAATGAGTGTTCAGTTGACTAGTTGTGTATTTGTATTACAATCGATCTCAGCTTTTGTACAATTACGTTTACAATTAAACTCAAGCGTAACAATAGAATTTTATTTCATGTTAATGAATTAAGTAACTAAGTCTCCGTAAAACTAAATCTATCATCGTACGCAACGTCATGTCAGAAAAAAATGAGCAAATACAGAGTTATCGAGAAGAAAAGTGTCTCGATAACAGCAAACAACAACATAGCTCGTATACTCTCTGACAAAACGTTTCATCTACACTACCCTCCTATCCCAAAGCTCACTACCACCACAGTATCCCAGATTTCGAAATTTACCCTGAATAGTAGCCATGAGACTGAGATCCATGCTGTCGCTGAACGATTCATCGTTTGGACCCATAATCGCCCTGATCTCGTCCTCGTCTCGCGAGTGATTGAGAGCCGAATCGAGACTACCGGCCGAAGCGCTGAGTAACGATGACGAATCTTCGGGTGATCTGCTTCTCAACGACACCCTGTCCAAACTCGTTGCCAAGATACTCGCATCCGTGGTATCTCGATCTTCCGGATGTTGCTGTTGGGTTCTGGTACGCCGTTTGGGTGGCAGGGGTGGCGGTGTCGTCCCCGTCGAACTGTTGTTATCCTCCGATCGACACAGCGTCCTGTAGACGTCGAAAAAAAGGAATGGATCATTGGTAAACGAAAAAACGTGATCGCAACAGTCAACAGCGTGTACTATTACTAGCTTTTGTAGACATAGAAATAAGTCTAGCGATTGTCTCACCTGTCTGGAAGCGGTGGCTTAGGCGGCGGACTCGAATCCCTGAGGATGGACTCGGAGCTGTGGGAGCTTCTGACAAGTGCGCTGGAGGCCGCAGTCTGCTCGAGGATCTGGCGTTCCCTCGGCGTTAGCGGGATGTCGGGGAGGGAATTGCGCTGAGGCGTTAGCTCCGAACTGTAGCCCGATGTTCTGCAAAGTTGCGTATCAAGATTCATGGCGTTAGGACGATTTCAATTGAGTTATGGCGCGATAAACGTATATACGTACATACGCTTCGCGGAAAAAGTTTCGCGAGCGCATCGTTACTCGCGAAATTGATCGGAAAGTTTACCTCGAGGCAACGTAGCTTTTGTTTTATTTTTATGAAACTGTATCGTTCACCTGATAAATCCTTTTCGATTTGCGGTTCAAGCGTGATGATATAACAGAATTGTTTTTTTTATTATTAATACTTTGAAGTATAACTATCAAAAGTCAGATTACCCACTTTTGATTTGTTTAATTTAAAAGCGTTCTTTGGCACTGTATCTATTTTCACCAAATTTTTTTAGTTTGTCACAAGTCGTTTCCAAGTTACAGAGAATCAAAGTTGGTATTTACGGCTTTTGTTGTATTTTATTCTATTTTCAATAATATGTAGCTCTTCAAAAAAGCATATTTCACTAAAACCGTAAACGAAAGTTCTGTTGTAACATTTACTAAACTTTTCAGATAAAATACTTTCAAGGTCGTGACAATAATTTTGTAAACCGTTTACGACTTAAAATCAAATTTCGAAAAGGTTTGATCATTCGAAATGGCATAAAAAGTTTTATAATACTATCTATAACAGTCGCAATTTTTTAATCAAGTTCTGTTTCTAACTAGAAATAAAATTATAAGTCACGTTATTTTAATATTATTAAAATATACACTTTACCGGTATTTACCGGCAAAGTCACGATTAAACATAACGATAGTCTCAAGGTATTTATAAATTTGTATTTTTAACTAATATTACAATTTTGAATAATTAAAATTGTATTTAACGTAACATTTTGAAGTCGACGAATTATACTAGTATTACTTCATAAAGTAATTTTGCTTTGCTGTAATAAGAAGGAAAACGTTAGCAAATATCGTTTAAAACTTTTGAGAAGCATTTTATCAACGATCCAAACAAGCTATTATTTATCGATTCCAACTTTGACTCCCTTTAAGTTACAAGCAGCTTGAGAAAAAAGTTAAAAAATTCATGAAGCTAGAATACTGCTAAAGAACAATTTAAATTTATTTAGAAGAAAAAAATGTATGATCGGTAAATCTGTCAGAAAATCGCTCACATACTGTTTTACGTAATGGCAGTATAATACAAAAGCAATAGCTATTCCAATATTCTAAACTCGCTAACCTATTGCTAGAAGTTTGCAGGGCAGGTTTCTGCTTGTTTGAAATCTTTTCCTGGGCTAGTTCGACAAGATTCTTCACAGCATCCTCGACGAGCCCAATGACGTGGGTGACATTAGCCGTGTCAAGAGCCGATGACTGATCGCCGTGCAGTAGCACGTCGTCGCAGAGCTTCAACAGTTGAGCCAAAGCTTGATACACTTGATTCGTCGCTGAGCCGAGGGTCGAGCTGAAACAATGCAAGGGCGCGATGCTCAATATTCATGACGTAAAATAAAATAATGTAAAACAAACAAATAATTCATTTGTAAGCCGCAATGCGTTAAAAACAAATTACCCAAGGTGGGGTACATAATAGTCGCTTTTTATTTAACTGTATGCAAATGCACTTGCAGAGGAATGAATAGAAACAAAGAAGAAAACTATTCATTCAATTGTTAATTCTTATGCATATCCCGGAGCAAAAATTTTTATTCGTCCCGAGATGAATTTAACGGCTTGGAAGGAAAAAAGCCTTGGAGAAAATATTAGACTCCGTAAAAAATGCATAAATTACTTTTACACATAAACGCGCGAGTTCTCATCGTTCTATGTGAGGGCGTTGAAAAATTCAGCAAAAGAAAAGTGGAACTTGGAGCGGTAACACAGTTACTTATACAGTTTCGTCTAAAGGAAAAAGCGTTTTGTCATCTCAAATGGCTGCGATCAATCTAGAGTATCCCGGATAACACGGGAGTATAGAGAACGATTGCTTGTCGATTTTAGATTTTGACGATGAAAAAAATTATCCTTTTAGTTTAACAATAAACACTGAGTAGCAAAGGAAAATCTCACCTATTCTCGTAAAGCAAATAGGACTTGAGCAGCGTGTGTATGGTCGTGACGGTATCCAAGACAACAGTCCCATTACCGGGTAGCATCTCCAGTTTGTTCTTCGACACGACATCTCGAAAATGTAGCAACGCCAGCTGGACCTGTCTGACGTGGACGTGCAGGTCTCTCAAAGGGTTCTTATCATTCGTTTGCTGCTTGCTGTCGATGCCGACGCTTGGAGCACCACGTGGCGAGGAAGGCGATGCCGCGCGCGTCCCTGCGGCACTGCCACCCCCGCCACCGCCGGCGGTTCCACCCGGAGAGCGCATATGCGAGAGCTTCTCCAGGAAGTCCTCCTTGAAGGAGCGCGCGCGACGCGCTAGCTTGCCGCCGCGCGCTTTGCCCGCCGGTCGCTCCTCGACCTCTGGAAGAAGAAAAGAAACTTGCTTTAAGTATACGTGACTTGAGAATAAAATATTTATTATTTATGTGTTGAAATTATTTTTGGAACGATTTGTTATCCTAACTTTGGGTGAATGTGAACAGTTTTTTGCTCGAGTAATGGAGATATATATGCGCGGGGAATATATGGTCATGGTTGTGTTAGAAGAATATGGACAAAAAAAATTTATATTCAAATTGATGAATAAATTTTTGTTAAAAGATAAAATAGTTATATTGTAGTAATAAAGTTTTTTAACGGGATACCTAATGAGTTGAAAAATTTAAATTCAAACAAAAGAGAATAATGAATTTCACAGTTACAGGATGAAATATGCTTTTTCTGTAGAAGTTAAAAACACATGCAAAGTCACAATTGTCTATATTTCCAGCCTCCCCTGCAGTTTTTAGATCTCATACACTATGCCAGTCCATACGTGCTCCCAACTACTTTCCCCTCCTAAAAAGTAATTACTTACGTAATATATTTGGAAGAATAAATAAATAGATATACGTAGTCTGACTAGATCTGGAGTCAAGGAGTATGCTAAGCTTTCTATATTAAAGAATAATGTATTAATAATGTACGCGTAACATTTGTAGGTCTTTTTCGTTATTGTTATCATCAACAATTTTATCCAACCGTCATCACTTTTGGCTACAATCAATCATATACTTATATATCAATAGTAAACCATAGTAAACATAAATCCATTTATAAATATTCAACCTCGACAGAGATTTCCTTATTGTTATAAGATTTAATAGAATTGATATAAAAAAATTCCGTAATCAGTAAATGTGATACACTGAAATACCTCAAAGTGAGTGTATATATAGAGCGAGATTCAATTTCGTCTAACAACTTTTAGCGCAGCAGACGCTGCCAGTGAAAAATTGAACCCCTGAAAGTGGAGTGTCGCTTAACGCGCTCGAGTTTGACGGGTTGCCCAATCTAGGCGTCACAGCTGTTTCACTCTGACACTTTAAGTGCAGAAACCACTTCGCTTTATACCGCCTTTCTATCCTGCAATATCACCTTTAATTAGCTGTAATCATAAAATACGAAGAGCGGATGTTGCGGTGTAAAGTAATACTAATTCAGATAGTTAATAACACAAGTTAATTTTTTTTTTTATGTAAAATGTATCTATAATGAAGTCGCGTTAATTTTTGTTTGAATAATAAAGTTATGGAGTAATTATAATTTGCAAATAAAATTATTTATCTGTTGAGCGAAGTATCTGAAAATAAACGTACGGAAAAAATTCGAAATATTTCCAACGAAATAATACAAGTCAAAGTTTCGATGGAAAATTACATTTTAAAATTCCTTATGCGCGAATTCTTTTTAAAAATTAAAAATTCCTCCGTAACCAACATTATATTACGCGAAAAATCATTATTCTTCGTTACGTCCAATTAACATGTCAGTCACTGGATAATAAAAAAATTTGCAAAAAATTACCTGCAGCATTTCCAGCTGCTGCTGTTGCTGCCAGATTTTTACTCCGACGCGTTATTAAACAATTGTATATCGTGTTCTGTGTGACGGATCAAAAATATTCCCTCTTCAATTTCTCGAAAAACAACATTCGCTACTGCGGTAATTACGAAACATGTACGTCCAGCCGTATAACGTCATTTTATGCGACACTGCAAAATTAAATCATAAATCACGAACGAAAAATTCTCGGTCTTGCCAATGCGTGAATCTCGTTAACGCGTCGGCGTTCCAGCGAAAATCACCGGCTATACTACAGGACGTATTTTTTTATTATTCTCACTGCAGCTGCAATAGACCGACTATTGCAGCAATGTCATTATGGCGAATGGTGTGAAATGGTTGCGAAAAAAAACACTCAGCATATTAAAAAATGACAAAAGATTTTTTCTCTTTGTTTAATTGCTTTTAATGGAATGAGCATAACCTCGATACTGGTATATTACATTGTACATATTTTTAAAAATGCATACCTTGTTTATAGATATAACAATTTATTTTAAAAATCAATAAATTTTGACATTTTCTTAGTCGCGTATATCCTGCTTATTGTTTTTATGACGGTTTATCGTCCGTTATTTTTATTTGATTTTATTCATTGTTTATTCGAATAAAGTACTAAAAACTGTAATGTCTAAGGAAACTTTGAAATGGTATGTTATTTTAAACGGATTTCCTTTGACACAAACATTTTACCAACTTTGAAATGGCATCTATTTTCACCAGAGCGTAGGTAGAAAGGGATGGCGTATCGGGTGAAATGTAATACTAGTATAGCGAACAACGAGTTCTAGAAGTGCCTTTAGATATGCACTCAATTCCAGGTAATCAGATCTGAGACAATCATTGTAAAACTTTGAGCATTGTATTCGAATTTTTTTGGTAAGGGATATATGTATGTGAGCTTTTTGATTACGGACTTTGAGGTATTGTTAGGTGCTTCTGATAGTCTACAAATCGTTTCGTATACTTACGAAATATACAATAGTTCAAATATTGCTACAAAAGTCTACATGCTAAACAATTGATATTTATTTAGATGAGGTATTAAACACACGTTAGATTCGATATATTATGAACAAAATATGGAAACCTCTGTGAATGGACGATATATTATTAATACATTTTTAATTTGCCGATATTGTCCATATAATTTCACAAGAACTTATTATCAATTTTAGTTAAATGATTTTCTTGGCTATTTGGAATGAATTGAACACTTCCCTAGCAAAGTGTTGCTTATAAGTAAATACTATTTTCACTAGTACATTGCAATCAAATAATTGATACACCTGTTGTATTTCTTGTTACGAGGAATTGAAAAATATCTAAGAATCAAAGAATACACTTCATATAAGTCACTCATTCAGAGCAAAAAATAGTTTAATCTCGATTTCTAGATTGTCAATATCTCTGAAAAGACTGGCATTACAAAGCCTTGCAGTAAATTATTTCGATCGACTCTGAGTCTTGTTTTTTCTCTATACCGATTGGTAGATGCATTGTTCGTGCACTGGTACATAATCCAGATAAAATGGCGTTGCGGAAAAAGGTCGCCGATTCTCTACACGTGCAGTTTCATAGAGGCACATTGAGAAACGAGACTCTTTTTACAAGTCGTTTAGCGGAAACAGCTTGCGCAAGATTGCAAGCGCGTAGAAAGATCGTTTGGGATTAATAGATGGTCTTGATATACAAGATCTCAGATTTGAAATGAGCATTAATTTTGTTTCGCTATATTCATGGAAAGTTAAACTGATAATATGATCATGAATTTAATTAGCTTGTTTGAAGTACAATCGTGATTTTTATTTAAAGTACAGATGACTGAAAATACGCAATAAAGTAGAGAAGTATAATTTACTTAATTAATTAATATAGAGCGCTTAATTAACGTCCCGACGTGAATTCGCTTTCATGAATTGAAAATTCAAGAAAGACACAGCAGTAAAACCGTAAACAAAAAGAATGTTTTTGAAGTACACCTGCAGATCGAAATGCATTTAAATTTTGAATTGCAGTAAAACAACAGAGTGAATTAAAAACGTACGTAGCTACGTCTACCTATGAAATTTCAATGAAATTTCGTAAATAAATATTCAAATATTCGAAAATTTCAATAGGCATTTTGCTCGACACTGTAGCAGTCATTAGTTATCTCCCCTTCGGATGACCACCGCGTTGGGGATAAATAAAGAAAATCAACCCAAAGTTCATGCGTAAATTTATCCTCTCACCACAAGCCTACCCTCCTATTTCTATGTGCATCAAATTGCACGACCACAATGCACGTATACAAATAAGCACACGTGCAAAAACGTCTATGGTATCTATATCAATTTCCGTTCACATACACAAACGAATGCCACCTTTCTCCAATACACTATGTACACAAGCATCGAGTGAAAAGAACATCCCCAATGCCTTTGGCCTCGAAGAGGGAAATCAAGTCCCATTGAGTGAGGGATTGAAAAGCCAGACGCTATACACTGTATTAATTCGTGGCTGGCCCTCGTCAGATAATAGACACGCGAGATAGGCTTGCGGCCAGACAAACTGGACAACCAGCTCCTGCGAGACTCTGATACAACGGACTGGGAAATGCGCCGCCTTTTCGGCTTTTGTTTGCTACTACTACGGCGGAAAAGGGAATTGGACTATTTAATTATTTGCTAGAAGGGGACGCGCTGACTCTGACAGAAATTCGGTCTCTCGCACAGAGTCACGGTTACTATGGAGAGAGATAGAGCTGTGGACAGAGGATGAAGATTTGCTACTCGCTATACAGCAGGGCGTTTCGCAAATAATGCGAGACTCCACTAATTGGATATGGTATATACTCTCGACTCTTTATTTTGAATCGCTCGTTGAAAATATAATCGCGCGACGATAACCAAATGAATACAATATCGCACAAGCTGATTTTCGATTAATCAAGACAAACGACGTGCAAATTGTCCTAATTGGCTTTCCGAGTTGTAATTCCCACGCGCGATATTATTAGCCACTACTCGAGAGATCATATAATGTGAACCTAATGACACTCTATGCGCAACGATAACTCGTGTGCTGTTCTCGATCGAACGGATGGAAATCGGAGGAAATTCAATAGAACGGACATATTTAGAGAACAATGCTATGCTGACAACTCGTCGTTGGTTGTAAAGTTCTATATATGTATGCGGATGATAATTGAACGCCGTGGATAAATTATTCAAAAGGAATCGGCATTGTTGTGGCTGATCGAGCTTCGTTGAGCAATAAATGCTATGCCGAGAGTAAATGGTTATTGTATTTGTATTGAATTTCTATAGGTCGATGAAAAATATGACGGCTCTACATCGCGCGTCGTATTTACACTGACAGAAATACGATGATCAACTGTAAATCAATAATTCATCTCGTAAAAAGATGTTATAATCCTCTACGATAATAAATAAAGTTTTAGTAGCCCCTTTAATTACTGCATAAAATGTGAATACTCTTTTGTAAAATACTTCAAGTTTAATAATGACGCGTCAATCAAATAGAATCCGTTTATTTGACGAGAGATATATTTCATACTTCAGAATTATTTTCCCTTTTTCGCATACCACTTCCACAGTTACTTTTTTACTTCAAACAAGATTTTTTTCACTGTGCAATCAATTTCTGACTAATTGCTCAAAATGGATGATTGGCATATCAAAAAAAAAGAAAAAAAAATCAAATTTAACTTAAAAAATTCGTCGATCATACATCGATGGTCAGCGTCAAATTCACGTCGGTGTGTGCAAACGCATTGAAAAAAAAAACCGAGAATCATCCTACCACTTCGCAAATCGGACCCGTTAACAAACCACGTAACGTCCGAAATTCCTTATAAAAAGCCAAGCCAGCAAAAAACAAATCCCGAATTCTCTTGCGCAAACACCTAATGGATTCCCCGCACGTTTGCCTATCGACAAAGCTCTTCTTCCGTTTGTCCCTCTGTACATATACCTATATATACCATACTTGTAGACAAGGCTGACTCCCTTCGAAATTCTGCGAAATGTCGTAGCAAAAATCCCTTCTTTATCCCAAAGAGACGTGCACGTGTCCGACGAAACTGAGCTCGATTGTTTTACGGAAATACACCGTCGGTTGGGGAAATTTGCATTTTAGGGTTTGCCACAGACGATTTCACCGCTAAACGGCTATGGTACAACGTAGAGAGGAAACGACTGTGGGTTGGGAGAATTTTATTTTTTTTAGGGAGGGTGCGAAAAACCCAGCGAAGTTTTATGCATTTTTTCGCAGGGTTTGAAAATAACTATGTGGTAGGGTTGAGGCTGTAATTTCGTTATATTAGAAGCGAGTATTTTTGGGAGAAGTTTAATTGTCTTGAACGAGCTTTGTATACGAGCAGTTGGACGATGGATATACAGTGGAAATAACCCTGATTTAGTCGGACTTGTAGTTTCAGATATACTTAAGCTTTTTCTTGTGTTTTAAGGGTATTGTTGTAATCGGAAGTGTACTTAACGATGATATATAAGTTGTTAACGTGTAACAGGACTTGATAATAAAAAGTTTATGGTGAAGGTGAGCTATAGGTCGTAGCTTTGTTGAAAGCTCGTTGTCTTAAATTAATGCTCCTACGTTAAGTTTCTTTATGGATTTGCTCACTTGTCCAAGACTCAAGTACGCGCGAAATGCTTCTCAGATTTCAGTAGATATTCCTTTCCATATTAAAGCATCACCAAACTCAAATACTTCGCGTTATGCGCGCGAGCTTTCGCCGAAAAGCTTTTTTTCAATAAATATACGCATATAAAAGATTTTACACAGCGTATGTTGAAAAAATATGCTATATTTAACCTAATTGAAGAAAATATTTACTTGAATTAAAAATAAAATTTGAATTTTAAATAATATTTACTTGAAACAAATGTTATTTTCAGTAAAAAAAATGTTACTTGCTGTTATGTAAACAAAAATTTGCTTGAATATACGATGTGTAACATTAAAGCATAGTTAAATAATATTAATTCAAAAAAAATTATTGAAAAGATCTCGAGAAAAAAGTTATATGCATTTTAGTTTTATCAAGAGTCTAAGTTTGGCAAAACACCACGGGATCTGCTTGTACTTTCTTGTACTTTCTTAACGAAACGCGTCATTTATAATTTACATTATTTATCTCTTTCGAGAATACCGATGAACAAGATTCCTGATAAAAATGTATTATTAAGTAAAACATTAAGATACATCGCCAAAAGCCAGGATATATCGAGAATAACGAAATCGAAAATTCCAAATCACTTGCATGTACAGCAGCCCATAGTTTCTTTATCCTCGTCCATTTTTCGACCGCTTATATAGGAAATTTTTTTTCTCGGATCAAAATCGTTTACGACCCGCACGATATATGAAAAATCTACTATAGTATAATGTCGCGCGATCTTTTCTACATAGCACACTGTGTATTTTCATTTTACTTTTCTGAGGTATATAACTTTGTTGTTAGACGAAATGAGGTGAGACATCGAGATAATAAGATACGAGAGATGAAGATATCGCGAAATTGCTATGTAAGTCATGTAAATACATGTAAATATTTCCCTATATGATTATCCAAATAAATGATATTGCAGCATGAAATAATTTTTTTATCCTAAAAATATAGAATTTCGTATAACAAAATTTTCTTCCGCAGTAATATACTGCCGAATGTAAAATGTAAAATACATCGAAGATCCTTGTTTAAAAAGCTGTACTTTAACGAATTCCACATAACATAACTACAGGTCATATCTCGCGTATAATATACACGCGCTGAGAGCGTAAAGCTTCGACGAGTAGTTCGTTGCGTTACACTTCTCTAATCCAAAATCCATTATATTCTCCATCCCTCTGCCGGCATTAACCGAGCCGCGTGGGTAATCAATTTTGACGGCAGGTAATTATCGGCTTTGCTCGATTCCAACTTCACGCACGCGTACATATACGTGGATGAACGAACATTCATTGTATATCTGTATATAAACATTGTACAATCTATATATCGGTATAAGAAAAGTCATCTTTTCTCGACAGAAATCCCCCTAAATTCGCGCTGTATAATATCGGATACGGAATTACTTTTATCCGCGTAATTACCGGTGGGTATTACCCAAGAGCTTTACTCTCCTCGCGCTGTCTCTTCTGGTGTGGTGCGGGGCTTAGTTCCGCGTCGTCGGAATCGAATTTACGCGCGCGCCAGCAGTACTGTCGGCGTATAGCGCTTTTTTTATTGCTTCGTTTGTAGCGAAAAAGTGAGAGAAAAGTGCGCGCCTGTCACGGGGATTTTGTTGGAGTGTCGGGAAGAGGTTTGATGAGGCGCTGCAACGCCTGTAGATTACTATATATACACATACATTTACACATACATACATTTCTTTTACTTTCTCTGATTCTCTTTTCATCGTCGCGAACACGCGAGTGTTATTTGACTTATAATTTGTTTTTAGAAAATGGAACGACATTGCGATTCGTGCAAAAAAAAAACATATTTTATAATTGTGATCTGGAAGAATAGGTATGCTGTTTCTGCTGTTAAATATTTGATATAGACGCGTGTGCATATGCGTAACTTTCAAATCTCAAATATATTATCAATGTTAATATTAGTTCTTCGAAGAGGGAGTTTATGATAGTAAAATTTTTAATTTTGCCGAAAGTTTATAGAAGCAAATCTCTTAAATCGTACGTGTGTATATTGCATTATCTGTAACAAATTTCATTTTGTTTTTATCTGGGCTAAAAGTATGAAACAGAACGCAAACGTGTAAGCGAAGACTTATGTCATCCAATACGTTTTTTTTTTGTGATTGTCATAAATAATCCAGGAAGAAAAAATGTGTAATTGCAGTAATTGTGGCAATATATACGAACATGAGAAAATTGTTATTGAATATATGTATATTTGAAAATGCGCTTATATCGCGTATATTGGTATCATAATTATGTTAAATGATAATGTAATGCCACGTCACCTAGTATTTTACTCGAAATATCTTTTAGTCCTAATTAATTCCTATGAGTAAGTTCAATTGTTTGTCTTTAGTTCCATGTACGGTATAGTGCATGTTGTTATTTATTTGGCTAAATATGTACTTACAAAGATTGCGCAAATGTTTTCTTTACATCCATACTAACCATTTGACAAAAGTTATCATTTCAATAATCAGTTTATCATTTTAATAATTGGCATTTATAGTTAACGATGAGATTAACACTATATATATGATTATCAATCAAAACTGATGTTTCATAATGTTGATCCTCATATATTTTATTTATATGCTTTATATATAGTTAAATTCACAATAAAATATCGATATAAATATTAATTGTAAACAAAGCTGTTATATATGCCTTTGAAACCTAGAAAAACGGAAGGTTTTCAAAAAATGCGACCTACTTCTTTAATGAAATACATTATTTACATTACACCGTCATATTGACGTCTGAAAGGAAGAACCAGACTATTAAAAAAAGCCTTCATAAACAAGCCAGTTTACTTAACCTCTTTTATTAATTGACTGGTTCTTCGTCTTAGATATCGATATATTCCTCACTTATCATCGTCTAATGTTGAATAAGGAAAATTCGTTCAATAAATAATAAATGTAAAAAATTACTATAAATATTTCAATTAAACAAATAATTGCTCTTCAAGATACATATTTGAGAAGCGACTCATATAAAGCCTGCAATTCAAAGTTAAACGCTCAGTTAGTAAGTCGGCTACTCAATTTTACAATGAATCAATTCGAAAAATACATGGAAGCAGATGGATTCCAGAAAAAAGAAGCAATGCATATTTTAGATGAATTTAGTGATGAAATTGCTGAAATACACGGTAAATGTATAGATATTGGTTGTGGGCCAGGTGTAAACACAGCACAACTTATACTACCGAAATTACACAAAGATTCCACGGTTGTCGGTAAGTTTTACCGCGTGTACTATTAAAAAAAAACAAGAATTCGTTCATCGTGTTGTATAGAATTAAATCTATTGCTTTAATTATGTTACTTTAGGATGTGACATATCGAAAGATGCAATCGAATTAGCGCGAATTAAAAATGCCATGGTAAAACGTCTCTCTTTCATCGAACTCGACATATCTGTGCAGAAACTTCCGCCGGAACTGATTGGTAGCTTCGACATCGCAATATCAACCTTTTGTCTTCATTGGTGTCCCGAACCCAGGTAAGTTATTCAATTACTCGAAAATAGTATTAAAAATTTGATTAATCTTTTTATATAAATAAATTTTTCCATTTATTTTATTTACACGTACAGTCAAGCTTTCAAAAATATTTATGATCTTTTGCGACCAGGAGGAAAGGCATTGATAATAATGGTAATCAAATATTTGTATTTTCCCATCTATCAGAAACTGTACGAATATTCGGATTACCAACCTTATATGAAGGTGAACTAATAAATTCGAACATTTAAATAACTTTCAAACATAACACTTTCGATTTATTCTGTTTTATATATGTTGCCAGGATTTGTTAAAATTTAAACCTTACTTTCACGATTGCATTAATCCAAGAGCATTGGCAAAGGATATAATAAAAAAAACTGGTTTTCAAGTTTTACACTGCAGTCAACGAGAATGTACGTACACTTACAAAGATCTCAACGCAGCTAGGGGTAAGTAGGAAACTTTATCAAGTCAGCGATTTTTACGCAGTTGAAAATATTAAAAAATTATTTTAAATTACTTCATATACTACAGGCCATCTGATTGCTTTAGACCCTTTCATTAAACGAATGCCAGATGACATAAAGAAAAAATATGAAAAGGATATGTTACACGAATTGTTAAACTCAGATTACTTGTATGTTACTGCTGAGAATAAAATTAACAACTCATCTATAGAAAACAATTCTTTGTTGGTTAAATGTCCAATGTTATTTGCGTACTTTCAAAAGCAGTAGTACTACGACAGTATAACAAGTTATTATCTATTAAATTATGATATTCGATTGTAATGATAAGCTATACGACTGCTTTTAATTCGTTGACGCACGTATAGTCCTCTACTTTAAACTGATTAATCTTATAATATCGTAGCATGAGGTAAAAGATACATTAATTACAAGGGCTTGGTTGTGTTATTACATTATGATGTGTAAAAATGTTACTATGTTAATTAATAAAAATAACGAAATTGAAAAATCCAGCTCACTCGTATATACAGCAACCCAGCAGACAAGTTTCTTTGTCCTCGCCCATTTTTAGACGGCCTATACGAAAATGGTTTTTCTCGGATCGATATCGTTTACGACCCACACCATATATGAAAAATCTACTACAGTATTATGTCGCGCGAGTTGTTCTCTACAGCACACAATCTGTGTATTCTCATTTTACTTTCTTGAGGCATAACATGGCCATTATGTCTATACAAGCTTTGTTGTTAGAAGAAATGAGGTGAGACACGATGAAGATATCGCGAAATTGCGTAACGGAGCTGTTGATGGATTCAATAAGGAGCGATGTGCGAAATTGAATTTTCCTCGATCTTCCTTTGAAACACAAATTGAAATTGAAAAATAACGAATGTCTTTGAGGAAAAATAGGCGATAATATAAGACTGCATAGTAGATACGTTATTTATATATTTCAAAGTCTTGTATCAATACAAACTTTTGTCAATCACGAATGTATATAAGTTGAAGAAAAAGAACTTTCATTATTGAAAATAATAATGTACGAGAGAATACATTTGATGGAAATTGGGAGAATAATGAGATTTTCACATCGTCTCGTAATTTCATTGCCAAGAATCAAATCTTATTTACCATCGTCAATTGCATTATCCCCTCGAAATTCACCTCAGCGCAATTCTAACGCGTTACACTCTCTTCAGCCGCGCCACTTCTCCCCGCAACTTCCCGAGTCTCATATATGCGGGATCGAATTTAAATTTGAAATTCAGCCGCGAATAAAGCATCGCGCGTGCATCTTCTTCGGTTCGGCTCTCGTTGTATTCCAAGCCCAAGACATATATCCGCCCGTCGCGTTGGTTATTCAAGTCAGGCTGCGGCAGACAGGGAGAGTAATCAAGTTGTAGTTAAGGTGCAAGGAAGACGACACTTTCTCCTTGTCCCTAGTCGCTGTTATTTTTAGACTGCAACAACTCGCTCAAGCGAGGGGTTATTGTTTTGCGCTCGTAAGAGCTCTTCTATGCATCTAAATTGCTCTCGCCCGTCTGGATTCTCTTTTATTCTGATGCGCGTTATTGTAGGATTTAATTTTACCGTGAAATCCTGGAAGAATGCGTGAAAAAAAATGAAGATAAAAATCTTCGACGTATGTATATAATTTAAGTACGTTTATACCTTCGTCGTTGTTGAGATGACAACTTATGACAAGATTGAATTTCCGTTCGATATATGTATATAACAAGTCTACGGGTAATGGTATTAAAGCAGCAGTAAACCGTATTATCACCCGTTAACAGCGAGAATTTCATTAAAACTCGATACTGGTAGAAGGGGAGTACGGGCTGTCTCTCTAGGCAAGCGCGACGACAACAAAAAGGCTCCTGCGGTTTCGGGCCTGCGACTCGGAAACTTTAAACAAGGAGTAAATTAAAAAGTTGTTTCTCTTACTTTGCTCTCTGTATCTGTATATTGTTGTCTTTTTTTGCCAAGAAAGAATTAAATAAGTTCGTTAATTGTATCTGTTTGATCCGCTAGAAACGTAACGAAATAATACGCGTTTTGTTATTTCTCCAATTTGAACTACTGCAGTTCGAAATCTCCGCCAACAATAGTCGATCGGCAATAGAACAAAATTTTAGCCACGCAAATCATCGAAACCACGAATAGCACCTGTAATCAATGCATCATCTAATTCGACTGTTCGTATACATCTATTCCCACATATATGCATTGCGCGGCCATAAATTATCCCTACTGCTTGAAATTCTCCGCATTATCCGACGTGCATGTAATGCTCCCTGAAATCGCTATTCAATTAGGCATCCCGCAAACGGCTATGCAGCAAACTGGCTAATATTCGTTACACACACGTGCAGAGAAGTGTGCGCCAGAGAGAGAGAGAGAGAGAGAAACGTCTGCATTCCGTGACACGCGCTTTATACTGAAATAACCGCGAGCGAGGTTGTTGCCACCGGCCAATAACGTTGTGCTGACGCTAAGCACAGGAATGGGAGACGAAGATTTCCCGTTTGTAGTGAAAAGAGCTAGGGACGTGAGAGAATGACTTTATACGGTGTGTCAGTGAATTTTCACGTTCGGAGTTTGTTGTGTTTGCGAAAGTCTCGTTGATGTTTCTAGGATTGAGTCTGAGAGGAATGGGAAGTGTTGTTCTCAGTCTAGGATTCAGAAATATTGGTAATCACATCAATTTTCGATTATATACGTATAACGTCTACCAAAAGAAAACTAGTTCAGTTACCTCATTAAAATTCACTTTGAGAATCTCATTAAATTGTGATTAAATCCACAGTAATCTCTCATCAAGAGTTCATTCCTCTAAATATAGAATACATGACAATGAAAATTCATCAGTGTTAAAGTAACATCACTAAGGGTGAAAACCGCGTAAAACAAAGACCTTATAAAGGACATTGAAAGGCAGAGCAACAAGAGGATCCTCAACCAGAAAAGATCTCTTCGGGTATATAGATCGTCGACTATCATCTTCTTGCATTCCAAGCACTTTCGTAACGCTCGGAATACTGAAAAGCAGATTATTCCAGGATTCCGAGCTTGGGATGACGGAGGCTAAATTTAGCTGGAAGACCGACCGGCTATAGCTGTCGAGGCATCTGATGTATTAAGAAAGTCGTGGAGAGAGACGTGAATACCGTAGAAGCTGTGGTGCGAAACCGGCGAAAGACGATTGATTCGCGGATCATCTCTGATCATCTTTTGTGATTCGTGAGGTGTATTATCGAGAGATTAAGAGGGTAAGTTTTAGATAAGATGTTATGTCGTTTATGCGAATCGAAATATTGCGATGTCATTATTATTGTAACAAAAAAAATTTTCTTATACTTAAGCTAATTTATTTGCAACAAAATTAGATTTCTACCAGGAGAATATATTTACTTGAATACGTTAAATTATTATTTGAAAATGAAAAAGCGAATTAGTAAATTTAAGCAAATAATAACCGATGATACAACAATGATTTACATGTTACAGATTTGAAACAATTATCTTAAATCAAACTCTTTCGTGTCTTTGCTTTCGATCGTTTTTCCCTTAATTAAACCATTCGCTCTATGTAAGCATCACAAATCAGCGGATGCTTCTTGGCCCTGCGAACTCGATCAATCTATATATGCATTTGGTCGCAATGCAGAACTGCAATTTCACCCTCTGATGCATTATCTCTTGCTAGCAGAGAAAACGAGACGATATCGCTCCTATGTACAGTTCTGGAAATTAAGTGCAGCCAGTATAGCGACTCATCGATCGCGAATTCTCGTATCTACCGACCAGTGTGTTATATATACATACACACAGGGTCATACACCGCAAAGCGATCGATATTGCATTTCTCTACGTATCCCTTCCAAATTGCTTCGCCGCTGTATCTATCCAGACAGCTTTGCTAGTTTTCCCTTTGCTCCCCCTGGTCTCTCTCTCTCTCTCTCTCTCTCTCTTTCCCTCTGTGTTTATCGGAACATAAAACTGTTCGTTTCTGAGCAAGAGACACACGTGGAATATGTATATTGTCAAGGCGGGCATAGAAGGAGATTTTTCGCGTTAGTTTTTATTGAAACGGATAAAACGTCCTTTACTAGCTTTGCAATTCACTCTGTAATGAAGACGAGCTTTTCGCAAAAATTGCTGGTAATCAAATTTCCGAAAAGTCGTGATATCCTGTGATGGATATATTTGTGTTTGGAATAAACTTACAGTCGAATCAATGCATTCAAAACTATCCGTAGCGAGCCATTCGCCCGAAATCTCTCTTGCACAGCGACTTAAAAATCTCCTAATTGCCCGCACCCGCCTGAATTATAGCGGCAGTAATTCACAGCACCAAGCACGATTTCGAGTTAGCTTGTTCAATTTGTTGAATAAAATGTATTCGAGACGGGTGTAACGAGCGGCAATAATCCACGTCAAATTATCGTACTATTCATTTGATTCCCACTTGTGTATAAAGCTCGGAAAATCACGATCGAACAATCGATAGCCAATGATTGCTGACTTAAGCTTGGAAATTTGTGTTGAAACATTTACGGGCATCAAACGAATGCAAAAGATTCGCCGAGAAAGTAATTGCGACTTTTTTTGGGCAAAAAAATTTGGTGAAAGTTTGCTCCGAATGTAGAATTAAACACTGACTCGACAGTTTCAAACTAATTTATTGAATGTGTGGAGAGAAAGGGATTTTTCAAATGTTTTTGTATCACATTCCCTTTAGGGAAAGGAGAGGGAATTCATTAAAAGTTTATTGATTATAAATAAAATGAATATTGAAATGATATTGTATGATATATTGCATACCGATCGGCGACGGTTTACATTGCAGTGCTTTATCATTCGAAATACAGTTATGTGCAAGTTGAATAGAGTATTCGCTCGATAATAAGTAGACAGTTAGGGAATAATCGTAAAAGAAAGAGAACGGAGATGAATGTTGAAGTATAAGTTTATGCAAATAGAAGAAATTCATTTATATATACTAATCCAAAAGCATATATATACGTAAACTTAGTTTTCACAGTAGAGAAAAATAGAAGGATTTTTATCTCTGTGAAAAAATACAGAAAAAACGATGTAATAATTTATTCGACCGATCTAGATTACACTATTCAGACTCGAAAAAGGTTCTATGTAAATGTATAGGAGCTTGCAAACTAGGTATTTTTCTGATAAAAATCACATACATTATACGTAGTGCCAGTATTTTCCAGAAATGCGTAATTTGAACCAAAGCACCTAAAACTTTCAGACATAATTCTTCAAAGTTTCATCGAAACTTAAAGTTATACTTTTGAGCAAAGTTCCTCTTAATGGAAGCAGAAAGTGGCATGCAGTTTCCGAAGCGATATTACGATCTAATTCTTTAACGTAATTAAATCGACATCTATACGAAATTATATTTTGAGTAGCTAAACAATAAAAAATTTCTATTAACCTCTATGCGACATAAAACATAAAATCTCGAGTCGTCAGTTAGAGCTCTGTATATACCAAGCCTTGTAACGGAGTAAAATTCCAATTTTTTTAATGAGTTTATAAAACATCTAATAGGGGAGTCGTTACAATTAAACCGTTAACACGATGTAATAAAAAAAACTAATACAAACCGTTGACGTTGAATCGAATAAAAGTTTAAGATAAAAAAGATTAACCGTAGACAATCATGAGAACTAAACTATACAAAAGAGAATCCGAAAGAATACAGAAGGCGAGTTCGACGTTCATCGCATAGAACAAACAAAGGATCCATTAGATCAACGAAACGAAATTACAAGAACATGCTGTGTGCGCTTAATTGATAAAAGTGCGGGTAGAGTACAATACTAACTGAACAGAAAATCGACGGCGCTCTGCGGCGAGAGAAAACAGAGAAATATGTACCCAAGAGACTCGCTTGATAGTTACCAGCGTCAAGACGAATTGTACACTTGTTTGAAATTCTAAGATAATATTACCTGGCGATCGACAAATCAAATTAACAGGTTACATGTTTCTTACCTGAAACAAAATAAAAAAAGAAATACGGTTACACTTTATTATTAAAAAAATCATGAAAAACAAAGTTATTTCTTCAGAATTTCCCGCTATTATATAGGATTCATAGAGAGCACTGATGCCTCCAGGTTCTGCGTTTTCGATAAAGTTATCGATAGCGAAAATCGCCAACAAGCGTCTCGCGCATTTTCAAAAAGCCCATTCTTCGCCATAGAAATGTCCTGAGCAGAAAAAAAATCTCACAGCCTACGACGTTCCCAGCCGAAATCGAATTTCACGTGTGAACATTCGTCACGTCCACACACGCGAGAGGGAAATAAAGATAAAAAAAATCGCGCCGTGATTTCCCGGGCATAAAGCCCGGTGTTGGCCGCCAAGTCTCGAGTTATTGATTTTCAAAAGAGCCGCCGCAACGATGCAAGGATGTGCGCGTGGCTTCTTTATTTTTTGTTTCTCTTTAAACGCAAACATGTGTATAGTCGAGAATATTAAGGGCTACGATAGACCCTGGATAATGGATTTTTTTTCTCGAGGGGGGTGTACGTGTGCGCTTTGCTTTTTTATCATATGTTCTGGACTGGGGTAACCCGAGGAGCCTCTGTGTAATTCGATTTTTTTTAGGGGGCGAATATTATGCGCAATGTATACACAAGAGACTGCCGCGCAGTTCATGTTTTTGGTATTATTTTTAATCGATTTTTCATTTGTATTCAAAATGTTCGCGTGTACGTTTGTTGTTTTACTGGAAAGCGACTGTTGCAATATCGCATATTTTTGTGGGATTTACGTTCTGCACGTGCTCTTTTGATAAACTGCACGCAAACACTAACGATGAGATTACAAAAAACACATAGGATGTACACTCTGTATTTGTCAATAAATTGATGGAAATTCTTTTACATGTTACAGTGAAAAATTTGTCGCAAGTCGATGTTTTCAAGCATAGATTACAGTAAAACTTGACGAAAAATAAAAAAGTTTCTAGCTGCAATTATATGTCCCTTTAATTGCTACTACTGCACAATTCGCATACCACATTATCTTCCTGTCTCTTAACGGCTCCAGACCCATAAAGCAAAAGTTCCATTAAAATCCAGTTTAAATTATTCGAAGAATATAATCTCGAGTACATTTCCCCCCTAAGAGAGAACGCGATAAAAAGCCTTCGCGACTATTAAATAGAAAGTTTCTCCATTGCTTCTGTTATATTATTCGCCTCGTTTTTTCTTTTTTCGATTTTATCGCGAACGCGATACTGCTCTGCACCTACTGCTAATGAGTCACACCCTTTAACGCGTTACTTATGGTATTTGTTACTTTCTGGGAAATGAGAAAAAATTATAATTCCATGTATTACGTATACATATGTAATTACAATTACAGAAATAAGTATAAATTTTTTCGAAAATAATATCATCACAGCCAACGTTTCTTTGACGAATTCTCCTATTTACTTGAAAATGTAAAAGTTCTTGTATTGAAGAAGATTTTGAAAAAAATCTCGAATCTCATCTCCCAAACTAAAACGAAAGAAAAGCTCCATTGAGAGCCAAGCGAAAGAAAACGAAAAAAGGATTCCCTGTATATCGGAGACAGAATACTCGGGCGCTTTCCACCAAAAATAAAAAACGAGAAAAAAGGCGAAACTCTGCGCAGCATCTGTCCTATACACAAGTGCGAGATAGTACAAAGCAACAGTGTCAAGTTTGACGCCTAACGAGCCGTCGGACTGCAACACAGAGGTGTATAGGTATACCTACTCGCTCGAGCCATTAGCAGCGGAGAAGAGAACGTTGTCGTCGCATCGGCAGCAACAACGAGCCTGGCAAAAGTGCTTTTTCTCTTTCGTGCGGGCCAAATGGAAAGAAAGCGCGCGGAAAAAGGGAAACGAGGACGAGCTAGTGCTACAAAACGACCACGTTTTCTTCACCCTGAGATGCTCTCTTCGTTCTAATTGACGCGTTTATCACACAGTAGGGAGTCGTATCTTTCTATTGTTGTTAAATCTTTATAAAGTGATTAAACGCGAAGTTACTATACTTTTTGGGTATGGACTCGAAATTTGGAGGTTTAACCGGAAAAAGATGTAGAGTATAAATTTATACAATTACTCAACGGAATAGTCGCATAATACTTAAAAATTGCAATCTTATCTATACTTTTAGCGATTCCGCGGTGTAATTATTATTTATAAACAATTTTTATTTCCATTGCAGTACAACAATATCGTTACGCATCCTTTCTAATAAATTTGCTATCCGAATCCGAAAGCAAAACCATACACATCGTTGAGACGAATTAGTATAATGGAATGTCAATGCCGGGTATAATTAAAACAGTGATATACAATACAAAGTTCTCCAATGTATAATCGTCACATTATGCTTATAAGGCATGTTTCAGAAACTTTTAAACGTTAGATACGTACATGACGCAATAGCGAATACTAATATTTCCTAGTGTCGTCAGAATGAAAACCGGTTTTAAACGGCTATATAATGTTTGTTTAAATTATCGCATCAAATTGGTATTCTAGAATTTTTTTCCCGAATATTCCAAAATATTACGGATTTCCTTCAAACTTAATTGCTCAAAGATTGAAGGTACGAAATTTTGAGCAATAACTTATGCTCTTACTTTTCAGACGCACACACATGCACATCGTGGCTGTTGTAGTTAACAAACGGGCGGTTGGCCGTAAATCAACAAGTTTTATTGTTTAGTATACAAAAAATATACAATGTTGCGCGTAACAGCTTCAAGCCAGTTGGGACATGAATCTTGAATTTGACCTCGATGTGAATTCTCAATGTTAAGTGGAACCAACTAACTCATCGGATAATGGGGACAAGGTTAGCCCAGGCTAGTTTTCTCTCTCTTGGGTATATAAAACTGTATACAAAATATTCAATGACCAGACACATTGTTGGGGCTGGTAAAAAGTTATTGGAAGAAAAAAGCAGAGAGTGTGTGTGGCTATAGCGTATAGTGCTGACTCTATATTTCGCGAGAGAATTTACAGCCTTGCGAGAACAAGAACGCACTTAGTTGCAGTTTTTGTATTCTTTTATGCGAAGACGCTCTTCAAACTTCTCTTATAATCGGGAATATTAAGTTTTTTCCGAATTTTGAAAAATCATTTGAAATATACCATTTTATGGAATGTGAACATTTCTGATTATTTAAACGAAGAATATACTTCATGTGATTTATTCGTCGAATTTTTGGATAAGAATTTATCAAAATGAAGTATCTTTTATTAAAAAGTGATATAACGGCGTAACGCATACTTTTCCAGCTCAAAATCGTTCGCTACTCCGCTAAGTAATTCCACTTAGCAAGAATTAATTCTAACTCTGAGACTTCAACCCTCTGATATTTCATCGATACTTGAGTAACTTTACAGTTTAAGACATTTAACAGTCTAAAACATCGGGAAAGTACATAAGAAATAGTGGAGACAAGTCTTATATTATAAAAAATTAGTTGAGAATTCTATAGCAAATGTCAAAGCATTTTCGCTAATATTCACTAAATTAGTATTAAGTGAAATGATCGACGTTTTACATTGAATACATTCGTTTTAATTAAATTGCTGTATTCGGCTCTCTAAGCCACAGTTTCAATTCAATTTAAAACTAATCTATACTTGCGAATAACTCGATATTCAATTACACTCGAATAATACACATACTCACTGATCAATAATAGTAATTTGTTTTTTTTAATAACATCATTTAAACGTTCCGAAATGGGCTTTACTTTAGAAAAATAATTTTTAATAAATCAAGTTAGATAGGGTTAACGCAAAATATAGATTATTTAAATATTTAAAAATATTGAGAAACATCTCAGATTAAAAAATCAGCGATGCACCCAATAAACTCCAAAAGCAAAGAAACTCAAAGAAAACGTTGGAATTTTGGCACTTTCCCTTCCCTATATACCTATACTTGCGCATGTTTTCTCCACACACGTGTTAACGATTGACAGACTCACGCGCCAACATGTGTGCGTCTTGGAAACTGCACCGAAAGACAGACGCTCTGGAAAACAAGGTAGACGCTCTCCCCCCGAAAATCCAGAGGAGCCAGCTCTTCTTTCCTTAAATAAAGTTCTATTTTCGTGATCATCTCCTTGTACACGTATACTCTTACGCATCACACCTTATCCGCGGCCGTACGCGCACGTAAAGCGCGTCTTTAAAAATTGTTAGAATAGAAAAGATACGAAACGCCAAAACGCGATAAATTCTTTAGGCTCTAGATGTCTATTAGATATATAAGTGATATATAGATTCTTTTCTATCGTCGATACTGCCGTATTCATACGTGCACATCGGCGTCGATAATTTTACTTTTAGCTTCTAGGTTTCCACGGGGGAGGGACGTTTTTTTTTAGAAAAATGTTTCTTATCTTCGTCGAGAAAACGAAAATTCGTTGAGGAGTAAGTGTGCCAGAAAAATGAAGATACTCTTAAGCTGAAAAAGACGTTAAGTCACTGCAGGAATGTCGCGTGTAATATTAGCGGAAAATTTATCGAACTTTGTTTGTTCTTTTTTCCAAGAGATACAGAGTAAGAGAAGGAGAGATAAGCTCGATGCGCTCTCTGTTTGTAAAATAAACACCAGGTAAACAATACGTATCAAAATCCGCATTCGCGTATTATATGCATTATATACGTGGGTTAGAGCTAACTAATTATAATTTAAATACTCCCGAAACGAGCCTCGTGACAAGAGATACAAAGGTAGCTAATGGTGTAACTTCGCCACGAGAAAACCTTTTGCCGAGAGTTCATTAAGCTTTGTGCTCGAAGGCACTCTTGAGAAACTGCTGGAAGTGCTCGGCTTTTCGAACGAACGCGTTCAACTTTATTAATTAAAAAAGAAAACAAAAGGTTACTGCAGTCGATAATTAAACAGAGAAAATTCATTGTATATATAATATATTATATATTCTAAAAAGGATTCTAGTCAACGCACTTCAAATCATTTGACATTGTACGTGTATAAAAAAAATTTGTTTCATACCGAAAAGTGATAGCCTTAGGAAAATATTTACTTGAATCAAATCGGTAAGCTTATATTTAAATGTAAATTTACTTAAAATCGTAACTCTTAAATGAGAGTAAATATTGATTTGAAAATATTAATTCGTTGTTCATGTGCATTTTATTGACTCCCTCTGTAAATATTTACAGAATTCGAATCGAAATTTGGATTCGTATACGATAAATAACGTTTGACTGAAAATAGTTATACTTTGTTATACAAATTATTGTTTTTTAATTTCAATTCCTATTTTGTTCTTCTTTCAATACAGCACAATTTTTTAATAAATACATTTTCTTAAATACTTCAAGCATTTTTTCAGTGTAGAAATTCCAGAATTTTCTCGTCATTCCTCGGAAATTGGAAGGTACTCGGGATAGATTGAAACATTATTATGCTATATATTCATGCGTCTTTTACACGCTTCTTATACATCAAGGAGTTCGCATTTACGGTACAGACAAAAATAGACACACAGCAAGGAAAAAATCCATAAATTTCCGGGATATAGAGAAAGCAGAAAGAGAACACGAATGAGTGACGCGAGTCACTTAGAGGGAGAAAAAAGTCAAACTATTAATCTTCTTTACACAGGCGAAGTCGAGCCCAACCTTGGCTAACGCGAATCAACAATAGGATGGGAGGCGGAAAGAGCCCAGAGTGCCCCTGATAAGGGACTCGCTTCTACTCTCTTTTCTCTCTTTCTCCACTCCTTTTATCGCGCGTCATTAGATTATCGTTGCTTCTGCTGATGTTGCGTGTATATGAAAAAAAACATATTCTATACGAGGTCGATTAAAAGACGAAGCTTGAGGAGTACAATTTATTTTTGATAAATAATGCTTAAATATAAAACAATTTTATGCTCGCTACGATGAAGTCTTCGTAAATACAACTACAACGCGCATAGAGAATGGAAGTAAATGTATAAAGCGAGGACTATAAGCATCGTTAAAATACGAGACAAAATTTGAAGTATTGTACACTGAAAAAAGTTGGCTATGTTTAAGAAAATGTATTTATTACAATCTCGTTTTTTTGTAAGAAGAAAATATTTAGTTGATTTACAATAAATGCATATTTTATTAATATATTAAGAAAAAAAGAATTATTTTCAATTATTTATCAACGTCTCGCGTGCTGATTCATACGCGCCTTGAAAATTTTACGACATTCTTAATTTTGTATACGTATTTTTAATATTTTTACACGTCTTTTAATTAATTCAATAGTTACTTGCTCCCTTGAGAACAGCAATATTTTAATCAATTAATTTTCTTAAATATCGCAAACTTTATTTTCAGTGCTAATAAGAGCCTAAAGTTATTTTGAATGATTGTCAACTCGCACGTTGATTCGTACGCGCCTTGCAACTTTCACAATTCCGCTGATGAATTTTTGAAAATGAAATTCGCATTCTCGATCTAATCGGTGAAATTATGAGCGAATATAGGAAAAAGCCTGCTTACAAAACAATGTATCGAAGTATTCTGCACACTCGGTCTGTTTAGAACGTTCCCACGAGCTTCGACAGATAAAACCAGTGCGTGGGAACGCATTGAGCTATCAAATCAGAAACGACGTATGCAGGTCAGATACTTAAATTTCATTCGTCAATAAAAAAAATACCTCACATATACGGAGACCTGAACCTATACATGTATATGACGATTCAGTATATCCACGTACAAGTATTTTTTTACTTTATATATATAAATATACGTCAAATCGCTGTGTGTAACATATTTTATTGTCTCAGTTATAACATATGTATTTTATTTATAAATAGGATTTTACGACAATGAAACGAGATCACCTCATCAGCTTTCCGCAAGAGGGGAAAGTCCTGTATATGCAAGGACAATTCGATACGAAAATATCCTTCGTCTTAAAGAACCATATACAGATATATGCTTCCTTAATCCGTATCCACCTATATACACTCCGCAATTCAAGTTCGCATTCCGGGCAGCTCGCGAATGACGCATCGTCTCTCGCTTCCACATTTGCATTACACCCACAACGCGCGCGTACAGTCTCTTGAAGAAAAGAAGAAAGAGAGAGAGAGAGAGATGGAGAGACAGGGCACGTATACATACTCGTGACGCCAATGGTCCTCTCCGCTCCCCCGGTCAGACCTAATTGACTCTCCAAGCGTTCGCCGGTATGGTAATGCTTGCTCTCTCTCTCTCTCTCTCTCTCTCTCACTCGACTTATTAGTATGAAACGCGCTTTACGAGCGTCGCGCCAAGACTGCCGATATTTCTTCTCTCTGTGCTTGTATATACATGTATAGATACGTACAACGGACGTCTTTTATAACTGCGCACGGAGGAGCAAGGCTATATACCGATATACATGTAGGTATATGGTGTGCGTATATATATAGGTTATGCAAAATCCTCAGTGTATGTTTGTACATGTATGTGCGTATGTAGGCTACGAAATTTATGTAATGAATATGCGACTTTGTTGCTATACAGCGGCTATGGAATACTTCTGTGGCTTATCATTCGCTTCTTTCGGTTTTATTAATTTTCTTCGCAGCTTAAAATTGATGGAATAAATAAAGCGTCTTTCGTTTCAGTGTTTACGACGCGAGCATCGTGGAAAAATGACGACTGGAGCGAGTGTATTTTTACGATCGAGTACGATCGTCATTATTCAATTTGACTCTCGTGAGTTTTAAATATACCCGTGATGAGGAAGACTGACAATGCTGTGTGCTAATTGAGATAGTCAACGCCTTTTTTTCGTTTCTTATTTTTTTTTTATTTTTTTTTTCTAGGGGGTGGAAAGAACATTCTAAACATGCTTGGCAAGATTACAGAAGATGCTTGTCATCCGAATAACCACGCGATCGAAGGAATGTGACCTATTCATAGATCAATGCGGCTTACGAAATCACTTACATCCTAAGAACGTATAACTAAGATAAATGCGGTCTTAAGCTTCTAGGTCGCGACAGATAATAAAATTGGACAACAAACATGCTGTTTGCGTAGATCAAAGCGCACATTCGTGAATATTATGCGCAAAACGAGAACAACGAGACAATGCTCGCGTCTATTTTAGATCCGGCGTATAGTTGCCTCGGTATTTCTAGAAATGGCTACGAATAACAATGACTAACATGAACGAATAAATCAATCAAAAAATCTAATCCAGTGTCACCAAACATCCCACTAATACTCGCAAATTAGGTGCTCGATCACGAAGAGCTACTTCAAGATCTGTACGTGCCAACTCGTAAAACCATAAGTCCACGAGAGAAATAACACAACAAAGCACTCGAGAGAAAAGATTCTCCTTTTTCTTCTCTTTCTCGTATATCCCATATCATCGGCGTCTAATATACGAAGCGACCTTCAGGCCGGTTTTTTAACCAACGAGCGCCCACCACTTCACTTGCACTTGCCCGGCTCTGATCTCATCCGGGAATTCCTTTGGCGGTCAGGTCATCGCTTTGCAATACTCCGCGTTTTTATTTTATTCTCGAGGACTTTCTATTTTTATCCTTCTCGAGGGACTTGATTCTTGTTTATATATACTGGATATTCATATATTTGCATGGGGGTTTTCTTGAATTGTAAGAATCTTTGCTCGTCGATGGGACATACAGCTATTTATACGTTCTGATTCATCGGTTCCTTTTCTTTTATTGCCAATAAAAAGGTGTGAGCGTTTTTTTTTCTACGCGGAATCGAGTACAAAAATAACGTTATCGTTGAATAAACATAATACGTAATTATAGCTATACATGACGAGAGATATTGTACGATAAGAAATATTTCTAACCTGCTTTTTGTGCACTCGTATAGTCCGAACACTGCGCCAATTACCCACGATGCTATTAATTTCAAAGTCCGCAGTACGACATTTGCAAAAAAAAAAAAAATCAATCCCACGACACGCGATGTGACGCACGACTCGAAGAATTTCCGAATTTATCACTTTTTCTCAAGCGCGTTTAAAGTATGTATAATCTCTTTCGCGCTTTTAACCGGCTTATCTCTCTCTCTCTCTCTTTCTCTCTCGCTTATGTATACGCGCGAATATCACTCTTTTCTCTATAATATCGCGCAGCGCCTTCAATGAGATAAGGTTATTGATTTACACGATCCGACTACAAGCCGGTAAAATGTAAATGATTATCGCACATCCGCATTTTCTATCTCTCTCTCTCTCTCTCTCTCTTTCTCGCCCTCTTCATCTTCTGTGAAGTACATAGCTATACGTGCTCGTGTATTATCGAAGTTCTGAGAAGTGTGCAATGGAAGTCGCAATTGCGCTTCGCGTATTGGTATCTGTGCTACTCGAGTCTCGTATTCGCGAGTAATGCGTTTATGTATACTTCGTTAGAGCCATTGTAGCGTTGGGAGATCCAGTTTTCAGGTTGTTTTCACGCTAGAGGAGAAAAGAGAGACAGAGAGAAGGGGAGTGAAATCGGTATGCATTATACGAGTATACAGACGTCGATGATTCGAGATATAAATTATCTTTCGTTTTAGAATTGGACAATAATACGAGATTCCGTAGTATGAGATAACGAGCTTTGTAGTATATCGGTGTTTCAAATAGTTTAAATAGATTACTATCTATGATACTTCATCCCTGACATATTTCTTGTTGTAAAACAACAATAGAAGCGGTTATCTCAATTCTTATTCCAACTCTAATAAATTCGCGAGTTATATTACGCGAATCTTGGCTATTGATTTTCTCGTAGAACAAAAGATTAACTGAGAACGAAATTACACGCAAATACGGAGTATGAATCATCGACTAAGCTGCAACATACGACATAAAAAAAATACTGACACCAACTGGATCATAAAAAAATTAATATCCACAAATGTCACAATTCAATTGAAGTCATCCCGTTCCCTCTCATTTTACATCATTTCTCTCTCTCTCTCTCTCTACAGCTTACTATATTTTCTGACACCTTAACTGCAGCTGAATCATCAAACGTTTAAAACACTTAATCAATGACAGCTATGCAGGTTGAATTAAAGTCGTTAAATCAACGACAGCATTGTACGCAGGAAACAATACCGTCACATGCATATAATAAAAAAATTGTTGTTTTTTATGTGGGTTTTTTATATTCACCTTTCCGGCAATGTCTAGGCAGTGGCGGCTTCTCCAAAATTACGCCTTTTCACCGACCCCGGGTCAAATAGCAAGAATCAAACTCTGTCCTACTCCGTCCTCCCTTCACTTCACTCACACCTTCCAATAATTCGATACCGAGATATAACGGTTTCTTAGCCTTGTTGTATCCTTGTGTAGTAATTCACCGCGTTGTTGCGAGAGATAATTTCGCGAAAAGAGCAAATATGGAAATCGCAGTCGAAAAAAATCCGGTTGTACGTAACGGCTGTACCGGCACGAGTGTGTAAAGAGCCAAGGGTCTACAGCGTCCGGTACGCGTGCTGTTCGCGCATCGACTACTAACGAACTTGACGTTGCTCTGCCGCGCTCACTCTAGAGCCGAGCGGAGGCTCCAGCGCCGCCTATACTCGGCGCGCGCGCCGCTTCGATGTGTGTGACTCTCTATCTGTATGGTATATTGTACGAAACGCTCGACGTATTCGAGAACACGCACGCTAAGACCGACGCGAGAGATTTTTGTCGCTTTTTTTTGGAGGGATTTCGATGATTAGGTGAGAGATATGTATGTGCGATTTAGGAGTACATGGGTCGGGTGAAAAGCTGGATTAATTAGCTGTGAAACACAGGAAGTCATTATTTTTGTTCGCATTTAAATAAACGTGTTTATATATATTCTTGCTCGTAATGCGGGCTGTTTGAATAGAAAAATTGAAAATGAGAAAGTAAAAAGTATATGAATTTCCTAAGTAGACAGATTATATTAAGTTAACTAAGATTGACTGCAGTGAGATTTTAAATAACGCAGATTATTGTTAGAAGTTCACTTTGAGGATTTGCTTATTAATTGAGATATACTACTTGACCAACTAACTTTATTACTAAGATCAAGTTTAAATATATGAATTGTATATTTATAGTTTAGAATTTTGTTGTGTTCTTTAGATAAATAATCTATTTTGTTTATAATTTTATATTTCACTTCTATTTTTATTGCTTTTCTGTTAATACAAGTACAAGACCAGTGCACAGATAAAAACTGCTTTCTTCTACTAGGATACCACTTTGTCATTTTAATTATGTCAATTTACCCTATTACTAATAAATAATAATAATAAAAATCTTGTATAAATGAATTTTTGGAAATATCTATTTTTTCAGAATGCTTAACTCTAGGTTTAAAGCTCAGCTTGTTGGTTATTGTCACTGAACAGTGCAATGGACGATAACCTTTCATCTCTAATTTTAATATTTTTACATCTAAAATACAAAACATAAAAGTACTCTGAATTTTCACTACTTTGTTTGTCATTCATGTTTACGATGGATATAGTAACATAAAATAACTTTGTCATACGATAACGACGATTTCCCATATATCTCTATTTGTTGTTTGAAGTTCGCAAACAAGTCTAGAGTATTAATCAATCTCCAGTCTAATATGAAAAGTAAACATCGTTCCGCTTGCCGGAATATGTAATTCGCAACTCAAATCCAAAATAAAGAAAAATTTAAAAAAATTCCTCTCTGCCCTGTTTTTCTTCCAACTCTCCCGTAAAGCCTACTCTCTTAATTCATCTTCGTCTGCTTTGCCTCTCGTCTTCTCTCTCTGTCTCTCTCACAGTCTCTGTCTTTGTCTCTAGTCTCTACTGCCACCCACGCGTTGACGGTCTCAATGAATCTCCGGCGCATAGCATACGTTTCTCTCGACGCGTGCAGCGGCTTATAGGCGTCTATCTTTCGACAAGTAAAGCGGCCGACACACACGAAACGCCTCGTATTTCCCAGGGAAGAGTAGGCACGTGTTTTTTTTCAGACGAGAAGAGCACAGAGTTTGCTCTAGCATATACCATATGAATGCCCGAAGGCACGCTTGTGCAGTGGTTCGCGGGTCATTGGAGGGTTTGATTTTGGAATGGATTTTTCTTTTTTTTTTTCGCGTGAAAAGATATATTTTTAGTTTATGTTGCGCGTGGGAATTGGCAAAAAGTTTAATCGAGTTCAAACTTAAATTGAAAGTAGTATATTGTTAAAATTGTTATTTAATATTTATTACACTTTACCGCGCAGAAATTAGCTACAGGTAAAGCAAACGTTATCAAATTCTGTAAATTGGATTTTTTAGAGGGGATCATATAACGTTATGCGAATAACTCATGAAAATCAAACACGCCATATACCCCCGGAAAATTAACCCATGTGTTAATGATAAAATTTTTATAAAATAAAGCTTAAAATCTTGTTAAAAGTAAAATCCATAATTATTACGATGTTTAACTGTAAAAATGCAAAAATGTTTATGTGACCTTTTGAACGTAAAGAATTATATCTAATAATATGAATTAATTGATTTCCCGTATAAAATACACAACACCGTGTATTCGTAGCTGCATTGATAGCGTTTCATTGTATTCGAAATGCATTTTAAATGGTATTACAATTTCGTACATAACACACGATTAAATATCAAAATTAACAGCATCGAAAGACATGCAATCATTATTCGGATTTAATCTTAAATCCGAATCGTAATTCTAATCAACAATAATACTGAATAAATAATATGCATTTCGATTACAAATTGATTAAACAGCATGAAAGGAGAACACAGCACATCATATTTCCATAATACGACAATCATCCACCACATAATCCGCACCCAAATCCAATCGAACCAACACAGCAAGCTTTACTATAGCTATAGTAAAGGAGAACAACGAACGTTATAAAATACGTTTATTAGGCTATAATACACAATATAATATATTCCAGCAAACATCTCTGTGTCGAAAAACTGATCCACATATTCTCCATCTCCCTATAATGAAAACGCGCCACCCGCGTAACTACACTTATTTCATTCCAAGTGACTCATAAACCTATTTTATACCCAACCCTCTATACCATACCATACAATATCCCGACATCAAGTGATTTGCTGTTTAGGCGTTGCCCTAGCATTATATATCAGTATGTTGACACATGAGAGAGAGAGAGACTTATCGCGAACGGATAATTTAAATTTGAGTCAAGTCTATGTTACACGGATTGCTTTCGTCAATTTTCCCAGTGTAGCGACTATGTTGTGCATTAAATTATGCTCTGTACTGGTATACATTTAGTCCCGGGCGTTTGTAATTTTCGAGGCGGCGATTTGCAAGAGGGATTTATGGGATAAGGTGTGGGAACGAGGATTTATTAGGCTTCGCGACACCGCACGTGGAGGTGTCTAATTGAAAGCGCGTTGTATAATGATGGGAAGAGCATAGGGTTTCGATGCTAAGCGCAAAATATTTTGAGATGTTTTACGGTGCATAATTGTACCGTTACAAAAGATGAATAATGGATTTCGCTGTGATAAACTTTCGAACAAGTCGAAGAGAGTTGACAAAAACGATTAAACAGGAAACAGTGTTACGTAGAGCGCAATCGTTTGTCTAAATTATCTTTTACTCGCCATAGACGAACGAAATAAATTTCCATTAATCCATCCAGCCAATTTCACGTTCGAATCTACTCAGGATTATATTATTTTGATGCCATTACCGCGGAAGAGACCGAAGGGAAGAAGACGAAGATTGATTACGTCGAAGGGTTGTATAACGAAGATTCAATTAAAAAGTTCAATCTCTCACTCTCTCTCTCTCTATCTCTCTATCTCTTTCTCTCTCACCGTGGGCTAATTCAGTTAAAGCATAAAGCTGTGCAGTCTATACGCATTATGAATGTATAATGCATACGTATACATACACGAGTACGCGAACTGCGACCCCGCAACCGGAAGACGAAGAGTCGAGAGCCTGGATGTGTAGGCGATGAGATAGTGGCTCTAAATTTTAGTATATACGAGCTCGTTCCGTTATACAAGAATCTCATTAAGAATGATTCATTTTGTTAAGAATTTTCAACGAATTATTTAACAACGATCGACGTGATTCTGTATAGCAATTATACGGATCCTGGCTACCGACGCAGTCATTTTTTCACGGACATAGAATATATATTCTATTGTTAAAATCAAGGATAGAGTCTGAAGTAGGTGCATTATTCCAAGTTTTTCGATTAAAAGTTGGACTGGCGTTGTTCGCGAAATCGTGTATACGAGATGCTGCAGCCGGCGAATGATTTTTCATTAGCGCGTCCCTCGCTACTCGGCATTGGATTAAGCAAACGGACGCGGAGGGTAAAAACTTTGTCGACGCAATAGCCCATGACAATGAAAGTATATACGCAAATAAGAGATCGAAAGCTAATGTTGTATACGGATGTTTGGAAAAAATTAAATTAAAGCATGGAGAATATGCTGCAACTCTTTGTAAAAGTTACTGGATATAATAGGTATTTTTTTTGCGTACTGATGTTAATTAAAAACCGAGAATTTTTTAATGGAAGTTAATTCAGTACTCGTATGTTTGTTGATTAAAAGTCGAAGTATTGGATTTCGATTCTCTGTGTTCGCTTTCTGTAGCGGGAAATGAATCCACTAATCAACAACCCCATTCAATAAATACGAGCGCTTTTGACAGATTGATCAGTCAACATCCTTTTCTGCTTAATAATTTTTAACTATTTTTTCCTTCAAATCTCGCAGTATTATCTACATTTTATGTTTATATTTTCATTTCAGAATTCCTTTCTAAAAATGTAAAAAAACGTTATGCTTGTTTTTTCCCCTAAAATTTACTTACATATTTATATTTTTATATACAAATTTATTTGTAAGCTATCTAAGATTTGACATCAATTTTTGAGAAGCTTTGACCATTCAATTAAAAATAAAAAAATTCATGATTCTGCTTGTTTCATAACAAAAGTATACGAACTTGTGATTCTAAGATTTGTGAATCGAGTCTTACTTCGAGCTAGAAAATAAAAACAAGGTCGATTGAAATCGTAGCATGTATTCTACTTATTCAATATTCATTCGAAAAATATCGTAGTACCAGAGTTATAATTACATTACCGGGAAAGTAACTATCGTACAATCTCAAGGTCGTTGCAAATCTACATTTCTTGCTAAAAATATAATTAAAAAGATCATCGATTCGTACCAATTGTACGCAACGAAATAATGTTGTTTTGCAATATACAAGGAAATTATATTCAAATATGGTTAAATACTCGAGAGAGATTTATGCAACAATCTTGACAAACAAAGACGTATCAAAGTCGAGTCTCTGTCAATGTATGCAACCACCACATAAAATTCTTTCTGTCAGCATATCTGATATAAGAGATTGCACTGTTTCAAGTGACTTAATTATATCAACTCCAATGTGATTCTGATTTTTTTAATTATATATTTAGTAAGAAATGCAGATTCATAAACGCCTTGAGACTTTTGAAATGCTTCTATTGCGGAAACTAATCTTTCTATCTTCTTCATTATTCCAATCTTCTAAATTCGAAAAGAAGCTAGGAATTATCCTAGAAAACACAACCGAAATTCGTTAGAAAATTCGTCCCAAGAAAGTCCAGAAACTTCTTGCACATATAATCGCAAACGATCGTCGTCGTTTGCACGTCGCGTTCAATGATCCACGGACTAAGACTATATCCATTACGGAAACTTCGAGGTATCAATTATGCATTCGAAGATTCCGTCCTCTTGTTGAGCTTCGTCCGATACCCGTATTTTTTCGAGCATAACCCTCCTTTTCTCTCGGTGTCGGCTTCTAGTTTGTAAAATAGAACTTTCCTCGGATTGAGATGCAGAGAGCGCTTTTGTTAGGAACTCTACGATAGAATGGTTGCTGTTGTTGCAGTAGCTACTGCAGCTTGTTTTAATTACAGAATTGCTTATAGCAGGTTATTATGGAAAATAGCGTTTCGGTTTAATTGGAATTCTGACTTTTTGTCCCATTGCTTGATACACCGACAATCGCGAAGTTTTGCAATTGTTGAGTTATACTGCGTTTAGATACGCACTTTCCGTCGTTTCAGTCTGTCGCGCGTTCCATCTTAATTTCGTATTGTTTTGTGTGTGAAAACTGGCCTGAAATACGCTACCTCGGCGAGTGAAATTTCGTAAACGAAGCAAACCCCTTTGACTCACCTGGAACAAAGAAAATTGCGTTCTACGTTATGTTATTGTTATTTCGTACATTAGCTATATAAGAATAAAGTATTATCTTAAACCAACATAGCGTAAATAATTTCTTTATCCTTTTCATAATAATTATCGACTTTCGCATTCAACAAATAGATAGAGCATATTCGCGCGTGGAAACTAAAAGAAAAAAATAATAAATCCAATTGCTTGGCCAACGAAACTTTTACAAAGCTTCAGTCAGTAGCGTACGACCTCCCGGAAGTAATTTACATTCAGAATCTAACTTTAGATCTGCCAAAGTGCCTCTCCCTCGGTATATTCCCTTTTACGCATCCTCACGACTGAAAGGTGAAAAACGAAGCTCTGCACTCGCAGAAATTAAATCGCATTTGAAACTGCGCCAAGAGCTTTCGTCGGGGTTGGTTATACCATTGTGCGGACGCAGCTTTTGTTTCGACAGACCGTCCAGAAATTGTGCTTGTCTTTTAGTGTACAATCAATGAAAAAGTAGCAAACCTTTTCTTTTCAAAGATTCGTCAATCCACTATTCCGTTTATACAAACTTATTCTGCGGTTCATCTTTGCATAACAAAATAATAAAAGCGTGAATAAGTAATGATGAGTAATATGCACGTCGTCTGCAAACTTTAAAGATTCATTTCATAATCTTAAAGAGTCGTTTAATACCCTCAGACGTATGCGGTCCATAAATGGTAATGAAGGAGATTTAATTCAGAAATAAGTCTAAAATGTACGTGAAAAAGCTTAACGAGCGTGAAAAGTATAATCGGACAAAAATATGAAGATAAGAAGCCAGAAACTCTTGCAGTCACTAAGAGGATATTTCAAATGAAAAATGTTCTCGTAAACGTGGACTATAAGTCTTGGGGAATAAAAGTACCGGAAAATAATAAAGAAATCCATGTCAGATTTTTACAGCCACTTTTTTCCTCCAAACGTTTCATCTGCAAAAGTATAAAAAACCGACCCTGTAAACTTAACTTACAATCGCGAATAGTATTTTTTCACAGTTTTCCACTGTACGTATAGTTTACCATAAAATAACAAATCAGTAACTCCCGAACGAAAAGACTTTAACTCGTTCTACTTAAATTACGATTGAATGATGAGAATAGAGGGATAACATTGTTCATTCAAAGCTAACTTCTCTCTATTTTGTTTGCTCTTATCTTTATAATGAAAATTCGCAGTTAATTTGCTTGCAGTCGCATAAGGGCCAAATTGCAATGCCCTTTTATAATCATTCGTCCAATAATCCAGAAACATTTGCATTTAAATAAAATAATTTAAAAGAAATAAGTAAACAAAAATTATAAATACGTATTGTACTAAAAATAGGTTATGAAAAATGGGCCAAAAGGTATCAACTACCGAAGATTCAAGAAATGTTGAACCCACGGAAAGCGATTCGCTGCAATTGGCAACTAAATCCAAACAGGCGTTCTCCTCGTCCGAAGTGAAATCCACACCGAACTCGCTGACAACTCGTAAAAGCAGTATGCATTTTATATAACCTCATCCAAAGCCATCAATGCACTTTACAATGCCAATGACAGTAACCACTATCTTCCAAACATTCGCAATACAAATTATGAAAAAAAAAAATGTAATCGTTCACGAATACAATCAGGTTTCGCTGACGCGGAACGTCTGGAATCGGGTGACGCGCCATCGCTGCCTCGAAACGAAGAAACCGACACCGACAATGCAGTCGATACTGCGATTCGTGAACAATTCGATGACGAGGGAAGAAACGTGGACGAGGATAATTCTCGAAGTGAATCCTCCTCAAAAATTGACTCGAATGCGCCTTCCGAAGCCTTCACGGCAATTGACATTTTGAATCCGACCACTGCTGAGCTTAACCAGCTTACCGCGCTCAGGATGATGCAGAATTACCAAGACTTTCATGCGAAGATTGATGATTTGGTGAGTCGTAAGTTTCTTTTAAGCGTGACTTGTTTGCAATCGCCTATAAAGATGAAAATCATTTTAATTGATTCGCTAATGAGTCGCGATCGCCGATCTGATTGCAGTTGGAAAATCACGTTAAGGAAACGAACGAAAAAGTATTGGATGATAATTTGAGTGAGAAGGACTTCCGTACAATTAGTTACGAGAGCTTGCCCACGATGCAGCTTGTGGAAAGTGTTGTGACTTTGAAGTGTGATTCCTCGACTTATACGCACGAGTCCAAGGAATATGCGTTAAACGAGCTTGGAAATGTCGGCTTTAATGAAGAAAACTTATCATGTAAGGTACTATGCAATCATAATATTTAAAGAGAAATATGCGAGCGGAAATATTTCTGACAGTAATTATTGGCATTTAGAAAGTAATTGGAGTGTAAATACACACCCATCTGGTTAATGCTTGACTACACAAATTTATCTCGATTTTAATCGATTTGAGATACTCATTCTGTTTCCTATTAAATTAATGGATTATTGGATAGATATTTTTCGCAAGTCTCTATTTAATCGATAAATTTTTTTATTTTCTTAAAGGGTTTAGACACTTTTAAGTGGGACTACCTAAAATTTGTGCATCCTTTATATATTTAATACTGAAGTTATACATAGTTACGCCATAAATTTGAGGTCTGCTTCACATCTCTAAATCTGTTCAATAACTACTTATAATAGGTCGTTGAAAACTCACTCCGTAAAGTTCGAAATGAATTAATTGTCCAATTGAGTTGAGCATTGCCATAAATACTCTTTGATGCAACCTTTAAAGTATTAATGTAAGGATTTTTAATGGAATGCACTGAAATAATTTTGCATGATGAAATCTATCAAGATTTTTGAAAAAATAAGTCAGTTTTTGATTTTTTTCGTTTTTCTATTCGTTCAAAATAAAATCTCTACGTTAATTCTTTAAAGATTACATTAAAGAGTATTCATGGCAATTTTCAGCTCAATTAGTCCAATAATTTATTTAGGACCTTACGGAGAGTGAGTTTTCAACGACCTACTAGAATGTGAAGCAGAGTTCTAATTGATGGCAAAACTATCTATAACTGTAGTATTAAATATATAAAGGATGCAATTAATATAACTAATTAAAATTTACAATTTTAGGTAGCTTCACTGAAAGCTGTTTTGCCCCCTTAACTTAATATCGGAATGAAGTACCACCAATTAAATATATTAGCATACCCAACGTAATAATAAAAAATAATTTTAATTCTGAAAAGTTAATATGATGAAGAATGAATTTTTCTAGACGCGCAGTACTTATGGTCTCAAAAGTGCCAATCAATATCTCGCATTCCCTCTCCAACAGCATCGAATCCAATCGACAATTTTCAATTTCAATCGGTAAACACACATCCTCTATCCTTCCTTCCTTCCTTCTCACCATCGCAAGAGCCTTTAATCTCCCTTTCCAAATCCAACCGTTCAACCGAAGAAATCCAAGCGCGAAAGGCCCGTTCGCCAACTCTATAATATAAAGTCCCGTGTACGAAAAATCCATTTCACAGGAGGAAAACCTAGCGATAGAAGAAGTAAACGAATGCCCGGAGGCAGAGGTCTGGTCCGACAACGACGAGGAAGAAGCCACTACGATCAAAGACGAAGATGACGACGACAGCGACGGCGACGAATTGCTACGATTGAGAGAGAGACTGGATCGCTTGGAGCAGGAGAGAGACGAAGCCAAGACGAGATTAAGGATCGTCGAGGACAGATGCCAGGCTTATGAGGACGAGTCTAGATGTCTCGATGTCTGTCTCGGTAGTCTCGAAGAGAAACTCAGGTAGAGGATTCGTGCTATTGCTGTCGGCAAATATAGAGAGAATTCGACGTTTTTTTATATTTTTTTGGCCTGATCTCGACGTTGAGAGTTTGGGATGAAATGGGGATCTTAAGGGCTCGTCGAGGGATTTTTTTCTTTTTTCAGAAAGGTCGAGCTTGTATTTTTCTTTTTTACGGAAAATTATTACCACAACCAGCTTAGTACTTTCCATTTAAAATATTGCATAATCAGGGGGTTGAATTAATCTGCACTACTTTACGCCATACTTGATTTACGCGCGAAGAGAAGAAACTCTGTATACACAAAAGTGGCAGCTGCGCAGGTGAAAGCTTTTAAGCTACGTGTGTAGTACAAAGTGCTTTTAAATTACCCTTTGCATAACAGTGGTTACTACGCAAGTTTTCTCTTATTTTTTTTATCAGTTGTTGCCCGATTGCTTCATACGAGTTTTTTTCTCACCTTACTACATTAATCGTGAGAGACTAAAAAGTTTCATTACGTTATTTACTTTTTAAGCTAAATATTCTTCTACTTCGACTGTCCATCGAACTGTCTTTGAAAAATCATAGTGTTTGCAAGGAAATTGTAGAACAAGCTGAATGGAATTTCCATCTAAATTGTAGTACCACAACTTTAATATAAATTTTAAAAAATACCGTACGGTGAATAACGAACATATTTTCAATTTCAAAACGAGTTGACAATTTAAAATTGTATTTATTTAATTAAATAACCAGAGAAATTGACGATAATACAATGATTACAGTAAGTACATTTCTAATTTAATACAAAAGTAATCCAGTAGAAGAAATATCTTCTTGTTCGCAGGTCTGGTGTAATACGAAACTTACATCTAAAAATTTTCTTTTCCTTGAAAATCCTCTTTCTTACTCCTTTATAATACTTTATCAAATGAAGGAAAAAAGTTTAATTTCTATTTAGTAATTGATCACTACACTATCTCTAGAATCTCGTTAACATCAATATTGGAGTTGATAGTTCTGCTGATGCATTTTTGCTTCTAGCATAAGCTTATTCCATCATATTTGTTGAGTTTACCGAACATACGATTCCGTAACAGCACAAGTGACTCTGCAATGAGTAAACACGTCCTTGCGCTGTTTGCTAGAATCACATTTGCATATTGATATAAAATCTATATCACCTATCGCATCTCTATATCTGAATAATAAGCATTCTCCAAAAAGTATTCTCTTCCAAATTCCAGTAAAATATCACAAACGATCGATTTATAGACGCAAATAAAAACCGTAACTCTCATTCCAGATGCATAATGATGGAACTAGGCAACGAAGTGCAGAGAAGTCAAGATTTCAGTAATTATCTCTCCACAGTTGTTCTGCACAACAACAGCGAAGAGCAGACTAACGTCTGCCAAGGAATCGGCGGCGAATAAAAAAGAAGACGCCCAAGACTTTTTCCAATCCAGTGATCCAAGGCGACATTCTTACACCGCTGCTGCGAAAAACTCGTCGTCAGGGGAGTCTCGAAACTCGCTACGCGACGGCTTCTCCTCATGAATGTTTCAGCGCGTAGCGAATTCGTGATGCACACCGCTCGATTAGATCGCGATGTAAATGCAATTTCGATGGAAATCCTACTGGGGTTTCAGATTTCGTCGAGACGACTTTTTAAGAATTTACGACAATTGGAATTTTAATCACAGTGGTATGCTGAGATAGCGACTGAATTTGCTTGATCATAGTTTGGAATGAGATTATTGATATTATATGAATGCAGCTACTGTAGAGAAGAAATATATTGAAAAGATAAAAGAAATGCAGTTCGAAATTCTTGTTTGTCGTCAAAACAAAACAGTTACCCCCTAGAGATGCTCGAGATATTAGTATTAGTATATCGATTGTTGATAAAAGCTAGATAACCATCGGAGCTTGCAAAGAATCCCAACCGAGTCTCCTTGTCCCCCCAATTAATTTATTATCTTCGGAGAACGTATCGACGGTATACGAGGTTTACTGTGTACGTATATACTGCATTACTGCCTCGAGACGCGAAATTTCTCTCTCCAGGCCATTTCTCCTACTTTTCTCTCCGCCCACTCTTCTGTCTCAATCTTGCTCTATTGAACTAGATCTCGATTCGCGCTATACTGTCCCCTCCCCCTCCCGTTGAGACTTGCCACTTGTCTTTCTCTCGAAGAGACTCTCCACACAGTTAACTTCGATATGCGTCTCTCCCCTTATCTTTTTCGTCTTACTCGGCATTTTTCGCCTTATTTCATTTCGATAAATGACTGTTTTTTGTACGGAGAGAAATGGTAGAGCTAATTTTGCGGAAAAATATAGTCTTTGATTATAATCTAAATATGTACATGGAATACAAAAAAAAAAATTACTGTGTACTGCATAGCAAATTTTACTGCTGCGTATCATAACATGTAAGTATATAATATAAATATGTGTACGTAATATATGTGCTTAGGAATTTTGAGGTCATTTTTTTGGTTGAAATTAATTAGTTGTTTAAACTTCTTGCAGCACTAGCTTAGATTTTCTCTTACGGTTATCATGTGTTCATTGAAAAAAAGTTTCTTATATTTGAACATATTTATTAAATTATTTATTAAATACATATTTATTTATTAAAAAATTGCTTTTTTCAAAGAAGAAAATACTTATTTGAATGTAAAATTATTTTCAGTAAAACGTTAATACTGTATAATATTTACAAATTAACATTTGCTAGAATTTGTTAAATCCTTTTTTGAAAATTAAAAAGTATGATTATTTAAATCTAATATGTGTAACTATATGTAAATCTAATATGTGTAACTATATGTAAATCTAATATGTGTAACTATGTGTAAACAAACTGCAAGTCAAATAAATACAATTATCGAATTCAACAAATATTTTCCTAGCACTTTCAAAAATAATTGTATTATTCTAACAATTTTATTATTAGCTTAGAATTTGATAAAACTAATAGCTTTAATCAATAAAGATAATAAATTTACGATTGCATAATTGCTCTGTAATGAGGTGTAAATAAAGCTCAGGCGGTTGCAATAACAATCTTATTTATCTCTTTATATTATTAATTACGTACTTTTAAAAAAAGAAATTTGTACGAATAGTAAATTTTTTAATTTACCATTTTTTAAATATTCGTATTAAAAAATAAAAAATAATTCAAGCTCGACGAACTTTTTCAATCGGGGCCGATTACAACTTACGCTCGGTCCGTTCTTTTGGCCCGTCGTTCCATCAGTTCATATATCCCCTCAGTATTCGGTCTAGTGATCGCTTTCTTTCTCCCTTTTTCGGACGCGTAGCTACGGGCAATCAATTTGCAAAATAAATGAGTGACTCGTCCAAGTGGTCGATACATGCTCTAGCGAAACCGAATTTCAATGATCGACCGAATGACTCGTGTAAATCGAAGGCGTCCCTTGAGGCTCATCTTTGCGTAGTAAACTAATCAGAGTCAGGAAATGCTTCAATTTAAATGTAGATTTCTTTTTTTTTCAGCAACTCGACTAATCCGTTTGTTGATATCGATAGTACATTTTTAGTTTACGTATAGTTATTCGTCGGCATGTCCGAAACGTCAAAGTATATATAACTATGGCGTTGAATTAAATAACTTTCACGCATATATTTCATCCCCTCGACGACGAGAGGGAGATAAGTGTGTGTGCACAAGCTGAATTTCGAGCGTTTCGACGTGTACGGTTGTGGCTAGCGGCATTTCTGGTTCGCAATTCCGAAGGTGAACTCAGTTCATCTAGTGGAAACGGGAAAAGTTTTATTGAAAGGAAATCCCGCCACGGCTTTATATACATTCATACGTCTATTACTTCCACTCGTATCTCTGCATTATACATACCGACAGTCTAGCTTATTCGTGTAATGAATGACCGAAAGTATCAAACTAAATTCTAAAGGAGAATAATTTTGGGCGTCGATCGACCCACACGAGTTGTTTTGCACAGTGACGTATATATTATGCAGAAAGGAATAGTTTCTTGCGTAAGAAAACTTTCCTATCTTCTATATACCCGGCGTATAAGTGGAACACTAAAAACCGAACTCCTCTTATGTATTTGATTAAAAAAAAATGTTTCAAAAGAAGATTCCATCTTCGCTGAACCGACGCCGGAAAATGTTCAATTTATATGCCTGCGACGAGTCCAAGCATTCATATATAAAAAAAATCTCATCGCCGAGACAATGGGAGTCATAAATAATTTAAGGAATTTTTCACTCCTCTTGGGCTTAACGAAAATTTACGCCGCGTATAAAATTCAAAAAGCAGTTTCGATATTATTCTCGGCACACGCGCTACTCTCATCCCCGGTATGGAACGTCGATATTTCACGCGACTAGATACAAGCACTATACTAGACACTCGAGAGAGAAAAAGGCGTAGTCTACTGTACTACTCGCCCTTGTCTCGAGTGCGAAAGCCATGTTAGCAAGAGGCAAAAAATATTACGCGAAAGATAAGACGCATTGTTCTAGTCGCTTATACATATAGATAGATACATGTATAAAATGAGATGCTGCTGGCGGTCCATTCGTCAAGGGGAGAAACGATTTTTACGAGAAAGAATCAAATTTCGAAGGAATATATAACGGGCGTATTATTTGGGCAAAATTGTAAGGAAGCATTGAGCTTTACTCGAGTAGCCTAATGAGACCGAAAAGATGAATACAATTCACTGTTCTATGGCAAATCTCGTTTGCATAATCGATGTAAGCGCAAACTAATTACATGGAAAGCCACGATCAATTATACCCCCCGTTGCGAGAAAAAACCAAAGCAATTACAAGACCCTCGGCAATTCCGTAGCGATAAATCCAATTGCGACTCTCGAAGCTGACGTCGTTTTTCAATGGCCCGACCAACATACTCGTTACTGCTATCGAGTCGCGTGTATATAGCGTCCGAAGTTTGCGTCTCTTATATATTTCTTTCTGCCGGGGTAACAAACGGCGGCCCGATGGTCCTGCAGATATAGCTGTAAAGACGGCAATGCGCCGCTGCAAGACAATATAAACCGGTTGCAAGACCCTCCGGGATATAGCTGCAGCAAAGTTGCTGCTGGAAAATATTATACGAGGGTGGATGGAGGTGGCACGTTGTTGCGCCGAAGCCGTTGTTAGCGAGGATTTTTTCCCCGTGGTTTATGGTGCGAGAAGAGTCTACTGGTGAAAGATGTAATGGGAAATGGTGCGAAATTGTGGGAGTGTATGGACGTTGTATTCTATGTAATTTTCTGGAACCTTCGAGAAAATTAGTTGAAAGTTTTTTTTATTTGTCTTAAGTTTGACAGTATATGAAACAAAATTTTTCTATTTTATGAAGATTCATAAAATTCTTTTTATACATCGAAAATTTCAAAGTATTTTAATTTAAATAAAAATGTGATATAAGAAACGCTTTTTAATATTTATTTTACAAATTGCGTAAGCGGAGGTTATATTCTCTTGTAATGAATTGTCCTTCGAGAAACGTCTTAAAAATATTATATGGAATTTTACTAAAACAAAATGTCATCATTATATGGAAAGATATGACACAATTTTAATTCGTGATATTGAGTTGGGTATGAGAATAATAATAAATCTACTTTATCGAGAGAAAAATGTCAGACCAAGCGTTATATTCTCATGTAATTTATGAGAATATAACGCTGAAGTTTTCAATTTTTTTTTAGCAGAACAATGTAAAATTTATTTGTACGTAACGAAATTCACATATATTTATTCAGAGAATAGAGAACTTTATTTTTTTAGCGCACAAATAATAAATAATTTAACATTTTATAATACATAAATTTATCAGTGATTGTTGTACTGCATTTTCGTTAACGATTCCGATTTTTATGCTAACAAAATTGGTCACCACGTATATTTCTGGTATCAAGAATAGACGAGTATTGAAACAATGAGTTTCTGACAGCCTACACGCTCGATTGAATATACGAATTCATTTTTGCTTCTTGGTTTTCTGTCTGAAAGTTGATTAGAAGTATTACGTTCGTATGCATATACGAGTGAATTTTCTGGATTTATCCATTGAGTCATTGAGATCTTTGCAACCGACGATGACTCTTGATTACTGACGTTCGAGGAGTTGTAACAATAGCGATTGTTAACTATTTTTTCAGATAACAATCCTCGCTATCCTGAATTAGTAAAAATGAGAAACAAATCTATCGATATTAGTCATAGATACACTATTATTATTGTATAGTGAAAATTAAGCGATTAATATTTTGTAATGGCTTGAATGTATTGAAAGGTTTAGAATAAGTATTCGCATGGTGATGAGAGCGAAATGATAAAAATATACTTAATTATAGAACGTGAGTTTGATAATGGCGATAGGATTCCGGAAGACTTAACTTGCGAGGAAACGAGGAAACATAGATGGATAATTATTTTATGTTTGAAAGACGCCTTTCAGCCTCTATTCTGAATGAAAATGCTAGAAAGAATCTTCTTGGAGATTTTTAATGAGAACATCTGCGTAACAGAATTATTCTAATGCATTGATTTTATAAAGCCAGCATATTCCTGCTATCAGATCGTAACAAAGTGTAGAATAAAGTTTGCATTAATTTGTTTGCTTATTTAATTAAAAACAACTCTACATATATTTTTATTAAAAATGCTACAAATCGTTTGTTTTAATTAAATTGGACGACCTAGTCTTTTGTACGCTATCGATAAAAAATAAAAAAAAGCAAATAGCAAAAACCGTAAAGCCGACTCGTGGAAAACCGAGAAGTACATACATAAATCTCTCTTGCCCCCTTTCGAGCAAATTAATTGGATTTCTCTTAATTACATATTGACGAATAACCAGTCGAGGTAACGCAATTTAATTAGAATAGGGAAAACCGGGAGTTCATAAAACTTTACATGTGGTGAGGTGTGGAAAAAAGTCAGAGATTTAAAATATTTTTTAGTCTGTATATCAACTTTATGAATGGAGAAAATCCCCTTCAAAGGCCTGAGAATAAATCTAAAAGTTTTAGAATACATACGTAATAAAAAAAAAATTCTTTACAAACAATAGGAAAAAAGGTGTGAAAATACACTGGCAAAAGTTATTACCAAAGATAACAACAAATCCAACTCGATTCAACCTCCAATCTATGTCATAGTTCACAATGGTGAACTGTGCATACAAGAATGAATCTTCAGAACTTTGCGAAACTAAAGCGACAAACCGAGTAAACTTTTTAAAGATTATAATTCACGAATTTATACGCTCTTTTCTTGGAAATGCGAAAGGACGCATTTTTTCCACCAAGAAATAAATCGTGACTCACTATCATTGAATTGCGAAAATCCTTACGGGATTTACGACGAGCGTAAGCTTCGAAGGAAAATACATGCTGCTGATTGTGGTCGACACTGAAAGTACTGATGCTACTTTGAAGGATTCGGCGCTAAGTGCCGGATTCGCATTTGAAATTATAATTCTGGGTAAAAGCAGGTGAATCAGAATGATTTTCAAAGTGTTTTAAAGAAAGATTCTTGAAGTTTCGTACGTGACTTCACGAGTTAAAATATATAAAAGCTCCTTTACTACAAAGTTTTGCTATTTGTGAAATTGAAAAATTTATTTTTTGTTACAAAAACAAGTAAGTTTCAACTCGCAGATTTTCTAAAATAATATTTGATTTGACTACTGCATTGACTGTATAAAAAAAACGCGTTATTCGCAAAAAATCGCACCTGAAGGAATAATGTAATGAAACGTTGACGAAAAAAGCTTTAAGCATCCTTAGATTTCTACGCAACTTTCTATCTCTCAGTCCTAAATAAACTTGGTATTTTACTATTATTTTGCCAGAGGGATCGGTGCCGAATGGACGTCGCCGAGCTTTTCTCATTTATTTTCCACTCTATGCTTTCCCTTCGCCGCGATCTGACGTTTCCTTAAGCGTTTCCCTTTTATCTTTTATTGCGACTCTAAGATGGCGGTATAAAAACTAATATGCAAGAGAGCGTAAGTAAAAAAGTTTCTATAAAAGTTTTCTTTTCTCTCTTGTAATATACAGTCTTTCGTAAAATAGCAATGTTCGCAACGAGGAACTATTTCCTTATATAAAATGGGAAGTTCATGCACGTACTACAAAGATAATCTCTTGTTTTTGCGCTTGAAAACCCCCTACGGTTTATTCTGCCGAAGTATTAAATTAAAAGCTGATTAATTAGGTTATTGCTCTTCAGAATTTGTATAATTGTATGTCTGCGAACAACCAGTTTTGAACTGATAAAATCGATTAAATCTATAATGTAAATAAACTCGTAAATTCATTATCCATTACAGGATTGAGTTTGTCTGTACAACTGCGCGGAAGTAGACGCGTTAATATTTTAATAAAGCTAATTACATCCAATCGATAATTGGAATCGTAAAAATTCCATTTGCACACTTGTCATCTCTGCCGAAAAACTGCATCGTCTCGACTCCATTTTTCTCACCCTTCGGATTCAACAGAATAAGGAGTAAGGAAAAAGCACCTGTCTGTCGCTTCCCCTGAAAGCTGCCTCTCGCACGGATGCACTTACGGTTATATATAGTTACACTGGGTATCCCCCAGATGGTCGTCTTTCAACTCACAGTACAGATCGTCGAAAAAGCATCAGCTCTTCCGTCGGAGGGAATTTATCGTTGCGACCTTTAAGCTCCTCACGTCCGACGTCTTCGCAGTCGGCATAGTGTAGACGCAAAAGGGCATTCGAGTACATTCAATATTTGCATAATGTTTCTTCCCTTTGATGGAATCCAATAAGAACCGCCTAGGCTTCTTCCGCACACCCCCCGGGGAACGTTTCCGTTGAAGGAGCATATAGAAAGAGAGAGAGAGAGAGAGAAAGAGAAAAAAGGAAATATATATGTAACAACTGTTTGACAAGCGTCTGAAATTACCTGCTGCCTTGACTGTTGTATTCTGCTGAGCTTTTTTACTCCGATAAAGTTGTTGGCAACGGCATTGAGAGGAGAGCGAAATTTGATGTGCTTTATTTGAGTTTTACCGTGAATTGAATGTGGTAAGATAGAAACGGATGTGATGTGGGAATAAAAGGGATGAAAAAACTCCTATGCGACCATTAAAGCGTGAATTCGCTGAGATTTCGAAAAAAGCTCATCGTCCTTTTAAGATGTAATTTTAAAAATTGTACATTTCGAAGTAAGTCTCTCATCCTCTGAAATTGATGTTAATGCAATTTCATTATTAGTCAGTGCCTTTTTACGATTTGAAAATGTTATGAATCAGTGCTATTACGAAATAATGAGTCATAACTTTTTCATAAAGTGAAAATAACCTACTTTTTAAAATGGTATAAATGCACTATTTAAAAATGGTAATTTCGTACTCCCAAAAGTCGCGGTTTCAAGTATTTTTTCAAATTTCGAACAGTATAAATTCTCATTGTAAAATTAGCGAATTCCGGGTAACTAAAAATTACTGTTTTAAACTACGAATTGCTACTAACTTCAAAATTGTAACATAGCCTCTAGCAAATTCAGTGAAATTTTCACCATTTAAAATTAAGGGAACAATTGTTAATCAGGAATTTCTGAAAGCATATTTAATGAGGTAACGCAATTATTAAAAAAAATATACGTAAACCAACGTCTTCGTAATTCGTTCGGAGAATATTGAGGAAGAAGCAAGCCAAGTTAATCTAGCATCAGACAAGGAAACGTCGCTGGGATAGTGTGGTTATCTGAGTATAGACAGACATGCGTAGTTTACCCTTGTAGTCTAGCTGTCTGAGCACTTACAAAAGAGAAATTCCAAAATGACGCGTATGTTATATGGAAATCCGAGGCAAGTCAACGAGCATCCTCCACATGCGACAGATTCAACCCAGGAATTAACGTATTCACTGTTCAGCCAGTATCTGTTTTTACTTGGCTTTATACACTTTCGCATATTCCGCAGTTTCTATGTTTTTTTAAGCGTCTACCAATTATTCCTGTTGGCGTTTACTCTTCGTTATGTGCAAACCTGCAATATATTGTTTAGCTTCGGCACTGGAGTACGCTAGCGTGCATTCCAGACTGCGTATTTTTCAAAGTTACGCAACTATTGTTTGCAAGCGTGGTTCACACCAGGAGAATAATTGTTAAAGTTACATGTTGTCTCGAGTTAAGGAAAGTTTGATTTTGATTTACCAACCCACAACGCTCACAGTTCCAAGAGCTTTCACGGTTAAGGGCTAATTAGCTCGACTATGTCGCGCGCGGAATTCAATTATAACTTGTCAAAAACAGTTAATAAATTTATTAGAATTCCGCAATCGAAAGCATCGAGATTTGCTTCAGAATTATCAATAAATCTCAAAGGAAGAAACATCGCCTCGACACCTTACGCCCTCTATTAAGCAACTCACTAACTCTAAGTAAGCTCACAATAATGATGACGTTTACATTTATTTTTTCACCACACGCACATAAATTCCTCGCATCGACGAACTCTTCCCCCCTCTCGTTGGCCCTTACGGAGCTGAACAAGCGTAACCAAAGAGCCCTTCTCACTCTCCAGAGAGAGAGAGAGAGAGAGAGAGAGAGAGAAGACTCTTCTATTGCGTCTTGATTAAGCACAATTTACAACCCTCGACGCAAGCGGTCAAAAGCCTCCCTGTACAACGATGAATGGTACATATTATGCTGCTGCATACGGTGCATATTCCAGACAAAATCCAATGTTGTTGTTGTTCCAAGGGACGCGTTTATTATGCGTACACGTGTATGTACTAGATTTACTCATCCGGCCATCTCTTTCTCTCTCTCTTTCTCTTAAAAGCATCAACGAGAGAGGACTTCAGCAACCTCTGCTTGTAATCTGTACAGGACTTCGTGTTCTGTCGGGAAACGTGAAAAGCTGCGGATGAAACAGTTGTACGGCTTTGGCTTTTGTTCTTGTCATTTGCATTGGATAGGGCGAGGATTTTGAATATTATACCCAATGGAAGTGGAAAGAAGAAAAGTATCATTCGAGGATTCGAGTTTTCTAAGTTGATTCAGAAATGAAACGTGTATCTGCCTTTTCATTCGTTCGTTCATTCATTCATTATATGGAGGTTGGATTACATGTACATATATATATACCTAGGATACATAGAGAGAGAGAGAGAGAGAGAGATGGAAAATTATTCGAGCGAACGCGCTGGTCTCTTTGTTAATATACCGCAGCAATTCATCCGTAATCGCAGATTCCTGTTGAGTCAACAAAACAAACTTCGTACGTGCTAACGGTAGCCTTGTGTTTTCGAGCTTGCGTTACTGCTGCAAGCTATGACCGTTTATTTCGAATCTCTCCGCAAACAAATAATATTTGATATTCGTTAAGCTTGTTCGTTGATGTATGAGAAACCATTTTCTTTCCTGTTACATCTAACGAGCAAATAAACTGGTTCACTATCGTTAGATATGTCCCCAACTTTAAGTCACCATGAAACACGATCGGAAACTTTGAAAAACAAAGCTCTATTTATACACACGATGTAATACTCGACATTCCAAGTATACGAATTCTTGACTATATTGTATGTAACTATTATGTACATTAACTCAAATAAATATACTATTATCAGCCAATCAGCGGATAAATAAAAAATACTCGATATCCTATACAATATTCACCCCTCACACGCACAGTCAACATTCTCAGTATTAATTCGAAATCTCTCCCAATAAACAACCCTCTAATGGAGGTCAACCTCGTGTACAGCACACAATATTCCCCGCTAGTTATGTCCTTTATTTATTATGCATCCCTCCACCAACATACTATACATATACATAAGCGCGACAGATTACACGAGAGCTGCGCAATGCTTTCGTGCGTGTATCCGATCGATTCTTCGCTTGGGCGCGTCTGAATATATAGAGAGATTGGTATCGAGTTAGTAGTCAGATCGAGGGTTCATCAATCTTCGAGTTGTCGTCAGCGGAGAAGATTTTTTTTGGGTGTGTGTGAAAGGATCGCGTGGATATGAGTGGAAATTTTCGGGATGTAGAGGAGAGACGCGAAGAAAGATCGATGCGAGTGCAGTTCTGTCGTCGTAGATGTTGGTAGATGGAAATTTACAGAAAGATATAGGGGGTTCGTGCTGGAGATTACGAAGGTATTTTTTGCGTGCCAGAATGCGAATATAGCGGAGGGGAAATTATAAACGACGATTATTCTTCTTATACAAGGGAGGTGCTTTCATTTAAAGATTTGATCGATTGTTATTTTGCTCCAGGAGATATTTCAGTGTGTATGTGTGTGTGTGTGTATTGCCATAATTTATATAAGTATATAGAGTTAGAGGAAGAAGCTAGCGGCCAACAAACAGAAGACAATTAGACCCCATCAAATTGTCTATTTACCTTCAATATTTTTTAATTCGTCAAGGATGTAGATGCTCTTACAGTTCTATTCACTCTAAGCTCGAGTGAATGTTGAAATTTCAAATATTCGCTCGGAAATTGAATGTTAACTTTCGTTCTAGAGCTAAGAGAATACGATCTAATTAAGATGTTACTCTAAGAATAGAATGACTTTAAAATACGATCTAAGCGTATATACCATTTCTTCAACCAGTCGTTATCCAAGTGAAATTAAAATATCATTTATCCCATATGTTATTGGGTAAAATACTCCATTGTTATCCGAGAAAATTTCACACTCAAATTTAGAGTGATTTTTTACACTAAAGTTTAAAGGAAAGAGCTTAGAACTAGAGAAATAACAAAATTAGACTATTATTTTTTTACAAAAATTACACCTCATTTCGAATATTTCTCATTATCCGTTATAGCATTTATTTCTATGCAAAATTATCCTGTCAGTTTATAAATAAAATGTAAAATTCACACTTTGCAGTATGTAAGAAATTTTTTAGAAACCACATTTTTATTATTATTCTCCAACATAATGTTTGAAAATTATTAACTAATTATTTTATTAGAGTGAAAAAATACATGCTTTTTAGAACTGTCGATTTATTTACATGATTTCACTCTAACAGTGATTATTTTTCTTACTATGTATAGTGAAGTTGACCATTGCCTTTTTCCAAGAGTGAAAACACGCTCTTACCTCTTTCAGAGTAATTAGAGTAATTTTCACTCTAAAATATTAAGCGTATAATTACGAATTATCAGTTTACATGCACAATTACCAAACCTTATTAAATTTCACTGCAACCTCTGATTACTATTATAATCTTATTCTCTCAATTTAGTTAACGTAATTATCAAAAAATACCTTTAAAAAAATTTACAATTATTCCATCGCAAAACATTATTTCTAGTTCGAAAATCTCACTCTTACCGATCTCTCCACCGCAAAGCCTCGTACACAAAGATCTAAAAACACCCGACCATCCTTCTCCATTTCGGAAATCCACTCACTGATGCATTTCTCGTCCATTCACTTAGTTCCATCGACTATACTCACACCAACCCCTAAAGCACATGCCATATATATATCTGCACCCTTTACAAACAGCAGCGGAAAATATCAAACGTTTTTCGAACGCACGTACACAAAGGCGAGAAGAAAAGCTTCGGTGTAAAGCAAAGTGGATCGAGCGAACACGACAAAGGGAAAGCCAGTAATACGCTGATCTCGATAACAGCCTTCATCCAAAAATCGATCCCTCTCACTCGCTTATATCCTTTGACTATGTTATCTTTCTACCTCTATATATACATTATATATATATATTGTATTCTCACACAGGTTGGAAGCTCAGGTACATAGAAGCTTATGTGCATTGGGTTTTGTGTGCGCTCCAGGGCGATCTAGTGGCGTAGGTGGACGCCTTATCGTATACATGTACATCGCCGTGTTTTCTTTTCGAACGTATGCGTATGTATGTACTTAAGAGGGAAAATGTAACGGACAGTCTGCTCGTAGTTTACCCCGTTGGTGGTATATGCTTTTGTCTCGCGTTGCGAGATTTTTTTTTTCTACAGCTTTGGCAAAAAGCTCGAGCTGTGCTTTGGGATTCGGTGAGATTGAAACTGATCCCAAGCTACTTTTGCTAGATTTTTCATGAAAAATTCCAAGTTCCGCATACACAGCTGCGTTCAAACATTCAACGATCAAGATAATCAATACAATCCTGCCGAGCCAACACAGGCAAACAACCTTAATACCTGTTTAACTCGAACTAATCAGAGCTAAGAGCACTGTAAGCTTCCTCGTTACACGCTGTGTTTATAAAGCCATATACGTCTTAATCTGATCACGAGTAACCAAAATTCCCCTGTACACGGTTCTCGAACCACAATGTCTCTAATCAATCCTCGATCTCTCCGCTCGTTCAAAGAGAAAAACAACGATTCCAACGAAAAAAAGCGTGGAAACTCTGCATGTCATTCACTAAACGCGAAACTATACATGCGGAAACACAGAGTTGAACACAACGTACACAACGGGGCGTAGATACGCCTCACCTGTTTATCTCGTTACGGCCATTACGGGGGCGAATCCCCGGGCGTTTCCCGGGAACGACGCGAGCACCAGTAGTAGATCATAGCAGCTTCTCGCGCTTAATTTCCCTTTGGGCGCAGACTGCTCGTAGCGGAATCACACGCGCGCGTGGTCGGGCTTGCCGCTCTGTCGCGTTTTTATGGGCAAAGGCTAGCGCGAAATTGCTTATTTTTTTTCGGCGTTTATCTCTCCGAGCTCTTGATTTCAACGATAAACCCCACGCGCTTGAAGTATGAGAGGGTGAGAGAAAGAATAGTGATGAGGGACTTTATGATGGTCCAACAGTTGACTGCGTTTTTAACGGATGGCTCATTAAAGTTGATGGATTAAGACTAAGTACCTAATGATTGTTAGGTCCTGAATAGTACACAGGTTATTTAAATAATTCTGTATAATCCTTGTTATGTATACATAGACATCATTTGTTCGTCCAAAATATACACGATTTACATGACAAAATTGCTCTTTGGAATCTAAAGGAAATGATGTTACATAGGGTTTCAAGAGGACAAATCACGTTGATGTCTCGCTACGCTTCTTATGGATCTAGTGGATTTACTTGAGATATTAACGCGCATATGTAAATATTTACGTGGTACCTAACGCTTAAAGTGAACAAATTTTTGACAACAATTTTTTATTTAAATAAGAACCGCTGAGGTGATACGTTAAATATATTTCATGTACATATTTCCATTCTTCTCCATTTTTAATAAAATCATTGGTCTGAAACAAAGGGAGACAACGCTAGAAGAAAAATGATATGGATGCCTCGCTACGTTCTTTGAAAATTCAGTGGTATATTATTTTAAGTATTAGAGCGCATTTATCACTTCGTATTTTTTAAATAAAAATACATGTTCCAGTTTACACGATGATTCTCAGTTTGCAAATCTTTGCATTGTGTAGAAACGCGGTTAATGCGATCAAAATATTCTTTTTTTAAATCAAAATTTCAATTTGAAATATTACTTACAAAAAGCAGATTATTTCAGTCTGGCAAACATTATATATGCAGTTAGATCGATTTTTTAATTCTGTATATTGATTTAAATACCTTTTTTCTTACACATAATACTCAAATAATTTAGCAAATTTTAAACCCTATCCATTCTTTATCCTTTGGTAAAACCCTTTTCGGATGAGCTACAGTATCAGTATAGAATATCTAAAAAATGTTAATCTCACAATATGAGCTCTCGATCAATCAATCGGATTATAGATCCTACTTTCTGCTTTCAAACTCAAACTCATATATCGTCAGATTGAAAAAATTCTCCAATAAACCCTGTAATACCCATTAATTCTCTTTCGAATTTCTCACGAAGCTTCGCTGTAAACTCCTCTCGCTCCTCCCAGCGTATTTGAAATATGATTAACTCCTGTATACTGCAGATTCTCTATGTAATTATTAGTGTGCAAATGCGGCAGCAGCTGCGCGGTTAAAGGGCAGACGGCAAATGCACAACGGTATAAATGTATATACATATATATACACGTTTGTATGTACAGAGATATATATATATCTATACAGTACTATACTCGGTCTGCGTATAATTAACGATTTCCAGTTTATCTCTGACGTATACGCTCATAGCAGAGAAACCCATGCGAAATGCTAGAAGCAACTGCTCCGTTCGACGTTCGCTTGGGTTTGATATTTCGCTCATCGTCGTAGGATAATTATTCGCCAAAGGAAGTGTCTCGACAGTGACGTGTTGATGCAAATTCATCGTAATATTCTGAATACAATCGCGTGCCGGTTAAAACCCACAGTGAGCATTCAATATCTCGAAACAATATAACCACCGACGACTTCCTTTATACATGCAGTAGCGGCTCGAATGCATCCGCCTATATAACGGAAGAAGAAAAATCCATCCGCGACTGTGAGGAACTCGAGAAAAGAGAAGAGTGTATATATATAAAAGCGACGTACCCTCGAGGCGAGAATTCGCGTGGTCTCGACGCGCAGTCACGCGCGGGGGTTACTCTCGACACGTTCCGCTCATTTTCTGCGCAAGCCAAGGGTCAAAAGCTTCGTTTGCCTGCACACGCGATAAGGGAGCCGCGTGAGCACGTAATTGAGCGAGTCTTTTTATCGTCTTGCGACCGACTGTTCTTTTCTCCGGTAAGGAGCTTTTGCTTGCACGGAGTTGTTGGATTATTTTTCACTCGAGTTGGTTCTTAGTCTTCTGATTTGTGTTGATGATAATTTTTAAGAAAGTAGATAAGCATATTGGATACTTTTTTCTTGTAGGTGGACGTTCGAGATCCTTCGGCTTTCTAAATTAATTGTACTTGTTAGGGGATACATTTTTACACGCAGCGAGGGGATAAATTTGAACTTAATTAAGTCGCGCAAAAGCTACTTTTTACGAGACCGCATTTAATTAAACAAGCTTGCTGTAAAATGTTTTGAGATAGAGAGAGAGAGAGAGAGAGAGAGATGGGGAAGGAATTTTCGGTACGGTGAACATGAAAATGGAATGTTTCTTAAGAATTCAGTTCGCCTCTGAGTGCGAGAATGGTTTATTTTGAGAGAAATCACGAACTGAATTTTAATTTGCTGAATTTTTCTCTAAAAATATCTGACCTTATTTTTTACGCGAATATATATATAATTAACCTTCATTTACTCTTTCGTGTACTCCACACTTGTATATGTATATACACCGTGGACATGCAAGATTGTGTTTTAGCTTACCTGAAACAGAAAAGGAAAAGGTAACTTTAATACTTTGCTCAGGAATTAGAATATTTAAAAAGTTTAAATATGGAAAGGTTTTTATATGAGATCGCATTATGATTATAATAATAATGTAACTGTATTATAACTAATAGAAAAATTCATTTAAGTTAAAGTTAAAAAAAAACTAAATTCGTTAACAGCTAAATGTGACTTTAATATGTGCTAAATGCTAAATGTATTAATCGTTAAGAAATAGGTCGTTAAGTCGCTTTTTGACTACTTTTCTCTGAAATTTTTTTATTACTTTCTACGTGCAGAGTAATTACTTTGTTCTAACTGTTAATGAATTTTTTTTAATACGAATTAAAAGAATCTTCATTTAAATTAAATGTCGTAAACAATGTGGGGTTAATGGGAGGTTTATACTTATTCCCTCCCTGAATTTTAAATGTCTGTAACGAAAAAAAAACATTTTTTCTTATAAGTGAAATTACAAACATAATTGATGCTATCATCCTATGGCTGCATATGATTTTCTTTAGTTTTGGCTTTAGCTGAGAATACAGGTTGATGAATTTTAAACAAATTCAAAGATCAAATGATGTTATTTCTACATCATTATTAACTGTCAAATGGTATTTTATTGATCTATTACTATTTATATTTTTAATGAGTCTCGGAATAAAAAAGCAACAGATTATTGTTTATCTTTTCCAACAATTTATACGCTAAGTATTCTATTCTATAACCCAAAATAACAGAAAATACCGTCTCATCGCAAGATTATAATCTCAACTTCTAATAGGTCTTTGTAATAATATTCAGTAATACACACTTAGAAGAAAAAAAAATTTAGCTTTGCAACAATATTACATTTTTTGTTACAGACATTCAGAGTTAAACCCCTATTAAACGCACGATAACTTTCGGTGCAAATGAATTTTATCATCAGTGTACTTTCAATCGTCCGAAACAAACCCTTAAGAGATCTCTTCTCAAAACATCGTCATACCATTTATGTTAATCCCTTGGAGATTGCATATAGAAGCAGATGCTTTGATTCGTCTCGTCGGACTAGTGACCGCCAATAAAAGTGGCGAAGCCGTCAGTTGAAACGATGACCTGGACTTGCGCACCGACTGCTTTTGAACACAGTAACTTCGCGCTCTTCGCCGGAATAGCGGCGAGTCCAAAAAGGACTCGTCGTACTGCGGCATCACTTGTTTTATTATTTTTAATTGTTTCAATTAAAGTACAGTTGACACACTGATTCGATTATTAGCCCCTTTGAAAGACAGTGTTTTCCTAGACTCTACGGCACATCGTTGAGTATTTTCATTTTTAAATTTCGTTATCACTTTCTATACGAGTTCATTGCTTTTACGTTTAATGGGAGTACTTTTAACGTGTACAATACTGAAGACTCGGTAATCTACCTTCTGTTGGCAGTGTTAAGAGTAAAAAATTTCGTTCTTAATTTAGCGAACGCGGAGAGAAAACTAATTACACGAAACTCGGCTGGAACAAACAAGAACTTTAGTAGATCGCTGCGATTTTCGTAGTTGGTAAGCGGTTCGTCGCAAAGTTTGTTTCAGAAAATGCCAGCTATTTCGATACATATAATAACTATTCTCGTTAATCGTAAAACATTCGTGTTAATAATAAGTAATTTTCAAAGTAATTTCAAACTAGACTTATATCGCGTATAACAAAATTTATCTAATCCGTCATCGACTTTCTTCGTATATAACGTCTGAATCTCAGCACTCGTCGGCTTAAAAAAAGAATCTCCGCGCAGAAATACGCAATCCTTTTAAATTATACCTTTTCTCTTCGCGTATAAACCATTGATAAATGAAAACACATTATACAGGTCACCGTTCGTTAACCACCAAGTCCCGCAAAACATACAGACTCCCCGAGAATTCCAACGTGACATTTTTACAATAGATTTAGCTCTCGTCGGTGACCTCCATTCGCGGAACTCTTTCTCTCTCTCTCTCTCTTGCGCGCCTGTGCAGCGATAAAAGCGCGTATACTCGGTACACAAATTGCGATTCCTCTCCTTTTTTCTCATCGCGAGGCGTGCAATATTTGCTCCTTGAAAAGCCAGAGAATACGAATGCGGTTTTATTATAAGCACGATATATATGTATACGTATGCATAGCCTTTTTTTCTTATTCGTGTCTCTACATTATCTACCCGCGACTGCTCTTGCGTACATCAGATAAGCGCAAGGTGATTTACTCGCACGAGGGGACAAATTCGTGTGCGATTGCTCGCTTTTCTTATATATTTTTTTTTTCGTCGATGCTTTTCTTTTGTTTCCGAAAGGATAGTGGAACGTAAGAAGAAGAATACGCCGCAGTGAGGATAAAGGATTTATATCTGTATTTAAGGCAGATTAATCCGAGCTGATATATATCCTGTTAAATATATACGCTGATTTTTTCTTTTGAAGCAGAAATATGTTTCTCGAGACAAAAAAGTCTAGTGAGATTCTTGCATTTATTAGTAAAAAAATGCGTTAGACGCAAATGTAATACAGGTAAGTTTATTTCGCGAAAATTTTCAACTGTTTTGTGCAGCCCAATTTTGACCGATTCGTTCGAAATGAATGCTTGATTATTTATTCAATAATTTAACTAATTACAAAAGATTTTTTAATACCTAATATTAAAAAAAACGAAAAAGCTTTTATCAATAGCTTTTGGCTCAAATGCAAACCGCTGTTGACATTCGTTAAATGTGTGCAGTTTTTTATAAATAAAATATACACAGAGAATAACATGATTCGGAAATTTGATGCCAAATATGCAAACTAAATTTGCAATCACGTAATATCCACTAAATGAATTCCGGAATTTCAATTTAATTCTACAAATGAAATTGAACGAATAAACAAAGTCGATTTCGAAACAAATGATAGCACAGAGTAAAGATCGACCAAGAAATACAAGTAGACGTATAAATCTCCTCAGTAGAAAACATACTCGTTACACAATAGTTTTCTATTTTAATTCAAGCTATGTATATCAAGCTTCTCAAAACCACAAGATAAACGCAATTGAATTACCCGCAACTTTCGCCGAAAATTCCTCGTCATTAAATTCCTCCATAACCACTCATTACCTACACCCCGATACTTTGAAAAAAAAAACAACGAAAAACCGCACAGCTCAAACTCAGCGCCACTGCGTACTTTATAATACAGTGTGAAAAAAGAACTCGAACGGCGTCTGCGGCTTATCGCTCCACATACACCGAGCGGTGGTTTTCGCGGTGCTTGATTTCTCGGGGCTGCGCGAAACCGAGACGTCGAAGCCAGGCTACTCACTCGCTAGCGAGTAGGTACACTTGGTAACCGGATCCTGTCGGCGCGGTTACTGCTTTTCACGCAGCACAGACGTGTATAGATATATGCATATGCATGTGTGTACCGAGTTCTCGATGGACTGTGCGAGAGACACGCGAAGCTGCGGAATCGAGAGATAAAATACGCGAAAAAGTTTACGGGAGTAAACCTGAAAATCGATTTATTGCTCACAGAAAAAGGACATCTTAATCGAGGCAACTGTCATTTTTTGTTACTTTAAGTACATGTCTAATACATGATTTTTAGTCGAAATTAATTTGAATGCTCTATCTGACTTTGATTTTTGTATTTTTATTCGCTTGATATGGTTTTTTTGTTTCTTGCGTATAGTCAACGAATTTTTACCAGGCTTTGCTAAAATATTCTCTTAAAGTGAAATCGTCGATTCTCTACTGGTTTCTACTTTTCTCATTATTTTTTACGGTTATAACAGTAACATAAGTCATTTAATGATGGTAAATCACATGTGAGTAGGTTTAATAATTAAATGAACAATTATTATACAACTACTTGATAAGATGCATCTCAATCAAAGTCCGATGAAAATTGGTTGATTGCGTAGCTCAAAAACCCGTGACAAACGTTTAAAAATGCAAAACACTTATAAGAGGAGATCATATCAAAGAGTGGAAACATTAAACCGATTACTTTAGCGTATACAGATCATGAACTTGTAGTATGTACTTAAAGTTTAAAAAATTCTAAGTACCTAAATTCCGTTGTCTTTTTCTGTGATCGATTAATCATTTTGTGTTATTTTCAGCATTTAACGCAGGATTGCCCCGTCAAAGGGAGCTTCTAGGTCACAGGATTTTTTCATTCTACATACTGTGTACAATGTAAATTCGCACACTTTCGCGCAAAAGAACACACACGTTCAACGTCCGTCACGATCGCGAAGGCGACTGATTCGAAAAAGGCGACGAGGTGTGAGCGTTGACACGCCGCCTAAATATACGCGTCCGAAGCTTTATGAAGGCGTTACACATGCCGATGATGCGCGAGCTTTTCACTTTCTTCCGACGGTATAACACAAACGCACACACATACACATACACACAGGGATTATACCCTGACGTCAGCGCTTTTCTGCGGCGCATCATCATCGTGTCGTCGTTGGCGCCGTCTTGTATGTATACGTGTGTTAGAGATTAGCCTCAAAGAGACAGCCGCGACCTCGATAATCTACTGTGGTATTTATATATATTTTCCTAGGTACAAACGAGTTTGTATCGAAATATTGGGTTACGGGTTGAAAATTTTCTTTTTTTTTTTTTTGACGGTATCCGACACTCGCAAGCTCGGCGAAAGCTTTTGCGAAAGCTTACTTCAAACGTGTCGCGTTAAACTAACGGATAAATGATAGTCTTGTGCTTTTCAAAGCAGCGTAATAATTTACCGATGAGCCGTATAGAAACCTCTTACATTCGAAGGTCCTGTTGATGCCCACTTTCACGTTGGGAACAGTTGTAAATTCTCTCAGCGAAAACGAGAGAGGCACTTCACCTCGTGCGGTGAAATTTATATGTAATAAGCGACTAGACTCTTTGCAGGTGCACGTATAGAACGTGCTTGTGATATAGCTATAGCTCGGAGTTTGTTTAACGAGGTGCTTTCAGAAAGTCGGCTGCGTTAATTTTCTTTTTTCTCTCCGACGGAAAGTGCGCAGTTATATATGTTGTCGAGGGGTTTTTTGTTCAAAATAACGATTCTGCGTGTACACGTGTCGCAAAGGGATTTCGTATTTTTAGACGGATAGAAAGGACAAATGTCACACCTGCATATATAAAGTCTTATATTTTCTTTTTTAAATTCTGTATATTTTCCGTAAATATATCTTGGATGAAAATTTTTTAATTATACATTGAGTCACATCGTTAAACCAATCAAAATGTCACCTGCGATTATCAATGCTGTAGTTAGTATTACATAATTATAATTCCAAACCGTAGATTCTTAATCAACGTATATCCGAGCTAATTTTCTTCTAACCGCGCATCGCACAATAAATCGTTTTTTCTCACTTTCATCGACCAAACAGCCATAAATAACGAGAGATAAATTGCCGAAGTGCAGCCGCTCCCGACGTGGCCACCTTGTCCGACAAACGATCACCGATTACTGGAGCGAAAACTTGACCTCGCATCCCGCTGCTGCTATTGCTCTCGAAGCCCCACCGGAACTTCCGAGGTGTTGCCGGTCTCTCTCTCTCCCTCTCTCTCTCTCTCTCTCTCTCTCTTTCACTGTAGTGGCCGTTATTCAATAGTGCTTCTATATATACGAAACGCTTATTAAGCTCACGAACAATCGGAGGATCAAACGAGTTTTCGACAAAGCGCTCGACACTCTTCTCTGCTGAAATAATCGCTAAAGTATAATTTAACCGATTCTCGTTAAGGTGTTATTTTCGACGTGCGATGTTCTGGAATGTCCGCGCACATTGGCAACTGCAATTTTAATGTTAGAGCGCGTTCAATTTTCTTAAATATAAATTCAAGCGTTGCTCTATTGCGGTCGATGCTTTGGTAATGCGAACAGCAAGTCGAGCGCGACGCTGGATTCCGAACGATGATCCAAAAGATTGTTCACGTGTGAAAACAATGTACTGCTAGATTAAAATACCGCTGCGCAAGGACTGTTTATTTCGAATTTAATTCGCAAGGCATTTCGCGTGTCCGAGCTGACAAGACAATAGATTCGATAAATATATACGACACACTGAGACCAAAATTAAATCTATCTACATTTCAATTTGAAGACAAGAGACATGTCCGTTGCAAAATATGTTTATAGGCATTGCACTAACGGAGAGTCGATCTTGCTTCCTTTCGCGCGGCGAATCTCGGCAATTTCATCGAAACGACACTAGCGAGTTTCACTGATGTGTTCAAACCGCTCGTAGCGATGTTAGAGCGAATGCAAAAGCGAGTATACGAGAAAGAGAGACAGAGAGAGCAGCAGATGTATGCCATATAGTAGAGTGCGCCATTATCACACGCTACAGTGAATATATGAGCCGGACAACGTGTATGTAGAGGCTCAAAACCTTCGTTATGTGTGCTACTGTTTTTTTTCTTCATATGTTTCTGTGTCAAATGTATAACGAGACGAGATTACTTTGCAGTACACTTTGATGATGTATGTGTTTTACTTTTTTCTTTTAATGATTTCTGCCTTAATACATATACAGCTACTATATATACAGCGTATAACTATTGAAGAAAATGCATTAGGTAAAAGTGAAACATCGAAATCAACATGATGTATTTTCATCGAAAGTTATGATTCAAGTTTTTCCTAACTTAAGGGGAAATCTTTAACTTTTACCGACTTCGAATTTACGGTAGAAAACATTTGAAATTCAATTGAAATACAGGAGTTATTACCAAACAAAACGTTCTTGCCAAAAAGCACTGAACGAAAATTAGTATGACTAATGCATAAGAGCTTAGAGTTTTGTTCCAATGACAGTTTGTCATGTGTAAGTATTTCAATCTGAAACTTTGCACATGACTCTTTATATTTTTGTTGAGTTTCAAAGTATTGTTTACCAAACAGAAGTTGGCGAAAATTGACCAAATTTCTTAATTCCAATTATCATAATTCAAAATTATTTATAAATTAAAGAATGTCTGTAATGTAACAAATAATTATTTAATTTGGTTCTCGGTGTTATGAGAAAAACTGTTTGAGATAGAATCATACCCCCTTAAAAAACAGTTCAAATGTTTTTTGATAGTAAATTCAAAAATATTTTTATGATTTTTGTATAAGTCTACAGCTATACCGTAGAAAGTCCGAAGTTTCAAAAAAATTAGGAAATCGCCTGCCATTTCGTTTTTTTTAATATTCTAAGCCAAAGCACAGATTTCTCAGAAGTTTAAATATCAAGCGCTCGATTTATATAGACAAAAATTTTATAAAAAATATCAAGGCAACAAACAATTATTTTCAAAAACAAAATTGAAATAAAATCTGACTTTTATTGATCAAACCACTTGTATTTTAACAAAAAATCCCACGACAATAAAAACTGCAAATTCATACCTACAGAACAACGTATATTGAAAAAAATTATTCTAGACGGCTCTAATTTTTAGACAGAGGGACAGCTTCTTTCACACAGAATACCCTGAATATAAAACACAGACACACAAAAATATGCATGTATATCAATAGTAGCTATTCAATGTCCTCCCTTTAAATAACCGGTGAGTAACCTGAGGATGTAACAATCTAATTTCGTCCCTCTGACTGTCTATTATTCATACGCATAAGAATCTTTAACTTCAAAAAGTAAAAAGTTATTAAAGCATATAAGAATAGAAAATCGCGAAAAGAGCGTTGGTAAGTTTCCAAATACAGTGTAGCCTTCAATAGACCCTGAAATCTGAAATTCCAAAAAATAATCTGTCTCTAACAACACGAAAGTAATAATTCTTCGATTTTCGTCACCAGAAAGAAAATAGTCACTCTCATAATTCGCCAAGCGCTTAAAGGTTTTCGGTGTCGAGGATCAAGCAAAATACCCGATGCGCAGCTCTCTCGCGAGATCGATATTTTTATGTCGTGTACGTATATACCAGCGCGTCAGTGAACTTGCGACCCAGATTTTCCCGCGATTCGATGAGGTGCTTCGCAACTGGATACACACATATGTACAATGTACATGTACATATGTATATAATAGGTACAGTAGCAACTCCCGCGAGCAAAGAAGATGCGCATATTAATTTAAATTTTGGCTAATTTCGTTAAATAATTACGTAAGAAGCGAGAGAGATAGAGAGAGTGGAATGAATAAACAGGAAAATTTAAATATTTATAGCTCCATATTTGTCCTGAGTTACTTCCAGAAACTCGGTGTGCGTAGTCCAGTTCGTTGAATAAATGATCAAAATTACTCGGATGCATGCGCTAATGTTTCAGCCCAATTAAAAATTTTATAAACTTCATGACTGTTTAAAATGAAGGTACATATATACCTATAACGAACTCGAATAAGGGCGCCGTTTCTGTTCAAGTGCGTCGAGTCGAAAATTGTGTAAATTTACCATTAATTAAATCGGAGATTCGTTATGCGCTGAATAAATCGATATTCAATATACACTTTCTGTCGGTAAAATTAGTTATAAGTGTTTTCTCAATTACACTTATACTAAATTGGGTTAGACAATCGATCGGTTTACTGGAACATTGCGATTGTTATCTTAAATTAATTAACGTTATTTCGTTTAAAAACAAATACGTTAACGAAGTTGAATAACCCAATGAGTAAATAATAAATTTTGCATTGCAGAATACAAACACTTACTTCCAGATCATAAAAATAATGTAATTCACAGCTTTAGAATAGCATCGTTTCGCAGCTGCAGTGCAAACTCGGATAAAACGTTTTTTTTTATTTTTTATGAGCGTGGACAAAACACAGACGTTTTGTAAGTTTTTACTTTTCTCCGGAGGGGCACGCGGTAAATAAAAAAAAAACTCGTTTAAAACTATGACGAAAAATATGTCATGGCTGGTACGTACGAATACCTCTTTTTTATCTTCACAGCTAAAGTATATATAGATAGAAATTTTGATCATTGCTCTCTGGCGATTGTAAAAATTTATGTCCTCCGACGTAGTTCGATTTCACGGTGAAAACTTTGGTCATTCTTCATTCCGAACAGCCTGACTCGCATTTTTTTACGTCGGGTTGTGATTAGGGTCTACTGGAGGCTATCCAAATTTTATATAGACCATTTAATTTAGATCCGATGTGCATTTAATGGATCATGCGTCAGATCTTGAGCTGTACACAAGCGCTAATAATAAAAAAAAAGAAGAAGATGAAAAGAAAAATGTGCATTAGCAAAGTGTGCATCGTAAAGAAGCATCAGCATTAAAAGGCGCGCAGAGCCGCTCTGTATCCGTGACGTTATTGTTATGCGAATTTTATAAGGTCTCCGTTACGCCTATGCTCCGTTGCGCACCGGCCTCGCGATATACACTGACCGGCACAGGAGGCCTAGTATGCAACAACTGTACGAAGTCGTGAGAGATTCATAATTTTTTTTTCTCCAACGAAACTGTTTTGAAAAATGAAACGTCAAGAGCTGATAAATGCGAGCTACACTGATGAAATTATTGATACAAAGACATTGTAACAGTTCGTAGAAAAAAGACTATTCCTACGTTCCTGCTATACGAGTCTGAGCAAACGAATGTATATTTTTCTTTCCTAATATACGCGCGCGAAGCGCTTCATCCCAATAAACAATGCTTTATTTTTGTCATACGGTCTGAAATAGCCTAGACGCGTTAAAAATCCTCGTGATTTATTCATTTATTACTACACTTTAGTATCTCTTTAGTATCTCCGGTGCACAAATGGCCACAACGTTTAAACATAAAACAAATAAATGTACATGGAGATCACCTTCTCACACTATAAATATGCAGGCTGATCACGCAGATCGTTATGTAAACGACCAATAAAAGCCTTAGAAAACCGTTCGACAAATACCAAGCGTTAAATCAGCGTGTGAACCATACGACGCATCGGGGATCATTAGCGCTTTGAACTGATGCGCATGCGCATGCGCAAACCGTAGATAGCACGTGTTCGACCTGCTAAACTAATTGGGCCTTGATCGTCAATCAGTCTATAGCAACAGCTATATACATACGTACAAGCTATGCGAAATCGCTTGTGTCGAGTTGATACCGCGCGATAAATTGATTTGGTTGTTCAGATGCGAGAAAGAGAGAGAGAGAGAGAGAGAGAGTGAAGGGAGACGAGAGAGAGTATACGCGTTGCGAGAGGATGGTTTATGATTAGATGATGCGGTTGATTGGGTTGAGGGATTCGTTTTGCTTATGGGAAATAGAGTTTGTATGTGTGTCCATAGTTGACCGACTTTTTGAATTGACCGTCGGTTTTGTTTGATGACAGTTATTTTAGGTGGATTGCCGTTCGCGAAGATCCTATACTCGCGCAGTATAAATAACGAGCTATTCGTGCGTGTAAAATTGTTATTTTGAAAATTTCCAACGAGCATATACGGGAACGCTCTATTTTCCGCTTTAAATATTCAGTACGCGTCGCTTCTCTTCATTAGACCATCTCTATTTATTTAGCCACAGTAATGACACGCATATCGGACACTCGCTGATTCGCATTCGATTATCGTTCGCTGTACTTTAATACTCTCACTCCACCAACTGATCTCCTCTTCAACTTCTTCACTCGCGATCGACGATCAGACACATCCGTATCGTTAACTGCATATACACATGAACGGCTCTGTGCAGCACACAGCGTCCACTCGCGAATGAATCTCACCGGCAAACTGAACCGAACCGACTCTCCTCACTGCTAGGTACATAGTAGTAGTCTCTCTCACTCGCAGCGAACGGCGAAACTCACGCGCGCCTCGAGCGGGGGACTACAGCCGCGGGTATAATTTTACCTGCGGCTTCGTCTTCCTCCTCGCTCGTGTTTTCGCGCGTATCTATTTTAACGGCAACAGATGCGATGGGACACGCACACGCGAGGGTGGATTGTGTATATAGAATATGCGTTACGCGAGCAAAACGCCTCGCGCGGGGGCGTGAGTAGAGCTTCGATTTATCGGAAATTCGATTTATTTTTGCGGACTTTTGTTTTAGAGGCTGCGCGAGGTTACGCGGTTATAAATATAACGAGGGGGGCAGGGACAGATAGATTTTGGTGTGCAGTCCGAGGGTGTGTATGCGAGTGTGTTGCGAAGCGGAGGCGACGTGGTTCGTGGGATGGAAAATGCCTTATCAGGGACGGAGAGCAGAAAGTGTACGCGTAGGTGATGTACGTGGTTTGTAGGATAAAAAAATGGATCGGACTATGTAGATGAAAATGATCGAAGTGGAAAATAATGATTCTTCCCTGCTAGTTTTAATCGGATTATGCGCGTACGTTGGATGTATGAGAGTAAATGTTAATGTGCACGAGTGCAGTCATATTAAGAGAGTTGAGAACTCGATGCGATTACAGCGTATTACACGTGGAACTAAACTTGTTCCTACGTTATGTGCATTTTTAAGCTTGTATGTTGTTTTTTGAAAAGGAACTTATTTCCACTGGAAAATAAAAGGATACACTCTCTCGTCGCTAATTGGCAAGTGAATAAAAAAAATATAATTGACTACTCGACTTTTTTTGTAATTCATTTTCTCTTCATCCGACAAGATCTGCATCGGAGCGTCTCGAAAAATTTCTAAATTTATTCTCGCGATGTTGTCGCTTTTTATCAATTCTGTTATTGAAATTCGACAAAGGACAGTAAAAGCTAAAAGAAAGAAAAACTAAATAAAACTCCTTTAAACACTAAAACTGTCCCAGATTTCGAATCTGTAATTCTACGGCGAACTAACGTAAGTGAGCTCTTCCATGACTGAATCCGAAACCACCCGAACTTTTTTAGCTCTGTTTACAGAAAATGAAAAAAGTAAAGCATCACTTGAACCGATAATGGAGAAGACCCTAAGTGCTTTCTCTCTTTCTCAAAGCAGTTATTTCGCGACGAAAAATCGCCGGAAATCCCGTCATGCAGATGTGCTGCGCAACACTGCGATGACCAGGTGGAAAATGAAAAAAAGGGGTTATGACTATGGTGAAAGAAGAATAAACTTTTTTATTCCCCTCCTCTCTCTCTCTCTCTCTCTTTCTCGTTTTTTTAAAACGCGAGCATCGAAGGCAACTTCGGTGTAGCGATGTTGAAAATTTTTTATACTTTTCTTGAAATGGCGTCGTACGGCTTGAAGCACTCAGAAACGGCGTTTTAATTTTTTTTTCACGGTTTCACTCGTTACATTGCATTTTTATTATAGTTTAAAGGTATTTGAAGATCGCATATGCGATGACGCGAAGAGAGGCGTTACGAGAGTTTGCAAGTTATTCTGCTTTCTATGCACGAAATGTTGAAGTGGAACAAAGATAACAAAAAGTACCGGAATATATTGCTATTATTGAATAAACATTAGAGTCCGGAGTAAGAAAACCCCTGAGTAATACGTAAATACAAAATTATTTTTTAATACATAATCAGTAGACACATAATACTGGTTTACATAAGGCAATATTATTATTAAGTAAGTCGTATTCGAACGTTTCCGCGCAAAGTAAGTCACAATCGTATAGCATTTTATCTAACAGTTGCTATGCATTGCACTCTATAACCCATTCCATATTCAAATACTCACTCTACATACTGAACACACGTACATTTGAATAAATGCACAACATGCGGATATTAAATACACGTATCGAAAAGAAAAACAAAATAATCAATCGATCTTAGATAAGCCTAATAGCAAAAAATAATTTGCCAACAAAATGTTCGTCTAAAATCCTATGTGTATAATCAATGTGTAGAGAGCGCAATTCCTATAGGCGACGAGTGAATCAGACGAGGCTCGTATCCACCGAGCGGAAAACGTGCAAATCGACCTCAAGAGTTGGTCGAGGCACGTTTATACATTCCAACCCTCGATGTATAGATATATACATGTATACCTCATCCCTAACCAAACGCCAAGAGCACACACCACCCGAACCTTGTCGTCTCTCACCAGCAGAGACACACACGTGCCAGTCGAATATTCATGAGGCGCGACGACGTCGGCGGCGATTCAGTACTTCCGCGACTAAACTCGGAGGGCCTCGGGTGCGTTCGAATTCGTGTTTCTGGCACGCCGCTGCGCGCGCGAGAGAGAGAGAGAGAGAGAGAGCCTGTATAGTGTATATATACACCTACATAGGTATATACGGGTACAGACACGAAGCACCAGTTGATGTAGTCGAAGGTATAGGTATATATAACATGTTTATGCATGTGTATAGGTTCGCTCGCCGGACTGGTTAGCATTCCGCGCTAATATCCAAGGCGAAAAACGACCGAAGCGTGGAGAGATGTTCAGTTGCAGTCTGACATTTACGGTTGAAGAAGGAGCTGGTTTGGGCTATATTGTTGACGTCTGCATTATTCGCGGAGGTTAAACTGATGTAATTTAGGTTAGGCATTGTCTCATTTATGTTACTAAGTTCAATCCACATATTCGTATCATCCGGATCGAAAATTCAACTTATATGTATATGAATTGAGTTTTTTTTCTTATTTTTAATTAAAAAAGTGTCTTATATTCATTTCAGAGCATTAACCAGATAGTATGAATTCCCTACCTCGGAAGTAATTGCAGAAGTATATACATTAAGCATACTTATTCTGTAAAATAATTTTTGAGCTTTATGCAGTGCCGGAATTTTAAATAAGCCCCGCGGAATATGACCGCGCTTTAATTTAAGAGAGCTTTCTAGAGAGAGGATCGTAAAAACTGCAGGACCTTTTTGTACGCGAGTGTTCGTAGAGTGTAGCTTGAGCATTTGGATTTTATTTCGGATTAGAGTACTCGCTGGGCTCAGTTTGCATAGCAAATAAACGTCGTGTAAATAACATTAATTTTTTTTTATAAATAAACTCCCTTTGAACATTCTCGTTTCAAGTGATTAGAATAAATCTTCGCTCTTTATTTACATAAGCTTACCAATCCCTGCAAATAGTGCGCCTTCGACTCGAATAATCTACTCCGATTTAATCAGACTCGCCGTGTAATAAAACAAACATAGGTAACAAAGTTTTTAAATACTTACAAACCAGCCGAGGATGCAAAGAAGAAGAAAAAAATAACGAAAGAAAGGGTTAAGCAAAGCTCGCCCGGCGTATAAAGAAAAACGGGGCAAAGCTTGACAAATAAACAGAAAAAATGTGGATATACTGCAAGAAAGCTCAGGCGCGGAAGGAGAGTGCGCAAGGCGTACATACAAAATTGAGCTTTACGGAGAAAAGCCACAGCGGCTCTTGACTACTTTAGATTTGCATGTATATTGCGCTCGCTCATAGTTTAGAAACAGAGAAAAAGAGGCGCGAGAGTTAGAGCAGAAAGAGAGAAAGCGGAAGTTAACGCGGATTACGAGCGACACGTGTCCCACTGTAAAAGGGAAACTATATAGCTACTGGTCTGAGTGTTTACGCCGAAATTCTTCGCTCTGGTTTTCCTCGATCCTGATATAGATTACGGAATCGACTGCGATCGTTTTATAGGGATGCAATTTTACTCTCGCAGGAGAAAAAGTAATTTTGTCGGGAAAAGCTTCGCTTTAAAGTAATGTAATTTTTACGTAACTTCAACTAGTACATTCTACTTGGTAGACTACATAAAATTTACTTAGCAGACTACATTTATAATGTACTTAGAGGACCGAGCAACATTTACATAGTAATTATAGTTTGTTTTCAGAAGTAGAAGTCCTAATTTTGATCTCACTTAAATTTTCCGGTTTCTTTTCAAATAATTGTCAGTGCTGATTCTCTTGCAGATACGAACGACGCGGACTAACATACTTTGCCTATTGTCGTTAGAGTAATTGAATAATTTGCTAAGTAACATTAATTTAACAAACTTAAAGTGGTAAGACTGAGTTAAATGCTGAAAATAATTCGAAATGATTAACAGGAGGTAACAGAAAAAAGACAACTGAGTGAAGGTAATTGGGATTTTTTTGTACTTCAAGTACACGTATAATACATGATCTTTCCATTTTAAAGCAATACCTATAGTATTTCTGGACTTGAATATTACTATTGTAATTGTGTCGGTCGCAACATATATACGTATAAGTATTTCATATAATCATATCTATACAAAAGAAGATTTAATTTAGTAAACTGACCAAAACGGTACTACTTTAAAGGAACATTTTAATCATAATCCGATGAAAATTAATTGACGATGGTAAGCGAGTAAAAATATAAAAATCAAAGCACAGATAGACCATATGGACTAATTTAGTGTACAAATACCATGTATTGCTCGTGTCTTTAAAGTATAAATAACTACAGTTACCTAGATGATGTTCTCTTTTTTATGGTCAATAAATCGATTAATATTATTTTTAACGTTTTCAATTCAGACGTACCCCTTTAAGTATTACAGTGAAAATTATTGTTTAAGAGTTTGCATTCACTTTTATAACGAGTAAATGAAAAATTTCGCGCTCGTATTTAAGTAACAAAAATACTATTCGATTGAAAAAATGTAAATAGATCGTCAGCTTTTAAGAGCTGTTTTTTTTACTCTACTTAACTAACTAGTTGATATTGAGCAAATATTACCTTTGGTAATAACACGATAATAAAATTATGAATAATAAGATTATTTTTTACAAAAAAATAATAGCCCAACGTTTTATTCCACCAGCTCTAAGCTCTTCCCCCTCTAAGCTCCAACGTGAAAAATTACTCTTAAAGTTCACTATAACTCTGAAAAGATACGATCGCTATAACTTTTAAAATTGCACGATTCATTCGAGCATAGAGCGAATCGAACGATCTAAAATTTTCATATCGTACATCTAAATTTTATTCCGATTTTTTCCATTTGAATGATGATTACTGTATCATTAATAATCACGATTAAATCTTCTTTAAAAGTGAACAAAACCTGTAACGCTTAAAGCTTGTCAAAGCGGCATTTCGTATTCGTTATCATTATGATTTCATGTTTTCCAATACAACCTACCATTAAACGCATTCTCGCTTTCGGAGTATGATCGAATATGAAATTTCGCGGAGCGCATTTTACGGATTGATGGTATTAGCTTTTAAAATTGCAACAGTACACTCCACACTTATATTGAGATAGCGCCACCCGCTTTTAGAGTTTGTGAGTGTGCACAAGATTTCTACTGTGATTTATAAAGCCATCAAGCTGATATACCGATAATCTATTAGCTACCGTTGGTGTAGCAGGTTAAACCTGTATATAGCAAGAGCAGTCTTCGTCTTTTTAATTTTTCACAAGTGATTAACGGCTTCTTTCTCAGCTCATTATGTACATTGTATATTGGAAATTGATCATCATTTAATTATCTCTCTACATACTCAATTAATGCACAGTTGACTTAAAAAGAACAGGTAATATACATTTTCTGTTGAATAAGTGCACGAAAAGAAAAGACTTTTAGAATAATATATTTGTATTCTTATACTCTTTAATAATAATGACCGTAAAAATACCTTTTTAAGCGAGTTTCTTAGAAACAAGAACGTATATCTTTTGTTTGCAATAATGAGAATAATTTTTTATAAAATATATCACTCTGACCTTAAATTAACCTAATAATAAACATATTAATTCGTTACACTTTAAGCTCAAGAGTGAAAATCACTCTTAAAGTTCACTGATACTCTTTTATTTTAAGATTGTGCGGCTAATCACGTTATTTATTAAATCCTGCAGTCTTGTGGTTAAAAAATGATTTACAATTCATATGGATTTACGAATGCATTTGCTTCCCGGAAAGCTGGAACTATCTACAATATTTTTACGACAGATGCATGCGACTGTAAAAACATTAGGTTACGTTACAAAATTGCAGCGAACGCGGTTATGAAGTCCATAAACTCTACTAGCAAAAAGAAATACGCTTTTGATTTTTCGAGTTCTTCTGCTTCTTTTTCAGAAACGAATGAAAAAAACTATGATAAAATTTTACTAAATCCTTTTGCCTTTGGGAATAAAAATCGAAATGTTCAAATCAGCTGTACTATATAATACATTATATAATATAGTCAATACCATAAACGTAGTTAAGAAATAAAAAGTATTCGTAAGTAATATTTGCATAAATAAAGACAAAGTATTAGACGTTGAATGCTGCAATATATATTCCTTTGCCTTGCGAAACTATATTAGCTCTAAAGATTAAATAGTCTAAAGTTATACATTTATCACATATATACATATATAGAAGCTGTTTATTCTAGAAACGCGTGAAAAATGTATTAATATAAATCTTTATACCTTTAAATTAATTGTTTATCACAACAGACTAGTAATATATATATATCGCTGATACGAGATAAGTATTGATGTACATGCACAGCACGTATATTCAAACGAGAGCATTAACGTGCAATACATTTTTATCTAAAAATGTTGTTGCACCATAAGTCATAAGAGTCATAAAGTGCGAAAATACAGTGTGCATTTACTTTCTTTTTCAGACAACGAATACTCGGACATCAGCAATTTTCTTGTCGCGTGTTTTCCAAATATTACGTTTTCAACTCTTCTCACAAACGTAAAAAAGTAATCCCATTCGTTCCACGTATCAAAAAGAAACAGCTTCAATATGGCTCGCGCACATATACTACGTCTCCATCCGTCATTTATCCAACTCCCCTATCCACGGTGTCAGAACGTTTGTCAGAAACGTATTTGTCAAAAACGTTATTTATATAACATCCGTCCTAATTTTTCCTCGTACGATCGAATTAATTCCATTTTCGTACTGTCATATCTCTTCGCTAAAGTAATCATAATCGCCGCGACTACGGGTCGAACCATTTGGTCGGTTTCTATATAAATCCAGACCACAAAATTCGAGTCGTATACGTTCTTAAAAGGACTTGTCATTTTTTGCGGTCTCTTTGGTCTGCGAATAGCCCTCGACAAATAGAGAAGCCGATTGAAAATCCTAATAAAGCATTGGCTGGCGAGTCGGAGAACAATTCACGATACAATGAGAATACACGGTATGTATGTTCAGTAACAGACGACGTGAACTATGTACATACTGTAACGTACTGCTCGATTTTGCGAGGGCTGCCTTTCATGGCTGTAGGCTTTTGCCAACTCGATCCTCCGCGCAAGGTTTGGTTTTCTTTGTATAAGCTATCTAGATATATACGTATACATACTATACAGTGTAGATGTATATACATATATAATCCTTTTACGTCTGTCGCTTGACTTGTCCGTATTAATGACGATAGTGTGCATATATAATATATATTACATAGCTTTACACCGTCGAAGAATATTCGTTACGTAACGGCTCATGCGCTAGTGTAACGACGTAATTAGCCGGTTGTCGTTGAGTTGTTCGATCGAACATTATCTACGGCTGCGAATAAATGCGTCGTCGTTAAACCAGACCCAAATTAACACCAATAACGCAAACGCCAATTTACAATAAACAAAAACCTCTCATCCTCTTCGTTTCTGCTATTAACCCGTATCTTTGTATTGCAATCGTCCCATTACCGCCTTTCTTTTCTTTTCGCAGTCTGCAGCTCGTAGGTATAGCAATGTGCAGTTGTCGCCCCCTTAAACCCGTATACACCGTATCCTATCCTCGACCTTTCTCCTCTCTCTCTCTCAACGATAGAAAGAACGACGGCGACGACGACGACGACCCTCCATAGAAACGTTTCAATGCACTACAGTCTGCCTAGTTGGGAATTTAATGAGTTTGCTTTTCAAAGGTGCTTTGTACACACCCACACACGCTAGAAATATGTATATACGGAAAAAAAAGAAGAGGAAGAAGAAGACGACGAAGGAATCGATGCCTAGACTCATTTCTCTTGGAATTATTATTACACGGCGTTTTTCCTCTTTCTGTCTCGCTCACTCTTCCGTTTTCGTGCTTGGCTGAATCGACGAACCGTTTTACGAAGCCCCGGGCTAGCGCATGCGCCACTGAATGCTAACGAGATTTTCTTTGATTTATTTGCGCCGATATGCGATGTAGTTGCTACTGCAATTGGTGCAAGCTCTTTGACGATGAAGTGAGCGAATATCGAAGAGGGTGCAAAGGGGAGAGAATAAAAACGAGAAGTCGAGACTGATTAATTAGATTCATTAGGCCGATTATAGGTTTCGATGGAGGGGAATAACCGGCTGTGTGTGATAAAAGAGCTTGTATTTAATAAATCGAGACTCTGCGATATTTAATCGTATACTTGTGTTATTTTTTCTTTTTCGTACTGCAACCGAAAAATATCTATCTCCATGCCATCGTAATTTCAACTCGGAAGAAAATTTTAATTTCATGTATATTCATGAGGCAAAGAAAAAATAAAAACTCGAGTACTCTCGCGCAGGTGTACACGGAGAGGAGGAAGAAGCGAAACAGGGCGGTAGAGAAAACTTTGAGATTGCGAGGGGTGAAATTTCTTTAAACCAAGCTAGGTTGACACCAATAAGGGAGAGGAAAAAAAAAGTGGGAATTCGCGCGGTTAGAGTAAGACGATGTGGGCTAGTGAGTTAATGAATGAGATGAGTGGGTGGCAAAATAGGTCTGTACGGTTTTAAGTAACAGGGTCGTTTTGCGCTTTAAAGCCGACTCAAGCTAACGACACCCTCTCGAGCTTTAATTAATACAACGAGAGAAATATTGTTCCAGCTCCATTTACTCGAAATAATATTCCCAAGCCGAGACGGATGGGATTACGCGATTAGAAAAAAAATTACTTCACGCGCAAAATTCATCACTTTAGAGGGCGGGGAAAAACGAATTAATTAGATAGTGCGCGCGATACGTATGTTAGGCTGATTCGCGCGGGATCAGCTTTTCTCTCGCGACAAAACGACGATAGAAACTTTTTGCCTCGCCCCGGCAAATCATGATTTTAGCCGCTAACAAATCAACTCGAATTAAACCCAATTATAGTCGCGCACTGGACTGTATATATACATATATATGTATACAGAAAGAGAAGAAGCAGGAAAGTTACACGCGGTCACGATGCTTCGTTATTGCTGATTAAGCCGACGACTCGCGTTTTTTTTTCTAATGCACTCTTGTTTACGATCAGAATTAAAAGCTCCTTTTTTCCATCTTAACAGTCGGACAACACGCGATTTTCTCGATTAAATGTTCGATTCTGTCTTTACATAGCGTCGATGTGTTTTCTATGCATGCGGAGTATTGTGAGCGCAAAAAGAAACCTTCGCAAATTAATTCCGGGTTAAAATACAAAAGCTCCGAGCTTTGTCGAAAAGCGACGAATAGAGAAGAACAATTGGCGAGCGATGTGCTCTGGTTAACATTGCCGCAGGTATTTTATAATGGCCCTTTCTTTCCTCGGAACAAGAGCTCGCTATATTGTACGGAAAAAATCCCACGGCTTTTGATCAAATAGACAGATGAAATTACCGCGTATGCATCGAATGGACCAGTGAATCTAATCGGATCTTTCATAAAAGCTCGATGAATAAAAAAACCATTGAAATCTCAACGCACTTCCTCTAATTAGAAATCTTTGCTTCTACGATGTTTCAACTCGCTATAAAATACCTCCAGCGATATTCTATCAATCTTTGTATCCTATAATTATTTGCTGCGACTACATGGACGTCGGGTAAACAACTACTCTCGTTCACAGATAGCCGCGCAAAAATAAACTGCGATAATGTTGCTCTATCGGAGATATAGGTGTATATATATATAATATTAGCTATATCTCTATGATGATAATTCCTTTTTATTTCTTTAAAAGAGAAAGTACGATTAGCTCGTAATAGCAGAGTGTGAACCTATATTTGAATGCGTTTATTGTGGTTAACTTATATGTTTGCATTAAAGAGTACATGCAAATGCACTAACAGAAAGTAAATATCGAATATTCAATAACATTTTATTATCGCATCGTCGTCGAAATTTCCGAGTAACTTTGAATATACTTTACGTAATGGTAATAATGGTATCACTAGGTGATCGACTCTAACGTACTTTACATATTTCCTCCATTTAGAAGAAACTATATGTCTTTGATAAAAAGCGTTCGGTTCGCCGAAACGAACGAATACGAAAATAAATCTTCGTCGGCTCGAAAAAAGAAGCGAAGAAAAACTAAATCAATCGCTCGGAAGTTTCCAAATATGTACAAGTTATTAACGAGGCGAAAGACACGTGTATATGTACATAAGTCGCTCGCCGAAAATAGTTTTTGATTTACGTCGGCGTTTATGCACACACCAAGCCTTTTGGCGATTCGTCGAAAAATGGCATGTGTACAGTCGCGTATAAAAAGAAACACTTCTCAAGACTGAAAGATTATCGCGAAAGTGTGTCTCCAAAAAAGGCACTCAGAGCTAGCTGTACGTGTATTTGTGCCACTAATAACGTTCGCTCGACGCGAGTTCGTCCGTTATAGCGCCGAGAGGTAAGATTATGGGGACGACGTTTCACGTGACTCATCAACGAAGCCATTATTATTATGTCTTGAGAGAGATAGAGACAAATTTACGCAAGTTCGGCGTTATTTCATCTGCGTCCGTCCAGAGCAAAAACATGATGAACAATTTTCATTCTTATAAACTTACTCGCTTGCTCGACGCTTTTGAAGTTAGTCAGATTCTCTATCCCTCTTTCCTTCTCTCGTACGTGAGGAAATTTCATGCGAAGAAGCGCAAAAGGCAGAGTATTTTATTCGAATGCTCCGGGGCACGGCGCGTGTCTTTTAATTAAACTTGCAAACATATTCCGGGATTATATGTAGTCATTTCACTCTAGGCTTGAGTCAATGCTGAAATTATCAATATTAACTCGAAATTTGTTTCAGTCGAAAAAAAAAAACGGGTTTTACGTAGTCCTAAGAGAATATTTTATAATTCGGCTTATCGTTTACTTGTATGAAAAAATATTCGTTACGTTCTAAACTTTGTTTTTCTAATCGTGTGAATTAGTTAAAAATCTCTTACGTTTTAAGTAATTCATATTTTCATTCTATAGTAAATTTTAAAAGTAGCGTATTCGTAAAAATAATTAGTTTCAAATAAATATTTAGTTAAACGAAAATATTATGTTTTTAATTCTAATAAATATTTTCTTTTTCGAAAGAGCAATTATTTAATAAATAAATTTACTACAATCTAAAAATGTTTCTTTCATATTAGTGAGCTATAAGAGTGTTACCGAAGCTTATAGTATTTCTTGAATTGCTCGTTATCAGAGTGATTTATTTTTCACTCTGAACCAAAAAAATAGTTTTGAACCAAGAAAAATCATTTTCTTAAAACAAATAACTTCATTTTCAATTATTCTCATACAATACCAAAAATTAAAATGAGCAATTTTTGGTGTATAAGAAACTTTTTAAAATATCGGTTTTATTTCATTATCGTCAATGACAAGTCAAATATAGTACACAGATAGTTGTTAATTAATTTGTTGAAATGAAAAAGACTCTTAAAAGCCATCGATAGAAAACACATTTTGTTCATTCATATAGTAATTTTGTTACTTAGCTTACCGTGCCGAATAATGGTTTTATTTATACTTTAATAGCTTAATTTTGATTCTAAACAATAAAGCGCACGCATATGCGTTAAAAAAAATGTTAAACTTTAAACGCACACATTAGAATCGATATATAAATCATATCAAACTCGTTCCAATATAAAAACGACATATCTCTTTCGCATCTGTTATCCGAGCTATTCATTTTGATAAAGTGACGCGTCTATCGCCTCCAACAATGCATATGCTCCCACAGAGGCATCTTCTCCGAAAACATTATACAATAAACACCATATCCCCGAGGACACAGAAACAAAATCTGCATTTGAAGAAGTTTTCCCATAGACCACCAGCGCCTGCACAAAAGAATTTCCATTCACTCGAGAACTAATCAACCAATACATGCGTCCCTCCCCCCTGTCGCGCGCCGATGACAAACGACCAAAATACATTCGACGATTCGCTACCGACCCAACCGCGCTTAACACCTATATATATACACTCAGACACGTAGTAGTACATTTTATATATTATCCATATAGAAGAAACAACGGGCAAAGGGCGACCAGAAAGTAAGTAAAAGGAATTCGTGTCGTGGCAGCCGTTTGCCAGCTTAACCGCATGCACACACACACACACACACACACATACAGAGGGAGAGACACAGAACTTTCCGCGCCTCTGATATAATCGATTTCCAGGGAACGAAAGAAAGAGACCCAACGCTACGTGTACTGTCGATCGCCTAAAGAAGCGTGAACCCGCGCGCGCAGAAATAATATTCTATAAATAACTTCGGCTGCGCATTCGTATGCGCGTGTACGTGTGAACGCGTGTGCTTCACCGAAAATTGCTCTTATGGAGTGTGCCGAGCGGTGAATATAGCTCGCAATGTTTATGGTGCTGAGAGAGAGAGAGAGAGAGAGAGAGAGAGAGAGAGAAAGCTAATGATTTATGGGGGACTAGAGGAAAATATTTCAGTTGCAGTTGGGTGAGAGAAGGAGTTCTTTACACTTGCGCGGTTGTATACTAAAGCTTTTGAGTACGCGCGTGGCGATAATGATTTTTATTCTTTCGTTTGTTTTTCGGATTGTCCAGAGCGATCATTCCGCGTTGTTGTATTCGCTCTCTCGTGGTTACTGCGAATTGCAGAATTCATTATTACTTGTGTGTGCGTGTGAGAGTGCGCGTAAGCGTATACTGGCCATTCGCGTGTAATATCGATATCATACGCTACTACAGTATTTCAATCGAGCGAATCTTCATTGAATAATCAATGACTTTGTCAAATCTCCCTCTCGCGAAATATAAACGCGCTATTTACTCTCTCGCGAAATTCAAATAAGCGTGAATGCGAATTTCCGGCGAAGAAAAAACAAATCTATTAATTTTCCTCTAAACATCATTGTTACAGTTACGATTCGCTAAATATCTTCCCCTCGACACGAGCTTCACGGTATAAGTCTCTGTCCGTCCAAAACGATCGCTCTTCTCCTATAACGCTACGGTAATCCCCAACCTGTATTCTTAAGTGCGTTCACCCCGACACACATACATATTCTCTCTCCTCTGTGTAAGATGCACGAAAACTCATTCACTGTCTTCCCCTCGCCTACATCGTTCGAAGGAGAAAAATCACAGGACCGACTGTTAGCCTAACAGCCGCTCGTGCCATTTTGCGTCGATTTGCAGCTGTAAAAATCCTCGTCTATACGTGCTCAAGGGAGAGAGAGAGAGAGAGAGAGAGAGAGAGAGAGAGAGAGAGAGTCGAAGAAAAGACAAAAAGCATGCAGGGGTAGCACCTAGAACTGCATCAGCTAGTCTTTGACGATTGCGCGCGCGCGCGCGCAACACAAAACACGCCGCTCCTCTACCCCACACATGCAGACACCTCTATATGTATCCATTAGAGTTAGAGCTAGTATACCATACTGTTGGCCACGCGTATGTATACGGCTGTAAGTCTATATATATATATATATATATATATATATATGGTATATATACATTGCGAGAGAAATTCTCCCCCACCTACCCGGCGCCGTCACCCCCCTCCCGACGATCGTTTTGGAACAGCACAGCTCCCCTCTCGGATCCTTATTCTATATAGGTGTATACCTAGATATATTATATATATATATATGTATATACCTATACGTATAGTCGCTCTCGTCTCTGCAGCAGCAGCAGCAGCAGCGGCAGTGGGTATAATATATATATACACATAGACACATATATATATACACATTCGCAGTAGATGTACATATATATACTACATATATATACATCCAAACGTATAATCGGGGAGTTCTACTCTCTCTCTGCTCGATAAAGGCAGCCGATAGGTACTCTGTGCGCGCAGCATCGCGCGATAAGACGCGTGCTATACGACACGATGTATACACACGTCCCGTTGTTATGTTCAATGCAGCGCTAGTAGCGTAAACAAAGCAGCAATGAGGGAGGGCTTGTGCACCGCGACAAAGAATTAACTCGCTTATCGTGTGTTCTGACCATCGCTGTATAAGAGCCCAGGGGTGGTATAGAGCGTAGATGGTCTAAGATGCTACTCCGCTAGTAGTGTCATTTTCGTGTCAGCCACTCGTGTGAACTACGCGAGAGAAAGAGAAGTAAGATCAGAGAAGTAAGAGCACATACACAAGAGAAAGGTCTCGTCTTTCTCTCTCTTTCTCTCTCTTTCTCTTGCTCTCGAGAGAAAGGGGGGCAGCAGCAAGTAACGAGCAGTAGACGGAGTACATGCACACATACACACGGCGGTACATTCTCGCGAAGACTCACCCGTGTACTTGTCCGGCTTGGGCGTCGAGGCCATCTCGGCAGCAGCTCTTTTCTCCTCCACGTCGTGGTGTGTCTCAGTCGCTTATATATACACACTTATGCTCGAACACTATCGATGTAAGGTTGAAGTGGAGCTTCTTCGAGGAGCAGCCTCCTTAGCCGTGGCAATAGCCGACAGCATTGCACGAGTTGTTGACCGGCTCGCCGCATTATTTTATCGCTCACAGGACACTTTCCTACATGTATACGTGTATAGGATAACGCCGGCGCCTACGACATATCACTCACTCTGCAGCAGCATCGCGAGAGAATATCAACACATATATATACGCGCTCCTTCTCTTTCTCTCTTTCTCTCGCTCTCAGATCTATCTGTGTCTGGCACGCGCGCGAGTCTCACTGCGTATATGCTGTTCCTGTTCTGCTCTTCTCTCTCTCTCTCTCTCTCACTCTCGTACTCTCTTGCTCTGCTGTAATGCGCTGTACGAAACGAGGGGGGCGCGTTGCGCGCGACCGACTGAATTCGCTGCCCCGTCGTCTGTCTGTCTGGCAGCCTGAGACTTTGCTCGAGTGTGAGTGTGCCCGTGTGCGAGAGAGCTCAGCTGCGACTGTGTTTGTTATGCGTGCAGGCACTGGGCGCAGGCGGCGCAGCGCGGGATGCGATACTGCACTTGGGTCTACGTGACGCCGGCGACATCTAGGATCTGCTCGAGGAACGCGCCTCCGCAATGCTCGAGCAATAATGTAACGTCGATTTTCGAATCGTCGATTGGGAGATTGGAACGGTATTGCAGAAAGATCGAATTCCGCAAAAGTAGTAACAACGCAGTAGTAGCAACTGTAATTGCGAAGGAAAAGTTCGTTAGAATCGCTCGAGAGGTTACGAGTGACGTCGCTGTTTCATTTGAAATTTCGAACGAAAATAAATTGTTCTTCGTCGACTGTGAACGGATTATTTGTATTTTACGCAGATTTCGAGTTCTAAAATATCGAAACGATCAATTGAAACGGAACAGAACAGAGCGAAAATGAAGAAACATTTTGAATTTACCGCCAAATCAGGTGATCGTTCCCTTCTTAGCCAGTATTGTTGACAAAAGATAATGGCTGACGTGTTGCTGTCGCGAGTGTTTGACATCTGCTCGACTTTTTGTCTTCTCGAGGAAAAATATCGAGCTTTCTTCGGGAAAAAACATTCCGCGTTGGAAGTGGCAATAGTTATGTTTTGAATATTTTACTCAAGATAATTTCGCATCGATCGAGGTCTGGAAAACGAGGCAGTGGTACGTCGATGAGTGCTCGAGCTCATTTCTTTTACGACTGCGCCATAAATATTTTGAGGTTATGACAGGGGTTGGGCTCAAATTCCAAATCTGTCATGTTGTCAGCACTGAAATACTCGTAAATCCTACTGGCGGGGAATTCAAATTCAAATATTTCGCAAACAGGTATTTTAATGTATACTCTGCTACTGAATTTTAACAACGCGAAACCTATGATAGCTGACGAGGATTTTTTTCAATCCAGGTGCGTAACTTTAAAAGCGCGATAATATTGGCAAAGACTCGACGCAGATAGAGACGACAAAATGGGAAATACCGGTTTTAAAGAACATTTCGAAGTATCGAAAAAAACGGGCACGTTGAACCTCTCGCGCAGAAAGCTCGAGGAATTTCCTAATCAGTTGGTGACTTTGGTGACGTATCTGCGCACCTTGGACCTATCGGAGAACAAGTTTACGAGTCTGCCACTGGATATTGGAAAATTCACGCTACTGAAACAACTCAATATCAGTGGGAACAGACTTACAGAACTGCCCGATTCTTTGGGAAATTTGATAAAATTGGAAACTCTTAACGCAAGCTCGAATCAGATACGTGTTTTGCCAGCGTCTCTGTCCAGACTGTCAAATCTAAAAATGGTTAGTAATCTTTACAATCGATCTCTAATTTCGCATTCGTTCGCAATACACATGTGTCTAAGACTATCGTAATGTCAATGTTGCAGGTAAACCTATCGAACAATAATTTGAGCGTCTTTCCTCTGGTGTTCTGCAAATTAAAACATTTGGACGTCCTTGATCTATCCCACAATCGACTGACCTCGGTCCCGGATGGCGCCGACGAGTTGAACGTTACCGAACTCAACCTCAACCAAAATCAAATATCCGAAATCTCGGAGAAAATAGCGGATTATCCACGTCTCAAAACGTTGCGTATCGAAGAAAACTGCTTACCGATCAAGGCTATTCACCGACGAATCCTCGAGGATTCGAAGATTTCGAATCTTGCGGTCGAAGGTAATCTGTTCGAGATGAAACAGTTCCCCGATTTGGACGGCTATGACAAATACATGGAGCGATATACGGCCGTGAAGAAAAAGATGTTCTAAGGGAAGGTTGTATTGATTTTTTTTCTTCTGCGCGCGCGATTCGATATTTCCGGTCTATAGAAATTTTAGTCGAGCTGTCTTTGAATGATTCAAGGATTTCTACAGTTTTTCGCGACTTCTCTCAAAGACAGTGTACACGCTACGCTCCGGAATACAGAGGAGAAATATTATTACTTTTTTTTTGTTAGCGCTGAAATTCAATTTGCTCGTATTATATTTGTGGTAGTGCGCGATTCTCACTTTAGAAGTACTTAGCACGCTAGAAATTTCGTTATGAAGAAGAGTTTAGTTTTTCATACTTCGAAGACGATATTTATGCACAATATAACGCGAACAAATATGGCTATTTATTGTCACGCATAATTTTTAACGGTACACCCTCGGAATGCAACAACACTGAAACCTTACTTATTTTCGAATTATTTTAATATATATATATACAGCTTCCCTTAGACAGATTTTGATAGCCTTGTGGATTTAAGGACAATACGATGCAAGTGTGACAATGAAACTCCGCAAACGACGTGTAAATGTAATCTAGATTATATATCCGATGCGACGAAAGAATCGATTATTTGCTCCACTTTCATATGTTCTTCAAATGAATTTTAACACATACGTATTTTACGCGACGTATTATGTATATCATTGTGATTAAATGTGTAAAATGTTGAAAGTATATAGTATACTTATATAAATATATATATATATATATATAAACATCGATAATCTTTTTTTTTTATATACAAACTTTACACGCATTTCTATGTCTGTATTTTGTTATTCTATTTACAATGGAACGACCGCACAACGATGTTGAAGTTGCAAACTTTTTTTCGGGGCAATCGCGTTTATCTACACCACAAGAATGTGTATAACAAATAAAACTCGCATATTTATTACGATACACATATTGCATGTAAATTTGTCGTACTAATCTTGTCGCTATTGCGATGAACTAACCGTAATAATTTTAACGTCGATATTACTTTACGTGTATACCGAATAACGAACCATTGAAAATACACATGTATAAGATCAAACGAAAAGTAGCTTGATTTCTCCGAACACCTCGTCAACAAATAGTGTGGATGAAAATATTTTTCAAAAATCCACTTTCGATCGCTTATAAGCGGCAATATTTCGCAGCTGAAATCTGCTTGCTTGAAACTGGCCTCGAACGCATTCTAATTTAGAACAAGGTATATTTCGTACGATACCAAAACCCTAAGACCGAAGCTCTCTCTTTCCTCGACGCTCTAAGTGCTTCCACATTTCGCGAACGCCGTTTCGCGCTTCACTCCTGATTTTCTTCCAAAAGCGCCTCGTCACCTACTCACCATTTTTTCCCCATCATCTCTTTTGCTCTCCCTCTTCGTCGATGTAAAACAATGCGAATCTTCCGTCCAATGAGTATATATATATATATATATATCTGTTCTTGTATATATAGCCAAGCTGGGAGGGAATAAAGCCATAAATTCCTTACTAGTGGATATATTCGACGACGTCCGACACATGGAATTTATGAAACGAATCCATATGTATGTGAGGTGAACTGCGTATATATATAAGTATAAGGTGTGCGTTATATGTGGGTATATGTATAGTATATATATATATAATGGTCTTCGCTCTTTGGCTAATGCATAAATGCGCTCGAGCGTTATATTTTCGAGGTCCGAAAGATAGAGAGCGAGAGATGCGAACGAAGGAGGTAAACATACGCGAAGCGCGAATAATTTGCCCTGTTATCTCGAGAAGCTGCGTTTTATTATCCCCTGAGGTATATACGATTCCTCGTGAAATATTCCTCGGACGTATATACGTGCATATATCCACGTAGATGGAAAAAAAAAATATATATATATAGTATATATATATTTTTTTTCCACACATGTATATAGGTAAACAAGCGACGAGAAAAATCCGTGTCGCGAGAAGTTCTTTTTACGGAACAAAGAATATTTTGTTTACGAGCGAGCGTATCTCTTTCTTCCTCTTTCTCCCTTTCTCGCGCGTACATATACACGCTACACGAGCTAAGCGACCAGCCGGGACTCGGGAGCACGCATTCCTGTATCAGAATCCTTTGAGACCCTGCGCTAGAAAAAAAAAATTCTCTCCTCCCGCGAATTCGAATTTCCCGCCATAACCTCGAAATTCTAGTTTCTAACGAACGCGATGGATTTACGGCGGGAAAATCCTTATTCTCGCCCACCTTCCTTCTGCCGTGCGAGCTTAGATTTCGGGGAAAAGACACGTCCAAGGGCAAGGACGATCCGGGCGTACGCGACTCCGTATTTCCGGGCCGGTAGAGGGCGGCACTCCAATATTCCCGAGCGGCCGAACGCAAGTCGCGTACATTCGTTATATACGTTCGCCCGGCCGACTTGCCGACTACGATGTTTGGCTCTTATTTGCGAGTGTGTGAGTGCGCGCGTGTCGTTAGCAGCGTAAAGCCTCGTCTGCAATGGGTTTCTATGGAAGCTACGAGAGTGAGAGGAGCGAGTGGTGTGGTATTTCTCGACTGGATTAACCATTTTTACGCTGCGCCAACTGATGATCGGGCTCCGGGAGCTTGGAATTTTTCGGTGCGCTCATTGCGCCGTATTGGTTCGACCGGTGACCGGGTGACGGTGGGTGGGGTTTCATTTGCTTTAATTGGATTTTTCGTTTGCCGCGTATAAACGCCGTTGGTGCGTAAGCGGCAGAGACTTTGGATTTGCGCTTCGAGAACGGGAGACACTTTAACTCTTGTACGCGTATATACGCATATATATATATAGGTATACAGGATCTCTCCGAGAGGTACACGCGTGGAATTAACGGCTTGCATTTGCCCATTATAGTTCATTACGTTCTCCGGAAGGAAATACGTGTTTAATATATGGAGATATGATGCTTATGTAAAAGGATATTTCGGCTCGTTCGAGCGAAACTTCACCATATATATTATTATATATACATTAATATATATATATATATATATATATATATAATAAATACACGATGTATGAAAGGTAAACACTTGAAATATAAAGCTGTACTTGTACAGTTACAGGTTCTGGAACACTTTGATATGCGAGTGCATTACATAAAAATGACTTTTTTGCGCGTCTACTGCATATATGACGTGCACAGAGCGTTACGTCCAGCTGTTCCGCAATGTTACGCATATGGCTGTATATGCCGATTCGCACATATTAATGACATTTTTTTGACATTCTCCACGTGATTATGTAAATCGCTAATGAGTAATAAAGAATTTCAATAAATGTTTCGAAATCGTCCAAGTGTTCGTTTATTAATGAACAGTGTTTTTAATGTATAACTCATTCGAGCTTATCTCCATTGATTCCAAGCAATTATAATTCCGTTTAATCGTTTCTTCCATCCCAGACGTCTGTTTCAATTTACGAAAGTCCGAGGAATCAAATGCCGTCACATTTCATTGCGCGTAATTAAGCTTTCGTGACGTCACGTTCGTTATAACGCGCTTCAGCGACATATAAGTGTACGAAGAAAGGGACGAAGGTACAAGTATATATATATATATATGTATATAGATAACGAAAGTTTCTCGTTTATAATCATTAAATCATTTTGCATTCGCTATATATAAATTATCTTCGGCAACTCGAATATAATTATAAATAAGAACGCAATTTAATCGTATCAGACGTAACCAAAACTTGAACGACGATATAGCTATATGTTTAAAAGCTGTACAATAAAAAATAAGACTATAACGCGAATATTGAAATTGACTCCTTAATAAAAGATCGATATGTACACCACATCGAAATTTTGTCTAGTATCAATCCGATCCTTCCACTGTATACAATTGATATATATTCAATGTTCGTCATATCGCTAATTTCCAATTCTCTTTCCGCAGTATATCGAACGAGGAATATCGATTAAATATATTCAACAAAAAAAATCGTATAGGACACAAACGCAGTTGTAAAAGTAGTTTTTAACTTGCAATATATGCCTGTAAATACATATTTTACTCTTGGTGTATATTTTGTTCGGAAATATAGACTCTGTAACTCGTTTGAAAAGCGTATTCGCTATATATATATATACGTATCTATATGTATATTTATATCACTTATAGTTTGTATTATTTATCAATTTCTCATTATATATATATAATAAAACATGAAATTACCTTAGACATAATCCAGCGGAGGAAAACGTGCCGTCCTGTACGAAATTCCCTCGAAATTAAATGTACAGCCATCTTGATCGTCAGATGTACGCGCACATCTTACGAACTGAAGCTTAAAACTTATATCGTAAATAATACAAATATATATGTAATCGGAACTTTGCTCGAAATGTTCGTCAAAGCCAACCGTATCATCGACGATCTAAATTACTCCCTACATCGTCCCGTAATTCGAAATCCGGTAATATAAAAGTTAATAACACCGAATAAGCCGCGCTCGCACCAAATCCCTAGGTCGGTAGCTCCGAGAGCAGAAAGAGAAAGAGTACTTGCGCGCAATTAACTTTAAATAGCCAAGCTTATTAACGCTCATACGGGCCCTTTAACGAACTCTCCAGCCTCAAATCCAAGGTCCCGCGAAGTTTCTCTGCCCCTACAGAAATTCTGCAGCTAAGAAAACAAGCGCTCTTGCATACGTATAGCTGTGCTATAGCTATATTATAACCATAAACGCGTACGGACGCGTGAATACCTACAGGTATACGTATACGTGTGTGTGTGTGTATATATAGGTATGCCATGGCAATAACAACGTCGACCGAGAAAAGAAGTGCAAGCCAGCTGATCGTCGAGATCTCTCCTCGAGCCTCGGAAGAACGAAGGAGAATAATCGAAGAGCGTAGAGCCGCGGCGAGGAAAAAAAGTACAACGAACCGTCGTCGATCGCCGGGCTCTTTCACTCTCTCTCTCTCTCTCTCGCTCTCTCTCTCTCGCTCTCTCTTACTCGCTCAGTCTGGTCCCGCCATCTTTGCGTCTCTCTCTCCGCTATTACCGCCGGCCCATCGCACTCGGTGGTGCTCCGCTCCTCGCGCGTACAGTAGACTGCGAATGTATATGGTATACAGACGGCGTTGCGTAGGGAGCCTAAGCCCCCGAGAGTTCGCGCTACTGCTTCGCTCAAACGTATACGCGCGCGAGTTAGTATTGGTGGTCGAACTGCCGCGCCGCGGCGGCGCGCGACTTCTCTCTCTCTACTCGCCTGTGTATGCGACTGGCGACTACTGTGCGTGTGTTTCCCTCGAAGATGGCGGATGTGTTGGCCGCGGTGGCGGCGGCAGCTCGAGGAAGTTACGAGTTTCGTGATGCAGCTGAGCCGCGCCAACTCTAGGGGCCGCGAGTTCTCCGAGTCGACCGTCCTCGCGGCCGAGGAAGGTACTCCCGTCCTCGTCTACGGCAGCTAGGATTCTTTATACAAGTGTGTGTGTGTGTCTATCTCTTTTCTCTCGATATTCACGGAAAGAGAGAGAGAGAGAGAGAGACGCGCCCCTCGAGGGAAGCCTGTACTGTCGCACGAGGAGTTTCATTCGTCGTCGTCGTCGTCGTCGTCGTCGTCGACGGGGTGAGAAGTTAGCAAAAGCTTACGCGTGCATGGATAGAAATTTTTTCGAGCAGCGCGTGCTTTTCCTCTGTCTCTCACGCACACTCCTGGGCTGCAAGTCAGTGGGAGAGAGATACTGCACACTACCTAACTGCTGATTCCGCTTCCTCCGTCTGTCCGTCTCTCCTCGCCTAAATGGCCGACGAGCTGCGCTAAGAGGCTTTTGGAGAATATACGGACCCGCACATACGCGCCCGCTCGGCGTCGAGAACTCGGGAGAATGAGACTCCTGGAGGAAGGGATTTTCTAAGCTGCAACTCCAAAGAGCTACCAGGTAAGAGGCTTGGGGTGTAGAGTTTCCATCTCCAGGGTGTGGGATGAGATATGGCTAGGGTCTGTGGATGGCTTTCGTAGGGAAGGCTTTTAGAGAGATAGATATTTCAACGAGTAGACTGTGGCCAGTATATTGCCCAGGTAGCCTGGAAAAAAAAAAACGCTGGTTGATCAGAATTAGATTTAACGATTCAACTGGTGTCTATTTGCTTATTTTGGTTTTATTGGAAGTGTGGAGGGGAGGCTTGGATGATCCACGAACGTCAAATTACTTTCAAAGCATTCTATCGTTATTTGCAATATTGCTCATAATTGGTAAAAACTAATGAGATACAGAATTTAATTAAAATAAAAACTACTATTTGATTTGATGGAAATCGATGCTTTTTTGTTTAAAAGTATTTGACTCAGTAGGACACTTTATGTAACATATCATTTGACTGTTCTTAGCTATCGGTGGAAAATTTTTGTTATCGAAGCTTTAATAATTTCTAGAATCTTGAAAAATATCTAAGTAATGTTGTTCAATATAGTAGTTATTGTATCTCAATGATCATAGAGAATTTATTTAAGTTAACATATGTAAACGTTTAAACTCTTTTTTTTTACACATAGCATGTCCGTATTAATGTGTAGCAAAACCTTGAAATAACTTATCTTAAATTTAACTTGACAGAAAAGAAAGCAGTGAATGATACCGAGATAGCCAATGCCAGTGCAGTTACCCTAGTCATTAATATTAAAATATTTAAATTTTCATTTGAATGTTTTAACTATTCAATAGATTTTATCTTTACAGAATCAAAATAAGATTCTGTTGCGTGGTTGAAGTTGACAAAGCTTTTGTTAAATTAGTTTTGACAGAGCAAATTAAAATACATTTATAAATTGAATCTTCTGATTTCTTCACTTATATTTATATTGATTTGCCACTAAGAAATTGATCTTTTTAAAATCTTTTGAAATTAAAACTATTTTAATGAAAATATCAATTATTATTTCGTAGAAAATTAATCATTTAAACTAATGTAAAATTCAGAAATTTAAAATGAGATTTTCCTTAAAAGACAGGCTAAAATATGGCAGAGTCTGAGGAGAGTTCAGCATCTCCAGATAGTACAACAAGAGAACGCCTTGGATTTATCCATGGTGAAGATGTTCTCCTTCAGCACAAAGATGGCAAATACTATCTTGGAACGATTGTGGAGGTAAGCAATATTTTGTATTTTTGCACATTGCGTATTCTGCTAAACTCCTTACAATTTTACCATTGCATAAGAGCATCTGTTAGTATGCATAGGTGTTATATTATTAATTTCTTTGCTGCATATGTAAAATTAAAAAAAAAATGTCTAGGTTGACCTGGCAGGAGAAAAGTGTCTTGTCAAATTTTTAGACAACACTTCTTCTTGGTCCTCAATTAAAGAGTTGACCAAACTAGCATCAGAATCAGATGTAACCTGTGTTCTGTGTAAAAAGTCTCAACCTAGAACTGACAATGACATTATTACTTGTGATAAGTGTGGCCGTGGTTATCATCAGTTTTGTCATCAGGTAAAAATTTCTTTTCTATTTATTTGCAACTGATTCATAACTATATTCATAACTACTGATGTTAGATTAAAGTTGATTATTTTATATTTCTAATTGTTTCTAATCACATTCATAATTTGTAATGAACTTGCAGCCACAAATCAAGAAAGAGGATACACTTCCAGATGCACATTGGAAGTGTAAAAAATGCTTTGACTGTGAACCAAAAGCTCCAAAAGAGATCAAAAAGTCTATGGTGAAACCAAACATTAGAAAAGTTTGCAGTGGTAGAGATCAACCACTTCCACCACCAGAAGATACAACAAAGTTACCATATGATGTAAGTGTCTACTCTTTAATTATATTTTTGTCAAATGTGATAATAACAATTTATTAACCGACCCATGATATCGCAATGATGTTGCAGCCTGAAATGTTAAACTGGGATTCACATCACAGAGTAAATGCTGAACAAATATACTGTTATTGCGGTTTAAATGGTGAATGGTACACACAAATGTTACAATGCGCTCGCTGTAAGCAATGGTTCCATGAAAAATGTATTGGCTGTTTATCTTACCCTCTTTACAGTGGAGACAGGTATTTGTTTATTTATATCCCACTACGCACATAATTTAAAGAAATAAGTCTATAAAAATAGTAATAACAAAATATCCTACTTTGTAGATTTTACGTATTTGTTTGTTCAATGTGCAATTATGGCAAGGAATTTGTTCGTCGATTAGAATTAAAATGGGTAGACCTTGTGCATTTAATGCTGTACAATCTAACAGTTTACAACGCGAAAAAGTACTATGACTTGGATACTGTAATTGTACCTTACGCCAATGACAACTGGAATACGTTGCAGTTACCACCAAGAGTAAGTAAAATATAAAAATCATTGCACGAATGTGATATAATTGTAGATTTTCACTTAACGTATCTTTTTTAGATTCGCGATGTAAGTACGCAGGTCCGCAGAGAATCCATTCTCGCGATATTAACAAACAATAGAAATAGGTTTAAATGCGGTAGAGAAATAAAGAAGCGTACGACAATTTGGGGCTTGAGGGTAAGATTGCCTCCACCTTGTCCAGTTGTTAATCTTCCCGAGACTGGCGTTATTGACGACTCCGTTCTACGACGTTGCTGGGGTGCTAACAAAAGACTGCAATTTCTTTCTCCAACTACTGGGTGGGTAAATTACGATGATTACGCTAAGAGATATAAGCTTTAAAAATAATGTTCCTATCTGTTTATATTATTATATTATTTTAGATTTATCACTTTCATAACATTACCACTGACCTACACTTTTATGTTTCATCTCATTATTCATTTTGATTTTATACTTTACGAGAAGTGAAACGAATTAAATAAGTTATAGAAATTTGTAAAAACGAGTTTGTTTATTTTTAGGCCTTTGTCTTTACCAGAAAGTACAAAGCAATTACATACATTGAAACAGAGCTTGGCGGAGAGCTTAGAAATACCTGTAAATCCATCGGACGTAGTAATGCGTGGTACAATCTATCAAAATTCCGAAGTTGACCAGAGTTCTGGTCCTAGTCCAACTAATCCGTTATCTCAATCATTGAGAGAAAGGTACATATTGTTGAAAATAATACACTACTTTTCTCTTTTTTTTTTGCCTAAATAATTCAATTAATGGTTTCATCGCTTGACATTATTGTCTCTAACGATATCTTGTAGCGCTAAGAACAATATCTTTCGCTTATCTTAATCTCATGCTATTTTTTTCTTTGTTTAACGAATTAAAAAATAATAATACATGACGTGATTCAATTAGTATTGTTCACTCATATCCATAGCGCGCCGCGCTTTAAAATATCAAACCATTGCAGCGGCTTCAATAAAAATATTTTTCAATAGATGTCGCTCGGGCGTTCATGTAAAAGAGCATAATTGATGAAACGTCATTAATTATCAGATATCAACACTATTACTCCTTCAATCGAAAATCACCTAGACACTAGAATTTTAGTCTGTCGCGAGCTGTTCCGGCATCGCCAGAGCCGGTGCAGTGCACGTTATCGATTCACGACCGAAGAATTGTTTCTAGATACAGCGGAGGCGGCTTTGTCAAGAAGTCCTTCCCGTTCCCGAAGCTTAGCCTGCAAAGGAGACGACGACTGATGGCGCTTGGCAGCTCGCGCGAAAGAATGCTGCGCAAGCAGAAGAAACGAGATAAGACTAGCACCGAGGGCACGATCAAGTCCCAGGGCATACGAGAGGCTAGGTATCGCAAGGCTCGGAAGCTGTTAAAGAATGCTATTGCTAAGGTATTGCTTTTTTTAATATATATTTTCACTTATGTTGTTGTATTACTTGCAGTCGATTGTTTTTAAAATAGAATTAAATTTTCGTTTTACTTTTATGATACGTTTGATTGTATCCTAAGAATCTCACAAAATGATTAATATTTAAAAATATTCTTTTTTTAACACGACGATACGAACATGTGTTTTCAGAGTAAATCTCGAAACACGGAAGCTTCGGAGTTGCCGCCAACGCCGCCGACCTCGGTCTCGGGTCCTCCGACGCCACCGGCGACCACATCTTCGGGTATGTCGGAAATTTCTGTGCCCAGCTCCATAGAACTTCTACATCCACTGCAGCTTCCAACGCCCTCGACACCAGCGGATACAAGTGGCGACGAAACGAGTTCCCGAGGCACTTTGGACTCGTTCATTCCACCGCCCAAAGACTTCGAAGGCAAGAACAATCCATTCAGAAATTTAAGCGAGTTACTGGGCGTTGCGGTACCCTCGTCTCAAGGTGTCTGCAGTAACGGTTCAAGCTGCAGTAGCAGTGTTGCCCCCACGCCAGTTTTTAATCAGAGTCCAATCACGTTGCCATTGCCTCTGACGCCTGTGATCTCGCAGCCACCCATTCTACGTCCAACTAAAAGGCAACTGTCAGAGAAAGATATCATTATTGATAGGAATGGACAGGTGAAGAGGAGACGCCAGCACAGACGTGGAAGACCACCGACGCAACCGCAGTCACTGGTAAGTTTAATAAATAATTTAAAATTTTTTCTTTCGCCGAGTAATTATATTTACGGACATTACTGCACTATTTTCTTAAATTAGGGTTACCAACACACAGCGAGTAAGAATGCAGCAATCCTTCCGGCGCGTAACAGCGAGGTTAAGAGTAATGAATTTGCCCGTAACCTACGTAGTTCTTTCAACAACGCATCTGCATCACAGCAACAAATTGGCAACTACGTAGATTATGCGTTGAACGGGCGTCGATTACGACAACGAGGACCTAGCACTGATAAGCTCCTACCGCCACCAATGCTTCCGGAGACGAGCGGTAGCAGCTCGAACACTTCATCTTCGCCAACTGCTGCAGCAACTACGAAGAAGCCACAATCTCAACAGCAGCAGTTACAGCCCGTTGGTTGTGGTAACTGTAGCAACAGTTTGCCTAATTCTCCGGCAAAGTGTTCACCCGTGAAGCAAAACGCTCCTGACATATCCATGGACGATCTGAAATCGTCTGTAAATATGTACTTTGGCGCTGCCAATAGGATAGCTTCGGGTGAAAAATTCATGGTTCGGGCCAAACGTAGTGGGCCCAACGGACGAGCTCAGTATCTCATCGAATGGGAGGGTCCAACTACCTAACGATTTTAAATGCAAAAGGTCGTATTATGTTTGATACTTACCTTTGCTACTCGACGAGTACGTAGCTTCGTTTATCCTTTATTTCTTTTCTTCTCTTCTCATTTTGTACTAATTTCTTTTTATTCAATTATGTTGCCTTTGATTTGGCTTAAAATTCTAGTATTTACGGAATAAAATCCGTAAATTATTTATTTCGAATAAATGTCAGGGTTTTACTTTGCTAGCGTGGTTTTCCATAGCCACGCAAAATGATGAAGATGTTCGATGATTGGGAATTCAGATTTTTACATTGCTTCTTTTATAAAAACAGAACAATGCAATTACAAAATGCACGCGGTTTTGAGTGTTTAACGTTGAAGATTCAGCAATCGCATCTCCTAATTTACTCATCTCACTGCTTTGTAGGAAAATAAAAATGGAACAACAATAATGTTTCCACCTTCGTACAATTATGAAACTAGCGACTAGTGTCCATGACTTATAACAAAGCAAGTTTGTGAGAATTAGTTGAAATCCACCATTTGCAATGCACAGTTTGTCTAACAGTCGCTGGTCGATGAATTAAGACTATATAACTGAGCTGGATTATCAGAAAAAATTTTCTTCAAAGCTGGTACATTATTTTGTACTTATTACTTACGGAATTCTTCATTACTTCCGTAACTTTAACAATTACATACCGTCCACAATCTCGTTGCAAAATTAAGATCAACAGTCTAACAATAAAGTGAGTCTATTTTGTATGAATCTTCACGAAAAATACTCGCAAGAGCTGCCCAGCGAAAACAACCTAAATACACTTTTCACTCTTCATAAACAGTAAACATTTTTAACATAAAAGTGACCTAAAGGAAAGTCGGTATAAGCTATTTGACTAGAAGTCGATGTGATGTCAAGAACTGATAAGATGAAAGTCAAATGAAAAGAAAATCAATAATTAAAAAATAGAAGATGGTCGTTCCTGTAATACTAAAAAGGTATTTAATAACTAGGGAATGTTGGTAGAATCGAAATAGATCTGTGGAGATTATTTTTCGATACGACTGTAAAGGTAGTTTTTGGTAATCATAATTAACTTATTACCGATTTACACCACGTACACTCAATGCGATTTTAATATATATTTAAATGTTTCCTGCCTAGATAATGAGGAGTTCACTAAACCAGAAAGTAATATTTACATACCTGTACAAAAATTACATAATCCATAATGCAACTATTAAACCAAATGACTACCCCCTCCCCCTCTGTAAAAATTAAATTTGTACCTTACCAGACTTTTTAATCGCATGTGTATATTTACAGAATCAAACGTGCAAAAAAGGAAACAATCGATGAATGTTTTTGTGTATTTATACAAATGAGCTTATTAGATAAAGATTTGAGTCGAATTTTTCTTTGTATACGATTTTTTATCATAACTTTTACATTTTCATACGAATGTATAGTTTAACCGACTTGAGAAATGGACTGACTAATTGATTGTAGACGATAAACTGACTTCATGAAGCTACTCTCAATAATAGTCATGCAAAGCTTCCAGGGTTGCCGAAAAGTCTCCTCTGTTAAGAATAATTCAACGAACGAGACTTTAAACGAACTCTGTAAATTAACGCTACCCTTCCTCCTACATTCAGTTTCAGCAGCTCAATCTTTTCGTGCAAAAGTCTGTACCTCGAGGTAATTGGCCGAGTCCTGTATGATTTCGTAAAGCTCATAAAAATAGATAGAAACAACTACTTCTGTAACCTCTTCTCATTTTTTTACCGAATCGAACGCAGGAGTCGAAGATGTTTGTATTATGTTCGATCAGCCATGACACGACGCGTCGTGGCACTATCCTGTACAAGCAAGCGTAATATCGTTGCTTTATTTTGTTAATAAGGCATAGATTTATACACGTGTAAATTATAATTTAAAAATGCTAAACTGACGAACTGAGACAAAAAGGAGGTAATGGACACAACAATGGACACTGCCAAAATACGATCTTATGCGAAAGCCTGAAACTGATGCTTGCATTAAACCGCATTTTTGTTTCTGTACTTTTTTTTTAATTTTTTTAAGTCTCTATTGTTTAAGCTTTTGTTCTTTGAGTAAGCTTAAGTTGGAGGCATAAGCTTAGCACATTTTTACTTACGGGAGGGATGAAAAGAAGGATGACGTAAACCAACTTGAAAAACCTTTGCCAAATCTTTTCGCGGCACTGTTTATGCTGTATATTCTACGCATATATTGACCAAAGTTTATCTGATCTGATTGAACATTAGGAGACATAATTGTAAGCAAAATTTTTATTAAACCGTCTCCTTTGGCGGATGAGTAACGACGATTCGAGGTTGCTGTTAATGAACTTCGAAGGATTGACTCGCACACAGATTCCTAATTAAAATAAAACGAAAAAATGTAAATTCTAGTGACTTTTGATTAAAGTAAAAGAAAAGGAAAACTCAAAATTTAAAAATATTAACAAGTTTGCTGAGTCGCGACAAGTGTCTTTCTCGGTATAGCTTTATGTGGCTATGAAGTGTTTATCGAATTATCGTCAACAGCCACGAATAAATTTATTGAAAAAAATTATATAAATACAAAGACTTATATTATAAAAGTTTAGGCCTTAATTGTTAGGTAGCACATTAAAAAAAAAAAGACGAATCCCAAAGGTTTTCGAGAGCGGTTTACAGCGTTAATTTAGAAAATTTATGAGATCGTCTTGCGACAAGATAATAATTATGTTGAGCGTTTTCCTCGATTTTTATGTGACATGTCTAGGCATATCCTTTGTCTTTCAGCGATCTTATATATACTTTGTTATAAAGTAGGCAAAGGTACATTTATACACTATGCTACTTACTGTACTGTCGAATTGATCAACTCTGTGAAATGCAACAAGTTCGAGATACATTTTTGCGAATATTCATTGTGAAAAGTTCGAACGCAAATAAATATTGAGTAAACGAAAATGTGCACGGAAAGCTAGACGAAGAATTACTGCCAGTATCGTATGTACATATATTGATTCATTTTTTTACATATAAGATTAAAATATGTAGCCAGGTAAAAAAACATACATGCTACCGTTTGTATGGCGTTTCGAGTTTGTACGAATGCATGTGATAATTGTAATAGTAATGAATGGGTATGTAGTTTATAAGGTCTGATGTTGGAATTGATTCAAAGAGATAAACGAAAGAATTATTGTTCTTTTTTTTCCTTGATTGTTCAAAGAGCGGAGGGTTTATACAAATTATGTTAAATTAAAGATTTTTGTTAGACAAATTTCTACAATTAACCAATTCGGTTCGTATTCATTTAAATAAATATTTATAAAACATTTTCTTTAAACCTGTCTGCGTACGCTGTATAATAATTAAACATGAAAATTGTTTTAACTAAGATGCTACAAGTAGGTCTATTAATTTATTAGATAACTTATACTTGTCAAAACAATGAAACATAGCTTGCTTACAAATATTTTACTCCTTTCAAAGTCTTTTTTACACTTTACTTTCATTCAACGGAAATTATATTTTTTTAGTATTTCACCGAAATTTCTTTATACCTTATTAAATCTAGCAAATTCATCTATCAGATCGAAGAACTAGTAATCTGATAAAAACAGCAGTTTCACCTTTATTGTACGAGAGCAAAAAAATTCCTACGCGTTATCAGCATTTTCATCCTTACATACAATTTTTTTTTTTAACTTTTAAGCCTATATTTTAAGCTTAGTTATTTCGCAACGGGGTGACTAAATAAAATATTGATAAATCGAGCGATTTATATATAATTCGTTTGCGAATCGTCGACGAGAATCGCCGAAATAATTCGCATTTAATTGTTGTTCGTTTACTCAGTTCGCATAATGAGACTGATTTACTTTTATTTTTCACTCTCTCGCTCTTTAGTAGGAAAAATAAAGCATTTCGTGTAGTTCGTTAATAATGAGCGGTCAAGTAAGCGAACTGCATACTTGACAGCTGGATAAATGCTGCCACTTGTATAAAATTGATAATAAAACATTTTACGTGTAGACAATGAAACCAGCTAATTTTATTTTACCTCCGTTTTAATCCTTCGAAAAAACGTTATATTACCAGTAGCAACATTATTAAACCTGTATAAAGTATAAAAACGTTGTTTAAAATTTTTAATATTTTCTTCTAAATCTGCTACGCAAATTATGTCAGAATCCTAACTGTAGTTATGAGCGATACCAAGAACTTTGATAATCCTGCGGCTTTGAAATACTTATAGTCTAACAGATCATTAAGAAAAGTAATGTGCAAAGTTTGCTCATTTACTTTGAAATAGAGTAACGACGATGTGATAACATCTGACATTAGAATAATGCAACTATTTTACCTGTTAGTTCTGCATTTGGCAAGGTTCAAAATTAAAAAATGGTCACTTCGTTCACGCGGATAAAAAACAATTGTTTTATTTATAACGAGCAAGGAAGTAGTCAAATCGTGAGTAATAAAAATGTATACCTAGGTGTAAATGTATGCCTATTCAAAGTTTATGAAGTTTTACATTTATAACGTAATATTTAAATAAGAATATTGAATGGTGCAAAACATTAAATTATATTCTACTAGAAACTTTATGACATGACATGTGATTAAACAGCAAAGCAAAATTAGCAATTTAAGACAAGAATACTTTGTTTGTTTGCTATACATTCTGGCGTGAAATTTAAATCTTCAATTGACTGTCGGATCCATTTACACCAATTCGCAGTTGTCCTATCTCAAAAAGGAACACAATCAACGCTATTTGTACAGTGAGCCCCGATAAATACATGTTTGGCTCTTGCTTTACAAATCTCTCGAGACAGAAAGAATACCTTTTGAGCCTTTGAAAACACCAGTATACTAAATCTGAAAATTGCAACGATAAAATTCTCGTATGTATATATTATATAGATCAAAACACACAACTCTATACATTTGTTGTAAAAAAAGAAAGTAACAATAAATTTTCACAATAAAGATTCACAAGAATAACAATTCTGCGCGTTTCGAACAGAGAAATATCAATTAAAAAAATGCATAGTGTGGAATGGATGGGAAAATTTAGTATAGACTAGTAGAAGCCTCCTGTGAGAACTGCGAAGTTTCTGACTAGAATCACAAGTAATACGATCAAAATGTATAATTCATGTAAAAAAGGTAATAGTAATAATTATAATTTTACAAAGACTGGAACGATAACTGTGTGTAGTGTGTAAGTATATACAATGTACAATTTTCGAATGATAATAAATGCAAATCCTATCATTCCAACAATTTTGAGTGTTATTTTTACATCTGCTAAGTTACGACAAATTTAATGTTATTACAAAGCTGAACTTTTTTTTTAAAGTGGATAAAAATATTAGTCAGTAACCTATATAGAGATACTTTTATGAATCTGAACAGTTACAGGGGTTTTCAAGTATCATACAAAATGACGTTATTTCGATGTAATTTTGGGCTATCGAATGAAAAATGTATCAAATGCATCATTATGGTATAGTATGCATTATTGAATTTGTTAAACGAAACGACAACAAACCGTTGCTCTTTTATTCTGCGATTCCTTAGAAATGTAAATAGTAACAAATTACTAAAATATTGACATAACAACATTCGTACTTTGAGTTTTAAAAATCCACCAAATTGTTCAAGCTATAGTCTACGCCAAACCAAATTTGATAAATAACTCTACACAGGATGGTACGATGTATTTTTAAATCTTCGAAATCGCGACTTTTCCAAATCCAAGGTGAAGCCGTAACAAAATAAACGTTGAAAAATAAAGCCAGAAGCTCTGCGTGCGTTTTTTTTTTTAATTTTTACGCGACCGCTTTCTCGACGATATATATATAAAGCTTTACGATGTCGAGGCCTGGGCTCAACTCGCGCATAAATTCTACTTCCACTGTTTCGATTCCGAATGGTACACCACCGCTGATAAAGCGGTCTTTCGAATAAAACGGGATGTATTGTCCCGCCGATGGATGTGAACTTGCCTATAGTACAGGAAGCTCGTAGCTTGTATCTATTAAAATATTGATTTTTATAATATCGTAATCGGTGCATTTCTCTACGCGTTTCAATGGTCTATTAACGATTATTGAATTATGCGATTCGCATTGAGATGTCTCTATGACAGATGCGGTTTTTATTCGCACCTCTGTCGACTCTTACATTTTTACGATCTACATGTCACACCTTCGTTATTGTTTACTTCGTTAAAAATTCGAGCGGTTCTTGCTATACTTCACATTTCTAATCGAGCACGTCCCGAAGTTCTTGAAATAAAAAAAAATTTATAAGTATATTATGATAAATTCAAAAACACCCTTGCAACGTTAAACGGTTAAGTATTCAATTATCAATGAACACTAACTGCCTGACACTATTTGGTTGCAATTTACTTTAATTCATCCGTCATAAGCGCAAAATATTTCACCTGTTCTATAAAATATTATTATTAACAAACGATAATGTGATGCGAGTCTACGAATTACACAAACATTTTTTGGCCATTTCCAGGTAAACGTGAAAATCTATCGAATTACAAATTTTCCCGAAATTCAAATTAATTAGTTGATATTAATTTTCCAGACCTTGTACAACAATGCATTAGCGAAAAGGAGCAGCCATAAAAATATAATCAGGAAAACTCTGAGAAGCATTTTATGCTTTTCGTTTTACGGCGTAGGCAAACCTCCTCAATTATATTATCTAACTCGGAATGCTCTATTTGCATGAAAAATGTAATGAATTAAGCGGATTAAAAAAATAATTTATCGAATATATATATAAGGTAAGATGACGTCTGCAGGATCTTTTGTGCATCGGCTGCTGTAAACCTCAAACAAAAATTGCTGTCATAAAAGTTATAGATTTAATTATTAAGATGCTGTGTATACCGAACATTATATTTACTATCTGTTCTTTTACTAGGTTTTTCGGATAACGAAGAAACTATAATTATTGCAAAATATTCCAAAGTAAAAAAAAAATAATTGTTAAACGTTAACAATATTGAAAAATAGAATTGTTCATTGTTTTTTCTTTGTCGCGCGTTGATGTAAGAATCATTTATTTTTGTACTTTTTTATTTTCACGCGACTGACCGAACGCGCCTGCATTTTCTTTTTTACTCTTGTTTCTTAACATCATAACTTTTAATATTTAATAAACGAATAAATAAATCGAATCATAAAAATGCAATGAAAAAAAAACACTGTCGGACACCCGTAAAAGTAGGCTAAGTTCTTGATCGAAGTGACATGTTTATAATTTAAAAAATAAATCGATGTAAAGTAAAAGTATGTAATCAGTGGAGACATAAACTTTGAGAAATTTTTTATTTTTTTATAGAGAACAACTTTGTTAGAAATTGAAAAATAAATGCTTAAAATTTAAATAATGGAACAACTAAAGCCAACAATAAGAATGTTTAATAATAATAATCAATCATCTACTGTTAAAACGATCATAAAGAACCGAATGATATAAACTTTTTTGAATTTCTGAATTATAATAAATTGAATAATGAGGGCTTCAAAATAAAAAATGGTATATGTGAGTGTATATCTGTAGTATCTACAGTTTTAAATACCCTACCTGAAATAATCTGTGTATTAATAATTGGTATAAATAATTCTGCAACTGAAAATGAGACTAAAACAAAAACTAAATAATATACTGTCACAGGAACTATACTGCTTGACTGTTATGGTCAATTAGTTCGAAGTTTTTTCTATAACTTTTATTTTACATTAATTTGATGTTTAAAGTATAATGTGTTCATAAATGTATTATGCTATTACTGTTACTACTTGTTACAAACCTAAGAATCTAAAGGATCCAATTATTAATCTTTGTATGGAATAATTATGGAATTTATACTTAAAATGAATATAATATTCCTGTCATTGAATTTTTATCACTGGAATGAAGGTAAACTGTGTCGGTGATTGATGTTACCACATCAATCACCTCCAGGCTATGGAACAGATTTTTCTCATATCTTTGATTAAAGACTATTTAGGAGCTGAATATAACTTGAAGTTAACTATCCCTTTTTTATAATTGAGTCAGAATGGTTGAGGTAGAAAAGAAATAACAAATAACAGCATTTTTTTTTTAATGTAAAACATTCTGTAAAAATATTTATTTTAGCTTTAAAGTTAGTTAACAAATGTAATATGAGTGAATAGCAATCATATTTCAAAGAGATGATAAGCTATAGTAATGGAAATTTAGTTTCTATTACGTTATTGGAAAAATATATAAAGTAAAATACGATCCAGTTCTTGATACCTCACTGTGTCATTGAGACGACATTAATTAAAAAAAGAATAACTTACTATCATACCATTGACGCTTTCGATTATTTGTAATTTTAAACAAAATAGAGCAGTAATTTTTTTCTGGTTCCCATGAAAAGAAAAAGATTTTATTCTCTAGCCTTCTATATCGTTTCTGTTCATTGGTATTTTGGAAGAGCATTTCATATATTCCTAGTTACCCATGTAAACTTTGTATATGTAAAATTTTTAGACATTTACGTAGTAATCTTCTTCACTTCTATTTAGATCTCCATTTGTACATTTCTTCTTTATTTATACGATATAAAATTTCTTCTTTATTTGCTTAGGAACTAAAAATATTATCTTTATAAAATTTTAATTCTGCTATGCTTTCTTTGATATCATCTAGTGCTCTATGATTCAAACACTTTTGAGGTGTATTATAATGAATAGCTGGGTTCCATCGCCTGTAAAATAATATTTTAATATTTTTATAATTATTATTTGAGTTATACATACATTATTTAAAATACTTACTTTACCACTTCCTTAATGGAAGATACATCTATTATCCTATAGTGCATATAATCATTGGACAAAGGCATATATTTGCGAAGAAACAACCTGTCCATGTAAACACTATTACCTGCCAGTGGGCATTTCCCTTTAGGTACATATTTCACCATAAAATTTAAAAGCATTGTGTCAACTGAATCTTCAGTTTCAACACTTTTCCTGCTAGCGTCAGTTAGACCATTCTGTGAAAAAATTAACAAAGTTACAAAGTAACTATATATAATTAATATATTAACAACTTACTTTTCCATGATTTATTTTGCACCATTCATTCATGGAATCCAATTCACTGTCCGATTGATGCAAAACTGTTTGAAATTCATCACTGATAATGTTTAAATCTTCATCCGTAATCAAACAAGCAACTTCAAGGACACGACATTTGTCAACATCGAATCCTGTCATCTACGACAAAAAAAGAATAAATTTTTTGTTTATTGCAGAATCTTACAAATAATACTGATATTTCAAAAGATCTTACCTCCATATCAATCCAAACCATTGCATTTTTATTATTATTGACCCAAACATTGCTAGAACCTTCGCATAAAGTGCTAATTTAAGTCAACCATTTACAAAAACATTGAAAATCAATTGCCTAGTAAGTTAGGAATAAAAATCTATTGATAATCACAATTACAAAGTAAACAACAATTCTCAATAAGTACTACATACTCGAATTACAGACTTCTTAATTACCAAAATATAACCTCAAAATTATTCAATTTTAAAAATGACAATGGAGTCTTAATCGATAAAACCTTCTTTTGACAATAGATCAACTAAAACGAAAATAAAATATCATCAACAGGTTTATTCGCAGTAAATGTATTTGAAATTCGTCGACAGATCTTGAAAATGTTTACTGTGTATATGTATACATCGAATACAAATGAAATTCAAACTAAAGACTTACTTATCGCACCGTCGCAGTTGAGCGGTGTCTTCACTACTGTAGTTGTCATTTGAAGGCAGTTCAAAATTGCGAGTAGCACCGAATTATTTTCAAATTTTCGTTGCTACTGCTGCAAGTAGATGTGCCTAAAAATATATCTCTGCTTATATGTGACAATGTATGTATTATGATATACTATAACCTATAACCGCGCGGTGGTTTGGTGGTTATATAAGACGATAGGACGAGAGATATATAGGACCAGTGTTGGAAACCGGATGTGCCGAAATTGTGCATAGCGCCCCCGTTATTCGCAGAAAATAACATATATAGCAGCGTCGCACGGCGGGCGGACCGTCGGGCGGCCCAGCGACGGCAATGTATTATTTATTAAATAATAATCATTTTTATAAGCTGAATATATAGCAGATAATTATACATACTTGAATTTTTTATAGTTAATTTAATGTTCCTTCCTGCCTCGATGATGCAGTTAATGCCCTTAGAATTGCATTGCTTCGTTGAAGAGGTTAGAATGAAAAAATGTTCGTTAAATATTAGTAATGATTGAAAAATGAATAAATATTATAAACAACAGATATTGAAAAGATATCTTACATTTGTTATATGCAGTTATATGCAGTTGATTGAATTTTCCTTCGCTTGGTTTTGTTGAATGCACGTATAGTATTGCAAATTGTAACTTAGACTAAGACTCGCGTGGCTTGTCTAATTTCCCAAAATCCCAACAGTCACTGATCGTACTGAACTTGGTATTATTAATATATATATAAATGTTATTTTATGGGAAAATTTGTAACTGTCGTCGTACTACTAGCTTCGAAATGTAAATAATTATAGTGATAGTACACAGGAATAAAAAAATTTCCGACAGTTTTTAGCTATAATTATAAAGTACAATATACAAAGGTACGAATATAAATTAATTTTTTCATAAATAATCTATAAAAATGTTATATCATTAATATTGCTGACTTATATATTGAAGACTTTAAATATTTCAAATTATGAAAAAAGTTCGAATTACAATATTCTTTCATCAAAATTAATATCTTAATTTTAAACGTAATAATTGAACAACAACAAAATTAGTATTACTACTGAAATCTCTAAATATAAAATAATTTCCGTGTATATGATAAATTATATAATTTTGTAAAATATGTCATATAGAATTATATATGTTCAAATTCAAATTCTATATAGAATTTGAATTTATAGCAGAGCTACCGACACTAGTGACACACAACGTTCTCGAGCGACGTTACGTGTAGTAGTAAGTATATATATATATATATAGCATATAGTAAGACCCCGCTTGAATTTTTGTATTTGCACTGCAAACATTTATTGCGACTTATGAATAAGTCCATGACAGTTAGTGCGAGTAAATTAGTTAATTTTTTTATACGAAATAATTGACAATAGAAGGAATATATCGATGATCGCAATAATTTTGTAAAAACGTTATATTTCTCAATTCGGTTGTGAATTTGAGGTTATATTATGATAAATAAGGAGCAGTGCACGTTTATGTATTAAGTTAAATAATTTACGTTATGGATCCATAGTAGTTGATATTAATTTATAGACAGAGTCATTTATGCAGCTATAAAAATGTCAATCTTAAGAAAAGTTAGCAGGTGTTTACCGAGATTTATGCAACCAGCAATCTCACATTATTATTGTACAGACTGTAAGAGTATTTATAGATAGTTTTTAAATTTCAATTACCTAATAACTAATGTTTCATTTTTTTACTAATGTTTCTTTTAAGTAAACACTTTAAGTGGATCCTTAGACGATGCTTCGATAAATCAAAATAAACATGCAATTGTTTGGATTGATATGGAGGTAAGACAGTTATAATTGTTAATATTATATCGTAATATTTTGTAACAGAAGCTAAGCTTATTTGAAATTTTTTTTCATAGATGACAGGCTTGAATGTTGACAAAAATCGCATCCTTGAAGTTGCTTGTTTGATTACGGATGAAAATTTAAACGTTATCAGTAATGAATTTCAAACAGTTTTGCATCAATCGGATAGTGAATTGGATTCTATGAATGAATGGTGCAGAAAAAGTCATGGAAAAGTAAGTTGTTAATATTTTTTATACCTATTTAAATTGTAACTATTCATTTTTATTACAGACCGGTCTAACCGATGCTTGTAGGAAAAGTGTGGAAACTGAAGATGCAGTTGATGTAAATCTTCTATATTTTCTGATGAAATATATCCCTAAAGGTAAATGTCCAATAGCAGGAAACTCTATTTACATGGACAGGTTGTTTCTTCGCAAATACATGCCTTTAACCAACGATTATATACACTACAGGACAATTGATGTTTCTTCTATCAAAGAAGTTGTGAAGTAAGAATCTTAAACAATTTATCTATATTTAAAAGAAAATATTGTTATGTTTTTAACACTTCTATTGCAGACGGTGGAATCCAGAAATTCTTACAAATATGCCTAAGAAATGTTTTAACCATAGAGCATTGGATGATGTCAAAGAAAGCATAGCAGAATTGAAATTTTATAAAGACAATATTTTCAATGTATGTGTGAATAATTGAGTAGTTTTGATAAAATAAATTGTTTCGTTACATAAATCTGAAATTTCAAATTTTCTCATGATAATCTATTTATTCCTAGTATCAGTCTATTAGTTTATTAATCAATACGAATTGGGTTCTTACATAAATTTTTCTCAGTTAAGCATAGAATAAGAAATTATTTTATGAAGTTTATATTTTATTGTACTAAAATATTAGAAATATTTTATGAAACTATCGCATTGTTGACGTTATAATAAATGTACAAACTATAACATATTTTTGTAAACAGTACATTTGTAATTTCATTAAATTTGTAAATCATCTAATCAATGAGAAAGTAGGTTCGATTTAAAACAAACACAACTTGGTAAATCTCAAGTAGTAGTAGACGAGTCCGGCAAGACACCGCTCGATCGAAAGTCTCGTATTTACATAAACCTTCGAAGCTTTCACAGCAAGTATAGCTAATACCAAATCCAAATGTAAAGTACATACGACCATCTCCAAAAGAAGAAAGCCAACGTAAATCACGATTGCAATCTGGTAGCTAATACGGCTATTCTGGGCAAATATTACCCCAACGCCATCATAGCTTATACAGTACAAGATTGAAAAATAACAGCACCAAGGTCATTTGGCCCTCGAAACGATTACACGCGAAACGAAGAGATAGAGAGAACGAGCGAAGAGAAAAAGCACGCAACAGACGTTTCCGCACAGATGCTACAAGTAAAACGGTATTATCCATCATATCGAGACTTGGCATCAGTTCCGCTGTATATGAAATACGGAGCATCACTTGTACCGACGCGCGCAATGCGCAAAAAGCTCAAAAAAAAACAGAGAATCGTGTGTGTCACTATTGCCGCCGCAATTTCGGTACATCTGCTCTTTGAAAGCTTCTCTCACTCTTGAACTCTTTAGGTCTACCAACTCACACACACACACACACAACACACACACATATACATGTATAAAAGAGTGATATAGGTATAACATATACGCACATTACGAAGCGCACGAGAGCTTGCACGTGTCGTAGGTGGAGCTAGAGCTTTCGTGACCGTTCCGGCGACCGTCAGACGAGGGGCTCGAATCGCATAGATGAAGATTATAGTAGAACTAGTCGTAACGTGTTTCTGACGTCAGAGCGTAGCATCCGATAGGATAAAAAAGAGAGGGACGTCATGCGTACTCGGCTTTCGGCTCACAGCAGTAGCCGCAAGTACCGTCCGCGCGCGCGGCGGCGGTGGCGGCGGCGGCGGCGGCGGCGGCCTGTTGCCAGTTATTGATCTGGCACGATTAAACAACACTGCATTGCCGTGGTATCGCTCGTCGCTTGCGCGGCGGTGGAAAACACACACATTTCGCGCGGCCGCCACGCTCTCTATCTCTCCCTCTCGCTCTCTCGAATATAATCGCACGATATAGCTATACACGGGAAGCTCAGAGAGCGGAATCGGAGTAGGGGAGAGGAGAAGCGCGCCCGCGCACTGCTAGCTCAGTCGGAGAATAGAAACCTATGTATACATATATATATGTGTGTATACGTGTACACGCGTATATACGTGTTAGAGTAGCTGCTGCTGCTGCTGCTGCTGCTGCTGCTGGTAGTGCGCCAGTCGCGTGAAAATCGCTGCTGTCAGTGCGTCGTCGACGTCGTCGTGTGTGGCTCTCTCTCTCCGTAGAGCAGCCGCTGTTACTCTCGTGCGCCATCGGTGCGTGCGTTCCGAGCACGAGCGAGCGGAAAAGAAATAACAACAACGAGTTCTCGCGCTCTTTCTACGCACGCACTTTATTTTTTTTTCTCTCTCTCTCTCTATCTCTTTCGCGCGCGCACACGACTGGCTGTGCGATACACACATCCACGTGCGCCGCCGCCGTGCAGAAGGTCGTATCCCCTGCAGCAGTACAACCGAAAATGCGGAACAAGTAGAAAGAGAGAGAGAGAGAGAGAGGACGGGTTCTGCCTGCGCGCGCTCTCCAGAGTATACACAGAGAGCGAGCACACACGTACAACGAGAGAGAGAGAGAGAGAGAGAGAGAGAGAGAGACATACGTAGGAGCTGTGTGAGGGGGGAAGGAAAATAAGGCGCAGCGGCACAAGGCCGAGCCGTCGTGTGTGTATACGTGTATTGTAGCTACCTGCGCGGAGAGGAGGATGTCGTCGAAGAGGTTCGCCCGTTGCAGCTGGGCGATGTCGAGTTCCGGGCAGCTGGTGCAGCTGCCGCTTCGCCGTCGATAGTGAACTCGTCCTCGCTCTTTTCGCGGACGATTATAACCTGACGGTCTGTCGAACTTATATACGCGTCGGTGTCTACATATATATATTCATACGTGCATACATAGAATCGCGAGTGATACAGACATATTATCTCTATATACATAGACAAGCAAGTACTGCAATAACAGAACAGTGTCGAACGGAACAGTCACCGGTGGAAGGGCCGAGGATCACGTGTGATCGTATGTATCGAGGCTGAAAAAAGAGTAAGAGAGTGAGAGAGAGAGAGAGAGAGAGAGAGAGCAGCTGCAGTAAACGAAATCGTGGAGAAGATCATCAGCAGCAGTAGCAGCAGGCAACATGAAGAAGTTCACTTTCAAGGGGGTGCTCGACGGCTTCCGATCCTCCGTCGCTCAACAGGTTAACAGGCCCGAGCAGGAGATCGTCGAGACGCTGCGCTCCGAGCACTTCCAGGTCAAGAAGGTCAGTCTTAACCTTCTTTTTTTTCTACTTTCTATATACATATTACGCTGCATATATACATACAGGTAGCTACTAAGAAACACTTGTAATTTCGGAAGATACACGTCGCGACGACATCTGCCCTTCGATGTAAATGACGCGGAGGAGGGGATGGGGAGGGAAAGAGCAGAGGAGGTTTGGTCGATTACGCCATGCTAAAATCAGAGCTTGTGGTTTATATAGGTTAGAAAGGAGCTCTCTTTTGCACGGAAAACTCTTCCGTATATTTATACATTCGCGCGATGACACACACATTCGTCGGCAGAGCGGGCAATCGCCCACACGTATATATATGCGCGCTCGTCTATACATACGCGTACGTGTGGTACGTACACGTATATACACACACACACACACACACACACACACAATACTCGCGAATAAAGCGTCGCGTGGCACAGCTGTCACGCGTTAAAAAAACCCAGCTCGTATTTATTATGTATTTAAACGTCGATGATCCATGCATAAGCCGCACAATTACTACGCGCGTCTACGTGTATTTGCATACGTATGCCTATATACAAACACGAGTAATTTAAACTCCCGCATAAACTGTTGTTCTTTTTACTCTTACGCCTGTTTACGATCGTTCGCGCATCTCTCGCATTTTCTTCGAAGTTCGCCAAAATAATATTCCGTCAAATGTTTTTCTTTTTCTTTGTCTTTTGTGAAGACCCATTTCGGTCGTTAGATCTATAAGTGAAAAAAAAACAACAACACAGGACGACCTTCGACGAAATCACGCGAGGCATCTTTACCGCCGAAATCGAGCCCTCCTCTCTCATAATGCGAGATTAATTACGGAGGCGTAGTAAAAACAGATTAGAGCGTCTATACGCGGTATTTCCCCCCCCCCCCCTCTCTTGAGTGTATAAATGTATTTTGTAGTTATATATACACCGATAGACGCGCGAGCCCGTTCGTTATGCCGATTTCGACTTATTGACAGATCGGCGCGCGAATGTCGCGTGCCTGGCATTTATTATTAGCCTTGCGTGTGTATGTATGCGCGCGTGCGTGCGTGCGCGAGTACGCGCGACGTACTCGCACGAGCCGCGTCGTGCTCGCGCTTGCGCGAAAAATCCTCCCAATCGATGAATATTCACGAGCTTGAAAAAATCTCTTCGGACGTGTAAATGTGTGTCTATAGGTATACGTATACACGTGTATACGTACACACAAAGGCCAGTCACGATAAGGAATCTCGGTGTGTACCTCGATTAATCGGCGCAGCGGCGACGCATTCGCTTTCGAAGAGACTCGTTCATTTTTTTTTATTGTCATCGTTATTACATAGACACATGTATAGGAACATATTTGGCTAGTTTTCGACAGCCCTGACCCTCATACTGCGGTTATTTGGCGGGAATTTTATCGGATTCTCCAACTCGCAGGGGAAAGAGAAATTTTCGTTCCTTTTTCCCTAAGTCTCTCTCTCTCTCTCTCTCTCTCTCTGGGTATATTGATTTTCCGAGAAAAATTAAGCCGAAGCTTAAGGTCACGTGAATTTTGCTGCCGCCGCTAATGTGGGGCTATGCATATCGAACCCTACCCTCTTCTCGGGCACCGCATCCACTTACGAGGTTATGTAAATTCAGCTCGCTGAAAAGTTAAACAAATTTAATGGACAAGGTGGGAAGGAGAGCATTTGCTTAATTTTAAATTAAGTTTTATGCTTGACCCGAATTATCAAGCTATATACATTTAGACGCGAACATTTTTAATGCGAAATTTTATACGGAGGCACGGAAGCGAGTATATCGCGATAATCGAGAGTGTAAAAGCCCGGAGACGAGCTTGTACTTACTGGATTAAAGAACTTCTTGTCTGTCGAGCGTTTTGCATAAAATACCGCTGCGCGTACAGTCTGGCTATTGTTTCGGAGCGAAACTTTTTTTTTATAGGCGCAGATTTGTCGATCCATAAATTCGGTTTAGGAGACGTTTCTCATAAACATTTGATTACGCGCATTGCTCGTGTGCAGCATTCGGTAGTTTCCTACCCGATCCTCTAATCGAAACTGCTTTTCTTATCTTCGTGTCGCTTTGGACTTGCTAAACTTAGCAAATTGAAACGTTATTTAGGAGAGACGGGGGCATGTGGCTGCGTTGCAACGAGAAGGGAAAAGCAAACAAAGCAAGAATCTTCTCGTAAAAGTGTGCGCCGGCCGTAAAATTTTTCCGTCGATGAAGATCGCAATACGTGATTTGTAAAAGTTTTTAACGACGGGAATATTTTACTTTAACAAAAGCCATGAAAGCGTACGTCGTTCCAGGAAAATCACTCGGTAACGAGTGAAACAAGGTAAAAGTCTCATTCACGATGTAATTTACGTCGAGCGAAAATCAAAACAATACCGAATTAATCAACATCATCTGAACGTAACCTGATTTTCTATAGGACGTGCATATATATATATATATATATATATATTCACTGTCGAAAATATATCGACCTCCAAGCTCGGTCGCGCCTCTATGGTACTCGTTAAAATGTAACCTCGTAAAATTCGCTTCCAGCCGGGAAAATTTTATTTTTTCTCCCCGAGATTTTTTCAGCCCTAAAACTAGCAGATGCTCGTACGCGCAGAGCTTATTTTTAATTATTCCAGCTCGTTTGCATCGAATGAGAGGTAAAAATGAAATTATTGCCTTTTTTCGCATTATCCTTGATATCGAGAGAAAGAGAACGGTACAATGGAGAGAACAGAGTGTATACGTGCATTTTTCAAATTTTATTACGTAATAAAATTTGAAAACCGCAATCTCATAACACGATGATGGCATTACGAGAATTGGCCTGCATATACCCGTCGGTCTATCATTCCGTCATAAATCAAGCCTTTCAAATACAAAAGATACGTACGCAGGAAGTTTGCCAAATTTTATTTTCTATGAAGGATTTGCGCATGAATTATATCGCGTTTGATATACAGTCAAGAAAGCGCTTGCTGTATTTGTACAGCTTATTTTTTCTCTCACTCTCTCTCTCTCTCTTTCTCCGAAGAACTTAAACATAACGCCCATACTTTATTTAAGATCCACTCAATCAAGGGACAATTCTCATCTCTCGCGCAAATATCCCAAAGGAGTGAAATGCCGTCGTTGACTTTGAGCAAGAGTCCAATCAGAAGTTTCAACGTCAGCATAAATGATGAATTCCTCTTTAAAAAATACAAAAGAGAATTCGCGTAGTTTTGTTTCTACATCCATCTCCCATGGCGGAAGTGTATTTTATCGGAATGACAAAGTTTCAGATGGTTCTTTTTTTTTTTTTAATAAAATTGTACTTTTATAATGAGGAAGTACACATTGCAGCTCGAAAGTAGAGTAGCGATATTTATCAATGAATAACAAACGGAAGATGATTTTATAAGAAACAATAAAGTCTTTCGTCAGAAACGTTGATGAAACTGAAATTTTAAAACCAATATAGCTTTGTGAATTTAACCAGTTTTGAAAACGAAGAATTGGTTCGAATGCTTCTTTCGCGTTTTCGAACAGAAATGTGTTCGACAAATGTCTGGAATTATATTACCTCGTCCGCATCGCTAAAAACTTTCCGAAAAATATCCGTCGCGAAATTTGGCTTTCCGTTAAAAATGACCGTTTTACTCCAATTCTCTCTTTCCAAATAATACACATCTTAGCAGCTGCTGATTGTCATCGCCAGAGCTCGTTTCGTCGTGTTTCCTCATCTCGCTTTAATTATTTAAAAAAGAAAAGGGAAAATGATTCGACGCTAAAAGCAACGAAGTAGTCGTGCGTTCGCGGAAAGTCTCGCGCGTCTTACGAAGAATCAGTAGAATTACAAGCCAAGAGCGCGCAGTTAAATCCTTGAAACCGTGACAAGCCTGTAATCTTTCAAAAGAACTCGCCGACTGGGAGAGACGATAAAGAGAAGAAGAAGAAGAAGAAGAGGAAAAAAAAAGTCTGCTTGAGCGTGTGTCCCAGTGACACAGACCACGGACGATCCTCCGCATGCGATGGAAAGAGACTTTCTCCCCCTCTCTGTTTGTCTCTTTTTTCCCCCTGTAGTATTATAGCGCAGCCACGCGACGCACGACTCTCTTTCTCTGACTTTGGACTTTTCTGGCGAGGTTATTTCGTCGGATGAAAAATGAGCTCGACTCGTCGATTCGTTTTTCTCCACGGCGAATATGTGCGCGCGGGTGTACACGCGCGCGATGACGAATGGCGTTCCGCGCCGATCGTATGCGCGTTGCGTGCCGTACGTGAAATTCCTCGTGAAATTTTCACGCCAAGTTGTGACTTGCCACGCTCGAGATGAAGGTTGTGTTTCGACGCTGATTCTGTATTTTACGTTCGTGTAAATTAATGGAATTTTAAGCAGACTTCTTTTTGAGCTTTCGGAAGCCTCTCTCGAACTGTGTATATTGCACACACGAGGCTTTAATGCACAAATGTATGCGTGCGGAAAGAGAGAAAGTGGGAGAGATATTATACGCTTGTCGCCGTCGTGGTCGTTTTCAGTCGTTTCGACGATAAAAATGTAATTAAAAATTCCACCTTAATACAGAAGGGAATACGATTTAATTAAACAGAAACACTTTTTGAATTCGAGTGCTCCATTAAAATTCTGATAATAACTTTCGAGCTGTCAGTTAATGTAATTTTTTGATAAACGCAGTGGATAATTGCGCACGACGTAATTTGATTATAATATCATTCGTACATCTTTTTCGACGAGCCAACTTCTCTTCGTTTCGCTCGATGCCTTCGTCGTCGGAGACTCTATTGTTTAGTTAAATATAGCGACTGTTATTGCGGAAGTATACTCGATCTCCTTTGCAATACCTGGAGAAATAAAATGTAATTTTCCAATTCCAAGTCATTACGATAATCGTTGATTATTGTACACGATTTCCTCGTTAAAGCTCAGACCCCCAGTCTATCTTGAAAGAATGTACGAACGAAATAAATTTGATTTAAAAGGAATTTCCGCAGTCAAGTAGGCTATGCGAAACGATTCGGTTAAATTCTACGCTCTATTCTCTTTACGAGAAAATGCATAAACGTATAATCTGTAATGAAGTAGAAAACGGTCGACTTTAGTCGGACGCACGCACATGCTATACCTTTTATAATGTACCTCTGCTTTCCATGTAAATCCGTGAATGGTCTTTCCAGTGTATATACTACGAGAACCTATAACGAAAAATGACTCGCAGCAAGTCACTTCGCGTGTTCCCCTTTTAAAACTTACCTCTGGCGTATAAATGTAAACAAAACATGTATATTTCTCTAAGCTGTAAATCTACTGCATCTCCTTGACTATATATGTATACAGTATATAAGCTTTAAACATCGTCGAGCTTAAACCTCGAAGAGCTTGGCGTTTTATACATGCTAAAAGCGAGCGTCCACTTGATAGCCTCCGGAGCGCTTAAAAATGTAAATACAGCGTACGCCACGTGCCAAAAAGTTTCCGACGCTTTTTTTGACTAAATTAAACCAACGAATTCTTCTCGGGCACTAAACCGAGACAGGAAAATGGCACAAAGACGTATAACACACACGAATTCGAAAAAGCTGTGCCAAGATTCCCGAGCCGCGAAATCTCTCACGGAATTTATTCCGAAATAGGGAATATATAGCTATATGCAATATATAGCTTCCTTCCACGTCAGCGATTCGTAAGAATCGCGCGAATTTCGCAGCGTGTGCGATGTGTGTTTGGATCATTCCAAGTTATTCCGCCGGGTCGGTGCACACACTGAATTTTGACGCGACGAGCTTACCACTCGCGTACACACAGCCACAATACACGCGACGGTCTTCTCTTTCTTTTTCAAACGAAATGCCCTCAAAACATCATTTCCTTCTCTTTAAAGAACTCATCGTCGTGTTCGCGCTAAATTTTCCAGTGGTCGTACACCGGAACAGCAGCTGCTGCTTTTACGCAATCCATTTTACGATTTTTCGTAGACACATCTAGGTATACCGCGTGAGTTGAGTGCGCGGGATTAAAAATATTTAATATAGAAGGAGAAAAAACTTGACGCTTCTACGCGTCTCGCTAGGACAGAATGATGAATAATTCAAGCTCTGAATTTTTAGCAATTTTCACTACTGGAAGATACGGCGCCGAAGTAGGTGCTAAAATAAATTACGCGCAAAGCGCATTCGAATGCCAAATACCGCTGTTATTTATGAAAGGGGCGCGTGCGCGCACGCGCTCAGTGGCAATACCGAATGCTCCACATATTACTCGATTCTATTCCGGACTACTATTATTCTCCGTAATTATCATAGCCGAAACGTAATTAGCATCGATCGACGTGCCTTCGAGCATTCCCTCTATACAAATAAGCTTCGTAATAAAAGCATAAAATATATACACAAGGTGGGACACAGGCGCGTGATTTCCAATCGTATGATTTTTTTTTTACTTACCCTGAAATACTCATCGTCGTAAATACGGCGCGGAATGGAGCTTCCGACGCGATGATCAAGCAGAGGAAAATTCACGACTATACGTTAGAAAAAAAAGAGAGAATAGCTCGTGAGCAATTAGCGCCAGTCTGTCGCTTCTCTCAATTCCAAATTATACGCGAGGAGACACGTGCGAGCTCATCGGCATTAAAGCAGCTGCTGTTCGCTCAAGCGAGTCAAGTCGTCGCGCTTCTCGCGTAAAGGCAAATTGAAGCCAATGCAAAACGCTCGTTCTCTCTCTCGCTTTCTCTCTCTCTCTCTCTCTTCCTTCGCGTTCTCGTGTAATTTCCTTAAGCTACGCAAAACCCCCCGGAACAGTAGTCGCAGTCGCGTTCCGTCTACTGACTAAACTAATTAATTAATTAATTAAGAGAATAGTGCCTTAGGTATTATAGTGGAAATCGATACGTAGAAATTGACCTCCCAAATCGTGTATATACATATTGTTTTATCGTCGAGTACATTTTTTTTACAAGCTTTTAGTCTACCCGAGTCGTCGCGTGCATTGTGTGTATTTATGTGTATATATATGTGTGTGTTGAAAGAGCTTACAAATAAAAAGGGAGGATAGTAGGAATCGATAAGCTTTTATCAGAGGCCTGTTTAATTAACGAGATGAATCAGCAAGCGAGGATCAGTTCTTGTTCATACTTCTTGATTCTTCTTTTTTTCCATTTCTCTCCTTATGCGCTTCTTCTGTCACAAAGAGAAAGTGAGACAGCGCGGCAAAGCTCTACTTCGTGAGAAGCCCCTCTCTAACTCGAGATATCTCGGTTTTTTTTCTTCTTCGATGTATACACTCTGAGCTTGAAATCATCTCGTCCTTGGTCTATGCATCGTATGGAGCACTACAGCGCATTTGTATCTGCATGCATACGTGTGCGTATGGAAAATTCGATTATTTTTTTAATCACCTCTGGGACGAATTAATTGTAGCGATTATTGCTAAACCAATGACTGTTAATTAACCCTTTTACTCGGAATGAAGTAATTATGCTTCTGGTAAATTACAGAGAGCACCCACTATGGCGTAGAAGCTAAATTTTCCATATACACACATCTCTCTTGTGATGCTTATATTATAGTTTCGAGCATAAACCAACTAGGGTAGTGCATTAAGATTCTATAGCTGAACGTGAAATTAAATGCCTTCGCTTCTCTCCAGATGCGTCGGATATTATCTTCGTATAACCGACTCTGACAGATAACTGATGTGGAGGGGGAAAAAGAGAGCGAAGCCAAGTTTATCCTTAAGATTAAAATTTCAACGCACTTCTTGGTCAATTTTCATAAATCAATAATTTGTGTCTCGTATCGATTGGTCTGTTATTTGGGTCAAATCCCGTTTGTACGTTCCCTAATTATTTAAAAAAGAGCGCACAATGTGCTCGCTGCAGCTGTGATTCATGCATTTTTCTTTTTCCGTCCACCACAAAAGAGCGATAAATTAATCAGGAAAAATTCACCGATAAACATCCGTACATACGCGAACGCATACATTTATCACGAGAGTAGTATAGAAGAGGATTAAGCGTTTTATAACGTCGCTAATCCGGTTTCAATGTCTCTCGACTACTGCGCGTTTTAATTGCCGGAAAGATGGATCTGGTAGTAACAAAAAAAAAAATTGTCGCTCTTTACTCTCTATTGTAATTTGAATCGTAGGAGTAAAGAAAAAAAAAACACTTTTTCCACGTAACGAAGTGCTACTCATTACAGTGATAAAGCCAATTAATGCTCGATTGTATACACTGAAAAAAGTTCGCTATATTTCAGAAAATTCCTTGATTAAAAGATTGATTTTTTGATAGGAAAAAAATATTTCCTTTTATTAGAAAACTATGTTTTCGTTATAAAAATATTTATTTGAAATCGCAATAATTTTCAATTATGGTTGCAAGGGTTTTGTTATAAAATACAAAATTTATTAAATTTATATACGAACATCAATATTTCTTTCAAAATATTATTCAATAAATACAAATAAATTTTTGTTTATTCCAACAACGATTTTTTTCAATAAACGAGTGTAAATAGGCGCGTGAAGCTCTTTTAATACCAATTGATTTAATACGCAAGTTCGATATCAACCTCACATTTCTATGTGTCGATATGGTTAAACTTATCTGGCGGTTATAAAGGGACGTGTTCTCTACGACTGCGGTGTGCGGCGTAAATCCTTTAAGACAGTCCGCGCACGTAGTGAGGTAACATATGGTTGCTTCGAAAGGCCTTATACTGATTTTTAAATATTTCTGCTCTGCAGGCAAACTTTTCAATGACGAAAAGAAAAGTTTCGCATTATTTTCCAAAGAGTTACGATGCGCTCCATGAGTTTCAGACGAACCGACCATCATTTTTCTCACACTGCTTTTTGCAACTGTCGTCTAAAGCTCGTTTGTCTGCCGACGAGATAAGCTGTTGTTTTTAATTGGAGTATTATACTGGTAGGCAGGGACAATAAACGAGCGGTTGTATCGAAAAAAAGTATCATTAATCAATCTGCGGATATAAAATTGCTTACTCTCATCTCGTTCATTTTTACATCTTAACCTTACCCCCACCCACTCCCCACATTATATTACATTTTAAAATAAAACAATTACTAACCGACACGTTGATAAAAAAATATTCAGTTTGAGAATCGAAAGCGTAACTCTCAGCGGATGTAGCTCTGCAGCAGCAGCAGCAGCAGCAGCAGCCGCAGCTCTCGCCTTAGAAAAATCGATGGGAAAGCCTCTGGCGGCGTGGTTGTGAAAAAAAGAGCGAGACGGATAACAAGAGATAGGTGGGGGGATGTGCCGGGAAAAATTACCATACCGTCGGTGACCGGCTCCGTAGATAAGGGGTCTCGTTTTTATCGGAGCTAAAGTTTCCACTCGTCGTTTCACTCTAGTGTTTCTTTGTTTGTTTGTTTATTTCCTTTTCCGCCGAGGTGAGAACAAACGATCGCATGTACCTTTCGGGACGGTGACGTATAAAAGAGCAGGATACTTCTTTTTAATTGCGGTTGCTTATAAATAGCAAATCTTAAGGTGACACACAATGCAACGGTTTTCGTGGTATCTATACGTTCGTGAATTATATTTGTATATAATAATAATGCAAGTGATTCGCTTGGTATATTAATTAACGTTGGATGAGAGAGGGAGGTGAGGGAAAAGTAAGAGAAAGAGAGAATGGAGTCAGCCTGAATTGGTTATAAGATGACGTGTAAAACAACGTTATTTTCGTATACATTAGGGAGTTGCGCAACTCGAAGAGAGAGAGAGAGAGAGAGAGAGAGAGAGAGATGCGTATAGAAATTTCTCATTATTGAATTTGCTACATACTGTCTATACTATATTATATACACTGCTTCTTATCGGAACATGAAAGGAGTATTTTTTTAATGAAAGCAATCCAGTTCCGATACAGCAGTCTTTGAGTAATTGAAAAATCTTACGTACATACTTACGCGAGGTCGCCTTTAATATACATACTTTTTTGCATCAGCACTAAAAGGCCCTGCAATCAAGTAAATTCCGGTCTATTCCATCCGTCTGTCGATCGATACTTTCAATTCAGCTCCTATCTTAAATCACAGCACATTCGTGAGAAAGAGAGAGGCTCAAAATATATATATATATATATACATCGCAAACAAAATATCCCTTCGTGGAACGTGCCAGGAATCGTTTGCTTCTATCGTTAAACCGATATTCCCTCATGAATATCCACACGTCTACGTACATCAACGGCCGCGTTTTCGTATATACATTATACAATTTATACAACATAAAAGAGCGTTTTATCGAGCTGAGAATAATTTTTTTTTGCCCGGCCGGCCGTTTGTGAAAAATTCCCATAAATCTGGTAATTTGTTAAGGTGAGACAGAGAAAGAGAGACACTTTTTCTCGGAGTACCTCGCGTAAAGGTGAAGCTCTTTTCTCATTTCTCTCTCTCTCTATTTCGCTAAAGGTGTGCACACACGATTTTATATATATATGTCTAACATAGAAATGAGCGTATAGTCGCGCGCAAAGTGTATGATAATTTTAATGCGGCTCTTATTCAAAGAGGCGAGAGCGGCCGATTATAGACGAAGAAAATTCCGCAAAAGCCACGGAGAAGGGAAGTATTATTCAACAGCCGGTCGCGTCTGCGGATCGAAAAGTCTATACATTATATACATGCATATATACATACTACAAGTGGATTATACGTGTTGGTGTCTACATAGATATGTAATATATACATATATGTGTGTGTGTAATATATATACATGTATACATGTATTAGAGAGCTGCAGAGCGCTGTATATAAACGGACGAGTACCTTTTGTCCCAAGGCGATCCCGAAGTAGGGCAGTCGATAAAAAACGCGCCACGTTGAGATACTCTCTCTCGTTCTTTCCCTCTTTTTCATTCTTCTCCCCGTCAGCCACGTCTACTCGCTCCAACGGAAATGGCGCGATACCCTTCTTCCTTTTCCTTCTGACTTTACCCTTTTTATATACGGAAACTGCCGGCAAAGCTGCTGCTGCTGCTGCTGCTGCTGCAGCCGCCGCTGTGAAATACGCGTGAGTTATGTATACCAGACTACTATGTAGGCTCGTGAGCAAGCGCGAACGATTACGGCGCCGGGAAATTCAGCGGCAATTGCGCGGAAATGAGCACCGGACAGATTATTCCGTTTCTTTTTTCCTCATTGCTCGCCGTCGATCAAGCTGGGCGATTTTTTTTCGCTCTTTCTCTTCGATACAACGAAGCTTTTTTAAGCCTTCTCTATCGCGTTCTTGCGTCCGTCTCTGCTTTTTTTTTTTTTTGAGCGACGTTTGCTTTTTTTCTGCCGAACTGTATGCACTGCATTTGTTGAAGCTGGTACGTGTATAGAGAGAGGGACAACATTTGAATGGACGTACAGAACGCAAAGGAAAGGAATAGACTACTGCTTTTTATTTCGGGAGTTGCTTTATCATTTGGAGTTGGCTTGAACGGTTCGTTAGAGCTTTCGACTGATGAAGATTCGCTTAATTTTTTACCGAGGGGTTGATCGATCGTGCCGATCCTCTGCAATGCTATACTGGGTGTGTACGTGGTGTGGTTATTATTCATGATGATACTGCGAACGAGGAGGTTTGCCGACGCGGATTAGAGGTGTCTTTTCATCAGAAGAGATATATTTTGCTTTTTATTCTACGGCTCCGCTTTAGCCTCTCATTAAAGTTTATCGGAAACATGGAGAGAGATTCGAGCGAAAAATAGTTCAGCGATCATTTACTCCGAAGGATCGGGGAAATTAAATTATACGAAGCGCCAGTGATTCATGTGGCGCCACGAGTATATACACGCTAAGCATGAGTGAGTTATCGTCAAAGCCACTGTCGCTGTGTATATAAACGCGATATACCATAAAAATACACGCGGAAAAAGAATATATCCTCGCTCGTGTGCCGTGGAAAACATTTAATAATTGCGTGTCAATGAAAATGCTCGGCTAAACTGACGTGAGCTAAATTTACGTTGTGCCAAATAGTTTGGAAAGAGATTTTACTCCGGTCGTGCACATCGAAGTTAAAATTCAAAGCAGCAGTCGGCCGACCCTCGAGCGACGGGCAATACATTTTCGAAAGTTCATATGGAATCTGCGGAACTGCTCATTTTGAAGCCACAACTCCAAAACGTCCTATCTATCTTCAAGCAAATTGCAGAAAGTTTGAACACTGCTTACGCGACAGTTAGCTGACGCGTCATAATTTTTCTTTCGGAAACATTATCATTCTCAGTCCAACATCATTAATTCTAATTTTCATTATCGCTTGCGTGGAGCGTCGGATTTATGTCCATTAAATTCCCGAGTAAAAACTATTTTATTTTTTTTTTTATTTTTTTATTTTTTTATTTTCTCATCGAAGTCGCATCGTTCGTAGCCTTGGGAATATAGGTGATAGATGAGATGGTACGAGGAACGTACGGGAAAGGTATTACTCGATATTCATAGGTTCTTGAACGAAGTCCAACTTCCATAACCATTTCAAATGAGTCAAAAGTTGGCAATCTCATTGTGTTCGGAAAGGATCAGGAAAAGTGAATGTTTTAAAATTCAAGAGGCGATCGAAGATCGAAGAGGGTCAGAAAAAAATTCATTTGGCACGGAAATATACCCGCTTGCTTGGATTATTTTCGATTCGCCCGAACAAATTTTCATGTACACACAGTGGTATATGCATTTCCGTTCCATCCGCACTGACGCTCGAAATAATCCAATTTTAGCTCATACGCGTAAACGTACGACAGATAGTAAATTACATTTTCACGCCCTAACGTAAATTGGCGTAATTCAATTGGCTCATTCTTTTCAAACTATAATGCTAATTAACGAAACCACATGAATTTATCGCCATTGAATCATTTGGATTTTCCCCAGGCAAGGCTTTCGTACATTTATAGCTATCCAATGTCACTTTTCCGATCCGTACATTTGCATAGTCATTTTTTTCCCGTTTAATAACGATGCTTTTACGTAATTACGTCGAATCCAATGATCCGATCGTTACCCACAAGATACACGCGCGTATATACTCGTAGCTGTGTATAAACGTAAGCTCAAACAAGAAATCAGGGCGAATTCATCTAAATCCTTCTTGAATTCGAAAGCCAGAGGCAATTTCGAGAAAGAAGCTCTCTCCAACACATTTTCCAAATCTCTGGATTATTTCGTTGGCAGTGTTTACTAGCGACATACACACAGATAGACACGAAGGACTAAAATTGCAGAGGAATGAAAGCGCGGGAACGATGATATCTGCAATCGCGCGTATTAAAACGTGCCAAAAGGCAATTGCGATTTCTCCGCTAATGCGACCTTGAATCCAATCATCCTCTAGCTTGCGCGCAAACGTGATATCACGGACCTCGAAATACATATGTATCTATATATACATATATCTATAGCGCAATCGAACGTTAGGCGCGACTCTGCTCCCACCCACTATATAATACAGTCCAACAAGCGTTTCGTGCTCCGCAGTCTTTATACATATATATTAAGGAGAAAATGCTTTCTCTCTCTCTCTCTCTCTCTCTCTACGGCACTACTACCGACGAAAGCAGTGCAGTCGTCGACGCGGATTTTATCGTCTTTTATATTTCCGCTTTTTATTAAACGTGTTCGCGTAACAATTTTTTTTTTTTCGTAATATAGCAAATCGGATTGACATCTTTTTTATACTTTTACTTCTTTTTTTCTTTCATCCGGGAACACTTTCCAGCTGAACTTGAAGCGTATGCATGTCGGTTTTCTATATATATAATATTAAATGAGCTTTTTTTTACGCTCGCATATGTCCTTTTGTCACTTATTCCTTTTATTTGATTTTTTTTTTATTTCAGCGGTAGAAGAATAAAAATATTTTAACGACAATACTCTGACGCTTCGTGTGCACGATTCCTTTCAGTTCTTGCAAATGTAGGCGTTGATTCAGGTCTCCTTTTTTGTTACGTAAAGTCTATTTTTAAATTTTTAACGTCATTTTTGCTAACTTCGAATAGAAAGTGCAGAAATAATTGGAACTCAAGTGGGCTACAGTAATATATTCAGTAACTTAATTAGATATGCATCATTGCTGTTTGTATTGTATAAGAGACAGTTTGAATTTCGTAAAACATTTTCAGTATCAAGTGGTAATGTTTTAATCTAATATGAATGAATTATTTGCAACCGCAACTGATTAGATATAATTTCATTTGGATTTTACAAATGTATGCGGATAATAAACTTCTTATTTTACATAATACTCATTGGGATATTATAAATTTATTAAGATAATAATCTTCGTATTTTGCATACAACATTCATGTGCCACTGTTACATTTGTATATTGCTCGCAAAATATTTCACATAATTATGCACTTACATAATTTTATTTGTATACATTTTTTATTGCACACGAATGTTGTACGCGAAATAATATAATTATTATCTTGTTTATAATAGACAATAAAATTCTGAATTACGTGCGCGTTTTTATGTCTATTTACGTGAATATTCTATGTATAATAAGTATGCGCAATTAATTAATACGGGAAATATAGTCCAAATTAATTATGTACTGTGTATAATGTATATATTTTAGATGATAATTCAAGTCGGAGCAATTGGAATGCGTAAACTTTGGAATATTATCCAAATTTGTATAAGATAGTACGTGCCGAGACTATATATTTGTACAAAGAAATACAATACGATAAATAAGGGACTACGTTATTATTGTCGATAGAAATATAGGTTTCTACGTATATCTTCAAGAGCGGCTCTTATTAAAATTTTGTTAAATCTATCCACAATACACCGTACAATATTATCGAAAAAATCTGTAATGCTTACCTTCTATGGAAGACTCGTATTTATAATACGTAGTTGAGGAAGACAAGTGGCTTACAATCATGCGCAAAGTACCAGCCATAACAGTATCAATTGAAGGTCTGGGGAGTCGTTCATGAAACAACTTACGTCGCAATGATTGGTAATTCGTAGTAGTATAAAATCCAATTGTCCATTGCTACCTTAGACGATTCTCCGATGATTCGGAAATTATTGAACCACCGCTGCAGCTCAGCCCCTCGAGCCTCAAAACAATTCACCGATTACCGTTCGGCGTCGCGATGTACGAAGAAATAATCCCAATAGGCCACTAACACGACTGTCCTATAGCTCGGAGTGAGGAAAGCTCAAAACTTGGTCATATTCCCACGCGGACAAGCAACATTGTCCTTTCGTTTCTCCGATTACTGTTCGCAAGTTCTAATGCGGTTTAGCACATATCTCTCTCTCTCTCTCTCACTCTCTTTCTCTCTTCATGATTATATGGTATTTTGCACGGTTGTTGTTCGAGTTTCGAAAGCTCTAAGCTTGAACAATGCAAAGTTTTATTTCTCGAGAACAAAGGTCAGGCTCTTCGCTTGAGATTCAAAGTCGTGAATTTTGAGCACGACTCTCGCGTTAAGCTCGCCGAGGACTGAGACAAAAACGTTATTTTTTTTTAATTAATGCTTTTTATGGACTGTAAACGGCTGCTCTAATTTAGAGCAGTGGTAGTCTGGCTGCTCTACATTTTGGAATGTAAATCATCCGGAGGGAAACCTTCCTCTTTTCCTTCTTTATGCGCGCGAGACTTCTGCCGTCGCGAGACGAGGCTTTTTCTCTGAGATCTGGAAGATTAATATTTTACATTGTATTTTCTTGCTATTTATATCGCGCAGTGCATTTATGAAAGACAAAAACTTCTGTATGATCTCGTAAGGTCATGACTTTATGAGAATATTTTAGAAGACTACAGTGTTAGGAAAGTTCTTAAATTAATGCACTTTTCAAGTACATTCGCGATTAAAATTTAATGTATATGTTATTAAAATTTTATAATTATATGCAAAATGTTTTGTACATTAAATCTTGTATGGTATTTTTTTCATAATCGTTAATTATATTCTTCACGAGATGTATCAGTTTGCATCTTGTACTGTTTCAAGAAAATCCAAGAAGAATGTAATGCTTGTAAAAATAGATCTCCAGCCAGCTACTAATTACGTATCGTATAGCATTATGTGCTGAACGCGATATAATTATTTCTTTAACTTTTGTGCAATTAGTCATTCGTAGCTGTATGTATTTATAGTTACGTACATTAAAAATAAAACCTAAAAGTCAGGAGTTCAAGGATTATAGCTGCTTTAATTAACCAGAGCTCATCGAAGGTGCTTTAATATTTTATAAAATAAATAGAGAAATATATTGAAGTACGTTCATATTCCAACGCATAACTAGAGTACTCGTTCGTTTGAAGCTTTATAATGAACCGATCATTTATTCATGATTATCTTATTTCAATATTATTTATCGTTTTTACTGACAGACCAATTTATTATTCGATAAAAATTCCGCTTTACTCTAGAACGAGACTTTTATTTTTGCTAAAAAAAATCAAGCTTCACAATTGAATTTTCCTGGCAGAGCTACATCATTAGCATATTTAAAAGCTCCGGTGGTAGTATACGTACCGCAGTAACGCTTTAAAGGCAATAAAAATTATTTACACCGATGCTGAAACTCAATTTACTCTTTCTACTCTAAAAATCAGAGGAAGTGAGAAAAACCGTCACCCCGTAAACGTCGCAAAATTCGGAGAAGAAAAATCGTAAAATTAATGGTGCTTATAAAAGCTTTAGCAAATAAAAACTCTAGTGTCTGTCGCCCTCGCGAGACTGCAGTATAACATTGAGTTTAACGGTTACGTACATTACGGAAAAGAACCGCATACAATTGAAGAGCTTTGCACTATTTGTTCTAACGTGAAAACTTTTCTCGTATTAAAAAGCGAAAAAGGCGAACTTTTCCGAGTATTTCGGGAAAAAATGTTTCCCCAGCCATTTTCGCGCAAGATCGAGGAGAACAACGAGTAAAACGCCGAATCAAAGATTCTTCTAATTAGAAAAGATAATTGTAATCTAGAAAATGAAATGTTGGCTATTTCTGGGTCGTCTGCTTTGTGTCTTTTTTACGTCTCCTATATTTTACTGCCACTGGAATAAGAGAGGGTCTTTCCATTCGCTTAGAGGTGTAACCATGAATTACACAGACATTATATAGCAGGGCAATAACAATTCGTCATAATTTGTTTAACTAAGCTCGGAATCCTTATGCACACCCTCTTATTAAAAATTGACCACAGTCGTTCCGGCTTTTGTATATTTTCGTCCTTTGCCTACGAAATGCTCGCCAGAGGGCGCATTTACTGCCACCGTTAACAGAGTTTACGACGTCTCAAAAATGGACCCAAGGGACGCAGTTTTATTCCCAAAAAAGGGGGGCGCGGGGATTTCGTTGAGCACCGAATAATAATGATAAGCCTCGAGCGTAGTTCTTCTTTCGACTGATATACTCGGAATATAAGGTCTCTCCGCGAATAGGGGATATATCGAGCGAAAAGTATAACATCTGAAATTATCATGCCTTCATCAAGCAGCCGAGACGAGAGAAGATGCGGCACACTTTCATGATTGCTTCGTCAAGCGTAGTAAAAGTTTTAATTACACGAAGCAAGTAGTTTCGCAATGATAGGGGGATCCCTTTGAGATATTCTGCGAAGCCCGTAAAACGACGCGTTATTACGATGCTGTAAATAGTTGACCCCTTATGTGTGTGTGTGTGTGTGTGTGTGCGTGCGTTTTGATATATAGATACAAAGATAAAGGGAGACTCGTCAACGTTATAAGTCCACAAGTCTTTTTTCTCCCTTAAGCTGGCAAGAGCTTTAAAAAAATTTTAAGTAATCACTTTCGGTATACGTCCTGACAAAAAATACGCGAGTACATAAAAACCGCGGATTTTCATCATCTCGGAGCTATAATTCACTCTTTTTCTCGTCGAAAGCTCGGATATGCCAGGCGGCTCTATACACACACTGCGGTAAAAAAAAGGGGGATGTTCTGCGCGTTTTCGTGTCTGCAGTTCCGCAAGTCGCGGTTGTTCGACTAAAGCGTAGCCGCGACGCTAATGAGTTTCTAAGCGCGATCGACTGGCTTTGTTGAATACCGGCGATATAGAACCAAGCGCCAAGTGTTCGGGCATGTATAGAGCTTTTTTTTTCGTCGATTGCGTCGTTAGCTCGATATATATGTATCTCTCTTTTTTTTTGCTTTTCCGGTTTCGCAGTACCTTAAAAGGCTAATATTGCGCACGGTTGAGCATTCTTCAAATATCCTCTCGGCTTCGCATGCAATTCTACAGGGCGAGTAAATAATTTCGCGTCATATTTCTCAGGAGGCAACTTTCTACTCTACAAACTACAGTAGGAAAGTCTCTCGAGAAGCGAGTGATGCATAATGCACCTGCTTTTTCTTTAATCCGAGGCTATCAACAAGCATTATAGCTGAAACTTGTGATCTCTGCGAACGCGCGCACGATGTGCATATTTATATAGACATTGCAAAAGAGATAAGCTCAAAGATGACGATAAAAAAACTCTCTTGAAAGCAGATACCCGCGAAAAAAAAAATTTCTCTTTTCAGGGTTAAATGCGCCACTCAAAGAAGTACCGCGCGCCGCGCGGTGGATGTAGGTCATTGCCAATGCCCGGTAGCGCATTCATCATAAATTTCCGTAAAAAAAAAACCTACAGCTGCGCCAGCATCTCGTCCACGGTTTATCAATTCTTGGCACGAACATCCTCTGTGCCGAATCTATTCTTCTGTATATGCTCGCTCGCAGACATCAATCCAGAGGCGCCGTCGATGTTTAGCTCTGACAAAACAATCGCGAGACCGATCGTGCTCGGCAATCCTATGCCGCGAGTGCACAATTGCCTTGTATATAGATTATGCATACATATACATGTACATCCTTGACAGTGAATGCAGCAGTTTGAAAATCAGCGAATCTCCGCGCAACGCGTGCTATTCATTGAAGTCGTCGTCTGTACGTCAGCTGTACACTTGTGTACTCGCGCGAATACGTGCAGTGTTCTTATATATAAATATGTATATATACAGTCGCTCTCTATGTATACATTCGGACTTATGCGGTAATAGAGCTATAATACCAGCTCCATTGAGGAGCCGCATTGTGTGCAGCAACACGTAGGCCGCGAAATCAATAAAGCGAGTCTCGGGATACATTCGCGAGCGTGTATATGTTTTCCCGCGACGAACACGAGATGCTGTGAGACGTCGAGGAGGAGAACACGAAGATTTGAAATTTCTTATCAGGCGATGCGAATAAAAAATCCCTTCGGGCGAAATTGACAAATATGACAATGAGAATGCGAAGCTTTTGTTGTGCTACTCTCGAGATTTTCGTTTTCTTTTTTTTCCGTGGATATACATGTCGAATTTAACGAGACGCGCGCACTCGCGTGTACAGCGGCTCCTTTCTCGCGGACGCTTGTGTCGGGCGTTTTTATTTTCAGATTGTCAGCTTTTTCGGCTACGTTGATAAAAATATCTATTTTTGAAATGCGGGCGACTATGCACTTTCTATTTCACCAATTTTCTCTCTCGTTCTCTTTCGGGCTTGAGGCTCAGCGTAATATCGGCAACGTCATCGCGTCATAATCCCCAGTAACGATCAGCATTATTTTCATCCCTCCGTTATTATAATCTCGGCAAATTTAATATCCCTCCTACTCGTTTTTCTCTATTTTTTGGGCTTGCACGGCTGAATGCTTTTTTAAAAGTTTCGTTATTCGCTCTCGCTAAATAGCTTTTAACGGGCGAATTAGTTCGCATTTGGCATGGGTGATTCGCGGTGTAGGATGATATATATCTCGTCGAATTAAAATTCCGAGTCCTTTGTTTCTAAGCGTTTGAGAGGAGTAAAAGCGACGGTACGTGATGCGGTTCCCTTAAAACGAGCATATCCTTTCCCTAACGATGAAACTGAGCTTCTTTCTTCATCCCCACACTCCTCTCTTTACTCCACGCTCTCGCGCGCCGCTAAATTTTAACGTCCACATAAAAGGCTTTTCCGCTCGTCGAATTACACGCGCATTATAATAATTCCACATTGTCCGCTATTCTTTTATCCTTTAATATTCGAAAATAAACTTTGTTAAATAAAACCGTATATATCGTCGTTTGTGTATTATAATCGAATAAAATTGATGCTCGCATAACTGTTGGGTACTTACAAGCACAAGCAAATTCATTGATCCACTACGCTGAGTAATAAAGTTAAGCTCATAGAGGGAGGAGAAATAAAGCGATAAAAGTAGGCTATATATATATCGAAACGAAGCTTGTATAGGGACGCCGGTGTCCCTCGATAAAAATTAAGATGTCTATTCTTCTTTCTTTCTTTTTTTTTTTATTAAAATCACGATAGATTGACATCCCGGCTGAGGTACCGAAATAATCGGATTGAAGTGTATAAAGGAGTAAGGAGGGGGAGGCAACTACGTCCTCTTCGCGTGTCTGTCTTTCAGGTTTTGATATAGTAATGAGGTATTAAAGAATAGTCGGATATTGACGTTTTCTTTCACTGCGGTTCTTTTTTCTGGCTTTATTGCCCTGCTTAGCAAGCACTCTTTTATTGCGAACCAAGTATTCGTCTTTTCAGCTTTAATCAATTGGCGGGATGGTGTGCGGTTAAGGACGAGCGACTACGATAGAGAATAGAGTATATTCTGGGTAGAATTTATAGCCAATTTAGGTTAAAATGACGTTTATCTACAAATTCTGGAAATACCATATGGTCCTTATAGAATTTATGATACTACCTTGTGTAAAAAAAAAAATCACCAAGAATCTTACTCAGGAACGTGTTGAATTTTCTACTAGAGTAAAGGAATCATTCGATTTTTATCCGCGATGTCTGGCCATGCCCGGCCTTAATCTACTTGTATATTCCAATATTCTTATCTCTTCCAGCTACCGTAGAAAATTACCTAAAAATATCACGTAATGTAAATCAAACGTAGATCCCACGGCGTAGATATTCCCAAAAAAGTCCAATGTACATAAATAACCAGATTTTATCCGTTAAATATCCATGACACGCTGATAATAAGATGAAAGGGCTAATGAGGTAAGATTAGCCGCATTTCCGCAGTGCGAAAGCTTGTCCACTATTACTCCTGTGACCACAGGAGGCGGTCAGTCCGGCAAAACTAACTTGGGTATTATATACGTCGGTGTGCGGTCTCGTGTACTAGCTCGAAGCGTGTAAGACCCTGTTAATCGGAAAATGATCATTTCCCCAAGTATCCGTCCATCGCGCGATCAGCAACGACTTTAATAACTCAAATAGCTTTATCTTTTTTGAGATAGGTATAATAATTAAAAAAAAAGCCTCGGGAAGACTCAGGAACAGAAACATACTTGGCTCGTGATAAAGTAGGGGGCGTCCACGAAATCGGGAGTGTCGTTACGGCTAGTGTCAGCTGCCCCTCGAATAAAAGGGGCGGTTGCTCTCGAAATACACTCGCACCCTATGTATTAAATCGAATGGCATTCCGAAGCATCGTTGTTTCGCCGGGAGGAAAGGGGGGGTGAGAGAAAAAGAGAAGCAAGTATATAACGAAGGAGGCGTGTGTATTATAGATCCCTTTTAGAAAGGTGCGCGTACGAAAAGCCGATCAAGGGTCTACGAAGGTCAATCACACGAAGTAGGAAAAAAAAATCACTATATATACAATTCCCCCACTTTTTTTTGTAGGAGCCTTTCACGGGGCTCTTGTTGGAGATTTCTTACGACGATCCTTTTGATAATGCGTGAGAGGAATTCGACAAGAGGGGGAGAATATTTACTTTTCTTCCTATTGTGTATAAGCTCTGAGTTTCTCTCTCTATATATATGGGTCATTCTCTGACAGTTTAACCAGACAAGAAATTTTTTTTCTTCTTCCAAATATTTTTAAACCTTTCCTTGATACTGTATCTGCCCACACGACAAAAAATTCTAATTTCTCAAGGAAGCATAGCTCGCTAAAAATACAAAAGAGACTTTTCTTGTAAAATAAGTTAAATTTTACCAATAAAATACTTTCATACCTGTAGATATAGGTCATAACAATCTCCTAAAGTCATCAAAGTCTTCAAAGTCAGTTTTGAAAAGGTTCGATTATTGCTATCAAGATGAAAATATTCATGACCTGAATGACTTTTAACAAAAGACTTTCGTGTTATTTTTATGAAATAGAGTAGTGATCGATTAGTTTGGTTCATCAACCTAGACTAACGTATAAGAGTTTGATTAGTGTATTTAGTGCAATTAAGTCATTGCGTATTAGGTAAACATATATTCTATTATAAATGTCAGGAAAATTGCTAGATAACTTTATTTCTAACTAAAAATAGAGCTTCATTCCAGACTTCTGACCTTCATAGACAGTTTTGTATTCATCGAAGATATCTTCATGAATTTTTTCATGTTGAGACTCATGATCGAACCTTCTAAAAACTGAATTTCAAGACTTTCATTACTTAGATTGTTATGACCTCCATATCTACAGGTTTGAAAGTATTCTATTTGTAAAATTTGACTTATTTTACAATAATAGACTTTTTTGTATTTTTTGTTAAAAAAGCTTCCTTTACAAATTTGATTTTTTTTTAAATTGGCATACAATGACACAATTGGTAAAAATACCAACGTTAACATTTATAACTTAAAGAATCTTTATGAAAAAATCTAAAAAATATTGTAAAGAAGAACAAATTTTTGTTTAGTCAATCTGTCATATATATAAAGACACTAAGGACACGCGCATAAAAAAGATGCTTTCGTGCGTATTTGAATCCGCGTGATTTTTGTATAGAAAACAAGATAGATTTTTGCAAAAACTCGCGCGATCCATCGCAATCAACGCTATGCAAAGAAATATCTCACAACCTTGACGCTTCACAGCTGTATCGGATACATATATATTTCGAAATCAAGGGTCTCTCTTTCTCTCCTTGGGAAATGAGCCGAAACTGGATACAGTAGCTCTCGATATCTCCCTCGGGGAAAGCTGAGACAAAGAGGGAGAGAGGAGAAAGACGAAGCGCGCTCGAGATAAACAGCTGTGAAGTATACTCGAAAATTCAAAAATCTGTTGCGAAAGAAAAATACACTAGAGCTAGTAGTAGCATGAAGATATGTATATATATATATATATGTGTGTGTGTACATACAAGCTCAGATGCATCTCTAGGGGGGCCAATTGTTTTGGATTACTCGACGGGAAATGGTTTTCTCTTTGATCTGCTACCTCGGCAGCAGTGTCATTCAGGTTTTATCGATCGACTGTCACGCTTATTAAACTGCTAAATGTAAACTCTCTTCAATCCCGCAGTCTTTTCTTCATTTCCTTTTATACCCCCTTGGAGCTTTCTTTGTTTGTATTCACTGTTATAATCATGCGAGTGCGCGATTGCCATTTCGCATCGTATAATTTTTCAATCTTCAACGACGCGATTGCACTGGATGGACGCATAAGTTTTTCCATTTTCCGCGAGAGAAAATTACCGAGTTTTCCACGAGTAAAGTTCGCGACGTGCGCGATTAGGAACCATTGGCTTTATTTTTTTTTTTTTAATAAGGATATCGCCAGATGAGAAAATGAGAAAGCTCTGCTGTGCTTTCTCCGGTTGCTATTGCTCTTGCTGCGCTGACGGCGAAAACGTAATTAGTTCGAAGCGAAATGAAAACAAACACTTGGCTCTACTGTGATGTATATATATATATATATATATATATATATATCATTTTTTTTCACAGGGCTTATGAAATTTTGCTGCTTGCACTCACCTAACGACGTACAAATAGACGTTTACTACCGGGTAATTTATTATTTCCTTTTGCGATTGCGGAGATAAATGGTGTTTATTTTTTAACGTTGGTTTATTAACATCCACGCGCGTTAAGTACTTTATCCGCATTGACGTAAATCATCGGTACATCAGACACTGAGAGAAAAAACCTGAAAGTATGTTTTCATTGCTTTCTCGTAAATTTATTTTACACTTACTTTATCTACATTATGTTAATTAATGAAATAGACGTTATTTACGCGTATCTTGTTTTCAATTACTTTATCTATATACTTTACGCTCGACATCAAACGTGTACTTAATTCCACTTTGAATTTCCATCATTCGTGCGTGCCGTGAAAGAATAAGGATAGGCAGCAAAGATTTTCCTCAGTGTACCGCGTTTACTTCAGTATTGAAAAATTCCTTTGAACTAAATTCTTTTTCCTTAGAGACGCCAACTTCATTCGGTAATGCATCGTGCGCAAAGCTCCAAACCTTTTGAAAGCCTCCTCTTACCGCGTCTACGTAGCTCCCAGACACGCGACAATTCAGCTGTATAAATTACGCGGTTCACAAACACACCTACACACGAAGTTGTAAAACGGACGGGTGTATATATAATCTCTCGCGTCATCGAGCTGACCTCCGAGAGAACGAAGCCTTGTGTTCTCTGAGTGCTTGCGAATGGGTAGCAAAACTGACAGAGCTGTCTTCGCGATGTGGCTCATCTCTCGCTTCTCTCTCCTTTCTCTCTCGCTCGCTCTCTCTCTCTCTCTCTCTCTCTCTCTCTCTCTCTCTCTCTCTCTCTTTCGCTTCCAAGGATGAGAGCTGAGAGAATGTAAGGGCCGTAGCAGCTACTATTCTCGAGTAAAACGCGCGCGAGATACGAGGAAACCTCCCCCTCCTCGACGTGTGTATATGCATAGAAACTTTGAAAAGGGCTTCATTGTATATATAGCTTGGAATCGTCCTATAGTTGCTTGTGGAGATGAGAGTGGAAAACAACATGTGCCTGTGAGTGTAAGGTCGTATGCGGTTCACTTACATTTTTTATGTTCTAACTGTGGAAACGTAAGGCTTGAAATGCACGAGAACAAACGGATGCGAATTCGTATACAGCTGCCTAGTGGAATTGAACGAGATGTTGCTGTGTCTTCTCTTGTTTGGTCTCTGAAGGGAGAGACTAGCTTTTTTGCCCAGAGAATGGAATATTCTCTTTGAGAGATACTGTGAGCACTGAGTCGTTCCGGGGAAAAGCTCTTTTGTTTATATTATTGATTCGCTTAAATATTTGGTTGAGTATCGGAGAGTTTTGAATATATAGATTTCAAGTTTATGTACATTTTTATATAAAAATTGAGAATATTTTTTAAAACGTATAGGTATCGATTTCTCTAGCGTATGATCAGATTCTTCCATTTTTTTAATGAAAATATTTATGCTGGAAGTAAAAGTATAAGTTCGTTTTTTATTCAAATTTTGCTGTTTTCCGAAATTGGCTTTAAATTTTTTTGCTGCATTCCCGCGCGAAAATATTACTATAGTCAGCACATTGTTAGGAAGGTGTGGAATTTATTGCAAATAGTATTGCCAAAAAAATGCTGGTACTAAAATTTATAATAAGCTCTCAAAAATATGGTAGGTTCAATATATTGACACTACATGGAACCTGTACATGGACAATATGTTGGTGAATATAATTTATGAACAAATTGTCCAAATTACTGGATCCCAATATGTTTTGAAAAACTCATCTTCTTAAACATTGATTTTAATTTAATCATTTTCTTGATAATACTATTTTCAATAGTTTATATTCGTTCCTAGCAATATTTTGACTGTAGCAATATTTTTATACGGGTTTATAATTAAATGAATATTTTTTACTACACAGTGGCTTTTATTTCGAGGATATGTTGTAAAATAAAATTAAAATTAATATTAATATTATTTAAAAAAAATATTATATTTTTACAAATTTACATTATACGGAAAAATAAACTTAAAAAATTCATGGAATCTTGTTACCAAATATGGTACAAAAACTTAAAACCGTGTCGTATGAAAAAGAAAGTAAATGTTCCCAAGTTCCGGAGGTCGTCCTTAAAGTCGTATTCCAAGCTTATGGAACTGAACCCACTTGCAGCTGCACTTAGATAATTCCGAATCCTCTCATTCACCGATGTTAACACCTGGAAAACGATATCCTTTGGATTTCCCTTTGATATATATATTATAGTATATGTACGTACGTACATACATATAGAAGCGCTCGTTCTATTATTGTACCATTTGCATACGTACCAAAGAGTGAGTGGTAGGGGGGAAGAAATTGTGTTTGCGCTCTTGTTGTCAAAGTACCAGTTGAGACAGCTGTAATTGTTACTTCGTCATCAACGCGTACAAGGGAGAGCACGTACTCTCAGTGTTACAAAGGCAGGAAAATTGTGGATGGTGTGGTGTCGTACGGGTGCTATAACTGTGTTTCGGAGAGGCACAATCTCAGCGAGTTGCTCTTCAACGTACATATATGTGTATACATGTATATATATATTTCTGTGTGTATGTATGTATACGTATATCTTTGTGGTTAACTCTACACGTGTACGACAAAGGCGCTTGGACGGTGAAAATAGGAGAATTTCATGCCTTATTTGACGGGGTGATGCGTAGTAGTTCTCACTCTTAACCGCAAAGCAAATTCTTGGATTAATTATCAGCTCTCAGCTGAAATTCGCGTCTAGTGTTTGACGTTGTTTTTGCGGCTCGTTAAATTCATTAAGCAAGGATGGAAAAACAAAACAGATCTCGATAATGCGCGAGCTTTAAATGTCTGAGGACGTGAGAAAAAAAATTGTCTGGTCGACTGTGATGGTCGGTACGAGAAATCTTTAATTAAAAAAGAAACGTACGTCCTTGTCGTGAGTAGTTAAGAGGTAATTGAGTGGCGGAGAGAAAGAGAATCGTACCGGTACGAGCTGCGAGAAAGTGGTCATTAAGGCTTCGAGGATTAAAAACCTGAACTAGGATCCAGGGCTCCATAGAAAAGCTTGAAAGTTTTTTTTATGTATATAATCGCATGAAGCAAGAAAATGAGTTTTCGATTGCCAGCGTTTTTCGTTTCCTTAAGGGCGTATTAAGTATCGTCTTTTTACTCTCTCGACACTTCTGACGATCTACTTTTCCTGGAGTTTCTTTGATACTCGCGTGCTCGGAGCTTCAAATTCATTTTAAAGTCGTCGTGGCGTCGCCTTTTGACTATTTCGGAGGATGCGAAAACGAAGTTTTAAGTGAGAAATAATTGAGTTTCTTTACACCTTCTATTTTATGAAAACGTGTATATATTTGTGTGTATTATACATATATCTCTTCGACTACGAACATTGATTTTTCGCAAATTCCGTGGACATATACTTCTGAGCTGGGATGTAAATCTCGAAATAAGGGTTTCAAAAAGCAGTAAAAGAGGAAGAGCGGGATTGGATATCCTCTAAAACGAGAGAAAAAAATCTTCAATGTCCATTTGTATTTGAAAAAATGTCAGTGAATATTTAAAAAAAAAACCGATGGCGACAAGTTGTATTTTTCTTTTGTTCGTGGAAAAATCCAATGTAAGCGGCCATAATAGCAATCGTATAATGAAATCTAAATTTAGATATACCAATGTACAGCATTATATATTAAAATTCGAGTCTGTGTATCGAGATTCGTTATTATATACAAAGCAAAATCAATACTCGCGAGCGAAATGAGAAGACGCCCTATATTTAAAAGAATGAAGATTCAACGGATGAAGGTAAATAGAGCCCAGTTTTATTTTTTCGTCCATAAAAATATCTTCAGTAATGCGGGTAAAATTTGTTTTACCGAGCGTTAATGTCTCTCTCCGTAAGTTTCAATACAAACTCTTGGGCTTTATTACTCCTGCGCCTAAACAAACTTTGAAAAATAAAATAAAACTGGATATGATATAAAATTTAATAAAGTCGGAAGGCTCGTCCGCTTGTTCATCGTAATGCAGCTCAAAAAAGCATAAAACGTCTGCGACCTAAAATTTTATGCGCTTCTCTTTACTAATGGGTATACAATTCTTTATTCGCGTGCAAACGAGCGAATAATTTTGATTGAAATTTTTTTTTGTTGGCTGGCTTTTGACGAGAAGATTAACCTTTATTTTTTTAATCGACAAAATTTTCAAATTCTTCTCTCTATTTTTCAACGAAGAATGAAAACAATTGCAATCATAATGTATAAATTCGTACCGCGCATTCTTGTCGAAATAATAAAAAAAATCCTTTAAAGTCGCAGCCATTCAATTGTACAATCCTAAGTGAGAGTTATTTCGTTGGCTCAAGCTACATTTTACTTAGCCTAGTTTAGAAAAGATTTACTTTAAATTTGTTTTACCCTTCATGCTTTACTCAAACTTTCTGATTTACCACGTAAATTCATTTAAATTATCTAACTTTTCGTGAATTTTCATTTTGCGCGTTGAGTTAAAAAGGAATTTAATTAATCAATCTCGATGTTTGAGCCGATATATATACGTATCTATAGCTCAGGTCCAATTTGCATTACAAACGGGCTCCATTAATTTACCATAAATGAGCTTATACGCCATTTATATATCCATATTTTAGAGGTATTAACAGACAGCGGAAATGCATATATACGTATAAATTTTGTAGCACGTGTTGCTTTTATGAAACAATATATGAACCTCTACATGGATTCCTGTAAACATTAACGCAGAGAGCCAAGTTCAGGCTTTGAATTATTGAAAAATCGATTTTCCTCTTGACATTCGTCGCGTTCGAAAATACAGGGATAATAGTATAAACTCGCACCAGTAATACACATTACGTGAAGAATATATATTTTTTGCATAATATAACATATATTATGCAAAAATATACATATATTTTTGTAAGCCTTTACGCCACCACGTACAGGTTCACGGAGATTTCGTGTACTCGAATTCTAATTTGCGATTCACATAATTTCGCATCGAACTCCGCCGCACGAACTGGGTAACTAACGGTCTACAAAGTTTTATCCACTCGCTGAATCAGCACTAAGTCGTCGAATAATCAATTCTTATTTGCTTTATCGCGGGAAAAAGTTTCGTTGTACATTCGAGAAATATTTAAGCCGCGGATCTTTATTGTTGTAGATACCTTGTTTCGACTGCATTACTGCACTACTGAGAGTAGATTTTCACATTGCTAAAAAAAAACTTCTTAGCTCTAACTCACTGCATATATCTTCACGTATACGCGCACATGAGAGGGAAAAACATTCCGTATCAAATGAAAGTTAGCCAATAAGCTACAACGTATTGGATTTCTTGACTACTGTTAAAGGAGTTTCGCGTTGTTTATTCTATGTTTCAACCAGCTTCACCAAAGTATCGGAAAATGTTTTTCCTTTTTTTATATTTATATACCCTTCTTTAGAACGCGATCAATTTCGATTAGGTAGTCGCGTGCGCATTGTACGCGGTATATTTATGAATAATGTTCCGAGGTGAAGCCAAAGTTTGACGCGAACGCGATGTCTTGTTTGGAATTAGCAGGTTGAGCCGGGGGAGTAGGTTGTAACTCCTCGAAGTTGGATAAATAAGTCCTCATATTGATGTATGAGCATTTTAATAGCGTATGAATCGAACTCCAAGAGCAAAGACCGCATAAATTCAAATAGTGTACGCTCGTGGTCGTTATGGAAATCCACGATGTGCATTTCCGAGCAAGATGACACTTTGTGTACGTCCATGCAGCTGATCAATTCCAAGCTACCCGTTGCCTCTGTAGTATCACAGAGCTGCTTATTTATCGAGGTTAAAAGAGAAATTAAAGTTGAACAAAAAAATTGTATCATAAAAAAACGATGATAATGCATGGATGTACGAACTAGGGTAAATGTTGGCGATGAAAAGATACAAAAAATACACGCTGAATAAATTTTATCTTTTCGTCACGGCCGTTTTTCTCTCGAACACGATAGATAAATGTCCTTGGAATATGCTTACGATAATTTTTATCGAAAATTTTTCTCCCTGGGTCAGTTTTTGAACGGTAAGCTGGCTGTCCGTGCTTTTTCATGACTGATGTGTAATATGCAAACGATAACAGTGACGCGAAGAAACATTTTTCCTACTACTTTTTTTTTTTTAAATTAACCATTCACTGCGATCGGATACTGTTTTATTCAAAAGGTCTGGGAACAATTGAAATAATTGTTAAACCACTGATTAGTATAGAGAATGCGAGTGTATATATGCGTACAACGTCGATAAAATCAACCACAATCGAGCCGCAAAGCAAGAATGTCCGCGTGGGTTACATCAATGTACTCGCGCTGCGCCAAACGTCAGATAAGGGCTGGTGAAATCCGATAGCAATAGCGGCCAGCCGAGGCACGTAGGAATACTATTCAAATTTTCTCAAAATCGATGCGTTAGATTTTCCGCGCACACATGCGCGAAACCCTTCCTCCCGTACCCAAACACATGTCTCTCTTCCCGTTCCCTGTATCCGCTTTGCCAACAGTATGATATATATTTATATACACACACGCATATATATATAAATGACCTATCGGCCTTTGGGCACTGTACGCAATTGTACGACAGATACATACGCACACACATGTATGTATGCATATATTTAATCTTCTAATTGTGAACGTATTTTCTCTGTTACAGACATTCAGGCATGGCTTTCCACATCAGCCAACTGCTATGGCTTTCGACCCGGTACAAAGGTTACTGGCTATCGGCACTAAATCAGGATCACTGCGGATGTATCCTTTATCATATCGAATGATTGCAATTACATACATATGCTGGAGGCCTTGCATTTGTGGACATACATACACAGACGCGCATATTCATAAATAGAGTCTCGTGTGTGTGTGCGTATACGCGCACTCTTGACCTCCGGATAAGAGAAAGAGAGGGAATCCCGGAGATATAACGTCGGGGAAATGTAAAATGCAAAATGAGAGGAAGAAGTAGATAAAAGCGCGTTTCAATGTGAGAAATGAGAATCGGGAGATTATTACGCGCTAGTTTTGTTCCCGCGCAGATGAGAAATGTTCATTATTTTTCACGTATGCAAGAAATTATTTTTTTTTTGCACTTGCACGTATGTAAGCTTGACTTATTTGAAAGAGATGAATATAAAGCTAGTAAGCTTAAAATATATTTTTTTTTCTCTCTCGCTGTACAGGATTTTCGAATACGATAAACAGGACTCTTACGCAGATTTTGTATGTTCGAACGACAGTTGGCGAAATGCGCGTGTAGACACTTATTTATCGGTACTGTCACCATCGCTTTGGTAGTAAATAGATATGAAATAGAACAGAGAATGACTACAACAGACGCCAGTGATAAGGAATTAAGGTTAAAATCTATTTAAATTAAATGTATACACGTTGCACTATATTACGAAGTTAGCATTTATTAACTACATATTTTACAAAGCGAGCTAGTAAAGTTTATTAAAGCAGATAATTTTGCCCTTTGAAGATATAAATAAAAAGACAGTTAATTATAAACTTTTTATGAAAGTGTATTACGACTGCTTTAATTTCTGTTTTAAAGTCGCACTCGCTACACGAATGACGTTTAAATAAAATTTTTATATGTATTATGTAAAGGGATGAGTGAACTTGTACACTTGTTTTCAATTCCATTATTCATTCGGAGTATTTTATTAAAAAATTATTCTCTAGAAATTACTGGGAGCACTGCATGCCTTCATTTCTGGCAAAATAAAAAAGTCTAATCTGAATGCAAATTTTTATTAAAACTCTTGTCGTGGCGTTGAGGGAGTTGGCTGGAAAAAATTTGTTAAAATTTAAGCCAGCTGCTTGGTAAACGCCCATTTTATCACTTCCATATATATATTATATGTGTATATGTATATATTATATGTGTATATGTATATAGGGCCACTTGGAATATCAATAGAGCAATTGCACTTTGTAAAAAGACTCTTCATCAAACGAATTCCGTACCTATAAATATGTATAAATGAGACTAAAAGTGCGAATGTTAAACTTTTTCATACAGTCGTAAAGTTGCGCGGTTTTTTTTATCTATGGAAAAGAGACCATTTAGAGATTGTGCGATCCGATGATTACTGCTCTTGCGAGATCCTCTGGTGGAATCGGAAAAAACGCCGCTTCGAGCAATTTGAAGTCGAAATGGCAAAAGATAAAAAAGTGGATCGAGTTGGTCTGGCCACTCTGGTTGCTTTTTCAGTTCCTGCAGCATAATTGATTTTGAAACTTTTCAAACTTTTCCCGGAAGAATTCGTGCGGCTAAATGGATCATTTGCAGCGATAGAGCTTTTTTTGTTTACGCGTTAAAATTTTCAAATTTATACTGAAATCTACGTTTCTTGAATTACTGAATTAACGGAATAATTTCGGTAAAAATGAATAAACACGAAACTTGAATAAGGAACTTTTATGCAATTTTCATACACGTTGTAAATTATCGTAGAATTGAATGAAAATCACAGATTTTCCGATATACAGTTATGGTCTGACGTCAGTTAACGTAAGTTTATAATTCGCACGTTGTAGCGTGCACAAATCATGCGTTTATGAGTGTAGGATTTAATGGAAAGTATTTTTAATTCGAAGCAGTAAGCTTTTTCGCCTTTTTTTTATGCGCATCATTTTTTATGACACTGAATTTCCTTTCGTTAATCAGTCTCCATTGAGTCGTACTTTGAAATTTTAATACCGATGCTCAAGGCTATTTGTACAAATGAGTCATTGATAAGTGTGTCAGACATACTCCGGTGCTATGCCAACAGTACCAAGTTATTCGTTGACATCACCGAGCATCGATGTGAAAAATCCACTAGCCATTTATTTTCTACCGCAATAATCTATTAACCTGCGATGTCTCGCTTATACGTAACACCGGTTTCGGACTCTCGTGATGTAACGCTTCGCGTAACGATCACTCGTTGGCACGAAAAAACACGATAGTCGTTGCACGTGCTTTACTCAGTTTAATGCGAAAAAGGCGGTCTCCAATCTCCAACAAATTCCAAAGTTAGCTCACTGCAATTCTGGATCTTTAAAAGGCAGTTGGCTCGGTAATCGAGAAAGCCAATCTAATTTACAGAGCCGCGAGCGCACATCGCTATTATTACAGTTAGTTTCGTCTCTCTCTCTCTCTCTCTCTCTCTCTCTCTCTATTTCTCTCGGACTTTCTCTCTGACTTTCACTCTCGTGCGTAATTTTCAACGTCGAAAATTTTCCGACCGCGGAAATGGAAAACGAGAATCGAGGGAGATGAAGAGAGTGAGAACGAGAACGACTATTGGCTTTGGTGTAAATGAGTAAAAAGACGGACAGCTGTGGGAGGAGTACGAGAGAAAGAGAGAGATAGAGAGAAGAGATAGATAGCTCGGACAGCAGGAGTTAAGTGGCCGGGGCCACGGGAATCTAATAAGGTCGCTTTTCTCCAGCCGCGAGATTTAATTGATTCGATTGACTGTGGCGGCTCTGATGATGGATTTCAGCGCGGCTATACTCGAGTCGAGAATTGTTCGTGGCTATCTTGACTGTTTGCATGTGTCGATGTATACGTCTGTAGACTAGGGTGTAGATTAAGTAATGCGTTGCTGTATGGAAATGGACGTAGTTTATGTAAATTGTTATGTTATACCACTACAATAACAAATGTGAATAATTCATACATTGTTGATGAAAGTACTAATTAATGCCACAATAGTTCTTCTGGACTACTGCTCCACTTGTGCTATATGTTTTGAAGAGTAGTAGAATGCTACTATACAGTATGTATAGCAGTTAACCCTGTAACAGCTGTGTAGGAAAGTAAGATATATCATTCGATGGGAATGAAGAAAAAGTTCAATTCTTTTAGTCGAGGTTAAAACTTGATTCATGAAATTAGTAGAGTTAACTATCGCTTTTATAATTCAAACGAACACCTCAGTTGTTCTCCTACGAAATTTAATATTAACACCTCTATAGTTCTTTGTTTTTATTTAGTTATGAATTTAATTTTGGCTGAGAAGCGAGTGTATTAAAAACTACAGACGCTATGAAAAGACTTGAAAACGTTACACTTTTTTTCACTAACTGCATTATTCACTTGAGTCGTAAAGTCCATTTCTTAATTAAAATCTTTTGTATATACATATATAGGTTCGCCCACACGAGAAGAATTATTTTCCTATCGAACAGTAGCCGATGAGAAATCGAAGTCTCTACACGTGGACAATGACGAGATTTTTAATTACGTCGGGGTTTTACACAATCAGTCAGACATAATCTCGCGTGAGCGTCCAATTCCCATTTGGACATCGGTTTTCGGAACGACGCGTATTAGTGCATAATACATATATACAGTCGGAAGCTTCGGTTTTTTGCTCTTCGCATCAACGCGAATAAGTTCCGAGAGCATTTGCTGTCCCTGTACGCGTATATATGTATCTACAACGGCAAAGTTAATTGAAGCGTTTTTCACTCTTCGAAGAGGGTGAAAATAGGACGTATAGGACGAAGGTTATATATTGCGTTGGCCTTTTTCTCCCTCTCACATGGATGCACGCGATTCGAATTTTTTTTTGTTACTTCTCGGAGCTTTCAGAATGTCGAACGTTTCAATTACCAGTGTTACCTCACGGAAGCGGCTTTGGATCAATTTTTTATTTTCCTCAGCCGCGATCGCAAGAAAATTCAAGCGCCTAACAACGTATCGGAAAGTACATTAATTTTGAAAAAAAAATCGCTAAATTGATTTACCACCTACGATAACGTCGCATTTTCATTTCCCCGTTGAAAATGAGAGTGACGAGCCACAGCAGCGCATTTTTCATATTTGTGTAAAGCGTGACGAGGCGATTTGAAGAGCAAGCTTTAAAGCTGGATTTACCGAGGACGGTTGATTCTTTGAGGGTTTCTAAAGGCACGTCAAGCTTAACGGACGTATAACCGCATACGTTACGTGAAAATTAATTTCTGCGATGGTGTTGCAACGCTATTGAGATGTTTCTTAATGCAAAGACGGAACTTGACTTTTCTCTGGAGATAAATCGTATGATAGTGTAATCGCGATGAGATCAGTTGAATAAGATTGGAAAAGCTCGTGTGTATGAACAAGATGCGAGACACGAGAGGGTTGTAAAGATAATTAATACGAAAGTTTCTTCAACTAGGCTGAAACATTTTCCATATTTTACAGCTCTTGAGTGAATTAAAAATACAAACGAAAACTTTTTTCCCCGGATACTATTCAACGTTAGGATTTTACGCGCAATTTAATTACGCTGAATGTATATGCGTACAACTGCGCAGCTCCTATCATTCTGTCGAATTAAGATTTATTCCATTAACTCAGCCGGATAGAAAATTAACCAGTTTTGTTAATTAACTCAATTACATAGACTCGCTTCCGGTGAAATTCGATATTAAAACTACTAGTACAGTATCTATAATTACGATCGCATGTTCATACACCGATAGCAGACTACGCGTTACCTCGCGAAAGAAAATTTAATGATGATCCTTCAATTTGAAAATTAACCGACAAATTAAATGAAAAAATGTGCAAAATTCATTCCACGGATAGAACACGACGAAGGCAAATATAAAAAAATAATTTTTCCTTAACAATGAGAATTCGACTGTAGACTGGGCAGACCAGGAGTGGATGTGCACGTGAAGCACGAGGGCGGCTGCGCAGTGACGCAGCTGCAGTTCCTCGTGAACGAGGGCGCTCTCGTGTCCGCCACCGAGGACGACACCCTTCACCTATGGAATTTTCGGCAGAAAATACCGCAAGTAGTTCAGAGCCTCAAGTTTCAGCGAGAAAGGTGAGCCCGAAGCTTTAATACTCCAACGTTATATACGTATATATAATACATATACGCATTGCACTATGTCTTTTGATACGCCTACGTTATAGCTCCTTGTCTTCGTTAGCGAGTGCCGGAACGTGTATGCACACATGCATGAATTTTCCACAGCGTCAAGCGAACCTTCAAATTCCGTCGAGCTTTCCGCACTAATTGAAATTCGCTCTCTACCTATAGACAAGTCTGTGGGGAATTTTCTCCTTCTCTTTATGTAGCAGCCATTAGATTTTAGATACCCGTGGTTGAGTTTCTTTGAATTTCAAGCTCCTTTGTTTTCCCTTCGCTACAGTTTCTTCTTTTTTGTTTTTGCCTCTGTGTTGCGCAGCATCGCGAAGTTCGTTAACTTTTAAATCGCATCGAACCGAGAGCTTACGAAAAATCGTTACGGGTATCAATGAACGGGAAATGACTTTTGTCGTTAAGCCAACTCTGGGAGAAAATTAAGCTTTTCCGTTAGTTAACGCGTTAATTAAATGGGAACATTTTCGATGCCAAAAATCAATATTAGAATCGCAGTAGCGCGCAGTACGTACACAATTATGATCAGATGTTCATTTACGAAATAAAATTGAATTTTCATCTTTATCAGCGCAATAGTGTTAATGCGATGCTCTAAATTTAAAAATTATAACTCCGCAGTTATATCTCGTTTATTGTCTTTTCAAAACATACTGCCAACCATTTTGCTCATTGATTTTACATCCTCGAATTATCGTAGTCGTAAATCGCACGGGGAAACTCGTTCGAATTCGCAGAATCACAACCGAGAACTAAGTCGCGCTTGGTTCTGCGATTCCGTAAAACCAAATCCAATTAATACTCCGTCGCCACAATGCGCGCAACTTGAGCTCGGGCAAATGGAAACACTCGTTTTCACTTACAACGTGAATACACGCGTGCACCGTCTAATCAAGTTTCCAATTCAGTAATCCGTTAAAGCTGTAAATCTACTTACTTCTCGTTTTGAAAGCTCGGGGCGCGTATTATTACGTGGATAATTGAACAGATATTGAAAAATCGGAAAGACGCGTGCTTTGCGAATGTCGAGAGCAGTTAGTGAAAAGTAAATACTCGTAAGAGCTCGTTATTATCCTTACCGTGTGGAATAAATTCAAATTTCGCGCGTTTTCGTAACCTTATGACTTGCAGAAGTCGTTGTAACTTTCGTTACCAGGTCGTGTAGAAACGTGAATATTTCAGACGAGTATATCGAATAGAAAAATGTTGACATAATGCGTGACTTCGCGCTCCATTGAAGTCGAAGGTTTACGGGAAAAATCGCGAGGGGTTGCCCGGATTTTTCAAGTTTACCGTGGTGTTGAAGAAGGTCGGAATTTCTATTACTCGGGTTGTTGGCCTAAAACGTTCTCGGCGTGGGCCAATCTGATAAAAGTCGCCGGAGGTATAAAACAATAAAGCGAGAAAATTGAAAATGAAATACGCGCCGCTGGATATAATATAATGATTCAACTTTGACAAGCTGCACGTGTGTATAACTGTGTACGCGTGGCTCTATGTAAATTTATAATTAATTCCGGCTTTGCCGTGTAGTCCTGGAGAAAGATAATTGGAACAATACGATTGTATCTTGTTGCATTTATACGTGAGGCAGCAGAGATTAATCCGGGAAAGCTACTCTCTAGTTTTGGTTGTACATATCAAAGATTAATTTCGACCACTGAAAATCCCACTGAGTTTATCGCCACGAATTGTAGACATTTACGTGCACCACCAAAACTACACTCGCGACGCTCTTGAAAGGACAAAATTCAAAATACAACTACGCCGCAAGCTCTTCGGCCCTTTCGAAATTCTTTCTTAACTGCAACGCACGACGTCTATACAAACTCGTCGCGCTCTCCGACGCACTGTTCAAATAAAGACATTTCGTTTTAGCTTATATGCGTATTAGCACCGCTAGATCCACGCGAACTAAGCGAATTCGCAACGTTGCGAAACTGATTGGAAAAAAAATCCGTGTATACCGAGAAAAGGTGCGCGAAGCATTGGGGAATATATATGCGAAATAAATCAGTAGCCGAAATATATCGCGCGTACAGTCCTTCGCTAGTGAAAGGTGTCACTTGCACCCTTTCTGGCTTTCAGCCATCGCAAGGTATCTCTCTCACTCGGCATAAGGTCAAGGTCACTGGGTCACGGGAATATAAGTTGGTGCCGGGTCGCCACGCGCGTTTTTTTTTCGCGCTCTTCTCCTGTTCGGATGCTGCAGGCGCGTCTAACGTATATAAGAAACATGGGAAGAAGAGCGCGCGAAGAATGAGAGAATCAAAAGCATCACCTGCAGCCGTTTGAGCTACTTCTAAGGTGAAAACAAAGGCTGTCCATATATTATACACACGCACACACACATACATATATAAAGCATCAGGCGCGTGTATATGTTTATATACGTGGGTCGCCAATTAGAAAGGAGAGAGCCGACAGTCAACACTGAATATAATTAAGGACTTCTATCTCATTCGCTCTTGCATTGTACTTGCATACATATATATATATATATATAGTGTAGCGCTATGTCATATACCTTCTGGATTTTGTGGCGTTGTGCTCCACGTTGTTGATTGTTGTTTTCTGTTTCAGAATAACGTGCATGCACCTGCCGCTGCAGAGCAAGTGGCTGTACGTAGGCACCGAGCGGGGCAACATACACGTCCTCCACATCGAGACTTTCGTATTGTCGGGCTACGTTATCAACTGGAACAAGGCCATCGAAGTGTGAGTTCTCCTATGCATCACAGCCGACTGGAGATATATAGCTAGATGGAGCGAGAGACAGAGAGAGTGTGAGAGTGTGAGAGTGCGAGAGAGACAGAGTTGAGAAAGTCCACAAGAGTGAGAGTGAGAGAGAGAGAGAGAGAGAGAGAGAGAGAGAGAGATAGATAGATTGGCACCCGGATAAAAAGCTAGAGAGCTTTGGGGAGCTTTATTTTGCGAGCCGCTAAGCCGGGTCAGGCTACACGTGTTCTTTTCTATTTTTATGGGCAATAACCGCTGCACAAAGATATTATTGCGCTGCTGGTGCCACCACTGCTGCTGCTCAGCTAGCTAGCCGGTATAAAACTTTTTTCGAGCAGAGAAATTCTTTTCGTTTTCATACCGCATACAATGTTTAGATGGATGTTAAATAACAAAAAAGCTCGCGTATGACCCTAAATTCGTACGCAGTATTGCCGAGCACAAAGCTTTGTCTATTTTTTTTTTTTTTTTTTTTTTTAATAATTCGACTATGAACTAGTCGCAAAGTTTCGAATTTATTACGTTTGTACAGATGATATACATGACGCATTCGATATGAGCTAGTAGAGATACCGAAATGAAGAAAACAGAAACGTCTCTGCCGTGTTTTTTCTCCCTATTACGTGTAGCGCGTGCTGCTCTATTGTATTTATACGAAAAGCCATAATTTTCTTTTAGTACGGCGTACAAAATTCCAAACGCGCTTGGGTAGAAAACAAAGTACCCAATCAAATCTGGATACTTGTGGCCTATTAGCGTGGGCGTTTATTACACTCGAATCAAGATTTGGCCAGTATGATTTTTCCGAGTATTATTACACACTACAAGAGCATAATGTAGAAACGCGAATTTCGAAATCTGATCATTCGACAAAGCACGCCATATTCCAATAAAAATTCTGCGCATATATATATACGTCGGTTCGATGTTCCCGTCTCAGTTGCTCAACATTCTAAAAAATATGAATAAGATGGATGGATTTTTATTACAGCGTACATTTCCATTTCGTTGTGTATTTCTGCGCGAGGTTGTTTTAATCAAAGGGTGTTTTAATTAAACTACCCCGTTACATGAAAAACATGGGAGATGTATAGATAGAAAGCAGACGTATCGAATCGTAGCTCTATTTAAAGTTTCTCTGCTTTCAAGAGTGCACTGAAAAAAGAGTTTTCGAAATTTGAGAAATTTTATTTATTAAAAAGTTGCTCTTTTCAAAGCATAACGCATTTACTCGAGTTTTAAAAGGATATTTCGATTTTAAAAAATATCCCTTTCCAACAATAATTACTTTTATTAATACGTAACTGAAGTGACATAAAAATTTATTAGGGGCAAATATGAATTCAACACGGAAACGTGTAATCGTTAAAATGTTACTCGAGTTAATTTGTTTTGATAACAAATTTTTTCTTTCCAATTAATACAATGATTGATTATTTATCGAAGTAAATATTATCATATAAGGCTATGATCCAACAAAATCGAACAAATTTTTTTTTAGTCTAGTCAATCAAATCACAATTCAATAAGACAGTTTTAAGCGATACTTTTCTAATAAGCTCGCAGACGTCTACTTTCGAGAAAACCACCGCTTCGAAACAGTCACGAAAGCGACGAAATAACTCGGATACAACCGACTCGGGCAACTTTTGGCGCACATTTAGCCTTTCATCGCTCTCTTTCTCACACTCACCGCGAATGCCTCTTGGTAATATCGAGTTTATTCGTTTCTAAACTCCTGAAAGTTTCGCCGTCGCTTTCTGAGAGTTGGCATGAAAGCGGATGGATTTGTTCGAGAGGCGTCAGCGAAAGAGGATATATGTATACGAGCCAAGATAGATTGATTATTCGGATTTGGGTTTGGAAAAGCTTATTCGACATTTTCTCTTCCTCGCGGGCGTCCCTGAGCATTTGTCGGTTACGGGCGTTCGATGATTTTTTTGTCGTCTGTTTCTTCATTCTCCAATCGACAAATCTGACTGTAAAAGCTGTCTGAAAAATTTGGCGAGAGTATACATAGGATTCTATTACATTACTTTGACGTCGAAAAATAAGAACGTGTATTATGGATATAATCGAAAAATTAAAAACAAAAAAGAAGGACTCTAATCCTGCCGACTCGGTTGACAAGAGCGTAACGAAGTATTCACGGTTTTCTTAGCAAACGAAAAATGTTCAAAGCAAAGTGACTGAAGTAATTTCCTTTTCATATGGTTACCCAACAAACAATCGTTCGTGACACACTGATCTTTTATTATTCATTCGACTGCAGTACCCAATAGTACTTTAAAATTTACGTACTTCGCTAGAAACTGTATAAACCGTTAAAAAAAAAACGAGATCCGACCAACCCATTTCGATGTACAAGCACTAAAATGTACGCCATAAAGTATATGATCGAATGAGTGTGAAATTTATGCACTAGACGCTTTTACTGTAGTTGACGAATAAAATCGTTTACGTACAGTATGCATCGTAAGAGGTAATCGTCGATGTCGCGAAGAAAATAATTTTTCACGGAGTAAAATCTTCGAGCATAAGGAGACTCTCAGCTTATCCGCCAAGTGAAACACACAACGCACAGGAAGTGAATGAAAAAAAGTGCGGATGTTACCCCTGCTGAGTGCAGCATATTTTTCCCTGAAATTAACAGGAAATCCTGTGTTCCGTTTCCACTTTTCACACGGCAAAGTTCGTAAACTCGCTTATTGGACTGCAACATCTGCTTTTGAATCAGTATAGAGAGTTGCTTTTGCGTCGTAAAGCGTGTCGCGAGAAAACTCGTTATTCGGCCAAGCTGCTTGTCGGGTTTATAACAAGCCGATTAGAAGTTTGAAGACAATGGTTATCGAAACGCAGACTTTGAACGTGTTGTGCTTAGTGCCAAGCGTACATAACATATATATATAGTTGCTCGCGTCATATGTGACCGGGAGGATGATAATATATGCTTGTAAAGTATATACGTATCTTTTACGAGTAACAAGACATATCGCGAGTTATGTTCGTGATTTATTGGAAGAAACTGTAGTTTCGACTTGGTTATAAAACTGTTTCGATGGTAAAAGCTTTGTTTATATCTTACAACGCGAGAGAGCGTGTCATTCGATTTTTCAACAATAAGTCCTATATAAACTTGGAGTAGAAGACCGACGGAATGATGATAATAAAGCTAAACGTAAACTATGCGTTAGCTAGTGTAATACGTTTTAGCAAAGTATACTTGGCCCGTGCAACTCTCTGGATTAGTTCACGTCATGCGCAAAATATAATCCGACAAATTAGCGCAGCTCTAATTGCCAATTTGGCTTTGCAATTTACACATAAGATGGAAAATACGTGTCTCTTAATTTTTCCTCTTCAAAGGAATCGTATATCGGCTACCGATTTTTCGTATTTTTTCTTTCCATTTCACTTTCTTGCACGATATTCGTCGACTTGACGTCTTTCAAAATACGCGTCTATTAACTCGGAAGTACGAAATATTCCCGCGCGACGGTAACGCGAATTGCACTTATTTTTGAATGTACACAGTAAAAACGAGGAGTAGCGCGACATCACGGTAAACTGAGCATCCTAATTGAAATTCCCGCGATAAAAGATATGTGTATACTCGGACAGACCACTTAGGCACAAGCTCTAAATTAAAATTGCTTCTCGCGAATGTTCTTCATAACAGAGCAACTAATAACGAAATAATTGCGCCTCAGAATTTACCGCCGTCATCACGAATCTCCGTAATAAAAAGGCGAAACTATTGTTTTGGATGAATAAAGAAATAGTCAGACAATACCGCGAAATTCAAACATAGAAGCTTGGATTGGAAATTTTGTTTAATTCATACGAGCACGCGAACCGGAGAAATAATAATGGACACGGGCTCGTCCTGCTATCCCTTGATTAATAATGCTATATTACCATCGTACTCTAATCCAACCCCAGTACCTTGTGTAATTAATATATACATATATATATATATATATTACACGAACTCTGAACTTTGTAGATTTCGCGTAAATTTTTAATGTGTGCATATGCATTGTGATTCATGTGGACATATCAATTAAACATCGAGATTAATGGTATAGTTCGTAATTTAATATTTATCCGAAACGTACGAGACTCTGTGCGAATATGCTATACTACGAATATTAATTATTTATAGATTCAATTCGAGGGTAGCGATTGTGGAAAGATAAGTTGACGGTAATTTTTAATAATAAAAGCTGTGTTTTTGGCGTTTTAAAGTCGTCGAATCTAAAAATTACACAGTTAATAGAATAAATATAGGACTTTTCGCAAAAATAGAAGATAAATTATGACTAATATAATTGAATAGTCAAAAAAGTAAATACTTGCACACATATGTACTTTAATACTTTTTCCTCAAATATTACGACTCTATCCTTTCAAACATATACAAAATTATTTTCCAAATAATGAAAGTTCAACGTAAGACAGAAACGCAAATTCCACCTTTCGAAACATAAACTATAAGCTTGAGCAGATTATAATGTAATACATATACCATAAGTATATACTTCTAATACTAAAACTTCCAACACCTTAGAAGGTGTTTTCCGAGAGTTTCAGTGAATCTTCGAATTTTACGGTATAAAGTTTGCTCTTTGAGGAAGCTAAATTCGAGAGAATTCGAAAATCAAATTTATTACCCTAAGTAGCCTCAGTGTAACATTAATTGTTACTTCATTATAGAAGTAATTCGTAAAGCAATTAGACGTTGTCAACGTCTTTCAATTTAGACCTTGTTATAAACTATGAAACTTAATCAATCATTTTCTGCTATGTAATTATTTCGACGCTTACTGTCGAGTTTTTTTCCAAAATATCTCAATTCCAGAATCTTTACAATAGTTGAATTTTTGCAATGGACACTTCGTTAGTAGAAACAACGCCATTGAACGAGTAGTTCATGAAGCAATTAGATTTCCTCAACGGTTTTCAATGTAGACCTTGATTGAATAATTTTCATAGCTTATAATGTGAATTTCATAGTATATATTCCGACAATTATTCCGACGCTTATTGTCGATTCCAGAATATTTGCAATATTTGAATTCTCGCAATGGACACTTCGATACTCGAAACAGTGCATATGTGTACACGATATATACGTGTGCATATGTATATGTATATGAACTACCGATAACCCGCAGAGTTATTTTCAATCCCGAGCACACGTGCGCGAATTCACGGACGAACGATTGTTGCTCACCCTTTTCAAAGCTTCGCGTCGATCATCGATGATTTCTCTCTGTCCCTTTGTTGCAATGAACTTTTTTCCCTTTTTCTATAATGTTACTCGGAGTGTACCGGAGGAAAACAAAGTGGCGGAAGATATAGAGAAAGAAGCGAGTGAAACGTTTGCTTTATACAAAAAAAAGAGCCACGAGTACATTAAGTTAAAATCAACGATTGATGTACTACTGTTGCTGAGCAAATGTTTTTGAATAATGGACGGTTTTTCTGATAACACCATAGCTCTGAAAGTTTAATGCATAGGCAACCTCGTTTGCTGAAGCGTCGCGGTGATTTATTTAAAAAGCTCCATTTTAAACGATGTGCTCTCCCGTTTTCCCGATTGGAAAATCTAAACTTCCGCTTTGTGCGTGTGTGTGTGTGTGCGTGTGTACAAGCGTCCTACATTCGTAATTAACCAAGTAGTGCTTAGTATATATAGTCAGTGATACTTCCTCTCAGCCTTCATCCTTGATTAATGTATCATTTACTCTGCGCAAAATCTCGTGCTTCCGCTGTACAAATATACGAATAAAAGACTTTGTATGCGCTTCGCCACGTGTATATACCGAGACTAATGAGTGCATCTTGCTGCGGTTGTTTGCAGATCGAGGAAGACGCATCCTGGCTCGGTTGTTCACTTAAGTGATAATCCTTTGGACCTAAGCAAGGTACGTATATTCAACGATGAATTCACAAACATAAATGTATCGATTATACACAGGAGTTGTACACGTACAGTACAGGCTGGATGTATATAGCATAAGTATTGATTTTTCGAGCTTACAACGTTCGAAGGGAAGCGTTGTAAATTCCAATGAACCGCACACACGTTATTTGTGTATTATACAAGAAGCCTTTGGGACTATCGCGAGTAATTAAGTCTTAGATATAGGCTTGTTTTGTTAGACGCGCAACCGTGTATGATGTTGATTACGAGTTTTTATGAAATATCTCGTAAGCGTGAGAGAACACTAGAGATGTCTAAAGCCCTTTTCTGTTTGAATTACTATTTTTGCTCAGGGGAAAGACCCAGTTTCCTTTCTAAGCGGATTACAAAAGTGGAGTAAGAAAGAAAAAATCTCGCAAGATTTATTCAATGAAGTTTTCCTTTTTGCCTCATCAAGTCGTCCCTTCTGAAATGAAAATTTCAGATGAAAATGCGTGTATATAGCAAGAAAAAAAAGAAAAGAATAGAACCATCTTTTAAAAAAGAGTACAACGATTTCTCTCTCGAAAATAGAGCAAAGAATACAATCCCTCGACGCGATATTAATCGCTCTGTCAAAATCGCGCGACACTAAAGAATGTCTCGGCTCATTAGACAGGCTTCAGATTCTCGGTAAGCCTAAGAAACTCAATTGCAATCTTTGTCGCGAAATCGGCATCTCTTATTCTTTCTGGTTGAAAAAAAAGAAGCGATGCTTTAGGGAAATTCGATCCTGTAGAGTCGCATCATCATTCTTCAGCCTCCGCAATATCGTTTATCAATACGAAAAAATTTCTTTCTCCCCCGTCGCTTCGGAAGAGAGAGAGAGAGAGAGAGAGAGGAGAAAGGGAAAAATGCCGTACAGAGTGAATTATCGGAGGAACGATTTTAGATAATGCCGCGGGGATTTATTGGATTTTTTTTTTGGTTGTTTCGTCGATTCTATAAACGAAGATGATTTATACAATCGATGACGCAGGTGAGAAAAGAATCCCTTTAAACTCGATATAAAAGCGAGTTGGCGGGATTTTGAGCTTCGATTACAGAAAGCGTTATATAGCCATTAAACGCGCGTCTTGCACATACCGATATCTGCTGCGGGGCTTTCACGAGATTTGTAACGCTGCTTGGGATTTTCACGGATAAGATCCGGCTTTCTCGGATGTAATGAAAGGATTAAAAATTACATCAATCGTGGATTTATTACTCCGTTCGACGTGATTACCAACGCGGATAGAGATTTTAAGTTACGAGGCAATAAAATATTTGTCGCGATTTTGAAAAGCTCGCGCTGTAAAGTACGTCTCTCGACTGCAAAACAGTCCTCTAACAAATGCTTGTGCATATAAGCTCGGAATTTCCAGCGTCGAAAAGCCATGAGTTTTACGCTTAACGTTACAGCCGTATGTACAACTTTTATCGCTGTATTCGATTGTTATTGGCCTTTAACATTTGGAGTTTACTGTAACTTAGCCGTAGGATAACGAGTCAAAGGTTACGTGTCGCTTTTAGGGACTTGAGTATATCTTACGGCACCAGCGTCAAAACTTGTTGAAAGCCAAGCTTACAACTAAGCAGTAACTCGTAGCCCTAAATAATCTTGGCTCTCTTCGCTTGAGAAGGCTTTTGACGGCATTCTCTCTCGTTCTATGCGAAAGTTTACTTTTATCGGTGCGAAATTCAAATGGATCAGCTGCGAGACTGTAATAATAACGAGACGGGCTAAAGGAAGCAACAGCGAGTTAGCGTAAATACACAGAGCTTGCGCTAATGGAATTTCAAAGTATCGGAATCGCTCGAGAGAAAAGCCTCGAGGTGTGTATCGATGCGCAACGAACGACTGTATGCACTAGAGAAGACGCGGTGTCCGCGATCGCGAAATCGTTGATCCGCGCGAAGGTAGGACAAAGACACTGCAACTATTGCAGACCTCGTTCAATAACATACATACGCGTACAACATTCATCCTCTATCGAATTTATAGTCTCCGATAAAGTGCGCTTAAAATACAGCTGTTGTGTGCATATGTAAACTTGGAACGATTTGTTTGTCACTCACAGATGCTGATAGGCTACGAGTCGGGCCAAATCGTATTCTGGGACTTGAAGACTAAGGCCGCGGAATTTCGATGGCAAAGCGACGAGCCGCTGAGGTCAATATCTTGGCATCACGAAGGCAAACAATTTATGTGCAGTCACACCGATGGTTCCCTCACCACGTGGCTCGTTCGACAGCCAAAACCCATTAGCGTCACGCATCCTCACGGTGAGTACTTTTGTTACTTTTCAACGATTCGATTTGAACAGAAGCCAGTAAGAGAGAAAGGAAGTGATCGATATGCCGATAAGACGTGGGTTTGTTCAGATCACCTGTGAATCGAGAATTTTCTCGGTGGGAGAGAAAGAGAGAGCTTGAACTTTTGAAAAGTGTCCGCGGATGCTTAGGTTTCTTTGTTTGCTGTTCGTGTCGGGCGATTTATCTCTCGCTACGTGAATTATCGGCTCTTGTCGCGGTTCAATCGAACGAACTGGATTTTGTTCTCGACCAATGAATTATATCTCTCGCCGCGAGTGAACTTTTCGCCAGAAAACGCGTCGTCAAATCGATAGACGAGTATCACATTTGCATAGAGCTATATGCGCAGTAGAAGTAAAGCAAGAAAAAAGTCGAGCGCAGTTTCAAGTGTACAGATGGCTCTCTTTTTCCCTCGCTCTCGTTCACTCGCCATATTTCCTCATCCTTGGTAGCTATATACTCTCGGCTCCTTTTGTACCAGCCTTATCCGTCTCTTTCTTTTCCTCGACGCGGTTCGCTTATTCCCCGTACTTACTTCGATTTTCCCCGTTGACAGCGAAAAACACGAAGGATGGAAAGCCCGAGCCGTGCAAAGCCATTCAGAAAGTCGAGTGGAAACTCTCCCGATCGGGGTAAGTCTCAGCCCTTTTACACTATAATACTCTATATATCTCTATATATACGCACGTACTAGCAGGAGGCACTAGCAGGAGCCTGTCTCGAGGAGGATGAAAAATTCATTTGTATTTATCGTCTCGAGCCGAGCTCTTATACGACCTTCTTACGAGTATACGTGTCTATACACCTGAGTACGAAGTGGACGCTATTCAGGCGCGAACTCCCGAGTGGCTGCTATTGCCATATCCATTTAACGAACGGTTATACATGTGCGAGGACAGCCCATTAAGGAGAGAGAACTTGATGTGAATATCTTGAAAGATTCCTTTTTGCGGATAGTGTGTAAGCTGGCGTTGTTGTTGGCTGCATCGAGGGCTCTTGTGATTATTAGGTAGTATAATGCGCGAGCTCTCTTAACGCGAGAGCTTGTTTTAAGGCCGAGTCGAATCAAGGTCGGATACTTGAATTTTAGGCGAATTTTTCAGGCCGTCGAGTATAAACGCCGGTATCGCGCGTACTCGACTGAGCCGATCCTTGAAAACGTGATGTGTCAGAACAGTACTGCAAATTTTTACTCGAACTATACGTTCGCTCTATTTATACAGATATACACGTAACGTTGTTTGGAAAATCCTCGTACATGAAACACGGAAAAACTGTCTACTCTCTCTCTCTCTCTCTCTCTCTCTCTCTCTCTATCTTTCTCTTGCAAAAAAGGAACTTTCAATAACAGACGCTCTTGCGCCTTTTTTACAGCCCACTGCGCCTACTTTGCGTACGTGCTTCGGATTATATGCAACGCTGTTTTTTTGTTACCGTTATAGAAAAGCCGTTGCGGGAATTTCACGGGGGGAAAAACGAGGAACGACCAGAGGTAAAATAAAATATTTGTGTTAAGACCGGATTACTTGCTGTCTATCGCGTGTACATTGCTTCCGCGTATGTGTACGTATATTTAATCTCTATATTTATACGTCAGTTCATTGTAACGAATTTCGAGGGAATATCGCAAGTGCATAAGCTCGGGTGAAATATTCAATTCGTTTTTTAACAATCGGACGATCGAAAAGCAAGCATCCGAGGCTAGTATTTACACAGTTGGTCGTTTCTCACCGCGCGTGGCAAATCTATATGTAACATCGTACGAATCACTGGTTAATCGCCGCTTAATATTCCATTAGCGAAAAAAAGAGTAAAAGAAGGCATGACGGATGAGACTCTTTAAAAGGCTCCCTAGCTGGAAAACGACCGCGATGAACTTGGAGCGATTGCCAAGAGAGACGTACTTCGTTTCGCGAATTGTCAGCACAAAGACTTTTTGTTCCGCAAGCTCGGTATTGTTTTACGCCTCAATTACGGCTGTAGAAGCAAGGAAAAGGATGATTTCATGCTCAGACGGTCTTCTTTCTTGGCTGAGAGAAACGCTAAAACTATTGCGGGGCATTGTATCGGCTGAGAAATGTTCGAAGCTACGAGAGACGCAAGAATTTAATCAGAAAGGAGGAATAAAAAGCCGATCTGTATACTGAATACTTCGATATATTTAACTGATCGAAGCTACTCACAACCTTCGCAGTAAGAGAGAGAGAGAGAGAGAGAGAGAGAGAGAGAGAGAGAGAGAGAGAGATGAGGAGAGAAAAAATAAAAAGGAACTCTGTTCGGCCGAGGATTTATGCTGCCCTTAAAACTTTTCGATTTCCCTTCACGAGTTTTGTATGGATTATCGGAAAGTGCATAAAAAGAGAAGAGAGCAATATTAAAAATTTAGGCGACAGCTTCCATTCTTTTTTACCGGATCATTTAAAGTAGTTCAAGCTCGAAGGTCGACGTTTTATTGCTGAATGAAATTAAACGTAACGAGATAATTCTCATCGAGACCTACCGAAGATCATCAGTATTTATCAGATGTTTAATACGAAATCTCATTTAAAAATCTAGAAACTCGTAGTGCAGTAAAAGAACTCATAGAACCGATAAAAAGTTTGAAACCGCAAAGGAAAGTTAAATTCAACCCCTCAGGCCGAAAACTCGAGAGCCGGAATAAAGAAGCGGCATCCGTCTATCTCAAAGTAAGAAGCGGAGCTGTTCGCGAAGTCCCACACTAGAGTATTATCGTAAAATAAAAAAAAACGAAATTTCAGGAAAAAGTCAAGTGTCAAAGTCGAGAATTCGCTAGTACGTATTTAGAAAAAAAAACGACGATTATTAACGCTGTCACTTGCAGGGAGGCGTACGTGATATTTTCCGGGGGATTGGCTTACGAGGCGACCGGTAGAACGCCAAGCATCACCGTCATCCAGGGCAAGACCACGACGGTTTTGGAAATGGAGCACAACGTTGTTGACTTTGTCACGCTGTGCGACAGCCCTTGGACCAGTGGTATGTAACGGAGCGAGAGTGAGAGTGAGAAAGGCTAACTGCCGATAAATCGTCTTGCCTCTTCGGTGTGTACCGGCAGTTCCGTGTTTGTAGTCCTAGGGAAATTTCGGGAAAGGACGGACAAGGACGTGTCCTCGGATTTTGAGGATAACGATCGTCGCTTTATATACGCAATTTCTCTTCGCTGTGCATCTAGCAGATAGTCGTAAAAATTCGAATTAACGTGTGATAATAATAAATTCACTCGATATTATCTAGCCGACTATTGCACGCTTCCTACGGCTTTACGATTTCCGACGACAAACAGCACGAAGATAATCAAACTTTTCGAACGTCGTCTGCAGTTAATCGTTTGTTGGTATACGTATAGACTCGTATAAATTAAATTCAGAGAATCGTCAGCGAATATCGTGCCGTGTACACATTTTATTGACAAACCGTTAATTTCGGGATAATACAGAGTTGGTTCTACGGGAAATAATCGAAGCTAATGGTCCGGGGATAGAGAGGGAATGAGAGATAGGAGAGAAAAAAAGGAGCGCCGTAAAGCATTTCGGAGCTATATTTCCCTCGAGCCAAATCCGTGTCGAACGTATTTATGAGAGTTTGGTTGGCGCGTTTTATCAGAAATTCAACAAACAGCACGAGAGATAAAGCTTGCAATACTTGGGATGAAAATGCCGAATTCCCCCGCTTCTCGATTCCGAATTCATCAGGATCCAAATGCACTTATTCGAAACTCGTGGCACACACAGAATCGACGGCAAAAGTAGCACGTTAAAAGTCAAGTACCGTAACTAGTAGACCCCGGAGAGGCTATGGCGTGTGACACTCCGTGGTTTTCATCTGAATTTCATTGGCCTCGTGGGTCACGCAGACTTCCAGGATCCATACGCAGTGGTGGTACTACTGCAAAATGACCTCGTGGTGATCGACTTGCTGACGTCGGGCTTCCCCTGTTTCGAAAATCCGTACCCCATGGATCTGCACGAGTCTCCGGTCACTTGCTGCGCCTACTTCGCCGACTGTCCCGGTGATCTCGTACCCGCTTTCTACTCCGTTGGCTCCAAGAGCCAAAAGAAGACGGGTTTCAGCGAGAGGGAGTGGCCGGTCGGTGGTGGCGAGTGGAGTCCAAATTCTAGTGGCTACAACGAGATTATTCTGACGGGGTGAGTACGACTGCACTCGTGTGCTTGAAATGCGAATCTCTAAAATGGCCTGGAAAACTAGCAAATGGCTCTGAGATATAACCGGGACTTCTGGCTTGTGGTGGAAGGCTTTCTCTCGCGTTATGATTGAGCTTTTAATGGAATAAATTTAACTTGAAAAACAGCGTTTTTACTTTATTCGTTGCGCGATAAATGCAAGGAGTCTTATATATTTCAATTGATATTTTAAAGCTTATAAAATTATAAATAAGCAAGCGGTTTTATTTTCTTAATGGCAATGCCATTAAATTACAAACTTGAGAAAATGTATGAAGCAATGAAAAAGTTACAAATTTCTATTAACTCGAGGAATTTATTAATTTTACCATCTAATTAACATCCTCGTCCCTGGGGTGGTTATGCTTATTATAATAATAATATTTATAATAAAAATCTTCAAATTAGTTGTAATACCCAGAAATTTCCATAAACGACAGATTAATTATGTACAGTATAATGAGATGAGAGATTATCATTGTTCCGCTTCCGAAAGCGGTTTACGCGTGAAGCATTTGGAATACTTGTACACGCTACTCCTCTTTTATTCAACCTCTCGAAAGCTCGAGCTTCGAGCAGACTTCATTTTTTTTCTTCAGGGCGAACTAATTATCGAAAGATTGAAAATGCCTCTGAGCAAAGTTTTGCTTGGAATATTAAAGATATTACAAAGTGTGACAGAAATCTAATTACGTCTCTCGGTGAGAACAATCAGTGGCCACAGAAAGTTCCTCTCAAAGGAAATAATAATCCACCCGTCGATGATAAAACTCGAACTTATTTAATTTGGCATCCGCGTGCACAGACACGCCGACGGCAGCATAAAGTTCTGGGACGCCTCGGCCGGTACGCTGCAGGTACTCTACAAGCTCAAGACGGCCAAGCTGTTCGAGAAAAGCCGAACGCGTAGCCTCGACAACGACGAAGATCCCCTGGCGATCCAGCTGATATTCCTCTGCCCCGAGAGCCGCAAGCTTGCGATCGTTGGGGCTGGCAGGCACGTCGTACTCTTCAAGTTCAAGAAAGTCGAGAGCATGTCCGAAGTTGTGGTTGGTATATCCCCTTGCGTGTATATCGGCTAAGCTCGATCGAACGCTTACGGAATTTCTTATACATTTCTCGCTCGAGTGTAATCTTAACTAGTCTTGGAGAGAAGCGCTGTAAAATGTCAATTTCGCTGGCTATTCCGTGCACTTTATTCTCGCGCGGATATCTCGCCTCGACGAGCTTTCTCCCTTCTTCCTTGTTTCGTGGACTTTTATGGGTTTTTCTAGAAAAAAAAATCGTAAAGTCAATCGACGTACTACCGGTTTACGATTTCCGACCTAGAAAAAGCGCTGCCGATGTAAAGCTTTTTCCTATTTTGGGATTCCGGCACTACTGTCCCTTCTTTTCGTGCAGCTAACCAAGCGAATCGCAGTCACTAGTCTACTGTCTCTTTTCCTTCCGTTCTACGTGACGACTCATTTCGATTTATCCTTCCACGTCGCGTAACTTTGATTTTCATCGACTTACGTGAGACAGTGACAGACACAGAGAGAGAGAGAGAGAGAAAGAGAGCTTTAACTGATCCGTTACTAGAAAACGTTTTGTTTGCGTGTGATTGGACCACGCGCGCGCGCGATTTTCTTTCCTCGAAGGTTTATTCGTCGAAATTTTATTAAGACCAAAGAATCTCGTGCAAACTTAGAAATTACATTCCGTTAAATAAAAGCTGTCGTCGAAGTTCGCGATGCCGTGAGAAACTCGCCTGGGAACTCATCGTCGAAGAAAAGCGTACGAATCGCTTTGTCAATTATCAAACTCTCTCTCTCTCTCTCTCTCTCTCTCTCTCGTTATATATATGTATATACGCAGTGGCTGGCATCAGTTTCCAATATTGAGTTGATAACCGCTTTCCAGACGCTGAAGGTAATGCTGGCCGACCCGTCGAAGGACACGGAGCGCTCGCCAGACTTCGACTTCTCCAACACGAGTGACGATCCCGAGGCAAACTTCGAGAAGAACCAGCCGCTCAAGGTGAAGAGCGGACTGCAGAAACGAGCCGCCGGCTTTCAAGCGACCCTCGTATGCCTCACTCATGGACCCAATGGCGAATTACCCGAGAGTATTACCGCCCTTAGCTTGAACTCGTCCTACGGACTGTGAGTACTTCGACGATCCTGCTGCAGTGCTCGTTCTGTCTTGAATTATATCATTCTTCGCTTTCCGGCGTATATGTATAGATTGTGGAGTTCATTTATCATCTTTTATCTACTCGTGAGTCGAGATTAGTTACGACTGCTTAACGCGGCAGTGAGTAAAATTTTAACGATATTTTTGTGCGATTTACCCCGCAGTAGTAAAGGTAAACGAATGGCCGTACAAATGGCAGCGTGCGCGTAAATCCGTTAATGCGCGAGTCAGCCCACTGCCTAATGAGATTTAAAACGTTATCGTTTTATTTTAATATACGCTTGGTACTTCGATTTCACGGAATTTCCAACGGGACAAGAGAGTTTTTATTTTGCTGATTGAATTTTAAACTACGCGCGAATCAATTGGAACTGGAGTCGAGGATTTATTTTTGCCTGTCGGGCAATAAATGGAGGAATCCTTTTTTTTAACATTCTCATCTAATCCTCTTCGAAAAGCTTTTGCGCTGTTTATTTTCAGCACGATCGCGAAAGCTTTTATGGTTTAAAAATGCATTGTATTCGCGAATTGTATCGCGTACAGTTCATAAAGATCATCAATTTTTAACAAATTTTTTCCTCGCATTTCCATAACATTTTGCTCTTTTCATTAAAAGTCGAGCCTGTACGCTTGAATATCGAGTATACGCATCAATATTTTCGTCGATTTTACGTAGAAACGTAAAATCTATACGATGTCCGAGAAATGAATTTTCTTTATTTGCGTAGCTCGCAGAAAGCCCCTTTCGTTTTCTCCTTATATTTTTAGTTTCGAGCAGCCCGACTTTGTCAGTTTACCAAACTGAGAATAACAACGCGAGAAGGTCACGCACATGAGCGTTTGAAAACAGCGAAAACAACCGTACTCCCTTATAAGTTCCATACTTCACTTCGGTAGAGCACTTTCTTGTCACGTTCCAATAAAGGCAGGTTTTCAATTCTCGCTGACGTACAAGCCTCGGCAACGACTATCCTCGTCGTCGATAAAATTACCGAAAGACTGAGCTCGCGAATGTGAAAATCAAAGAAAAGAGAGAATAAAACATGAGAATGAAAAGAAAAAAGAATAACTCCTCTATACAACGCTCTGACGCTTTGCTATATATACTTGACTACAAAAGACTGGCCTACGGCAACGACACGGGCTTCGTGGTGGTCGACATCGTGCAGAAGGTCTCGCTGTTGGTGATGTGCACGTCGGACCTCGGGGGCAGCGGTGACCCCCAGCGCGCGCTCCGCAGCCCCAAGCGCCAGGAAGACGCAACCGCGAAGCGCGATGCCGACGACAAGGCCAGGAGCCCGAGCATAGACCAGGTAAAATATCTCTCTACCTTCACTCTCTTCACTATTCTAACTCTATATCTTTCTCTTCTCTATCTATCTCTATATTTCGCTCACACTTTGATACTACACTTATTCTCCCACGCGTGTACTCACACAAATACAACACACACGTCTCTCACTTTTCTACGATACACAGCCAACACTGCGGAAAAAATGGAAACTCTGCATACTAGACACATACATACGGCTCCTTCTGTATAATCTCAATATATCTCGAATGACCCCCTTTGCCGTTTTTTCTGTCTCCATGTCACCCAACACGTCCCCCGGCCTTTTCCCGACGACTGCGCGACGACCCTTTTTTTATCTCTCTCTCTCTCTCTCTCTCTCTCTCTCTCTCTCTCTATCTTTTGCTCCCTGCGTCGCCATCAGCACCACCACCGCTACTGTTACTGCTGCCACTACTTTTTCTCGTACTGAACGTACGGAATACACGGCCTAATGTACAATTTACTTTAGCGTGCAGCTATCCCTCGAGCGACATATCTTCCTTCTCTATCTTGCTTTTTTCCTCACAGTAGTTACAGTTTCCTCTTTATGGTTATATGCCCATGTACAATAATTTATAAACCTGTTCGTTACACACGGACTGTTGCAACCGATAGACCCGTATATCTCTTTCCGCATCAACTAAACATTAATCCCGTAGTTTCGTCTGAAAGTTTCTCTTCAATTTTTTCTGCGATAAACTTTGATTTTAACCCGACGTTCTGGACGTTCTAGTTTCTTTGTTTTTCATAGTTTTACGCAGAAGAAACTACCTTCGCCTTCTTGTAAATATTGTGATTTTCATACCTCATTAGTTTCTTCACTTACAGCCAATACTACTATCGATTTCCTCTGTGCATACAAGTAAATAATTTACGTGTACTTAGAAATGCGCGCGAAGATGGCCTTCTACTTGAGATCTCTCAACGTCGATACGGAACATTAATTAGTTGTTCAATCAAGTGAAACTTTCGGATTGAAAATTAATTAAAAATTTGTTCGAACCGGTCACATATTTGCTCTTTAAAAATGAAACAAAGGTCAAAGGACGTAGTTAGATACTTTGTGGATGCAGCATTTTTTAATTAACTGTGAATATCGCGTTTCGTACCAAGCTTCGTGCGTTTGCTTGCTCATCCCGTTGTAATGACGATTGTTTCTCTCGTATATGGGCTTTTCGTGTTTAATCTTTGGACGATCTGATCGAATGTGCTCGTTTAATCCCAAGCTCACGTGTATATACTTTTCACTCTCTTTGCATATTTTTCATATTTATTTTAACTCTCGAGCTCGCGGCGTCTATGTATGCTTTTGATAATTCGACGCCTCGACGAATATTAAACGCAATCTACTCCTGTAACGACAGAGTATATGTCCGAGAGTTTCCCGTTAAAATGTTAATTATGTCCCTTTGAAGCTACATCTCGCTTTTGAAGTGTCAAAAGTTTTTAATTAGAAAAATACTCTTTCAATGTGGCAAAGCAAGAAGCCGTTCGTCGAAGGTCGTAGCGAGAGAGCTTTTCGAGAAATTCAAATCCACTTTCGACGGTTTTGCCAAAACTTTCGCGCTTGTTTACAGCGACCCGTGGCGACAATGAAACGAGTCATTTAAATCGAACCGCTCGTGCCCGATTAAACAAAAAGAACGCTTCTTCTCGTACAAAATATAGTTTTGACCTACTTTCGTCGAGGGACCAAACACAACGGTATAATTTCAGAATCAATACCTAAGAACAATATATTACGTTTATGAAATTTCACTTATAATTTTCCGTCCGATAAAAGTTTTGAATTACATAAATTTTATATACTCCGCATCGCTATACCCAGAAATTGCTTGAGGTAAAGGCCACTTTACGCTCGGCTAAAAGAGACCCTTTCGATTGTAAACCTGGACGAGAAAAAAAAATCCTTCGTCATAGAGTACACGGCTCAAATAACCCTTTTCTTTCGTTTTTTCTCTCTTTCTCTCTCTCACAAAATGGCGTATAAACCTTACTAAATAATCGATACACATGAACAATCAGTACTTTTCTTTCTTTCTCACTATCGGCCCGATCCCATTTATACGACACCCCCGCAAATTATTCAAATGCTATTTTAATAGTCGGACTAGAGCTTGATCGAAGCAAAGTGCATTTATGTATCCTTACCTCACACCCTTACTACCAGCAACACCCCCTCGACCCCTTTGTGATACACACCCCTTTATATATATATCTCTCTCTTATACCGTCATTTTTATACGATAAAAGACCAGTATATTTTTTTTTACTTTTATGCAATACTATGTACATGTTGGATATCACAGAAATACAAAAAAAAATTGAAAATAAGAGTGACAAATACGGCATGATAGTGTCAGTCGATACGTTGCGACGTTACGACGATGTTAGCACATTATTATAATTATTATATATAGTCAGTGATTATATATTCATTGTTATACATGTGTAAATACTTATAAATTATTCAATAGATTTCGACAATACACACGAAACGTTAACGAAGAAAATAAGGAAACACCTTAAATCGCAGGAGGACGATTAGTTTTGTTTAAACCATCACCGTAGAATAATATATATATATATGTGTGTGAGACAGCATTACTTCGATTATCCCTCACTTTTTATAATTTCTTGTACAAACTCAGAGTACCTTTCCAGATGACTCATGCTATTTTTCTATCACGATACGTTATCGTCTTTTCAGTTTTCTTTGTGTGCAATCGACACTTACATATATAATCTAGACTAGGGTTTTTAATAGCCAAAGTTTCATTACTACTGTGGCACACATATAACGATGAATTTCCGGTAGACATGTGTACAATCGAACCGTTCGAACACATGACAAAGTGCACGATAAACAAAACAAAAGAGGTATGCTCGAGTACGGAAAAGAATTCGACGTCTTGAGATCGTTGCAAAAAATTCTTACCGTAGAATGAATAACTGTGTTACTCGTAACGACACTACGCAGACATGAAAGAAAGCAGACGAAAAGTTAAACTCAAATCTCTTTGAAATTGCAGAGAAACTATAAAGGTACGCTGAAAAAAGAAAACAAAGGAATAGTTTTTTTTTTTGTATAAAGCGAACGTTAAAAAGAAGTGCCATCCATTTGCCGAAGTAATGAAAGAAAAAAAAGATAAAAGTTTGTATTGCTTTCGAAAATCGATTTCGTGCCTCTAACATATGGATTGTCATTGACAATTGCGGGTCAATCTTGTCATTTTCCTCGGGGTGAAGCCTCTGATTATTATGCCGATGAATAACACCGTGATTTCCTTCTCAAGCTTTTCCGATTTGTTTAGCAGTTACTCGATTACGACTGATGTGAATATGTACTTCAAATTGAACTTGTCGGAACTTGTTCTTATGATATTTAACGTAATAATTATGTAAGAAACAAAAAATAAGAATACATCGAACGTTGCATGGTACATGGTTTAGATTAACTTGACATCTGTATACGTGGATAACTTTCTGTATTTTCTTTTGCGACTGATCTGTCTTACTAATTGTTTTCATTTTTTTTTGTGAAACGTGTTATTACGTCTGTTTTTACTTTAAAAAAATTGGTGTGAGTCATTAGAATTGCGAATATTTCGATCATCGAGATCTACATATACATACGTAAACGTTGTGTATCTTTCATAATGTTCATTTCGATGTATCTTTGTAAAACTAGGCTTCGATTTCATGAGTCTTTAATTTGCATCCGAGATACACTCGTATTTCTGGAAAATCATTATTACGTTCATTCATTTTATACTTAGTCGCTTTTTTTCTCTTTTTCTCACAATATGCTTTTTATCTCAGTGAAAAATCTCGATTGTCCGGAGCGTTTTTTCTATACATCGTATATATTTTTTCGAATGCAAGAAACGAATGGATTGCACTTTTTATGTCGGAGGTGAAAAACAGAACAATGAAACGAATCGGAGGAGGCGATTTTTCACTATTGTTTTACACGATTGCGGACAGCAAAATTAATTAATTCTAAGATTCTTTTCTTCTTTTTTACCAAAATAATCGATGGATATTTGAGCAGAAAATTGCAAAATCAAATGTGGCTATATTCTCTCGTATAAAGTATACTCGAGGTAGAGTAGCTATGGGAAATATTTTTGAATCAGGCATTTCGAGAAGGTAGTAGTGGCGTGTTTATCACTCATTGACGTTACTTGACGTGACTGTGACCTATCGATGGAACAAAGGGAGGCAGCTATTTTGATAATTATTTTATGTAATTGTTAACGATAACGTTAGAATTACTACCTCGATTCTTTCGTTTCGAATCTTGTGCCTTTTCGACAGCATTGATTATTATGAATTACATTTCTAACTAACATTTCTTTCATTTCATTTTTTTAAAAACAATCGATGTTTCAAATCCGCAAAATAGCTGCCATTGTTTTCCTTCCTACGTATCGAGACATCATTTGTCGTCGTTTCGAATAGTTATTCTTCTGTGTGCATCCAACAGCGAACGTGAGGATACGATTGACTGCTTTTTACTTTTTTTAAACATATCTCCAACGTTCGATAAGACTGGCTCTAGCTACTTTATTTTGCTCATGTACATCTATTGATTGCATGTAGATATGAACATACACACCTCATCATCATGATTCCGTAACATATGTAATGTATACGTATGTAAGAAATAAAAAAAAAGAAAAGCTGCTACATTTTTTGACGTTTGAAAAAGGTGTCTATGATAACGAGACTACATATACTTTAAATCAGACAAAGGAATATATATATATACATATTATACAGAAAAATATAAATACCATTTTTGAAATTTTTTTTCTACGACTGATCGAGGTACATTATGTTATAATTTTAATGTTTATAATAAATATTTGAAAAAAAAATTCATACAAGTTATTATAATTCGTATTTTCATCGCATGTCGCTCGAAATTTAGAGGAATACGAATGACAGCGAGAGCAACGACAATGGTAAACGGGAGATAGTATATCAGGAAATGATATTAGCAGCTATGCACGATTTACATTTTTTACCTAGAATTTTGGCCTGTAGTTCAATTGCATAAGCACATGCTGTACGTGTGTTGAATTAAATTTTACATGACCTTTCGTTACTCTGCACAAGAATTTACGTAAATTCGATGTACTTTAAGAAATGAAAAAAATGTAAATACCTGCAGTTGTTTCTTTTCTATGTTATATATGTTTTGCACGTTGATGTATTTTTTTTCTAATATTGCATGGGCATTTATTTAACGAGTTCGATTTTGTTTAAAATTTTTTTTCAATGTTACTGTTGATGTTAGTTTGTTAAAATTTATTTGCTATACGACCATGTGGAATTCAATATCTCAAAAAATATTTTTGCGTACTCGCTTGATTCGTGGTTGACGTGCGCACATATTGCATCGAGCAACGACGCATTGCGAAAATATTTTCTGATTTGCAAATAAACATGATTTAAATCTTCGTAATTTAATGAAATTTCAAAAAGGAATAAAGTTACTGTTCAAACACGATCAAAAATACGGGAGGAATAAATATGTACATACGAATATACGCATCGTTGCTTAAAAAAAATATATATATATATATACGTATATGAAAGGTTGATTTCATATACAATTTGATAAATAAATGATTTATTTTTTCCGATTAAACGATTATCGTCGAAAAGATTAATGTAAATCGTTTTTAACTATTCAACAGTAGAGTTATTGAATGCCGAATGAATTTTTCGAGTGAATAAAAAATAAGCTTACACGAATACGATAATATCCTACAAACGTCCGCGTAAAGTCGAGCTGTTACTGACAAAAAAAGCAAATTTTTATTAAAAACACCAAATAAAATGCTCGATTAAACTGCATTCTGTAAAAGCTGAACGACTAAAAATATTTTCAATTTTAAGTAGTCACCCTCTATCGTAGCTAAAACAGAGTATATGATCGCCTTAAAGTACGAATCTAGAGGAAATACAACTTCGTGGTCTCTTATTGATTTCTATGAGCATCTTAGGTCATAAAGTAGAATTTCGAGTGTAGGGGCATTTGATCGAATCTCACGTTCTGGCTGACGTTACTTTATTTTCTTTTAATGAGGGAAAGGAGCTTCTTTTTGGGAAGTGACAAGTGGCCTCGCATTTGCGATGATTGTCTATATCTATAGCTATAGAAACCAAGTGTACATGCACAGAATATAAGTATAATAAACTGAAAAGATGGTCAATTGGATTTTTGCTCGCGAAGAGAGCAGAAAAACCCGACAAAAAATGACACTTCAATTTCAATGCCAGTCTGAGAAAGAAAATCATATCGACTGACGGCAGGCAATTCCTTTTTCTTTTTGCTAATGCTGTTCTACGATTTAACGTAAATATTAACCGGTTTTCTATTTTCAGGAAGTATCTCGAATGACGTTTGTCATTCGGAGAATAAAGTGAGAGTATGAAAGTTGAGTTGAAATCATTATTATGCACTATAAGATTCTCGAGTAATTATCTCGAATCCAGAAATTAGTAACAACGATGATGAGTTTCTAGTTTGCGTGGATTCAGAACTGTTATATTTGTTAAGCTTCTAAACTACACGAAATCCATTTCAACTTGATGAATCATATGTTAGATTCTCGCTGAACTGTTTTCTACAGTTCGCTCTCCGTAATGTGGATTTCGCTGAGCGAATTTTTCCCCCTTCATAATTTAAAGAATACCTACACGTATACGCAACATGTACACTTTCATAATTTCCAGATAAAACTTCTTTATACACAATAACCGTCTTTTATCCCATAAATCAGACACAAGCGCGCGAACGACCTATAAGTCGTTTTTATATACGATCATGGCTGTTACAGGAATAATATCAAACACACAATTAGTTCGGAATCCCTTTCCCTTTAGATCCCACACTTTCGTAGAAAAAAATATACTTTATTTCCCACATTTCAAGCACCAAGACCGATATTGTCTGGCGTACAATCTCGGCTCTGTATAGAGAAAAAAAGGGAGGTTTTTTTTGCCTCGTTTATAGTAAGCACCAAAAGAATGATCTTCCGTTGATTGCGATGCGTCAGTATGGACGAGAGAGAGTCTTGAAATTTACGAGTAGCCCCAGTAGCAAATCGAGCCGATACGGATAGTCCGAAAGCGTATATAACACAGTCACTGAGAGAAAGTAGGTTAGAAGGAAATCCGAAAGGTACACATAGAGAGAGATGTAGAACAAAGTGTCGAACGGCTACACGGATTTCGGTCGGAGATTAGGTAATCACGTTCACACAAAAAGTAACGAGTACACGGGCGCATTTTTCTCTCCTTTTGATTTATCGCGTGCAATCAATATAATATATACCATCCCCTTGAAATCATAATAAAGGGAGAGTTCAATCAGCCTCTCTCTCTCTTTCTCTCTTGTCGGCAACGTGAGGGATGGGGTAAGGAAAGATATCAATAATAGAGAGAGAGAGAGAGAGAGAGAGAGAGAGAACCAGGAAGAGAAAAATGACGGCGTGAGGTTCTTCTTCAGTCGCATCAGCAACAGCAACCCGAGGAGAAGGAAGGAGGTAGCGGTAGAAGCTTTGGATGGAAGAGCTTCAAGCTGAAGCGTCAGCAAAGCAAGGCCGAGCTCAAGAGTAAGGCAACGACGCCGACGTCCACCTCCCAAGATGCGGTACTTGTGTTTCTTTTTTTTTTGTTTTTTTTTGTTTTGTTTTTACCTGCTTTTAAGTTTGTTAATTTTACTTCCTCTCCTCCTACTTGCGTTATGTTTTTTTACCTCTTGGTTTGGCTATCTTCGCTGGCCCTGTTTTTTTTTCTCTCTCTCACCTTATTGTTTCCCTCCATTCCGTTTCTTTTTTTTCCGTTCTAGTTGTGGCATTCGTTGCATTTAGAACGATTTTCGCAGCCGCGAGATTTCTTTTTTTTACGCCTTCTTTTCTTTTTGTTCGCGATTCTCGTCGTTGATCTAACTCTTCTCAAGCTTCTCAAGTCAGCTAAAAAATCTGGTGAAAAAGTTTTCTCGATTCTCTCTCGCTTTCCTTTGTATTTCGGTTTTTCTCTTTCTCCTCTCCCGCGAGTCTTTGTCGCATTTATAATCGGGGATTCGGTTCCGTAACTTTAAATCGTGGTTGCGGCTTAACTTTTGCACAAGCGAAGAGCCTTTTTAACGATTTTTCACGGCTCGACGAGAGGATTAATTAAAGAAAAAAGGGAGAGAGCTCCATATACGAAGCAAACAAGCTAACAATGCAAGAAGACTTATGCGGGAATCTTATTGGGCTTTTTTTTTATTTACGACGAATAATGTAGGTTACCGCGTTTATTTGAACTTTTCAAGTTAACCGTCGAATTCGTTGGGAATTTCGAGAAGCGTTTTCACCAGGTTCAATGCGAAGACTCAGCAGAAAGAAGATTCCAGTAGTCTAGAATTGATCGACTGACTCTGTACTTCATCAAACTTTTTCTCTCTCTCGATCTCCGCTACTTGTGTGTTATTTTAAAATCCAGACCCCAAACACCCCCGAATCGAGCAAAGGGAGGTATATACCGCTGTCAGCCAAAATATAAAATAACCATCACAACCGCCGTACATAGTAACCCTCCCTCAGACTAAAACCGACTTCGACTTTTATTTTATCCGATAAAGCTAAACTACATATTATATCTAACCGACCCCCCCCCCCCAGTAACCCCCTGTACCGAACCAATGACCAAAAATAGTATATTAAAAAAAAACAATCCGCCATAAACAACGGAGAAACAGTTGGAGTAAACGTATAGGCTATGAAACTGGCTGACCCGACCACGACTCCCCTGTGCTTTAGCATGCCAGCCAGATCGTCAACAACAGCAGCAGTACCGCCAGCAGCAGCAGTCAACAACCGAAATCATCGAGTGATAACACAAGGACGTTGTCCCCAGTGCAAAGCTTTGAGCTCGAATCGCCGCAGACTCCCGAAGCTCGCGATAACGACCGAGTGCCCGAAGTCGGTAGTCGAGCTTCGGACTTCCTGCGTCGCGCTGCGACCAACGACGCGGCTACGTGTCTCACGGCTCGATCGCGAAGCGAGGAACAACAGGATCAGCTGCACCGACCAACGAATCTCGCGCTTCAAAACGAGGCCGCTGCAGCCGCCGTTGCGGCGCCGGTCAAGCCGCCGATGCGTTTCAAACGAGTGGTCAAGAGCTTGCAGGCTAAACGGGCCGAGACCAAACGCGCCGAGGGAAGACTCCTCTCGGTGCCCAACATAAAATATCAGAAGGACTCGCCAAACGAGGCGGCGGCCGCTCAGACGATGTTAGCTAGCGGTCTTAACGAGTCGAGATCGAGGACCGACGCCTATTCATCGTCGTCCGCGCAACATCGCAAGCACGCCGAGGACGCGAGCAGCAATTTCTTGAGAAGATTCAGTAAGTTTTCATAAAAGCTTCCATTAGATCATGATCAAATAGTGGAGTGTCATGTATTATGTTAATCTATATTATTATTACTTATTATATATTATTATACGTATGTGCATACAATAGATCAGACTCAGTGAGATATATCTTTCGTGCTATGGTCATTATAGTCGTTTCTTTTTTTTGTTTTATTTTCTTTTCCTATTTTCTTTTTTCGTTACGAAACATTTACATAATACATACACATGCGTATTTGCTTTTTAAACCGAAAATCCGTGTATATACGTATGTGTACTGTCAGACGCATCGACCGCATTCGATCATTCATTTGGTGAATTTGGCGAAAGCTCTCATACTTGTGCTAAATGGAGAAATGAACTCTATAGTCACTCTACTGCTTGCTTTATCACACGGGCTCTCTCTCTCTCTCTCTCTCTCTCTCTATCTCTCTTTTCTCTTCCGAGCATCACTCGAGCATCGTACTTTTTTTCGAATACCCGGTGTCTGACTCTATGGAATTTTCATGGTGCAATCATGTGCAGAGCCGGTAGGATGATAAAATGTACGCTGAGCTCATCATCCAGAATAAATATCTGCTTCAATACATAGCGTCGTCTCGGCAATCTCATGGGGCGGATTTTCGTTTTCTAAATCATACACCTATACACACGAGCATATATCTAACTGGTGATAGGTATATTTGTACTAGAGCCGCATGCCTTTAGATTTTTCCGAAGACTTTGTATCGGAATATATTGTGTCTGGTGTATATTATATATATATATTTTTTTTCCTCATTCTTGCAATAAATACAATATGTTTATTACGTACACATCTAGAAACTAATCCACGAAATAAACATAACATGCATATACGCAGACACAAAGACGATGCATTGTAATACACCCACATAATACACGATACTTGATTGTGGCATACGTATATATATTTCGAGCATCTCACGAGCGGATCGATCTGTCCAACGGTGCAGCACAAGCATATATGCTATACACGCAAACACACATACTAGTCATATCGTAATCTCGATACCTAACTTGGTAGAGAAATGGATATCGGCTTTGTTCGGTGTATACTTCTGTATGGGCCACGAAGAGACGTACATCGGGGGTTTACGGCTTTTCGTCGCCCCGCGATGGCGCTGCTGCAGCGCGTCTGTTTGCGTGGAACGTCATTGACCTTGACCTTGAAGCAGGGATTCGATCACTTGGCGGGTACAGTGTGCGTGCGAGGGACGGGAAGGAAGGAGGGGGTGGAAGGGGGTTGGGCTGAAAGGGGTTTGAAACGTTCTCATTAACACACGCTAGCTATCTGTCTCACACGCGCAGATATGTGCGAGTTTATGCGTCGATATTGTCGTTAACCGACGTTTACAACGTATACCTACGCGTGCGAGACATTCTCATATCATGGCATTAATCTCTCTCTCTCTCTCTCTCTCGCTCTCTCTCTCTTTCTCTTGAAATTTATACAAACGATCTCGCTGTACGACAATGGCATTCAAATTAGAAATTATTTTTCTTACAAATTGAATTGCCTTCTCTCTCTCTCTCTCATTGTTTTCTTATCTCTTTCATATTCTCTTTCTCTCTTACCTCCACATTCGTTATACACACAATACGATATACTTTACCAGTAACTGATGTTGTCTTCTATATTAATATTATAAACGATCACGATTCGTCACGCATTCGTGATATTATTATGTGCCCTTTATACAACTCCCCCTGTTACTTTTTTTTTTTGTTATATACCAATGTGGTTATAGTTTTTATATGACAATCTGTGTGTATCTCTGTTTTTCTCGATGTAATTTTATATTTTGTCAGTCGTGTATTATTAACAAGCAAACAAAAATATATAACCAAGCAAGAATGAAATATAGGAAACGACAAATAGCCTAGGATGCTCGTAGATATTTATATTATTTTTTTCATGTGTTGTGTATAAAGTTTAAGTATGTACTTGTACTTACGTATTAAACGAGCGCCAATACGTATATATGAGTTGACTGGCGCGACAAGAGACATTGAGTCGACTGAAGAGCTGCAACGAATGTGTGTGTGTGTGATAGTCAGGGCATATATGAATGTGTGTTCAGGAAACTCGTTGAAACGATTGCATTTTCGATCGTATATTGGCTTCGGTATGATTGTACATACAAAGGACGTTAAAAGAGATTGTACCTGCAATGAAATAATGATATACGCAAAATAAAACATCGCTATCGCGCAATTTCCTCTCGAGTTTTGCGGTTTCTATGTTTTTTTTACTCTCTCGCGTACGTTATCGGCAAAATTTTGTTGGCTAATACAGCGTTGCTATACTATATAGAGCTGTGTAACGGGTGCGAGGTATGATTATTATTATTGTTGTTGTTGTTGTTGAAATTACAGTTATGCTCCTCAATCCAATCACATGGGGGATGCATGGTGTCATGACGTGGTTTTGGTTATGTGGAAATTGTCTGATGAAGTGTTCGTATATAAATATTAATCTTTCATTTATTACTTTTCGTTTATGATTAAAATTCCGTTCTTTCGTTGGCCAGTGCTTTTAACGTTACTGCAGTTGCCTCATTGGTAGTTGTAGAAATTATCCACGTATTATTTTCATTCTATTTAGTTTTCTACGTTTTTTCTTTTTCGTTGTTATTCTACGTTATTGTTTTTTTTCGTCGTAAGATAGCTGTAGCGTATAATTTTGTCACGGCTATCTTTTTATACAATTATGTCTTTAGTTATATTGTTTTGAATTAAGTTTAATTTTAGTTACGATTGTATGTCGGATAAGTCGTTAGATTATTTCTGGAACTGAATTGCTGTATGTAATTTTAGGAATTGGATCGTTGGTTATGATTGCTAATTCGATCGCAAGAACATTTTCGCGTCGCGCGAAGTGCAGAGTCTCATATATTAGTCAGTCATGTTATACTGTACAAACGACGCTGCAAAGAGCTTTGTATTCAGGCATGGACGATTATTATTCCGCAAAAACTGTGTAGTAGAGGGTGTCTACGATTAAAAAGGGAAATTCTAATTTTTGTGCAATTAAAAATAAACATGTAAACTTGGAATATCTAGTATACTCAGTGTAAAACTGACGTAAGCTTAAACGAATTAAATGAACAAAAGTAATTAATTCGTCACAATGAAGTTTAAAGCAAATTAACTCGATGTAATGAACACAATTTTAAAGGAATTAACTCAATAACACGCGTAATTAGATAATTAATCGAATTTTCTGTTAGACAGAGATAAAAAAATGCGTTTAAAACAGTAACAATAAATATAACATATAATTAAACGTGAAATGCGTTAAAGTCAATGTGAAAAGCGTAATTCTCCGTCGACGAGATGTATCGATCTCCAAACGGTTTTATACCTCGACGAAGCGGGTCAAGAAGAGAGAACATCGTGCAATTAAGTTTTGAAACATCGAAATAATATTCGAGTCACTTTTAAGCGACTCGCCGAGAGTACCTAATACAGAAAGAGATGTCTCTACTTTAACGCTTTTTCAGGTTTTCAATTTCGCAGTCTACCCAGACGGCAAGTTCGATTCAGGTAAAAGGTTCCCGCTGCTTTTTCATTTTTCCTCCGAGAATGCAAAGTACAGTGAAATTTCTTTTTTTTTTCTTCTTTTCGAAGACGACTCGCGACAGATGGAAAATTTCTGTATGACATAGAGAATGAATTTTGCGCTATAGACGCTTTCGCAACTAGTTCATTTTACTTTGTACTCAAATCCATGTCTGTCCGCAACACATCACTATATCGGTACGAAATTCTGTTGAAAGCTTTTTTACGAAGTTTGAAATGGTATGTCTGTACTAGTGATAGTGGCATTGTTCGCAAAAATGATGCAACGCGGTTGATTTGACAAAAACCTATATAAGAAACCCATAATTGAGAGCACCTTATCGTTTTTGTTTTAGTTTGTATATATATATAATATACATATAGATGTGTTATACTGAGACTTATATAATTAATTTCATTAGGTTTGTACATAGTTTTTTAGAATAGTTATTTTGTTTTTGTTTAAACAGTCACATATTTATCTGAGAAAGCACTTTATACAAAAAATTGTTTATCAACACTTCAAACCATTTTTTACTTGCGAACGTTAAATTATAATGAAAAAAGCAACAAATATTAACAAATAATACAACCGTCGCTCGTTGAAAAAAAACTCCGTGAAACACTGATTGTCAAACGGAGTTGACTGACTGCTATAAAAGACTCTGCATACAGGCGACGTAATTGTACACAAATATATTTTCACTTGTAAATTTGATTGGAGGTCAGAAAAAGGCAAATTTGAGATTTTAAATGAAGTAGCAGCATTGACATCGTGCGGTGAATAACGAGGAGTTGAATTTTCAGATTGTTTCCAACTGTATACTAATATAAAAGCCTAATTTTTACTGAATTACGCAGGACGAGAATTTTCTTTGCTGTTACAGTAGATTCTGTATAATCCACATAAGAAAAAAAGCATCTCCTAGAGAATTAATTTGACTTTATTTTTTGATATTTTTGACTGATCTGTTACAATAGATTTTTGCTATAACAATAAATAGCTACGGAAAACTGCCTGGTAGAATGTTCCTTCAAACGAATGCACGCTTCTCTTCACAAAATTTATAATTTAAAAAAAAATGCAATTATTGAATGTAAAAGCAGCGTTATTTTATTACCAAATACTCACGCGTGATTTATATCCAGGGATTTTGACGAAAAAAAAGCTAATACGCGTAAGTGAGTAAAAAAAAATTAAAAAAGAGATGGTAACAACAACAGAGTAGAGGTATCAGAGAACAAAAGTTGTGAAGGCAGACAAAAATTTCCAGCTCCAAAGTCGTACAAGATTGCAGTAGTGTTCGGGGGAAAGAGAAGAGTTATTAACGATGGCTCGGGGAAAAACGTGTGTACACTTGGCTTTAGGACTATCGATGGTCCACAGCTCTTACAACCACGCCTTTTTCTCTCTCTTTCTCTTTCCCTTAGCTGCTGCGATTCTCAAGCTAATGACATATACCAGGACTCCAGGGATTCCCTAATGCCTCTCTTTCTCCTTCGATCCTCTTCATCTTTTTTTTTGTCGCAGTGAAAAAACAGCATCTCGGCCGAATGTTTCTCGCGGCTATAAATAATGATAAAATACAATTCACGCGAGAGACTAGAGAGCTCTTTCCTTCAGCAGAGGTAATCTTTTTTTCCCTTCTTCTTTTTCTCTCCTCTTTTGTCCTTACCGCGAAAGTGGACTCAGCTGATCGATATATGTATATCTGTTCGATACAAGGGGTTACGCTTTTTCTCCCTTTAAGAAAGTTTTCGAGTTGTATTAAGCGTTCTTTTTGAGGAAACACTCCGTTGAATTCGCAATTATGTGGCTATATATATTATTTCTCTCCGAAAGAATGCCGTAGAGACGAGGAGACCTAGGATCTTCTACATGGGAGAGAAAAGGTTGCTAGGGGGATGATGACAATTTGGTGAAAAATTTACGCGCGATGCAAAAAAAGTTTCTCCTTCATCGCGATCAATGCGAGGAATGCGTTATTTATGTGATGTACATGAATGTGCGTGCGACCTAGATGGCGTTGTATGAATTTTAAGAATTCAAGTATGCAATCCTTGATATGGAAAATTGAGCATAATTCTGGGCAGAATTTGCCAGTCGAAATTTTGCCAAACAAAAACGAGTGTTGCTAAAATTCTTCCCGCTAAACGTTTTGAGCTTGATAAAGAATTTAAGCCGTTATTATAGCGACAATGACTTTGCGTGAATATTGTAATCATCGGATAGTCGATGACGTTCAGCGGTTGGAAACGTTTACGTCTTTTGTAAAACTGCAGGGATAGCAGGCTGACCTGCATTATTATCTTGAATATTCCAATATTCCATTTATCGGTGCGCCTGCGAAACGATAACGACAAAGTTACGCTGTTACCGCTTCTGCCATTTATTTATTTCCGAGCGAAAGTTGTAATGTCTAACGCAAACGTCGAGGATTGAAATTTGAAAAATGTACACAGCGATCTCCGCTGTCTCTCCGTACTACAATGATGAAATCCTGTATATACGTATACAGTTAATACATAGCGGTGGTATAGTAGAATGTCATCCGATACACGATGATGGGATTTACCAACGAGCAATTTGATTGTTTATCCAGGTCAACCATGCAATATATATATATAAGTTACACCTGATATTAATGTATTTTCAGATGATCATTTTCAGCAAATGTTTATCCCCGAACCCTATAGAGCATATTTCCCCTAGACTATATTTAGATATATTATATCGGGAACACCACTTTCACTGTTCATCCGGCTTTCGTGATTATAGCGAAACCTTGAAATTTACGAGCAACGTAGCAACCTGATGCACAATTAGCTGACCAATAGTCCATTAGGAAGAGCAACCACCATCACTTTGGCAAAAAAAAAAGAGAACGAAACGCAGCAGCGAAATTTTACGTTTATTACTTAATTAACAAAAAAATCTCTAAATTACTACGATCCCGAAAAAAAAACGAAAATTTCTCTCTCTTTCTCCTCTGTCTGTCTATCTATCTATCTAACATTTCTATAAGCAAGAAGTCTCTCACAGGTTGAGAGACGCCTTTCAGAAAGTTCGCAGCTGCACAAACCCACCGCTCGAAGGTCTGCAAATAAGTTGTCGAGTTGTCGAGTGTCTAGGATTGTGTGCTTTGCCTGCTTTGTAGATGAACGGGACGTGTGTCTCGCCGACGGCCGGACGTCACGGAGACTCGGGTAACAACGAGGATAATCCCGAGGCAAGTGGCAGCAGCGCAGGCGCGGACGATCATCATCAGGCCGCATCTGGAGGAGATGATCAACCGGATAAGGATAAGGAAAAGAGCGAGAAGGGTCTGTCGACGAGCTCGCTGTTCCGCAGGTCTGAGGCGAGCCTCGTCGGCGGGGCTCGACAGAGCAGCTCTGGAAGCGCCGGCAGCAGCGGCCGGAGCCAAGGTATACGAAAGTTGCAGAAGTGTCTGAGCACCTCGGTCAGCCACTACGAGGGAAGTGCTGGCCAGAGCGACTCGGCCGAGAGAGGTGGCTTTGCGACAAGCAGCTTCCCGTTCCATGCTCAGCGCAGTGTTGACATTCGCGGCTATACGGCTACCGCCTCCTCCCAGGCTTCTCTGACTTCCCCGTTTATCCTCACCAACACCAGACAGTATAGCAGCTTCGGTAGTATTTCATTATTAACATGAAACACTATATCGTATATATATATAGGAGCAAAATTATATTTATATACATCTATACCTCTATATCAGACGTCAACAACTGACTTTCCTTCTCTATCTCTCTTTCGTACTCTGTTCTCTATTCTCACCTTATTATTATATATTATACATCGTATTATTACTATTGTTACTACTGTGCCAAACTACTAACTGATATATACTATATGACTGTTACTGCTGTCTGCATAACTGTTACAAGACTTGTCTTTTATCCTTACTTGGTTGATTATACAAACTTGTAACGATTATTATTTATAATGATGATGATGATTGTGACTATTCTTTTTTTCTGATGCGTTGATGTATATATCAATTTGGAAAAAAAAATGACACACGGCTATAATAGCAGCACATTTATTATCAGCAACGCGATCTTTGCTACTTTTTTGTCTGATGCGACGAGTTGAGTTTTGAAAATTCTATTAGAGAATTCGAATTTTGATGATTCGTTATCTTGCATAACTTGTTTGAACGCAAAGTTTGAGGATGAAATTAGATTTACCTTGGAAAATGGGCTGTGACATTGGCTTCTATCCCTATTCAAACAGTCTTTGCACGAAGTTGCTCTATTCTTCTCGGTTGATTACAAAACAAGTGCTTCATCCTTGTTAAACTCTGGTCGAAGCCTATTTTCGAATGTAACGATTAGAGCTAGTTCAACATCGAAATCTGTCATTCAATTCGCTTTCTATCGAACTAAATCAAATTCGTGAAAACAACATCTGTTGCACTCTTCATCTCGTGGAATTGAATAACAGTTACCGATGGAAAATTCTTGATATGTAGAAGCATGAACATGAAAAAAGCATTGTTCTATGAAACGATACTATATATTATACACAGATACTCACTGATACTCATCAGCATGACAACAAAGCTATCTTGTGATTCATTTTCACTATACTTTACGAAAACATTTCATGCTCCGACATTCTATCGATATACTAACAGACGTTCTTCACAGGATCTCAATTCTTTACTTACTCTAAATATCTAGAATAATTCGCGAATCGACTATGCAACCGTCGATGCAGAATACGCACTGTAAAAAAAGTTACTGCATTGACGGTAAAAAAAATACTTTACATATATATATAATTTATTATTAGCAATAAATACAATTTCTCAATAAGAAGAATCGAATCATCCAAATTCCAATTTTCTCATGATACAAGCCAACTCTTACTTCTCTTTCACGTGCACCAATGTCTTACCACAAAAGCTCTTTTACAGCAAACAAACCAATTGTACTCTGTCTCACTGTCACTTTTCAAAAGAAAAAAAAAACGTACAACGAGTCTGTCCCGATGAACAATAAGCTCACTTTTTTCACTGTGCCAATGATAATGACTGTGTTGTCTCGTGTATATACATTTGCACAATACCTATTATGTGATCGAGCGGTATACTTAGAGATTAAATCTATCACTATGTAGTAAGCTCTCTCTCTCTCTCTCTCTCTCTCTCTCTCTCTCTCTCTCTCTCTCTCTTCATTTATACAAAAAAATATATCCTTTCTCACTGTCTCCTGAGCTGAAAACAATGCCGTCGCGAGCTTTAACGATGCATACGAATGCAATGTGTTAATATCGCTCGGCCAAGATGAGAGACCAAGAGGGACTAAAATTAAAAAAAATTGTAGTCAAAGAATGACAGTGTGTGACTCGATTTCGACGTATTTATGGTGATTCTCTGGTACACCTTATCCCTACTTTCTCAAACGCTTGACTGTGCTCTTTTCCGACGCATAAAATGCACTCGAAGACACGAACGACTCAAGGTAAGCCTCTTCTCTTTCTCTATCTGTGTTGCGCTGATATGATTCACTGTGGAATATGCGATGGCCTTTTCTATTAAATTGAAAATATAAATAAAATCTTTTAAAATATCAAAGCCAAAACATGACTCTGTGGCTGTACCTCAATAACTCCCTCCTCGGCAACAGTGTAAGCAAAGTCTGCAGCTGATATTTGTTTGCTCGTTCTCTGGAATGAACAAATAATAGGAGTAATCTTGAATAACAGCCACAAAGCCATTGATTAAAATGAATGAATAAACAATGAAAGTTAAAAATAAAATTAAAACATTCGTGAAGAATCATAAATCCCTGATCGAGTCCCACACTGTCAGCTTTAGTAGAGAAACAAAAAGAACCTAGAATTGTAAGTGAAACATTTATATGACGTATATCACGCGAAAGTGAATGTAATGTAATAAAAAATCAAGGAACATATATGACGATAGAAATACTGTCTGGTTTGCGTCGTTGCCAGCCTGTAACGTGTACAACGTGTATGATCGGCAATTGCAGCATATCCTGGCTCACCCGCGCACTTGCTCTTTATCTCTCTTTCTTTCTACAGTATATATTATGTATCTATCTATATATATACATATATATTCTCTTCATCTGTCTGCCTCTACTTGTGTCATCTCGCTGTGCGTTTGTTCACATGTTTGCGGTAGACTTTTACACCTCTGTTCGATTATTGTTGTACGAGCAAGATGAATTAAAAAAACATATTCATAATCAAGAAGCTGTGTGAAGTAAACAAAAGAGTAAACACGCGACCACCCGTGTCAATGAACGAAAGTGCACTTCTTCTCTCCACGAGCTCTTTCCACTCCTCTGGGAGGCTCCTTCTTCTCTGTATAGTGTCGCACCTCCAATGGGATACGTTCTATATACATATATATATATATTATGTTTTTGTCTGTTTTAGCAACTTTTTACCTCTGCTTACACTGTCTCAGATGAGTTGCTTTTCATATCTGTTACGGATTGAGACATGATTATATATATATATATATATATATATATAATATAATATATACACATATCTGTGAGTTCTGTCCGCGAAACTTTGTGACTGCATTGAATGAGGCTGAAAGTTAATGAAAAGTTATGTGATAAATGGAAAAAGAGTGATATATAATGTGCCTCGAAAGCCTGAGGATAATATTCTTTTTCAAATGCGCATATAGGGGAAGAAAAAAAGGAAAGCTTAGTCGTGTTTACGGGAGGGAATCGATCAATTGCGAAATATTCTATGATGATCCTGTGCGATTGAGTAATTGGACTTTAGGACTTGGGAAGTATTATCATAGTCTCGTGTATGCTTATACACGCTAGAGTAAGTTTGTTGAAGTATATTAATACTTTGAGAAAAAAGCTTTTATTGTATACTTGACTAGCTAAAGTGTGAATTATACCGTTGAAAGCTGTACTCGTATCTCGTAGGGAAAATCAAAAGCTTGTTTGATGTATATAATACATACCTTACTTATATATATATATATATGCATACATAATTTTTTTTATCAAACAGCTCTTCAACCATTGCAAGCATCGTTTAATGGGGATGTTGAAACGATCGCAGTGACTGAAGTGCTATCGAAACGTCTTCAAAGCCCACTTGAAGAATCGCAAACGTTTAAATCTTTCAATAGAGCTCATCTCGCGATCATGAAATTTTTCGGTGACCTTTGGTTTACGATTTTGAGAAAATTCGAATAAAATCATGTCGAAATGTGCGCTAAAATTTGGGCGGGTCGGTATGCTGAATTGGAAAATTTTTCTTTATAAAAACAGCGAGAGATAATTAAATATATAAATTTCGCTGATTGCCAATTAGATAAATTGACGGTAATTCGCTCGAAAGCGCACAGGATCAGAAGCTCGTTATATGCCGGTCCACTTGTGTATATACGATATACACAATTCACCGAAGCGCGAGCAATGCTCGATGCTGCATATACGAAAAAAAAAAAAAATTCATTTTAAACGAGAATTATACGCATATAAGCTGTGGGAAAAAGGGTTTGAATTTATCGTTATTATTATTACTTTTTTTTATTGCAAACGACATGTGTATTAAATTCGTATTATTATTATTATTGTTATTATTATTGTTGTTGTTGTTGTTGGGTTTGTCATTGCAATATTTATTACTGCACTGTCAGTGCTTCAACTCTTGTATCACTCTCTCTAAATATATATATATATATATATATATATATATACTTATATATCGATTACTGTTGCTACTTTAGACGTTTCTTGGAAAAACTTATAAAGTATATTTACTTTTATGAGAAGATTTATATCTATATATCGAATTTTCTTCGTGCATGCCTCAGTAGAATGACTTTCAGAAAAATTTCAATTTGGTCCACGACTTTGCTTCAACGACTAATCGATACATTTCCTTCTTTTACAAAATGCTGGCCGTGCAGACAAACCCGACAGTTCATTCCAACGATCTCGTAGCTCGAGTATGTCCTCGCTGGAAAACATTGCCACTGAAACCGTCAGCTGCCTTACTTTTGCCGATTCCTACACGAAAAAGAGCGGTGAGTCCACTGCGTCATGTATATACGATTTATTTTTTTACTCGTGCAAGCGAATGCAAAGATTTTAAACGTGTTTGATATGTGTATTTGTTCATCTCCTTTTCGCAGATTCCAATGCCTTACCGACTTTATGGATTGGCACGTCTTCAGGTTCCGTACAAACTATTGTGTTTAACACACCTGCCTCTGGTGACAGACACGCACAGCCTGTGATTATTTCTAGTTGTAGTGAGTAACTCATTACCGTAGGTGACCGCGGAGATATTTAAATTCATTCTATCTGCTTTTGCATATATACATAGGACTCGTGTAATTTGCATATCTTCGGTCGACGTTAATTACTACCTACTGACGAATTAATTTCTGCACAGATGCCTCTACGTTTAAACTGAAAGGATGTATTTTAACGATGTCCTTTTTGGATTGTAACGGAGCTTTAATTCCATATTCCTACGAATCCTGGAGGGATGAAAATACAGATGCCAAGGACCGTAACAGTATGTTTTTATATTCTTTTCATTCTGTATTCTCTGTGTACGCATTCGTGGCCTGAAAAAAGCTTCAAAAGAGCTTTCACAGACTTTTTCGACGTTTAAGGGCATTAGTGATTTTCTCAAGGTAACCTTAGACTTTTTTTCGACTCTTTCGTTGGAAAGCGTGTTTTATGCGTAACATTTGAAGTAGCGAAAGATAGAAAAATGAGTCTTTGAGAAATAAGACGAGGAAAGTCGTGAAAGTTAAATTCGTTTTACAGAGAACCAAGGGAAATTTTCGAGCACGCGGATGTCACCCTCGATTAATTCCCAAGGATCCGGTACGGACGGTTACGAGGATAGGCAATTTGTCGTGCTGACATCCGAGAAGCAGGCCAGAGTCGTTGCTCTTCCATCGCAGAACTGTGTCTATAAACAACAGTTAGCCGATACTCATCTGGTCATCAAGGCAGAAATAACGTCTTTAAAAGGTAATTCGAAACGACGAGCTTCGCCGTTTTAGTTCTAGAATTTCTCCTCTATTTATGCATTCGCGCGCCACCGTAAAAGATAATTGACTAACGTCGACGTACACCCGATTGTTTTGAACTTTCAGATAGCGTCTGCCTGGTGTGCTACGCTTCGAATGGACACATATGCACCTACAGTTTACCCAGTCTGAGGCCACTTATGGACATCGATTTTGTACCCGTCTCCGACTTGAGGTAAGAACAGCGAGAATGTACTGTAAGCGATCAACTGTAAATGACTTACTACTACAACTTGAGTGTTTCAAATAATCTACTAATCACTATATATCTGACGTACGCACAAATGTCTGGCATATCCGATATGGCGCACAATTTTTCTTGCAGTTCATTAATGCTTTGTATAAACGAATCAAGTTTCAATCTTAACAAACTGATCTAAATAACTAATATATAGTTCATCATAAACTAACGACACTCATGATGTTAACACATTCGTATGAATTTCAAGAAAATCATACCCTTAAAGAAACCAATTGAATCGAAAATTAAAAACAACAACAACAACGAGATGTATCACACATGCTGTTTCATATAAGACGCTTACTAACATAAGTTTCGAGTCTGTGTAGGTGAATGTTTACCTACCTTTTATCTTTTACTTCTTTTGGATTATTGTCTTATTGGATTGACGCGTGCTTATAGAAGCGAGTTTGTTCATTTTTTTCTCTATAGATTCATATCATGTATCTTTAGACATAATAATGACATTTTTTTTTCTTTCTTTTTAGATATATATTTCTTTATAGATCTATATTATGTTTACATTATGTCATAATATAAATCACGTCGCTCTTCGCGATCGCAGTTAATAGCAATGACGAGTTTCGCTGGCGAAATTGTGAAAACAAATTTTCTTTCATTTTTTTTGTCCTATTCATCCAAACGGATGCGCGCGTGTGTCCGAACGAGCGAATAAATCAATCAGTCATTTCGGCATGCTCTAAAGATTTTCTCTATTTTATTCTTTACTCGATGACACACACTACTGTGCACCATATACATATACTTTGTTATATACTACTACTACTATACTATTATATGGAGAAAGGCTCGAGGCATGATCGATGTAGATGTTTTTATATAATAGCGCACTTATTTGGCACATTTTTTCTTTTCTGGGATAGTATTCTTTACGAAGTCATTCCGAATACGGTCTCATTTATTAAAAAAAAGAAAAAAAAACAAACTTTATTAATAAAATAAAAAGGTGTCACTAGTCTCATAAAAATACAAGCTCTTACATGAAAACAAGCACTTGAAATTCTTTGGAGTGAAAAGTGAGTGGGCGCATTACGCGCTTTAATGAGATTATTATGCGCTTTAAAGGAGGCTAATTCTTTACGTGGCCCTGCGAGTACAATGTAATTTTCCTAATAACGGTACTTCAAAACCTTTTTATCAACCTTATCAACACAGTTTTCGAACTGGAGAATCGACTTGATTAACCTTCTATTTGATTAACGGTTCATTTTTTAAAAAAAAGTAATAAACATCTGGTTCGTACGTTACTGCGAGAATCACCTGAAAAATTTTCGATATGATTTTAGATTCGCTATTGAGCTCTCGTACCTTATTAATTAATTAATTACACGAATTCCATCCGCCGAATACATATTCGCTTGTACATACAAGCGTATGCACAGGAAAGAAGCATTGAAATTTCAATGAAGCTCTTCAATGACCTTGTGAATTTCGTTAGCCTATTTGAAGTTTCAGTATCTTTGTTCTTTATGAGTGTGCAGAAATGTATAAGAGCGAATGCCTTACATAGCGTTCTATCTAATTATCAAGTCAAGGTTTATCGGATTAACCCTTGAAACGCTTTGTAAGAATCAAAGATTGTGCGATCTTTCTTGTATTTTTCGCCAAAAGCCAATGAGATTTCGTTGATAAAATAGTTTGCCGGTAGTAAGAATTTCCTCGAAGATTACAAAGAAATTCACGGTCGAATTGCTCCTTTAAAACTCAAGAGAATCATCTCTTTTCGCTGAAAGACATTTTGAGTGTGAAACATACTTCATCGATCTCATCGACGTTAAAGTGTCTATTTCATGAAGCTTAACGGAAGTTCAAGCAGAGAGAAAATTCCTGTTCTTAGCCAAAAAGTAAAGATAAGTAAGATAATAAAAACAGCAGGAAAAACATGAGAGTAAGATTTTCTCTTCATAATGTACAAGTCGCCAGGCCACTTCTTGACCACGACAACAAGAACGCGCGCAGACAAAAGACAAAGCCAAAACAAAAAAAAGAAAAAAATTCCTTCCACCACTCAGACCCGCGTACAACTGTTAATTGTTCACTGTCCTCCTGTCTCTGTAATCTCTAACAGTTTTCAGACTACTAAACAAGGCATAAAAGACCCCATGTTGTCCATATGGGGTCAGCAACTCTTTGTTAATGGCGATACCGATCAGTAAGTCGTCTACCAAAAATTCATTATCATCATAAATATATATTACACATAATATCCTGTTGGACAAAGAGTTAACACCGTAGCTAATATATCATAACGTATCACCCTCGCTTTATCACCTCTCAAATTTTTATTTTTATACTTATTCGTATATTGTGTCTACTTTTCTTATTTATTATATATCTTTTTCCTATTTATACTCTCAGCTTTGAATTATCTTTTTATGTCAGACCGTTATTATCTACGATAACTTTAAGATGTATATATAATACAATAATCTAATAAAATAATACGTCTTTCACGTTTTCTTAGCACATAGTTATCCTGCGAGCGTAGCTGTAGATATATGATAAAAATGCCTATGTTTACATCCTTACCTTTAATCTGCCAATTCTTTTAATTTACCTCTATAATTTATCTCTATAATTATGTGATATGTATTATCTTTAATATTCGTAACTGTATAACACACCTACCCACACACAGATAATATTGTAGACACCCGTACGAGCTTTCCGTCTATGTAGGATAGTCGATGGAACTTTTGCACTATGAGTTTTCTTAAGTACAAAATGTAGAACCACCGCAAACACACGCTTTATGTGTAGAGTACATATTAGCTCGAATGCTTTGTCGGGTTCGATGATTTGTTGATTTTCCTGCATTATTGCAGAATCTCGAGGACCTTGTGCTTCAGCAACAGAGGCCATGGGCTTTACTTGTCGTCGCCCGCTGAAATTCAAAAGTTCACGGTTTCCAGCGAGTTCTGGTGAGTATTGCGTTTTTGCCATATTTCAAATATCGTCCGTTCGCGCTTTACAGCTATATACGAATAGTCGCGTACGAAGGAAAGCGCCGTTATATCTAGAGATGAGTCGACAGAGTTTTTGTTATCCAAATGGCGTATAATAAAAATGCGAATAAAAAAGATTGCCCCTAAGCCGAGGCTGGGGTGAGCTCCAGATATTGCACGCACGCGAAACAATGCACGCGAGCTTAAAGTTTTTTTTTTTTTTTTTTGATAGAAAAATATTGTTCACCAGCTTGCCTTTGAAACGATTCTTTTAACGCAGATATGGTATTTTTTTTGTTATAAAAAATGTGCATTGTGGCTTTAATTATCTGTTTCGAATGTCGAGTCGATCCATCAGCAAGTAGTGGGTCATGTCTGACTGGACATTTAACTTATCACTGACGATTACAGGATTTTTCCTTTGTCTTTTCGAATCAGTGCGGGCACCATTTCGTAAGCGGGGAGCATCTATTATCAAATGTCAGCTTTTTTGCATTCTTTGTCTCCCTTATCTCTAGCCAAGCGAAGAAAGAGTGTTTTTTATTCGACGAAAGACAAATCTCGTGGCGAATTCTATAATTCAAATAATTAATTTCCGCCTGACCAAACTGTCGTCATACTACTTGTTTTCAATAGAAAGTCTGTCAATGTCTCCTTGAAAAGCCCAATTGATCCTCTCCTCTGAAATTGGTTTTCTCAATCATCCTCAAATCCACCTTAGTACCATACATGGTCGTCTAGTAAGCCGGATGAAATTTCAAGATATATATATGTGTATACTAACGATGCAATGTCTCTTCTCCAGTGGCGAGTTAACGGAAATGATGGGCGATCTATTCATTGGACACGACATGCCCGAACCGCCGAAGGAGAGTTTCTTTAAGGGTCTGTTCGGCGGAGGTGCTCGAACCGTCGACCGCGAGGAGCTCTGTGAGTATATATGTGCATTAGGGGTAGTTTTTTTGCTACCCTTATTCGTTCGTTTGTTATCTTATTCCGCTACGATATTATTTATCGACGTTCGGTTCTGTTCGATTCGAGGTAGCTGTTCTCGGGATTGTGGAGTAATGGAAAAGTTAGGTAGTTTTAAAGTTCCGATGAGTTTCGTCGCGAAGTTTTCTCGAAGTCGGTATATCGTATATACTTCTGTTAAAATTATCGCGATTGCAAAGTGAATTTACCGAAACAGTATGAAGTTACCGTTTGCATATCATTATTTGAAATTATTCAACGATGCATTTAACATTATACGACAGGAAAGTCCATTGTTATCGAATTTAAATGTTGATTCGAATAATCCGTCTCATCAGTCTTTTTTTTCTTGCTTTCTTTCGGTCTTCGCGACTGCTTTGTCTTTGGGGGCAATTAAACGCTTTTTCTTTTTCTCGTATCTCGGGGGGAGAATGAGTGGACTTGATAGCGGCTTACATGGAACTTGTGATCTTTTATGCTTTGTATAATCGTCGTTAATTCGGAACGACATTTTCGGATACCCCGTTACGCGGCAGAAAAATAATGAAAATACAGATGCTCGCGCGGCATTACGCTCGCGGAACAGAGGACGTCTGCTTTCACAAAGGATGCTTGTTCGTTAGCGGAATAAGAGAATTTTTTTTAGCGCTGTTGCAATATTGATCCAACTTAGCAAGCAGAGAGTTATGACGTGGGCGCGGCGTGTCGATATTTTTGTTATATTTACGGCTGGTCTTCGAAACGCCTCTCGAACGATCTCCTCAAAAGCGGTCATCAAAACCGAGAACGCAAATACAAAAATACAAAAGAGAAATAAAAAAAAAAACAGAAAATAAATAAAGAATCAACGAATTCACTGACTTGCGAAATTCATCCTGGCGACGGTTCAAAATTAATTGCTGACCATTCGGACCGAATAGCTTTACTCTCTCGTCCGCGTGCAATCTCATAACTGGCAAAGTTGACCGGCGCGTAAAGTTTGCATAGTGGCAAGTTTGTTCGCGACAGATGTGTCACATCGTAGGACATTTGCAAACCAGTGGCTGAGGGAGAAGTTGAGCGTTGCACAGGGAATATAGTTGCATAGGAGGAGTCCGTAAAAACAAGAGTGAGAAACATAATAAGAAAAAAGTGCTATTTTCTTCTAGTTGGCGAAGCGAGTGGCAAAGCATCCCGGACTATAGCAAACCGCATACCTGGACCTAATGCAAGTACCGAGGGAATCAGGGAACGAGTATCTACCGCTACGAACGAGGTGAGAGGTTCTTGCATTATTTTGCTTCTACCACTTGGGGGCTCGTTGACTTTGATGAGTTTCATTTGTTTGATGTGGCCAGCTACGTAGGAGGTTATATGTACATAGGAAGCGCGAGCACGCACGTGTCGCCGTAATAAAATTATTTAGTTCAACTAGGCCATGTGCTAGAGCGGATACGTTCATGTGGATTGTTTTATCTTTGTTCTACGCGATGTACAGCACAGAGTCAAAAACAAAATTCACTTACCGAATGGGGGAAAGAAACTTTTTCCTTTTTACATAATAGAATGAAATATTTTTTTATTCGCTCGTGAAAATCCGATAATCAACTGCAATCAATTCGTTGCAACCGTATCTTTCTTATTGATTTAGTACTGTTTGAATATTACTGCACTACAAGCTACTACGGAGCTACACTCGTTTATTGCGTTTTATATTTCTCCCTTTTAGTTTGCGCGCGAACGAGGATTAACAGGCTGAAATTTTTCCTCGAAACTTCCCAAGACCTATTTCTCTTTCTACTCTGTTTACTTTTAAATGCACAAGAGCACAATAACGTACCGTAACGCCATTTTCGACTCCGGCGACGTCAGCCTTGAAAGTTTTTAATGTTAAAATGGCTAAAATTTTTTGTTCAAATCCCTCAGGTTGCCATGGCTCACCAGATGGTTGTCGAGCGCGGAGACAAGCTATCGCAACTGGAAGAGCGCACCGCACGGATGATGAACGAGTCGGAGAACTTTGCTTCGTCGGCCCATACGCTCATGCTCAAATACAAGGATAAAAAATGGTATCAGCTATGAGAGCTAAGACCGAATCAAGGCTCGAGAGCCTATTGAGCATCATCGTCATTGACAGCTGTGCTGCTATTGCTACGCACGAGAAACAACCGATTTATCAGCGTCTGACGCGATCGTCAACGCCGCATGTCAACCGAGCATCGCGTAAATATACCGGCGCCCGTGTATGCGCGCGTGCGCGCAGGGGGGGGGGACCGACTCATCATAACACATGCCCTCGATCCCATGATATCTCTTTACCACCAACGCATATTATGAATGAAAAAAAAGTATAAAAAAACTACACGATATATCGAGTATATACTAAAAATATGAATATTTCACGCGCCTTCTATCTCTCTCTCTCTCTCTCTCTCTCTCTCACACACACACTGGCGGTTTCCAGAGCTCTGTCGTTGTTACACTATATATATACATACATATATATTTACAAAAATTGTAAAGCTAGTTTGTTAAGGTACCGGAAGATAAGCGAAGTAAGAGGATTGGGGAGTTGATCTGATTATTACACTTACATTTCGACGACAGACTAGAGAGAGGGGGTGTATGGATTTTCAATGTTGATGCAAGTCAAGAAATTTAAACGAACAACTTAATGGTGCATTGTAGCTGGCGATTATTAGAGTCGGGCGACGCATAAAAAGAGTTGTTTTTTTCTCCAAAAAGGGCTGACACGAGTCAACGCACATAATGTTTCAAGCGAAATAAAAATAAAAGGGAAGTAAAGAAAAAGAGTAAAAGATACAAATACGGCGTTGTCGCGACGATGGCACTACAGTGCAGGTTATGCGAGGGACGTCGTTCGTAAGTTTACTTTCCCTGGGGAGAGGGGGAACGAGGAGTAGGTAAAGGCGGCATAAGGGGTTGGAGAGGTGCGCGTGTACTTGCTTATTAGTGTCTGGAAACAGACGGACAAGAGTAGAATTTTAAACATATTAAGGAACAACCAAGATATCTGGAGGCTGTAATTATGATAAACTATGTAATGAAGTTCTATACAGATTACATATGTATTTTACACATAAATACACACTGACACGTATACACCCGCGGATACAGAGTCAGGAGGAAGATAATTCACTTATATAAATATAAATAAGTTTAAAGGGAAGAAACAAGAAAATAAACAGGATAAATACCTATAAATATAAATATATGAATAAATGATTAATATAAATATATACATAATTATAGTTATAATTGAAACTTCGACAGGTGCGCGCGTATGAAAGAATTCGATGATTAATGAGATGACGACTTTTGGTGACTATAATGGCTGCTGATTATTATTGTACGAGTCAATACGAAACAAAAAAGCACACAAACTAGACACTGATCCATTGTTTTGATAAATCACCTCGATTATAAATGATAAAATACAAGTATATATAAAATATATATACATATATACACATATTATATTATAATGGAAAATGAAACAAAGAGATCGATGAGATACGTTAATCCATTCGGACGTCCTGTGGATGTGGAACAAATTGCACTTACGAATCTCGCGAGAGATTAGCAAGGGGGATGGCTCATGTTTCGAGTAATTCAATGAATGATATTCAACAAAAAATGCTTCTTTCGCGCAAACATAAATATAAAACCTCGAGCTCGCACAGAAAACCGAGGTGAACATTTTAGAACGCTATTTAACCGGATTACGCTGATACGGGCAGAATATGGACAGTGCTAATGTCGAGCGGCACGAGGAAGCCGGGGTAAAAAGCGGATAGACAATATTGTTTGAAAAACGAGGCGCAAATTTAGACGGACGAAATTAAAAAGTTTTTTAGTTGTTGGGGTGAACACAAAAAAAAATGAAAATAAAACATAATACACAAAGTAGTGAAAGCCCGCGTTCTTCTAATTATTATCATTAATATTATTTACTAATTATAATTCATTATTATTATGCTTGCAAAGGCTAACCAAAAAAAGAAGACAAAAAAATATTGAAAAAGGCCTCAGCAGTGACGCTACTCCGAATGTATTGACAATAATCGACTCATGGCCGAGTGCTGATGAAGAATTATGTAGAGAGAGAGAAAAAAATATGCGAAAATATAAATGTCGCTCTCGTCGTGAGTTTCAAACACGACATGTTTGCGAATGTTGTGAATTTCGCTTACGACGATTAAGTAAATTGTATAACAAAAAAAAGTAAGATAACGGGAAGAGAAACTTTTAAGCATGCCATAACGCGAAAGCGAAAAGGGTCGTAGATACTTAAAAACGTTAAGGAAAAAAATGAAAATAAACTAATAAGAAAGATACAAAAAGTCGTAGTTACTGCTAGACGTGTTATGTATATAACAGTATTGATATAGTAGAGGCAAACAGTACGTTACATAAAAATGAAAAAAAAAACAAAAAAAAAAATTAAAACATTTACTTGGAAAAAATGTGTTGTAAGTTGCGCTACTTCAGCGTTGACTGTAAATTCGATTGGATTCGCCGTGCGCACACCGAGAGACTACGAGAGATACGCGCGTTTGTGTAGAAATACTAATGAAATCTTTAGTCTTGTGCATGCATCGTGTTAAGTAAAAGACAATATTTATGCGTTGATATGTGTATATGATACATATACATATATGTATTAGAAAGAAAATAATGTTAACGTGACTGTCTTTGAATTATAAAGGGTTGATAGAGTTGTGATAACGAGTTCACGGCAAGCGATGAACGTAGAAAAAACGGTTCTTCATCTCAATAACACGCGAAAACTAAATGTGATTCATTAAATGTTAATAAGAAATATTCTTTTTATCCATTCGTTAATTTTCATTGAGAGTCAATGATAATTTTAAACTAAGATAAGTATCTACGTTATCGAAATCGTTTGCTATTGACATGAGCGAAACGCTGCATAAATCATGATATTTATTTTTAATCAAAAACTTGCTGTTGATTATGTTGAAGTTTACAGATTGTTATCGATAATAAGTTAAAGTTGACGAGTAAATAATCATTAAGAGTATTATAAAAAAAAGTAAATAAAAATTTTTACAAAAACTTGAATCGTATTCCACCGATAGTGGCAGGACATAGTTACTGTACGAAACAAATTTTAACAATCTGTTGATTACAAATAACCAGTGTGTATAAATGTATTTAAAGTACAATATTTTTTAAATAACGCATAACAATGATCAAACAATTGTTTTTTCAGTTGATGTCGTTCGGTTCCTAGAAAAATTCTCACGATCCTCCTCGAGAATTGTAAATAACTATCGCACAAGAGAGCAAAGAAAACCACTGTATAAGAACGTATAGAAAAAAAGCTGAGCTACAAAACTTTCGCGAAAAAAAAAATGAAATTTTTCGATAATGGAGCATCCGAAAGAGAACGTGCGCGTAGATATGCTCGTGCTTTGCAATACGCGCTATCATCCGACCTATGGTAATGCATTTTCAGCTCGCGCAGGTTCGCTTTTCTTCTTTACCTAGCTTCAAGCTGTACATACCATCGGTTCTGAGTAATTTTTTTTTCGAGATAAAAAATGTATTCTAAGAGTTCGTGAAAAGCTTAGCTGCACTTACGGAGTCGAGCTTTTTGTGCGCAAAAATGTGCTTTTACGGTCATTGAAAGTTGTCTCGTGCACGCCGCGAGTCCAATTGGATTTATGGAGACCTTGAAACACCGTACTGCTTCCATAGCAATAACTGTATAGTCGATGTTAATGATCTAGTCGTCACACGTATAATGAAAAAATGCAAAGCAAAAAATGCTCTATATACGTTTCCCATGCCCCACTCCAAAGAGATGAATAAGAAAAAAAGTAAAAAACAATGAAACAAACAAACTTGAACTCTTAAGAATTTTTAACAGTTAATTGAATGTTATGGTATAAATTTTCTTGGACAATATATTCTATTCACTAAACCTTGTCCGTTTTAATTGTACAAAAAAAAACTAAGAACAAACACATATAGCGAATTTTCTGGTGTAAGTTTAAAATAGTACAAATTCGACGAGCTCATCATATCTCTGCATTTAGTGGCGAGGCAAAGGCGCGGAAAAGGGAGCAGCTGTGTGAAACGAGAGTATGCGTAACGCGCAACCAACCGTATTATATGGAGTGGCAAATCGCGCAATACGTTGTGAAGATTGTAGTAAAATTAAAGAAGAGAGAAAGCGCGCGAGGCTGGATCAAATGAAAGTACGGACAGAAGCAAAAAGTAGCGGAGAGACGAAGGAAAAAAAAAATTAATAAATAAATTGTCGTACACGCGCTGATAGACACAAAAATATGAATACACATTTTAGAGATTGCGTAAGCCGATTGATACCGATGTACCGGTAAACGATGATGAAGAAACGCACACGCACACACGCATACAGACAGACAGACAAAAACGCTGAAACAAAACTAAAAATGTGACAAGATATAAATTACGGGGAGAGCTGAATGTATTTTTTTAAATGTGTTGGCGCTAAGCGCACAGATTGTAAGATATAGGCGCCTAACTTTTCCGTTCGCGAGACCATCTTTTAATCGATTGATCTCTTTCGCCACGCGGTTCGTTAATTGGGTTAGCGTATTCGATTGTGTAAAAAGATTTTAGCTGACATAAGTGAGAGAGGGCTTGCGAATGCAAAAACCAAACGATGTAGCTACTAACTACTAGTAGAGGAGAGTCGAAGGTTTCCGCCAAGTCAGAGATACGTTGCGGAGCTTTTTTGTTCTGGGGAGAGATTCGATCGGCGACGAAAATCAGCATGACTATATATTTACGGTAGATCAGATGATATATGATATAATAAATCAGAAAAAAAATGATTATACTAATTAAATACAATTTAAGAAGAGGAGTATCGAGGATTCAAAGATACATTAAAATAATATGATGATGATGAAACAAACTATAAAATAAACGTATATCACCTCGGCAGAGATGGATTTATATGCTCGCTCGCGGTGTCGCTTCAGTTTTACGTTCAATTATATAAAAAACAGTATACATATATACACAAGTATATATATGCATATACATATAAATGAAACTGCGAAGTCGATGGCGGTTTGCTCGGTCGCGCTTGGATTTTAATGTCGTGTAATTCGCGGGGGACGAGGCCTTTTGTGCCCGTCTTCTCCCATGATGTGCGCGCATTGACGTATTCGTATATTATTATATAATGAATTACATTTATCATTACTACGATTATTATTACCAATTATTACAATATTATTATTATATATTATTATTATGGTTATAAATATTATTATAAAGGATTATTGCTCTAGTTACACAAAGAGTTTTCACTGTTAGCGATCAGAGACGCTAGTCAGACTGTTCTCTCAGATTGTCGCATATAGTGACGATTATTTATCAATGTTATTGTTTTTCTGTCATTTTTATCATTTCAAATTTTAACGTCGTTTTACTGTATAAGTACTGCCTTGAAGACAGACTGTAACTTGGATCCGGATAATAAATGAGTTTGAAAGTATCGAAGGTATTTTTATTTCCCTTTCAGCCAGTTACGCTAGACACGTATTATAAAAATCGAAGTGAGTATCGATAGGATTAGGCCACGAAAGAAGAGACCTAGAACTGAGACAATTGCATTAGTAGTACGTTTTTTCATTCCACCAATGATTACGAAACAAGCGAATTTACGAAGCAGTATAGGGTGTGAGTCGACGAAAAAGTTTCTCCCTTCTGGGATCCGATTAGGCTGCTTAGAATTACGGGGAAACCTACACATTCTTATTTTCTGTCTAATGAATCCTTTTTATACTGTACTTCTAGATGATCGTGCAGTGCCTTCTATTATTATTATTCCTTTTTTTCTTCCATTTCAATTTGATAAAAAATGAGCATTAATAAATTAGCCAATTATTCGCTTGACAAATGTCTATAGAAATAATTGATGCTACAAGCATATCTGTTCTAAAGTAGATAAAACCACTTGGACGAAGTCAATTTTGTTACAAAATTTATATACTTTTCATTCCTAATGCATTAACGATATTAAGCATTGATAACGAAAACGGTAAATAGCCAAGGGCGTCTCTATTCTTTTCAATGCGTAAAATTATCTTAATGTTAAAAGACGCATCATCTAAATTACACAGAACTAACACAGCTCGTAATGCTCAGCCAGCAGAAGAAGATCAAGAGATGTGTATAAAAATTCTTTTTCGGCTCCTCCCCACATCTCGTGAGCACAGAACGCCCAAAAATTTCCCCTCCAAGTATATTGACCTTGTAAGTCGAACAAATAAACAATCTGTAGGATGAGTCGCTTGGGATTTTAAGACTTCATTTATTAGTATCGCACTATTAATATTGCATCAGGTTCGCTTATTTCGAGTGTCTCGCATTTAAAAGTAGCGCAGCGATAATTAATTATACGCTATAGGTTATTTGAAGCGTCTATAAGTAGTAACGGTACGCGACAGGCCAGACGCGTCGATTAATTCGTATTTTAAACCAATTACTTGCAACCTCTGCGTATATCTCTATAGCCGCAGTTATAAAAGATTAAAAGCTAAAATAGTTATTCATAAGCTCTTCCTATTCATACGCACTGCCAGAGAAAGAGAGCGTCGCAGTGACGTCACGCTTCGCTCGTAACGAACTAAATCCCCCATTAGATTTCTTTTTCTACTCTAGTTTTTTCCCGGTGTTCTTATCAGTCGAGCGGAATAAAAAAAAATACGTTATAAATTCGATTTTCACGCCGATTGACTTCCTTCCTTTGACCTTGAAAAGTCAAATGCGCGCGGCGATAGTATATCCGAAAAAATCCGGTATCTATAATTCTATCTCACCTCCAGTATATTCTCGCATAGAGACACGCGCGGACTCTCGGCTGTAATATCTACTTTCGAACCTGTACTTCCGAGATAAGTGTATACGAGCATGCGCATAACTTTTAGCGGCGACGTGTTTACCGCGGAGTAATCAATATGGCGTGTGACGTCACCGGGCGTCACGAGCCACATAGGTGCCAGAGCTTGGCTTCGAGTGTAATGACGCCTCGGTTTCCCCCCTGTATAAACTGAGACGCACGACTCTCTCCTTTTGCTCCGAAGAGAATCTTCTGTACGCGTCGCGAGGGAGCACCTCCGATGTGATATATTGCGAGTAGCTACGATACAGGGGAATGATAATTTCGCTAGTTGTTATTTTTCCTCGTGGCCATTGCTTTTATTTAACGTTAAATTAAGCGAGCGCGCGAACGAGAATTAAGCGTATTCGATTTGGAAGATAAGGGGTGACGCGGTTGCCACGTATCCAGTAGTAACAGGCGGATCGGTCAGCCGCACCCGTGACGAAGGTACGCGTAGACGTAAATAAAGTATTATTATTTTCCAGGAAATACACTCGGATTTTTCCTTCGAGATACGAGAAAAGAACGAGAATGAATCAAGTGGGATGAGTATAGTGGATCAAGCCCATGTATTTCAGCGTAATCTGATTTTGTTTTTTTTTTTTTTTCAAGAAAATCCGAAAACCGGATCACGAAGACGACCTCCTTCTCTGACCCAGTAAATATCGAGAAACCACTTTAACGCTGTGAACTCTTGGCTTAAGTATACGCCTTTCCATAAAGATTCATCAACCGTATATTGTATCGTCCTAGAATAAAAATTGCAGAATCATAACTAAGACTCGTCACTTACGCTCGGATCAACAAGTGATACCAGTCGTAAAAATCAACCGCCTACCCGAACACATACTCATAACTCATGACAATAAAAGAACTAAACTAATTCAAATATCTCGTAATAAATCCTCGAGTTAGTTGCTCCGCGAAATTCAAAGTTCCGTTTCGTTTCGAGAAGAGATAGCGATCTTATTGTAGAACATTGTACATGCGGTTAAAAAGCCTCGGCAACTGCAGCGAAGAGATTTATTAACGTAGTCAAGGGCAAACGACTCGTGGCTGTACGAGAGAGACAGAGAGTTAACGAGCCACGTCGCCCTTTCTTTGTGCCCTCTCCTTTTTCCACGAAGCCAACGGCAATACAAAGCCGAGGCTTGAATGAAGGTAGGGGATATGTGCGCCGAGGGGTTTGTCTCTGCGCAGCATACATGTATGTACGACCCTTTCACACTTGAGGTTATACGTTATCGATCTACAACAAGACTTTCCACTCGATCAAATATCCTGCGTTTGGATTAGTTACTTAAAAAAAAAAAGTTTAAAATTGCACCCTTTCGTATAAGATAGGACACGCAACCTCTTCTTTCGAGACATAACCACTTCAGGTTCAGTGTAAAACGGAGCGGTGCGAGTGCGTCGTTCACAGCTGCTCTTTGAAAAATCGAAGCGCCTCCCGCACAGCTGAGGCTCAGATGGCGCTGAGGTCTTTCGACTCTTCGGGCAAAGCATTGCAGCTGCGCCGTTATGTCAGTCGGTTTCGGGCGAGTATGGGGAGTGCACGGGTGACCGTCGCTTCTTTGGCGCGGTGCCGGGGTCGCCGTGGCCGTCTCGACGAGGCGACGCCGAGGAGTCAGTCTCTTATCACGGCAGAAGCTGCGGACCATCCTCATAGTCATTATCATCGCCGGACGATGAAACTGACGTTGCCGTTGTTGCTCGTGGGACTGATGGCGCTCGCCGGAGAGGCCAGGTCAGAGATATTTACCAACAGCTTTCTCGTGAAGATGAGGGAGCCTGCAGCTAGACATGTCGCTGACAAAATCGCCACGAGGAACGGATTTATCAATCTCGGACCGGTTAGTATATAAAGATATGCTTTGCGTGTTTGTTGGCACTTTCTTTATTATTGGCCTTTCGAATCCGTCTGACCGTGCGCGGATCTTATCTACTCGAATACGGTTGCGCGTTGCTGTCGTGGATTCATATTTTTGTTTTCAAATTACGTGGGAGGTACTCTTCACGTGGATCATCTTATTTAACGCTCCATATGGCGCGGCAGGGGGAGAGCAGGATGAGTGAAAAGTTTTAAATTACGAGCTTTTCCGAGCTTTTATGAGCTTTTATGAGTTTTCGAGCTCGGTGCACGTAGAGTACAATATTGCGATGAATGTATTTTTATAAAACATGGAAATGGCGAAAAGCTGAGGTATGGATTTTATGCTGTGCGACACGCTATTTTTAGAATGCACCTTATAGCAGCACTTTTGTATTATGCGAATTCCGAAATAAACAAACAGCAGTTTATTTTTTTTCACATTTCCTTTCCAGAATTTCGCATCGGAATCACAACAAAATAACTTACCTTTAAATCAATGTCCAAGCAAACGTCATTTCAACCTATACTGGCCAAGCGATTGAAGAAAGCGTTCACGAAAGATTTTGCCAAGAACAATTTCTACTTGTTAGTTGAATAAAAAACTAAGAAAAAGCAAAAACTTTCCAATCATACGACGTCGAAGAAGTTATAGAATCATTCGTAATTCAAGCCCAGCATACTAGAGAAACACGCATAATCCATCGTAAAGTTTCGCGCGGGAAATCAAATCAATACGCGGCGCGCGGCGCGAAAGAGTCGCAAGGAAACGAACCAAGTGGAACCGGCAACTGGCTGGATCAGCCGACGCCGCGGGGGAGTTACGTCGTTTGCTTTTCGCGCACGATCCTCTCGATCCCCGAAGTAATAAACACGTAAGACTTTCGAGACTTCTTTATTTTCTCTCCAGCTGTGCCTTGTCGTTCGGCTTATTCCGGCGTATACGCCTCAAGCTCAACAACGATTCGTGCTCGACGATTAGGATTAAGTGCGTGTAGAAGCTTTTTCTTCGGTATATATATATCTTCAAAGGCTTAACAACTACGATTTTGAATAACTGCTGAGACAAGATGTTTATGATAATTAACATGCTAATTCAAGGCGATGGAATGGAAAGTTGCAGTTGTACACTTAATTAAAACGTAAACAAGCGTACAGATATTCGATGAGATTTGTTGAGGTACGTTATTTCTGATGGAGTCTTCCTTACTTGTATTCTTTATTTTTTATTCCCCGTATTCTCGAGTAGCAATTTGAATTTCAGATTTTAAAGAACCGCCCTAGGATCCCTAGGATTTGATTAAAAATTCCAAGTTATATGTGTATATGTACATCTGGACTTATATCAACAAAAAAGGCATCCTAAGCTAAAGTCATAAAAAAAGCACACTTATACCAACCGCATAAACCAAGAGCCATACGCTCCTTGCTCACTCGCTCGTTTATAGACGGAAGCGTTGGTGCGAAGTGCCTCCACGGGTTTCCATATATACAGTTATACTAACACATGGGAACTTAATTTCACCTGACGAGGGAAATTAGAAGCCGTGATTTTGCCCGAGATTCCCGTAAATAAGGAATGAGCCTGGGCAAAGAGAAAGAAGCTAATTCGTTTAAGCGTCTCTGATTATCTACGCAGTTTGCTCGTTGGGGGAGAAACTGCTGAGAAAGTGATTAAAAAACGTCTTCTGCTTAAAATGCATTCGAGCAAGAGTTGACTCTGGGTTAAGTATATTCGTCCGAAACTTTCTTCGCTTTCGTCGCATAATTTTTCTTTTTTAACTATATAATCAGAAGTGACTTTTGTAATTAAGATCGGCTTCGACGAGGAATTATCGCTCGGATTATTTAGCTCGATTTTTGCGCGTAAATAACTTTCTCCAACGACTGTCGGCTGTAAAAAAACTTCAGGACTCGAGTACATTCCTGGCGTTCTCACGGCTAAGCAAAACAACGACATTCTCTTCGGAATTTTTTCATCTCGTCGGACCATTGCTGAATAAAAGAAACTGGCGCAGCCGAATACCTTCGCTTTTACGATATCTGCGTAGAGATCCTTTCTCTCGCCTTTTTATGCAAGCACTGTGGGACGTCGCAATTTTTTTACGGTACTCCCGTACATGTATATATATACACACATACATTATAGCTTCGTTCGTTTTATTTCACTCTCAGCTATTTCTTTTTTTGAGATCCTCCCTGGAGAGGTATTATCAGAGGTGAGGATGATTTTACATTGTTTGAAAATCGAGGGTATATTTTTCACCGATACACGGTCTATCACTGAGCGTAAATGTGAATATTGGAACAATCGATGATTATTAGCTGACTAAGTCAATTACAAGTCTCGTTAACCAGGCAGAAAGGGAAATACAGAGAGAGTATGGTCGAAATGACGTTCGTTCGCTTCTAGTTTCAATGACGTCGGGTCTGCGAGTGACAGATAGTCATTGTGAGTGAATATGATGCGTAATAAAGGCAAACATTGCGAAGCAAAAATAATGAATTTCATTTCTTTTCCAGAGCTTTGGAGAAATAAAAGAAAATATACTCTTCGCGCGTTAAAAGTGATAACGATATATATACATACATATATATATATATATATATATATATATATACACTCGGTTGAAGAATCATTTCAACGCAAGCTCCTTTTCTTTCTTTATTACGCCGTAGAATCGATATTTTCACCCCTCGAGTTATCCCCTATTGTATTTCAAAATAATAATAAATAAACAGTAAAATATAATTGCAAAAAAAAGTCGAGTTCCAGCTGAGAAAGCGCGATTTACAATACAACTTTTCTAATCCTCGGACAGACGTGTAGGCTTTGAAAATATATTCGCATGTCGAACTAGAGGACGAGAAAAAAGCCGCGAACGATTCTGCCGATAATTGGCTAAACCCCTGCCTGTCAGTCCCAACTGTGTCTCCCACGCATGACAGTTATTTTTGTTTGCAAGATGTTCCAAGGATCGTTTATATAACTGGATTTCCGACGGGAGGTGCGGTTTGACAACATACATAATGTATATATATATATATAAATCGGATTGTTTCTACTTTTAAAATTTTTCTTTTCTCACTTCACCTTTCCTTGAAAGAAACAATTATATTTGTTATGTCAATAATTCACGCGAATGTCGTCGAGCTTGAGACAGAGTTTTCATAGTTGGAAAGTTTGAGCGATAAATAGTGTACGAGTTATGTTAGTTGTAGCAATATAGGAATAGCGGGACATTCGTACGCGTCTATGTATGCGTGTGGCTTTTACGTATTTGTACGTACTTTGGACAGACGAGTAGCCTACTTTTTGCGGAATTTCTCTCAGCGAAACCAGCAGAGAATTCCAGAGTCTAATAAACTTGGAAAGGCAGAAGGTTCATCGGATGCGTTCGTTTGAAAGAGCCCGCATCGCACATACTCGCGCTCATTGTCATGCAACGCATACATACGCGTATAAAGTCGGCGAATTAAGTGTCCTAAACACGATCCGTGAGATAACGAGCAGTATCGCGCTGATATCCCCTTCGTACTCTGTATATACTCTGTATATACTATTTTGCGCGTTGTTAACGGCTCTGGTTAATGATTAGAAATTTTAATTAAAATTAGCTGTAGCTGCGAAAGGCTGTAATCACTTACACTTAAGAAGAATTTTCGATAGACGAGAGGAAAAGTTGCCCAATGAGAAGACATTTGACTTCCGTTTCTTCGGAATAAGTATTTGTATGGTGTAATATGTAGCGTGAGTAATTATCGTGTAAAAAGAAATTACAAACTTTTTTAGGAGCAGCTTTAACGGCCAAATAGTCGATTAGATCTTAATAAAAATACGTTCAATGTCTTGGTCTAGATTAGAGCCACTTTCGTTGAAACGTTCATCGGAAAGAAGGAAAAGTTGTTGCTTTTCGAATAGCAGAGTAGTGCTACTGAATTAATGGACTTTTTCAACTGTGTTTCTTGTACGTTGACATTACATTCCCTAGAAATTACTTCACGAAAGTGTTTTTGTTGTAAATTTTAAGGTATAGAATAGCTAGAATATATATTTTCGGAAAGTAACTCAAGGATGATTAAACTATGTACTTTATTATTTGTTAATTAAGGTACTGTTTGAGTAATTAAGTTTTAAAAATGTATTTGCTGAACTAAAATTCAAGCAGCTATATATCTTAACTCTTCATAAAATGGATATTATTCAAAGTTTTTATTATTTTACAAAGTTTACACGAAAAACATTTTTACGCAGCAATGCTTTAAAAAAGTTTATACACGAGGATATTACTATAGACAGTTATTAGAGCCTTACTGGAAAGTAAACAATTCACATAAATTGTAGCTACGAAATTTATTCCAATATTTCAAATTACGTTCATCCCGAAGAAGTGATAGAAAAAAACTTCCCATTTATATTCTAAAACCATATATATAATGTTTGAATTTCTACAAAGGTAATTTGCAAGTAAAAAATTCACACAAAAGCGCAATTTCCTTCACAAGCCCGGCGCGATCCGAATTGAAAAAAGAAACAAGAGCCCGTTCTATTTCTAGTCTTTTTTTCACACTATATAGACAAATTATCGGGCTTTGACGCGAGCGTTTGATGAAAAGCCCCGTGTGGCTCTATCCGCATAGATAACGGAATGTATCACGTGAAATCGGATTAGCATGTTAAAGTCGTCTTCTGCGTTTTTCTTAGCCAAAGCGTTGAAGCTCTCGTAAAAGTTTTTCGATTTAAAACGCGTGACAAAAAGGCAACTTTACGAACTTTGAAAAAAGAATTCCTCGTTGAAACGCAAATACCACCCCCCAATTGAAAATTCAATCTAAATATCTAAAGATAAAAAGTCGAATGTTCCAATGTTCTTCTTTCCCGAAGTCACGTTAGTTTTCCCATGATGTTCCATTAACTTCTACCGTCGCGATTTTCTGAACCTACGTCTCACGGAGGACATTAAATTCGATTATCATTTCTGAATAGCCATGCGTTTGCGTACGTCTTGCCAGTTCTTTCATCGGGACCAAGAATTTCCGCTTTAAATTCAATTCGTACTTATATGAAACTCTCTGAGTCGTTCTTTAACGAGGGGAGTAGAAGCAGTTAAAAAAGATAATGAGAAGATGAAGTCATGAAAAACGTACAAACTGCTCATCATCGATTTGATACTACTTCCAAATAATCCCTCTTAGATAAACTGGACGTGTATATATGCATATATATGCACGCAGCGACGTACCAGGAGGTGATTTTTCTCTCGAAAGAGGATTCTCATAGTATCAAAGAACTGATATGCGAGACGAGTGGCATATTTTATTCGCAATTTACGTGTATCTCGGCTTCGTGTTGCGAAGATTCGGTATCGGCATCTTTTTACATGAGGAATTTGATCTGAAAAGACGAGAACGAAGTTTTCACTTTTTTTATGCTACTGGTCGTGTTCTTTTAGTTCGCTGGACGATATCGAATCTCAGTCCCACGTAGTTACCTAGACTGTAGCACAAATGTTACACGAAACTTCGAGAAGAAGAACAAAATAATAATTTTACGTAATATTTTAAAAGAAGTTTTTACGTTCTTTAGCTATAGATTTGTTCGAAAATTTTTATACTTTGTACCGGACTTTTTACAGATAATGTTGTTTACTTCTTTGAAATATTTGTTTTCGTGAGGTTTTTACTTTCACGATATTCTCGTAAAAAACGTATATTGTAATATTGAAGAAACGAAGAAAAAATAGATAATCAACGTTTGATTGTTCAAATTTATTTATATACCGTACAGTAATATTGATTTCTTGTCTATAATCCAATATTCTTCCGAGAATATTAAAAAATATTACGTGAAATGTTTTTTTTTTGATATTCATCTTGATATTGAAAGTTTCTCTATAGAATTGAGTCGTGCGAGTACTTCCTTATCCAAGCTATTGCCAATAATTCAAATAGATAAATTCGAGCTCTTCGAAATGCAGATCATAGTGCGACTACTATCAAGAAAGACTTTCCAAATACTGGACGTAGAGTTGTTTAAATAGGACTTGAAGGGAAATTCGACATTTTTTAATATCTCGTATCGAGTATAGTTCATATCGCAGATAACGTCGAGCTTCATGTCAAGCATAGAGTATAGACGTACGTACGCAATCGATTTATAGCTAATCAGGCCGTGTAGGTAGACTTCTCGTTCGACACGTGCTTCCGCATGGTGGTATTGCACGTGGTTAGTCCTCTCGTTTCCTCTGCATCTTAACAAATCGTATTAAGCTCGCGAAATTGCAATCAACCGCAACTCCTCCAAGGAGAGATGGAGTATACTTTGTACTTTTTTTCTTTCTCTCTCCATACCATTATGGAGGGTTGATGAATTTATTCCTCTATCGAGTTTTAGATTCCGAAGATTTAGTAGAATCGATGATGGGGAAAATAAAGGAATTCACGGTTCATCGTGAAAAAATGATTAGTGTTCCAAAAGTTCGTTATCGCGGATCGATGAAACTTTCACTCAACTCTCGAGCGTTTGACTTACACGAGCCATTTCATCTTTTATTAAAAGTCGGAAGCGTAGTTGAGAATATAAAAGTTAAAGTACTCGCGAATGTTAAAACCGCAACTTTAAAATGAAACGAGTCGAGATCGTATCTGTAAGACTGAGTCCCAACGATTTTTTAAAAAAAGCTTCTTCAAAAAGAGAGCTTTTTTGCATACGCAAGAGTGCCAAAGGACGCGGTGATTATTTACAAGGGCACTTCGGGAAAATTGAATTTCCCAGAGATAAGGGTGCGATCCTCCGTGGTAACAGACAGTCAAATGAATAATAATGACGCAACCGAATGCTCTTGTACCCTGATTTTTATTTTTTCAGTAATCGAAAATTATTTTGATGATGTATAATAACGACGTTCCATTTGTTTTTCATTTACAGGTTCTGGGCAGTCAAACGGAGTATCATTTTGTGCACAGGGCTCTACCTCACGCGAGGAGCAAAAGGTCCATGTCCCACACACGAAGACTGAAAGTGGATCCCTTGGTAAGAAATTAATTAATTTTCATTTGGCAGAAAATTAACGATACTGTGTCAGTACTCATATCACCTTGATAGAAACGTATTTCTCGAAGAGGCCAGTTTAGTACCGCATTTTTAACGATCAATACTAGTTAATAAAACGTCACTTATTAAAGTTTTCGGTATTGAGCTTTTGAAAGACTGAAAAGATGGATGATACGGGCTGTGCAAATAGACTCGCAGCGATATGATCTACAAATTACGGAACGAAAGAGCTAAAGTTCTGCTAGTGCTTTTCCGAGTTATAAATCTAGTTCAATTGTTATGCAAGAAGTAATGTAAAAAAGTTTTTATTGGTGGTTATTTTCAATAGCTACTTTTAAGATTCGACAACATTTGTCATTTTGTACAGTATTGAAATTTGTGGATCTGTAGTTAGTCTCAAAAAATTGAAACAACTAGACATCATTCTCCTAAATATATATTATTACACAAAATTAGTTTTCATTTGAAAGAGTAATTGTTTATTTCTAGCTAGAATTTATGAGCAGACAGCTCTACTCTGTATTCCATGACATTTTATCGTATTTTTTCCAGAACTCGAAACAATTATAAAACTTCGTTGATAAAGTAAACAATCTCCTGCGGGTTAATAATTTCCCTCGGAAAATTCCAAGCGACAACTCGCGTGAAGAAAATGTCATTAGAAGAGGTTTTATAACACGCTTGTGCGCGATAATGGACAATTACTCTTGGTTAATGAAAACTTCGTTTCTTCGCATGAAAAGTGACGTTTTATTATTATTTCTATATAGTAATATAACGTTTCTTCTCCCATATCGTTACGTCGGGCGATAATAAACGAGCATCCAAGTTGTTGTCATGGAATGAAGTGGGTATTGCCGTAAGGAAGGGCGAAAACAAAAGTCAATTACGTAACAGTTGATCGCGTCATTGTGTACCTTTTGTTAATTTTCATAAATACGAAATTTTTTGCACTCCAAGCCACAGCTTATAGGATATGACACAAGGACGAGGCTTTTAACGGGGACTTTTCCTTTCTCGTCTCGACCTTCTCAAAGATCAGAATTCCACGCACGTTCACGTCGCGACGAGATGTCCTTTCGAATATTTACGTGCAGCTGTTGCAGCTGCTCTAGGAAAAAAATCGGAAGACATACGTCGTGCGTGTTCGTGCGCGTGTTAAATTGAGGACTACTGATGCGTCGGATGAATTATTTAACGCGCGGAGTTACCTCGAGGCGAGAGGGAAGGAAGAATAGTAGATAAAAGTTAATAAAAGTTACGGTAGACTAGGAGATGCTCGATTATATTTAGATATTTTGCGTTATAATTCACGGTGAAAATAACTAGACAAAATCTCTGGCAGTTCTCGAGACGAGAAATGTAATATAATTATAACGTCAGTAGTGCGTGTCAGGGTACGGTCAGACGGTTGTTGTCTGCCTACGTAAGTTCGCCCGGTGGTTTCCCCCCCTTGAAAGATAACGGAGAAGAGAAGAAAAAATCTTCTTTATTTTCTTGTCTCGTTGGCATCACACGCGCAACGCTGTCTCCGTATTTTCTAAGAAGATTCATTCAGATTGCGTTACGGCATCTTTCAAGTCCTTTTCGTAACGAATATCGTCGATATAAATGCAAATGCCTCGGTATGTTCGCAACGCGAGTATGTATAACCGCGCCTGGACATAACCGCTTTTCTTCGTGACAGGTCAAATCGATACGTACAGTCGTCTATCCGTGAGCTTGAGCTTCGGTTTTTGCGCGCGCGTGAGAACATCCCGTGTGACACGTGCGTGGGAATGCTTTTTGTTTGGTCGCGAGAATGCGATACTTTTGTGTTTTATTTCATTTTTTTTTTCTTTATTATACTCGGTCGTCGTTCTTTTTGTCATAATATAGATGGAATTGTGACAAGTCGTTGGGCACAATAAAACGAATATACATGCGAGTTCGATGGGTTAAATACAAAGAGAATGAAAGATACGATTTTTCAAGAGGAAAGCTTATTGCTTTCTATCGACGTTTTATTGTATCATTAAATTGAGCATTCAAATTCTATTTATTCGAATCGTATATTTTTAGGAGAAATAATGATTTATTGTCTCGAAACTATACTAGTCTAGATTTTTAGAATGTTTTAGTTTATATAAATCTGAGATATGGAAACCAATACTGAACTTGTTTTTTTTTTCAATCCAATAACTATAAGCCAACCTGCTCGAGCCATTTAAAATAAATAGAGATATATTGTTCGTTTTTAAGTGAATTACCAATATATATGCAAGCTAAACATTTGTAGAAACAAATTTTTTAAATATTTTATAATACCTGGTAGATTATAAAATAAAACGTGTATTATATGACAGTTACGCATAATAATTGTAAAATTTACTTAAATCTATAGTCGGTCAATTTTGTTATAAATGAATTTTCAGTTTTATCATACATCTATCGATCAAATCTTGATAGCACATTTATTATTTTCTGATATAATGACGTCAACAATGGAAAGCAGTTGCAGAGCACGTTTCGAATTTATGAAACAAAGTTTCAATAAATTATGAAAATAAATAATATTTGAATAAGTATAATTAAAAGTTCAATGAAAAGGAACTAATGACTAGTATATCTAATTAATATTTCATTGGATTAGGTTGATATAACTGAAAATCCGTCATCGCGAATAAAGTACGAATCATCCAAATATTGGATTAACTAAATACGTACATCGATAATCTCGAGTGTGTATATACATACATATACACGTACATAACAATCGATCGATCGTAGCTTGTTAATGCACGCATTTCATAATCATCATTCTCGAGGCGATAATATAACAATGAGTATGGAATACTCCGAGGAAATAAATATACACAGGAGGAAAAAATAACTTTCGACGTGGTAATGCGCGTTGATGCCAGAACAAACATTCGACGCTGCGCAAATCCATACTGCTGGTTATTTAACATACGGGGGTGTAAACGTATGTATTAATATACGAGAGCGTAATAGCGAAGGAAAATAAAATGTATACGGTAAAAAGGTTCTATTCCGAAATGAAACCAAAATATATGTATGAAAATAATTCTTAATCTGAAAAAGGGAAAATTTCCATTGGATATTCCCTAATGCAACGTCATTTTACAACGGAAATTGTCAGCGATAAGCTTATCGAGGAAGCTTCAGGAGGGAAAAAGAAAATGAAAAAATGGAATATCGAATGCTTTAAGCTTTTAGCCGATGATTCAGCGAAAATCTCAAAGTCCAGCGTTAATCGTATGCTCTTATTTCCGTTTTGCGCAGGTGCACACGGCGCTGCAACAACCAGGCTTTAAACGAGTGAAACGCGGCTACAAACCGCTCAGCGTCGAGAAGCTCGTACCCCTGTACAACGAGATAAGAAATCCAGCATCGAATCCAGCGTCTCGCGATCCGACGGATCCTTATTTCCAGTATCAGTGGTATTTGAAAAATACTGGTCAGAACGGCGGCAAACCCAAACTCGATCTCAACGTCGAAGCTGCTTGGGCGCAAGGTTTCACCGGGAAAAACGTCACCACCGCTATTATGGACGACGGTTAGTCAAATAATAATATGTCTCTTTTCTCTTCAACTTAGCGTTTAAGTACGTAATCACTCGTGAGTCGTCACCGCGCACATGTGTACTTGATTAATCTTCGATAGCGAAGCGAGGGGAAATGAAATGTGTATAGTTTGCTGGAGTGTTATTATCACGACAAACATTGGATTATGAGCTTTGGACTTCTCATGGAAACGGAATGCAAATATTGTGTTTTATTACGGTTGATGTATATATAATTCGAAAAGCTTATGCGATCGAACGACTCGCGCCGAAGGGAAAAAATTCGGAGCGCTAACAAAATTCTAACTCCTGTACAGGAATGATCGCGATCTCGCCGTGTACGGAGAAAAATTCTCTCTCTATTATTCTCGCGCTGCAATCTCCTGTTTCTTCACGTATATATCGTAAATTGTTTCACGCGCGAGCGGAAGAGTCGAGCGCGTTTACTGAGCCGTTTATTGCTTCGACTATCGCGACCCTCTGTATATTGGACTACTGCATCTGGTAAATCAAAAAAAAAAAAAAAAAAAAAAAAAATACGCCACTGCGATGCGTTATGCTTCTGTACTCGCGATAAAAAGAAAATTCAATTTTCTCACGCTATAAAGTGAGCAACGACGTGCGTGTGCTTATATTGTGGGGAATATTTGTTGTCAGAAGCGATTTACTGGAATACACAATAGACGCTCATACGAGGTGAGTCGACATCTCATGGTCTGTTCTAAAGCGTCGTGTTCACTAGGTCATCCGGTCTTGAAAACGACGTTACGCGAATGTGGCGGCAAATCATTACCCGAGCTTTTCCTCGCTGCTTTTCATGTGTAGTTGTTAATTACGTTTTTCGTTGTAAAGGCTTCGTGGAATGTGAATAGATGAATGAATAGATTCATGGATAGTCGAGAATTGTTTTTATATTCAGACGATCTACGATTCTATTGTATTTTTTGTCTATCGTCTACAGTTAAAAACGATGTTCGAATAAAAATAAGATCTTCCAGGACGATTTATGCTTTTACTTTACATTTACATAGTGAGTATAAGGAAAATAAAAGCTCGGATATAAAGGGTCAACGAATCGTTCTCTTCTACGATGTAAGCTCAAGTTCTTTTATGGCTGTTCTGGACGTCATAGGATGAAACGAGGTCGTATACGGAAACATCAAGTTAAAAGAAAACGACGTACGGGAATGACTTAATCCGCGCATTCTGCCGAGGCAAAAAACGGTTTACAACGCAATTTAAACTGTTCTGTAATTTTCTCTTTCGATCGAATTTTTGTATCAAAACATCTCGATATATTGAACTATCGGTGGAAGTGCATGGAATTCGGAATATTCTTCACTATCCAAAGGCGTATAATCAAAATGTTCGTAGCACAGGGCTATCGAATTTCGTTTTTAACAAGCCTCTTCCGCGTTCTAACGTTACAAACGCGAGCTCAGTAGGATATCGCTATTATTTCACGCCTCTCTTGTATGTATACGTAGACATATACTTATGTATAATACGACACGTTTCCGGATATTTCACGCAAATGCTCGATTCACAGATTAACGAGATTATTTCTTTTTTTCCTGTTACAGGAGTTGACTACATGCATCCCGACCTCAAGTACAATTACGTAAGTGTGATTCACTGATAATGATAATCGATCGTCGAATTAACGTTTCCCCATGTCGCTTTATTCTCAATTCCACAACGGAGACATCTCGCTTATAATCGAGAGAATCTGCTGGATGACAAGCGAGATACAACGAACTTCATCGTGCACTTCCCATCGATTACGTCGACGAGCTTGAAACGTCTGCGTTGTGTATGCTCGATTGCGATTACATGGCATGCATATTCTATATATATAGTAATCCATAAGCTTAGGGAGAAAAAGTAACGTAAATTTCGTTAGAGTGTAGGATAAATGCAGTAACCGCTGTCAATCCATTAGCGCGGATTTTCTCTGAAACAAAAATATTTTTTAAAGATTAATATTTTTTATAAAACAGTCTCAACAAGACATCGAAATAACCACAACAATGTTCTGCTTTACTCTATATTTTACCTTGCACAGCCTGTATATCTTTAAATAGTTATAAAACGAAAACAAATAAAGAATATTGAACATTTTCTTTTAACTTGAATAATGTATGAAAGTATAAAAATGTAAAGTCGTTGATTATGAGAAAAAGCTGAGGGTATGCATATAAATAGATTATTCAAATACACTCGAAATAGAATTTCCATCTTTAAAAAAAAAATATCAAACTTCTATTTTTCAAAAAAATTGAATGTTTATTTTAGCTGTCGAAGGACATTGTTTTTAAACAAGTTTTTATGAAAAAACTAGGGGATTCGTTTAACCGGCACAAAATTTTATTTTCAAAATTCAGAATTCGTTACACGTTTGAATAAGCTTTTTAGTTAATTGAAATATTTCCATTCTATTATTGCAAGAATCGCAAAGTGTGACTCGATAATAGAAAAGTCATCATAAAGAATAAAAGGAAAGAGAGCTCTGGTATATTAAAATTGGTATTACGGTTCCTGGTAAAGATGCTCACACAACTATGTAACATATATAATGATATATGATATGTGTTGTATACTCCTCTAATACATTCTGCAAATATACCATTCTAGAAAGTTACAACGAAGCATAACATTTTAGAATTACGAAGCTTCCCTTTTGAATAAGCAAAATAGAAAACATATTTAAAGCTGCTTTCCACTGGAATAATGGAAAATCACTTCCTAGAACTGTAATGTCTCTATTATTTTCATAGGTTCAGCTGTTTTCCTTTACGTATATCAGCATTTTTTTAAAATATACGTTTTCGATATCCTCTCTGTTTCTTTTTTTCGACGAAATTGACTTTTGTTTATTGTCCGCATAAAAATAAATATCTGGCACGGATAGATACGGACAATTCGATATGGATAAAATTTTCTCCGACAAAATCTCTACAAATTTCTGAAAAATTTAATCACAATTTTTCGAGAATCTGACTTGTTTACTATATACGTAACTGTAAATTGCTAGCGACTTTGTTGGTGACACTTTTTTAGTAGAATTCATCTACAGTGGCAATATTTATTGACTTTTTCGAAAGGATAGTAATCAAACATCGATTAAACGTCAAAAAATATGTCATTTCCTCACAAAAATCGACCAGTCATCATTCACTCTCATTTCTTTTATTATTCGCCATCCAGTAAATATCCCATTCCGTTGATTTATGCTGAAAAGAAATTATCCGCAGAAATTCGAAATACTTTATTAACATCTTGGTAAAATCGTACGTCATACAAACTGTTATCAATTCTAATATCCGATCGCGTGATTTTTCTACTGTGCGTAAGAGAGAAGTACAACAAATAAAAACAACGACAAATAAGAGATCAATCCATGCGAACACAAAGGAAGCTTTTAAATAAAGTGCCCCGTCGAGAGAAAGTGGGCGGTGTATTGCAAAGCTGCGAAATTGAGAGAAAGAGCCTCACAGTTATGTGCATACCTTATTATTCCTCGGCGTTCGCGCGTTTTAGCATAATGCCCCAGCGTTGAAATTCAAATCAGCCGACGCGATCTAACGGCCCGTGACCTTAGCGCGGCTGGAGAGAGACATCTCGTTATTGTCGATAATTGTAAAGCGATAGCTCTGGCGATTTTCGAGATACTATTGATATTCGAATAACACTTACTTGCACAGAAGCGTGGGAAACAGATTTTTTCATTTTGACAAACATTTAAGCGCGGGAGCGAGAATTTGATCACTTATTTCGGCGCTATGTATATTAATCAACCTGAATCCTTCATTTTGACATTTTACGGAATTCCGTTAGCCGCTTATTGTGTAACGATGCTCGTATATACGTGTCATTGCGAATCTAATTAAAAGCTTCATGTATTTCGGCCAACGGTGTATGCTAATAACCCGGAACGAACGAATTTAATCGCGCGCGCTCGTTTTGTGTGTACGTATTCGAAAAGCTGCGAGCGTATCGGCAATCGAGTTTAGTAAGCTGGAAACGAGTGGTTTTATCCTGTTTACAGCTAGAGTCGGTAACCACTGCTCCGTGTAAACGTGTCCTTCTGAATAACAACGCGGGTGGTACTATGCAAATCAGTTTGCAAGGCGGGAAAAGTAAGTCAGTCTCGCAACTCTAATAGATGGTGCATCGTTTTTTCTCACTGTCTACATACATCGTATACACGCATATATACGTATATACTGGGGTGAGAAAATTGCAATTGCTGTTTTATTTCAGAGAAAAGATTGATGACAAGAGATACAGCAACGACCCAATAGACACTCGGAGAGAGAAAAAATCAATAGTCCTCGTTTGGGAAAGGATGAAAGGACTACTTTCGTTGTAAATTTTAATGAAGCTTACTCCTCGCAATGGTGTTTACTCGCCTGGATTAAGTATATGCGTGACGTGTCGAGGATAGTAAAAAGGATGCTGCGCACCTGTAAAAATAGCCCTTGCGTGACGTCGATACATTATGATTTGTCGTCCGCATAATACACGGGACGAAGAAAAATAAACCGTAAATTACAAGCGCGAACTTGACATTCGAGGCTAAAATTATCACCCCTTCGCGATGCCTTTTTCTATTTCGGGAAGAAAGCCGTCAGTCGCACACGTACAATTTGTACTCGAAGGCACGATGATCATTTGAAGCTAACGAATTTTATTTATGCTTTACTCAATACATTAATCAAATTATTTGTCCTCGCTCTGTTTCAGAACGCGAAAGCTTCTTACGACTTCAGTAGTAACGATCCATATCCCTACCCGAGGTATACGGACGACTGGTTCAACAGGTGATCACGATGATATTTTTCATATAGTTAAACGACAGTCACGAACGCAACGCAAACCAACGCGTCGATCAACGATGCGTTCAAGGCTTCGCGGATGCACAAATATACGATGAGCTGTGGATAATATAGCGCTGAAAGTGAAAAAGCTCGCGTATAAAATAGTCTGAATTTTCCAAGTCGTAAATTGAACATAGGTAGGAGAGAAGCCAGCACGTGTTTGGCCGCTGCTCCAAGGTTGACCGGAAGTCGATTATATTACTGCGAGTGGGGATGTCTTTGGTCCCCGAAGTATTAGAAGCATCTCTCCGATCAATTATCGAGCCGTCGCTATTAACATGTAACTTGGTTTGGCGTTGGACGTGGATAATGCGCCCCTGCGACCGATAGCGAGTCGTTTATTATGCCCGTCGACGTTATAACCAGATTGCTTTCTCTCCTACTGTACGCTTGATTAATTCGGGTCCTGGTTATATACATATTCTTTTTTTTCTCTTCTTTATATTCTCACTAAGTTTGAAAAATGACTACTCGTTAGGAGAGATTTCCCAGCTGACTTTCATGAAGACTACTATACGGTCGGAGACACTTTTTCCTACGATCGTGCAAAATTTCCGATCGACTAATAAAATACCTCGTGCGTTCAGGTGGTTTAATTTCCGACTAGCCAGTATGTATATTTAGGAGATTAACGAAAGCCGTAAACGCGCGTATAGGAGCATAGTTCGGTACGAAGAGGCTTATATGATGGTATAACGATATAGAGAGACAGAGAGGCACAGCTGCTGCCGTCTCTACGAGCGTCATAAAATAAGCTCCATAATCCATAGGCAGAACTTATACGACGTATCAAGAATATTTCCGAGAGCATGAACAGTGCAATACATAGCTCTGCCCTTAAAATCGATTACACCGTGCAAATTTGTTCGCGATGTTTCGTAAATTAATATACAAGGACATCGATAAGCACACTCTATCTTACTTTTGACGTCAGTCGATCGCGTGTATACACAGCAGAAAATTACTCCTGTCACTGACTAGTCTCATCGATCACGTCTCGTCAGCGCGGAATTAAAGCGTTCGAGACTGATTACAGAAAAATATATATCACATACGTGTGTCTATATATATAGATACATACGTGGTATATACATGCGATATTAAAAAAGCATTAATCCACAGCCATGGAACGAGATGTGCAGGCGAAGTAGCAGCAGCACGTGATAACGGCGTGTGCGGCGTTGGGGTGGCTTACGATTCGAAAGTCGCAGGTATTCGCATGTTGGACCAGCCCTACATGACTGACTTGATCGAGGCTAACAGTATGGGTCACGAGCCGGATCTCATCGACATTTACAGTGCCTCCTGGGGACCGACGGACGATGGAAAAACCGTCGATGGACCGAGAAACGCGACGATGCGAGCCATTGTCCGAGGAGTTAACGAGGTGATTTAAGGGCGACTCGCGTGTCCGACCATACTCGGTTTATACTACTTGCCACTGTAGATTATTTTTGTTATTTTCCTTTTGTATTCTCAGACACGTAATGCGAGTTTGAAATGCAAGCTGCTGATGCTTATGCCGAAGTATCAGATTTCACGCTGTAACTGTGAATACCGAGCTTTATAAGTGCTTGTTTTGCGAAAGTTCTCAAAGCTCAATTCATACAGACTCGCGTTTATAACCGTGGGCCCTCCACAAACGCCAAAACTAATTGCAACTCGAATGCTTGCGAGGATTTAAGCAATTCTATGCACATAGAAATCACGAAACTTCCTTCGATATATACAGCAAGCAATTGCGTAACTCACGCGGCTTAATCCTATATTTAGAATCGAACAAATTATCCGTCAATTCCGCGCGCGAAACTTCTGACTCCTGTATACGAGCCCCTCGCGACGCTTGAAATTAAACTTAACCGCACGTGTACGCGCTCTCGAATCGAGCGCGATAGAGCGCTGATTAATTAAACAAACTGCGCAGTACCCTGTATCCGCAACGAAATGAATTAAGCCGTAACGAGTTAACGCCACGCGCGCAAAAATCCCCTTTTCAAAAAGTAAAAATTTTAACAGCGAGAAATTCCGGAAATAGCTTCTCTGCGTCTCTCGAGGCAATACGCGTGCGCTTGAATTTTCGTGCGTCGAGCCTTTTCGCTAAGTGCGCCGCAGGGACAGCTCGTGAAAGTTTCATCGCGCTGAATAATAGCCTTTTTTTCTCGCTCAACGACGACGAGAAAAATGAAAACGAGCTTTTTGTTCGAGATTGACAATGTTGCATATTTTAACGCTTGACTTTTTCAACTTATTCTTTGGGCCTACAGTTATGTTTGTAAGTTTGCTTATGGTACGAAGGAAAGTTTGGCGTGACTAGCTTGTCCGATGGTGAAGGAAGAGCATAATGAATGGCTTGTCCAAGGAAGTTTGTCACAGTTTTGGAAATTGTAGCGTCGATTACTCGAACTTTGCTGCTTGGAAGTTTGTCGTTAATTTATCTTCGTGAAACGAGTCTCTCACGGGAGTGAGATAGTTAGTTCTATATACACAGAGGGAATGAAGCTTATTGACCAGGTCATAGTAAACAATAATAAGTAAATTGAATTCTATAAATTATCAAATAATTGTGTGAGATTAAGCTCTAATCGGGAAATTTTAATTTTACGTTGTATTCGATTGCATTGCCGGAACTGTTATGCTTCAAATATAAATTTAATTAAAGTTATATAGTAATGTTTACATTTAATTAAACAAATGCTGTGAAATTATATATCAATACAGAATATATAATTATAATAGTCGCAATGTGCAGTATCAATGAGTTATGGGAAAGTTATTCATATGCTTCACAAAAAGGGCCAAACCTTTCGAAAAACAGTACAAGTTGATGCGAAATCCTTTTACACCTGTGGGATATTAAATTAATTCAGTATAAATTATACAAAATATTAAACCAACGCACGTAAACCCAATTATTTAATCGAAAATTTGTCAAATACATTTACCAATAGGGTCGCAAGGGCTTGGGCAACATCTACGTCTGGGCATCGGGCGACGGCGGTGAGGACGACGACTGCAATTGCGACGGTTATGCCGCGAGCATGTGGACCGTCAGCATCAACAGCGCGATCAATGACGGTCAAAATGCTCATTACGACGAGAGCTGCTCGAGCACTCTAGCGTCGACTTTCAGTAACGGCGCCAAGGATCCTAACACCGGAGTGGTGAGTCATCGACATTCGATATTGCCCTTTCTCTCACTCTCTCTCTTTTAACGCCTGTTCGAGTGCACGTGTATATTTGCGTATCCTCGACGTTGCATTGGATTTTTTTCTATTTAACAGTTAAATTCTAGTACTGCAATTACGCTTCTTTAAAAAGAGATAATCTCCTTTGTTCGTTACCGTTAATTTCATTGCAATTCGCTCGCGGTTATTGGGTTATTGAGTCGAGCTCGAGGAGCTTGTTTAAAATTTAACTGCGTCTACGGTGTCTGTTGTTCTCTCTACATGCTCGAACAATGATTTACCAAGGGCTCGTTTACTTCGTCGTTAATTAGTTTACACGCTAGTAAACCCCCTTGACTACTGACACACGCTGTTTCCACAGAGTTTCGCGACTTGTTAACACACGTCCAAGAGATTCCAATTTATTCGCTCCTGGATTGAAAGGCAACGTGTGTATAGTCGTATATTAAATTGAAGGAGATTTTCATATTTATTCTCACCCTGAACTTTGAACGTCTGCAAAAAAAATTCATATATTATAAAGATAAACTTTTTTTCTTAGAAATATATTAAACAGTGGTTTAAGAAGACCCATCAGACGGTAATGTTATCATCCTGCGGAGAAATATGTTTTTTTTTTAATTTTGGCTTTGGCATATGCTACAACCTGAGCATCTTGATGGATTTTTAAGATTCAAAGCCCAACTAATATTATTTTTCTGTCATTTTGGGGTTTCACATTGAATTTTAGGAATCTATTATCTAAATTATAAAAAAATAACATCATTTGGAGGGAAATAAGAATAAACTTCCCTTAATAAGCGAGGATGAAATGGACTTTTATTCTACACTTTAAAAATGTTTTTCTTAGGAATCTCTGTTCTAAGACAAAGAGAGCATGCGCGCAATTAACCTACATTTATAAACAAGCAAATCTGTTTGCTGTGGCTCCATTAATTCGTTATCGAATTCATAAAACGAGTTTGCGTCATTGACAAAGATTTTTTTTCTCTCTCGCTCTCTCTCTCTCTCTCTCTCTCTCTCTATCTCCTGAATCAATTTCATTACAAAGAAACAGCTCAGTATCAGACTCCGGACACGTCTCCACGCTCGCCCGCTTATCTTCTAGGTATATATAGGGTCTCTGCTACTGAAAGGTTTCGCTTGACGGGTGCGTCGATGCGCACAGGCCTATAACGCCGATAAGGGTTCCTTCCACCAGCACTTTACTTACGAGTTACGTCTAACGCGTCGCAAGCTTTGGAAATAGAAATGGTAGGCTCGACCAATTTCATTATACGAGGTTCGACGAACAGAAGCCGTCAATCGTTCTTTCTCTTGGTCGTTAATTAAAAAGGTAAGGGTTATCCGCCGGGAGTATATTATGAATTATTCAACGAAGTGATTTCGTATGTGTGAATGAAGTTTACCACTAGCTAAAGAAGTATACTATGTTTGAGGTCGAAAGTTGAGGAAATGGAAAATGTCTGAGGCGCTTGCCTTGCTATTTATGGACTCTTTCCGACGCGATGCACACATATTTGCAAAGTTTGATCTCCTTGAAACTCGATAATTCCCTGAGTTCGTATTACAACAGAGGCTTAAAAACTGGATAAATTACTTGGTATTAAAGAAGACTAGCTTAGATGTATATATATATCCATGCAGACATACGTCACTTGACTCGTGAAGTAAACAAAGAAAAAAGCTTCGGTCTACGAAAGACTCGAGGCAAAAAAGTCAGGGCTACCTTTAGTCAGGGATGAAAAAAAGCTTCTGCAAAACAATTCATTTCTCGTTCCCTGTATGTGCGTACGAGCTTCTCTTTTTTCTTCGCTTATATCATTCCACCCTGTTATTCTTTTCATTTTTTGTCGTACGTTACGTGCATGTCATAGTCGAGTTTTTGCGCAGCTGAAATACTAACCATATTAACGTTTGTCCTGTTTTATTGCCACTCGTAGCATTAATTTCTTTCCGAATCAAAAAAGGCACCAATTTGCCATAGAAATTTATAGTTGTATATATACAATCGTGAGAGTGTAATAAAATATATATACATACATATATACTTTTGCAACATCGAAGAATAATAAAAAAAGCTGTCTTAACGACTCGCGACGGAGCTTTACGATCCAGAGCGTAAGGTCTATGGCTATAGATACCTTCGAGAAACAATTAAACGTCCTCTGACCTTCAGTATGCCTTGTGTATATATGTAATTTCTCTCCCTCTTGATAGTTCAGTTTTATTTCTCTCCACATCTATATACAAGTCTCTTTTACGTGACTGATTCGAATCCATTGGCTTTGCGTGTAATTGCAACATCCCCCGACGTCCACACATTTCTTCTTTTATCTCTTCCTTTCGGCAGAATCACGTTTTCAGGGGTGTACGAGGCGTATTATGCTGAATCGATGTCGTGCCTTACAAGGAATTGTTGCAACAGAGGCTTATTAACGCGAGGCAAAACGAATTAAAAGAAGCTTGGGCTATCTCCATAAAAATAATTTCAAAACCGCATGTTGCACAGCAATCGATATATGCAAATCGACTTGTTTGCTTGTCGCACACATATCCATCCCTCGTTATATGTGTGTATATACATCTATATGTGTGTGTGTCCTCTTATCAAGACGATCTAAGAACTCGATAAAAAGTATTTCATAAATATTTACGCCTCGTATTTGTGAAACTTTTCAGGCGACGACGGACTTGTACGGACAGTGTACGACGACGCATAGCGGAACATCGGCTGCTGCGCCGGAAGCCGCCGGAGTATTTGCTCTGGCTCTGGAAGCTAAGTGAGTTGTTTTTTCTTCTCTTCTTTCTCATCGATGGAATTTCTTTAGTTTTTATGTTTCGTGAGCGATTCGAATAAAAGCTTCTCGTAAAAGTCGAGTCGATCGCGTAGGGAACGGAACTTATTAGATTCGATTCTTGGTTTTTACGTTTGTTTAAAAGAGATTCGAAAGTCGAGTAACCAGCGCGAGGCAAACTTCCGACGTGTACAGATGGTCGGAATGACAAACGAGATTAAAAAGAGCAAGAAAGACACTTTAATTAAGAATGTAAATGAGCTTTGTTTATTTTCCATAGGGCGTGGGTGGATACTCTGCATGAATTTTCGTCAGTAGGAAGATCGCGTATATTTTTATTTATTCGCGTGAAACGCGGCGAAAGGTGATGGAAAAATTCCAATGTCCGTGCTTTCGTTTGGATGAATTATTCAACGTTATATATGTATCCGAAGCTTAATAGAAAAAGTAGTTTTATTGGTCGAGGGAAGGTTTTATTACTCGGCAACGTAGCCAAAGATTCCTCCCTCGTTATCGAAGCTTGCGCGGTCGCGTCCATCATAAAAGCTCGCAAAATATAGATTTCATAAAGTGCAACGTAATCGGCGTCGTTAAAGCAATTATCTTCGATGGAAAAATACGATAAAAGCTAGCACTGTGTGTATAAGTCGTCGAAAAAAAATAGAGAGAAAAAGAATTTACGTTCGAATATAAATCGACGATTTCTTTTTATTTCAGTCCACAACTAACTTGGAGAGACATTCAGCACTTAACGGTACTCACGTCCAAGAGGAACTCTCTGTTCGACGCGAAGGGAAGGTTTCATTGGACGATGAATGGCGTCGGACTGGAGTTTAACCATCTGTTCGGTTATGGAGTACTAGACGCTGGAGCAATGGTCGCTTTGGCGAAGAAGTGGAAGACTGTACCTCCGAGATACCACTGTATGGCTGGGACTGTACAACAAGTACAGTAAGTTGAACAATCGATGTTATGTTGAAAGAATAAAATTAGATATAATTATTATTATTATTATTAAATTTCATGCAAGTTATTCGCACTTTGGCCCAGCGTTACTTTTTTTCGCTCTTTATCGATCTCTGCCTGCGCACGCGCTGAGGCATTAAATTTTCAAAATTAACCCCTTTTATTTTCGAGCACCACATTCGGCTCCGTTATTAGCTTTTGTAAAATTTATCGATTACAAAAGCCGAGCTATTAGTCGAGGCTCTTGCGATGAACAAGTAGACACTAGAGTTGATTGAAATTTCATTGTGGATCTATTTTGAAAAGGAATATATAGGTGAATGGAAGCAATCTGCTCACGTATAATTTTTTTTTATGATCAATACTTTACACGTAAGTCGTACACACGTGTCCTTATGATTTTCATCTTTTCACCGTGCCGCCCCTGTAGTTTCTCAAGGACATGGCTCCCAACGTATCGAAACTCATTACACCCACGCGATGATAAATACGTTGCACTGCTACCACGTACATCCAGTTAAAGCTTAGAAGAACACATTTTCATTAATTTTTACGCACTTCTCTTTTTCCAATTTCGCAGTACAGCTTATTGTTGAATGTTCTCCAAATGGATGAGAATTGTGTTTATCGATTACAGAGAAGTGCCAAGCCATCGGTCAATCCTCCTGAAGATTGAGACTGACGCTTGTGCTGGAACGGATTTCGCTGTAAATTATCTGGAGCACGTTCAGGCTGTTATATCAGTAAATGCTACACGTAGAGGAGATCTCGAACTTTTCTTAACATCGCCTATGGGGACAAGGTAAGAAAATCATTTTTTTTTTTGCTTAATTCCTTTTTCTCCTTTCATTTTATCATTCGATAACAGAATATTAACTAATAATCTAACCATTTATTTATCTACGTTTTAAGCTTCTTTCACATTAATCTCTCATCTTTATCAGTTATTCGTCACATCCCATATGAATTGATATTTTATTCATGCTGACGTTGAAGTAGGTCAAACTGCGTTTTTATCCTCGCTGTAACAATTCGATTCGTTTTGCAGGTCGATGATTCTCAGCAGAAGGGCGAATGACGACGATAATCGCGATGGTTTCACGAAATGGCCATTCATGACAACCCATACTTGGGGAGAGTATCCGCAAGGAACTTGGCTACTGGAGGTAAGTTCGCCTGATCAAAATTTGAAATTTCGGACCACACAATACGCGAGAAATCGAATTACATGGTAGATTCAAAATCGGCTACGCAGTGGCTTCGTATTCAAATATTTTAATCCGATTAGAAATGTTTTATGCAAATAATCACGAAATGCAAATTCCTCAGGTGAGCTTCAACTCTCAGGCGCCACAGCACGGCTGGATCCGTGAGTTCACGCTGATGCTTCACGGGACGCGGGAGCCACCGTACACCGGGCTTCCGGCTGCTGATCCACACTCGAAGCTTGCGATCGTGAAGAAGGCACACGAGGAACGCAGTACGGCCATGTAATCCTCCTTATTTCCTCACCCCCCGAATTTCTCTTTTCTCTCTCTCTCTGTCTCACTCTCTCACGCAACATCTACTACCGGCCGAGTGAATGACGTTGATAAAGAAGGGCGACGATGAAAATATATGGGCACACGCAACAGCTGTTTTACCCACACGTACTTTTCTCTCTCTATTTCTTTCTCTCTCTCTCTTCTTCTTTCTCTTGTGCAGCTTTATTATTGTGCAACGAGAAGCAGCAACTCTCGGCTCTTTTATTCATGTATACGTATACAATATCGATCGTGCAAGTCAACCGGGGGCTGACCTCTTGCGATCAAAATGTAATGTGCATCAAATTTAACTTAGATTCGTCTTATTGTACTTCATAAAACGGCGCCATCTGGTCGAATATAACTTTCGAGGCTGCACTTGTGATATGAATTATACATATGTTTTTCAATATGTTCGCGTCGAGGTCACTGCGATTTTCATTTCGACTGTCTCTATCTCCTTTATACATGAAACTTTCTCTAGTTTGCATAATATGATAAAAAAAAATATATATATATATATACATACCTGTATACGTATAAACTTTTTGAGACCGTAGATCAATAGATTCGCAGTGGACTTCAGTCCGGTTGACTTTGAAATTTCACTCTTTGGAGTTGTATACCCACCTCGACGATGCTTCCTTATCCACGATCTATTCTGCGACGTACAAGTACACGTCTCAATGCATACAAATGGCTACTCGTTTTTATATATGCCGAATTTATTTGATCGGATCGCATAGAATTGCTCCTTGTCCATTCCTTACTGTAAACAAGCTACCCATAGACACATACACGACATCTGTCCATTTCAGAAGAAATCGAGCCGAGCGTAAAGCACAGAGAGTCTCACAAGTGCCACATCAAACACAATCATTTTGTTTTCCTTTCCCTTTTATCGAGCGCAAAAATACAATGGTTCACAAGAGACGACGAACAAATTGCGACTGTTTACAGAGTGTATTGTCCCATATCCGAGTGAAAACTTCTATATCGTAATATATTTAAATATTAACTTTTTGCTTCATTCTATAGTTTCTCTGGTTATTTGTAACTTACCGTACGAGTAGACTATCGATTTATTGATCTTTTGTATAAGCGATTTTTATTACCGTCCGAGAGAAGCTTTGCAGACATCTACCATATCGACGCGTAATGCGAGCAGTGATGCATTGTTCTCTCTTCCTTTTTTCCCAATTTCCGACTGAATTTACTTTGATACTTTAAATGTTGTCGTTACCTTAAGACGCATTGGTGGCAGCTCTAACAATAGAACGTATGAATTGTTAAAGAATTATATAATACAATATATACATACAATTATAGACGTTTCTCTCAGTAGCTTATAGCTTTTTTATTTATTTATTCTTTTTTTTTTTCATTTTCCGTCTGCCTTCTCATTGCGACTTTTTTATTCTGCTGCAGAGGCCTAGATCAGATAACTATAATCGATGAAAGTTCATGAAAACAGTATACCAAATAAATAAATGAATATATATATACATATATACATATATACATATGACTATTGATTAGTTAAAAACCAGTCTCCGGTTTAGATTGAATGTTCCTACGCCGTCACCAAAATTTTCGCGTACTCAATGAGAATTTGAATTCTTTTGCACGTCGAAAGTAGAACAATGGAAATTTCAAATTAAGCACAACAATCTATATCTGCACGCATACCGCGCAAAAAAAAGAGTAATTTTGGGAACAATTTTTGAGAATAAAAAAATCATTAAGTAATCAAGAATATATCGCGGACAGCGATTCATTTACTTTGATTATAATTTCAATAACTCAAGTGTGTGTAGTTTGAAACTCTTATATTTATGTGCTCCTTTAGCGATTCAATGTGGAAAACACCTGGATATGTGAAAAAGAATATATATATATATCAGTATTAGGACATTTTATTAAAAACCTATGTACTTGTATTTGTTGATCGTGTAACGAGGGATTATTATGCAATTGTATTGTTTTATTAGCGCTAAAGTTTTATAAAGGAGACACAAAGACATAATAAATTAAAAAAAGAATGAAATAGTCGTCGTAATGTAAACGATTTTTTATTGTTACTTTTAAATACAAGATATATTCTATCTATCTATCTATCTCTCTCTCACTCTCTTGTACGATGTAAGTTTTTTCTAGAGTTTTTCATCCAAAAATCAAACTAGTCATGAATTTTTGTTTTTTTATCTAGTTTATAAGATTTAATCGACGAAAGATGAAAGAGCAAAACTGCGCTGATTTACAATGTTGCGCGAAGAAAATCTATGTAGACAGAATGCATTATATACACATACCCTTGTAAAACTGATATATAAAATTAATCTTTATTGGAAAGCCAGTTGATGTTATGCAAAACTTATTAAAATTATTTTTAAAGCAAGCATTAAGGCTGTATTATTACCGTGACCTCATTGTCTGGGAAAAGAAGAATTTCTACGCGAAAATGTGAATCTATACTGCGTTATCGAGATATGGTCGAAAAATATATATTATATAGAGAGAGTTGAGCGTTAAAATGAAACGACTCGAGACAAGGTCCGTTCGACGAATAGTTTTCAAATAATGTAATGCGTACGTTAGGCGAAACAGTGGATGAATAAAAATAATTATGAAGAAATACTAAATATTTATCTAAGAATAATAAACTATGAAATTATTTCCATCGAAGTATTCTTGTTATATATAAAAGTTAAGTAATACGACTCAAATGCTGACTTTCTAATCTTTGTCTGTGTTTCGTCGAGAACTGCATCGGAAATATGATTTGACAAATGCACGAAGATTACGCGAGAATATTGCGACGATTAGAGACCGCGCACCTATTTCAGTTACGCTAAACGTATAAAAAACGTATATTTTTACGTGTGCTTAGAAAGAATTCACTGTAATGATGGTAAATTCTATTACGTATAATTCTACGAATATGTGGAACGAGGCGCGATGAATAAATTATCGTCGAAAGAAAAAAATTCATTTGTAGGTTATAGCCTAGAGATTCATATGTATTTATTATAATTATTATTGAATACATACATGTACGGAGATTTCGATGTAGAAAAACACAAAGTTGTAAGGAATGAAGAGGAAAATTTATCAGTGATCTGCATGAGAAATGAACTTAATCAACCTTATTCTGTGCAATGTATGTGGGTGAATAAAATCTTTATTTTTTGTCCTGCATCGTTTTAACTCTTGACTTATCATTACGCTACACTCCTTCCTTCTCTCCAGCTACTTGACATTATCTGAATTTGACGAATAAAAATTAATACACAGTTCATCGCGATAGCTGCAGTAATATTTTCAATGTGGTAAGATTCTTCTTCTTGTCTCAACGTCAAAGTTGTAAAGAGCGCACAATGAACAACTTTGAACGTCGCAAGCTCCTTGAAAGCTCAAGCGGTGACTAACATTTTTATTCCGGGTTAAATCCACATTCTCCATCGTATACGACAAGGCATTGAAAAAAGCAATCCATCGGCTTATACCGAAAGTCGGATATCGTGAAATACTGATTAATGTATACCTCTATGGACCATTCAAATCTCGCATATATCACCGTTTTCTTCTAGTTGATATGTGCCACCTGTAGTATATCCATATGTATACAGTCTCTACTTCACGTTGATTTATGCCGACAGTCTCGTCTCATCGTTTTTCACGCGAATAATTCAGAGCGCACAGTGTGTTGCACTTGAGCATCAGCGAACCTCTCGAGAAAGTGTACTAAAGCTTACTAATTGCCGCTGAAACTTATGTCAGAGTTGAGTGATGTACGCCAAGCTTATTACACACTAGGAAGAGCTTTTTTGTATGTTTGAATAACGGAACATGCGAAACAAATGGTATTAACGCTAAATGTATTATCGGTTACGGAAGCAGAGGCTTAGCTAACGAGATTATAATAATTTCGAATGATTCGATTCTGCATACGTAAAAGGTATACCAAATGGTCCGCGCATACGTTTCATATCTTGTTTCCCGTGAAAAAAAACAGGCTGTAGAAGTTATCGTCAAAGTTTGTTAAAATTACTTTCGGTCGCGCGCTGATGCGATTCTCCGCGAAAAATCGTAAAGAAATACCACCGATTTATCTCTTCAGACTACCAGTGGTTTACAGGGCTATACAGCAAGCGTAACGCTATAAAAAGTCAGCATGCGCGCATGTAATAAACTTTCTCGGTAATCGATATCTTCGACATCGTAAAAACACTCGTCGAAACATTCTTCCCGTGCATACGCTCTCGTATACTTGAATATTGCCGCAAGCTCGACGTAAGAAAATCTGCCGTCGCGAGCGCGCCCGTATAACTCGCGAATATCTCGACGCCACTGGCTATATGGATGCGATAAGGAAAATTCCAGGAAATTCGTCTACGACTTCACGATGTAAATAGGAAAGCTCCGGAGAAAGCGTTCTTTCTCTCCATAACACCACGCGAGAGTAGTAGCTATAAAGCTCGGTCGCTCTCTCTCTCTCTCTCTCTCTCTCTCACTCGAGACTTGCGCGCTTGAGGCCGGCGCTCTCGTGGTGGGAGCGATCGCGTGTGCTCTCGCTGCTGTCGGTTCTCTTTCTCTCTCTCCAGTCCGCCGCGCGTCACAGCCTCGAACGAACGACGGCCGCGGCGCGCTGCTGTTCCGATTTTTCGAATCGCCGCCGCGTCGAGCTTGCAATCGGTGCTTGCATGCAGTGATAGAGAGATCAATAGAGAGAAAAAGCTTCTTTTTTCTCCTAGTCTTATCGCCGAGTTCTCGGACGAAATTGTTTACATTTCTTTTTCGCGAAAGCTCTGACCGTATGCGAAAGTGACGTCAAAGCTTGCGGCGCGATGCAATTCTCGCATACCCTATGCGTATGAATCTTTTGTAAGAACACGCGCGCGAAATACTGGACGAAGCGTCTTTTTCTGCCTCTCTCCTGCGTAGAAACGATGTACGAATAATTCAGTAGCTACTGGACCAATCGATTATGCAAAAGCTAGCGGGAATCGAAAGCTCATTGGGACGGGAAACCGCTTAATAAAGGGAGCTTCTTTGAGAGAAAAAGTGGCTGGTGTACAGGTCGGAGCGGTCTAGAAGAGGTTGTTCCGAGCTAAACGCAACGATACCGTGCGCGCGTGGTCGTTGGCGCTGCGCGAGCAGCGCGTCCGAGAGTCGAAGGAGGAGGCGGCGGCTGCAGAGGAGGAGCCGGCAAATGTGGCTCTGTGCACGGTGAGCCGGAGTTCGGGCTCCCGGGGGGCCCGCAGGGGCACTACCTCGCGCTCCGAACGGCTACCCCTGAGTCCGCGCACCCTGTGCGCGCCTCAGCCCCAAGCTGGTGCGACGGCGGCTGCGGCGGCGACCCAACAGCAGCAGAATGCAGTGGCCTCGGCTGTGGCCGCGGCGGTCGCGAATGTTGGTAGCGGCAGTGGTACACCTCAACAGCAACAGACGACCCCGAGGGACCAGGGTGCCGGACAGTCTTATGAGGTGAGATTCGTCGGCTTTGCACCTTATGGAGCTTTCATAATTTAGATTGGCTTGGCGGCAAGATGGTCGTTTGATGTACTTTTTTTATGTAAAGTGTAGTTGGAATTTTTAAATCGCCGTGGGTTATTATATGTAGCTCTAGCACTTAAGTGTTGGCACTTGACACTAGCTTGAGGCTATCACATCGATGATGTTTTTTAGGAAAATTTCGAAAGAGTATTTTACGCGTACATGAAGCTTTTTTAATATATTTTATACTTCACGCTTACCAGAGAGCTTTCGCTTATTTCTATACACGAGGCAATCAGTCAAATGTAAAATAATTGAGATTAACGATTAACGTAAGGTGCTAAAAAAATAATATGCTTGGTTACGTTACGTTGGTATATTCAAGTATTTTCAATACTTTTAAGACTATGTTAAAGAATAGAATTTAGTTTTCGTTTTGTTCTATTAGTTTTTACGACTGTAAGCCCGCGGTAAGTTTTTCGTTACTATTCCCGTTCATAAAAAATTTTATTTGCTTATATTTATACAGCTTTTTATTTGTCGAAACGTTAATTTTTAGATACCAGTAAAGTTGTATTTATATGGCACGTAAACCAACGGTTTATCACTTTTCCCTTAACACGTCTTGCCCTGGTCTCTACCACTGTTATAACCTGATTCGAGAATCGCTCACAACCACTATTTACTTTTGAAAGAACATAAACATAGATTCTTGTATTCAAATGCGTCACTTTGCAATGAAACCAGTTACAAATTCTTTCTCCACCGTAAACAACAGTATTAAAAGTTGTAAAGCGCGATTCTCAATATTCGATTCGAGCAATACTCGCAGCATACACTTTCAAGACGAAAAAGTGAAATGCGAAATCGACATTTTTCAAAGTCGCGCAAGGAAATGTATTATTTTCCAACTCAGAGGGCAAATTTCAACTTTAAATTCACACTAGCACTAAACGCATTGTAGATAAAAAAAAAAGGTTTACATTCTTATTACACAATGTAATACTGCTGTAAAAGTAAACTCTGAAAATCATTATTTTTCTCCCGTTCTCCTGCTCGTTCGACCACGTGTAGCTGAAAAAGTATTTTATTACATACGTACGCGTTCTAGATAGGGAAATTATTGCTTTTGACTCGTATCTTAACTTTGTTATCTGCTTATGAAAAAGAGCTATTTTTCACCCGTTTAGTATTCATGTAATTTAAGACAAAAAATAAAGCTAAGATACATTATGCTCTATTGTGTTTGCAACAAAAAAAAATTTCTTTTATACGATAAATAGTGCCTGAATGCAATTCCTTGCAGGCATTGAAAAAGCAAGAATGAATAAGTGCATTGAAAGCGAAACGTATCCTTGCAGCTCCTTCATTTGCGTGCTATAGTTGCACGTCAAAGATGATATCGTGTGCTGCAAGGATATCGAAGAAGCGCGCGCGAATAGCTTTCTAATTTACAACTCGTCCGTATTTATATATACAAGCTGTCTAGATCCAACTCTCCAGTCATTCCGCAAATTTAAATTGCCACACTGGCCGTATTTCGTAGCACATCATTGTGCGCTGAGTGAAAATATACAAGTTAGAGTTTGTATTTTTAGATAACTACTCCAGGGATGTCAGTTATTACATTTTTTTTCTCCTTTTTCGAAGCGAAAAGCTGAAGACCAATGAGAGGCGAACTAGTATTTTATTCTCGCTTGCGCAATACTTTATCTTGGGGGAAAAAAAAGGAAATTACCGCAGTATTTCTAATTTCGAAACTATCTCATTTTGTTCATTCAATGCAGTAGTCCACGATTTAACTCATTCGTTAAATGTCGAGATTTAAACATGCGCTCGTTCGCTGTCTTGGTCGAAAGATAAAATGTTCGTCTTACACGTGCGTATATATTTTTTACTTCACTTTCGCGTGAAGATACTTAAGAAAAGGCATCGTTTAAATCTCGTGCAAGCCTTCCTGTACAAAATATCTCAATTCGCGTTGACTTTCAGACTTAAAGCTGACGCACTAATGAAGATTAGTAGAAAATCTGTTTAGACGAGTGAAGGGGTAACACGAGCTTATGGTAAAGCGTGTCTTGCATAATTACAGAAGCGTCCTTAAATCATTCAGCCGCACAGCCGACAGAGACGGAACACACGGGGAATTATCGATTCCGAAGTTACTTAAGGAAACAATTCTGGTATATGATGCTTAAGCCAAGCCAGTCGAATATTGACTTGCTCGTAGAAGGGAGATTTGATTCCGACATGGAAATTCGGCTTGAGTGATTACAATAGTAATTTTGATATTTCAGGATGGGCAAGGTCTGGAAGAGCCGATGGTACACGTCGAACGTGGCAATCAAATGGGCACCTGGATATGCTGCGTACCGTGTTACTGGCTTAGACGCAGCAAAGCTGTTCACAAGGCGCTTCTCACTTTCGCAATGCTGCTCGTGACGAGCCTCCTGGTTACCAGTCCTGTGCTCTTTCTCATCACTACTCTGCCCGAGGGAGAGCAGCCTCGTGAATGTGCTGTGTTGGTCAGTATATTGCTTTGCTCAAATTGGATCGCTCATTAAATAGACGAATTTTCGATAGTGGCGCAATTGCGCTATTGATTTCACAGCGATTTAATTTTTTTTTTTAAATCGATGGTAATGAATATATATGCTGTATGTGTTAACAATGTCGTATTTGTTGTGCTGATTTATTTTGGAACGGCGTGTTCCAGAAATTTTGCAAACATGAATAAACTACAATGACTAAGCGGGCTTTGTTATTTTGGCACGTAATATTTCATAAAATACAGTTATATAATAATTGAATGAATTAATACTACTGCGCTTTCCAAAATAAGGATTTTCATTTGTCTTCCCAATAACGAATAATCATGAATTTTATTTTTGACGATACGAAGTATAAACTGTAAGAAATTTTACTTCAAATTACAAGCATCGGTGAAATTTTCTTCGACAACTCTTTAACAACATAATAATATTAGTGTACCGATTTTAAGACGTCGAACCTAATAAATTTTTACGGGTCGGAAAATTCCTTCACACATTTTTATTAACTTTCCGACGGAGTAAATTCATTTCATTGCAACTATACCTAGAAAAACGTATAGACGATTATGAAATCAAATTTTGCCGTGCAACAAAAAATCTACATATTCGCGCTGTATATACATGTCCGTCGAACTATGACGCGAATAGATTTCCCTAAAGTGCTCATAGCAATTAACCCAAGTACATAATCGCTGAGTTAACATCATGGAAACCGTATGCGTAATTCGAAGTTCTTTTCGAATCTAATATCTTTCTAAAAATTATAATTTTTAATTCGCATTTGACAAACAAGCTTACGCTGGTTTCCGTCGAGTTTTTCACATTTCCCTTGCATATCTCGGCCATAAGTCAACGCAACCGCTATCGCGCTTCGTCAAAATATTTTTCTCTCCGAGAAAAGAATTTTCGCACTGCGACAAACTTTCCTACTAGTTCCGGTTCAGCTGTCAGCCCATTTCCACTCTCCTTCTTATACACGTACGTACGAGTATATATATTCGAAACGTGCAGTTGGTCATGTTTTTTGTATTTCAACGAAGCCGTGACGAATAATTCGGCACTGAGGAAAGAATGATTGATAAGACCGCGACGACCGATTTGTAATCCCGTTAGAACAGCTTTGTTTCGGTAAGATCGTATTTTGCTCTTCGTCACGCAACCACGAAATAGAGAGACAGAGGCAAACGATGATTTTTCAACTACTTTATAATCGATTGTCTGGTTTTTAAAGGACTAGCTTATTTAGACGTGTAGACTCCCAATCGAAAAGCTTTTATCGAGAAAAGTTGCTCGAAGTTAGGAAGTAAAGTTTCACGACTACTCAGCGCCATAAATCAAAGTCTTCACGGATATAATCAAAGATTCATCAATTAGCTTTCTCTCATACGTAGTCGCGTTAGATTTTCCTCCGAAATACATCATTATACATACCGAAGTGCATTATAATCTGGCTATGATGGTAGAGTGGATCGTGTAAAGCAGATACATATATAGAGACATATATACATATATAGAGATCCGATGCCTTCGTCATCGCGCATTTGGTCATCGGAGCGCGTCGCTTGAGCTTATAGGCGGCGCAGCGCCGAAGCCATACTGCGAGATAAGGTTTCGAGTCGTTGCAAGCGTCAACCTTAGCATGGGTCAGGGTCTCCTGTCCTTCATCCATGACCTTCGATTCCCATACGAGACTGTCTATTCGCGTCGTTTATCGTGGACTTTGTATTTTGGCAGCTTTTTGGATCGCCTTGTATAAGCTAAGCTCGCGATGATTCGTGCGACGTTCTTGTGGTTGAGAAAATAAATGAATCGAATAATTAATGAGCATATCGCGTAAGAGAGAAAGAGAGAGAGAGAGCGACAGAGTGTGATTGATAGCGTCAGGATCGTTTTTCTCTAAGTAACAAGACGCTTTTAAGCATCTCATCGCGAATCATTGCCGAGACTCAATGCAGCGGGAAAGTAATTAATGGAGTGCGTCGGATCGCGATTTATCGCGTGCGCGAACGTCTGCTGGTGACGTCTGTCAGTTTCCCGGGATCTCTACAACTCATTCATCGTAAAGCTTCCATTATCCTGTCTCCAGCTTGTAATCTTCAAGGCAATCATCGTCGAATGCACGCGAACGTTAACATGCCGTCTGTTACGAAATCTTTATCATCTGTTTGGCCTCATCTTCTTTTTTTCTTTACTATCGGCGAATATCTCTATTTTCACTTCTGTCTGTATTTCTTATCGCGTGTACAACTCCTTGTTCCGCATCTCGAGCGAGAGAAGCTTTTAAGGTTGGAGTGAGTTTCTCGTTTGTCGAAAGCTCAACGAGAAATTCGCTTGTTTTAGTTATCTCATCTCCGACGTGTAATTACTCCTCGCGGATTCTTCAGTACACAGAACTCCCGTCTAAATTTCAAAATTCAACGCAAGCTCGCCCTTCTGTCAAGACGATTTTGACTTTGGAATAAAAGTCAACTCGTGCGAATCAACGCTAGATAGGGGGAGAAAGGACCGAAGTTACAACACGAGATGGATAATCAACTAGACAGTCGAGAAATTGATGAAAAGTTCGCAAGCTCTCCGAAGCTCTATGTCCGGATGTTTGTTTGTCTCGTCGTTGACCTCTCGACGACTTTTTACTCGAGAAGACATTAAGAATGAAGTGTTTACGAGTTGGGAGCTTTCCGCGAGTTTACTGACTTTTCAATTCCTAAGGAAGAAATTCCGCCTCGCTGTTAGGTTAAATGAAAAAGAAGGAAGTACGAATCATTGAAAGCTTTTTACGCATCGAACTCAAAATAGCTTTCTAGATATTTTTCTAAAACCAGATCCGCAATTTTCTCTGCTACAGGACGAAGCTTGCATCCGCGAGAGAGACGGTCAGGAAGGCGTGTGCGAGTCTGCAGCCTGTCACGAGGCCTCCCGTCGAATGCTCGCCACGATGCAACGGGGCGTCGATCCTTGCAAGGACTTTTATCAGTTCGCCTGCGGGGGATTTCGCAACCGGCTGCCCTATCAACCAACCTCGAGCTTCGCATCTCTTCAGGAGCAGGTCGACGATCAGATACAACGTGAGTTTTTTTTCAGTGGAAATTTGATGATCGCGTACATTAGAGTGTAGAAGTGTGTATGTGTGTGTATGTGTATACCCGAAATACACGTTGGGAAAAGAAGAAGGCGACGTAAAAATAATAAGTCTATGAGAGAACGCGATCTAGAAGCTCTATTCTTGAGTAGTAGGGCAAGTAAACAGCCTTGTCGTGTGTAAGTTTTGCGCGCCCTTATCCGAAAGCTCGTTATCTGACTCATTAGCTTTGTGTCTCCGAGCGGGATGATTTATCCTCTCTTGCTCTCAGGGCAAACATTTGTAGAGGCACTTATCTCGCGGTCGAGATTGTATATTTTAAACTGGTTCCCGAGCTTTTGAAAAATCTTTTATATATATATATATTTTATATAATATATATACGTTATGTATGTACGACGTTTTCGTTATTCTCACCTTTGGAATGTAGGTTAATGCACTCTCTAATATAATCGCGAGTATAGGCGTGGGTTTATATATACATATCCAGGCGGACATTTTTTGTTTGCGACACTCGGTTGAAATTTATGCACGACGCCGTTGGTAAACTCTTCAATTTATGCCGCCGTCGAAAAGTTTTCGATTTGCGGGAATAAAAGTGGAGAGGACATTTAATAAATATCCTAAGAGACGTTATTTATTGATCGCTGCAGAGATACTCTCTTTTTGAATAGGTGGACTCACTTTTTCCTGCGCATATCCATACACACTTTGCCTAGAATCTAACATAATTTGCAGTGAGATCGCGAATTTACCTCTCGATGCATTCAGCCACTTCGCTGACTTTCGTTTTTTTTTACGAGTTTTCGACGATACGTTTAACGTAGAATGAATACAAGAACGTACGAGCGCTTAAAGATCTGCGTTCTTTTTAAATTGGCAATCAAGACACTTCAATTAGAATCTAATTCGATTTTATTTCCTTTCTTTATTCTGGAGCGTGTTGATTATAATCAGAATTACCAATCCTATGCTTAATTATTCACGATAAAACTTCTTTCCGGGGAAAAGACACCTTTTTAAATAACGGTTCCAAACACTAGAATTCAAATTTGTACAATAACGTTGTCGTAATTTTAATTTATTTTAATTTATTTTAATTTAATTTATTTTAATATATTTCTCTTAATATTGGAATGTATCATAAAATACAAATTTTGCTATTCACAAGATTCGGAAGCAACCAATGGATGAATGGAATTAAAATTTGGTAGAAATATTCTTTGATACGTTTCTTGTCGCACGAGTACGAAGATTTTATATTGAATGACCGGGTAAAATTCGGCATTATAAAATATATTAATTTTTTTGAATAATTGGTGGAAACCCTAGTTCTTTATTTTTAATCATTTTTACAACGTAAAAGAATATTACTGCCAAGTTTTAGCTCAATTCATTAATTAGTTCTTTTTTAATCTTGCGGATAGTGACATTTCTATTTTGTGGAGTAATTAGACCTATTCAGTCACATAGGGAAATATACTTCCTAATATCGAAATTATTTTCAATTCCATTTTTCGAAACGTCATTTTTATTACTTTGAGGGGGCAAGGTATCATTAAGCAGTAAAAAATTAGACTTTTTTCTACCATCTATTTTCATCAGAAATTTTTCATACTGTAAGATCCCGTTAAGCTCACTGTGCTAAAGAAATTTATTGCGAAGCTATACATGAAGTAAGAATTAAATTTTTTAACAGTTTTTAAGCCTCTTTTCATCGATTTGAAGCTTCTACGGGAAATATTTATCGCTAAAAACACAAGAGTATTTCTTGTTAACGCATAAAATATTCTTATATTTGTGCTTTCAAAATGTAATTGTCAAGTTAAATCTTAAAATTGCCAAAAGTGAGTGTTCGAAGTAGACTCCGTATACTGTATCAAAAATTCATAGTCGTACCTTTTTACTGCACAAGCTTGTCTGCGAAAATAAACTAATTATAATGGTGTTTATATATTTTTTAAAAATTCAATAAAATAACTAACCATTGCAAAAAGTTATTACGATACTCATAACAAAGCAGAAATATAGTACTCGTATGCTCAAATCGTTTCAAAAATACTAAATTGAGTAATGCACATTCTCATTTAGGAGCTTACGAAATTAAATTAATACGTATTTGCGAAATAATGATAATACACAATTAACATGTGTGTTTAAGCGCCTAATAATGGGTTTGGTGGCTTAAATTATTAGATGTCCATAAGATTTACAAAAAAACTTGCTGTACATAGCTCATGTATATATGAATAATATTTTCTTATATTTTTTTAAATCATCTCATGAATCAGTTAACCAAACTCACAATTTTAGCTTTGATTACTTATTGTACTAAATTTTCATAAAACCTTCAGTCTCTCTGTAATTATTGACCCTTTGAAAGTAAATTTATACTGCTAGAAGTTACATCTTTGAATTTTTTAGAGTACGGAGGCTTATCGAAGCCCTCGCTTTGAGAGATTTCAAAGTTAATTTAATTTTCCTCAAAACTGACCTCTCATATTTATAAACTTGTATTTCCAAGTGTTTGTCCGTAAAATCTGAAAGGAATCGATAGATGGATTGAATTGAAACTTGGTAATAATATTCTTTGATATACTCCTTTAGGCATAAACATAGGGCTTTAAAATAAAAGACCAGAAGAAATTTTACGTTATGAAATGTACCAGTTATTTTGAATAATTCCTACATTGAGTTGAATTTATCAATCAGTTAAATTCGAATCCGGCGAAAAATGAATTTTCTACTCTCCACTGTAATTATACCTGTCCAGGTACCTTATAGAAGAACTAGACCTTAAATTGAACGTAAAGATATCTCCTGTTATTAGAATAAGTACACATTTTTACTACGTTATTATGTAAATAATTAAAATGTCAATTTAAGGAATTTTCATTCTTAAAGGTGTCTTCTCCCCATAACTTAACAGTCCTCCATAAAGTTTGATATCTTAGCTACGAAATCAATCAAATGTTAATCCAACACGTATCGTAAATAAGCGTGTAAGAAAAACAAGAAATGCGTAAATAGTTTTGATCGTACGAAAAGTTTCAACGCGTTACTCTGGAGAGTTCGAATAAACTTGTCGTGAGCAGACGCGATGGATCACAGCCGTCTTATTTGAATTTGCACTTGCAATAAATGAGGCAAAGTTTAACCAGGCTAGAGGCAAAGAGCGGCAGGATGCAATTGAAATTAAAAAAAAAGCAGCGTAATAAAAAAATGTACACCTCGCTCACTGCAAATTTCGTCGGTTTCTCCAGAGAGCAATCGTAGCATACCGTATATACCATAATACACGATATTTAAAAGCTTAGAGATATTTGTCTTTCCCAGCAGGAACGTATTATCTTGTATGGTTTCTTCGCAGACGACGGCTTTCGATGAATGAATAAACAGCTGCGAGAAACATTGAACTTAGTCTGTTGCTCGGTGAAAAGTACGAGATCGAACTGTGGACTAGGAAGCCCTACATAGTTAAATTTACGTAAGATTGTAAACGAGTTCGTACACACATACACAAATACAAACACGCGCATACACATAGATCAGGAGTTTAATCAATCCTTAGATATATATCTCTATTTTGAACGAGTCAAGTTCGTATTGGGTTAGTTCGGCGATACGACCCTCATTAGCCGAAATGATTCTTAAAAACAGAGTAATTCTTGAGCGCGATTTCGAAGAATTGCCTGCGGCTCTACCCAATATGCATGGAGCACACACGTGTATATAGATATATGTATGTACATAACATAACATACATTCGAGGGTGTCACAATTGCGACACATTGAGATAACCCGAACAATGTCGAGAAATCATGTGCGCTAGGAGGAAAAAGTTTCTACGGACCTATAAATGACTCAATCTCCGAAGCGCGTACAAAAAGAGCTTTTTTAAACTTAAATGTTTTGCCTCTCTTGTTCTGTAAATGCAATTACTCACTGTGAAAAATATATAATAAACTTTCGTTAGGAAGCATTCTGAAGGTTATTATATCTCCGAAATGACGGATGGCTATTCGGATGGAGATATTCCTCTGCGTGTTTCACATACCCTTTTTTATTATTAAAAAACAAGCTTCCTCGAGCAGATGGTGCGCATGAAAAACTCAACTTCGCAAGCTCCTGAAATACAGTTCTCTGACACACCGTATTCCGGGCAAGCGATTCCAGTTTTATATTATACGTTCGAATGCGATGCGTCGCGGTAATCGAGACATCGTCATTTTAAAACAATATTGGTTCAGACTGGAAGTAAATGGCCGTCAGATTTCGAACAACAAAAGCCAAAGCACAAAGCGAAAGAATAGCTCTGTCCCGAAAGTTTCAGCCGATAAAGTTATGAAAGTTAATCGTCGGTGTATATGTGTGCAAGCGCCAAATATACGAGCTAATAAATCGGAAACGGCAGTTGAGCTGAAAAAAGAGGGAGGTGTTTTTTCCCTCTATATTCATGTATAAACGACGAATGCGGATAAGCATGAAAAACACAGCCCCGCGAAAGCACATATATATATAAAGCTCCTTATCAAAACACGACGTATCGACGGCCGCAAATTCATTGCTTCGTGTATCTTCGCTAAATTTTCGCTTAGAACTTTTGTTTACCCGTAGCTAAAGGAGAAGACGAATGCGTCGATTAAATTCACGAGTGAAAATATGCATTCTGATATAAAATTTTTAGTTTTTGGTAAAATATGCATACAGTTATATATAACATAGGATATTCGGCAAATGTACGATTAATCGATAATTTCTTTTTATCCGAACCGATTGCATGGCTTTCAATAAAATTAATCTAATCGATTGCGTGTACGCTCTTAATAACCATAATACTCTATAAACCGACCATAAATCAAGATTCGCTGAATCACGACATCAAGAGTAATCGCTAATACAGTTGACCATTCCAAGCTAACAGCGTAATTACCTACTTCTTAAATTACCTTAAAAGCTCAAAATTAAATTACACCTCTTGTTCGTAAAGTTAATATACCCTCTTCGCATAATTACAACAACTGCGGTAGTCCGAAATGAAAGAGAAAATATTTAAAATACCTTATTACATACGCAATGCGACAAATTGAGTGCTTCTTCCTCTTTAATACAAATAATTATAGTCATTTTATTTCATCAAAGTCAATAAGATTTGTCGACTACTCCCTAAAGGTTGACTCTTGGAGTCGCACAGCATATAGCGTGTAATTGGATAGTTTCCCAAAAAATCGTCCGTCAGCCTGGCTTTCCATATTTCTTACCGTTGCGACACACTTTACTTAGATTCCCCAGACAGCGCTGATTCATTTCGGTACTTTTTTTCGAAGCTTTTTATTAGCCAAAGAGCAGAATAAACAAACGGCACTGGGAAAGCGAATGGATAAGATTTTTAACCAGCGAGGAGGAATTATCGCTGTCTGGTTTTTGCATGAAATGGCTTTTACGTGCTTCTAAATAACTGCATATAGCGCATTTTGAAACAAACTACTCAATGATTGACTGGCTTTAAAGCTTTGCGTGCATAATGCATTAATCTGATTTGCTTATTATTATTACGCTGTCATAATACTGTCGAGCTTTACGTTCGAAAATTTAGCGCTTGATTGAGCTTGCAATGCCTACCAGGAGCGGTGAAAGCTCATTGACAAAGCGAATTTCCCCCTATCAGAAGAAAAACCAATCCTCGCGTAGTAAAGATACTACGTGTATCCCTCGAAAAAAATAACCGAGATTTCTGATATTCATTCCGAGCGATTAACTCGCAGCCGATATATTTTATTTAAAATCCTATCATCCGGCTTTGGCGCTACGAACGCTCGTCGACGCAGAAAATTTCCGAAATACGTTCCGGGGATATAGCTTTAAAACGTCAGCGCAACGTTTACGATACTCTTTAACCGACTGTTTCCGGGAAAATCGATGCCTGACAATCGCTTGGCCCATATAATTCGCTGATCTATAAAAGCAATGGTGTGCGTGTACACTGTACACGTATACCACGGAGGCGTATAAAACGCAGACGGCCGTAAGCGAATGAGTCAACCCTCGAGAGAGATAGGCTTGGGTGAATATTTAAAAAGACTCGAAGGAGCATCAGTTTCAGGCTTGCATCATTCAAGCATGACTCTATACCGTGTCCTTCCATGCGTTATTCCTTGGCTCTCCGTGTGTGCTCTTTACGTTTAATGCGGCTCGAGTGCGTTTTATCATAGGACGACACTCCCGCAAGCTCCGCTACAGGGATGATTAAATTTCCGAGTGTGCGTTGTGTGACGGAAGATAGAGCGCAGTGTGTCGTCGGGCTAAATTGGACAAATAGGTTCGTTTCATAACGAGACCGGGTGAAAATCATCGCAGGAGAGATTGATGGGCAGGAAATGAATTTTTTTTTCTCGTTTAGCCCCTGAAAGCTTCTTTTAATTCGTTTGGATAAGAGTGACTCGAATGCGAAAATCACGCTTTCGCCTATGCACACGACAAGGGGAGAGGATTTAGTACAGCGTGAAATACCGAAGTTTACAAGACAGCTGAAGGACGAAAGAGGGTTTGAAGAAGAGACTGAACAAAAATAATTCGAAAACAGAGAACTGTAAAGCTTCACTGAGTTACAGTTGACTTATTCAAGTTGAACTGACGTTAGAGTTAAATAAACCGACTGAAAACTACATATACACATCGCGACTATCCGTTCAAAAAATGTATCACCGGTACATTCTCTCTCTCTCTCTCTCTCTCTCTCTCTCTCTCTTTCTCTCTCTCTTTCCCTTGCTCTCTCTCTTATTCTAAAACATGCAAAAGCGGCAGCTGCATCGCACGTATAATTCTCTTTTACCAAAGATTCCATATATCTATATCGAAGTCCTTCCCTTATCAAGATTTCATCCTAAAGTAGAGCGTAGCACGTTTCTGGCCTATTGAGTTTTACGACGCGTTCGCCGTGGGGCGCGAACAACGCAGACATAACAGGAATTTCGCGGTGCTTGCCTGTTTATCTTTCTCTCGGCCAGTGCATTTTCGCGCCGGTTTTGCCTCTCGAGAATTTCGACTCTCGGGATTCGGGACCATACCTGAGATATATACATATGCTCGGCTCTGAAAATACACGACTGCAATTAAGTAATCTCTAAATGCATTTTTAGCAACGCCAGCGCGCGTGCGTTGAGACAGCCGGAAATAAGCTTAAAGTATTAAAATTAATATTCAGCGCGTGTCTGTCAACGGTAAAGTCGCATTTGAACTTGCGAGCGAGCAAGTATATATACGACTTTCTTTTCTTCCATCTACCAAGAGATTATTACAGCGGTTCGTCTATTTAATGTTCCGCAATTTCTCTTGCCGAAACCTCACCCACTAGTTTGCGCGACGGTGCACCGTTCGAATAGAAGACGCAAAAAATAGTATCCCCCGTAACCCCCGGAAGTTAAAAGGAAAATAACGAACGAGTTGTATCAATCAGTTTTTAATATTAATAAAACTGTGCACAAATTTTCCATGTATAGTCGAAAAAAAAGAGACGTGTACAGATATATACACATTGATAGAACTCGCGCTCTCGATGCAAATGAATCGAGGTTTTTTTCCAGTTTTTTTTCCGCGTATTTCCGCTGTTCACACGAGCCGCACGGCCTACTGTTGTGCCGGAAAAAAGTCGCTCCGTCAAAAAAAGGCGCGCTGTTTGAATTATTCAAAAATGCCATCGGTTCAATCTTTACGTATAACGGTTTCCTTGATGAGAGAGAGAGAGAGTAGAAAAAAACTAAACAATACGAGCTGCAACTACATTCATTATTCAAAGACTTCGTGTGTGCATGTATTTTATTTATCTCGGAAAGACTGTGTACAGCGAGAATAGGAACGTAGAAAGAGCGCATTGTCGTTGCAGGGCACGTCCGTGAATGGATAAGAGAGATCGTCCGCGGAAGAGTGGATCGTATGCGTTGCGCGCGGCCCCCTTTTCTCGAGTGAGAACAAGATTGTCTTGGTTCGAGAAGAGCACGAGACACTTGAGAGGAGGAAAATCGCGCTGGTGAAGGGAGTGGAAAGTCAATTTTTGTTGCGAAAAATTGCTGTTTTACTTTTTTCAGACGACTCTTTACTCGGGTTTTTTTTTTTGGAAACGTTTGCTCGATAAATCAGGAGTTTAATCACTTTTGTGTGTCTCGAGTAAATTAATCGAAGTAAATATTGAAGCCACATTATAAGTATCTATAATTATGATCGTATTCTCGCTCTATGAAGAATAGAATATATTCAATAGAGAATTGAATAGAAAATTGAATAGAGTATGGAACGTAAATAGTGAAATAATGCTGATTATTCGTCTTTGTCAATTAACCAATAATTAGCCAATATCATTACTATTAAGGTTTGAACGAAGAAATGGATTTGAAATGAAATCAAATCAACCGACAAGGAATGTGACGAAAATTGTTATTAGTTTACGCGTTCACCAAGTGGAGGTTATATTTTTACCTTAATTAATGTATTAAAATGTAATTAAAACTAGAGCTTAAGAAGTAACGGCAAGTTCACTTACCTTATACGTAAAGTGGAACGCTAAATTTATTGTTTATGTATGACTATTGACCTCAGACGTGCTTAGCGCGCATCGTATTTTCTTTAACTTTCTTAAGGCCAAAAATTTGTACCGACTCGTTTTAAAGGTCGCGCCAGAATGCCATCCATAGAGTCCGAATGAATTCGTAGCAAAGCGACCAACTTGAACGTGAATCGTATACGTAGATTACCTCGTAGTAAATAATTTATTTACAGCCATTAATTACGCGCTGACGTATACATTCAACTGGAAAGCGATAAAAAAGAATTCGTAGCAAAGCGACGTAACCATTTATACGAGTTATCCAACCATTGGCGAACCAGTTAGCGCGTAATTTTTCGTTTATATCGATGGTTGACCGTAACTTCGCGGTGACGTACTATTCATACTCTGGACCGTGGCATGGACTAGAGTGACTCGTAAGCCAGTGGTCATCGAATACGCCCGAGTAACAGACCGCATTAGATCGCGAGTTGCGGCTACTATAAATAATTCACGCTAATCGATATTATGCACGCGGGAATATGCCAAGCGTGCCCTGCATTCGGCTCATCCCCGTTTCCTAGGATTTCAGATGGATTCTTCGAATTTCTCGTGGCTTTGACTGCGTGTTCTTGCACGTTTGCACCGGTACACATACGCACCTCGCTGCACGTATGCGTTAATTTTGTACAGCCCGAGCTCGGTTTGTATCGTCTATTATTATTATTATTATTACTACTGAAATACGCGCACAGTCGCGTGTGTATCAAAAGGTTATTGGCGAAGGTCTTCGTTTGCTTATCGATACGCGCGGTGTCTGCCTTCGCAAGCTTCGATCAATCGCGTCTCCGTATACATATACTTGTTAGAGAAAATTGAATAAAATAAGATCCTATCAGAAATTCAATGAGTATTTATAGAATTTCAAGAAAAGCGTGCTTTCATAGCGAATTCTAAACTAGAAATACCGACTGAAATATGCCGAACTCCGTGTTTACACCAGGCATACATATTTATGTATCTATGTATAATATTATGCTGTAGTCAAAATCGAAGTGCGGTTCTGTGCAAGGAAAAAAAATGGAAAGTTTTTTTAATATGTACACATAAGCTTTAAACGTTTCATTTCAGTCGAATAAACACTCGGTTCTTCTTTGGAATATTTTTCAGGTATGCTGCTGAATGAAACAGGAAGGATGGGCGGCGCGTTCAAAAAGCTCGGCCAATTTTATAACAGCTGCCTTGAATTCAAAGAAAAACCCGTGGACTTTGCGCCGGGTAAGTAGATTGCGCTTTACAACATTTATATATACATATGTATACGTACAACCTTTGAATAATATCCCCCGATTCCTCCCGCTTGTAGGATCTTCCAAATGTCGCCCCCCCCCCTTCCCGCCCTTTTTATTATCTGCATATAAAAGTTTATGCGTACCTTTTTTGCGCAAAGGAAAGCATCCGCAGAGACTCATTGTCGCAAGACGGTAATACTCTTCCTTATACTTTATAAGGATAACTACAGCGGACACGTGTGTGTGGGTGTGTGCTTAAACTTTAAAGCGAGTGCATATATAAAGGCCGGTAATGAGAAGCGTAATTAAAGCGTTAATGGGAGAAAAGAGCCCGAGAGAAATACTCGGCAGCTAAGTGAGAGTTATTTTATTATTGCAGAGAAAATCTGGAGATCTGGTGACCTATGATAACGCTTTAATTAAGGCTCGCGAATTTGTCGTTTGAAACGCGACTTCGCGCAATGGGACTACGCGTTAGAATTAAATGCGCGCACGCGCGGGACTAATTAAAAGTGTAGCGAGCTTTTAGCGAGAAATTCGCATGTAGGCGTTTACAACGCGATAGGAATAAAAATAACGGGGAAGACATCGAGTGGAGTACAGTGCTGGCGATAACCTCAGTGTCGGATTCTCTTATCGTATCTCCCCTGCTGCTAACGAGGCTATTTTAAGCGAGAGATACAGCTTCTCTGCAGATTTCTATCTTGGCAAATATTAGCAAACCTATCGAGTCTTTAAGATGCTCTACATACGATATGTGTACATATGCGGCTGAATACCAGAATCAATAGGAAGGAAACGGCTGTTTGGCTTTGCCATGCGTCGTATTTCTTACTTGGTAAAAGTTGCGCGATGCCATTGAGGAGGCGAAAACAATGTCTAAGAAGCGTTACTCAATATTAGCTCCGGATTCTTGTTAAATTGTTCGCGAGTGGCTGTACATCTCAGATTTAAATGCGTTCGCTCAGATAGCATTGATTTGCTTAAGCAGATGATAAACTGAATGAGTTATGAAGCCAATCAAATTTATAGCTTCGTTATCGCATTGTGCAAAAATCGTATATTTCACGCTGTGTTGGAGTGAATGGTGAATTTTACGACATTGACTCTAATGGAGAGATTTTTAGCGTTTTAATTTTACACTCGGAAATTGAAAGTGACATAATAATGCCATGTATGTCGTACTGTTTGTTAAATCACTCGTTATCTAAATAAAGTAAGTGTAGTTAAAATGTCCTCTATGCTCGTGCTGTTGCTTAAAATACTCGTTATTCGAGTGTACTTTTACAGTGATGACGTCCTAGTGAATATATTACTTTAAAAAGTAGAGATTTTTTTTCTCCAGAACTTAGAAGTCACGGTATTAAACAAAATTGGGCTATTATTTTCATCGCAAAAGGTTACCTTTCAATAATTCATCATATCCATTTCTGTAAGGTAAAATGTTCCTTGTATTTTATAAATAACATACACAATTATTGTTTCGTAAGAAGCACCTTTGAGCATTTGATAATTATTAATAAATTAAACCGTGTAAATTTTTTCAAATTTTATTTAAAGTGAATACGAAGTTTAGCCTAGAACATTAGTCCTTTGCTCTTAAATAGTAATTTTCACTCGAAAAATTTAACAGTGTATTTTTATGCTTGCGAACATGAAATAAAATTCTTATTTTCTCACTTCTGGTTTTACACTCTTCGTCGGTAGTGCCTTTTCCTCTTTAGTAAGAGAAAGTACGAGTGAGAAGCATCGAATGATGAATAACCATAACAGGAAACTGCTCTCGAATGTGGATATACGCAGCCTATGAAAGTGTGGAATCCATTACACCGAGCTTACCCAAAGAGCACGAAATCGATAAATGTGCATACCGAACGTTTATGCATATACTCGTAATTTTGAAAAAGGGTCTCCCAGCACAGCATGAATTTCCCGCGGAAATGACGAGCCGCAACACGATAGCAGATAGAGATGTCGAAAATGCATTACTCTTACAGCCAAGCTTTCGAAGGCTCGGGTTAACAAGCGCAATTGGAAAGCCATACTTTAGATATCGCCGGGGAAACCTTAACCCTCGAGCATGTGACCAATCGGACCATCGTAACCACAATAGAATTCTTCGTTGAATGGAGCACCCGCATAAAAGCGAGAAAATGTTCGCTGTATTGATTTGAATCGCAACGCCGATAAAGTAGCTTTAATTGATGATTTGATCTGTATGGGGGTATGACACGGTAGTATATGTACCCACACACGTACACACTCTAAAGTCGAACTTTCTTCGTGAAACTAGTTGCGATAGAGTCTAAAAACTCGAGCTCTTTTCTCTAAACAATAATTACACGCGAAACTTTTCTATACACATCCTAAGCCCTCTTGGTTTTCTTCTCCCTTCCCCGAAGTTTAAGCCCACAATGGAACGACAAGACCCTAAACAAATATTAACCATAAACTTGCGAACTCAGCACCTTATTAAACTTTTATGTTTACCACTCTGTGTTATCCTTGCTTATTATTATTAAAATGAGTTTCTCCGAGAGAAGGGAAAATACTCAGGGTCGCGCGCTTCTTCGTATCTTCTCGAGGATATGTGCCACAACGAATGCGTACAGCAGCTTTCTTTTCAGCTGTTTAATTGAAATTTCGAATTTACACGAGAACTCACTTTACAAGCAAAAACGGAAATGATCGGCGGACGATCAGGAACGACACGGCCGAATTAGTGCCCATCCTTCATCCATTGAAAGGAAAACAATGGATTTCATGTGAAAAAGAGCGATGCATCAACGCGTCGTCGAAAGAAAGACTGTCGATATAATAATACGTATGTGAATTTTGAAAAACAAAAAAAAAAAATTCTGTTTCTTCAATGAATGACAGGTCGAGCGGATGTTTGATTAGCTTTTCTCTCGGCGCAACTCCTCTTTATTGCTTTATCCTTTAAATTTGTCTCTCGATTGATTTATCCGCTCCAACTTTTTCCAATCCTTCCCCGATTTCGCGGAGAAAGCACTCGCCGATTGATTTTCCACCGGATAAGCGCGTTCGTTCGTTAGGAAATTCTTTTATTCGATGAGAGATTCACGTACGTATGTTTCTTTGAAAGAAACGCAACAGTATACAATTGCATACTAATGACACGTATACTATAACTGGAATATCGCAATTCTATTCGTTGAACATATCGAAGCGGACGCCTTTGTGCAGCTCCGAGTTCATTAGCGTTTAACAAATTCAATTCATCCGCAAAAATAGCTACAGAGGAAGAGAGTGTAGTTCAGTCTGTTATATATACGCGTTTCATTTGGAGCTTTCACGCAATGTGTCTTCGACGAGAACAGCAGAGAAATATCATTTCTAGCCGATATACCTGTGCTTTTGACCTTCTTTGCCTGCTTCGCGAATCGTGTGATCCCCTATTGAAATCAGGTTGGTCTTTTTTTTCCTTGCCACGCGTGAAAGAGCGAGAGAGAGAGAGAGAGAACGAGCACGGGAGTAAATTCTACTTAGTGCGTACTCGTATATATATATAATACGTACGTGAAAATATAATCATGTACTGCGGCCTGACCTGCTTTTCGGTTGAGCTTGGTTTTTTTCCTTCTCCGTGGATTATTACGCAAACGTATGCGTCGATGCTCAACATTCTTGCTGCGAAATTGTATACATTTTTCCAGAATCGAACGGTCTGATACAGCGGAGCTTTCAGACGCGTCAATAGCACAGCTCTGCGTGGAAAATTAATTAATTCAAAATCTAAAGCATCCCATCAACGCTGTCTCCAAATGTATCCCCCCATCCCCCCCCCCCACCTAAATCCGTATAGATACATGTATATGTATGTATACATGTATATACATCTCGTTAATGCATCTCGCGTACGCACTCTACGAGTTATTCGACAAATTGGTTCGTATTCGCGAATTTATGTTTCCCTAGCTATATATTAAAGATACGTGTGCACTAAGTGTTTAGCACCGCACGTACGCCAGTGCGCATTTCTGCCAAAGCGGTTCGTGGAATTTTTCCGTCCGCTGAGCAACGAGATATGTCTGTATGCGTAGGTTAATCAGAGCAATGTGCGTTTTAATCAATTTGACGCTTTGTTAAAGCAACGACGAAACGAACGTTTTCCGTTAAAGCGAAATTTTCAATTTTCAGACTCCCGGAATAATTTCCTGCTTTTGTGCGTTAGCGCGAGATTTTCAGGAAATTTCATAGTTCCATCGAAGCTTTTCCTCGGAATCCATAGGAATACTCGTCGATAAAATCAATCACATACACACATACGCGCAGACACGGACGTGCTTCTATATTTTCTCTTCTGACGCGACTCGACCGGATGAGCCCCGAGAGTTTCATTTCGTATATCAAAGTATGAGCTTTTACGACTTGCGAGATCGGAGCTTAGTCCTTTCGGAAAATCGGCATCCTCGTTTACAATCATCACCACATTGGAATATATATTCGCGGGACCTTAGCTTTTTGCCCAATGACAAAACGTTCCTTCGATTAGCATAGAAATATCGTTGAGCATCGAAAGTCTATATAGAGGCTCGCATGCATAGACAAGTACACCGCGATGCACACTGCTTCCACATACGGGCATTAGCATCGAATTGCTTATATTATACATCGTCGAGTCAAGCCCTGATTGTGCAAGCACAATATTTGCTGTACACATTGGGGTCGGATTTCGTACTCGAAAAAAAGCTCTCGGCAGATCGACACATAAAACTACCACTTTTTCTCTTTCTCACGAAAGTGTATCTGGGCCATTAGAGGGTCAATCGTTTTGGTGGTTTGTGCCAGGTCTCATTTGGCGCCAAAAAACTTCCCTCCTCGTTGAATTAAAAAGAAAAAATAATAGTAGAACAGAAGAAGAATTGTCCCTAATTAACCGGAGCTTGCAAGCTCTCTCTGTGTACTCCGCCGTGGAATCATTTATTCGGAGAGTAGCGTATACCGCAACAGCGATTATGAAATTAGCAAGTGGAGGCTTTGCGATGTCGCATATCTATCGATTGGGTGGAATGACGCGCGCTGTATCAGCGTTGCCCGAGTTCCGCAGGGCGTAGGGAATCAAGCCGAGATTCGAGTGGACCACGAATACTCGATTTGTAATTGGAATGAATATTTACTTCTATCTATATAATATAACGGTTCTGATTATAATCAGATAATCATCCATAGACAGAGAAAGCCATAGAGAGAGAGAGAGAGAGAGAGAGAGAGAGAGAGAGAATGTCAATACGATAAACGTACCGCAAGCTCGAGTGCATACGGTGTACACACGTGCATAAACTTCAGCCCTTATTATTATCACCGATGATAAACAAAAGACCTCCCACGGGATTTATCCCACAGGAAAATGGTATATACATATAGACTCGGGATAAATTCACGGCGCGTGTCGCGGCTTATTCGTATAATTTAGTCCACGACCTCGCGGTTTTCCTGGCTCTAAACGGGACGACGCGCGCGTAAAAGCGAAGGGTTTTATTCGCGTGCGCGGGAGATTACGCGCGATATTTATTCCTCTGGATTATTAAATCCCTGTGTACGTATGTGCGTGTGGCCAGTCGGGCATATGCATATGCTCGGTCGCTCGCTTTTTAATTGCTTCCGGAAGTAATGGAGGTAGCACGTATACGGTCGACGAGAAATCACGGCGACGAGTTCATTCGAGTATCGCGGCGACAAGGAAAACTCTCAACCGGCTCTGACCGTTTTCGTCGCCGTTGGGAATGCATAAATTATACGCACGCGCGATGTACGTGGAGCGTGATTTACGAGCTTTATTACGAAACACGCGTGCGATTCCGAATTATTCGAGTCGAGCGACGCTTTTGAATGACCAATAAGAGAATTTAAGAGTCGTACGCGGGCGTTTCCAAAGTTTCAATACGCAAGTGTGATAACTCGCTTTGCCTAACCGACGATCGTTCGTTTCCGAGCGAGAGAGTTCGCGCTGATAAATTATTAGTTCTTTGTGGCACGAGAATATGCATTGGAAGATTTGTTTTTGTCCGCGATTTTCACCCACTACTCGCGTATGTACATATAACATCTGCAAAATTAAGTCGTGGTGGGAGGGTTGAACACGAAGGCTTAATTACACGGTACAACTAGCCGAACTATTATGGCCTTCTTGCCTCTTCGTCGCCTTGAGTGAAAAAGACCTTGCGTATACAGCCCAAACGAGATCTGATGGTTTTGCACAGAAAATCGAGATATCGTATCTCTTTCTCTCGGAAAGTATACAAGGTTCAAAACACGCACTAATGTGCTTTGCGTGACACACGTAAAACTGACCCACATCTGGATATCGCCAGGCGCCTAATAATTCAGTTTGCGGAATAGAGCCACGAAATCGCTTTTACTCTGCTCGGTTGACTCCATTCAAGGTCGGCTGCTGCAGCCTCTGCTTTCATAATGCGAGAGAGACTGAGAGAGAGAGTTGGGAAAATCAATGGCTTTGCATCTGTGTTTTTAGTCATTCTTTGTTTTAAGCTCCGAGGCGTAAGTGAGCGTCGGCAAACGGTCTACATTGTGCAATCGCGAGTACATTAAATTTTCTTCTATTCGCATAATTGGAAGATACTTGTTTTTTTATCAATTCGATTGCGAACTTGTTTTGTCCAATCGAAATTGCGTTTTAAATGACATCGACCTAGGTAGCATTGCTATAGAAACGAAGAAAGATTATATATGCTAACCGCGGTAATTTACGAGGCAATCGAGCTCGTAATGAAGGTGTTCAAAGGATCCATTAACCGAGTGTTCGATCTATAATTTATATACGTATAGGTAGATTTTCGAGTACTGTGTAAAACGACATGCAAATTATATTGTCCTACACGCACGTGGCGTATCGTACGTTTATGCAGATGTCCCCAATCGTTGGCGGAGAAAAATCAGTTCATATTAAGCGTGAGACAAATGGATTTTATATTTATATGTATTTATATTTGCTCTTGCAACATACCGATGTTCGTATCCGTTAATCACGGCAGAAGAGCATTTTCGTGTACAACGCACTACGGATATCAATTTATCAATACGATTGTATAAATATGATTAAGCTCGTTCTGTCGCGTTCTCTTATAAAGTGAAACGCGCTATAAAAAGTTCATCGCATTCGATGATTAATCGTCGGGTGTAATTTATACGCGCAGACACGTTAGCTGCTGATAAATTTCATTCGTCAACGTTACATGTATTTATACATATACGTATACATTTTCGCAATATCTTTTTCGCAATATAGATCTATTAAACGCCCTTTTATCGAATAATAGCGGCATAAGTCGATTTTCATGACGTCCGACGGAAAGACTTCATGGGATTTGATTAGATATTTTGAAAATAGAGAAGGTGTCGAATTCGATATTCACTCGCAGGCGGCGTCTTTGATCTGTAAAGATAAGTCGAGCTCATCTTTCGACAGCTGTGCTCACTTCGTGGATCTATATATATGTATCTGAATATGCCGTAAACATATTTATGCTTTATCATATAACATAGTGAAGAACATAAAAAAAAGGGACAAGCGATCACAATAACTTCATAGTTGCCAAAACAACTTGTCGAATGAGATGAAAATTCCAAATTCAATCAATAATTATGTTAAAAATAAAATGAAAAGTGTATGAAATTTGTAAAATATGTCAACGAATAGTTACGAAACGACAAGTTTTAGATATGCTCAATTTTAAGTTTCTAGGTATAAGATTTCCTAAGTACTCGCCAGGTATAGCTGTGTTTACATCCTGCAGGATTTTTCTAGATCGATAAATGCAATTATATACACAATACTTAAAGATGTCGATTCACCGAATAAAATGTGTGTTATTAGGCCTGGATGACTAATAACAAATTAAGTATACGCCAATTTTAATATTTGTAATCCTAGATCAGATGTCCTTAGCCGTTATATACTATACTTATAATATCTTTATGTACGAAATCGAGCTCAAACGGCCGTTTCAGTATATAATTCACGATTCGCGTGTAAACTTAATGAAATCGCACACGAACCGTCCACTCCCACAGCGTATTATTCTAGTTCCCATATTCGTAGTGCAATTCATTCACCGAAAGTGAAAAATGTCGCTACAAGAAAAAAAAAGAGCTCGGAGCCAGAACCGATCGTCTAAAATTAGTCATGCAACCGCAAAAGCGCGGGAATTTAAAAAAGCTCGCGCTCCCGCGGACAAAAGCTCAATCGTCGAGGAGAAGCGAAAGTTGCTCGCTTTTCGCTTCCAAAAATAGACGAAAATTTTCAAAGAAAAATCTCCTACTCCTCGATTAATTACACGCTTCTCGACAATGCGGCGACGACGATGGCAGCAGCCTCTCATTTGTATTTTCTCCTCCCGCTAGAGCAGCAGCCCCCGATCGATCGAAGGCAAGTGCGGCTCGCCGAGAGAGAGAGGCGGCGGCCACCACCACGAGTGTCAAGGTCGACGTGTACATGCCGCGTCCGAATCATTGATCGCTCGAAAAATGTTTCGATAGAGCTTACAGCGTCCCCCTCTTCTGAGTCTATTCGATCCCATAGGAGCGTGCGACATGTGCGTCGCGAACTCGGAAGCGAATTGCCGGTCGCAAGCTCTCGGAAACAATCTTTGCTCCGGAGAGGGCATCGATTTCGAAATTTTTACCGTTGCTACAACAGTCGGAATCGGAAACGTTTGCTACAGCGAGAGGGTGTCAAGGCCGAAGTTAATTGCGCAAGACTTCCGTCATTCGCTCGCGCAGCTCTTGAACGGGTATGTATATAATGGTCACGCGGACAGTTAAAATCCTCTTTTACAAATGACATTACTATTTTATTTTTTTCCTCTCCTATCTCCCTCTCTCTCTCTCTCTCTATCTCTCTCAGCCAAAGTACCGCTGTATGTTCCTTACAGAGTCATAACTCTGGCTTCTTTGAGATCGAGACTCCATCGAGATTTTAAATTCGATTTTAATGTTAATTAGAATAATTCTTATTAATTGAATGTACAAGCGCTGAAAATTTACACGCAATCGACTTGCGAAGTCACGATCCCGTTATTCATTCGAAAGCTTCCGGCTATGGAGAAACAATATGCGAAACATAAGGCTCCAGCAGATAACGCTTGAGAGTGCAGATAAGAAACGATATTTACGACTGAAATTTGCACCAGAGAGTTATGCGATAGCTCGTAATCGATTCCTTTTCGCAAGCTCAGTAGTCTTTCAGACTAATTAGTATCCTTACACCATGTACTACTTTACTGACTTATGCATCCGCTCAAAATTTGAACTTTTCTATACCGTAAAGCGTAGGCATTCGCTTACGCGGAGGACTTGCGCCAAAGTCAGAAGAAAGTAACGAAAACAAGTGAAAAGTCTTGATTCCGATCCGGCGCTCCTAAAGCTTGCACACCTCGAGGCTCTTAGCTCCACTCAAGCTCCACTTTGGTATTATAAATTTATCGCATTCGGTGAAGCATACCCAGAGATAGAGGGAAAGAGAGAGAGAGAGAGAGAGAGAGTCGAAATTCCAATCGCGCGGAAATGGAACTTCCGGCCCTTCCGCGCGAAACTGCTGCGGGCACGTCGCTATCCCAACTTGGACATTCCCGTCCAGCGACGCGTGGACTTCCTGAGTACCTCATATAGAAAGCACATTCCCTCTCTTTACCTAAACAAATGCTCGATTTATAGGACAAGTTTAAACTCGCGATTTTTATTCCCCGACGCCGCGAGCCGTACTCACGGCAGAAAGCTCGATTGCATATCAATCGTCTTTGATGTGTATCAAAATTTCTTGCAACTCCACATCGATTGGATTATACGCATACTTCTCCCTTACCGATAGGGGATATGTGGTGTATACAAACTGATGTGGAGGCGAGGAAACTTGTGCCAACGAAAGTTCCGCCAAATGAAACTCGAGGCGAGTGTCTAGCGTAATTAGCACGATTCCTCAGCTTCCAGAGACTGAACTCCCGAGGTGGCAACTCCCGTAAATAAAGCTCACCACGAACCACCTACTCCACCTCCTGTTCCGCAAACACACTATAGATATGTACATACACCTGTCAGTATGTTGTTTTCTACAACACCGCTATGCGTTACGTATAGCCAAAGTTTCAACGTGTGCCATTGACGCGATTCTTATTCTCTTCCTATTTTTGTTTTGTTTTTTATTTCTCTTAGTATACGTACCGACGGTTTTGTATGCCAGTGACAGCCGAGGTTGAGGATAAAGCGGTGCATGTTATTGATTTGTCTTTATCCACGATTACATTGCAAACGTTACATTGTCTTTGCACTCGTACACATAGTTGCTCGTTCCATTTTCATCCTGGATAAATTTCCAAGAAGTTTAATCTAATACACCGTTGAAGAAGTGGATATTGCACGTGCGTATACGGTCGAAAGCTCTCATTAAGTTCGGTTTACGACAGGATACGATATTATAAACGCGATAGTTAATATTGCCTATATAACTATACACCTAAAACTGTTCAAGTGCAAACGGACGGCGCGGCTCTTTACGGTCGTAAAATCAGCATTTATAGCCTACCGAAGTCTTCACGCCCTCGTGCTTTTTTTGTTACTCGACCTCTGATTATTCAAGATCGCCCCTTGGCAGTTCCAAGACCATTACGACCAATTGAAATAGCGTCACTTATGAGTTTGTTTCTCCCAAAGAAATCGTCTTGTTTACAAAAGAAAGAAGAAAGAAAATTCGCGCTTTATTGCTGCTTTCAAGATTGCACATCGCGAAAGAAAAGAGAGCGATTGAATCGCAGCGTTAGTTTTATTGGCCCGTGAAGATAATTGATTGGCTTTTTAATGGGATTCGAGTTATCGAGCTTTTTATAAACCGCGAGGCTCTTTCTGTTTGAATTGTATAATTGCTTTATGAAGCTGCGAAAAAATACATTGTTTACGAGCAATATTCTCTTAAGGCAGCGATTTCCAATCAAATTTTAACGTACAAGCGCGTTCACAATAGATGTATATCTCTCTGTATATACGGAGCTTACGTGCTTGGATATAAAAACACTTGTGATTTACGGTCCTCGATATTGGTTACGTGATAAGGAATCGAGCATTTACAAAGACTACGTTAAAAAAAACACTCACACACAAGTTGTAACCGCTTTTTCTACGGGGATAATGCGAATGCACTATTAACGACGATTCGTAAGGTTCGAGTTTGAAATTCACGAAAGTTTCGCGATTCCTTCTTTCCTCGAATGCTTATCTAATGATCAATTAAAGCTTGATAGTTTTTGAAATTATTTCCATTTACGACAACTTTCTTGTATCGGCTCGCCCTCATTAGAATCTCGAACTAAAGGATTTAATGAGTCTATCGATCGAGCGCAACCATAAAAGCTTGAATTTGATTTAAATTACTTGTCTTTACCAACTGCAGTGGTTGCGTATCCAATGCAATTTTAATACACTAACTTACTTTCCTTTTGTGTTCCAAAGACTTGTACAAAATCGAACACACTTGACTATTATGAAACTGCGTTCAATGCAAGGTTGAGCTAATTTGTAAACTCTGAGCTTGCAAGTACTTTCAACAGTCACTGTACTGAAATCTTATCAAACCAATGCTGATACTCATCGTTTCTGTTTCAGTTTACAAAGTGCTGGACGAATTGGGCGGTTACATCTGGCCAAAAAGCGAGGGACCCTCCGATATAACGTCTTTGATCTCATCTCTTTTGAAAATAGCCGGAGCTCCGCTCTTCGATCTTTACGTCGACGCTGATCTCTACGACCACTCGAGGATGGCCGTTTTTTTGGACTTGCCGAAAAAGTACCAATCCGATATGTTTATCAACGACCTCCCGGTAAGTTATGCGCAATTTCATAATTACTCTACGATCATTCGATAAAAAGCACACAGCGTTAAATTAGTAGCTATGCTAAACTTCGTAATTACCTCGGCGAATATTCGATTCTAATTAGGGAAAACGAGCGAGAGAATCTCTCGTCGTTTAAAACGGTTAATTCAAGTAGAAGAAGAGTACAGCGAATAATCTTCATAGTCGTGAATTTTGGAAAATGATTTTCAATGAAGATACTCACCTTTGCTAGGGTATAGCGGGGAAGAAAGTTTAAATAACCGCAGTTGAAATTCATTTTCGTCTATACAAACGCGTCCGTTGAAATTCAAACGAGTTTTCCCTCGTTGCTTTTTTTTCTACTCGACGATGTTACATAGAGAGTTTACTCGAAAAACGAATTCGAGGGTAGAGCAGAAAGTTTCCTTCGGACTCGCTGCTACTCGATGCTGAAAGTTTACGCGGCACGAAACAACCTCTCTCATTTCTTATTTTGCGTCGCGAAGAAACAAGGAGAAAATAAAATTGACAAGCCGCGTTTGTATTATTAAAAGGCTTTCTTGCAAAAAAAAATTGAACAGAAACATCAATTTCGTTGAAACTTTAACCCTCGGTACCGAGCGCTCGCTCCGGCTTTACTCGAGAACATTTTGGAATGAGGAGATTTTATCGGGATGCTAAACTTCCGGGTGGATGTTCTTTTTTCCTGATGTTATAAAAAGGGGATGTAAAAATTCTGTTACTTACAAATCAGAAGCTTCTCATAACGCCAAATGTAGTTTCGACTTTTAGTTCGTAAAAGTAAAATGAAATATCGATTTTGAGCTTAGTTACATACGTACCTTAATTTACACGTTTTTCGCGATTTTAATTTTTCTAAAATACATTCGACCCGTCCTTTTATTTTTCACGCAAATTCGACTTTTACTCTTTCGATTCGAAAGCAGAGTTTCCTGGAGAAAAACGAATAAAATACGGACGCCCTCGGCAGCTTCGCGCAAACCTCGATTACGCGTTTTATTCGCGGTTAAATTTTCACTCACTTATCTCGCCAGCCAGTCTCTCCCATAATGAAGAAAACCGGATTTTTCAGCGTCGAAAAATAGCTTCGATGATAGAGAAAACGTCAACGCATATAACACGGCCATTCTTACTTATCGATCTATATACCCCTATGTCCATACATGCACACGAGCGAAAGTTCAGCAGCATCATCCAGTGAACCCCCGCGCGACGCGCTCCGCTTTTCAAAGCTCGCGCGCTCACTGGCCAAGTTTTTCGACAAAGGCAAAAGCTTGGACGAATGTGCATCCGCAGTAGCGTGCAGCGTCGCGGTTTGTACATATATAAACCGATGTGTGTAAACGTACGATGTCGGTGTGTGAATTCCAGCGTCGCGTCTCGCCAATCAGTCGATGCGATTTCAGGCACTTTTTGCTCCCTGGGCGAGAAATCGTCATAGGAATAAAATAGTAAATTTCACTGAAATTTCTTTTGGTAGGAAGGGAGTTTTATAGAAAATTCGTAGATTTACTATTCGTTAATATTCATATCGTTAAACATTGAAATTAGTTGGGAAGAAGCTTCAGACCCAATGAATCGACACCGATTTTCTGCTTTTTCCTTCTTCTCGACTGAGCATAGTTTCCTTAGAACCACTGCATCGTAGCTTTGGCTTAGGATATTGGTTATTTAACGAAATCGCTTTCGAAGAAGGTAAAGAGAAGGTTTTATGGATTCAAAGGTGAGCGTTGTTTGAAAATTGAAGGGGAACTTGCTCGCTTGAATTTTGGTGAGTTTCCAGTACAGTGTCACGGAGCTATAAGAATGTTCAAATTCGTGTTTCTCGACTTTTAACGAAATTTACATCGTAACGCGTTGGAGTTTTTCGAAATCAACAGCAGAATATCCGCTTGGAAATTCTCTCGCGGTTCGACCTACGTACGATAAGAAATAGTAGCATTTTTTTGGATACTTTTACATTGGCAAGGGTTATTTTTATATTCCGAAAGTTTGCTCCCATTAGAAACTAATTTCACTTTACTCGAGAGGGTGAGTTTCCTTTGAAATAGAAATAATGGAAAAGAGATCGAGTTGAAAACCTTTCGATTTAAATATAGCGAGCGCGCGAACTCTTTACAAATCCTTTAAGACGCGAATCGGACGAGGAGGAAAAGCATCAGCTTATCTTATCGGCGCCGATGTGAAAATCAATTCTTTAACAGCTAAAGTATAGACCGAGGCTACAATTCAATTTACTTTTACGCGATAGCGACTCTCGTATTTCAAATTGTTCGAACTCCGCGGAGAAACGGGAACAAGAATCACTATTATTTACATTTTAAATTACCCGCCACGCTGGTTAATGAGTAACTCATCCCGTGTACCGTGTATGTACTCGCGTACACGCTCATCGCTCTTGATTATACGGGGCGAGAATAAGGCAACAAATTTTCGAAAAAGAATAGAAAAAAGTTTTATAATCGCGTGCGCAGCAAGCTAGCAATTTAGTCTTATACATTATTCACGTAGTCGGAAAATGATGCGACGGGGTCGACGGGCGGCTGGATTAAAACTGAATTTTTGAAAGTTAATTAAAAAAACCAACTCGCGCGCATAAAGACTAAGAAATTGTAGAAAATAAAAGAAAAAATTTACGCTCGGTAATCGTACGCACAGAGTACAAGCCTTCGAGTAGACCAGAGACGAAAGAGAAAAAAGACCAGCGGATATGCGAGCGAGTGAATAAATAAAAAGCGAATGGCTTCGGGCTACATGTGTCGAAAGAATAAACGTTCTCTGAAGCTACAACGGTAGTTATATACGGTATATAGGAACTGCTTAAATAGTTAAGACTCCAGTGCGAGCAAAAGAGTCGTGTATATGTATGTGCCACTTTTAGTCGGACGTTAATAATGAAGAGAGAAACGAGAGTATGACGAGTGGTTGACGAAAATATATATATACATGTATATATACATTTATAAGTTAGAAACAAGAGTCCGAGAAAATATAGCCCCAAATTGGCCTCGCGAATACACATCTCAAAAGGCAAGTTTTAGGCCGGGACAAGTGCTCAGCGGTGCGGTCGACTTTGTTTCGTTAGTCTTCTTTTCTTTATGGTCACGATAGAGACGATCTTTATTTTCCTAGGAATATATTTTATGGCTGGAATTTCTTTACAGGCCAATAAACGTGATTGCGTTGGATTAAAGCGCGCTCAGCTACGGATGTGTCTTTATCTCGCGACGTGTGATTCCAAAAACGAAAACAGCGTCATAAATATTTCGGGGGAAGAAAAATGTTTATGCGTGGGTGTGTGGATGTGCGTATGTGTGGGCAAGCGAGAAGCATCATTTGACCTTTTGACAAGTAAAGTTTTCGGCTGAAAGTTTAGTTTCGAGATAGAAATGCTCGCGAAACGGGTTCGCTTTCCGGTATTTCTAAAACGTTGTTGTCAATCTGATATAACTTGCTTAATTCGTTCTATAGAGATACATCGCAACTCTGTATGAATACGTGTATGCAATCTATATATGAAATTTTGAATGAAATTTTTACTCAACTATAAATGAAATATATCATTGCATATATATGGATAGAGAGAGAGAGACAAGAGAATGCAATCTCACCCCTTACTCTCTCTCTCTCTCTCTCTCTCTCTCTCTCTCTCTCGATTTTCTATTTCCACATAAAGCAGTAAAACAGCAAAGATCGCATGCTCTGAATGTCGTCCGGGGTATGGCATAGAGTCCTAAAATAGACAATGCGATTCCAAAAATAGATCGTTCGATTCCATTTGCGTTTAGCACGCACTATATAATCCAGCTTAGTAGAGACACGTGGATAATCTCGCGTTCTGTTTTTTATTACGCGGTACTTTCGCAAAAGTTCGAAAACTCGTATAAGTAAATATCTCTCGATTCGGTATGTACTTAAAAAAAGTAAACACGTACGAGAACACTGAAAAAGAAAAGAGAAAGAGAGAAAAAGGAGCAGCAAACTCAGTGTAGTATTTTTCCCATCCCTTCAGTTTTCAAAAGTGAAAAGGGAAGTCGCGGCGTATCTCGACTGGCGCCAAGAGTAAAATCTGGGTCGAGCCGAAAGCTGCTGCCGATACATATACGCGCATTTCTCCTCCTCCTTACTCCCCCCTCCCTCACTCTCTCTCTCTCTCTCTCTCTCTCTGTATATATATATACTATACATATATATATGTATTTTCCTGCCGCGAATTCTCTTTTATATATAGTGCGAGCTAACGCGCTCTGGTAATGGCAATTGCGCAAAGTGTGCCAGCACTTGTTTTACGGTTCGTTTGCGGACGTCGCATATAGGCCTTCTTTCTCTTTCTCTCACTCTTTCTCTCACTCTTTCTCTCTCTCTCTCTCTCTCTCTCTCTCTCTCTTTCTCTGTCTGCCTCTCTTTCTCTCGACTGGGTATAACGATCGGTAATTCCTTGTGGAATGAAGCTGCGAGCCACCGTGTGTGGACGTTCATTCGTGGACGTTGACTCGTGTAAATACGATACTTTAGAGATATGAATGTGTTTCCATCTAGATGGACCAGAGCGCTGATTATTGCATTTGCGTTGCTTATTAACCATAAATTACGGCGTTTTAAATGTTTATTCGCTTTTTAAAAATCAGATACACCTGCAGATATTTGTAATATTCATGTACCGTAATGTTTATGCAACATTACTTTCTTTGAATTCTGAAACAGTCAGCCGTTGAATATTATTCATTCATTATTTTAACAATACTGCAGTCATATATTTAAATTCTGGAGTAAGCAATTATATTTATTAAATCTTCCACTGCGATTTCAATCGCGTGTACTTCAATATTATCTTTTTGTGTAACAATTTTATATAGAAATTATACCGATACTTATCATTGAAAGTTAATCTCGAATTAATGATAGTTAAGAACCTTTTCCATCGAAAGATAAATAATAATTCTATGAAGCGTAAAACAATGTAATTACCATGAAATAAAACGTAATTTAACACGTAAAAAAATTAGTAGTATATATTTTATTGCAAAAATAGAACAAACATTTTTATTTTATTTCGACAATAAAAATTATTATACCGAGTCAATAAAATCTTCATAACGTAAGTCCCTACAGCCATTACCCGTAACACATCACAGCAATATTTGCTAAAGTTATCTAACAACTTTTCTTATGGATCATTTTTCCCATTGCGGTTAAAGAAGGGAGCATCATTGAATTTCCGAGTCTTCGTATAATTGCGTCGTAGACTTTATAGGCGGATTCGGAATTAGTTTCAGTTTTAAGTGGATAAAGTCGAGAATTGTTCGCGCAAACTTTTTACCACTGTACCAAGTGATTTAAAGCGAGCGTAAAAATCTCAACGACGCTCGAACAAGTCACGCAGACGTACTCGAAAACTAAAAACGAAAAAAAAAGAAAAAAAAAATAATATTTCTCGCTACAAACAAACGAAACAGAAATTACAAGAGCCACTATGAAATCAACGAATATTCCCTCCTTCGAGGGATAAAAAGCAAATGCCGCATCGCGGAGTATGAAAAAAGAAAGAAAGAAAGTATCTAAGAAAAAGCGTATATCGGTTGGCCTCTCGCCAAAAAGCCGGTTACGCGATATTCCGTATGCGAATCCTTCTAATTTTCAAAGCAAGCGACCTTCTCCGCTCGTTTTTTTTTCGCTCTCTCGCTCTTCGGTTTCTTTGTCTTCTATTGCATTCTTGTTTCTCGCTTTCGCCTCTGCTATCAAAGATATATTACAAGAAGATACTCTTCCGAGCTTTTTCTTATGCATTAGTGCATCCTCACGTCCAAGGATGTATGCGTGTGTTAGTGTGAGTGCGTGTGCAAAAGACAAGGTCTGGTATGACGCCAACGATTGGTTTAATCTAGCGGACGGGGGAGATGCGTTAGAACGAATACACGAAGCTGGAATGGCTTTTTGAGGATGAAACTGGATTAGCGCCAGGCATATCCGATTTGCATCCGAAATTCGTCGCGGAGATGCGTATCGGCTCTGTCGTCGAAGAATGTAATTGTTCCTTAGGCAAAAGTGGCCTATAAAAGATGCGCTCTTAACGTCGAGTGTAAAAAATAAAAGAAGAGAATATATGTTATCCTTGACGATTACGAGGACGGGATAATAAGGGCTTTTACGGTGCACCGGAGGGCTGCGTGCGGTAAAAAAAAAAAATAATTAAACGTTAACGATATACCGGGCTAATTATTGTTTGACGCTGAAATTAATAGCGTCGGAGAAATGTTATTGCAACGTTATAAAGATAAGAGATCAGTTTTTTTTCTTTAATTGAACCTATACGATCTTAATTATAGATACTTTAACTGCGGTTTCAATATTGATTTCGTTTAAAAAAGAAAAAAAAAATTGCTTGTTCTTTGCTCGAAGTGTGTACAGCACATATAGATTGAGAGAGAAGAAAAGAAAGATTCTCTCGCATCATATTTAGGAAATTGAATCGAGAAGCATAATCCTCGCAGCTCGCGTATCTACTTGATGGAACAATGAAATTCTCCCTCTTTTATTAATCTCTTCGTTACGATCTCGTCTAAAGCTCTCGTACAACAGTAGCAGAAAACGCTTTTCAATCACCTTCGGGCAACATCGCAACCCCCTCTTCAATTTCCCGCGAAACAAACACATATGGAATCGCGCACGAGCCCTCTTGATACTACTATCTAGGCAATTTGCATAAACGCGCTTCACACGCACGCAAACACACAGTCGCTCACACGTGCGGGGTTTCCTATCTCTTTCTCTCTCTTTTACTCTCTCGTTTTAAAGTATCGAGCGCTACGCTCTTACGTAACCGTCGCGCGCGTGATACTGATACTTGGCACGCTTTCGCCTTGTTTGCCAAATCGAGCAAGGAGAGCGATTCCTCGTCGTTATATCATAAGCTCTTGGGGCAAGCTTGCGTGCGTGGAAATATCTCTATATCGGCCGATGTATATACATCAATGTGTGCTTTGCTTCTTCGTTTTACAGGAAGACGTCCCGAGACGGAGAAGAGGACTTCAGGGGCTTGGAGAACACAAGAGGAAACGAAGGTCTAACTTGGAGGAGAGCAAAGCCTATACTGTCATCAAGGTACGAGCTTTTCTTCTTTTATTCTCGTTTGGGAATCGAGCGAGACACGTGCACTCGTGCGATATAGACGGGATGTTATATGGTTTGTCGATGAGCCACTGATGGATGAGCTTAACGATAGTTTGAATTTTATAGGTTTTGATGCATGCTAAATTCAAGGACAAGCGTAAAATCTGAACGGTTCGCGAATTATTTGTGTACGATTTTGATTAGCTGATGCGATACTCGTGCTATGCTTGCAATAACATATTCCTGGAAAACATATTTTCTCGATCTTTTATAGCTTGGAACTGCTGGACTCTTTATAGTATCATAAGTTATTAAGTATCTCGGATAAAAATTATCCATTAGTCCGGTAGTACTGCGACTCGATAACCGCTACTTGAACAGGAAAGCTTTCCCGTACGCCAGGAGTTTGCAAATATCTTTTTCGAATATTAACATTGCGAGAATAACTGCACTTGTATACGAAGCAATATGGATTTCTGATCATTATAACCGCGCTTTACATTACATTATTTACACATAATATACCGTAGAGGAAGAAAATTTTTAAAAGTTCATTAGAACCTTTCCGAAATGAAACTCTCGCGTCGATACAGCGTGAGCATTTAAAGTTTGGAATTGATTTGTAGAAAAAGCGAGGCGGCCAGAGTAAAGAGAATATCGAAAGAGAGATTCAATTTCCGAGAGTATAGGAAACAGTTTGAATTTCATTCGTTGACGCAATATTTCTATCTCTCTTGCTCTCTCAATATATATATATATATATATATATACATACACAAACAGAACACACAGACACAAGTGATGTCTTATCTTATTACGTAGCGGCAGAATCACCGACTATTTCTTCGGCTACTTTCTTTTTTTTATTTCCTTACCCAGCACGTATTTCGGATACGTTAAGTATAGAGGGACGACGCGAGGACTCCTCCTTTTGGACTCGCGTGGAATCCTGTGATTTACTCGAGCGACGCCTTCGTCGCTGCTTTGATCTCAGCGACCAGAACGAGGGAGAGAGGGGGCTCTTTAATTTTCCAAGTCGGACAAGGACCGAAATATATGTATATATATATTGCCTGATTGACTACGGCGAGTCCTGGTATTTTCATTTGCCGGCTACTACTGAGAAGCTAAGCTTTTCGAGCGAATTTTTAATGGGATTATTTCTTTTCGAAACGGTACAACCGACCTAAGAAAATGTCGAGCCAAACGATGTGACTCGAGACTCCTTAAATATTCGAAGGCTGTCGAGAGAAAAATTTGGTATTGAAATATCATGCACTCGAATAAAAAGTGAATGTTTGCGATCGGAATTAATGGAAATTATTTTTTTCATTATTTTCTATGCGACCTAGTCGTTAATTAAAATTGTTCCCATAACGCGAGATGAAAAGTTGGATTATAAAGATTTAGTACACGAAATTTTTACCAAAAGTTATTATCAGATATACATATACATATAATTAAGTTACATTTATATACACAATGTACATTATATATAATATCCATAATAAAAAATATATTGACCTGGCATCGCAAGTTAATTAAAGGCTAAAATAATTCAGCGGCGATTCATACAAAAAGGGTTAAGTAAATGCATAAGTAATAAGTATCGCGTGAATTTAATAAGCTTAGAAAATTATATCACAACGTACAAGTACGAAATGCTTTCAATGTATTCATCATATCTGTAGAAGAAAGATATATCATTGAGTAAAAAATTCAATACAAAACAGATAAGAAATTCAAATAAATTCGTCGAACCTTTTTTTTTATACCAGATCTAAAACTGCGCAAATTAAGAAATCCCTAAATTAAATTATTTTTATAAAATAGACACAAACATAAATTTAACTACACATGCGTAAAATATTGAACTATGGACTAATAAAAATGTCCATTTCGTACTGATACAAGATGCAAGTCCCATAATCCATTTTCTGATTCAGCTCCATTACTGGTATAAAACTGGAAAAGCATGAAAAGTGGATTTACGCCGTTCCATCAAGGAGCCACTAGACTTAATTTCCCGAGTTCGCGAGACGAGGCCTCTTAAAAAAAATTTGTTCAACTGTCATTATTTCGTGAACACGTACCAGCACTTACCCGTCGCGGCAGCTTCAAATTGCCAAGCTTTTCTAGGTCCATTTCTTTTCCGTCATCGCGATTTTGGTCCTGTAATTTTTCAGTATACACTGACGCAAGTTCCTTGAGACTAGAAGCACGTATATTTCACGTCGTAAAAATCGGGCCAACTACGTTACGGAAGCTATACTAATAAACAGCTCAGCTCCACGCGTCTTTTGCGAATGTCCCCTTTCGCCTGTGTATATACATTTTTTCCCCTCGCTTTACCGCGCGTAACTTTATTTTTCAAGTCCATCGATCGATGACAACCTCCTTATCGTCTCGTCGCATCGTTAATGAAGAAGATGCGATAAATCTCGTCTCGGGGTATTTACGATCCCTCGGCGAAGCGTGCAACGATATTCCACGTCGGGTTTTATATGATCAATTGCTTATTACGAAATTTAATCGATACACAGAAGCAACTTTTCGTGTATACAAAGGTATACGCTCGTTTCGACCCGGCTATAAAATCATCTCAATAACACAGCCGCGACGTATACTAAAATCCGAAGGCAGAGAGAGCTTTGTACAAATTTATCGGACGTATAGAGCCTCTTCTTAACCTCGTCCAATAACTCAACTCTGCGCGATACGCGTATCCCGACTATCCTATATATTTAGCATCGAATGACCAACTTGTGTTTATGTATATATATATACGTATAATATGTATATATGTAAATGTCGCAGAGAGGAAAATTCGTTGCTCGCTATATAATCGACGACGGAAAAATGTTCTACTGACTCGCGTTAATCGAATGGCTCGTAAATCTTGCGTTTCGCGAGCATTTGCATGTTTCCTTTGTCGGAGCGAGCGCAGTCAAAATTCGCGCCGAGCTTTCGTTCTTGACCCACATCGAGAGTGGCGCGTCTACGTGTGTCATCGGTCCTGAGATTAACGACGAGCCGGTCTATCGGGGCTGTCCGTCTGGAGAGAAAAACATTAACTCTACTATTAAAGCTCGATTGGAACGAGATGAATCGCATCTGTATTAGTGAACCAAGTTATCGCAAGATTGGAGAGCTTTTTGCATATATATATATATACACTACAAAAGGCGCGTTGCGCACTAGGAAAGAAAAAAAAAGTTTTTTAATTAAAGTCTACATTATCGTTTACGCACTCGATAATTGCTGCGAACATTTTGAAAGAAGTCGAAAATTTAAGTAACGTGCCCGCGGTAACAAAGGAAAAATTGCTATTCTTTATACACCCCAGCCGCGATAATACAAGGAGTTCGAATCTCACGGGGTGGTTAGAAGAGAAACTTTTTACGGCGTTTAATCGCTTTAACAAGAAACTAATTAGCTTTTTTTTCTAATTATATCCAAGTTTCGGGCGAAAGCATTAAAAAAAAAAAAGAATTAACAAACTCGATGGATTAAGATGAAAATTGACTTTTAACCTCGGGCTTGGTATCGAATGCTAGAAAACAACAACAATTCGTCAAAATTCAATTTGATCTCACAGTCGTATCTCTCTTCCGTGTCAGCTCTCTAACTATTTCTTCCGGAGAAGTGTGTATACTCGCTATATCGAATCTCCGATAGCGGTAGCAGCTAAACGCGCAATCAATTCCGAGGAGCAAATCGAGTTTTCGTTAGTTCGGCTTAGAGCACGTGCGCTAATTAAAATCTCGTGGGTGTACGTAACCCGCAGACGACGTGGAGCTTTCAAAGCCAAGGCTCAATGCAATAAAAAGGAGCGATGTAAAAGCAACGCTGAAAATCGTCGTAATTACAAAACTCCGCGACTATTTGCTTGTTTACGATATATATACGGGACTGTATATTTATTCAAAGACGAGCGAGTCTTCGATTCTTCTTAAGGTAATGAAAGAGTCCAATTCGAAGAGGAACAAGCGAATGAATCAAGGCGCGCACTAGCGTTACGAAACTTTCGCAGTTTTAACTTCTCCGCGAAACTTTCTCGAGGAAGCTTGCCATTCAACTGCCATTTCTCTATTTATACTTATCTCTAGCGCGGACTCCGCCGAGACTTTTCTTATTTACGCGGGAAAACCGCGTATAAATTGCGCATGCGCTCTGGCACTTCTAAGAGGCTTGATGTACGACTACAATTTTTATACTTCTTTCGGTATATGTTGTATGCATAGTCTGCCAAACCTTCCATACACGGACAAGTGAGCTCCAGGCAGTTTCTTCGATGCTCGATCGAAGACGCACTTGTGCGCAATAAGTGTACAATTATACAAGAGAGAGAGAGAGAGAGAGAGAGAGAGAGAGAAATAGCGAAACGAGTTGAAATTGAGCGTAATGTGCAATGCAGAAACGCGCATAGATTGAAGTTTCCGCTCGACCTGACGCTTTTCCTCGCTGAGGATTCGGAAATTACCCGAAGAAGCTTGGCCCACAGGAAGAAGCAAGCGTTGAATGCAAATGGATATCGGCAACCGCGAATATGTATATAACAAAGCTCGAAAATCGGTTGTTTTACATTTTTCCGGAATAACCTGCACAGAGACGAATTGTACAGGTTTATCTGCACAGTTCGCTGAGTCGCGTAACCTCAATTTTACGAAAATTATTTCTATATACTTGCATATACGTGTGCAGATTTTTTTTACTGCTCTCGTATCGTCTATAAATCATGTAGCGGCGCTCGATTTTTCAGCGCAAACCCGTCCTCTTCTCGTGTCCTCGTACAGACGCATACACAGTAGTCGGCGACTGGTTATACGTAAGGGCGTATGCAAGACACGCGCACCTACATTCCGTCGTATAGTATGTATACACAGTGTATAGCCAAGTTTCTGGCAAGAGCAATGGGTCATAATTTACGATTTATTATCCGGCTCGTTCGTGTCGCTCGGTCTCGTCCCTTTATCTTCGTGTCCGAATCTCTGCACTCGGTCGAGCGTTATTTTTCGGAGTCGCGATTCCCCGACGGACGCTTTTTCATTTATCCGGAGTGTATTGGCAACGAGGGACTTGTTCTAAACCTCGTTTCCTTCTTTTTTTTCTTCTTCGCCCTCTCGTTTATTAAAGATCGAATCGGCTTTCAGATTAAAGTGGAACGTTTACATACACACGGCGAACAATGATGCAATTGCGATACTCCACTGAGAGATATTTTGTAGGTCGGGGATTGGAGTGTGACGTGGAAATTTCATCGAAAACAAAGCCACTGTATGTCCGAAAAATGAAAATTTAGATGTCGCGTTTAAAACTTAAAAAACAAGGGGGAAAAAAAAGAAGAAGAAACAAGAGACTGCTGGGTCGTAAAGTTTAATACTCGTCGCTCTGTCGAGCGATCTTGCGTCCGCCAGATTTTTAATTTATCGCGCGCGACATTTTTCATTACCTAATTACCACGCAAATTTCATTCTCCCTTGAGGAAAGCGTATATATAAACCTACGGATATCTGTCTTCTCGTAACCTACTTTTTTACGTACTTTTCTTTCCTCATTCTTTTCTGCGATATATGTCGAAAATGTACGCGCATTTGTAAATCGAGATGTTGTTTGTAGGTATATTCATGTAGAATCCGTGCCATACCTATACGTACAAGTGCATTTGTTTGATTCTTATAGCTTTGAGACTATAACGCGTATTCGAGCTTTTACACTTGGATTAATTTATACATCGACAAGCGAACGAGTATAAAGTACACCTCGCCGAAGTATTATACGACACAACTATTACGGCAAGAGAACTGAGCGTAAAGCTCGCTTTACGAGTGTGCGCCGCGTAGTCATGAAATGCAAATGATAAATTCTAATTCTACCTAACGGGCGAAACTCACTGCTTTATACAGAGGCCGAACTAGAACTGCGGTGTCTTGGAGGTAGATACGTATTAAGAACTTGAATTTATAACCTTATGCAAGGGAGAGGGGGTAAAGCTTTACGAGAAATGGTGAATGTGTGAGCGGGGCAGTTGATTGCTCGAAGCAATTATGAAGGGGGATATAGGATCGCAGCGTTGCAATGCTTTGCAAAAATATTCTTCCTCTTTTTATAAAGATTTCATCTCTTTCTCGCTATCTTTCTCTATCATTCTCTATACCCTTCTCTTTATCATTTAGGGAAAACCCTAACTTCTCTTTACTCTGCTCTCTCTCTCTCTATCCTTCTCTCTAGCTTTCTCTTTATCTCGTTCTCTCTTTCTATCTGTCTTTCCGTCTCTCTATCTCTATCTGAATCTGTCTCTCTCTCTCTCTTTCTCGCTATTGTTCTTTCTCTCTTTCACTGTCTCTTTCTATAAATATCTAACCTCAAAAAGTAAAAATTGACAAAGTATACGATGAGAGTCGATAATCCAATTCTAGAAATGACACGCGAAATAGTCTATTTGCTTTTTAATCGAGTATTTGTTTTCCCGTGCTATCACTTCGTCTGCATGAAATGGTAATCTCGAAGAGTACGAATTCGAAAATTATGATGATAAGAATGTGCAAAACGAGTATGATGGTTGCTGATATTCCAAAAAAATCATTGTTTTGTTCATTATACATTCTCTGATCGATTATGCAATGACATCGTCTCGGCAGACGTGGACAACAAAAGTGTTTTATTAAAATTCGACGTACTCTGAAAAACTATAAAAATAAAATAATGTAAAAACTATAAAAATTAGTGTGTCAATTGGATTACTTTTGCAATATAGTTTGAATTTTACAATAGCTCTACGAACGCATTCACGAGGTCATAACGTTGAAAAGTGAAAAATTAATAAAACGCAACAACAAGCTTCAGCTCTTATCTAATAAAAAATCTACGTAAAAGCGCATGATCCACTAAGGGATCGTTTCCCGTTTTTTATCATCGCATTATCCGCTTCTTAACTACAGCCAACGAATTTCAATTCTATACACCGTCGATTACGAGCGGTATACCTCTCTCTCTCTCCCTATATATATATATAGTTTAGAAAACATCGATGCACCAGTCTTTCTCTCTCCACACTATCGTTTTCACATATCTTTATGCGGAGCAATTTCGAGAGGAGAATCAGCGCCAGGACAATGCGGACGTAGAACTTGTCATAAGGCGTTCCCTATGTATACGTTTATTGCAGTAGGTCAAGGATCCGCGAACGGGAGATAAGAAAATGTTATAACGCTATGCTTTCTTTGGCTACGATACCCTCCTGTTTAATACAGACTCTGTTTCTGTGCACATGGTATACATGTATATACGATACAACATCGGAACTCAAGGCCATTCGGCTATTGTGTAATGCTTTTCCTTAACTGTCGTGTCCCAATACTGTTGTTCTCAACTTTTCTCCGACTACGGTCCGAAGACAGAGAGAAAGAGAGAGAGAGAGAGAGAGAGAGAATTGAATCGGATGCGTCCCAGAATAAAATTATACGATCACACAGAAACGAGAAAGATACTATTTCTCAACGACTTTCACGATCGCTACACAGCACGACTCTGAATTATTAAGCCAAAGGCTAATTGAGAGTATCTGCTACTGTAGCTATAGTATATACTTGCGGTGTTTATCCGCGCATCGTTAAGCTCTTCGAATTTCTCTCTGTATACAGATAAACGAGTCTATAGGTTTGTATCTATAGACACACACACACACACATACACACACATACAGAGTCACAAGTGCGCTTTCGCTGGCTAGCCTATATCTTTCTCTCTGCGGTTGTGTGTATATAATCAGGCAAAAGGGACAAAGGGATGATTCTGTTTTATCGACGAGGTTTTACGGCAAACGTTTGTCTCGCTGTAATGGCCTTTCTCTAGACTCTTGATTAATTTGCTCAGTTACATGTATATATATATATATATTTAATGCTCCGAAGTACACTCGGGAGTTTCGGAGAATTTTAAAACCGCGACGCGGCCCTATACGTGCGGAAGAATATCCGAAAGCTGATAAATTATCAATTGTTACGGAAAGTTGGCCTCTGCTCTTCAGCTTGGGGAATTCGTACAGCATTAATCATGGTTAGTATCTATTATGCAGATGATGGATTAGTAATAAAGCTATTACAAAGCGCAATGCAGTATTGATAACTTTGCGGAAGTGTTCAATTAACAATGTTGGCATAGTTTGCCACGGCTCGTCGCCGACAAACGTTTAATATATATATATATATACATATATATTATGTTTCAGTATTTTCATTAGAAGTTATCAGGGCGGATGTAATTTTCCGAGCCAACTTGCGAGTCTTTTGATATTCCCTTTTATTGTTTCACCTTTTCGGTAAGGGGCGAAGGCTAATCTTTTATTCCGTCGAATCGAGAAAAGGATTTCTTTGTTGCCGATGATATTTCAATCGTTGTAGGAATGAAAAAAAAAGAACGATCTAAGCGTTTATAATTAGCTCGTCAAAAACTGTCTTCCTTTCGAATTACGAGATAGAACCGAGGTTTAAAAAAGTTTCGTTGAGAGCAAATTCATAAACGAAGCTCCTGAAGCATAGAATCGAACAGAACTGAACAACCGAGGAAGAAACAAAAACGTCGAAAGCCCTCGAGCGAAAGGCTCGGAATTGTTCTATATCCTTCTCGGTTATCTTTGTATAGTCAACATTGGTTTACTGACGTGTATGTGCTCAGTTAATTCGCCAGTACGCTAATTAGCTTCATGTGTACGGATCCGCAAAAGTTTCGACTGAGTGGATCTGAGAAGCGGGTGTTCTGGTGTCTTTTGAGATAAACGATGATACGTGTATTCGTGTATTTTATCCGCGAGTTATATATACACAAATAAGATAATAACGGTTCACAAATAGATTATACAATAAACAGTTGAGGACCCATAGAAGATAATTTTGCTGATGGAAAATACGATAGTGAATCGAATGTTTTTGCTTTCTAATCTTTAGATAGAAACGTTTTACTCTACGTTAAAACTCCGTCGAAATACGTTTCGTGGGGTTGAAGGTTTAAATCAGGCGGTTATAAAAAATATACGTGCTTATATATATATGTACCACGTTATATACGGAACTATAACTCCAATTTTAATCTGCTAAAGCTTATAAGAAGAATCTTTTGGGATTTAATATGGAGATTCTGGGAAAATTAATTTTTTATTTTGCTGACGCATTTTGATTAGGAGTTGAATTACTTTTTGTATTTTTTAAATTAATAGAATTAAGATATTTTATCGAACGAGTGACAGTACGGAGACTAGGATCAGCTGTTAAACTTTTAATTCATTCTGTCCATTATTTGCTGAGAAAAGAAATCGACAGCTGAATAAAATACGTTTTCTTTAACCACCAAATGTGCGGATATAAAAACGTCATTTCATTTGAAAGTTTAAAAAATGTTTTTTCAAATCGTACGCACGTATACACTGCACCAATAACTATTTTGAACAATGTTTTGTTTGTGCATCTCAGAAGAGTTTATTTGCGCAGCATATGTAACTAGCGAATGTTAAACAATTTTAAAGTTTCAATTTTATTTATTGTAAAATCTGCATGTATATGTGTATACATAAAATCGCGTGAAAATATACTACCCAAACTTAAAAATATGTATATTCTGTTAAAAAACGAAATTTCGATTAACACGAGTCTTCTGGAAACAAACAAAATCCATTAAATGAAAGAATATTAAAGCAGCTTGCAAAGCTCTCAAATGATTCTCCCTTTCGTCGTTGAAAATCAGTATAGAAAACCGAGAAAGTAATTCAAATTCATTTAATTTTCAATTCTTGAATTCGAAAAAATACTCCAAAATTTCCGTCCCATAGATTTCCTCGCACACTTACCATCCATCCCAATAATCCCTTGGTTTCGAAAACAATCCCTCGTCTAATTCTCTCACGGCTAAGGCAAACAACTCACCCTATACCTCCGGAAGATAAATACTTTGTAAAACCTCTCAAGAAAGCTTGGCTGCTGCGTGGCGCCTCGTAAATCACCATCTCTTTTTCTCCTTCTTTTTACCCTGTTTATCCGAGTCATGGCTACTATAGGTGTTTACCATAATAACTCAAATGGAATTTATGATCTCGACTCCAGCCGAGGATTCTCTTTCTCTCTCTTGTCTCGAACGTCTTTCACCGCGACAAACTCCCACGTACGGATATTGGTGTAGTCAGCATAGCTTGCACCCACACCCCCTTGTCTGCACTTTTCCACCTGGATTTATGCAGTATCAAGTATATATATATATACGTAGACATTAGGAGAGGCCGATAAGCCGATGAGTTTTCGAACTTCATAAGACCGGGAGGCTTAATGGTCCGTAGTCTCTGTGTTAGTGTGTGTGTATATATATATGTGTATATATATATATTAGGACTGAGAGTTGGCTTCTTATTATTCATAGTCGCGAGGCTGTGGTTGACCGTAATGCGATGCTACTACTTAACAGAGACAAAAGAGATATTTAATATATTAACTTTTTGGCTTATTGACTATTCATGCCTCGTGCCAAGTAGATATTGATCGTTAGGAGAAAAAAGTATTTTTTTTTTTATTACGGGGGCGTGTGCAGCGAGTGAATTTGGCGAATGTGTGCTTCGGACGTTACGGCGAAGGGATGCGAGGATATAAACAGTAGAGTAGGTTTAAATCAGTCCTGGCAGTTATATCTCCCGACTCGAATAAAAGTTTTGCGTGACGAGAGAGGAGGAGATAAAGTACATTTACGTGTAGACTGTTTAATTTTTATAGGGTGAGAATAACGGAGCGAAAGAAAGAGAACGAAAAAAAACAGTGGAAAATAAAGATAAAGAATCATCGGAAATTTATCGATGCAACGTCTGGACAAAGTTTATCGGCTAATTGGCAGAAAGCTCTATTCGAAAATTGGGTCATATTATTTTCGCTTGATGTAAAGCGAAGCCCTGCCGCGCAAGAGAAATTACTTAAGCCGTCGCTGATGAAATATTCCATCTTTTGCCAAAAGCTCTCGTCAAGTTGGCCCGTTAAGAGTCGCCTCGCTAGCGATGTGTATATAATATAACGAGAAGCTTTTTTAAGGGACTTCCCAATGTAACGATGAACAATAGCCTCTATAAATTTCAATGTGAATCGGCAATAATCACGTTTGCCTGGAAACGCAAGGCAATTGTGTTGCGGTAGCAACAATATTCACTGGAACAAAAGCTCCGTGAAAAGCTCGCTAAAATTTACCGCGGTAGAATAACTTCGTCAAAGCACTCGGCTTAATAACATACAAATCAAATTCAACCTCCAAGTGCCTTATTATGAAAAATCGCTATTTCACCCTCTGCCGCGATAACAAGCCGCGGGAATTTCAAAGCTCTATAACGATAGAATCCATTGCGATTTATTTCTCGCCGTTGAATCAACCGAACTTATCGCGGCTACTTGAATAATGTCAAAGCTTTTCGGGCTTGCCGAGAGTGGAGAAAAAGAGTATCGCAAGTGGGAAAAAAGTTTATCGTGGAAAAGCTACGATGGAAATGCGCAGCGACTCCATTATAATTAAAAGCTCAAGGGTAGTGAACTTTTTCGGTATTTATAATAGTCCGCAATATACAGTCCATGCGCTTCCAGGTAGGTGACCGCAAGCTTTTGAGAAATCAGGGCTTGTTTCGAAAAAAAGAGTGAATTCTTCAACGACTACACATCCCAGTTAATGGTATTGTATCAACTTTATCATCGCGTTCTCTCTGCCGGTAACAAAACGCGAACGAAAGAAAAGCAAGTTTTTGAATTTCCAGCTGAAAACAACCCCCTGCAGCTGTATATTGTCAGTGAGAAACAAAAGCATAAAATTCACCTCGCAATAACGTCAAAAGTTTTTTCCACTCACTGGACATCGCGCGAGCTATCAAAACCAATCTATCTTTTGGGTCTATTCCGCTGTGAACGCATGACACCTGTAGTGCATCTATCTTTCCATCCATCTTCGGTCTCTTTTCCTCTCTTACTCGCTGCGAAACCTATTTCGCGAGATAAGCCGAATCTAAAATTTTGGTCGATTGGCTTGACGCCAAAAGTCCTCGTCGTCATCTATATTTACACATAAGATACCAGAAGGAGAAAAAGAGGAAAGAATCAACCTGATAGGATGTGTTATTTCTTACTCTCTGATGTGTTGCAGAATAACCGAGAAGAAAAACGCTCCCGCAGAATACAGAAGATCATTCAGGGTCTGATACCCAGTGACATGGAATCTAGGGAACGATCCTCCGAGGCCGATCAGCTGCTTCAGTTCTGTCTGGCTCTGAACAAGGTGAGAGAATAAATACAATAGCTTCGCATATGTGTGTTTTATATCGTCTAATATGCGCGCTAGGAAAAATCGATCGTGTTAATTAACCCAATTGTGTCCGGCAAGTCATTTTCGACCTAGTTTTCTTTATTTCACGCGCGTCTATATACGCGTGTATACGTGTTACACGTATGTAACATGTATATAGACGTATACGAAAAGTGTATTAATCATCGCCGGTCAGATTAACAGTTAAACAGTCAGGTCCGAATAACCTGATTATAGATTTAAAAATGCATCAATCGGCAAACGCGAAATACATTCGCGCGTAAAATTCTCCGCATTGGTAAAAGCAATACCTGGGAATTCCGTATTCTATGTTTGCCGGGTCGCTACCCAAACTCTCTCTCTCTCGCTCTTTTTCTCTTTTTCGCGTCGTGAATTTTTAATTTTAATCCATGAAATTGTACGTCGTTTCGCATTCGTCCGCAATACGATAGCGAGTTTCGACAACAACAGTTACCGATACACGCGTCGTAGGAGTCGCGAGTACACGATCGCGCATTGCACATATGTAATAAAACTTTTTTTGCATTTGCACCGACCGCCTCGCGAAACAGATCTACCCGAGGCACAAGGATATCTACAACTGGATCGACATCGACCAAAGGATCTACGTACCGTTCAATCTGTCGCAACTGCAGGAAAGCTTCGGTTATGTGAGTATGAACTCGATTTAAAACTGGCCAATAATCTATGTATCTATGTATCTATGTATAACCGAGAAAAAATGCCGAAACCCCCTGGTTAGATAAGGTGGGGGATGCTGCTCAATTCAACCGTGGACAATGTCACTGCCGATCTGTACACTCGCGATCATTATCGGGAGTACAGTAACGACGAACAGCCTGCCTACGTCTACGTGACCGCTCCTCATTACTTTCGCAGCCTTGGCAAGCTGCTCAGCCGATTTTCCACGAGGTGAGTTCTTGTAAAGCTTGGTTAATGAGCATCTTACGTGCAGTAATACTTGCGGTCTGTAACTGTTACGTGCCTTTTTGCTTACGTGCACGTCTCGATGCGACAATTAAAAATGATATGTAGCGTAGCTTTTCACTGGGATCGCGAGGAAATTCTGATTGGTCGATGTTTTTTTTTCTAAGCTGAAAAATTTGTTAGATCGTAATTGATAGTTGAAATATAAGACTTATCGCATTTTACAGCGATGTATAGAGGTTATCGTTATAATAATGTCGGTATAGCTAAAGCATATATTTCCTTAAATATCAGTATTATTTGCAAATAATGCGGTTAGTAAGGTGATCGTTACTTTCACATGTAATATTTACATAAACACACTATTTATAAAAAGTCTGTATTTCAAGGTCAGTTATGTGTAATAATAAACGATTATTAGTTTTATTTTTTATGACATAATGTGTAATATAAATAAGCAACATGAGCTATGACTCGAGATAAGCTCAGAAGCGGTATAGTTCGCTCCGACTAACTAACCGGAAAGAGTTTTTTTTTATTCTTATAATTTTATTATTATCAACGTATCTTTTGGCTCTTGTAATGTATTGAAATCATACTTTATCCACGTATTTCGTCAAAAATCATCGGAATAAAAGTACCAAAGTATTCAATGATTTTGGCAATTCCAAAGTTTTAAAGTTTCAGAATTCACTTGAAATTGTTTTGTTTAAATTCCTTAATGCCTAGTAAACGCGTCGAAACGGAGTTAAGCTCATTTTCCTGTTATTTACAGCGTTCGAATCGTTGAAAATTCTTCAGGTACGAAATAACATAATAAAGCTTACAGCATAAGTAAGGGACAGTTAGAAAAGCACGTTGAACTGGTAATCGACCGGGGAAAAGGCCATCCGAGGAATCGATTGAACAGTCCCTTATCAGCAAGATTATGACATAGGGAAAGCATCTGGATTTTAATACATATTAACAGGGTCGACCACTATTTATTACGGAGCTTGACACAGATTTTCAAACTTGGAAACGTTAAGCCTGTACGTATGCGCAGCCATATTATCGAACGACAGTTTGCTATAAATAGAAATAATTATAACTATAAAACGTACGCGTACTCGCCACCCACGTGTATTTAGTCAGATAGAGAATATGAAATCAACGAGGATTATCCGCGAATTAAAGCGGCAGGTCGGTTCAAGACTTTAGCGTAAGCAGTAAAGTTTATTGAAGGAAGAAATAGTGTGACTATATATAGACGCAGATTTTAATTAATCCTCGGCTTGAAATTACTCGCTCGTTAATTCGATGATTAATTCTTCATGGTACACACGACCAGCAGCTTTTCTCATTCGACTAAATAAAAAATTTCAAATTTACTTCTTCCCATATTACCCTCCACGTGTTCTTCGTATGATCGGCTCGCAAACACGTGTGCACCCGTACGAGTAAAATGATTTTTATGTCGATATTTTTTGTCAATATTACATAATAAGCCCACCCCGTTGGCTTTTACGATGCTGCGTTGGGAATAATCCACGAAGCTCCAATAACACCCAGAGTTTCGATATTTTACGTGGGACAATATATATTTACATTTTATCGATCAAGCTCGTTATTGAAATTTCAAGGGACTTTTACATCCTCTGCCCTTTCGCATACTTTTCTTTTAAATGTTACATTCTTTATATGCGAAATATCGTGTGTCCCGTACCATACGTCATCTCGTAAAGTGCAATTATACGCGTTCGCGGTTGTAAAACTCGGGAAATAAAACCGATCGATAATTACATATTCGATCCGGTCATCACCTTGTGAAAAATTTCAAACTTTCGAGTCGAAAGTCAAGCTAACCAAATAGAAAGGTCAGAGGTATATATATATTTATATATACACTATATATAGGGGTTTATAGATTTTTGCACAAGAGTCGAAACATTTCTTGTATATATACAATGCAGTGTCGATCTTCTCCCTAATGGCCGACTCGCGGATTTTAACGCAATTTATCTCCATCGCGTTTCTCGTTAACGCGACGACGAGGAAGCGACGTGGAACCTCGTCTCCGGTTAAAAAAAAAGATCGTCGAAACGCGATAACGTCCAATTATTTGTTAAGTAGAATCCGCGCGAGAGCTTCGATTAAATTACTCCGGGAACTTGCTTTCCGACTTCGGGAAATTGACCTTTTATATATATGTATATCATTTCAACGGAAAGAGGACGATCAGTGATTTTCGGAAGGTAATTACGATTGGTGTAAAAATTATGCGTTAAACCTTTCGTGAAATATCGAGAAAAGCTTTGCTTCGCGCATAAATCTTAGATCCCCGTCCTTCAAATCTCATCGTTGAGCATATTTTGCGCGTGAAAATCTCACGAGTAGAGAGCGAATCTTCGAAGGTGAAATCAATCATGCGGAAACCATTGAGAGATGCGAATTGGCAAAAGTGGAAAAATTCAATTAAAAAGTATAAATCCAAATTTTGTCGAATCGCTATTCCGTAGAGTGACAAAGCTTGAACGAAGACCACAGCGGCAGCGTGCAACACGCGAGTCGCCATAATAATACGTCTTCACGTCGAATGGCGCGAGAGTTGAAAAAACTTCTTTAGAATAAAGTTTTCAAGGTTTGCTATCGAACGACTAAAAGAGAGATGGGAGAGAGAGTGTGTTGGAAAGTGCCCTTCATAAAACTTTCCTCGTGTGCTCACACGTACACGCATTCATGCGCTTTATAGTATATGTATATTTTTTCCGTGTTTTTTTTTATTCGCAACGCCCGCTCGAGCGAGTGCAATATTCAGCTGTCGAGGATGATTTTTTTCACGCGTTCAAACCTCCGTAAAGCTTGCGTTATGATTTTGTTGTTTTGGTCGTTTCAGCGAAAAAGAGAAAAAAGCTCCCCGAATTTAAAGCTGCGCACATACGAACGTTATATAAGTTCGGTCGAGGCCCTCGATTATACCGAGGCGAAATATGTATATAGCTTTGGTGGGTTCGCGGCTTCGCCACGATATTATTAAAATGTAAATTAGCGGTGCAAAGGCTGACCTCGACTTTGCCACTCGAAAAGCTCCGGGTGAGAGAAGCATGGAAAGCCGAAAAAAGCCGAATCGATGGAAATTGTTTAATCGATATCGTTTAGGCTGAAAAGAGTGTGTGCTCGCCCGATATATATCTATCAATTTTCTTTTTTCAATTCGGTAATAGCTATACTTTAAGAAGCTTGATAAAAGCTTGATAGTCCTCTCTATGTGCTCTGCTAATGTCGAGTCCATTAGTAAGGAATACCAGAGAGAATTTTCGATTATTATTTACGTGCCTCGTCGCTTTTCGGGCATTTCTCTCCTTTCGAGAGATGTAACTATTACAGTATAGAAGATTTTCCGTATTCTATTGTATATATATATAATGTACGTTTATTTTGTCACGCGTGTTCCACGCTTGTTTATTCCAATGCTTGTATAATTGTTTATGTGTAGGTGCGTAAGGGGCGTTTGTACGATGTCCGTGTGAATTCGAATTTTAGCAGAGCGTTCTGCCGCGCATCGGTAGTTAGTACCCCGTCGAACGACCAAGACGTCTCGAATATATTTTCGTTATAATATAACACAGAGTGGACGAGTATCGTCGTATTTTAATTGCTAAATAAACAATTACTTTTGCCATAAATATAGCCTGTATATTTATTTGTTACCGCGAAATATTATAAATTATCCAATAGTACCAATGCACTATAAACAGTATAGCTTGCAGTACTCGACATTTTTTTATAGCGTCTTTCATACACAAAAAACATCGGTATAGTTTACTGGTCTAAACAAACTAAAGCCGCAACGCGTATGTTTAGAATGTGCAAAGCAAAAAACCCGAATTTTTCAATCGCTCTCGTAGCCACGACAGTTTACTTTCGCGTCGACCGAGGCAATCGACGTGCGCGTATACGTGACCGGGTAAAAATAAGAACTGTGTATTTTTGGAAAGCACACCGTGAAATATCGACTACCGCACAGCGAATAACAATTGCTCAAGATAGAATCTTCCGAGCGAAGCTTTCGTTCGAATCAGATATCGAATTCCAATTACGCAAATCGGCATCTTACTTGCACTTCTCGGGTGAAAAAAAATGCGCGATCCGTGTCGAATTCAGTCCTCCTCCGACAAGTCGACCAAGATATTCAAAGCGAGGGCTAATACAACGTCCGCGAAAAAAAAGGCGACAGCTCAAGATAAAACCAGACCATCAATCATCTACTTTATGAAAGTCAAATAAATCCTCGAGTACGTATAATCCGACTACACGAACGATCGACGGGTTATCATCTGATAGAGCGATGAAACCTCGAGCAGGTTCACGCATGACGATTGCAATTAACGACTGTTAGGGAGCTTGCGCTGTTTATAACGCGAGCCACTAATTCGGAATTTCAAGTGGGATTCGTGTCAATTTTTAAAAGTAACGCGGTCGAGAAAAAAAAGTAACTTTCATGCAAGTCGATCAATGCGTAAACTCGGGCGTGCACTGCAGCCGATGCGAGTGCAAAAGTGCGCGATACGTAATTGACGATTCGTGCGAACACTATATTCGCAAATTTGCATCAACGATGGAAAAATAGATGATACAGCTATGCGTGAGTTTGATGAAGATTATTGTTGCAGGAAATTCGACGATATTGTGTTACGAGGCTATTTTTATTTATTCTCGTCGAAAAATATTTTTCATTTTGTATTGTAAACGATCGGAATATACATACACATTCACATTAATCCATGCGATAATAATTCGCTACTCTCAGTATTTAATACTTGACAGTATTTGCATACATATGCTTTTGTTCGTGAAAGTCTACTTTAAAATAATGTGCAGGAAACATTTAAAATATGCTAATGATAATTGAAAGAGCTTTTTGTTTGAATAATTTTGTTATCTTGACGAATAGAAACTTGTAATTAGAAGTGAACTTGATTTATTTAGCTGTTAGCCGTTCGATCGATATTGGTTAAAAATTCTTTTTAAAATCACTATTCACTTGAGAATTCCCGAGCAAAAGCATTCATTATACACGTCACGCACGAATATATCGTAATAATTAAAACGTTAGAAGCGAAGAGTCAATTTACAAAGAGTCAGAATTCCCGCCAAAACAAGCAAAACATTTGAGCTATAATCGCAACTTGGTCGAATTAATTTACAACTCGCGTAATCGCGCGAGTACGTGCGCCGTACATACATTATTCCGAGAACCATTAGAAACTTACCCGTCAAACCCGCCCTATAACAACTACACGCGTCCAGAAGCGAAATTTCCTTCGGAAAAACAAACGAAAGCTCGACTATTTATCTCTTTTTGGGGTCGGGAGTAAACTTTTTCCACAAAAGCTTGTTTCAATCATATGCTCCAGGGAGGTGGGGGAGGAAAAAGAAAAAAATCCCCAACAATGACACCGAGTCCTCGAAAAAAGTGTCACATTGTCGTTCACGGTCGATATGCAGGCAATGCTAATTAATTCCGACGGTTGAGTTATGATTCGGTCGTCTACGTGTTATGGGCTGGCGGTGACGCGAAGCGAGAATTCCTTCGATTGATGATGATGATTATGGCTGTTCGTAAAGATGCCGGTGGGTCTTGTGGCTTTAGAGGCTTGATATTGATGGGGGGAGTTGGAGAGACTTCTAAAGAAGGATTAATAACTTGAGGTTGCAGGCAGTGGATTTTTTGATGATTTGAAATTTTTGAAGTGGTTCTCCAGTTTTAGAACTTTCCGAAGAGATGTTATTAACGTTTTCTATTATAATAAAGAAAGAGAGAGATTTGAAGTCTTAGAAAAAATAATACGGTGGATAATGTGACTAATACGTTCCGTTTAAATTAAAACTGCTTCCGCACCAATTCGAATCAGCCATAAAAAATCGAATCACACTCTTGTCTTACAAACGTCGAATGCCTGACTTACATCAAATCCGGACTGTATTTAACACCGGTCCAAGGGTATAAGGATCGATCAAAAGAAAAATTGTCGGGATCAAGAAACGAGTGAGCTTTTGCCATTTGCGCGTTATCTGACCAAGTCGACGGTTATCCCAGGCTTACCGTACCGTACACAGAGTCGTTTCGCCCTGCGGGTTTGGTCTGATACACTTGCATGCGAGATACGGCGCTAACTGCGCAATACGTGCGGGTGCAAGGATTAATTCTTGTTAGCCTGTATTAATCAATTGAGACGATGCGTTGTGAATTAAGATTACAAAGTTATGCCATGTATACTATCTATAAACAATGCAAATTAGGCTAATATATTCGAGGAAATAAAGTGCACGGATCAATGATGAATATCGATAGCCGCCGTTAAAGAAAATCTATATCTTCATATAAATCTTCGCAATGCGATCCGTAAAATAAATTTATTTAAGGACGCGTACACTTGCAGTCTTATGAAAACGATTTTATGTAATGTCATGGAAATTTATAGTAGAATCCTATAAGTCGAGAATTCAAAAAAATTGTAAAAGGATCTATTACACTGTCGAGCTTTACCGTTAAAATGATAGTTGTACAGTTTGTAAAGTAGAACAATATAAGTTGATTTACAATGGCCGTTATGACATTGCAGTTGATATTGGTGCTTCATTGTAATGAATTCTTTATCAGAAAAAAAGTGACGAACTATCAATAATCTGCATAGTCAAGAAATAACAAAAACCCTTCCAACGAAGTTGCCTATTCATAATAAATTACTACTTCAGCGTCATTATCTCGGTTTTCATTGAAAAAGTGCACGTGGATCTGTCGTTCATTTCAATAAATTGCTTTATCAATCGCATTTTCGCACGAGTATCGAAAAACGTTAACGGCGTTTAACGTCGTATCGCGAGTCTCAGCCGTTTAATGTACAAAAACGTAATAAAATATCCCTTACTTCAGAAAATCCATACTTCGTCTGCAGCTTGTTTAAAATTTCAGATAATTAAAAATAACGGTCTTAATAACTGTCGCGATACAAGAACGTACAATCAAAAAACGCGCTCACATTCAGCACCGCAAAACGAGCTTCGTAAAAATAAGCCATAGCCCGCGCTATATCCCACTAGAAAAACAAAAAACAGTTACATCAGCAAGGCGAGACTCTCGGAAAATTAATATCCCGGGCATAAATGCCAGACGCGTCATACAACCCAAGCTCAACTGCTCGTCGCGGCGCAAAAGAGGGGCCGTTAACGCGATAAGAATGCTTTTGGCGGAGCTTATATGCGCACGTTTCGCTCAAAAGATACCCGGGGCTTGCATTAGAAGACACCGTCATCGGTGCGCCGCGGGCGTTTTGCCTTTGACGATCTAAAACTGAATTTAAAATAAAAAAAAAAAATATAGAGGGGAAAAATTAGCAGTGCTGTAATCTTCGGATCCGTTAGACTATAACAACTTTGTTCCAGTTGTCGAAACATTAGGTTTCTGGGTTGCGTGTTCGAACCTTGCCAGGATATCCATTTACATGGGCGAATGGCTTTGGCGAGGAATCGAGATTTCTTTTATTTTATTTGCTTTTAGTGCCGCACATCCGTGGAATTTATTTAGAGGCTTTATTATTGTCTGCTCCGTTTTTCGTTGTCGGCTGTTGCGGATATTTATCTAGGTAACGTTGGAGATTTTCTCGGTGAATTGATGTTACACCTGGGATCCGGGTATATACTTTTCTAGCTAATTAAGCGCGCACGTTATCGAGGCATATTTATGCGGTGATATTTTTCCGTGCGTCAGAGATTGTTTTAATTTATCTCGCGTGTATGCGTGCACCGAGGAATTTTTGAGGTACGGATGATCGGCACGTAGGACGAGTTTTTTTTCCAGTTTGAAAATAACGATTACGCGATCGTTTTGTAATGTTACAGCTGACATAAAACGAGCAAATCTCATTGCTGTTCGTTCATTGAACGCGATGTCGTCGTTTATACTGCCCGCGAGACGATGCGGATAATATAAAAGTATGACGATATTTGATTCGTAGTTGATAAAAAAAAAACTTTACTGCAGAATGATACACAACGGATTGCTGGTGCTCTATGCCACGGATGTCTTGCACGACATCGTGAATGTGACCGCTAGTAAGAACTGGAGCGAGGATTGCGTCAAGCTGACTAAAAACGTCTTCAGCGAAGCAGTTGGAATGCTTTACGTTCAACAATATAATCCGGATTTTTTGGAACTGCTGGTCAACAGGGTAAAGAAAAATCTTGCTTACATTTTTTAATTTGACGCAATTAAAGATAATTGATATAAAGAATACGCTCCCTTTACGTTGCTCACTTATCTGTAATAGATTGTATTTTCTTAATTATTGCGGTTATTTTTAACTTTTATATTTAAAAAACTGTTACATATATGGGACATTCATTGTTAAAAAAGTCAGCCAACTTGGTTTTTTGTAAAAGGTCCCACGGCAAAAGAATACACATTCATACTTACATAATTCATACAAAATTATGCATTGAAAGGACTTCTAGGACGCTCCAATTTTTCGACAGAAAAGGTGGCTTATTTCATTTATATTCATTTATATTTAATCCAAAAAGTACATTATTTTAAAATGTATTTAAAGAAACATGCAGGTAAATATGTTTGTAAATAAATTTTGAAATATTAAAATGTGTTTCTTTTTAATGCATCATAGCTCTTTAAATAAAGATAAAAAACTGATTGCTATTATATATAAATTTCATTTAATTACATAAAGTAAATGCTGAGGGGAAAAAATAAAAAATTTTAGAGTTGGTTAATATTTTATTTTACATCGTAATACTATTTTTATAATTACGTGTTTAGAATAAATTATTTTTAACGAAGCTACGTAGCAACGAATCCACAGCGGTTGCAGAGGTTGTTTAATTACACATGCGCACGCATTGTTAAATAATTCACGCGTTCAGCAGTTTATTTTCTCCCTTCATGATCATAAAAATTCGAAGCAAAATGCATTTTGTGAGAGCTAAAATACATTTTATCCATAATCAAAAGAAAATAAAATAATTTCCAGATAGCAACATTATTCGAGCGCATCAAAGAGACACTGGCCGAGCGGATGCTTGTAATGCCTTGGCTCGACGAAGAGACGAGGACTCAAGCTGTTTTCAGGCTACGTTCTTTACGAGGGAAATTCCGAATTTGGCCGGGATATCTAAACGAGAGTTTGTTGGCACAAGAAATGGCTGAGGTGGGTGGAAAATACTTGGCGCAATAGATCCGAATCGCTCAAGTGCTTTTTTCTTTACTGCGATGTAACTATATGGAAACTTACTTCCATTAGGTCGTCATCGATGAAGAGGACTTCTTTACGACAGTCCTGAGGCGGTTTAGGCAAAACCGAGCAATGGAGGGACAATTGAAAAGAAACGCAACTCACAAGTAAGACAGAAGAATGAGAGAACATCATCATGACCATCATCATGACCATTTCAAAAGTAAAATACCGATCGTCATTCTATTCAAGTCTCATCATCTTTATTTTTCAAACTGTGTTTCTGGCATTGATGTGTAATTAGAGATCGGCTTCCCTTTATCCGAATTTTCTCATCGGGCTAAGAGAATTTTCCGATAATAATATAGAACTGTTGAATCACTGATCCTTTTGACCCTCTGCTAAACCGTAAAAACGAAAATCTTTTCAACGTTTATGTATACTTTGTAGGTGGCATTATCCCTTCACGGTGAGCGCATACTACGAAGCATCGTCCAACTCCATTGGTAAGACTCATTCGTAACTTGACTAAACCAATTTCACGACTCGACGACTTGTTACTCAAACATGCACGACTCTTTGAACTACATTTAGTCTATTTTTTAATAAACTATCATCTGGGAAATCATTCTTTTCAAAATATGCTTTTTTCTACTTTAAACGGTTAAATTAGGAATCCACAACTTTTTCAAAAATCCAAAATTGTAACAGGTCATCCTAGAAGAATCGAAGGTACACTTTGACTGAATTTCTAAGACAATTTTATTTGAAGTTTTATTAAAATCTTCATTTGCCGAGAATAAAATGTTGACGCCTTTAAAAAGGATTTTAGTGTTTACAAATATTATAAGTCAACAAAAAATCATTTTAAAAAAAGAATTGAGTAAATAATTACGTTTTTTTTTTTCATTTTTTAATGTGAAATCTTGAAAATTCGACGACCTTTAAAGTGTCTCCATTCAGAAGAGCAATCTTTGAAAAGGTGGAATAAGATACTGCGCGAATATTTCTAAGACCATTCTTTTCAGAATAAACCGTTAAAAGGGGACAACAAAGAAGCGTCTTTCTAACGATAAACTAACACGCAAACAATCATACTTCTTGAACTATATCTGATTACTCAGTACACTAGGATCTTTCCCTCAACAAGTCGTCAAAATAATTAAATAACTTAAAACAAATTGAAATCCCACGACTATAAAATAAAAAATTTCACATCGCGTTCATCCACTTTAGTGATTCCCTTGGCGATGATGACAGCATGGTCTTGGTCTTACGACGGAGGACCAGCTTACGCGGTCTACGCGACCCTGGGTACAGTCATAAGTCATGAAGTTCTTCATGCCTTCGATCTTCATCATCGACGACTGCCACTCGATCCGGATCCGATAAGCGACCAATGGTCATGGATCACACCCGAGGCCTGGCGTCGACTCGAGGCCATGATCGAGTGCGTCGCTAAGCTCTACGCTCGAAGCTTCTGGAGGAAGGTCAAGTTCTTCGGGAGTAGCGTCGACGTACAGGTAATTCACGCGCTTCCGCTACGCGCAAAGATATCCAAGTTCATTGCGATCGGTCCCGGCGATTTCGATAACGCTTGTAGTTACAAAGCCGTCAACATATAGAAACATTCCTCATTAGCACAGTGTGTAAATAACTTCCTAAAGGAACACTCATCAAAGCTGGTATTCGTGGTCATTACACGTCGGCAGGGCGGGACCAAGTTTCTCCAGCTAAGTATCAGCCGAGAAAACGCGATCGTATAGGTACATGCATAGGGTGAACGTATGTGTATGTTTGACGAGGGAGCGAGAGACTCCGAGAGGTATCAAGGCAAACACTCGGCAACTCCCTCTCTTTCGGAGGGAGGGCACTTACGAGCCTTCATTTTGGCCTAGATATTGAATTGCCCGGGATTAAATTTGGGAATAGCGTTTGGTTAGCGGGTTTTTGATTGATTTTTAAAAATAGAGTTTCTACTGGTAGATTGGTAGTCTCGGCAAGGAATTACGTCACGTCGATTTGTATACGTGTTGACGCGATGCTTGCGCACTTATATTTCTCTCGAAGCTACTGCATACTTAATACGCATACAAAGTATATAAGAGGACGGATTAGCTCTCATCTCACAATTGGCTTTCGATTTATGCTTACAATTCTGAAGCCTTATGACCTTTAAAGGTCTGATTTAAATAGTATTAGAAATCGAGCCTGACAACGACTTACACGATCTTTCCATATATAGATACAAACCTGATGGAAAGCAATTGCACGTCGAATTACACGGTTGTGCATAAATTTGAGATTGTTAATTTTTTTGGGTAGTAATTCCATAATAGGATAAACAACTTTATGTGTACGAACACTAAACGTTTACTGCGCAATTACACGCGTCCTTACATTTAAGAGGTTATGAACTATGTCCCGCAACTAGTCTTACAAGCGACCCAGTTGGGCCATAAGTAATTTAATTAGCCAATCAACGAACCGGTTAAATAACCAATCATAAACGAATTTAGTTTCATCATTACCATAGCTTTTTAGACTGTTCTAGCAAGAATATTCTTAGTCAATATTCTTACTCGGTCCTTGATTAATCTCTAAAAGCTCTCCAAAATCATCGTTTGCAACGCTTTCCTCTGTTAAAAATTAGAAAATACCTGGATATTTTTAGCAGAATCAATGTTTTTATACAATTTTCATTGTATTAAAAAAAATGCCTTTAAGGGTATGGATTCGTATCAACGATTGAAATTTAAAAAAACAATCAAACAAAAAGTCAATTGTATTTTCAGTCGCAATATTTATACAGAAATCTACATACATTTTTTGTTTTATTACGGTAACAGTTCGATTGGAACGTAACGAGGAACGAGAACGTGGCGGACATTGGTGCTCTGCAGGTCGCCTATCACACGTGGCATACTCTGACGAACGGAAAGGATCGAACTCTACCAGGTCTAGAGGCTCTGCGTCCCAGCCAACTCTTCTTTATCAGCGCCGCCCAAGTAAGACTCGTGTCTCACCTTGAAATATCGCATCCGCTATATCGGGCTTACAAAGCTTTCTTTTTCTATATGCATTCGCGTATACATGTCACACGTAGATGTAGTGCCAAGAGAAAAGATGCTTTCGAACTTTAAGCTTCCAGCAGCGTATGGATTCTGTGTTCTTATTTTCCTTGTATATTCTCTTTGTAGACTTACTGCTCTAACATGACTGCCGAGGCCTACATTCTTTCCGTCGAGCTCGATTACCATACGCCTCAGCCTGAAAGGTAATGTTGAAAACTCTATGGTTATTATTGATTCCTAGAGAAATCCATTGGTACGTATGTTTTTTTAACGATGTTCCCAAACTCGAGTAAATGATTCAGCGGATTTTAAAAGGATCGAGAATTATTTTCCAAGGTCATTATTATTGTTGTTTATAAATACAGTTTGTATTTTGTTGGTTATTGTTATTATTACATACGAGCGTAAATTTCATTGGAGTGAATGTTCATACGATGCATTACGATTATGACGGTAATTTAAATATTACTAAGCTAGTGAATATTTACATTTAAAACAAAGCTTTAGATTATACATGACGTTAATAATTGATATCAAATTTCACTTGCCTTTGGTTTCTCTATTCTACTCTACATTCAAAGAATAAACATCTCTTACGTACTATAATATGTATAGCATAATATGATACTGTAAATATATTATTATACGTGTTATTAATCGTACATTCTTGAAATTGTATTGCTTGTGAGAATTAGTTTCATGAAACAACCTCAATAAATTTACAAACGTTCAATAAACTTATGCATTCAAGAAAATATTATTTTATTTTTATTTTTATTTTAATTATTTCTGAAATGCAAGTATTTGAATAATAATAATTTTAGGAATAAAAATAACTGGAAAATTATCTTAATTATTAATTAAATCAATATAAACTGATATAAATTTAACATGACTTTTAAATCCTTTTCATTCAAATGGAACAAAACCTAAATATTGCACAAACTTCAATTTACTCCAAAATTAATCATTTATTTACAAAAGATTATGATTTTCTTTTATTTTTGCGCGTGTCTAGTATGAGGAGTCTATAGTAAAATCAGTTTGAAAGTGGTAAAATCATTCTGTGATTACTGTATAACAAACGTTAAATCCAGTAAAATGTAATTGTTTCTGTAATATCGATTATGCGTTGTCTCGTAGTACAACTAACAGAAATTATGCAAACATTCGTAATATACTTGAAATTCCCATTTCAGAATCAACGGCATAATGATGAACTCCCCAGAGTTCGCCGAGGCATTTCGATGTTCAGCCGGTTCAAAGATGAATCCACCGAAAAAGTGCAAGACTTGGTGATAATGGAAGACGTCGTATCGCAGAGACGAAATGGCCTTTTGTTCGCGCAAGCACCCGCGTGCAACCCGAGCAATCGAATAACTAAGAGTAAAAATAAAAAAAGAAAAACAAAGTCGCTTGTTTTTTTTAGATGATATTAATGAAAAATAAAACAATTACATAAACAATGAAGCAAGCGGTAATTTGAGGAAATGGACTCGGTGTGATTTTTCGAGCTGCAAACTTCTGGAGGTGAACGTGAAATCAAGGTAGACATAACGTTTCCTCTTTATAGCTTTATTGCTGCTTTACAACTAAAAAAAAAATAATCGCAACTTTTGTTCGTGAAGCTCATGAAAACTAATTTAATTAAGCCAACATTTTAACATCTCAACTTTACGTATGTACGAATATATATATGCATATTCTTACAGACGACAGCACGGGAACAAGTGCGAGGGGTATACGAGGACAGCTGGCGAAAGTTAATCCTCTCGTAACTAAAACCGCCTCGAGAATAACATTTGCCTACAAAATGGAGCTGAGAACGGGACGACGAACAACGCATATACAATATCAAATACCGAGTCGATCGAAGCGTCGACGTTACCAACTGTTATTAAAAGCTCTCGAACTTTAACGAACTATTTTTTCCAAAGCTGTACCGATTAAAACGAACGAGACGACAGGAAAAAAGAGACTACGCAATTTATTCTTGCCGTATATTCTTCGTGTAGCTGTCCACCTTCGCATCATCCTGATCTATCTCCCCCCTCCTTCCTGCCCCTTCAACTTGATTCTCTCACTAGTCCGGTACCGTTTTCTCAATTATATTAGGCTATACGTGCCGTTTGTATAGAGAAACACTCTAAACTTGCTCTACTATCCCTAACGAAGCTTTAGGAAAAAAAATCATAAAAAATAATTAAATAAAATTGTAATGAGAATCATAGTGGAAGCAATAAGTTAACGTTAAGCGAATTATCCAAAAAAAAAAAAATCTCGTAGACACCGCTTTGAGAGAAAGAGAGAGACAAAACGTTATCATTTGCACGAAAGCTCGTAGAAGCTGCAGTTTTTCGGAGAATGCGTTCGATTTGAACAAGGCAAAAAAAAGGAAGCGAAGATTGATGCAAGAGATGTGTAACACAGACGTCGAAGCTCGCCGTTTTATTCTGAACGCGGGAAGAGCCGAACATTCGATCATAGGACGAATGAGAAGCTATTTTTATCGGTCGTCGTAGATCAGTGTACAACAACGTATGCAGGATAATATTTTGTTGCCTGATGGATGTCGAACGAGAAAAAAAAGAAAAATAAGACAAACGATAGGGACTTTAGAGTCGACGCAAGAAACGTGAACTGTGATACTTTTAAGCATTAACACAATTCAAAGATTAATACAAAAGCAAAGAAGAAGCTCTGTTCCGTTCATTAAATTTAACAACGCGGAGATAACAGAGAGAAATTACTGTATTCGAATATGGATTGGAGCTTTCAGCGTTTTTGTCATTGCGTAAATCTATATGGATTGTCGTATAAAAAGAGAGAGAAAGCGTCCGCACGATTGTGATGAATTTTTCAACGCAGAAGCACACAGATGTCGCGCTGTTATCACGGGGCGGTGAAAATTCGTCGTAATTTGTTAAAAGAACGACCGAAAGATTCTTGTTACTTTTGGTTTTATGCTTCCGAAAGTAGACGAGCTTGCGTTTGTTTTTCCAACTCACTTAAACTTCGTCGTGACGTTCTGTTGTGAGTAGAAACTTTTAACAAGTTGCGATTGAAATGCAATTGAAATAAAAATGAAAACTACTTCGTCGCGGCCTTTGTTCGTAGTTATACATTTATCTTCGAGCGCGTATCTTTCAACATTAATGAGATCCTAGAGTGAATCTTTGTAATTATAGAGTAGAAGAAATAATAATGTGACGATTTGTATTCTTTAAGTGCATCTGCGCAACAGAAAAGATAAGCGAAAAAATAAAAAAGAAAACGTGTCATTACCGATCGATTATTGCCTTTTTTTAGCACAATTACTACGTTACATCTAACATTTTACAAACTAATAATACTAGCAGTTTAACGGGGTTCAGTTTCGTGGTGCAATAAAACAAAAGAAAATTTAACGATATAGAGAAAAATTTCAGTACTTGAGAAGAATAAAAGGAAAAAAAAGCAACGTATTGTATTTACAGTACAACATTGACAGTGATATAAATAAATACTTATTTCTAACAAATTTCTCTGTAAATCCTTTGTTAATTTCCTGATCATTCATCCAGTTACTAAAAAGAACTCAACTATCGGTTTATCGATCCAAGTGTTATGTACATAAGCAAGTACGAATTTAGCTTACTGAAACATTTCTTAAAGTGTATTTCGTGTAGAGGGTCTTTTCGCAAGCCATCACTTTTGAAAAACCGCGAATTTTATTTCAGACTTTCAATGAATATATATCGCGTAACTTATCGTCGTAGAAATGACAGACTAACTTTCCTAGTCCACAACGCAGCGTAAATTTTGATGAATTTTTTCAAAAGCTCAAACTAGGTCAATCGAGCTAACACGCTCTCAGCCCATACATTTTTTAACTTAGGTGAAAAGAACGCACTGCGTAAAAACAAACGACAGATATTTTTGCACCTGTGTTCACTATTGTTTACGAATTATTCGGAGTTCTCTCACGAATTTAAATTTTCATGCAATTTTTTCTTCTATCTCGATATCTTAAAAAAATAAAAAAAAAATAAAAAAAAAACGAAATGATCGTGACAATATTTGAAACTCGATAAGTCGTCTGTTAAATTATAAAATCTCGTTTGGATTTTGATGAATTATGCGTATCTTTACTCCTTGTCGATTCGAGAAGCTTTGATTCAAAGGCTCTTCGAAATGCAGCGAGAAGTCACCAAGTCCGTCTGGTTTAATGGCTTAACATGTCAACGAGCTTTCGCCGTACGATTTTCATTTGGACATCATTGCAGGTTACCTCTTTAAGTTATTTTAACCTCTTTTCGCGTCATCAATGCTCAGATTAACTGCATTACGAATCAAAGGCAGATCTTTTTGCTAGGGCGCGCCATCGATTCCGGAATGCCGTCGTCACCGGATCTCGAATTTGAATTCCCACCTCGATTGCAGCTAGCTGTGAATGGGAAATGTCGTAGTCTTGTTCAATGCTCGAGGGATAGAATCGCTGGTCGGAGCGTTGATCGTCGACGAGCAACAAAGGAGGAGCCAGTAACGCTGGAGCGGAGCTCATCGAACGGAACAAGGGCGGATCTTGTTCGTTATTCCATCCTTTGCCGAGAAATGTACGATCGTTGGAGTATTTGATCGATCAATTTTTTTCGGTATAGTTTTTCTGTTTTGTGGAAATAAATTTGGCGATTGTTGAGAAGGGTAGCTGGTTGTGAATGTTGAATGTGAAACTGAGTGAATTATTATCAATAAGATTTTATTTGTGTGTATTGTCTTATGCACAGGATCGGAGATGCGTACAATCGTCAAACGCCAGGAATGACGGATATTGCAAAAGTAAAAGATTCTGATCAGGTTTTAACATGTATTTTCTCGATTAAAGTATTCAAATTTTCGTTGGTAGATCAGAGAACCACGGAAATCTCAAGATTTAATAAGATTGAAAAGTCCCATTTCGCACGCCGCTGGATTGTGGGTAAAATCAAAAATAGCTGATGGTACGATTCTAAACGTGAGTTTAGTTTATTTAAATGTCCTCGACTGATACGAATCAAATTGTTTACCGACCGAGTAGACCTACAAACGGTAATTCGTCAGTCGACGGTATTATCTTGTAGAGGTTCCTTCAGTTAACTGTGTCGGGAACTTCCTTATCGATACTCGAGTATTTTGTAATTATACCGTGGAATTTCAAAGTACTTCACCTCGTCGTTTCAGCCTCGTCCAACTAAAATTTCGTCTGCAAGTGCATCATCGACAAGTTCACATGCCATTCTTCCGGAAGGCTTTGTCGAGGTATTCATTAATTTTTTTACTTCTCCAAATCGTGGAAATCCTTCAGTTTGACGAAATTCGAACAATTCCGCTAGGAATTCTGCAATCGTTCTTACGGATATCAATTAGAAGACGAAACTCAAAGTAGCTCAAACAACTCGTCTAAATCCACGAGGCGGAAATTTCATTCCGACCTTGAGGCAGAAAATTCGGTGAGACTAGTACCGAACAACTTCTTCGCAATTTTCCGGAAGAACACAAGAAGGAGTTCCACCTCGAGTCAACAATTTCAAGCTCGACGTGAAAAAGCGTTGAATTTCCGGCGTTCAATACAGCTCGTTTCGTGGAAAAACGATGAAAAGCCTGGTGGCAAAATGGGGATTGATGAAATAGAAGAGAAACATGTAAACTCCGAACCGATCAATCGAATGAATTCATTGAAAGCAATAGGCAAAAAGCTCGGGACCCTGTCAATTCCCTTCAGTAGAGTGAAAAGTAATAATCGAGTCGATCGTAATTTTTTGTCTTCTATAGCTGAAACAACGGGGTAAGTAAATTGCTGGCTAATCGCATTTGAATAGTTTTTCGAACAGATCCATTTAATACTTTTAGCCGTCGGAAACGTCATCCAATTCGGAAGGAGATTTCTTCTGTCTTTTGATAACGAGTCAACTTCGGAATCGAGAAACGTTAAGAAATACCGAGGACGTAGACGACATCCTAATTTCGCAAACGACAGATCCCAAACTCACCATAGCGTGAAAAAGGACATCAAGTCTCAGGATATATCCTTCTCGAACCCAACTAAGGAGTCGAACGTGATGAAAAACTCGGCGAAGATTTCATTTTCTACAGACGGTAGTCGCTCCGATATCGACCGCCGAATTGCGGAGGACTTCGACAGGATAAGGGGAGTCCTGAGGATGGAAAAAAACGTAGCCTTTGAGGAGGACTCGGGAAACAATCGGCAATCGGTCAGCCACGAAACTCCGGAAATCATATCGATAAGCCAAAATCAGCAAGAAAATTCCGACAAGGCGGTTGCTGACTCTGTTATTGTCAAAGAAGATGTCGTGGACGGAAAGAAATTGGTCGCCGAGGCGCTGATAATTTCAAGAGTCGGACAAAAGGTACCGATCTCTCTCACGATCGGTAATAAAGAAGAACGGGATTACGTACGAGACTCGAGAACTGTGAGACTTAACGAGCTGGTCGATGTGGTGAGAAGTGAAAGTAGGGGCAACTTGGTGTGCGAAGATTGTTCGAAGTACTCAAAAACCGGAGATTCCGAGATACTCGAGGAAGAATTACTACAATTGAAGAGAAAAGAACAACAAGATAACAGCGATCCTTCGGATAAAGAAACTATATTTAATAAAATGAAGCGGAAATTTTACAAAGCTATTGGAAATAACAGAGAAAAGCCGACCCAAGGAAGTAATGTTGAAAAAGAAAGTTTCTTCGAAAAAATAAAAAGAAAGTTTAAATCAAATGATAAAGGTCCAGAATACTTTAGGATAAGACGCCCGCGGAAAAGACAGTTACGAACTAATCACGAAGAAGGCACAAAAGAAAAAACAAGAGTCTCGCGTAGCTTCGGAAAAGCAATCCATAAGGATAGCGCGTTCAGCGTCTCTCGAAAATCGAGAAAAAGCCGAGCTTTGTCATCCCCTTTTGACAACGCTCGAAGCTCCGATAAAAGAAACGCCTTACTGCACAAAAGGACAAAAAAAAAGGATGTGGACAACAAAGTTCAAAGCCTCGACGAACCGGACGCTGTCTATTACGACGACTATTACAATTACGATGAGAAGCAATCAGGGAAAATGGAACGAAAATTATTGTCCTTGAATAGCTTTGAATGCGACGAGACAACTGATCTTTCCGATTGTGAAGAAATAGTCAGAGAAAAAAGCTACTCGAAGAGAAACTTAAAAAGCCTTGCCACAAAGCATTTGTACCTGTCCGGCGATTTAAACTACGAGCCCGATACGGAATTATCGCGAAACACCGTCGAGAAAAGAAATCTCAACGATCTTTTAGTCGACGGTAATGATTACGACGTTTCGGTTCAAGGACATCTTCATCTACATGTGGACGGAAAAAATGCCCACATCGCGCCGAAGAAGCACAAACGTTGTTCGCGTAAAAAGTCAGGATTCTCCAAGGCCATTCGCTCGACGCGAAATGGAAGCTCGAAGATTTCACGGCGATGCATAGGCAATTACCCGAAGAAGAAGTTGGGCGAAAAGCCTCGTAAAATCGTCCACGCCAATGCCAAGCTCATTCGGATAACTGCACCAAAGGTAGGAACCACAATGTCTTCGCAAGACGATAACGACTTTGCGCTCGATCCGCAAACTTGGACTGACATCGCCGTACCCGTTACCTCTGACTTCACACCCATCTACGTGGACATAGAATCCGAGACGGAGGTCATCCCGACCACCTCGCTACCGACGAGCGTCCCCGACTGTCCCTGTGGCGACGAACGAACCACAACCGAAAACACTTTAAGCTCGATGGCCGCGGAGCCAAATCCAATCAACACTGGTGAGCTACCGCCGGAGCTCTCATCCAAAGATGATCAGGAGGAGAAAATCGCGAAAATGCAGACTATGCTCGAGATCGTAGAGTTCATGAGGAAGCTAGAGAAAATGATGGGTGACGAGAAGACAAGTTTTTCCGCGGGTAACGACACCAATGGCTTAGAGATCAGGCTCGAAAGAATATACGTAAGACCTGGTCAGAATCAATCCCAAGATAATGGATTAGCCTTCGATCCGATCCATCAATTCGACACCGACAACACGGAATCCCGCGATGCTTCCGGAGACTCGAAAAGTGACTCGTCATCGTCCAATAAGGGACCAGTTCTCGAGCAACATAAGGAAAACGACGAGGTGGTAGAGGAGACGATCGAGACGCACGTGGAACCATCTCCGGTGATAGAAACTAAAGAGAAGCTGGACGAACGGTCGATATCGTCGAAACGACGGGGAAGAAAGAGGAAGAAGAATCGTAGGAAGTGGAGTGGAGATACTTATCATCGAGAGGACTCGGGCTTTACGTCTGTTGGGAGTAGGGAGAGACAGAAACGAGCGCAGTGGCACTACGCGAGACGTGCTAATAAAAAGCGAAAACGGAGGGCATAAAAGCAGATAGTGGTTGTGTTAATTGTTAGCTTTTCGATGACTAGAGCCTCCTAGGGATTTATTTTTTAAGGTACTGTAAAATGATGTTACGATTAAAGATAACTATACACCACTGACACCCATTGCTTTATTCAGATTTGACATACATATTTTATTTCAATCGGAATATACACGATGATATAATAGCTGAATTAATACGCTTATCTCACTGCTTAACCTTCAAATGAATAACAAAACAGAATACATGTTTTTCATTTCTTTTTTAAACAACTTCGAATCATATAAACTTTTCAATTTCGCAAAATATCAGACCAGCAAAAGTTTCATAAAAAAAGTTAATATTTGAAAAAACAAACAGGTGTTTACACGAAAAGATGAATACAACATTGCAGACAATTGAATGAAAACGACAGGTTTAGAAAAAGTAGGTGAAAGCTGTAAACGTTACACGCCGTGTTTCGCTATTGTCATTGTTCTCAATGGTATTCTTTTTTTTCCCCAAATCTTTGATTGTTCTGTTTGACTTCCATTTTTTGTTATTTTGCCATCACTCTGCTTCGGTAAGTCAAAGATTTTAAGAAGAAATTGCAATCTCATTGTGAACGATAATAATCACGTTAACGATATCGTTAAGTAACTAAATAACTACTTAGGAATATAATTTTTAAAGATCAATGCAAACGGCAACTGCAACAATGATTTCGAAATTGTAATTGACAACAACGAAATGCGAGACGATCAACAATATAGCGTGTATTCTCTGCACTTCTTGAGCAATTTCGCGTAGGTCCGACAGCCAGTCCATCGAGTACAATGTTTCTCTCAACGGAAGCGGAAGTCGGCAGTAGCTATACTCCCTCGAGTACCATTCGACGCACGTGTCGACGAGGTCGGACTGTACAGTAGGATTCTGTGTACCTGCATAGTTTGCACTCGCGAAGACCGAACCTAGTGCGAACTCCACTGACATCGAATTGCGATTTTGCGACGAAGCTAGTTTCACTCCGACTAATTGATTTGTACGATTTATCGAAGAAATGCACGTATGCATATCTCGATAATCTAATGGGAACCATGAGCCAGCGATATTTTTAATAGGTTAATTGCCGGGATCTGGAAAGTGAATAATAGAGTGACATTGACTAAGTGCCTGTAACGTGCCGCGAGGTTTCAGGATCAGATTGAAATATTGCTTTTTTATCGGCTACTAATGATCTCACGCTAAAGATAATGTTCGCTCTATTTGGATTGCGAAGGTAAAAATAAAATTGTTAATTTCCGATGATTCCTCAATTAACCGAATATTAATTAGTGTTGTACAGAAAACTCTCACCGTTCCGATATTAAATATTTTTCATAAAATTCATAAAGATTCATTTAATGAAATATGGATTTTTAATAAAAATTTCTCCGAGTGAATAAATTCCAATTATAGGTAATGAAATTGTTCGACTAGTACTCGCGTACAATTCCGGTCTGCCTCGAGTTCAACAAACAAAAGGTGTTTACCCTATGGTCACTTAAAATGAAGTAATGAGTAGTCCCGTTGAGACTACATTAATCGGGAATTTGTATTATGACGGTAAACTACACATCGAGTGGGGATACTCATATGCATAGATAGGCATGCATGCACATGCAAAACCTTTTAAGGCTCAAAGTAACTTGATTTAATGGCAAAATTGCTCTGTTGTAGAATTTTATATTTTCATCGTCGAACTACGTAACAGATGTGACATTGCGTACAATTTTTATAAATCGGACTGAAATTACGAGATAGTTATTTGATGTTTTTATGCTAAACCTAAATTATGTTCTAGTTAAGTTTGAAAATATCAAAGTGCAAGTTTTATTTAGACCATTTTTTACGTGTGCGTTTTCTATTGAAATTTTGTATACTTTTCATTTAAAATTTAATCTAACGGTATCATGTCGAACTCAGCTAGATAGAGTTTCGGTAATTGGAAAGCATTGATTTTTGGGGAATATAAGTTTTTCTTATTTGCTCCCAGAACGTACAATATCTGCAACAAAAAACGGAATATTATTACAAAGCGAAACTTTTTTTTAAAGCATATTAAAAAACCGTTTTTAATAAGACCTACCAGAAGTTGATGTTATCATTCTGAATAGAGATATGATTCTTTTTTAATGTGACGTTGGTTACAGCTTGGACAGCTTGATGTATTTTTGAGATTCAAATCTCAAATGATGTTATCTCTATGTCATTTTGGGTTATCAGATTGAAAATGTATCATACAGTACATAAATCATTGAATTTGTTAAAAAAAAAACAATAAAAATGATACGTTTTACATTCAGGGACTCGTCAAAATTAAAAGTATTAATAAATTATTGAAATACAATTTGACATCGTAAGGTGACATGGACATAGCATCATTTGAACTCTGGCAATTCTTGTTACATAATATTTTTAATATACTTTTAATAAAAAAAGGTTTCGCTTTAATAACAATATTACATTTTGTTCTACAGGCATTCAAAGTTTAAGAAGGGACTAAGCGTGAGCCTCCCTTGATATCAAATTAGGAATTCAAAGTAAATTTTTAATAAAAAGTCACGAATCTTAGTCCAAAAGCCATGTTTTACAGGTGAGGAACTGAATTCTTTAACAATCTACATAATTTAATTAAAAAAAATATAATTTAAACTCTGAGCCACTCTCTAATCTCGAACACTGTTGCTCATGATCTAACCCGAATACTTCCTCGAATAAAATTAAGTTTCAGGTCAGATCAATCAGTCTAAAAGAACGTATTAAAAATTACCTTCTCTACTCTAGACTAATCTTAAATACTTCGACAGTATCTCAATCTCCGCAAGTGCATATAATTGTTGATATTTTGAAAAGACTATTTATTTTTGAAAAACTCGTAAAGCATCTTTCACAGAGCTGTACATCGGTAAGAATCAGAGTGGCTAACGCAGAAGATGAATCGTTCGTTTTTACGCCAAAGAGCGACGCGTCAGTCGAGCTGTCGTCGAAAAACTTTATCGATATTTGAAACCGACTGCTGGTTGCGGTGCGGAAAAAAAATATTCTGCGAGCTTAATCCAGCAAACTGGGTCGTGCCTGATAAATTATACGTGTATACAGACAAAATCGTCGTACATATACACATATCTATAGACACAAGATATGTCCCTAAATGAAAACTTGCCTCGAATATAAAGTCCTCGATCGAGTTCCCACGAGTGAGCGCGAAGAGCACGATAAATACCAACCTTGTCAATAGCACTCCGCGTATCGCGTCATATGCATATTCTCAGTATGTAACGCTCGACACGCGTCTTAATATAATGGAGGCACAGGTCCGCGCGAGCGCGTATAATCTAAAATTACCATATACTCTCCTTTACTCTCCGAAACTACGGTATCAAACATCGAGGGGTTAATTCCAGAACAATGTACCGTGATCCTTGGTCTTGTCAATAACGAACAAAGCGAACTTGAGTGTACGCGGTCAAGTAGTAATGTGATCAAATTTACGGTAAAATACTCAAATTTAAAAAGTTCAGATTAGCTAGTTCAGCTGGTATTATACGGTAAAAAGCTTGGGGGGAAAACTAGGCACGAACTCGTCTAAAATCCACAGCGATAAAATTACATTATATATCTTATGCGTAATAGCTAGAACATCTGAAATTTTCATACTGGAAAACAATGATTTGGTATTTTAATTAAAAATGCGTACTACTATTAGATCGATGTTGTATTATATAATATTACATAGAAATTTACTTAATATTAGTTTTTTAATCATAAAATTGAATTACTAAAATGCCAATACATTTTCTTTTATAGATAAGCGAAGAACTTTGCGCAATGTAAAAGATAACAAAATGTATTTAATTTTTGCAAAGTAACAATGATTTATTGTTTGTTGTATGTTAATAGTGTCTCGAGTTTGACTTTTATTGTTAATCCGATTAATATATTGTGACGATTTTTTGGATTTTTTTAGAAATTATGTAAATATTTAAAGCAAATTCGTAAAGCATTGCAAATTATAAAAATCGATTTGAATATAACTGAAAAAATAATGTTATTCCTACGTAAGCTTAATCTCGGATGATTGTAAAAATTTTGGAAATTACGTGATACTTCCTAAAGAGGACCATACATTTATAAATTATGATTCCAAATATTGAATCAAAATATTTTCAATTATGCAATAGCAATTTAAACTTATTCCAACTATAAGAGATATATTTACTTGTGATTGAAGAGATTTAAAAAGTACCTGACGGATTAATTCAGCTGAAACTTCGTAATAATACTATTTTATGCGCTCTTATTCGTACGAATGTAGAGATTTTAAATTAAATGATCGAAAGAAATTTGACATTACAAAATGTATGAACTTTTATAAAAATGAGTTGCAAAAGTAATTTTTTATTTTTAATCATCTTTTTGTTATATTTCAAATCTTTAATTCGTACAAAAAGAAATGTATCAAACACTATTTCTACCAAAAATACAGCTCGTCTGTCGAATAATACAATAATGACATTTTTATTTTGGGAACTTAAAAAAGATCTGGACCTCTCATTAATAGTTTAAATAATAAGTTTAAATAAACGTTACATTATTAAGGTAGCTATTATTGCCGTCAATTTAGATTTAACTGTATTTCCGTAGCGTTCCAGGTTCTAGAACAAAATTGTGTAAGTAACGTTGCGTAACACACGTCGAAAACCGCGATAATTAATCGAAGATTAGGTCACGCCAGAATTTCGCATGTGCGAGCGAAATTGATCTCTTTCGTGTATTATTAATATACAAATACAAGAAAGGAGTACGACATGAAAGAAGAAATGCAACAAAATATATAGGCGCGCCTAGGTGTGTATTCATATACCAAACGCCGTATAATCTAGACTTTCTCACAGGCATAAACATTGCATTTTTCTAACTAATCGATTTGAGAAATAAGAAATACACGCCTGAAGAATAAAAATAATTCGATTCTTCGCTAGTCATTCTGTCGCTGCTACATTTAATAAACAAAACAACAAACGCGGAGAGTCGATTTGTTTTTCATTTTATAGCCTGGAGTATAGAATCTAGCGAATTGGCAGGTATAAACAATTTGCTCGTATGACAAGCAGAAATATAGAAATCAAATACGAAAGTTACATAAGAAAACGCATGCGAAATATACAGGCGAGCTCGTTCGAAAGGTGCGCGGGAGTAGCGAAAAATACGTCGTTTATGCGCAACTATAAATTTTTCTTCCGAACAGTTTCTCCGAACAGAATAAAAGCGAGAATTTTTTGGTGAACAGCGTTCATTTCTCCGATTGAGCTTGGAAGGGTAAGAGAGCAGTGCGTCTCTCACCTGCTGTATACGAGTCTCTCGGGGCACGCTTTTCACGAAAGCAACATATAGAGCTGCGAAGCAATGCATCTCTGCTCGAGAGGCTCTGCGTAAGCAGGCGGTAAATGATTTATGCTCGCCTAGATATCTATCCGATGTATTTATTTATTTATTTACTTATTCATTTGATTTAATTTTTCTTTTATTTCTGCATTATTAAACTGTTGTTGGTCGATTTTAGTGTATTGCGTCACTAACGGTATATTTACTCTGATGTATCAATGTGGGCGGTGTAGAGGGCAATACGCCTCGATAGACGCATGTAACAGTCTGTGAAATAATTTGATATATAATTAATTATTCTGAAATCAATGCGTGGTTCTAGAAGAACAACGAACGTCTGTGTTTCTTCTCTTACAGGCTTTACTATCTTCATCCACTGCGTCATGTTGAGTGAAAGGGAATGAGTTGATTAATGATCTATTAAATCCTTTTAGTCTGGATTACGCATTGCCTCGTAATCGTAGAAAGAAGATCGAGTGGATATATAAGTCTCGTTCGCTAAAAAAAATAAACTTTTTGAGATTACCCGATAGAGAACTAAGAAACGTCCATGACTGCACTAACTCGTACGTGTAGGTGAAAACTTGATAAGTATATTGAAATTCTAATAGATGAATAACGTCATTAGCGATTTAAATTAAATACGAGTATCCAATTATGGAACTTGGATATTTTTCATTTTCATTTTGGTCGTGAAAGAAGCTCGAAATAGCACGCAAAATATAAATTAGGGCTTTTCACGTTTTTGGTAATTAAATACGTGTACATTATTATTTGTACTTTTAGCATAGTTACAGTTCATTAGTAAATAAACAAAAATGGATTAATCATACCGTATATGTTGTACGCAACGTTTTTTAACTAACATTTAATATCGCGTTACAATGTTTATGTAATGTTTTACAAGTTACACGTGTATAATCCAGCAACGCGTGACTAACATAAAAATATGACTAATTTGCATATTTTTGTAATTTTAAAGAAAATAACAAGATGTGGTAAGAATTTACGTAATTGTTTTTCAAATACATAGAGTTTATCTGTAATCTTCGACATAATGTATGAAATTTCTAGTTTACTACGTATAATGGTTAAAATGTGTTATTACATATCTATTACAGTGATTTACTTTATAGATGTACATTAGATTTCTTAGGCTAATTTCTTCGGGGTTACGTATCGTTATTTTGTTGTGTTATTCTTTCAGACTGCCTGATAAAAGACTATTATACTATACTATACGCAAAATGTTCTCTTGTCCAGTTATAAAAATGGGTCCGGTGCTTCTAGATAAAATATGTTTCTCTTCTAAGGCTATAGAAGCTATTCATTATTATGACTCAGATCTATCCTTATATATTTCATAACTAGTTTAATAATAAATAAATCCAATATATTCTATTTTGTTTTTAATTCTATTTCTAATCATTTCAGCATTTACGGTATTTCTTTTCAAATTGACGTAATAACTCCGTACTGCATCAATAGCGACTTATATTAAACTGTATTGGAAATGAATATGGCTCTTACGAAACTTTTAATTTTCTATATATATATACTATATATATAATCCTCTAATTGAGACTTTAAGTGTCAGCTGCGATTTAATCTGACCGCTAAAGTTGCGTTTAAGTATTTTACTTCTCTGTTATATATAATCGGGCGATATTATATATACACTGAATGAAAAACTTCAACTTCAAAATGACCAAAAAGTATTATAAAGTAATTTACATCGCTTAAACTAGAGTTTAAAAATGATCCACTACAAAAACCACTGGAATATTACATATTTTATAAGTCTAACTGTACAACCCATTAAAAATAACTAGAAAATTATATAGCTCGACGGTTTGCCGAGGTTTTTAAAATTTCAGCGTATGTGACCAGATTTTCGTGGTTTTTCATAAAATTCACCGCAATATTCCCCTTCGCGTGGATACGTTAGCTCCGAAATTCGACGTTGGATTTAAGCGAATCCCACGGTGAGGTCGATATCATTTTTCTAGCCGGAATTTCAAAAAATTCACCGAAGTAAAGTTTCACTGACTCTCCGCGCCCATGCGCCTGTCCATTTAATAACAACGGGAATAGCGTATGCGCGACGCGCACGCGGCATAAAATGCGACGGAAGAGAAAGAGCTCCGAGCGAAACAGTGCTGCGGTCTACGGAGTGTAGAAGCGGAAATGAAAAAGGTTTGTTCTGCTGCATAATATAGCTGTTTATTGAAACACATAACAACGGCCGAAGCCGCGCAGATGCGAGAAGCCGCGCGCAAATTTTGAAGGAACTAATTAGCCAACTAAAATTGTAATCCATTCACGTTTACGTGGCTTTGTGCATTCTCTCTCGCTCTTTGAATTTGCCAAAGTTCGGCTCGGTGGGAATTTATTTATTTTCTTTCTTTCTTTATTTTCAGTCGCCGTGTGCATGCCATTGCGCGGATGAATAATACAAGAATCGAAACAAAGGAGGAACGCAGCGAGTAAGTAATTATTTCGAGCTACGAGGCTTTTCCCCCGGAGTTAATTCGAGCGCGATCGTCAAAGCGACTGATGATGAGTCAACGGAACAATCGTGCATTTTTACGACGGGAAGAGGAGCATTAAAAATTCCGTGTTATTCCGAGTATCGATTTTTTTCTGTCGGCGCGAAATTGAGAAGAGCGAAATGTCATTCGGACTGGGAATAGAGTTAACGTATGGTCGTACATTTGATCTCGGACGTAAGTGTAACGGAGACGCAGTTTTAAACTGACAAACCTGTACTGTATTCCGTATGCTATCAGCGTCCTAATTTTGCTTGTTAGTCGGCGTACAGCACGAGAGTAGCCTTGCCGCACAGGTGACGCGCATATTAGCCTAAATTGTCGTGCGCGCGCGCTTTCGTCGATCTTAGCCCCGAGATTGCTCGTGTACACAGAGTTACATTTACCTGGTACGTATTACGTTACATTCTCGGCGAGTAGGTAATTAAACGACTCCCGTGGACGATGAGAACAAGCCGATAAAACTATAAAATAGTTGTACAGGATGTTGATCGATGCAGTTGCATATATCTGCAGTCAGCGGACAATGTCGGTTTTGATTGAAGTTTATAGGTCGAGCGAACGCGTATATACATACGTGTACGGTAGTAGGCCAGAAGGGATGAAAGCTCCAGGGAACAATGACCGCGTCGAGCGCCAGGGCGTGTTTTTAGCCATGGTCGTTCCCCTTTTCGCTAAAAGATACGCGTCTTTTTTTTTCTCCTCCTCGGTCACTACACGACACACGCGCGCCATCCCCTTGTTTTTTCCATTCCGATTCATCGCTCTCGCATCGCGTTATGTACGGGCAAAGTTCGAGCGAGAGTCCAGTCCGCTTCGCCACTTGTTCTCGTTTATTCTTTCGCTCGTCGTACATGCGTTTCGATGAAATTTTTCGGATCGCCTTCGACCACGCCTCCATTATATCGCTGCCCTCGTATCGCAACCAAATAAGGCCGACCCTTATGAATTTCAAAGCTTCGCGCGAGGAAGCGAAGAAGAAAGAAGTTGGGAAAAAGTACCGCCTTCGGATATGTACGATGGCTGTGAGAAACGAAAGTAAAAAGCGAAAAGCGCGTAGGAGCCCTTTCGCAATGCCGATCGCCGGTGCATCCACGGCACGCACACGCGTGTTTATATGCATCCTATGAATCATTGATCGTGTATGTATGTGTGTATGGAAGGTGAGGCGCCGGGTAGACAATGCTGCTATATATCGCGGTATGAACAATGCGTCGTATTAGTCGGTGTGTCGAAAGCTTCTTCCGATTCGGTTGGTTCTATTTTTAACGATATTCCTTTGCAGTTAATGAAGTATGCATTACAGCGCGAGTATCGGAATACTTGGCCAAATAATTCGATGTATTGTATCAGCTATTTTTAACGCGGAAATCACGCACGTAGATTTTTAATATTTTTCTGCACTGTAAAACTTTATTTACGAGCTCGTGTAATGATGAAAGATTATTTTTACGATTGTAGCGCTTGAAACGAAAGTTATTTCGAGTGATTTGTAAAGAATTCAGAGGTGTTCGTAAATGATATATGTTGAACGGTGAGGTCAACGTACTTGAATGCATTAAGCGGGCAAGACACCTTGATGTGATGATAGTTATAACTAAAAATTTCATTGAGCTATATGGAGTGCATACATTGAATTTATAAAGCTGAAGTTGTACATATGTAAGTCTCTTCGTTGGCCACTGATAGTAGGTTGACAAAAAGTCACTCTGTGTAAGATTCAAGGTGAATTAATGGACCAATTGAGCTGAAAATTGACACCAATACTCCTCGAGATGTTCTTTAAAGCATGGTTGTAGGGATTTCCAATCGAAGAAGCACACACAAATGTACACGATGAAACGTACCAATATTTTTTAACAAATAGTTAATAATTTTTCTGTTCATTCATGCTTAAAAAAATGCACCGTAGAGTAATAACGTAACCATTTAGTTACATTGATAACATTCAAATTTGTAATTTTAAATAGCCTCATTTAAAGGCGTTTGCCCCTTTAAAACTGACCTCAATTTTGTTGTCAAATGCAATTATTGACAAAACAACACCATCTTGGAAGTAAAGCCAGCGAAGAAATTCAATATATTTAATAAAGTGTTCTCATTTTAGTAAGAAGCGCTTAAATTATAAAATAACAAGTGTACTCAGTGCCATAATTTAAAACACAAGCAAATGAATTATTAAAATATTAGATATTACTTCTGAGGATAGATAAGAAATTGTTACATTTTTACTTAGTTTAATTATATTATTATATAGCAAATAAATATTCTATTATCACTAATGCCGCATTGGAGATGCGACGATACGTAAATAAAAGCGAAAAAAGAAGAATTCATTCAATTAATTTCATTCGAACTTATACGCACTTTTTTAAAGTCATTTGTAAATGTCCACACATACGCGTGCTCTTAATATTTATTACAAACGACAAAAAATTTAGCGTGTAATTCTCCTTGAATAAAAAAGAACAAAGCGCCTCGTACAGATCATTCAAAGCATATGAGTCACTTCTTTACCATCGAATCATATTTGCTCGACTAGTTTTCCAGAAATATCGAGTAACAATGAAGAGGCAAGCGTTCGTTGAAACAATTATTTTTATCGCTGAGCGTGAAAATTTTTTTTTGCAAAAATACAGTTCTCCGGTAAATTGACTTCACTACGAAACTCCGCGGAATCTTAAAATCCAATTCCGAGCCGTAGCAACAGAGTCGTTTGTACGCGATTACGTATAGAAGTTTGAGCGACGAAATAAAGGAACCGCAATTGCGCGTACGAAATTCGTCCGTCGTGAATATATATGCCCAGAATTATTCCGCGTGCGTTGTTGAGGTATTTTTACGTGCCTCGCGTTTGTCCAGTATATCATTACAGCTACTTGCGAATTGTTTCGCGCTATCTTCCAGATACCGATCTCTGGAGTTATGCGCCCGTTGAAAAGTTGCTAATTACATACATTATACGGAGAACTAATACAACACTTCCTTTCCGCATCGATGCCAGTTAGCTTTATCCCTAATGAGTATTTACAAACAAGTGCTCGAGTATACGAGACTGACGCAGCCCAGTAGCGAACGCAGCGGTAGCAGCGGTAGCAGCTTTCTCGTTAAACGGTACAGCTCTCGGCTGCCGCCAGCCATTATCGTACAGTTACTTCAATCGAGGAGTTCTGCCCAACTATATGCGCAATTCCGCGGAGGATATGCTTTTGAAGATTAGTCTGAAGTTTCAATGTTGTTTGAAAAATCTCGCGAAATCGCGTAGTTGGATTTCTCGGTGCACAGTTAAAAGGAGGTTGATTACGTTGAAAATATCATTAATAATTTCATAAACATGCGCTGGAAAATTCATTGCACGAGCGTATATGATACAGTTAATAATCGTTTACGCGTAAAAAATCCAAAATATACGATACTAATAAAAAGTTATACGTTTCAAATTAATACTTGACTGACGATTATTATTATTTTTAATGGACGTTTCGGTTCGATTGCGTATATGCTTAAGAATTAACAGAATTTCTGAAAATGTAGCTCTAAAGTATAATTAATAGTCTAGATAATATCCACTGCTAACATACGGATTTTACGTTGCTTGTAACGTCCCTACACATATATGGACAATCCACCTTTGTTAAGGGGATTTAACTGAGACCGGTGAGGGGGATAGTGCAGTTACTGGGCTATTTCTTTTGTTAATTTTTGAATAAAATGAGGCCGTTTTTAACAGAATTAGCGACGGTTTAGTTTGTTCCGTCGTAGAGTATAATGAATACTCTCGTAAGTTCTTGCGATTTAGATCGATTTTTGTTTTTTTTTTTCATTTGCATTACAGAAATTGTGTATACAGATTAAATAGTAACAGATCTCATATAACAAGGAAAAACTATATTATTGATACTCTGCACAATTATTTTTTATAGTTGGTCTTCGCGACTGCGTGAAACGAGCACTTTCCTGTCAAGGACGTTAGAGATGCATGAAAAGTAATTTTCTCTCGAGAAATCGCGCTAATTATCGGGTACGCAATTCCCGAGATACTCTAAAACATTGTGTGCGTCCGAAATATTTTTGCGAGTTGTATAAAACAATTTCAAACGGCAATTTTAATATGTAGGACCTATTCACCGAACCTATAAAAGCATCGTATTGCTTGCAGAATTACGCATGTATACGTACGTGCATCAGTCCAATGATAATCCTCGCGTTACTATCTAATTCCGCAATGCGTTATCTACTTCGCGCGCTGCTCCATATACGAAATAGCCTCTTAGTTTTTTGTTCTCTTCCCCAAGAAAATCCATCTTCTTTCTTCCTCTTGCCATACAAGATATACCTAGGTATACACATCAGCGCTCTAGCTTCCAGTTCAGACTGTAGGTATATAGGTATACCTATATACAATACATGCTTAGAGGCTCAATGCTTACGGTTCTAGTCTCTCCTTTCAAGGTGGAGCGTAAGAAAGAGAGAGAGAGAGAGAGAGAGAGAGAGAGAGAGCAAGAAAAGCCGACGGATTCCTACTCCTGTACACGGCGAAGGTTCTTACTGCTCTATAACTGTTATGTCGCGCAGACTAGGGCAGAACTGCTCTTGTGGTTAGTGGATCACCCAAGTAAAACTGTTTTTCTCCAGCTAATTGTTCAGGAAATACGCCAAGTTTGCATAATTAAAATCTGCTCCTTCTACATTCACTTCTGCCTTTTACCGAATTGTGTAAAATTAACCCCAACACGACGAAACCAAGAGGGAGACAGAGAGAGAGAGAGAGAGAGGGGAGTTTCACGAAGATAACTCGAGCATGAAATATATCGTCTCTTTTAGTCAATGCAACCCTATGTGCGTGCATCGGCACGTACACACATATATACACATGTAATATAGGGGGAAATTCTCGCTCGACATGAAAGAAAGACACGAGCTGAGCGAGCAGGAAAACAAGCATATCGTAAAGCAAGAGAGAAAGAGAGAAAGAAAGGAAGAATGAAATAAAGGTAAAGAAGCCAGAGCGCACATACGCTCCTTCTTCGTTAATGACGGCGATGTATAGCTACAGGAAAACGTGCTGCCGGATCTGTATACACATGGCATAAACTGCCACACGCGTATATATACACATGTACAGTTGTACACAAATATATAGCTTCGTAATGCGCGTAAAGAGAAATTTTAGATCGATGCGCATAGGGGTGTCGAGAGGGAAATACCGTAACCAGAAGTTGGCTTGAATTGTTCTTTTTTTTTTTTTAAAGCGTTCGCATGAATTTTTTCCACTTCCAGTAAATTACAGAAACAGAATACGCAAGCGAAAGCGAGCGTTCGAGTCGAATTAACTTACAGCGGGATGATTGAGATGCGGAAAAATTCAAAGGACGTAATATCGCGTTTCGCCTTTTCACCGAAGACTATTAGTCGTCTCGTATTTCGAATTAACGCGTTTCCACGCGTATATTATTCCGGGTAACGCGTGCCGCATTCGCACTCGTCGATTAAGTATCGTATAGGAATCAACGAGTAGTTTTGTAATAAGCTAGCGAATCGCCGTTGATATCTCGAAGTTATTCTCGAGATGTAAAAGTAACGTAAAGTCCGAGAAATAATGCGTATTATGACTTGTGTAAGGATCGCGAGTCGCAAATAGAAAATGACAGAGAAAACGGGCGTTAAAAAGCGGGAGCTTATATGCACGAGTATAAAATGATCAAAGGAATCGGACCACTTCTATACTTCACGACCCTCGTACGCGTGTAGTTTTATTACCGAAATCAAATAAGACTCCGCGCGGCTAATTAAATCTTGGTATGCCCTAAACTGTGATTTATATTATCGGGGGGGGTTATGAAAGTCAATTAAAAATTTAAATTTCGCGCCACGACCCGGCGCAGCAGTCGAGAGAAAACGACGACGATTACCGCAGTTATTACGCGCAATAAAAATAAGATTATTACAAACCGCGAGATAGTTGTCCTGCGAGTTTGGATAATGTTCAAACATCGCGCAACTGTAGAATTTCAATATAAACTTAACGAAGTTTACAAAAGTTCGATTATTGCGGAGCTCCGTGCAAAGCGAATTTCGCGTTTGTTATTTTACAACGTGACGGGATATTTAAATTTCCTCGGAAAATAATAATAATACGCTCGATCGCTTGCGTTCCAAAGAAAATAACGCGCGACCGACAAAAACGAATACATACGATACGTACAATAGCTTTACGCGAAGGAAAAGGCCGGTACACGCGTCTGTGTCAAATCTAGAAATCCTTCTCCCCGTGTACTTATACTTACACCGCGAGCAGCACTCCAGCAGCCCGAGAAGGAGCCTCGCGCCGAAGCAACGAACGAAAAGAGAAAATGACGACTATAGGACGATAGAATGCGCGTACAGAGAGAAAAGAGAGAAAGAGAGAGAGAGAGAGAGAGAGAGAGAGAAAGAGTATAGAGCAAGAGAAGGGCGGCGCGTGTTGACGGAGAGGTACAATGACTATAGAGCATAAAGTATACGCCGCGCGTAAGCGGCCACGTGGGGTCCACACGGGCCCCAGACAAGGACGGAACGAGCGAGTAAAAGAGAGAGAGAGAGGGAGCGAGTGTAGTATGTAGTAGTATAGGCTCGAGACCGGCTCTACAGCGATCGAGTCTTCAGTACCAGTCCGAGGGCCTAACCGCGCGCGTCTCGCGCTCTTTCTCTCTTTCTTCCTCCGTGTATTTCTCTCTTCGCGATTATAAATACGGCGTTACACGCCTATATACATATACATATATATATATATATATATACATACGTACACAAGTGTGCGCGACCGGATGCAGAGTGATATTAGTCCATGGAATGCTGTATTCTCGACGTGTAAGTGACTGCGCATCTCGTGGACCGATTGTGAGGTTATAGGAGGAGGAGAGATCTATCGAGTCGATTGACATCGTACAGTGTTGCGCGCGTCTTTTGCGGTTCGCGAAAAAGAAACGAACCAGCCGCTCAATAAGGTTAAACATAGAGTAGCGATAAACGGTTACTCGGGAAAAGTAAGTGCAAATAAAGACACGACTTTACAAGTGCACCAGCTACTTTGACTCGCGAACTAGAGAAAAGGTGCATATGCGTGTATTTGTGTGTATATGTGTAGATATCGCATGAATATATACGTATGCACACGGAGTAGTATACTCACGTATGTGTATAGAGCTGCTGCTGGTGCTGCTGGTGCTGCAACGTCGTTCTCTCCAGAAACGGCGATACCGCATCTCTCGAAAGTCGCTTCTCGTGGCCCGCTTTTTATCCCGCGATCTCTCGCGCGCTCTCCTTTTCGACGTTTCTGCACAGCCTGCGGCGATCGCGTTGTTCGTTAGCTGCACGCTAGACGGTTTAGGAGGGATCGGATTATTCCTTCGCTATTTCTTCCCTTTCTTTTTACTCTTCTTCTTTTGTACGTCTATATTCACCGGAGCAGAAACGCAATTATTGCATCACACCCTGGCTGTCGGGAATGTTCATCGCCGGTGTTTATATTATTTGCTTATCGGGAATTCGTATCTGCGCAATCTTTGTTTGGAGGTTAGGTGTGTGGAATGCCGATTTTTCCACAGCGCGGACGGAATCAAAGTGAAAGGGGAGGGGAGAGGGGGGGTCGATTTAACGATTACTCACAGCCGGGCATTCGGTGCAGGATTCGAAAAGAGAAACATCATCCGTCGATTAATGCGGCGGGATCCTGTAATCCAAAGTGTACACACAACTGCTCCGAATTCCTAATAGCAACGAAAGCCATCCTTTCTCCGATATGTGTATACAGCGTACGTACGCTGAAAAAAAGGAAAGAGAAAGAGATATCGAGCGCCGACTACTCACGGCTTCTCCTCTCGTTACGTTGTATTCCTGTCGCGGTAAGGAGATCTTAAAAGAGTCGAGGTGGGAGAGAAGCCCGAAAAAGCAGTCTCCGGTATCATAATACGTTGTATACACGGTACACTTGAAAAGCGCCGCCACGTGCGCCGCTTTAATTGCGTACGCTCAAGCCAACCTTTTTTTTCTCCCCTAGCGAAATGAATATAACGCTCGATAAGATCAAAGGCATTTTTTTTTTTACGAACTACTCTTCGAGAGCGTATACCATACGTTGCGCCGCGTGTCCGTACGTAAGAAACTGCCGATTCGCGAGCTAGCATGACTCTCTGGCGGCCTCGAAAGCGCCGTTTCAAGCTAATTACGCTGTGCACTGATTAGACAGCTCGGTAGCAACCGCAACAGCAGCCAAGAAAGGCTCTCTCTATCTGTCGATAAAAATAGAGCTCGACTAATCTCGATTCATCCGCTTGTGCAGAGCTTTCCCTCGCGCAATAATACACAGGCTCGTAAATAACGTTCTCGAAGACTGGCCCTCGGTCTTCTTCTTCGTTTTCTTCTTCTTCTTTGCCGCAGCGGCGCGTTTATGACTCGGTCTCTATGTACTGCCTCCTCCTACTACTCCAACGGTGTGTAATAATCTCGACTGGCGAGGCCGGCAACAATCTGTGCAACACGTGTGCGACTCGTCTCTCACGTGATGCTGCTATGTGCCTCCGACTCTCTCGATTCAGGAAGAGAGAGACAGACAGAGAGTGAGAGAGAGAGAATTGAAGAATATCGGTGCGAGTGCAGTGGATATATGAGTGTTTGTTTCAGTGTGGGCTGTGAGGTGACTATAAAGGCTGTTACATCACCGGCCTACTATCGGATGGATACGAGTGACCAGAGGACACTTTTTTGAAGATTTGCCGCTTCGCTGCATATCTCATAGGTCAGTATGCTTGTGCAGTGCACTTTATCGAATGGGTATCTCTATACCACGTAGATGTTTTATACACGTTATATAGACAAGAGAGGGTGTGGTAGAAACGATAATGAAGAGATTTTGAGGAAGTGCGAGATTGAGACTATTGTCAATATTTACGTTGTTTCTCGCGCGAGTGTGTACATTTCGACGTATCGGATTTCCGAGGATCTTTAAAAAATCCCTGGTATTCGCTCGTGTCTATGATCATTATCGATACCACAAAAAAAAGTAAAAAGGCTCTTAGTCACGCGATACTCGCGCCTTCCTTTTTTTTCAGACGCTCTTTGTACGAAGATTAGACGCAGCTCATAGAATGTCGAAACGTTTCAATGCTATCTTCGCTTCTTTTTCCATCGGCGCGCGTGAAGTTTGTTTACGCAAGCGAAATAAGTGATGTATCCAGGCGACCGTACGTTTTAATATATAATATCTGACCGCAATTTTTCCTTGCACACACGCATACACACATACGTGACAACTCTCCTCACCCGTTGATACGCTATACTAACATTTCCGGCTCTCCGGTTTCGTAAATACGCGTAATTACGAGAAACTTTATATTTTCGCAAAATATTTTCGTATGTAACTTCACTGTTGAATACGCGTGGAAAGAGAGAATTTACTCAGAACACGTGTTTCCCCTACGAGAGCAAAATACGTCGATTAAAACAACGCGAAGGATAGTAATAATAATGCGTTACGCAACGATTGTGCATAATGTGGAATTACGTGCTTCCGTAAGCATAGCGAGTTGTACCGCACAAAAGAAAATCATTTCATCGTAGGCGCTCGTCGTGGGCATTTCGAATTCATGACATTATTCTTGCGATTATCGAACTGTCCGAGAAAAAAATATATACGTCGTTGCAATTCAGCCAGTGAAGTAAAAAATAAAGAATGCGACGACGCGCATGCGCCTGCTCGAAGTAAATATGTGCGCAGCGATGCGCAGTAGTGTCGACATTCGCGAGTGAGCGGTGAAGTTGCTCGCAGAGTTGATGAGTAGATTAGAGGCTGTAATAGGGAATTATCATCGTAGATCGATGAGTCGGGCATCGCGGATTTTATCACGTTTCATTGAAGAGAGAGGAAAAATCGAGGCTTCTCTTTAACGACTTTAGAATTCACAGAGAGGTGTCGAAATACCTTTCATGGTGTATTTGTTATAGTACAACGGGTGAAGCAATTTTACTATGTATTTTTTTTACATTTTCAATGGACAGTACACTCGTTACTACCCACATTAATCTTTACAGGCCGGGATTCCTTACTTAATGCGCTATGAAAAGTTTATTGGATTTGAGTTGTTTTATATGATACATAAAATTTGACAATTTACAGCTTATCATTTAGAGACAGAAAAAGTTAACGCGTCATATTTCGTGTATCTATATCAGAGTAAAAAAAAAATCCTAAGACGTTTTTTGTTCGCGAGTCACTAAGTTATTCTTTGTATGTATAGAAACAAAGTTCCAGTCGCTCATCGATTAATTACCATAATAATAATTGAAAAAAATAACATCGTATCTTTCTCTCTCTCTCTCTCTCTCTCTCTCTCTCCTCGATACCCACGCGCGCTCATGAATATTACATAAGAATTCGCGCGGCTATAAATAAATCTCTCCTCTGCGTAAATAAATAAAGCGTACGTTAAGTTGTATGCACCTTTTAAATGTGGTTCTCGATTTATCTATTTACTTTTTCGAGACAGATAGCTCGATATTACACATACACCAGTGATCCATTCACAAGCAACCAAATTTCACGCAAACGCATTCCCTTGAACAAAGTCGGCTTATCTCTCCCTAAGCGGCGTCTGCGCATGTATACCTATAGCTATGGTATTTACGTATACGAAAAGCCAGCTGGTGTAACGATAAACGTATGCATTTACAATAGGCACAGTGAGTGCACTTGTTTCCTAAGATTGCGCTTGTTACGTATAGTTATACATTGGTATGTAAGTGTGTGTGTGTGTATGTTTGCGCGCTCGCGAGAGCAGTGCACGAGAGAATTTCGAAAGGCGAGGTCGAGCTATCTGTAACGAGCATATCCGGTTCCAGTCGAAGATCAAAGCCCACCCGAGGAGAGGCTTTCCTTTCTCTCTTACTCGTGCATAATATCTATATAGAGATACACGTTTATACGTGAGTTAATACCATAGTGTATACTGTGCGCGAGAATCATCAAGTGCCTTTGACTTTCTCGGGGGCAATAATTATCGCATTGGTAAAGGGAACGCTCAATTCAGAGTTCGGAATTCATTGGTGCGCATATAGCATTTAAATTCTCGTTCTTGGTAATGTACGTTAAATATAGGTATATACATACATCTCGTTATGTACGACGTTTGTGAAAGGAGATAAGTTCCATTGAGGAAGCCGATAAATCATATATATATATATATGCTGTAAGGCGTCTATGCTCAAAGTACTGTCATATCTCATACAAGAACGCATCCGTCATTAACGAATCGGAAGAACGGTGACCTTGTTTCATTGACAGCCACTCTGCAGCATAGATAAAAACGATATTAACGAGCACAACAGAGTCGATGCAGTTACGTTTCAATCCGCTATAAATAAATACCAGCCGTCAAAAAAACGTACATTTTTTTCGATATTCTACATTCAATTCAATTACGCAGCGACACACTCGAAACTTGCACTGTGTATAAATTATGAACTTTCGAAAATAAATTTAAAATTTGTACGAGTGACCTTTGATTTGGCAAATGGATTGATTGGCAAACAAAAAGTCAATGGTCATCGAAACATGTGTAAAGCAAAAACCGTTAACAAATCGAAAACGAAGCAACGCAGGTCGCAAGAATTCCCCCCTCGGCTCATATATCGATGGAAGCTGACAAGTGAAATGAAATGAAGTACCGTTAAATTATAATGTGGAAAGAATGTAAATTTGTCATGCAGCGGATGAAAAAATTTAAGCGCGATAAATAAATAATGCGGAAGTCGTATCAAGTGTAACGCGAGTCCTTTTTCCGAAGCACTCGCAGTCCGATTGATAAAAATGCGCATTTAATTTAAAAAAAAAACATTAAAAAGCCCGAGGCTTTAGAGAAAAATTTCCGTCTCAAGTAGCCGCTGCCACAGCGGCAGCAGCAGTAGCAGAGTCGTCCTGAATAAACCCTGAGCTTCCATGGCTACAAGGAGTTGGGAAGAAAGCGAGAGAGAGAGAGAGAGAGAGAGAATATGTGGTTTATTTGTAGCAAAAAGGAAGAGAGAGAGGTGAGAGAGAAGAGGTATAGTAGTGGCGTTGGACTATACCTCTGTAGTTTCTCGCTCTTCTTACTCGCCACTTCTCTCTTCCCTCGCGCGAGCAGCAGCAGCAGCACGCTCTTTGTTCTTTCTCTTTTTTCATTTCACTTCTGGCCTTTTACATTCTTTTCGAGTGCGCGCGTGCGCTCTCTTTGCTCCAGCTGTTTTTCTTTTTATCGGCTGGGCTCTCTTTATTTTAAGTCCTTTTGAAACTTTTCATTTGCATCGTTACGACTTTTTTCGATCTACTCCTGCGAGTATGTTCGGAATGTCACCCCTCTCTTTCTACCTCTTGTGTCTCTACACGGTTTAAGAGAGAAATAGAGAGAGAGAGAGAGAGAGAGAGAGAGAGAGAGAGAGAGAGAGAGGGGAGAGAAAAGCTGAATTTCTTCCTCTTTGATACATAAAGAAATAATATGCCAGTGAGTTATTTTTGTTTGACGCTGTCGCGGCGGCGAGAAAACGAGATACCGAATGTTTGTACTTTAAAAGTGCTCCTATGTTGGAAGCCAGAGTCGAGTTCAGCTTTTATGCGGGCAAAATGTGTGCAAAACATCGAGAAGGCGACACATTTTACTGCGGTCTTTTCTTCTCTTCACAGTCTTACGGAGCTATTATCAGTAACACGAATGTTTCACCATCGGCACGTATTTTAAGGTTATCGAATTACTTTTCATTTGCGCAGTTTTACGCTTCGAGTCTGATAGTTTGCAAAAATACATATTTAATGATTCATAGTCGATCCTTTTTTTTCTAAAGAACGTGCATTATTCGTCGATTTTAAAAACGCGATTGTTTTAAATTTAACAATTACAGCATTTATTTAAAAAAAATCATCCGAGTACACACCGACCGAATACGTATAGTTCTTTAAGCGAGCGCAGTGCAGCTGGTGTAATTGCGAGCAGCTTGTAAATGGATGCATTCCTGTTAAGAAGCCTCTCTCAAAGATAGCGAGATCCTAAAGAGCCGTCTCTCTCTCTACAGATGTTTACTGTTAGAGGTCGCTTATATATATGCGCGGTAGCCGCAAAGAAGGAATGTATCTAATCTCGAAAATTAATTTTCTTAATTTTCTCACGAGTTTTTATTTGAAGATACCGAAATTTAATACAATCTAAAGCTATTCACTTTCTCGCAATAACAACAACAATAAAATATCAGCGGTTATTTTATAATCGCTCTGCGCAATATCCTTGGCTTAGAATAATAAAATTGCTACTTGCGAGCAATAACCCATTTATCAATCTTCTCTTTCTCTCGTGTACGAAACATCCGCTAATAATTGTAAAACAATGCCACTCGCTTTAAAAATGAAAAAAAAAAGAATCTCTAACGTCGTCCATCCTCCTCTTCCTCTTATTCGCTCATTGTTCTCGTCGTAGCTAGAAAGTTAACTCTCTCGCAAGAGAGCGCGTATACACATCTATAGATATACACGTATACACGAGAGAAGAAGAAGAGGCAGAGCAGGAGACGCGAGAGATGAGTCGGCGGCGAGCGTAATAAAAGCAGAAGGCGCAAAAAGGAAGAAGTCGACGGACGGGATAAGTTACGAAAGTGCCGCAAAGGAGGGGACCTATACGACGACTCTTCTGTATACCTATATATACATATTCGCGAATATAGGTATACATCCTTCGAGAGGGACTACTCTCACACACAGAGGGGCCCCACGCGGTGGTAGTGTTGTTCTCGCTCCTTTTTCTGACCGCGGGGGTCGTCGGAATGGGGATAAGAGAGGAACCGGCGCCAAGTTCGCCAAACTACTGTTTCTGAGAGTCAGTGAGACAGCCTTGGAAGACTCGCCAAGAAGAGACCGACGAGAATGATAATGCTTGTTGCGCTCGCGTCGGGAGAGACAGAGACTTTGCTGCATCTCGTTGGAGATGCTTTCTAATTTAATGAAGGAGTACAGATATAAAAATCAAATAAATAAAGCGAAAGAAGCCAAGTAGTATATACTTTTGATCTAAAGAAGAAGAAAAATATCTTGACTTTTCCGTTCTCCACGAGAGCATTGATCATCTTTCAATGGGCAGTATCTTAAATTTCTCCCGGCGGTCGGCAGTTCTAAAGTTACCAAGAGAGAGAGAGAGAGAGAGAGACTACGGTCAGCGCGGTGCGTATATTTATATACGCGATCCGAGTATATAGACCGCGCGCTCACACATACACGTGCACTGGAATATTTCGCAAGCATCGGTAGTATTTCACTATACATACGTAGATGTAGAGCCTACAATAGACGTCGGTAACTGACCCATCTATCTATATCTATCGTCACGAGAGAACGAGAGAGTATATACGACTATACGCTATCATTTCATTACAACACGTCCCGATGGACTTCTATCTAGGACGTCAATCGCCGGAAATGAAAGCGCAGCTAGAGTCGAGTACCACTCTCTCGATCGTAGTCGTCTCTCTCTCTCTCGCGCGCGCGCGCTTTGCAGCAACCAATCGCCACGGATACGCATAGTACACACTGTTCAAGCTATCGTAGAAAACTCAGGGCTTATAAACTATAGAGTCCAGCAGCAAGAGGAAGCGAATGAGTTAGATGCGGTAGCATTAAAGTACATACCGGAGTAATGGACTGGATTAAGCGACTACACACGAGAGAAAGAGAGTGATTGAGAGAGTGAGAGAGATGGAGAGGGGGGGGGGGGAGGATGCTGAAAGGAGTGAAAAAGCGAGCGGATGGTGGAAAATGAGAATCGCCATTGAGAGAGAGAGAGAGAGGAAGTGGCATATTATCCTTTCGTATATTTATATTTATACGTCCGGCGGTGCGCGTCTACCGGCACACTTGGCTACTCTCCAGGGAGGTACATCCAAGATGCAGCGCATCTTCTACCTTCTCCTCTTTTCTCTGTGCGGGATCTTTAGCACGAAAAAAACAATACTCTCTCGGCGGATATACGGGTGGAGAAGGAGGAGCTGAGGATCAGAAAGCAGAGCCTTTGTTAACGCGAGAAGGGGGAAAAAGGTGGACGAGCTTGCACGGGTGGCCGAATTTCTTGAATAGTATCGCGATTATAAGCTCTCGCATAAACGAGGAGAGTTATTATTACCGCGCGTCTGTGTACGCACTACTAGGGAGTGATGCGTGTGGCGTGGGTGTCGCAGCTGGAATCAAGAGAAGAGAGATAAGTTGAAAAATATTGTGGCTTTTGAATCGCTGCTCGGAGAATAGAGATGTCGGGGGGGATTCACGCCTGCGGATCGTCTCTCGTGCATGCCTGTTTGTGGGTTTGAAAAAAATCTATACAGTCTCGTGATTTATTTCCATGTCGACTCTTGGAAAATATAGATACACGTTGTTTGCTGTTGTAGCGGCTTAATTAGTCAGATAAAAACTTCCGGTATGGAGAGACCTTGGGCCAGATTAAATAAAAAATGTTTTATTCGTCCTTCGGTACAACAGACACCTGTGGTGATGTGGTGAACAATCGATATTCCGGGGAGAAAGCTATAAAATTAGTAATAAAACGCCACGTCAACAAGCGCTATATATGCATATGGAATATATTGGTTACCAAATTCGAAACAATCATAATATTACGGTTCTCTCGCGTGTAGTATAAAGCGAAAGCGCAGCGCGGCGTTTACGTAAAACATATCCCAATGACAGACAGACGTGGACTAGAAAAAAAAAACTGTTCACAAGCCCACTCTGGAAAATGCAGATACGTCGCCCACGCTATTGCTAGAATCTCCTTCAACATCGCGTGTAATGGGCGTTAATGCATGCCTGCAGCTATATGGCAATTTAGCCGTTTAACGAGGATTTCTAAACGAGCCATGACCTTTTGTTGTTGTTATTGTCGAATTGTGCACGCGGAGAAACTGCTCGCAAGAAACAGATATAAGTCTTGGTTCACGCTTTCTAAGCTCGTTTCCTGTAAATTGAAATCCGCGGGAATTTTTTTTTTTTAATTCTACTGGGTCAATATCGTTAGCTTGTGTAATCGACGATACAGACTGAAGTCAATTCGTTCCGATATGGCGAGTAGTAGTATGTTTTTTTCTCGTCATCTCAATGAGTGGCGTAGTTTCATTTAATTGGTTTCAATTATTCCTTCGATTCGACTTACCGTTTTTCTCTAGCGTTTCTCGATGACAATTAACGATCCGAGGTGTCGACTTGTTTTTTCCTCTTTCGCAAACATTTCATGGAATATTCGCAAATAACAAATATAAAACTGCTCTCCTACTTCCTGATCGTATTACCGAATATAATATTAGACGATAAATCATACGCGCGAGCGCTCGTATAGATACTTTTTCATCGACATTTCCCCCTCTCTATCCCGGCCTTTACTACCCTATGAAAGCTCTTCTTAATACATCGGCCGTACTAAAACGGAATCTCTTCTTCGAGATATTAAAAGAGCGTAGCATCATCGGCTCGTTTACTTAGCATGTGATCTCTTAAACTAGCTCTATATATCCGTATATTATATGTATATAGATAGAGAGAGATAGAGAGAGAGAGCAGTTTATAACACGGAGATACTCCGTACTTAACGCGACCGTTACGTATTTCTAAACCAGCCAATTAATTTACAAGGATACTCGCGTAGCTTTAACAAGACAGATACAACGGAAGGCACTCCGTCACTTTTACGAATTCGCATATATATATACACCTCTAAGTCAATTCGTGCGCTCGCTCTGAAGTTGAACATCTTGGGCGTAATCTCTGTTCTTCGTTAAAACGCTTCTCTTGTCGTACGAGTGTATGGATTGCATTTCAAGGAGATTCGTATAAAAACGGATTGAACGAGTGTAATTTAATTATACCTTGGGAAGAAATGACTGCGGCTAATCTTTATGGATCGACGAGTGGGAATATTAGTCCGGGCGCCGCTTATCTTAACGACCCTCTTGATGCGCTGTGTACTTTCTACACTACGGTGTTGGACGAGTAAGCGATGAGGAATTTTTTTTCCGGATCATTTGAAAGAGCTCTCGGATTGTTCAGAGTATAATTTTCGCGGGGCGTATTACGCGTGACAATAAAATGATCAAGAGATTGCAACAAATCCAAAACGAATGGATGTTCTCACTAATAGTCTAGCGTTATGTAGAATACAATCAAAGAGTGATACTCGCGCAATAATTTGATTTCCATTAACAACGAATGTACCCCGTTAATCCGTAATTATATATCCATTATCCAACGCACTAAGTACTGGGAGAGAGAGAGAGAGAGAGAGAGAGATAGAGAGAGTAGAATGGCCTCATCTAAACTTCGCACTTGGGAGAGCGAAAAACAGTTATAGCTTTTCCAACCGCAACAAATAAATATTCCATTTGATCGATGAACCTGCGCTTCAGCCAAGCGCGCGTTATACAGTTAATCCATAACCGTCTCTCCAGAAACCTCAACGTATAAACCTTGCACCGAGAGATTACGGTTTGCTTCACCTATAGCTTCGCGTGCATAAGCTTCTTTGTATCCCGCGAATAAACAGGCCGCATTAGAAGCTATATACGCGTCCGATAGATTCCTAATTCAAATTTATCAGCGCCGATATCGGTAACCTGTGGTTGGTTGCATTCGCCAAGGGTATGGCTATATCTCGGGAGCCGATCTAAAAGTAGAATTTCTCTCTAGTCGGGCGCGCCCACACGTTCCTCTCCAGCGATTCAGCTGTGCGTTTTACGTATGCGAGTCGTCCTCTCTTGCACTGTGTAATCATGGGAGAGAAAGGGGGGGGGGGTGTATACGTTCATAAACGAGATGATCTCGTTACACGTGCGTTGAACTTCCGAGATAATTTTTCCAAGAATATATTTTGTTTTCTTTCATTTGCTTTACCCGAGCTCTCGGGAAAAACACCGATGATTATTTATTCATTAATCGACTTTTCGAAGCATACGCTCGGACAAATTGTCGACTTGTATCAAGTATGGCTACTTTTTCGCATCTAACGGATGCGAATCACGAACCGTTGGTAGTATACTCACCGGCCATTATAATGACTTGGTTCGCGAGAATAATTAATTCGCGCAAACTGTAACGGAAACTTGTGCATAAGTTCATTCAACCATGGCACCGCCTCCTCTTGTTATTCTTCTTCGTCTTCTTTTCAGTATATATATAAGAGAGATAGAGAGAGAGAGAGAGAGAGAGAGCTGTATATCGAAACGCGCACCGCGAGAAAGTATCGGCTAGTCGTGACCAGAGGACTACCGCGTGCCTTCCTGTTCCTGTCGACGCTGCGCCGCTTTACATTTATTTATCTCTGCGAAAGGGCGCGATGCTATTTTTATAGATCCACCCGTCGACTCACGATCTATTCTTGGAGAAGAGAGAAAGAACATAGGATTATATTTTATGTATTGTTGGGATATGATCGTCTTTTTTGCTTTGTTTCATTTATACAGCTTTCATTATTCAGGTAAACCTTCATGTAGGATACTGAAGTACTAAATATACTCAAGAAAGAGAAAGAGAGATAAAAATATATCGCTTTATCCTCCAAGAAAACATCTTTCAATTTATGCCTCGCGTGTACAGAAATATTGATGTCCTGTACCGAAATATGTACACATGTTTTCTATGATTACTCTTGCCAAACACATACATTCACACACGCACACACACACAATATGACGACGATGATCGAACCTTTTTCTCCTAACTGTGGCATCTTAATTATCGATCCAACTGAATATATAATAACACGCATGTTTTCGACACTAGCCGTCCCCTGAATCCCAAACACTTCTGAAATTTGACTCACTCTCTTTCTATCTCTCTCTGTCGTGTTCATCTACCTGCGTGTGCCGCGTCAAGTTCCCTCTCACTAATTCGTTATGCTCTGTGTGTTTCAGATGAAGGCGACGGAAGCGATGCCGAAAGCGCGCCGCCTCCTTATACGGCACTTCCTCAGCGCTTCGTAAAAATAAAAAAATAATCGTGCATAACCCACTGGTGAACGACCAGTTGGAATCATGTACGGCAACGGTCAACGCATACCTGACCTTTTGGAGAGTCCACCTCGCCGGGAAGCTCGTAATTCGCATCAGCTCCGACGCGGTTACGACAAGTACGAAAGAGTCAGTCCACATCCAAGGCGAAGACTGACGAATCACGCGAGACTCGAGCAGCAGTATAGAAACTTTCACGGACACTCGAGCAGTGATGAGTGTCTTACTAGAAACAAATCGAAAAGTACAAGTTCGATCGATACGCAGTCGGTGAACAATATACTGGATGAATTTGAAGATTTGGATTACAGAAGATCTTCAGATTTAAGTGATATCGATGTCGGTTGTGTGGAGGTGACGAATTTCGAAGAGATGATGGATTATCAAAAGCGACAGGTTGCTGAGAAACAGAATTCCAGAATGTTCAAGTCTCAGAACCAAATCTCCTCGAGGGAGCAACCGATGTCGCCCACGAAAGTGAGTAGACAGACGCAGGTTCATCAGAGATCAAGAGATCGGCAAAGAAGCAGCGAGAAGAGATTCCTATCTCCTTCTGATGACAGCTCGAAAAATCTCGCTCCATTTCAGGTACAGAATCCAGAAGTTCGATCAAGCATAAGATCAGCTAAGACTCCGCCGGAGATTCTCTTACGTAAAGGTGAGGTTCAAAAAAGGGTGGACGAGTGGCTGAGTCAGACCAGAAGTCAAAATTGTGCTGGTTTTTCAAAAGAAAGCAGAGTAGGTCTTACCAGGTCTAACAGCAGTGCTGAAGCTAAGAGCTACCGGAGAATGAGACAACAGGAATTGAGGTCCCGTCGTTCTCAGCTCAATGGTTCGTCCAGTTACGATGACTTAACTTGTGAAGGTTTAAAAACCAAAACCAGCGATAACACCACAAAAGTCAGTGTCGGAGTGAATACTAGTAGAGGAACATACAAGCAGTACCTTGCTCTCAAAAACAAAGCACGACTTCAAAAACAGCAGCAGCAACAACAGCAGGAGGTCACCAATCCTGAAATGAACACCAAATCAAATATCGTGCTCCGCTCGAGAGAAGCTAGTCCAGCGACTTCTCGAAATCACTACCACTCCTCGCGTAACGACGCTATGAACTCAAGTTTCCGTTCATCCCCATCTAAGAAGCAAGAATTCGTTGAAGCAGAGCAGCTACTGGCTGGTGAGCAGGCAATCAGAAACAGTAAAAGCGCACGTGCAAGGCACCAGATGGAAAATCGAATTTCCAGTTTGATCAAGGCCAGAAACGAAATGGTCAGCGAAGTCACAGTAACGCGGCGATCGTCGTTCAAACGCGAGAGTACGCGTTCAAAATCGAGCAAGGATCTGGAGCCAGAGCAGCAGTCATCGCCGGAGAAAACAGCGGAATTGATCAACGCACCGACGATTGCTACGGAATCTAGTTCAGACTTGTCCCAGGAGCATTACGGTTCGGTGAGTGCTAGGGTACGAGCCTTCCAAGGCAGAAACGAGCAGAGGATTCCTAAGTCAAGAAGTCTACAGGGCTCGAATGTGCTCATTGAGACGAGGAATAAGTCGCCTATGTCGCCTACCAGAAATGATGGCTTTCATTTCAAGGAGCAAGATAGGGGGCAGTCTACTTTCAAACCGAATGCTGCTCAGAATGGTGAACAGCAGCAGCAGCAGCAGCAGCAGCAGCAGCAGAGAAAGGAAATGGACTCTCCGGCAAGGTACGTGGAGAAGATCTACGAGACTACCCTGCAGCCGGAGGTCATTCACGCTGACAATTTGGAGTCAGTATTTAGACCTGGTAGAACGAATTTCGTTTACGGAGATACTAGTAACAAGGATGCGAGCAACGGGCTAGTTTCGAAGAAGGATGATGATGGTAAACGCAAACCTTCAGCCGAGAAGAGTGAAGGTAAACCACTAGAATCTGGTTTGAACCACTGTTTAAAGCTATTGCAGAGGTCACCTAGTTTCAGACTAAAGAGATCGCATCCCGTGCAGAAAAAAGAATCACGCGAAGATAATTACGTGAAGCCTCCTAATTTTGAACAGACTGTCGCGATTGAACAATCGACACAAATGGGCTTCGAAACTTTCCAAAACGTAAATCGTTCGACCGAGCCGAACGTTACTAAAATGTCAAACGAATATGATCAAACAAACGAAAAGCTTGATCCCAATTCCTACGAAGCCAGAAGTACTCTAAAGCTCAATATGCCAAAAAGCACGAATGACATAATCGAAAACGACAAAAATCGTCGTAACGATACCTCAAAAGAAGCTCTTCCTACGACCAATTCGAAACCCGACTTGACCACAACCTCGATCAATAACGAGCCCACGTACAGTTCGATTCGCGAGAAAGCACCGAGCGAAAACGGCGCGGTGATAAACGAGGTATTGGTGAAGAATCTTCAATTTAAACAAGACCTGCCACCAGCACCACCACCTCGAACTTGTTTATCTGATCCGGCGAAAAATCGACAAGAATCAGCTCTAATAGTTGAGTTAACTCCACTTCGAGGACCGGTAAAGCCGTTAAATTATAATAGTGTCCTCAATGACGACTACGAGAAACTCAAGGCAAGGAATCATCAGCAAAGGCAACTCGACGGGGGGAAGATTTATGTGACCAAGGAGGAGATGGAGAGAAAGAAGCTGATGGACCTTCTCAAGAAAGGGGAATTTGAGCTCGCCAAATTGGTAAGTTGAAAGTCTTTACAGTTTTTTTTTTCATACTTTGATCGTACATTCCGTCTATGAATGTCATATTTAACAGATGCATTCCAATATTTCTGTATTGTCAGTAATGGATAAAATTATTTGACCTAATAAGTCGAAGGTATGAAATTGATCAAAGTGGTGTATGATTATCCGGTTGATTGCTTCGGGTATGCAATTGAAACTGTTAACCACTGAAAGAGAATTCCTAAACTAGGCTTTACTCGATTTATTTGATATCTATCCGTGAATTATATAAGCTCCTATCTTGATTCAGTGATTAAAGTAAGGCAGTCACCTATAAACATGTTTCGAAGCCATAAATTGAATTTCCCAACTCTCCCACCCCCCTCCCCCTCGAAGCCATCAAACTTTGCACAAAAGATATTTTAATAGCATGCCAAATTGAATGACATTGTTGCGACAGTGTGTAATTTGTGCAGCAAAAATTTTACCGCGCAATTACGAGCTTAGCGCATAAAAAATAACAGGGTATGGGAAAACAAGCAGTTAAAAAACTATAATCGACAAAGAATGAAGAAGAGTTTCAATTCTGTTTAAATGAACCAATCAATAACGCCTTCTAAGCTTCTCGTTCCCGAGCTGTTTAAACTGACTCTTTTCTCGACTGTGTATCAGTCGTAGAGGCAAAAAGAAGAAGCAGCTCTCAAGTGACACGTGAACTTTGCCTCGAAGCGTGAAACCACAATTACCGAAGCGCCGAGTGTCAATTAAGTCACGGAGTCAGAGGTCGTTTCTTCTTCAATTCTAGCAGATAGCCATTAAAGAACATTGTAACTCCCTTCCCTGTCTCTCTTTCTCTCTCTCCCTCTCTGTCTTACATGAGTCAGCTGTACAAGGCACGAACCGAAATGTCTCTCTGGCAGCGTACAAATACCGTCGCTCGTAAAAAGTGCATAGCTGTGGAACAAACGTGAGCTTCAACCGAGAGACAGAGAGAAAGATGGAGAGAGAGAGAGAGAGAGAGAGAGAGAGAGATAAAGAAAAAAGCTCGACGTGATAAATTGTTTCCGATAAGGCTTGTGCAGATTAATAATTTCCAGCGGATGTACAGTACACGTTAACGATTCGTTAACCGCTCTATAAACTACTCCCGTACACGAGCAGTAAGCCCTTATAGTTTCACACCTATAAAGACGTCCTTACTATAGATATACACTCTCGAGTATCTGCATATATCGAGGAAGCTAGAGAGGTAGCCGCATGTTAAACGGCAATGACCTTACAGTGCATCGTCGTCGTTGCGAACAAGTTCAATTGTAACTCGAGCTAAGGGGTTATACAGAGAACGTCGCGGAGGTAGAAAATGGAGAAGAGAGAAAGGGAGAGAAAGATCCTGAAAGAAAAGATGCTGGTGCAGCTGTAGGGTTGCATAGGTGTCTATATAGGTGTGTGTAAGTGCTCGAAGGTGGGGGTGGATTTATGATTCGAGCGTGCGCGCCGTCGAGAACTACTAGGCATTAGGTATGCCGTTCATGCCGCGCTTTAACACGCAAGAAAGACGTTATAAATTGTACCACGGGCGTAATGGTGAGTTTCGCCCGGAGGAACGTAAAGGACGATTTTCGTCTAGCGACGATTTTTCAAAACGTCCCACTTACCCGTACCCTATATACACTGATGAGGGCGAGCTAGTGCTAGCTTTTGTTCAATAGAAATTCTATCAATTTGACGAGATAGAAAGAGAGAGAGAGAGAGAGAACGATACCTTTGATATATATACTCCGAATTCGCGTAACCGTAGGATTAATTCTCTTTCCCTTTTTCGACGGGTATCTCTTTGCGTTTCGTTTGCTATTTATCAGCTGAGTTTACTCTCTTCGGCTTTGGTGTATATAATACATATAAAACAAAAAAGAAACGTGTTGATCCAGCTGTGCGAAACGCTCGTTTTCCAAAGAGCAAGCCGTATCGTTAGTAGATAATTATATTCTCCCCGCGAAACGTTATTATTGTTATTATCATGTTTCTTGCATAATTCATAATTAGTTTCAAGCTCTACACGCCTATATTATTAAAATAAATCCAGGTGCACGCGCTCTCTTCTATGTAACCAAGAAATGGACTCTTGTAAGAAAATATTTCGCCCAGCGCAATTAGTCTAGTCTAACGTTGGTTATATTCAAAAAACACTTACAAGCCATCAGAGAAAACTCTCTTTGCCAGGAACACAACTATAATTACACTCGAGGACCATTAAACTAAAGAATGCGTAGCTCACTCCCAAATTGCCCAATATCCAGGCCGTATATTTTGCACGCAGTATAGCCCTTCTCGAAAGAATGCGCCGACGAGTACTGTGCAGAGGGAAAATTTATCCACGTACGGATGGCCAATAAAGTCAAATTTATCGAAAGTTTGCAAGTCTTGCGTGCAAGAGAAAGACGACAGAGAGAGAGAGAGAGAGAGAGAGAGAGAGAGTAAAAGTAAAATAGATCTTTCCAGAAGGATAAGAACTTTTTTTTTGCAACGATTAATAACCAAGAGGTCAGTCGTAAAGTCACGAGAATATTAATAAAGCGAGAGTAGTCGGGGAAAAATGAGTTGTACGAGTGAAAATTTCAATGGGAGGGAACGAACGAATGCAGAAGATTGCGCGTGAATATTAACAATTGCCATTGGCGAGAGATGTTTGACGAATGAATTTGAAAAAAAAATCTTAAAATCGGGCTCGATCATTTAGTTCCGAATTAATCGATTCGAAAATTCGACATTCAAAAAACGCCTTCGTAAATATCCCGCGAACACGCTCTAGCACGACTTTAAGAACAAAAGTCAAATTTACATTACGTTCGTCCCGCGCTCGGGCAATTAAGGAACCCATAGTCTGTAATTTTGCGTCCATTATAGCACACCGCCTCGTAATTTCGACGGGGCTGTAAAATTCTCGTCCCTCTGTTTCATACATGTATACATATTGTATACATGTATGAAACACACATACACACATATACGCGCCGACGTGTAGCGAAGAAACTCTTATACAGACACTGTATAGAGTTCCTAACTTGCATCGCTATACACGCAGGCATTACATATGTACGCGCGCATACAGCGAAATGAATGAATGAGCGAAAACGCGCTCGGCAGCACGTGCGGGCTCTCGTACAATATTTTCCGCGTGAGCTATTCGCACGTGCTTCTTGTGTGTTTACTTTGCAACGAGCAACTGACTGAGTACTTTTGAGAGGAACTCTCTTCTGTTTTTAGGCTCAATCAGTCTGAGAGTTTTTTTATTTTCAAGCGTGACACGTTAAAGGTTCGCTTCTGGAAAAACTTCACACTGCGGTGATGGTTTCCGTACATTCGAAGGCTCTGTAGAAGCTTCGAATACTTTGAATAAAAATAAAAATTTCAAGGTCGATATAAGCGCAATAATATTTCCCTTTGGAATACGTCTGCCGTATGCGTGTTTATGCATGAGCTGCATGTCAGACGCCGTTACACAAGCAGATCTATTGTCATCGGTGAGTGCATTTGATGGGCGCACACATACGTATATGTAGGTGTATATAGAGACAGCAGGATCCACGGAAGCCATACACGTATAACAGCAAAGCGAGAGATGTGAACGTACGCTGCATTGAGAATAGTATCGTCGAACTGGAGACAGTCGTACAAACATAGACGTCGAGAGAAGCAAAAGAAAATATATGTATAGGGACAGAAGAAGGAGAGAATAGCTCGAGCTGATGTGGATTTAAATGTAGGATATATAGAGAACGTTCTTTGTTTGATCGCGCGTTCGCTTTGAATTCGATTGAATAAACGAAATTTTTCGAAATTCCCGCGTTATGCTCGACAATCGTAAGGTAAATTTGCTCGTGCACTTGCTCGGTAACCGTTACACCAGTGCGCTGTATACAGGAGTAATATTGCGTATATATATACGTGTGGCATCCGTTCGACACCTCCTGCCAAATGTACCGTCGGCCTAAATCAGCGACGCGTGTCCTATAGCCTCGCTCCTCCATCATCGAGATTTACGAGCTCATATCGTTCGTTATTCGCATTTCTAGCTGGTGCTCTCTCGCACACACTCGCGTCGTGTCAAATGTAACGAGAGAAATATACGAGGAAGGAATTTTTCTGTTTACCTCGTAAATCGCTGCCGCTTCCGATCGAGAGCCGCTTTCTCTCTTCTATAATATACAAGGTACATTGTACATACTGTTATAGGTGTATGTATATAAAACGTCGGATTATTCGATATGTAGAACGTTGTATATAAGAGAGAATCCGCATCGTCGAAGAGGAGAGCTTTCCATCCCTCACTCGCTCGAATGAAATGGCTTTTTGATATACAAAGCTTTATGACCTTCTGTCTTTGGAAAATGCGCGAGCTCATCAGTATATCTCTGTCTCACTGAACTATATAATGAACACTCCTTTTCCAGGTTATTGGATTTATTTCGAATGCGAATTCAAAGAAATCGAATCCACGAGATTCTACGGCAGTCAGAACGTTAACGACTATGGCTGAATGTATATCTTGTAAATGCGCAGGAATATATCCGTAATGCTGTAAAAAAAGAAAACAGGTGTCTAGTCGATAACTGTAAATGTAATAGTTGACGATATGTTAATTATAACTGACTCATATGAAAGTAACGAAAAGAGCTTTAATTTTAAAAAACTGAACGCATCGTGTATATGTGCTTTTTTTGGAAGCAAAGTGATAAGGATTATTTTCGCAAAATTTCGAAAAATATTCATACTTTCTTATCATTTTAAAAGGCAGCTAAATTTTGTCAATCCAAGGTCCTTCAATTTTGTTACATTCTTATTGAAAATGAATTTTCGTTCGTATCCACGTATCGAGTTCATCAAATCGTGCAGTTGACGCTTTTAGTTAAAATTCTCCATTTTAATACTTGATTTTTTCACTCGCAGATATAAAAAATATCAAAAAGAAACCATGACGCGAGATCAATTTAACTGGGTCGTGAAATGTAGTACAGCATTTTTTCCTTCAATTATTTTAAACACTTCGCATGCAGATTGAATTGCGATTTCTTCATATATATATATATAACAAACTGTAAAGCGAGTTACAGAAGATATAACTCGTATACCAGGGCGATGAAACTTGCCTTCGAAGTACAGTTTAAACTGCTTTGAGAAGCATCTACTAACTTTGTCCACAGAATGGAGTAACAATCAAGCTCATCCCTTGGAGGGACGAGAAAATATCTCACCGCAGTAGCGCGCTTTTTTTCTCTCTTTCTCTTTCAACGGAAATTAATTTCGAACTCGTTTATACAGTACGCCCAAAAGAGAAGAGAGTAACAATGTTTATTTTTTACTTCTCTGTACATCCCCAACGAGCATGTACAGGTGATTTTCGAAAGTTCGAAATTTCAGCTGCAACTATATCGCAGCATAGTATATCAAAGGGCTGATCTTAAACAAAGCTAAAAATAGCGTTAGATTTCAAGAATCTCTTCTCGCGCGATAAAGTAACCTACTCACCGACTAAAACCTTGTCGTTTTTGCAGTACTCGAGAGGATATTACGAAACCACGGAAATACGACAAATAGAGAGAAGGGATATTACGTTTCTTCTCCGGAAACTTTGCTATTCTCCCTCTGTCTCTTTCTCACTTTCTGTGCGACCCTAGTTTCTTCCTGCAGTATTTCTCCTATGAGAGCGCAAGCAATGTTTTTTACTATCTTTTTTTTTCTTTACGTCGCCAGAACGCGGATTGACATTTTACGTCTTTCATTAACTCGCGCAGGCTTGTCGCAATCCATTCTTCGCGAAGTTAGCCGTGAAGTGTAATTACACGTTTTTTTTAGGCTTTGTTTGCTGAACTGATATATAATATTTGTGGATGCAAGTACAAAGACACGAAAGAGAGAGAAATGGCAAAAAATTTGCGCTCTGACGCGAAACTATTTCCTTTGTGCAGGGCAGCTGTAATAAAAGCTACACTTTTTTGCATTCGCTGCATAGCTCGTAAGAAATGGCTCGAAATGATTGAGTCATTGACCGACGACTAGACTCTGCGTCTGGTTCTCTTTATCTATATATTCCTGGACTATGTCATTTCTTGTTTTACACGCGTATACCGAGCTATTTCCTTCGCCGACGCCAGTGTCCCACTGGTTGTTTTTTTTCTCCTCTTTTATTTTTGGTCTGTGCGATCTTGATGTGCGCGCGAATATTCAGCCCAAGGAAAGCTTGCGGGCTTGTTACTTGTGCTCGGTACGTTAGCGACTTTAATCGTATATCAACGTGAAAGTCCACGTGGCCTGGTTTATTGGGCGTGGAAATTTCTCATCGAATCCAATTTTAGATTGCACGATCGTAGATTAACCGAGCGTATTGTGCTCGACGGTGTCGGAAATGTAACGTATGGTCTTGTATGGCAACAAGAACGAGAAAAAAATATACGAATAAACAGATATGAGAGCATTGAGAGCGCGAAGTACGCAGATTCGCGTTCGTTGGCGTGTATACGATTGAAAAGTTTCGCATCCAATTTCCGCGGATCGATAATTCGTAAAATAATGCTTCAAGTTTAATACACTTGACGAAAGTTTTTGAAGCTCTCTCAAATTCCGTATAATCGTAAAGTCCACAAGTGTATCAAGCACGACGCTTAGCTGGAAACTCGAGAGCATCTCGGCAGGGATATATCTTTGCGCAGTTTCTCTGTCGTGAAAATCAATTCCTTGACGTTGTTTATCGACTGTGGCTCTGTACACTCTCTCTCTCTCTCTCTCCTTCTCTTCTATGCAACTTGAAGCTGCTCCTCTAAGCTTCGCGGATATAGAACTTTGACGCGTCGAGCGCGGTAATTATTACTTATAGCATAAGCGTGACTGATAATGATATCGAAATAAGTAACAGTACACTATGTATATATATAGTGTATTTATAATATATATATTCACACACGATATATTCTGGTGAACAGGGGGATCAGGTCGAAGTTAATGTTGTCGTTGGAGATTTTCGATTACGGGAGCGTAGCATTATACGCGTTTCGTATATCATCAGAGCCTGGATAATTCATTGTTCTTTTACATTATTCTGATATTCCTTGCGGTGAGCTGTAAAATTAGGTTTCGCGAAATCAAAAGAAAATCGAAGACTCTTGGTAAAGAACGAGAAGAGTGAGAGAGAAGTGAAAAGTAAAAGGAGCAGAATAGAGATCGTTGCAAAAAAAGAGAGAAGGTGCACGGTATGCTTTTACTTCATCTATAGTCCATTCTTCTTTATAACTTCATGTAGCCAATCAAATCTTTTAGTTCTTCGACTTCGGGACTGCATAACAATCAACGTCCACGATTGACTTCATAAATATTCAAAGCCGATGGGTCATTGAATTTTTTTTTTTTTCAAGCTTATATATTATTCATCGATCAATATTGAATTCGATGTATCATCGTTTTCTTTCTCTGTCGTTTACCGTCAGAGAAAAAGTTTCTTATACATGCATCATGCGAATATCTAGAAATTCTCCTCCTCGCGCGCAATCGCCTCTCGACTTTTCAGACGCAAATCTCTCCGCACGGTAATTATCTGACCGCGCAGTAGCGCAGCACTTCTTCTCAGAATTCGTTCTCTCGTTCGACTCAAAAATAGTATTTCTCTCTCTTGTATATATCCTGGACTCGACGCGACGCGCGTTGAAATGCGAAGAAAAAAAAAAGAAGAAGACTCCAGCGGAGCTCGACGCATCTTTCTTTCTCTCTCTCTCTCTCTCTCTCTCTCTCTCTGTCGCTCTCGCGTCGCATCTCCAGTTTCTTTACCTTCCGATTTTGCAAAATGCTAATCTAATCCCAGGCTTTCCGCGCAATTTGCTTCTCAGCGACGACGAGAGCGATGCTATTATGGGAATTGGAGAACCAGCGCGCTGCGTGTGTGACTGCACCCACATGTACGCGTGCTCGGAATAATTTCTCGTGGCTCGCCGGAGTGTTTTTCTAAGCGAGAGCTGACTAATAATGTTTGTTCCGAAGGTACTGCATGTTGCCGTCGGGATTTTTATGGACGAGACGGTTATAAATATTGACGCGAATTTCGTCGCGCTCTGATGTTGAGCATAGGATTTTAGACAGGGTAGCTGTTTTGTGTAGATTGGATTCGACGCAAGAGAGTACAGTCAAAGGAGATATTCCAGGCGATATTTCGAAAGAATGTCTATTTGTCGCTCTTTTCAGTTGGTTCGTTTATAAAAAAGAGCATGATTATTTGCGTTTAGATCGGAACTCTATGTTCCCTTTTCAAGAATAAGAAATGAATAAACGACGGGGCTTTGCGTTAAATAGGATTAAGCATTTTATGACGTTTTTTGCGGTTTTATATGACGTTTTATTTTATAATAGAGTACCCGCATAGTACCGCAAAAAGCGAGCATTGAATTAAACATAAAAATAGTTCTTTGAACTAGAATAATTTGTATAATCGTTAATGTCACAAGCCTTTGTGTAAATAGTCGATCGTTACGTTAATTTGTCATCGACTGTAGAGTAGTGACTCTCGGCCGGTAGTCGTTTATTCCGGTTGGCTTGGCTATCGCGAAATATCTCAACCGGAAATGATTTCAGTTGCGCGAATATTTGTCATTATTGCAACATTTGCCTTTTAATACGCAATTAGAACATCGCCAACAATATATATATATACATATATCTATTTGTGTACATCCGTATACATCGATTGACAAATTCACAGCTTCATTTTTTCGTCTTCTGCGACTCCTTCGATTCCCGTCTCGCGCAGATGCACTGATGGAACTAGGCGTCACTCCAATCCTTGGAAAATGAAATTTCGTGCGACGGAAGTTCTGCTGTCGAGGAAGATAACCTGTAGCTATATTACGCGCCAAAGGCGGGAAATAGCTCGGGAACGAGGCGGAAAGTAGAGGAAGAGAATAAAAAAAAATAAAGAAGTCAGAAAAGAGAACAGGAGGGAGGTTGGGACGGGCGAACAAAAGAGAATAAAAAGTAAAGAAGCATCGCGCGCGCATAAGTTCGTTCCGCGCGAAGAAGAAAGGAGATCGAGCGCGAGAGCTATCGCTGTATGTTCAGAATTTTTCGAAAAAGTCGTACATCCAGAGCGAATCACGCGCTCGTACTAAATATTATTAATTGCGCAAATTCTTTTCAGGAAAGATTGTCCGCCGGCGACGTGTATACCGTTCCCGGGAGTGGAATCGAGGAGAATTTTTATCGTTCAACTTCTTGCGCGTTCTCCTACTACCAGCGCGCAAAACTTGAAATACGGCCGCTCTGCGAACGCGTCGTTTTACGAGCACAATTTTTCGAAAGCGTAGCAGTATGCGAGAAAAAGAGAGAGAGAGAGAGAGAGAGAGAGAGAGAGAGAGAGAGAGATGAGAGGCAATGAAAAAAAAGAATGAAAGAAAACGCGTATGCAGAAGTAAACGAAGCTACGAAGACGGAAGTTTTTAATTAATAAAAATAAATCACACGACTGTTTGAAAGAGAGTGAGAGAGGGGGGGAGGGAGATTCCCCACTGCGTTCTTTTATTTGCATGTAAATTAAATTCTCTGTGCGGTGTGTATCAAGATATTTTTACGATGTTTACTCTGTGGCGCGTCGCGCAACGCTGAAATGCGCATTTGTGCATCGAAAAACAAAATCAGATGAGGGAGCTGGAATAATTGTTAAAAAATAGCACTATCTCCATTTAAGAGATACAAAGAATGAAGCGACAGTAGCTCTCAAAGATTATTATAACCACTTTGAAGTGTATCAAAAGTGCCTCTCACCCTCTCCCGGCGCTCGAAAAATCGTTCTCGGTGCATTGAATTGCGAAAATATCAGAAAGGGAGTTGGTGGCACTCGGGAAAAATTCCCGAGATCATTGAAAATGTATCACGTCGGGCTGTAAAGTTCAACCTCCGTCGGGCATGAAAATGTGTATGCCCCTTTTTCCGCAGGCGCACAAAAGAAGCTTCGTGGTAATCCATTTCCTTTGAAGACACTTCGTCTGCGCCCCGACCTACATTTCTCCATATCCGAAGAAAGAAACTTCGTATTTATATAATCGACAATATATATAATAACGAATAAGCACACGCGACCTCTATCACAGCATATCCATATATACAGAAGCGCATATATACAGACAATTACTATAAGCGGGCGTCTGGGCACAAGTGGCACTCGGTGCCTTCGAAAATTTATCGGGTACTACAGTGCACATAAGCTGCTGCTGCTGCTGCTGCCGCAGCGTGTGCAGCGTGAAATATCAGAGACCACCGCTTATATCAGGTCATTCGGCGTATTCTTCACGTCGCAGGCATGAGAGGATAGCTTTAGTTTTAACGGTCGCGCATAAGCGGCAAACAATGGCGCTCGTTAATCTTCATTGTGCTTTATATAAAGCGCGAAATAAAAGAAATTCGCCCTCTCGCGAGGTGGACGCAGACCGGCTCGATTCACAGTTTATATATAAAGAAAGTTCAGGGCGTCTCGTGTGAAAAAAAGACACGCGACGCCTGACTTTTTGCAGTCTGCTGCGTTTTCTTCTCGTTTTTTCGGATTATCGTTGGGCGTACGTGGGTGTAGCAGACGATTTTTTGTCAACTTTCGCTGGAGAACGCAAGGGCGAGAGTTGAATGGATGTGAGATGAGGACTTGTGTTAATCTGCTACCGTATTTTTGTGAGAGAAAAAGAAGTGCTGACCATAAATAAGAAAGTTTACCCCAGGAATAGTCTTCTGATTCAGGTGAAATTTTGTTCATTGTGGCCAACACTTTCATTGAGCAGAAGCTTCTCGATGAGAGTTTATCGATTACTTTGGAACATATGTTAATGATTGCACTAAGACCTGTTCCGAATACGAAATTATAAATTCAAATAATTGTACATATACATAGTTTCAAGAGGATGAAACTGGCCTGTCTTGCCGAGTTCACCGAGAAATATTTCAGCATGAGAAATTCAAAGTGGAGTTTAAGTGCTCCGGTACTTGAACGTTGTTCTATTCATACTCTCTTTAGTAGGTTCTTAATTGTAAGTCATTACGTTTAGAGGTTTTTTTTCTTTCGCTCGAAATCCGACTGTCTTCTAAGCCGTACGGTTAAAACTGCTTCTTACGAGTATAAGAATTTCTTTCCTCGGAGAGCCAAGTCTGCTGGTCTAGACTCACTTTATCCCTTGATACATGTGCGATTCCGTCCGCGCACCTTTACATTCATCAAAAATATAATCACATCTCCTATGTGAAATATCGCTGCGTAGCTTTGAATTCTTTATAGCCAACCCGTTCGTGCGGCTTGACTCTGAGGTACAAGTTCGTTTCGCACGAACGGGTTGGTCATAAAAAAAAAGAAGAATGTAATGAAATTACATCAAAAACTGCTATGGTCACACATCGCACGTACGTAGTTTCGAATTTCGGCTGTACACACGTGCAAGTGAGAGAGAGAGAGAGAGAGTCAGATCAGGTTCATCGAAGCGAATACGCGAGCGTGAAAGTGTGTGTCGAAGCCGAGCTATTGAGTCCTTACCGCAAGCTCGCTGTACACAAGTTCGCGATATTACAGTTCCGTTCCGTTCGGAATTCCAAATTTTCGGCTTCGTGCAACTGCATAGCGCGCTAAGTGAACTGTGCCATGTGCGGCACTTATGCGCGCGTACGCGAAAATATAGATGTTTGATTTAAGGGGCCAAGCTGGTTTTGACCAAAGACTTTTAAAGTAATAATTTTTAAATTTGTTAAATTATTTTACTTCTAAATAATATTTAACTACCATTAATAGATAATTCATAATTGTGCCTTCAAGGGTCCTAAGTACAGTTGAAAGAACAATCGAGTTAAATTTGAGAATAATATACTCTAATGGGCACTTTATGAAACGAATGTATCCATTCAATTTTATATGATTATAGTAATTGTTAAAAATGTAGATCTCTTTGTTTAATAAGTTATTCAGAAATTTTAATATATTTTTCGTTATACAAAGCTTTTTGTACACATTTAATCTTCAATTATTTTAATAAAATTGGCGAAGAATATTTCTCTAAAATGCAGTTTAATTCATTCATTAGTTTTTCTGAAATCCTACGGTTTAAAAAGGGAAAGAGTAAATTATGCAAAGTTAAATTTTGCGGTTGCCAAGGGTATTCCAACAAAAGCGTCTGTATGCCAAAATATACTCTTCGCAGCATATAAGTATCAACGAAACGAAGATAACTGAAGAAGCCTTCAATTTTTTGTAAAAATTCAATAATATAACAAATTTATACCTTGAAATTATCTGCCTTTCGCATGTAGATACGTTTATGTTGCCAAAAAGTATATCCATGCATTTTTTGGTATAGGAGGTCTTGTTTGAATTTTCATTTAAAAAATGTTAACATGTAACTTGGCAATTAAAGTTTGAAAGCATACATATATATAGAACTTTTAAAGTATGTCTCCTTAAAAATTCAGAGAATTTTACAAAAAGAAACTATTCTTGAGTTTATAGTGAAAAAGGCATCCCTGTGAAGCTGTACAACAATAAAAAAGCTTAAAAACCAGTTGAAAAGTTATTTTGTTACTCTGGGTATAACTATGCAACGAATTTTTGTTAGCGCAATGAGCTCAAGGGTAGATTACAGTGTAAACCTTACACTATGGAGAATATCGTATGAATATAAATCATAAAACGAATCGCTTTTTTCAAATGAAAGGTATCTTATCCCTTTTAGCGAGAGTTATTTTATAACCCCCCGAAATTTTTTTCGATAATTTTGCGTGAAGGAGTTATGCTCTGAACGCGAGGTGCGAGAGGAATTATAATTGACATTTGAAGCCTGGTAATTGCTTTCAACAGGAGAACTGGGGTTGGAAAGTTTTAAAAAGTTTTTATCGAGTTTGCGAAAAAGCTTTTGACCCAGTGCGCAGCTTTCACTCTTGCTGTAAATAATTAATCAGGGGGGTAGAAATTTCATTTTACTCTCCTCTTGGAGCGCGAAGCGTTTTATGAAAAGCGTCAAGGGAAACTACTTTATTGTTTAATGCTACATTTAATAATCCTTAGCGCTTTGTTTATTTAAGAACATTATCTTTGCTATAATTCTCGCTTCAGCTTCTGCTTTGAAATTCTAATGGCTGGTATAACTTTGTTTATATGTAGAAATTATATATATATATGCACACATGGCATCTCATTCTCCATGCCTTAGTGTCTAGCGCGGGAAATTTGAAACAAAGAAAAGGGAAACGAAATCCCGTTATAGGACTATAAAACTAGAACGAAATTATCGAGAGTCGATGGAAGAGGATTCTGTCGTGCGGATACATCGCGCGCAATGCAGTGTGCCCAGAGGCAGATAGATATATTTTTTCCAGGATTGGAATCTCCTTCACGTACGTTCCGAGAAGGTAAAATTTAGCGACGTTATACTTTCATCCGCGGAAAAGTATAACCGTGTTATGAAAATCCCTTGTCCAAAGAATACTTAGAGAAACGAGCGACTCGGTGCTCAGTGGAAGGCGAAAAACTGGAACAGGCTGAAGGGGACTTAGTTGTACTTGGCAATTTTACAGTTTCGTGTGTCGACCGTAGAAAGTCGTATTTTATTTGAATTTATGAACAACCGATTTTAATTTTCTCGGTAAGCTTCTGTTTGAAGAACGAGAGCGCATAGAGGCGTATCCTTTCTTTTTCTCGAAAATAGTGTAGGAACTTCTAAAGTGAGTGGAAGTGCGAGGAAATATTAAGAGCGAAGAATCTAAGTGAATCTGAAAACGATAGAGTAACGAAAAGCAGGTTATATATGAGAAACGTCGCCGGAGGGTCGACTGAGTCAAGCGGAAGAAAGTGCGCTCCTATACTATCCTTACTATATATATATATATATTATATATATAGCATTGCAACGGATTCGCACAGTTTTCTCCAGAGACCACCCCAACATCGACTTTCCCAGGGACATCATGCACATCGACGACGGCGACTATTTGGAGCCCGAAGAGAGTCAATGAAGGATAATCGACATGAACATCCAATGGCGGGAACGAAAAGATTGGTTTGTCACATAGAAACGTACATGCCCATTCGACCACAAAATTCAATGTATTTTCAAAATTTTTTAAAATAGGTCATCTTCAAACCGGATTTTGTACTACGCGCTACATTGAACCAGTTGATTTAGATGACCGTTACGGATGTCGCCCTGTTTCTTCGCCTAGAAGAACATCTTGAAAATCGTTGAAGTAAACATTAAGTAACTCTTGGACAGTACGCAAAGACGATATACAATCTTCTTCATGAATGCGATACGCTTCTCCTCTCTTGAACTATACTCATACATAAACTCATTCTCTCTCTCCCTTGCAATTCAAACTCTCTCTCTCTCTCTCTCTCTCTCTCTCTCTCTGATGGAAGTTTGCACAATTACTCAAGGAAGTCGTTAAGTAAATTAAGCTACCAGCGTACACCATAAGTGAAGGGCTATGCGCACATTAACTGGATTTTGGTAACCCATGCATTTATATATATATACATGCAGCAAAGCTCGCTCATATTCAATAGTCTCGAAAGAGCTGTGCAAATGAAAGCACTGACCAGTGTCTGATATAGAACGCTAATGGAATGTCAGGTATGTATGAGTTCTAAAATCGGAATAATTTCGGAACGAAAGTTGCGTCGGTATTATAGCTTCTTCGTATTCGCGAGAATAGATTGGTTGTATGCCGAAGTCCTTTCTCTCTCTCTCTCTCTCTCTCTCTCTCTCTCTGTGTACACATCGAGCTGGCTGAATAGTTGGACGAGACAGGTCAAGATTAATAGACTCACAGGTTGAATTAGCTCAGATCTCCCCGTGTGTGGCAATATTTCCGTTTGACGACCTGTCCCAGCCACACAGATAAGCGCGAAAATTCTCACGGACAAAGACACATTGGCTTGATTATAAAGTACGTCGAGAGATAAGGTTTATATATACATACACACACATACATATACACACGGGGAGAGAGGATAGCGTTCGCATCTCGTGGCGAGAAAAGCAACCAAGCGCGAGGGCAAAGGTCTAGACTTAATTAGCGGAACTCGTGCCACTGACTTGCTTATATACCATCCCCGTCCAACTGACGAAATTAATTCGCTGTCTTGCGCTGGCCTATCTCTAGCGGAAGATTAATGTTTTCGTTAGAGAGAAGACTGATTCGATTTAAAAATAAAAACAAAACAAATATCAATCGAACCACGTCGCCTCGATCGGAACTTTAATCCTAGCATATACGGCGATTCTCTCACGGGTATAATGTTAGTCGACGGTGTATCTGTGTAACGGAGCGTCTCTCTCCGTATAGAGTCGCTACTGCAGCTGGAGGTGAGGGACTTGCTCTTCTCATTTCCGGCTTAATGGTGTTGCGCTGCTATCCGCGGAATTGCCTCTTGGCTCTCTCTCTCTCTCTCTCTCTCTCTCTCTCTCTCTCTCTCTATTGCTGTGTACGCGAACAGCAGCAGACAATCTGGCTTCGATTTTGGTCTTGTGGTGAATCGGGGATATGGTCGTCTTAAGAGGAGGAGAGAATAGAGGGGATGGATGACCGCACGAGCGATGATCAGAGATGCTGGGAATTCGAGATTATATATATGGAGAAAGCTGCACGACAGTGTTGACGTAGTAGTTACGGACAGGTGGTTGGAATTCTGATGGCCTGATTATGTGTCTATCTACACTCGATATGCGTGTTTACTTAATAGAGTAGGAGAAAAATAAATTTCCGTCAGCGCATTAAGATAAACTCAACCGTGGTATTTTAGCCGAACTATTGCAAAACATTTGTACAATAATATATGTAATGCGCTATCCTGAGCTATTTTCTTTCGATTTACGTTATGCACACTGCTACTCGTTACTAGAACAGTTCGAGCAGTTCTGTTGAAATATCCGTTTAATCGAAATCCATCTCCTTACATTAACTATAACGCAACGAGCGCAAACATCAGCGTTCCAAAACTATACGCAGCTTAATCAATCGGCTTGTGCTAGTGATCAAACGATAGGTAGAACTAGTCAAACGAAGCGTCGACAATGAAACTCGGTAGGCTAATGTAGAACTGTCGCGCATATATATTGGTGTGACGTTATGGAAGTGCACACACTCTCTCGCATTCTGTCTTTGTCTCTTTCACTGTAGGCGATAGTAGATCGTGCGGCCCCTGTACAATCATCGATACTCGATATAGCTACATTGGGAACATTGGAAGTAATAGAGCGATGATAATACAACGAGCCGAGTGCGAGCAGCACAATGCGAGGCTTGTCCATCGCAGCGAAATTACACGTTCATTATGTGCATCAACGGTAATCACACCGGCTGCTGAACTGGATGGATCTACTCAAGTTGCAAAGGAAATTTATACGTTTAGAGAGTCGTTGAAGTATGCTCGCATTGAGAGAGAGATGAAAAAAAGATTTTCGATAAAAAGGTAAATCTCTCGATGGGATCAAACGTGCGAAAGCAACTGTATGTGTTTGCTCGTACGTGGCTTCGAAGTACGATCGGGGATAAAACAGCTACTCCGCTCGCTCTCGAATCCATTTGCTATTATGGAGTTTTAAATTGCGCGCGTGCTAAATACGGTCTCTTCTTCACCGCTTAGAACTTTCTCCCCTAGTGAAAAAGAGAGTTGTAGTTTATGATCTGTTTAGAGAGGATGAAAAGAAGAGAAGGTACTTGTTGACGCGCGTTCTACTCCAATTTTATTTATTGATTTTATTTATGGGATAGACATGTATTATTGATCTTTGCGAAAATGGATAAATATTTATATCGGAGTCTCGCTAGTTGGTATAAATATTAGATCAGAGCGTTTATTAGATCATTTTCTCTTGAATATATATTGTATTATAATACACGTATGGGGCATTTTTTGCGAAAAAGACATCCTCTCTGACATCCGAAAACTGGAGCAACCTAGAGAAATCTTCGATGTCATTTTCTAAGTATGAATGTGTACTGTTGATTGCAAACAATTTTTTTAATTTCTCCAATTTCTCAGTACTGTTTCAGTGCAATTTTCCACCATTCAAAAGTTTGCGGAAAATCTAAATTTCGAAAATCGTAAAAATTTGTATATATTCTTTGATTACTTCCGATTTATTTTTGTTCATAGAAAATTGTTAATAAAGTTCATAGTTTTTTAATGTAACTACTTATGACCGAAAAAACTTAACAGATTTTTCTCTCGTAAACTATAAGCCTTATATATATATAGATACTAAAATATCATACTTAAATGTAGTATATAATTTAGACTGTAACTGTTTTTTAATATACCGGCGATATAGTTGAGTAGTTTAAAACATACTTATAGAATTATTAAATACAGTGTGCTGAGAAGATTCATTAAGTGGTAGCGATGATGATGATAATCAATGAAGATTTTATAATTAATAGCATAAAAACTAATCTCGTAATCCCTCTATTATAAAAGTGATGACTCGATGTTGTAAAGTCCATAAAGTGGCAATGCCATTTATGTTATGACCAGACATTCGATTGAACGCGCAAAAATTGTAATCGTTCTAATAATACATAAGCAGAAAATATATAATTCAATCCGGAAATCATTATCTTTAGTTTACAATTATTTGAATTTTTCATTTTCTACTGTATTAGGATAATACTTTTAACAAATAATTCGAATAAAATAATACAATTACGAAACACGAGTTAAAAAGCGTTTGCTAAATCAAACTCTTTCAAGGTACAAATTAACGGTTCGCATAAGAAAATCAAGACGAAAACGTGCGCTGGATTTTGCAGTAACTATTTACTTGCAAATACTTTCAGTTAACTTTGCAAGTCTACAAATATAATAACAACAGCCCGGAGGATAAAGTTCGCTTTGAAAAATCTATGAAATATCCGGACAACTCTTGTATTCTTTATTGGACTTTCAAAAAGCCGAAGTAATTAAACTTAATTGTACGAACCTCGAAAATTTCATTCGAAAATATTGACTCTCAAAAAACATCGCACACACTCTGTCCCTCTTTTCTGCTCTTCCTCTCTCTTTTCAACGAAGAAACCATTACTAATTAAGCGTGCGTTTGTTAGTTCTATCGCTTCGCGACCAAATATTGGCGAAATCACTGCGCGCTCGAATCAGCGACTCCGAAAAAATACCGAGACTGTATAGATGACGCATGCTCAGTCTGAATTAATTTCCAATCGAGGAAAAAAAGAGCGAGTATCTCTCCCGCCGGACCCTTTTCGAAAAGTAAAGAGAACAGAAAAAGCGGACACGACTCGCATAAAAGTGCAAAACCCTATGTATGTATATATATACACAATACACACAGGCGACGGGCTGTAGAGAAGGAATAAAAAGGGAAACAATTCAGCAAAAGGAAGGAAGGAAGGCCGATCTTTCCATTTCAATCGCACTGCCATTCTCTGGAATACTATACTATCCTTCCTCGTGTAGCAACGAACCACAGATGCCCGGCTATATACGCGCTCGCAACGGCTTTGAGAATTGGAATCCACGCGCAAAAGACACGGACTCTGCGGTCTCTCAGCTGCTCCTGACATTATAACTCCTCCGAGCGAGCTTTCATTCTTTTCTCCAACTTTTTCGTCTCCACGTATACTGGACGGGACTCGAAGAAGAAGCGATTCTTCTCCTCTTCTCACCGCAGTAGTAGCAAGAGCTGGACAATTTTCTCTTCTTTACTCTTGTGTCTTCGGTTGCATATATACACGTACCGAGCTCATATTTAATCCGCTGTTTCTTCAGTCTTTTTTCTGGTAATCCCTATGTATATACATTGTACAGTTGGTGGGTATAATGACGCTTGAATTACGGGGTAATTGTCGTCGCGCGAAGCGTCAGGCGCACGTAATGCCGACTGAGAAACGAGAGGCACATTATGTGAAATGGATTCGTGCAACTGACCGTTTCAGTCTCCACTCGCGCACTTACACTGCGCTCATTGATCCACGCATTAGCATTAACATTAGCTCTTGGAAAGCGCACGGGTGCGAACCTGTTCAATTGTACGCGAGGCGCGCTTCGGCTACAGTTTACCGATGCTTTTGGAAAATTGATAGAGGCGAGAGTTTCATGGAGGTTCCCTGCTATGATAAGAATAGAAGATGGAATGAACACTTTTAAAGCTGTTTCATTGAAAATTTTATAAGCTTCTTGCGTGCGCGGTGAAAGTTTTTTTTTATGAAGCTCAACTTACGTAAACGTAGCGTTAGCGCGAAGATTTGCATTCAAAAGCTTCTTTTTCCTATGGTTGAACGTAAATTTTCGCTTGTAAGGCGAAAAAACGATGGTACTTTGGGGGGTTGTAAAGCGGCTCTAAAGTGCGCATTTTTACAGTTGTGAACAATTCGCCGACACGTCAGATCGGGTTTAAGTGATAGGCCCTGAGCGAGCGCTGTGAAGTTTTATTTTACTCCGCTAATCACGAGAGACTAGTAGTAGCCTGAGCATTGAGTGTACCTGGAAAGGGAGAAGAAAGCGAGCTCGTTGCAGTTCGGATGTCGTTTCCATTTGGACAGATTATTGTTTGTTGTGACCTTAATAACAAATGACAGAATATTTTTTTTAATACGCAAATTCTCAATAATCGTACGGAAAATTGAACACACATTTCTGATTACAATGGGTGCATTGGAAGCTTGCTGTAAGTCGGTGATTATCATTTTGATCAAACGTGAATTATTATTTATAAAGGTACAATAACAATTATATCAAATATTAAATCTTGCCAATAAAATGTACAGTTGAAAGCCAGTGTAATGTGAATTGCTTTGAGAACATTAAAAGCATGTAGCTGCAGCGAAAAACACTTGAAAATTATTTTAAATAAATGAATAACTCGTATTTGGCAAACGACTGATTCTCTTTTCGAAACTATCGAAACGAAAATTATATTATCAAAACTATGTATTTGTGGAAGGAGTACTGTGTTAATAATAACAAATTTGAAATATTTATATACTCAATATTTAAAGTTGCGGATATTTTTTCCGCGTCAATATCATTTATTTCAAACGTATTATTATGCATACTATTAAAGCTGTACAATGTACATGCTTGCAGCCCACTTGAAAATGAGTGATTTCACTTCTGTGACTTCGCTCAAGTGTTACCTACAATAGCATACATTTTGTAGTTATTATGTAAAAATCATATCCTGTACTCAACTTCTATTATTATATATATGATAAAAATGATCAATAATTAGCATTGCTCGTGAATTTTTTTTTCTGAATAAAACAAGAATAAAATAAAAAACATTCTCTCTTTCCATCGTAAAACTACATTCAACATTATTCGTGAAAACATTATTTAGACATATATTGCTTTAATTTATGGCGCGCACCTGATGTCAAATACTATCAAAGTGAGCGATGCCGCAGCTGCGGAGCTGATGAAAATCCGAACGCAGACAGGAGAGCGAAAGATATAGCAAAATAAAAAGTGTTTTATACGTAGAGAGAGAGAGAGAGAGAGAGAGGGGGGGGGGAGAGAGTTGTCTTCCTTTGCTGCGTTTCATCCATTTATCGTGGACAGGCCGAGAGAAATTTGATTTGAATTCTTCTCTTAGGGCATTCGATAAGGCACGTCGTCGCTGCTGCTGTCTCGCCTTCAGTCACGCTGATTGGTTCGTTTTAGTGGAGAGAGAGAAAAAGGTAAAGAAGGAAAGAAAAGGCTAAGAGATGGCTGTTCTTGTCCCTTGACTATTGGATGTATAGCGAAGGACTTCTCTCTCTCTCTCTTTCTCTCCCTTTTCTCTGTACCTTCGGGCTGCTGCTGCACCGAAGTCTTATTAAGCTACTTGTAACGTTAAGACTGCTTCCGGAGTAACTTACTTCTAGCCTTTGGGTATTAGGGTAGTATAGCGAGTAGACAGCTTGATATAAAGTTTACGAATATTTAATGATAATTAATCATTGTTTATTATTTTGTTTCAGGTACGTATTCCAGTGCACAGATGTATCTTTTTCGATCTCCTTTCAAAGAGTAAGTAAAATATTTGAAATTTGCTCTCGAGCTTCGACTTTTATATTCGATTGCAGCGTATTACGGCAGCGAAACGACCTTTCAAGCGTATATTTGTATGTATCAGTTAATTTTTCCTGATACACATTGCTCATTCGACCAATTCGACCTTCGATTTTTATATCCAATCGGAATAAAAATAAATTTCCGTTCGGCATTTCTTGATTTTTTTCCGTTCGAATTTCGTCATCGTTGAAATAACTTTATTTTTAGTTCTTTGTTTCATTTAGATTGCAATTTGACTTTTTACAGCGCTCCTTGATTAGAAGGTACGACGCTTACTTTGATGCAAGTGTCGTATAATAAGTGTATTAAATAATGGACATTTTTCATTTAAAATCTCAATTATAAAAGATAGCAGGCAACTGAGGCTTGTACTTTTAAATATTTCAACATTAAGATTACTTTGATCCGTGAGAAAAACACACGCAAATTGAAGAACTATACCATCACGTTTTCCGCGACCACTTGCGATTGCAACACCGTTCGCGTTCTGGTCGAAACTAAAGCTGTGTGCTTGATAGAATGCTAATTGAAAACGAATTTGAGTGATTGGGAATAGCGGTGAAGCTATACGATTCTGCGAATTCTGCGCCAGTCACGTGATTCAATTCGAAAATAGCTATTTTCTCCCGATCGAGCATCGCTTATAAGCTCGATTACAATTCAATCCTAGCAAAAACTCCCATGCTATTCTTCAAAATGAAGCTCCACAGGCATTGGACTCATCGCACCTTGCAATTAACGCGCAAAGCCATCAACGTCCGGTACTGGAATGCTATACAGACCATCCAGTGCTTTACGACCGACGTATCCAGCAAATTATCTCTCGACTACTTCGAGCGTTTACACAAGTGTAACATTTGAAATAATAAAATCATAAAAACCGCCACCCCAACATCGTCGAGCTTCGTAATGCTATATACTAGTCGAGGAATGCCGGCTCACCTCAGTGCGAAAAAGCTCAAGTGCGCACGCAGCGTCGGTGGCGGCACGTTGCTCCGGGCAACTGTGGCGGGGGATGAATCTGCGCGATGCCGGGTGGGGCTGTTACACTTGGTTCTGGCGGCAGTGCGCGTCTCGACGCCTTTGACCGAACACACGCAAAATCGACAGACTCTTGGGGTAGCTAAAAGTCGACATCGCCGGTTACAGGCTGACTTTTCAAAATATGGGAAAGCGCAATGAGTGATTTCGACACGTGTTCAAAGTCACCGCTCGTTACCATAGTTCTTTCGTTATTTTTTTTTTATCCCTTTTCCATGTTTACTTTTGTTTGCTGGTGACAGGCTCGATGAGAACGGCGCGTGACTGACTTGTCTCGTATTTTTTTTTGTGATTTTTGACAGCTGCGCGATCGTTCTCTCGCGGCAAAAGCTCATGTGGTCGAGCTTTTTTTACGGGATCATTTTGTGAGGAGAGAAGAAATTTTTTAGTGACAAGTTTGTGGTTTTGTGATCGGCCTTTTCAGTCCCGACAGCTAGAGGTGAGAATTTTACAACCAAGTATTTCTAAATCTAATCGGTTCGCAAGGAGGGAACGATGCTTCAGAGAATTTAATAATCGATCGATACTATACAATGAGACTACTCGAAAGTTTTACCATAAGGAATTCTTGCTATGCTTACGCAATACTTATAATGGGCATCTTTCACGGAACGAAGCTACGAGATCACGAGTACGTCTGTATAAGAATATCCAGTAATTGCAATTAGTCGCGAAAGAAACGGCAAGAGAAATTTTAATTTAATGACATATATTGGGCCAAGGAATTCCTCGAACAAGTTTCTTTTTGACCTAATTATCCAAAGAATGAATTTTCATCGCGAGTCAATATGTATAGAAATACATTCTCGTACATAAATGAACATCATTTGAATTTTCTTCCTACGTTGTTATTGGCAACTATCGATATAATTAGGAACCGATTGTTCTCAACATTTCATCATAACAAAATGCATTCCTCCTCCGACCAATTGAAAAACGTTCGTGCAATCGAATTTATTCTCATAAGAATCGGTTCTCTAACTGAAAGAAAAAAACTTTCTTGGATTAAAAGTGCCAATAACGAACTAATTAACCAATCGGCGTACGTGGAAATTCAGCTGATCGAACTTTCAGTTCGTCGTCTTTTTATTTGCCTGTTGATTTACCCGTTGCAACGAACCGCTCCGTTGTGTGTTCTCATTCTTTATAATACAAGTGAGAGATGCTCTGTTGTTTCGTGCATCTGCAAAGTTCGCGTACAGCGTAGACTGTTGCGCGCTGGTTATGATGGACATTCCCTGGTTGTTGGTAAGCTCAGAGAAAGTTCCGACACTGGCATTGATTCTGGGCTGCTGTAGACTTACGCTGACGGGCTTGTTCGCAAGGAATTTAGGAGATTCCGTTATGCAAGAGATGCTTGTGTGTAGTGTTTTTTTTACACTTGCGTGCAATGCATTCTGACGAAATCATTAGCTGTTACAGCAAAGCAGAGATTACTCCGAACTGACTCGAGTAATAAAGGTTTGCATTATCGAGTGGAAAGAAGCCACGAATGCATAGTGATCAACAGTTGGTTCGCCACAAACTAATAACATGGCAATTACGCGTGTAAATGTTACAATATCAAGGGATAGTTGGTAAAAATAACAAACCCTCATCCTCTTTGGTCTAGTCGCAATTCAGCACAACACAATACCCCGCATGATTAGCCGCAACGTGCGGGAAGAGAGAGAGAGAGAGAAACCAGCAGCTCTAATGCAACTAACTCGATACCCGGCCAGATTACACTCTCACAGGCAAAACGAGTTCAGACCCTGAAAGCGAAACTCGATATGCACATCCCATCGCAAGGCAAAAGGTACTTATGTACAAAAGAACATCGACGATTCAAGGCCGCCAGATGAGAAATCGGCTTACGGGATATTCATAGCTCATCCTCTCGATTAATCGTTAATTTAAGTACACCTGCGACCTCCTGAATTATTATGCCTCCACAGCTGGGTTCCATTTTTAAGCGAAGTATCGCTGCTGTTCGCTTACTTGAAAATTTAAGGCTCTTTCCTTCGGAAGATCTATGCATACGTGCAAATCCACGTTAGATTGGAGACAAGTGGATTCCTAGACGTTTTCACAGAATTTTCCCGATGATACAACAGATTTTTCTGGTTTCTTACAATTTCTCCAGTAAACAATGCTATCTAAAGATGCGTCATATCATTTGCAACTCGTTGAAATCGTAACAAAGTTATATAATGAATACAAAGATATTTCAATAAAACATTTTAACATAAGTTAATGACAAAAGTTGGCGATAAAAACTTCAATTCGTAAAAAAGGCCAATGAAAAACGTTATCGGGTTAAAAGTTATGAGCTTTTGAAAAAATAGTAAGCCGCTTAATGTCTATGAAAAAGATTCACTTTTATTAAAGCGAACGAAAGAGCAATATGAGCTTGAATTTGTGAAAGAAACTTAGCTATAAAATATGAAAGCGAAAGAAATGATCGTGGATTTAAAAAATCGATTGTATATATGTCCATAACGAGAAGTTTTAAATATTTGAAAAATTGAACAAACGCAGTTATGCTTATATGAAAATAGGAGATTTTCCAAGAGGAATTTTCTGCTGGTTTTAAATACAGATATCTTGCAATCGGTTCATCCGATGGAAGTCAAATTATCGAGCTTTATTTCTAGTTTGACTGTCTGAATTAAATATTGCGCGAAAGAAATAATCCGATAAAGCGCGATAATGAGATTTATTCAAATAACGACAAATCAGAAATAAAGGATGACAATAGATAAAGCACTTACGTAATCGACTGTAAATTAAATAAATAGTATCTGGTACAGATATACTCGTATATTTTTGGATTAATAGATTAAATTATTTCTAGACAACCGTGGAATTGCACATGTATATCGGTTGCACTTCTGCCCTTCAATGTTTCATCGGCTTCTCGAGAGCTGCAGCCTCTCTGAATGTTTCATTCCAATTACGTTGCTACAATATGCTTACGTTATACGAACAGTCGGAGGCGCGTGACCTGTATTGTTGGGGATAATTATCAGGAAAAGCTTGCGGCGGAGAATAAGGTGAAAAAGAGTCAAGAGCTTTATTTGCTGGAGTCATTCCAGGATATTTTCATTGAAGGCTGGAAAGAATGAAATGCCTTGCCTCGGAGCAAATGGAACTGCGAAGCTCACGAAGAGGAGAACAGAAGAAAGTCCGTCTATCTCTCTTGAATGGGACTACGGTAAATATTGACCGTCACTCGGAAGATAGAAGGACCGATTGAATTAACAATTCTATTAGAATCGCGCGAAAGGACAATACGTTTGCGGTCGGATATATTCTTCATTGTATGCGTCTCTCCAACGAATTTCGTATGTAATGAGTGACAATCGTCTTCAATTATGCAACGCTGACAAGTTCACGAAGAAAAAGGGTTTTAGTAGTGCCAGAGAGAGAGAGAGAGAGAGAGAGAGAGAGAGAGAGAATTGTTCGTAACGAGCGCGAAAACTCGAGAACAAATTTAAATTGCATATTATATAATAGCGAATCCAATTTATTAACGCTGACTTCATAATAATGCACTAGCAGATTCTCCGAAAATTATGTAATATTACATTGTGCATCATGAGTGCCTTTATAATTGTATTATTATATTGTTGACGAATCGAAACTAAACGCAGAGATATGCGATATATCCGACTGATCGAGCCGCTGTGTTTCATAGAGCGAAATTTATGCCATTATCCCGATATCATTATTAACCTACATGGTCACAGTTATCGAAATCAATATCACGAATTAAAGCACCGCTTGATTTGTAAAAATCGAAAATTAAATCTGTCAGAAACAATTTCCTCTATCATAAATAAAACTTCAGTCGACGCATTGAATTTTTCCATCCCTCTCTCTCTCTCTCTCTCTCTCTCTCTCTCTCTCTCTCTCTCCAATCGCAATACAAAGATTTCCAATACTTTCTCATAAAGACGCATATCGAAATATTTCTTGCAGCACCTTTATAGCGAAGTTCTCCTCTTGAAAAATGAAAGAACCCATCAGCATCGCAATCGCCAAGCCAAAAAAAGAAGCCTTTCGCGCACACGCACACATGCGCACGTCCCAATCAATCAGTCGCGCCGCGCTTCCACGATGCATCCAACCCTCATCAACTCCCCCACGGAAATCTCCACTCAGACACGCGAACACAGTGGAGATACGTTTTCCGTTGTGTCCGGGGAGATTCTCTCTCTACATCAGTCCCAAAGCGTTGCAAATCCTTTCTATAGGTCGCGAACTTGACAAAGGCGCCCTCATCACGACCCGCTTCATGCAACCGCAGACTTAACTTCTTCTTCTTCTTTTTCTTCTTCTTCTTCCTCGTCTCTTCAACATTGGTATTTAAATACAGTTTTAAGGAATTTCATGGAGTTTTGAATTCGCCGATTAGCTTTGTATTCATGTCACCGAGAAAAACATGGAAAAAATATCTGAACATCCGTTGAGCTATTTTTATATCTTTGCCTAGACAGTGAATTTAATATTAAAAATTTAATTTCGTCTCCGCGAATATTGAATTTCTGATAGGAATTTTATTGTGTACGGTATCTATTCTCGAATTTCATGGTATGTATTAACACGTCCTCGTTTAGAGTGATTTTTTTTTCGTCCTACTTGTTACGTGTACTCGAGTTAAAAAAAAACATCTCTTCGCTTCAAATTAAAAGCAGCAGCGGCAGCATTAACCTTCCGAAATCCAATCCCACATCTAATCTGACTCTACGAGCGTATCGCTGGAAATTAACGTAGCTCTCGGCTACTGTACATAGGGTATATATAGCGCTGTCATCAAAATATATTGCAAATTGTGCGGATTCCACATTATTCACCGGATGCTTGTGTTCCCGTTATCTGTCGCTCCGCGAAAAATCAATGACGACGTCCGATGACTTTCATAAACGTAAATCCCTTTCATTCTCCACTTCGCAAGCTCTGTTTTCCAATTTAATCGGCTAGCTTTAACGCACTGTTGAAATTGCTGCGAGCGTGTGTATGCGACGCATTGTGAAACGATTATGGAGCTTGCAAGTTCAGTCGCGTTAATGGATACCCTTTCCAGTTGATTCCAAGTGAGAAGAATAATGAGCAGCTATAACGAAAAAGGAGTCGAGAAAAATGTTTGAGAAATGGTAAAATTTCTTTAATACACTGATTTGTCTGTAAACGTCGACGATCCAAGTGTATACGCAAGACGAAAAATATTTTTACTGCTCAATGTATACTATGTACACGAGAGGAAAAAGGGGGTCATCGCTCTCGCTTTTTACACTCGCATTGTAGACGCACGTGCACTTTATACGACTGGAGGATCTCGCGCAAGAAGCCGAGGAAACTCGTGCTCGTAAAGACGGACACTGCGGCGTAGTAAAGTGCAGTCGATCAGTAGGACTTGCGTTAGAAGCTTGCGAGTAGATGAGCTTTAGCATTAGCGCATTGTAAGAACAGCAGAGCCACGTGGATTGTAACGTATTCTAAATTTGTATTTTTAATTACATTTGCGTCGCACGATCGAATCCTATAGAATTTTAATGAAGTTCAATCGATTTTGGTAAATAGAAAATTCCTCAGTCGCAAAACAAAGAATGACAACAGCCGTTGGAGCCGAAGCTTGCATACGTATTTCAACATTATCGTCTGCGGGCGCATTTCTACTTTTTACGACGTAGTTCTTCTTCTTAGTTTTTTCGCGTTACTCTCTCTCTCTCTTTCGCTCGCTTTCTTTTACGGACGTCGCGCGGAAAATGGAGTAGTGTAATCGTTTCGCTTTATTCGTAAAATTCGACAGTATGTAAACTATATTTAGTACGCCGAAGCTTTACGAAGTAAGAATATTTACTTTGCGATTGCCTTTCCAAGCTACTTTTTTTCCGATCTCAATATCCGGAGAAGCGTAAAAAGTTTTGATTGGCAGTTCGAAAAGCGATTTTGAGCCCGGCTTAAGGTTTTTTTCCTCGTTCAGTCTCCGCGTGCGTACGTGAAAAAATTGGAAATCTGTTTGAAATTCATTGACACACCCTTGTCTTTTATTTATATCAGCAATCTACGTGCTGTATTACTTTTTAATAGTTTTGTTTTAAATCTTTTATATATTTTTTTAAGATTTTTCATTTTAATTTGCATTTCGTGAAAATGGAAAAGTCGCCATAAAACTATATCGTATGGGTGAAATAAAAAAAAATTATTTTTTTCTCGATATCGAATGAAATATAAAACTAAAAAATGGGTTTTGGTATAGATTAAAATTGGATTTACAGTTTTTCAGATAAAGCAATATACGCAAACGTATCCATATCTATACGAATATATTTTAAATCAAAATGATTCCAATCCCAAATACAACAAAACGCATTTGTACGCATTTCAAGAAAATCAACAATTTGAACATTATTCTGTTGGAATATTTTTCTAACATTTTTTTTGAGAGGAAATTCAGTAAACTTTTTTAAAACAGGACTCCAACAAGAAAAGTTCCAGTTCTATCGCACTTCATTTTCTCCACAGACTCAACTTTGTGACTTTAGTTTAGAAACAAAGTGTTATTATGAATTCTGGATAAATATCATTCTAAATTATCCGTTAGCCAAATATGCTATTGAAAACATTCTGAATTTTGTACACAAAGTTCAGCTATATTGCATTTCCTTATTATTTCCAAAAAAAAGCTGCACGTACGCTTAGGCGCAAAAAGGCACTTGCTAATCCGATCAATTCAACACTTACGCAGTCGATCGATCAAACTCAGTATAACGCGAATACCGTCCAAACGCGTATTTTTCTTCGGACGAGCATATAAACAAACTCTGTTCGCGGACTCGAGCGCAACAACTCGCAGTATAGAGATTGCGCTGCATATAATACATAACCAGTCGATATCTCGAGCCAAGTGGAACGGAATCTCAGAATCGATTTAGCCCAGGTGTCCGTGTGCGAAAAAGAGTGAGAGATAGAGAAGGAGGAGACTCGTGCAAAAAGGCGATAACACGACCTCCGCCTCTATTTATATGTGGCTGTACTACTACCAGTACTACTTTTGAGAGGAAAATGAAAATGCGGATGTATGCATAATGCGCCGCTTGTCGAGAAAGAGAGAGAGAGAGAGAGAGAGAGAGAGAGAGGGAAAAACGGATTCGAAGAGGCGAGTGTCGACCGGTAGATACGCGTGGAAAATTGTGCTTTCCGTTCGTGAGCTCGATACGCAAGCTCACTCTCAATCTAGCTGCTTGTCTGCCTCTGTTGAGAGTTTCTGTACAAGTGTTAATGGTTTAATTGCTTTTGTGATTTATGCAGTTTATTCTTATGCAAATATATATACGCTAGCGGATTAAAAAAAAACCAATCCAATCGGACTAAAAGCCAAATCTCATTTCGCTAGAGCGAAAAATAACCCGTCGACAATGTTCGAGCCGCAACAAATAAGAAAATAGCTTTATTCCCACTTTTGCGCCGCGCGACGACAGCGTGGACGGCGACATCATTAAAAATAATTCCCACCGGCCGACTCCCCGCGATAAATTCCGCATCCATAATGCATGAACTTTTCGAAAACTCGCGCGTCGTTATATCGCGCCAGCTGCCATAACAAACTCTATCTTCGTGCGCGCGCGCGCGCGAACGCGAGCTTTAAAAGTGACCTCGTACCGAACTTTTTATACGCGTTGCATCTTCACTCGTAAAATTCTTCATAACCGCGATTGCGACGAGCTTTTCCAAAGAGAGATACATGCATATACACGTATAGGACATAAAATATAGGTATAACGAACGGTATTTCGATGCACGTTTGTATATTATATTTATACACCGCACGGCTGTTCGTTTACCTTAGGAGAAATGGACGGTACTGGGCCAGTATTTACGGTACATTCAATCAATACTGGAATGATACGAGCGGTATTATACTTAACAGAGCCAATGCTGTAATGCGTGTAATGGTACGGTACTCCAAACTAGCGCTGTGTGCCAATTTGTACTTACTTAATAGTTATGTTACGGTTTAATTGAAGTTCCGAATCAAAAACCGTATATTCTAAACTTGACTTCTCAATACTCGATTTGGATTGCGGTCTTGCTCTTTTTCTTTTTTAGAGGTCTTGAATTTTTCACATACGCGTACGATGATTGGACAATCGTTTGAAAATAATGTTTCTGCACTGTTACAAAAACAGATTCCTATTTTTGTGAGAATGTATTTATTAAAGAATTGCTATTTGATACGTAACACACTGAAATGAAATAAAAATTTACTAGATGTAAATATGAATAACTATTTTGTGAATATTTTTTTTCAAATCTGAAGTTGTCTGTTTGATTATTCGATAAAGAATATTTGAAACAAAACGTATATTTATTTATTCTAATAAATACAATGATTAAATTGAAGTAAATATTTTCATTGGACAAACAAATTTTATTTCATTTTAACAATTTTGCTTAGTCAACCAATATCTACATTAAAAGGATATTCAAATATTGACATTCTACGTGTACATATAAAATTCACATAAAATCTGCATAAAATTCTCATAAGACGGAAACAGTATTGGGGTCATTATTCAACAGCAACACAGTTTTAACACTAGTATAGGAATCTGGGTACACCATCATAGGCTCAGTGTATTACAACAATTCTGACCTGTTCTTATCACACCGATATCGCACCAACGTTCTACCAGTACTTGTAATCAGTAAACAGTCTGTTATTAAAGAACCAGTACTAGTCCATGATTCCTGTACCGACAGTTCTTACCAAGATATCCTTTTTCGTCGAATCATTATAAACATCAATTTAGGTAACCCTTGGTAATTAGAAATATTAATTAAATATTTGTAAATAGACTTCCCGCAAGCGTAATTAACCTGCCGAAGTAAAGAGCTCCACAGCCGTTGTGTCTTCGGGCCTCGAGCTCCTGTGTACCGGATGTGTATGCATCGACGTTGCGCGGAGAAATCAAGAGGGAGATAAAGAAAAATCCGTCAAAAGAAGAAGGCACGAAGCGACGACGCGTACGTACTCCGCGCCATTAAGCAAGAAAAACTTTCACGGCAACGCACGTTCTCTTTGCCTTTTGCCTCCGCGAGTAATAACTCCCTTCGCTAACGAACCGTGACGGCGTAGAAGGGGCTACTGCCACTATTACTGCGTAGGGTGTAAAAAGGAAGGAAAAAATAGCGCGAATATATGTACGAAGGCGTGCAGTAGTCGGAACATGCGCCTGTGTATTTTAACGCGGCGAGACAAAGAAAATTACGTGGCTGATAACTTAATCAAGTACCAGGCTCGACAACAAAGGCAGAGAGTGTCTGCGGAGATTTTTCAGACGTATCCCTTTAAAAGGTCGTCATTCTTTCTGCATGAAAATAATGTCGGTAATACAGGTAAAAACTCGAAAGTAAACGAAAAAACAAGAGTATATCTTTCAATATGCGCCTAGAGAAGAAAAAATAAAAGGAGAAGATCCGCTTGACACAACAGAAGGGAAAGTATATTCGAAAATGAAAAAAAAACGAACATGACACACACGTGTACGTACAAAGTAAATGTACAGTCAACTAAAGCGTGGCGACAAGAGCGATATCGAGAAAGTTTCGCGTGTCTCACCGCAAACTTTTTACTCGAAGAAGCCCTAGACGCTTGGTAGACTACAGTACGTGTGAGCGAGGAAAAAAAAGAGAAAGGGAGCAGGAAGTAACTGCAGCTAAACTGGCTCTGTAGTATCACCCTTTCGTGAAAATGAATCCAGGGCGAACAGGTTACGATATTTTTTCCGTTGTACCTTGTGGGTATACATGGTTTGCGGCTCTTTCATTCCGAGGCTCTCGTGACCCTTTCTGTTTTTCACCTTTTCCCTTTGTGCTTTTTTAAGTCTTCTTCTTACTCTCCTACTTCTCTACCAAAACTGCGCGGCAATGTTAACGACTTTTTCGGGAAATTTTTCTAGTCTCCTTTTCATCCTTGACTTTTCGTTAGATCGACAGCTTTCTGCCCAGTGTATTTACAGTTGAAAGCGTTTAGTATTTTTAATGAAGTTACGGGGGTAAAGGAGAGGAGCGCACATCTCGAAAGACGACGAAATAATATCCCATCGTGTGTAAACAGATTTTAGGAACGCATTTAGAAACGTGTTTTGGAAGAGAGACTGTTACTACGCTCGAGTGCGCAAAGAAAGTTCACCATTGCGTTACGTAGCGCACGATATGCAATTGCGTCCATTGAACCTCGGGTCATCTCGTAATTACAAGTACTTCGCTCCGAAGCTTATTCGAGTGAGAATCCCGAAAAATCACAGCAAACTCATCCGTACGTTTCTCGAGTCCGCGCGCACTTTGCGGCTTCTTTCGCGGAGGGTCTAGCACCCGCAAGTAGGAAGAAGCGAAGAAGCAGAATAAAGCTTCGAGGGTCTGCTGCTGTGCTAAAGTGCGCGCGATAGAAGAGAGAGAGAGAGAGAGAGAGGGAGAGAGAGAAGGGAGAGAAAAGTTCAAGATGAACAGCAAGAGCTGCTGCTGCAACGGAGATAAAGCTACACTGCGGCGCGACCAAGATAAGTAAAGGCTCTTGTTAACCGTCACTTTGCGTTAGCCCCCGAGTGAACCACCCACTTGCTCTCGCTGCAGACTCTTTTTCGCACTGCATGCCTGTCTGGCATCGAGGCGGAAAAAAATTTTTCTTCGCCTCCGCACACGATCAGCTGTTCGTTGAGCTTTTTAGAAAGCTCGAATAGACCTTTCGTTCTCTATATATACTCGACTATCCGAGTAGAAAATGTACCGCAATAAAGCCTCGCCCTAATCGCAAACGTAACGACCACAAGCCGCGAAAGCTCATCGCGTAATAAGCCAAGAAAGCTCTCTCTCTCTCTCTCTTCTCGTCTGCCAATTATTTTTCAACGTTATGCGCCTAAGCACCGGCGATTAAGCGCGTACTACTAAGATGCGCGCGCGTGAGCGCAAGATTAAACGCGTTGAAGATTACGAAACTAAGCTCTGCGCACAGATATCACGCTCGGACTTTCGGTTATTCCTCTTTTATCTACATATTTTTTTCAATGCAGAAACCAAAAATGAGATTATCCACGTGTAAAAGTGCCTTTGGTGTTTGAAAGTATAGGGGATTTGCAAAGCTCGATTATATTTTCATAAGGAATATACGATGGAAAAGGGAGGGAGAAAAGTGGGCTGGATAGGTCGGTAGTGAGCTTTTAAAGAATACGAATGGGACGACGAGCGTCGTTAGAAGATATGAAAATTTGAAAAGTTCGTCTATTGGAAATCGAGCGTATGCGTGTATATATGTATACTAGTTAGTACGAATCTGTCTCCGGAAAACTTGTTATCGCAAGGATAACTGACCGACGTTGAGTATCAGTATATAGTAGTACAAAGACTGTTTCTATCGCGAGCTTCAGATTAGTCGGCTAAAGTGCTGTAGTCTTGGAAATAAAGCCCAAGATTCCGATAGTTGCCTATATACTGCTTTCCTCGTTGTCTTATAGTTGAGCCCTTGATCCCCCACGACTTAATACTGCTTTCGTATAATTGGCGGGTGACTCCGAGATCGATCCGATGCACATTTATTTACCGTATTCTATACCCATCTAATTTCGTCTAATTTCACGATATTGAAATTAATCCACATACACAGTGTATCATTAAAAGAAATAAAAGATTCATAAATGCCTCGTTAACGACACGTATACACACTCATCGCGCTCGCTTTGATCGAAGCCCGACGGTTATATAGAGATATGTGTTCAGCTAAAAGGAAAAAAGTAGCTGCAACACGGGCATAATTGCGCGCATCAAAGCTCTACGCGTCAAAGCCCCGGCCACACTGTAAAACCGCCGATACCAAGCTGTGTATAGAGTGAGATCTTTAGCGACGTATTCAGTCTAGTATTATGAAATGCGTTTATAAAGCTCGGTAAAAGCCGAATTTTTCGTAGCCTGGATGAAAAACATTTTTTTCTTCTTCCATTCACGTGAACTAGAATGTACGAGCGAACTCGATCATCTCTCGTCGATTCCAACATTTCTGTGAGCTATACATTAATATATATAGATATATAGATATATTTAGCTATATATATATACAAATACATAGATATCGTTTCCACGAGTTGAAAAGCATCGGACGAATGTAATTGAAGCTGCTCCACTCTCCTGTCGCTTACGCGAAGGTATGCGCACGAAGCAGTCCGCGCTTTTTCTCTATCCTTTCGTCGCGGGTACGCAGAACTATCTCTCTCCGACTCTACGACGCATTTCAGCTCTCGCGTACAATACGATGCCCGTCCGCTGCACACTCGGCCTCTTTATACGACGTCGTCGTGCTTTTGTGGTTTTCCGCTTTCGTTTTGTTTCCAAGGTGTGGCTTACAAACTGTCGTGTAAAGAGGCACGGTTTACTTTAATCGCGCTGATAATTTTCACTTTTCCGCCACAGTACTACAATTGCTCCGAGAGAGAGAGAGAGAGAGAGAGAGAGAGAGAGAGTGAGAGAAGTTGAATGTTAAAAAGATAAGAGAATGGCTGAAATTATTATTCTCGGAAAATGTCTACCTACTGGATATGTGTATGAGTGAATGCACGAAATACACGAAACTAAACGCGATAACTGAAAAACGAAAATTGTTCGCGAGGGTATATCGATGCGACTATTTTCTCCTTAGTGTCTTTCGAGGAACAATGGGACTTTTTTAGATACAATAGTCTTTTTAGCATAAAAAAAAGGTTGTTTGATTTTTCACATTTTTGGAAAAATATATAGACAACCGAATAAGGTAATATAATTGTAAAATATATGAAATTAGAGTAGAATTTCAGAGCTTTCATTTATAAAAAAGAGTCATTCGACAAGGTCTTTTGAGTGCAAGTTATGAGAATTTAATAAATCCCGTGATTTTAGGCATTATCCAAATGCTCATAACTTTTCAACCAGTACGTCTTATTATGATTCTTTATGGTAATTAAATTTTTTTTTTTTAAATCTTCTTTCAATATTGATATTGATTGTGTATAGTTTATTACACGTTATTATGCAAACTTAAATTACCTACATCTGAAAGGTATATAGACTCCGAAAACTTTAATTTGCAAAAAGAATCATTTAACAGTATTTGAACTAAATCCAGAAAAATCGACTCTTATTTGTATTCTTTTGCACTTCTTTAACAATAACAACCAACCTGGTCGATTTTTTTCTCCGAACCTCTTTTAATGTCCATGTTTTAATTTCGAGCTATACATACAAATCCTACTAGTATGCCAACGTTTCATGCGATGAAAATTGATAAAATCCACGGTCTCGAGTCTTATAAAATCGTTTGCTCATTTTACTCGGAAAACCCCCAGCGAGAAATACAGCGTCCGATCAAATAATTTTTCTATTCTCAACTACCGAGTTATTTCCTGTATTTTGTGGATTCACTCGTATATACTGTCTACATATAACGTATTCCATCTCCATAGACTTTTGTTCGGGAATGTCTTTCATCTCAGTGAGTTTCGTCAATGCTTCTGACAATTGCAGCTATCATGTTCTTTCTCGCGCGCGGGCACAGGCATATTTTCACGAACGCGTACGCCGAAGAGACGTGCACACACATCCAGAGAAAACTGGCGTAAATGCTACTTTGGTCGGAACAGCAGCGCGCGCGCGCGCGCAGTGGCGCTTCACGCATGACCTACATTCCCCAACGTGAAATTCCCGCGCTCTCTGCGTGAGTGCGAAGATGAATTCTCGTTGGGCTTGTAACAGTCTATCTAATCTAACTACACTCTTAGGAGCATCAGTTACTCTCGTTACTCATGTAAAGTAAAGCGAGTCCCCGGGCCGAGATCTGGGCATCTCTCTTATACGAGCTGGTTCGAATTGTTGTAATTTTCCGTGAAAAATTTACAGAGATGAAATGCGATTAAAATTTGCATACGGTAACTACAGTTTATCCAAAAATCTGTGACCTGACCCCTTTTGAATTTACGCTTTCTCCTTCCTTGCTGTATTCGTTTGAAAATAAATTGCGTTGTATTAGATACTTTGCTGCAGCTATGTATGCGTAGCGTATTTGTTAACAAATTAAATTTAGTACTTTGACATTAGCAAATATAATACAGCAAACGTATAAAATGCACTAGGAATATACCCATGTGTATGCGAAGAAATTGATTCATGATGTAGCACGACGCAAGACACGTGCACGTAGTATAAATTGTACATACCGCTTCCATATGTAAAACTTACGGAGTCAATGACGCGTTGCCTATAAAATAAATTAATGGTCGATTCCCCGTATCTCGACGAATTTCTTCTTAATGCAATCACTAGAATCGTGAAAGCTTATCACTTTGTGCCGTTGGGAAATTATTGTTACTATCGTAATTATACGTTAATCTCACGAATCGCGCACAAGCGAATCACCGGTACGAGGCATTGTTACCTTAAAAAAGAACGCGAAACTCTTGCACGACCAAGAGGAAGTTAGCGCTTTATCCGGGCGACTATAAGCTGCAGTACAAAGGTCAAAGGTTGTTATTTGCCAAGCGCAGATATAAATGCATGATGAGACACGACTGCGACCTACTACTGTTTTGGAATCTGGTAATTCCGGTTTAAGTCTATGCACTCGCATTAACTCAGTCTCTTATACAGTTATAATTTCGGTGTGCCTTTCGTTTTTTCCTCTAAAATTGCGAGAGAAAAAAAATGCTCTTTTCTTCTCCATTCTCGTCAATGTCAGCCGTAGTAGTCAGCCGTATGCATCAGCATTAATGAAGAAAGAAAGCGTCATTAATATCTTTAATCACCTTGCTGAAATTCATCAGTTAAAGTAATTGTACAAAGCCCCAGTCTCGTAGACTACCAGATTACAAAGGACCAGAGATCTTACGTTTCCGTGATGAGAAGAGAGGATATTCAGTTCCAAAAGCCGTAGTCGTCACCAGGGGGATTATTAGAGAAAGCCAGTTTAATGAATATCTAATAATAAACGCTCTATATATTATTATGGAGGAATTATCTAGCTAATAAAGCAATTAAATACTAAATCACCGACAAATCCGCGACGTAGTCAAAAATTTTCTTGCCGAGCGGTGCATTTGACTTTATTAAAAAGCTTTGACATGTAAATTCAACGATGAGATGCGAAGAAGACGCATAAGTCGATCTCATAATAGGAGAAGAAGAGCTATATATGAAAAGCGTTATAAGCATCGCATAATGACATGGAAATATCGTCTCTCATCGACGGCAAATTTCAATGCTTCTCATTCATACCCAGGCATTTAACAGTAGGACAAAAAGCGCTTTTCAAACGTCGAAAACGAAAATCCGTACAAGTTCAATAATACGAGGCGTCAGCGCTATCCATATAAAAAAAGCTCTTGCTGTTTTATCGCCTCCGACATCCTTCGATGTCCGGCTTGAAGCTCCTTATACGTAAACCCGATAACTCCTCTCTCTCGATGCTCGTACGTACATACAAAACCTCATGTGTGTGTATCTATCTTATACCTACATACCCCTTGTTCAGCTAAGCTAAGATTTTCATAGGGCGAATCCTTCGCGGCACAGCTATGATTTATCGAGCCGCTTTATCGACGAGCCACCGTGCGCTTTTTCCGGGAAATTGGATCATTTCAATCTTTGTCGAAGCCTCGCGTGAATTTTCCAGCCTCGAATGGAAGCGTGAAGAGGCGAGACTGGGCGTTCGCTTTTCATCTGGTTAGTACTGATGGCCAGGAATGTGTTTAGCGTTGAGAGAAAGAGGATTGCGATGCTTGTCAGGATTGCCAATTGTGACTTGAATGCGAAATCGTTTATTGCTGTAACAAGTATATATGCGAGAGATGTAAAGTTAGCGAGGAATAATAATATGGTAGTAACTCTGGTAAAGATGTTAACAATGTGTTAGAGCGAATTGTTGATGAAATTTGAATGCAGTGTATAATAGGGTTGTTACGTTGTTGAAAATTAACGCGGAATTCCATTTCGTATGATTATATTCTATCAAGAAATTACTATGAAATTATAATAATTGCATTCTGCCTACCAAATGCTATAAACCGATGTAAATTTACAAATATTTACGAAACATTTTGATAAGTCTACAGGACAGTCATTCTTATACGTTTAACGAAGTTTCAATTTTCATATCTTGCTAAAAAATGTAACAGTAATTAACCGACGCTTTATCCACTAGAACAAAAAGAGTTAATTTTCAACCACGAGATCAAATCTTCTATTCAAGAGTCGAGCGCAATTATCCCTTTCCACTATCATCTCTATATCCGCTAATAAAAAATCCTTTTATTCAACCTTAAGCATCCCAGCTCCATTTCTGTATAAATTATTCCTTACGTGTATACGCAGATAGCGAGCACTCACTAATATGCTCAGTAATGTATTTCAATTCGCGGGTATTTGCACTGCATGAATTCCAAAATTATTTATCGCTGCATATTTCGTGGTATAAATTACTCAGCAATAATTACTCGAGAAATCGAAACAGTAAACAAACGCATACTTACGCGTGCGTGCACACGTTACAATTTTTCCCGACTCGTATGAAGTCTCGATTTCTGAGGTTTGCACAGGTATCGAGTTGCACTCGGTGCCACAGTGGAACAGTAGCCCGAGGGGAGAGAGATGAAACCAGTTTTCAGTCCGCTCGTAAACAAGGGCGCTAATTTTTTCTTTCTCTCGTCTCTCTAGAAACGCGTGTACACCGCTAATGACGTTAGAGCACGTAAGATAAGGAATTTCATCTTTTCCAGAGAATTTTTCCGAGAAGGAATTCTTCCTTCTGTTAATTATATTAAAAATTCCGGTATGAAATTCACTTGAACAAGCTCGGAAAGTTCATAACCGATGAAAAAGAAAATTTGTTGAATTTAAGCGAATGCATAAATATACACCAAAATATACTTTTCGCAAACTCCGACAAAATATTATCTTTGTCGAAAAGTATATTTTTGTAGAAAAGGAGTGAAGCGATATTAAAAACAAATATTTTTCAAGCGTACGATATATTATTGAAGTATAAACATTTACGTAAATTCAACATTCTTTATTAGCTTGCACGTATACAGTCCCAGTCTTTTTTTTCCAATCGCGAAGAAGTTGAATACATTCTGAATACGTAGAAAAGCCCCGTCTCCGACGAGCAACAACAGCGGATCTCTTTATTACTGGTCAAATCGCCGGATGCTTGCGACGCGATTTTTACGCCGGCTCTCTCACGCGTAATCATCCTCGCGCTCACGTTGTAAGCCTCGGCGAAGGGCGAATCAGTGACGCGTGTAGCGACGAATCGCTGGATAATTCTCTTGGGACACGCGAGCGCCGACACTTTATTGCACGTAAAGAGGTTTTACCTGCAGCTGCAAGAAAAACTTTTTTTTTCTCTCTTTTTGCCTTAACCGCGTAACGAGTCCCTTCGGTGCTGCTGTTTGATAGGAGGAATTATTGTTTTTCTCTCTGCTCTCGCGATGTACGCGTATTTTTTTTCTATCTCTTTCTCTCTCTCTCTCTCTCTCTTTCCAGGCGAACCGCTGATTTACGAGAGAGTTTAATGGATAAATATATACGTGTGGTTAGCTCTTTTTTTTGTACTGTTATTGTTATTCGCTCGAATTCGTACAACGCCGCGCGCGGAGAGCAGGTTGAGCTTAATCGAGTTGATGGTCGAAATTGCTAGGGTGTATTCACTTTTATCGGAGCTGCTCACACGAAATCGATCGCACTCGATTAATCGGGATATACATTTCGCGAGCGCGATGTACCGAATATTCGCCCGGTAGAAATGGAATTACAATGGTGAAGCGTGTGATTCGCAAGAGTCGAGTGACGTTGTTTGTAGTATGCGCGTATCACGTGGAATCTATTCGGAACGTTTATATCGATTGTTACGTATATGCATCGTCGTGTGGCTAATTCATCGATTCTACACGTGTACGCAGCGTGTAATATATCATATATCGAAAGAACGGCATTGACTTGTAAATTTGCCACTGAAGATAATTATACTTTAATACAGTTAAAGCGTAATGATACTTCGAATATCCGTACATGTTCGATTTTAAAATTTTGCTCTCGTGAACACTCACAGTGTTTTTGCAATGCGGTCATAATGAGGCTCGTTCGAAATGCCTGAGGATAATAGGGACTCGTTGTTTTCAAATATCAGAAGCGCGATCGATTTTCACTGCGCAAACCGCTCTTTAAAAATGAAAACGCATACGTACCAGCACTGCTGCATAATAATCTCCATATGCGAAGCGTTCAACCGTTGGCTTTTGTCAACTGAAAGATTTTCTATAATGATTGTTTTCCATTCTCTACCGTATGGGGGCTTTTTCCTTTACATGTTATATACGACAGAGCATTCCAATTCTCGGAAACGCTCGACCCAAAGAGCTCTTTCTAATTTATGCTCAAAAAATTCCATCTTCCTCGCACACTAAGTCACAGCATCAATCGTTTTCCCCGGCCTTCCCCCCTTCCCCTCCCTTCGCTTTAACCATTTAAAATTCAGCGAGCTCGTACCTAATACCTCTATATTTCAAATCCAAGTCCTCACTTGAAAATTCCCGTCTCTCTTTCCAGCAACGAAACTTATTACTACCGAACGGAGCATCGTCAAAAAGTAATTATTTGTCAAACCGAAGCCCTTGAAGTAGAGAACGGGAGAGAAAGCGAAGGTATAATAGAGTCGCGCCGCCGCCGACGACGACGACCATCTATTTACCTTTCACGAGTTTTCGCGAACCTGAAGCTCTCTTCTCTCATTCTATATATACAGAATGAGAGGAAGAGAAAGAAAAAGCGCGAGAAGTAGCGCGCAAAAGTTACAAGTAGTAGTGGAGGGGAAAGGGAAAATTGCACTTGGATGTTTGCGATCTACTTAAGCCGTGGTGGAGCTCGACGATTGGCCAATATTAACAAGTAGTAGTATAGTGCACCTCGTGATTGCGACTTCATCTTCTCTCTCGAAGGTCTTTTGGAAGCCCAAGAGAAGTGCATCGAAGAAGATCGTTAAAACTCGTAATTGGCCCGCGGGAAATTACTAATCGTTAGCGACTAAATGGCCAAGCTCGCTCGGGATTACCAAGTGCGATTCGCTCGTCGAATTATCGCGCATTATACCTCGAGATAGAGAGAGAGAGAGAGAGAAAAGGAATTTCTTTGCTGCGACTTTTCCAAGCTCGATTGCCATCTGCGAATTAAAAGTTGGAAAGAGCAGCTTTTGTAGCTTCTGTTTTTATCCGATGTCGTTTTGCATTCGTTTTGCGGGAGGCAGCTTTTTATGTTAAAAACGTTCATTGCCGTACATTTGCGATGATTTGGAATAAAAAACGTTTCTTCGAATTTCTAGATATACGTCGGATTAATACTTGTTGAATGTGAACAATTTTCCGTTGCGTTCAATCTATTAAAAGTGCGCATCAAATTTTGATTGATATTTTTCGTGATTTTTATATAAGTTAGAAAAACAAATATATATATACATTCTGACTTTTATAGCATAAAATAAATGCACCTGCAATTTCTAGACAGCTTTTAATCGAGTGAAACAGATGGGAGCCTAAAAATGAATACGCTCTCTGAAAACTCTAAATTTAACAGAAATCCATCAAATCCGCGTAATTTATCGAGCGAAAAATAATTGTAGGACGTATGAAAAATCGTGACTTTACCGCTTAACTTCGGTTAAGAAGCTGCAAATCTAAAATTTTACGCGCTGATATAAACGCACGATTTACCTTTGCTCAATCAATAAATCCATTCGCTTTAATCAATTTACATGCCTTTAAACCGCGACGGAACCATCGCGCCTGCAAAGGTACTTTTCGCTTACGTTACTTCTCGTAATAAACGAAGCTCGAGCTGTAGCTTTGCTGTTATGAGCGGCATCGAAATAAGGTAATCGAATAATAAACTCTCCGTAGTAGTCGAATAAATGGAACTCGCGGTTTCCGATCGGCTGTTCAGAACGAAAATTCAACGAGTGACGTATTCGCGAATTATGGCTATCGATTTTATTTTCCGTCGTTGATTCTTTCGAACTCGGATGTACATATATATACATACGTATATAGTACACACGCGTGTTGCCGGTCTCTCGGTTGCCGATATTGGCTTTTTATCAGAACGTAAATGAGAACTGAGATAGCATGTAACCAGACTTGCAGAACTGCGTTGAATTTTATTTTTGTTCACTTGATTACACTTTCCCGAAACGATTAGCCGCGAGTAATTAAAGCTTCTTTTCTAATTAGTTAGGCGAAGCGGACGGAAGCGCAACGGAATTACTTTACTCGATCGAACTCCGAGAAAAAATTATGTTCAAAACATTACGTACTTGAATTAAGAAGATGAAAAATTATGAATCAGGGGGGTATCATTGACAAGGTTTTTAAATAAAACTAGCGAACATTGGCTGCGTTTCCCCGCTGATCTTAAATTTGCAAATTCCAAGTGTTGTACACGGGTGCGCGCGATTCCGTAAGGGCTAGTTAAAATGGAATCCACTCTCCAAAGAACCTTTCCGAATCACTCGACGAATGTGAAATGAAAAGGATCTCTCGTCGTTCCTTTTCTCCCGTAACGACGTATCGCATCGTTTGCAATTTCGTCTAAGCGGTACATCCTGTAAACAGTACCATCTCGAAAAATGTAAAACTACTCAGTACAACGTAAGCGCGTGAACTCCTCGACGACTTTTCTTATTTCCCCAGTCGACGCTATGTTATATTTTCATCATCGGATACGGACTCTCAGCTTCGCGGCTGTTTTTACCGTGATTCCGCAACGCGCACGGCTCGCGTTACACTTTGCAAATTGAAAAATGCACCGCCCGAGACTCCAGCTTTTGAAGTGAAATGTATATATATCCAAGGAAAAGCAGCGTGACACCGGTACTCGGAAAGCATTATCTTAATGGTACTGTTTCGCCTGGAATGCGTATGGTAAGGCTATAATGCGCCTTGTCTAATGAAAGGGGGATACATGTTTTATTATACGGTGGACAACTCGAGGTAAACAGTTTCTACATAACGAACACGTTCGATGAAAGTATCATTTTTCATTTGTCCGATAATCTGAATTTTTTCCCCTCCGTCTGATATAAACTCTCGATTGAATTCGCCATCGAATGCGAGGGGTGCAAAAAAGTACTCGTAGCGCTACGCAATGAGTTGAACGTAATTAGTTACAAACTGAGACGAGTTTTTTTACAATCGCTGCACACTCCGCGGAGCAGTTTTATCAAGTGGCTATAAAACCCGTCACCGCGAACGATCGGTTATTGCTGTTTGAAAATTTACGTCGAACTCATAAGATCTCGTAAAACCCGCAGAAAAATCCTGGGAGTAAGCTCTTTCTCTTTCTGTCTCTCTTCGAGAAGTCGAAGGAAGATTCACTCGGAAATGCTATCCTAATTACCGTTCGATAACCTCTTCTCGGACGAGAAAGCGAGAGAGTCTCTTCGTCGACGCGAGATTTACGGCAAAACCTGCGAGGAGGAGACAGAAAAAAAACACAGAAGCCCAACTTTATATCCACGATACTTTTGAGCTGTAGCTCGTAAAATTTTCCGACGAGAAAGAGTTATATACGCCGTGCGCTCTTGGTCCACAGGATATATACCCTTTTTTCTCCCTGTGTGCGTATACATGTATCTAGCTAGAAGTTGGGGGGGGGGGGGCGTTCGTTGCTCATGATAGAAGCGACTCGCGCGATTTCCACTCGAGCGAATGGCTCTCGTAAAGGAGGATTCGCGAGATCGAAGTCGAAATTCCGCACTGTTGTATATAGGAGAAAAAAAAACAAAAGACAAATACTGATGAGAGAAGATGTAGGTCGTCTATGTCCGTAGTAATGTTGGAGTGGGGGGAAAAACTGGGCCACACTTTTTCCGATTGACTCGTTTGGTCTAATTGGTTATGAGCTCGACAAGTGTGAGTTCGCGTGTTGCAATTTTTTTTATTTTTCCACGTAACAATGTAGGTGTAGTGCTACCAGAAATTAAATTGTACAACGGTATATTACTAGCTTTTTCGCGCGCAATGTTGATAATTTTACTTCTCTCGATAACGAGTTGTCGCGGATTAGCATTATTTATTCCGGAGATAAATAAATCGATTGGATTTTAGCTGCGGAATTTTCATTTGAAATTCTAATACAAAGTTTAAACTAAGCAATAAAGTATTGGACTTCGATAACGCATATGGATTTTTCTCCCTTCCATTCACTGAATGTTCTCGTCGCGAATTTGTAAAGCTATAAACTATTGTAATATCGCCTGGTATTATATCCAGATAATATTCGCTTTTTCTCTTTAACTTTAGTTTATCATATCATTAAATATAGTATTTTTAATAAAAAAAAAAAACATTTTCGAGATTAAACGTAGATTTTGAGTTTTATATACCAGACGTTTCCGATTTTTATCTCAAAGTATTGTTTCTTCTCACCGCTTTCGTTTCAAAATCACCCGCTTAGTCTTTCATTTTTACACTCATCCCGAGCAGACGGACCGAAACTCCTAGCATCAAAATAATGTCGAATTAATCACGAGCAATATCTCAAAGCTTTTGAAATAACGTCAAAACTTTATTAAAATCTTTTCACGCAACGCATACAAGGTCGGCGTGTCCAGTAACTCACATCTCCGAAAATTCTCGGCAGAAAATCGAAATAAATGACAGCACACACGCGAAGAAAAAAAAAAGAATTTCCTTTGTTCGCGAAACTGTCCATAAAGAAGCTCAAGCATCGTTGAGTGTCTACGTGCACGCAAAGGCCGAACGAAACAAAAAGCCGGTCCTCGCGTTCATTTTCAGTAGCCAGACGAGGATAAACTCGAAAGTGTGCGCCCCAGGTGCTAAACTAAAGGCAATTGAATCAACTTTAAATCGCTCTCTAATTGTACGTATCGGGAGCCGCCACCGATAATAACACTTGGTTTTATACTCTCCGGGCGTTCGCGGAACGAGAGAGGCAAGAGACAGGTATGAACAGACGAAAGAAGGAGAGGGAAGACAGAATCGCACAAAACGGACAGAGGAAAATACGGCTCGAGCGAAATTGCCCAGCAATATTGCGCCGCGAGAAGCATATATATATATAGGTATATACTTTTTTTCGTACATCGTCGTAAAAGTTATGAACAAATCTTTGTTTTCATCTTTCTCCGTCTGTATTTTATCCCCTGCTGGAGAAGCATGCGAATTCGATAAGTAACTTATGGCCGTATCGTTCAATGGCTCAGAGGATTTTTCTCTTCTCTCTCTCTCTCTCTCTCTCTTTCTCTCTCGTGCCTGCGTATGTATTTTTCTCGAGAGATGCGGCGTTTCTCTCCACGTTCTGCTTATCTCTTTCTCTACGTTGGCTCTGCTCTTCTGGCCGTGTGTACATGCGCGATATTAGGGGAATAAAGTTGGATGATCTGTAATTTATTGGTTTTCCGCGCGCTTTCGTGGAGTTTTCGATCCTATAAATGTATATATTGCGCAATAGAGGCTAGACTCACGTTATATTTACGTCGGATGCCAAGAAGAAAGAGAGAGTTAGCGATGTTTTTTTTTCCCTATCTTATACTTTATCCAGGAATTTCGCAGATTATTTTTCAATTACTTTTATTATATTTTGGCAAGCTTCTCCGGTCTATAGACCAGAATGCGGAGAATGTTTTTGTTCCAAGTTATGCGTATAAGGGAGTAAGAGTGAGAGACTGCAGTCCTTATATACCTTTGGTCTAAAATTAGAAATTCCGGTAAGAATACTGGTTTATTTTCCATCGGCATTGTTGTTGTAAAAATACGTCAAAGGCTCGAAACGTTTATTTAAATAATTATTTAAAAAAAATTTAGCATACCGACCTTCTATGCGGACTAATTCATGTAGATTATAGTACCGCTGAGTCGGACAGTTTGGTAATTAGCGCGAGTCAGCAGTTGTTGTGCAAGGAAAGGCCAATTTCCCGGGAAAACTGCGAGAACGGCCAATTTTATTCCACGCTAATATACTTGAAGCTTAAGGTGTTTGCCGCTTTAGAGTCGCAGCGAAATTCACGCATATAAACCTGCCCTTGCGCCACATTGTGCAAAAGCTTATTATGTGACTTTTAACTACTTCCTACTTACCGTTACTTATTTTGGGACTTTCAACTCGTAGTAAAGCTTTCATCGCTACGTTTATTCGATCGCTTCGTATAAATAACCGGAATTTCCGGTAGAAACAATGAATGTCGATGCGCAATGCGATACAGCTTAGCGTGTCATTATGAAATGACGTTTCATTCGAAGCACGTTATTACCGTTAGTAAAACTTGAAATATTAGTATATGTCCATTGTACACACTTGTGTATACGTATTCATCATAGAGAAAGAGAGAGAGAGAGAGAGAGAGAGAGAGAGAGAGAGAGAAAGAGAGAGATAGTAATGTAGCATCCATGAATTGTATTGACGTACGTGAGCCTACTCTAGGATTATCAAAATGCAATCGAACGCTCGCGTGACTTATTAAATGTAGAGAATTTATCTCTAACATCCTGATACGTCGTTTCTATAAGCCCAAATTGAAAGAGAGGGGAAAGGAGCGGAGTATAATTTACAATCACAGAGAAAAGGCTATATCGTGATGAATATTATGCTCTGACGTCGAGGAATTTTTCTATATAATATACGCGCAGGCTGCAAATGATATTCAAATCCTTTCTGCAATTCTCCATCTCGTTTATTTTTCCATCAGCAGACCTGACTCTTTCTCTGCGTTACAGTCTTCGCCTCTCAGCTCCGACGCTTGCGCGCGGGCGCGTCTTAGCCGCGAGAACGAAAACCCGAGTCGCGTATGAAATGGATATATATCCTCGCTAATATATAAATTCTCTTTTCTCTCTTATCTTAACGTCTCGACTCTATATACGTACAGTTTTCTCGATATGCAATGCTTTTCCTTCCGTATTTATCCAGATATTTTTCAATTTTAATTGCCGACGAAACGATATCGCATCGGGTTGATTCGTACCGGGAAATTCCGCTTCTCCTGGGTATAATAACTACGATCTCAGCAGTGCTCCATCAAGTCTTTCCCCGGTGAGACTTTGAAGAAACTCGCGAACTCATAAGTACCGTAAACCTTGACTTTAGAGCGCCTTTTCCCAATTACCAACTATTCGTAATGCGAGTGCATGCAACAATGTTCAACGAATCCTTGCAAACATGTAATAATAATATTTTTTCTAAACAACCCGCCGGCACCAAAACCTAATCCCAGAGTCAACTCGATCCAACTTAATCTCTACGTCGGCATGGGAATAGCGAGGTACTGGAGAGCGAGAAAAGGTATATTCTCCCCGTCCATCCGAAGCCTCCCAGGAGGGATAGCGAGAAAATAAAAAAAAAACGAGCACTTTCTCATCACCTTTTGTCAAAACTCAGCGCGACAAGCTTCTATCAGACCTAACGCGAAAACAAATGTCCCTTAGAAATAAGAATAAGACGCTTGCGCGACGCAAGCTATACATTTTTCCCTTCACGCCGAGCAGTTGTGTGAAATATTATGCGCTAGGTTCATGGCCTCTCTCTCTCTCTCTCTCTTACTCCGGCGGGACTTGAATTATCCTCGGCTAGCGCGCCTATACTCATCTTTTTTCTCCTTTCCTTCCCATAGGACGATATCCTTCCTCTTGCTCTCTATTGCTATTCCGCTCTGAATCCTGGAGAAAATGGCTCTTTATTACGCGACGTCTCTTCACCGTATATGTACTTACTTTTTCATTCGATGCGGAAATTAGAGTGTAAATTAACCGGGCGATGGGAGTGGGAAAAATAAATTGAAATTTTTTTTGGTGCTAAAGAGACGAGTGTGCGAACTCGTGAAAATTTATTTTCGTCGCGCGACGATCGTAGTGTGAGCTGATGAGCGCGCGACGAGTTGCAAAAGGCAAATCGGTGTCTGTCGAGTAATGAGAGATTTTAATAACGAAGATAGCAGTCGGTGAATGCGCTCGCTGTATTGCTCTCTACCGCACACCGAATGGTTATTTCATTGCCGTCGTCGACTATAAATAAATATTTTTAAATGCAAATGCGTGAGAATATAGCTACCTTATGAGAATCGAATATAAGACTATGTTAAATACGGAAAATAACATTGTATGATTTATTAGTCTCAGGAATAAGACAAATTAATCTGAATAAATTTGAATGTTTACACTTCGTTGAGTGCATATATCATTCGCGAAAACGGTCTATTTTTCGATTCTGATTTTGCACAGAGTTTCATATAATTTTCTTGAAGCTTTTTAAGTTTCGTACTAGACGTGTTAAGCTATGCTCTATGGTAGCTGCTCGATTTTACATTTCAGGTCACTTGGTACGGATTTTTCAGCCAACCCGTCGATAAAATTCACTAGACTTGGTTTAAAATCCTCTCTTTCTGAACATCCTTGCAAATTCACTCAATTAATATTTTAAAACAGTCTTTTTTATAATGGAACACTCAAATAAGTTTGCTTTATTTAAAAAAATCATGTATTAAATAATTGCCTTTTTAAAGGCAAGAGAACCTTTGCTCGAATAACAAATTTGTATTTAATTCAAGTAATTATATTCTACATCGAACTTTTTTTCAGTTTTATACACACGAGAACAATTCCACATCACCTCTCAACGCTTTCATAATTTCGTATAATTTTCCTGAAATTTAAGTAGTGATAATCTAGTGTAAATACACTGAAATCCCTTCCGTTATCGCAGTAAAAGTCTCACGTCCATTTCTCTCCGAGCTATACGGTTCAATCCGGAACGAAATTTTTACTCGTCCATCGTGAAAATTGCATAAAATCAGCGCGGTATACACACGCGTTTATCTAAGCGCAGCATCCGGCGCGTAGCGACTCGTCTGCTTAATCTTCCGTATCGCGCGCACAGTTTCCGGTTTTACGCGACGGCTTAAGCGAGTAAAAGTATATAAGCGACACACTACCTATATCCCGCGTCGCTGCAACTGTGCAGTAGCACTAAGATGGCTTCAGGGCGATATTCATAGTGTATTAAATGGAAATCACGGTTTTACGCATCTCAAGGTTTATACTGTATACGCGCACCGATCCACCCACGGCTTTACTTATAACTCGTCGGCGTTTTATAAATATTTAGCAGGTGCTTCCCAGCGACCGTCGACCCTTTTTGTCGCTTTCAGGGAAGCTTCCTCTCGCGCGACGCTCTCGGGTACGAACCGGTGACGAAGAATTTTCCTCGAGAAAATGGAGTGGGAAATTCGAGTAAAGCCAGCTGTTTATATGCGCAACTCGCTAGAGTTAATCGTTTGCATTTTGTTTACTGCTATATATGCATGGCGTTACCAAAGATTTCGCGTGTAAGTTTTGCTACCGGGAGATTATGTAAACTGAGCTTATTTGCTTAAGCTCCGGGGTTGCGGTCGAACATTTTCGAATTTATCGCTGAGCAATAACAAATTATTAATTGTTGCCAGTAATGCTGAATTTTGTTCAGTCTGTTTGCAGAGCTGTAAGCTTGTAATCACTTGAGCGTAAAGCTCAAATATTCCGTGCAATATACCAACCAGATATTCCCAAGTATAACCAATGAACCTGCGAAATTGTAACGATAAATAGCTGGGTATAGCTTAGATGTTCATCTTGAAATACCACAATACTGTTAAGCTCAAAATGAAGTCGTAAAATCGAAGCCACTTCTCGCAAGAGTGTCCAATCTCAGCAGAGTATGCGTCGCTAAATTTCAAAACGAATCAATTTGTGGCACGCAAGGGAATCGGAGATAACGCGCTCGGCCTGAAACATTGTGCGAACCGGGTGTGCGTGATCGTTGGGTTACTGACACTTATACGATAAAGAACAATATTGAATCCAGTCGTCATTGCCAACTATTTTTACTTAAAATACAATATACTACTCTATTATTGTGTGTTTTTGAGAGGAACGAATTGAAATAGAGAAAACAGCTTTCGCGATATTGTATGTTTAAATCAGGTAACTTTACAAAATATCTGCATAGACGCATCCATTCATTTCAGATCGTTTAAAGTCGGGAATATAATTTTAGTTTTTAAACAATTGAAAATTCTTTGAATAACAAAGATGCTAAAACGAACATTCTAGCTTTCTTTACAATTCAGCTGAAAAATAGTAAAGAATTTATACACATAAAATGGTAGATTCGAATAGTTAAGCTTTCACAATAAATTTCAAAGCGAGGTAAGCTATTTCATCCGCTAATTATATATAAGGGGTTTGATATTCGTACAATATTCCAACCACTCCTATATGTAAATATCCTGCATCTGCTGTACTTTTTGCTCGATTTTTGTACGGGTTATTTGAACGTAACCAAATATGTAAAATCCCATTTCATTTTTCTCCGAGTACCTACGCACAATGTCTCAACAAAAAAAGCAGTAAGAATCAACTTACCTTCTCGCATACGCAGACGATGAGGCCATACCACCCACTCTCGTTTCAGTAAATAACGAATTACACTTTCAATTGGGTTGCAACGTCAACCGGGACACATAATAGAGAAACTCTCCCTCTCTATTTTCTCGCTTTCTCTCTCTCTGTCTTTCTCTTGCAAACAGTGGCCATCTGTCCCGATCGACTATCGATCTCGCACTCTCGGAAAACGCGCTCCGGTACAATATCCTTCCGTCCGCGCGTTACTCTTCGTTAACGTCGCATTTCGACGGCCTACACGAGCCGCGTATCCCTCTGACGAATGAAAGCGAAAGACGCAATCGCGCGTGCCATACCTGCCCATCCCCCTTCGACCATCATTTGGCGCATTTTTTTCGGCCGAAGCTCGTCGAGAATCCGAGCGTTAAATTTACTCGACGTTGTAAGGTAATTTTGCATCTGGAATTTCCGGAAACGTTTCAGTAGACACAGTTAGCATTGCCGGTGCGAGTTTCCAAAATTCGTCCGCTAGAGTTGGAATATTATTTTTTTGAAGAGCTTTCGGAAGCTCCCGGGAGAACGTTTTTATATGGTGTATGGTAGGAATATTATTTCTACCAAGAGGTGACTGAATACTTTTAACTCTGGCAGCTGCTCTGCATTTGCATATTTTTGAGCTCTCGTTATAATACGATGCAAAGAGGGATGAAGACTCTCATAAAAAAATAAATTCCATAATGTGAACTGGGTAAGAAATAACGTATATTGCTGTTTCGTTATGTGGAAAAGTAAAATCGTAATGAGTCAGCTGAAATTCCCGTTGCGTTAAAGAACTGTTAATAGCTGATTTGTATATTTCAAATAAGATGAAAATGAATTCTCTGAAGCATCGTCGAAGCGAATCGATATATACAGCTAATATGTGCGTATAATCATAACCGATTTTTCCCTCAACTAACGTACAGTGATTAACTCGTGGCCGAGAAGTAGCAGGGACGACTCTACAACGCAATGAAGAGTCGAGGCTCAAATCTACGTAATCCACCTAGCATCCATCATCGTCCTCGAAAGATACTGATGAGAAAACCGTAATCTGGTGTGCAAGACAGGTACGAGCTGGGCGACTTGTTGTCCAGGTGCTCTAGCCCGGCGGCACGATAGGTTGCCTGCAGAGCTCGGGCACCGGGGGCGTCGGCTGCGGTGGTGGCGCTGCTGCAGCCGCCGGCGGCTTCGACGTAGCCAACAGCAGCGGCGGAGGACCGAGCATGTGCTGCGTGCTGCAAGGCGCCGAGCGGGTCTTCCCGAGTTCAGGGGCCGCCGGTAACGCCACCTCGAGAACAGCCCATCAAAAACACCTCCTCAGCGCCAAGGAGAGCCAAGCTCAGCAACAGCAAAGTGGAGGTAGTCCGCTAGGTACTCACGACCTTCCACTCGAGTCGCTCTGGGCGGCTGGACTCGACGAAGGCATGGGCTTCCCTCAAAGATGTTCGTATGCAAATCAGAGAAGTGCGAATGCTATGGGAAACCACGTGGCCAATCCTGCTGCAGCGTCTACTCCTGAGGATGTGTGGGTCGAGAGAAACACTTCGTTTCGGTAAGTCTCTTAAGTTTGAGACAACGCTGGGTGGCGCTTTAAGAATCAGTGTTAAGGTGTGCTTTATGTTTCAGAACTCTAAACAGTAATTCAAACCACAATGATCTGTCTCCAAGCGATGAAATTTGGACGTTGACAAATGACCGGAAATTCTTCCGGACACCGACGACATCCACAGGAATTGGTTCCTCCCTGAACCTTCGCGATGACAACAATCGATCTTTGGAGTCTCGAGACTGTGATTTTTACTCGACCGATCTCGAGGACAGTAACAATCAATCAAAGGACAACTATCGTCGTTATTACCCAAACACTCCGACCACTTCTGGACTCGGTTCGTCATCTGATCGGCAATCGGTTGAAACCCAACGGTCGAAAGATCTTCCTGATCATCTATGGGCTGCAGCAATGGAAGACGGTTTCTCTCGATTTAATGCTGTCAAGTCTCTGCAGACCATCACTCGACAGCCTCGGCCCAACCATGACTGGGTACGCACGGAAAAGATCACTCGGTATGCCAAACATCGAACTATTAGTCAATCGCCCAGGAGAGAGCTTATGCCGGAGATTTGGACGTCAAAAATGAATGAATCTGACACTATGTCTGGTTTCACGACGCAGAGAAATAATGCTGGACACAAATGCAGGCATCAAACCAGACGAAGCTTCTCCACGTCGATCGTTGCCGATCTAGCAATCACACCTGACGGATCACAGCAGAGCATCGGCAGTGCCGATTTTCTGGTGAGCTAGCATGGAACGAATTTTCAGTTGACACAAGGCTTAATTGAACTCTTTCAATTGTACGATGAAAGCTTAACGATTTTTCAACAGAGACCCGTTCGCTGTACTTGAAATAAAGTTTCATCAACTAAATTAATTTCAGTCCAAAAGTAACGACGAATCCGCGTACGCGATATATCGTCCAGCGGATCACAAAAGTATTACATTTTTCTCGCTGACGTCTACACCAGCGAAAAGAGGGAGGGAGAGAGTGGCAATGTACGTGTGTGTGAGAGCGGGTAAAAACTCGCTGAATCTCGACGCGATAGCGCCGATCGACAGAATGGAGTCAGCGCGACGGCTCTGATTGACATTTCGATACAACTTGGCCAATGTTTCACGCGCGGCGAACTTCCAATTAAAGCGTTTCCATGTCAGAAAATTGATTTTTGTAGTGACACTGTCGCACGAAAACGTGACGATAAAATTAACGAACTCGACTTTTTCTAAAAAACAAATAAGCGGAATTGCGCGCGTTCTAGAAATAGGTAAACCAAGGTCCACTATTTTCGATGTTTTCCGAGATCTGTTTGCCGAACGAACTATCTCGATGCTCTTTGGTCTCAGCTGATGAATAAAAAAGCTCTAAATCTACATATCCGTAATTTCAATCACTGTCGTCTAACGAAATCAAAATCATCCTTGTACTTCATTTGATTCGACGAACCCTCCAACCACAAATTTCATTATACCGACCACCCTAAGGCACGAGATCATCCGGACTCTCTTGAACAAGCTTGTTCAGATCAATTCGATCGTCTCGTCACGTCCTGGTCTCGTATTAAAGTTTAGAGCTGCAAAGAACGCATTGCGTCGAGCATCGTCGACATAATGGTTCTGTATACAAGTACACAAGCCTATAATACGTGCTCATGAGAAAGTACGGAGATGCGCTTCTGCCGTCTTTTATATAGCACATGTGTACAAGATTGGTTCAATTAAAGCTAAATGCGGTGAACCGCGTGCAACTTGTATACAAGCTGGATCTGATGTTAATCGGGTTGAATTTGGTCGGCGTTGACTTTTCGTTGGAAGTTCGCGGTTGTATGTGATACTCGATAGTCCACAGAATGTTCAGTGTACTAATTATCTTTTAATACCTTCTCTTCAGCTTTGTTTGTACACTGCGTAAATTTCGCCAATTAGTCCCAATAATATTTATCGAAAATCATAATTAATAATTGAGTTGCAATTCATACACGGCTATTAGTCCAGTAAAATCTGCTCGTCCAGAGCACGTTTGAATTCGATGAATCAAGCAACACAGTCCCACTTCTGACACGAGACGCAGACGCAGACGCCATTAATTACGGGCTTCGTATACATGATTTGACTAATGTTCCGCGAGAGTGGAGAGAGAGAGAGAGAGAGAGAGAGAGAGAGGCAAGAACAGGGAGATGCCAGCGTATATATAGCTCACACAGGTATATGTAGATACGTATATACGTATACAATATATAGATAGATATATATATATATTTTTTTATTTATATACATTACAAATTGTGATTATTTTATATTGCGTCTAATAATTGGGTCAGCGATTTACTTATTTTTCGTTTAATCAAATATTATTATCTTTACAAAATGAACTTTCGAATTTGATAATGAATTTTAAATCCATTTAGTGCATGAGATTTTCACATTACATTTAATAAAAAATTCTGTCGCTTAGCCCACTTATTTTAGGGTATCTCGCTAATGGAACGAGGGTTAATTGCGCCATTGAGAGTAAGTGTATCGGTGTAATGGCTGTTTAACCGTCGTTTTAATACGATAAAAATATAGTAGTTCGGATTATTACGTGCGAGTATATTTTACTGGTCTCATTATAATCCTAAAGTCACGTTAAACAACCTTCATTTATATACCAACGAAATTCGGTTACTCCGCTATTACTGCACACGATTCATTAATGGATTTGATAACAGCAATCACGGACAGTATTATTATCAATTTCCAAACAAAAACTCATATACATTGATCCCGTAACAGGCATCAACAGCTTCGAAATATCCATTGTGCCAACAGCGCGTCTTTTCATCTGGCTGCAATTGTCATTCACTCTCTCTCGATGCACGGTTTGCCGATATCTATATGTATATACATACATGCAGCAGACTTCCGCAAACTTTGCACGTCGCTACAGCAGCAGCGAGATTTACTGCTAGTTAGAGGGTGGGTTCAACCGTTGTCGTGGCTAATCCCGATCGACCTGACGCGTTTCCGTCGGAGAATGTTAACGAGGAAGCTACCGGCCAACGGCGATTCACGATAAACCTATAGTATACCTGTATATACAGACGTGTCGCGTATTGATGCGAATGGAAAGTGCTTTTACAGGGTACCGTTGGAAACGTTCTATATATAATACGATTTTCGAGATGATGAGATGTAAATAGTTTGGTAATAGTTGGCGGTGTGTATATTTCTTGGGAATTTGCGGTGACGCTCACTGCTGAGACGCTGTGCATTGTGTTAACGACGGGAGCAAAACGTCAAGAGAGAAAGTACAGAGTACACGCGAATAGCACGATTATTATTAAGTTAATTAAATCGTTCGAGCGACGGATCTTGAAGGACTATTCGAGCGCGAATCTTTTATCAGACGATCTGTGAAATTTACACTTAGCGATAATCTATGTTTTCCACTTTTCTCTTAGTTGCGTGTTACGACCCTTCGGATTATGCACGGTAGTATGGCTTCCTTTGTGTCGTACACTCGGAAATCACATTCTTATAATGAATCATCCACGTCGCAGAACAATGCTCAGTAGTAATGAGAATTATAGTAAACAATGGGGAGAGCCATTGCGAGCGGAAGCTGTTATTTAAAGTTAAGCTCAAGAGCTAAATTCCCAATATGTCTTTTGTACGGAGATCAATGGTAGACTTTAAACCATTGAGCAATACACACACACACACACACACACACACACAAACACATAATGCTATATCACAATAGCTTACATAGAAATTCTTCAACGTGTTCTCTCGCGAAGAGTTTTCGTTAATAAAACGTCGTATCGCAGACAAGTGTACAGAAAAGCAATTACCGAAACTACTTAACTTTGGCCCAATCAAGGTGCAGTTCATTTATATATAGCTTTCAAAAAAGTATATAGAACGGATATCGCTCCAACGCGCGCAAAAACGGTCGCTTCCGCGCTTATTTATATGTATATATATAGAGGCGAAGGTCCATAGAGTAGAAGCAGCGGATTCTATCTATACAGGATATTCTCTCTCAGCGAGCTTATATTGCGAAAGAGAAGACATAGAAAGAGCAAGCTGTCGCTGCGACCGGGCGTAATCTTCGTATTATTGCGGTTAAAACAACGGACTCTGGCGGTTAACGCCTTCACATACCTATCGCGGAATGGCCCGCGCGATATTGCGCCTTTGTTGTGCACACGCCCCGCGTGTAATGCTAGATAAGATTTTAATGCCCTTTCTAGTCGACGGTTCGCTTGCTTTTTCTTTCGTTTTTTTTTCTAACACTTTTGATAACTCGGTGATAAGCCGTTGCGCGTGTGTGTACATAAGCAAGAGACGATGATGGGATCTGCGGGCAAACGGTTGCAACTGGGTTGGACTAATAATGCAACGCTGAACCCGTATAGTTTTGAAGAGTTTGGGAACACCAGTGTGTGTGTGTGTGTGTGTGTGTGTGAGGGAGTATGTTTGAATTGAAAATGGAAGAGCAAAGTCATTTAAGTTTAGCCTACTTTGCTCGGGTGCGAGCTTCTTCGACGGGAAGGAGTGCGAAATATGCGCGAGGAATTTGAATCAAGGTTAATTAACGATTACCGCACTTGGCGTCGAACTTACAACGATTTTATTCATTCCGATTTGATTTGCGTGCATGCGAGACTGCAACTTTGATATAAATCTATTCCCCTTTCGCGTTCGGCTTACAAAGCTCAAGTTTCTTATCTGAGGGGAAATTTGAGTGGCCTGCAACAAAAGACACCGTAGCTTTTCAAATCGATTTGTATATAACAGCATATATTTTAATGGAGATATAGTGTTTACACATCTCTCTGCTGGTTGGATATCCATTTGGAGAAGTGCAATTCTTGAATTAGGTCAATTGAACGCTGATTTAATGCACCGTTCGACGTTAGCTTGAAATGTTAAGTATGAATGGGCCACGGCAGTTTATGCTATACTTTGAAATTTCGAGCTTTTGAAAATAATCTCTAAGTTTTTCACTTGTGTAATACGATTCGGCAAGGCGTATTCGCTAGTCCAGCGGGAAAATTATTCGACAAAAATTATAAACACGTTTCACCACGAGCAATCGCGTTAATGGCTTGGCAGATATAATAGATAAAAAAAAATATCTCGTTCGTAGGCTCTCAACATCGTCGATTCTTTCCAGTCGCTCGATTTCCCAAAGGAACATTATCGTTTTAACGTTGCGCGCAATATTAAACACAAGCGCCGACTTTTGCGTTCGGTTCGTCGTTACTGATTCTAATCCCTTAGCGATGGCTAATGAACCTCGCGAGTTCTGGGAAAAAGTTTAATTAAAATGAGATACATCCAGAGATATATTGTAAGCCGTACATTGACCCGTTAAAATTGAACAACGACAAAAATTCAAATTGCATTGTTCTGTAAACTTTGCAATTCATCAATAATTGAAAAAAAATTTTAATTAAATGAAACCTTTTCCAGGAACAAGTAAAAAATAGACATTGATGTGTATGCCCCAAAAACTTCATTTGTAAATATTGAACGACGGTTCAACGTAAACGAAAACGAGAGAGTATAAACTGTATTTATTTGATAAATTTACGAGTGCGTATAATGCAAGCTTTTTCCAAGTTATTAGTTACACAGAAGTTACGTTAGCGATTTGAGATAGTATTCGCTGTTTTTATTCAGGCACTCAACGCGAGTATATGTACGAAAAAAATGGCACGTATTACTGGAAAGAATTTCTGAAGAAATGTAACGAATATGAGGTCAACAAAATATATTCGATTTACTACCCCAGTATCAAAATATAACATTCTTCCTCAAACGTAAAAACTAGCCTACATCCGTAACTCTCCAATTCCCGCAATTTGAACACGGTATCGCCAATAACTCAATCCACGAGCTTTCAGAGAGCTTTCAGAGCTTTACTCTGCAAAAAATTCACTTTATTACAAAACTTTAAAGAAAAAGCCTACCTCTCAAAATACCCTACGCATAAAATTCTCCCCTACTCACACGACGTTTCTCTGCACGCGGAAGTAGCGAGCTTGCGCGCAAGCTCCCTCCTCTCTCCCTCTCTCTAAAAGTAAAGCGAGACTTTAATCTTAGCGACCGGTGCCAGAACTCGCTCGATTGTTGCCAATGTGTACACGGCTCGTTTGTTCGCATACTGACACATACACGCGCGCGTGCGCGTGTCTAATATCACGTAAAGGCGAGCTTTTATTATACCGTACACTGCTTAGCGATGCATGGGTCGGCGAATTAACGCTCCCTATGAACAAACTTTTTTTTTTGTCGCGGAAATTTACACTGTCAGTCAATTTCGAAGCAGTTTATGACTTGGCGATGATGAGCTGTGACGAGCTTTTTTCTACTTTACCGAGAAGCAATTATGTACTTGGAAAGTTAATGCAACGCTGTTACGGAGTCGTTAATTTTTTTTACCCCCGTTGAATCGTCTCCTTTCCTGTACGCGTTTTTGGGTAATTACGACGGAATCGTACTTCGAGAGAAATAGCGCTGTAAATTTTACTAAAAACTAGTGTAGTAAATTTTACTGTCATGTAGGGTAAAATTTGTAAGACAGTATAGTAATTTTGAGCTTGATTTTGCATTTCAGCATAATCGGTTGTTCGCCCACAGTAGTAGCGGCACTTGTAACGTCATCTGTGGCGTAGTGGTTAAGGGATTTCGTTTCTTCTTTCTTCTCCTTTTCAGTAATTTGAGCCCAATTTGTTTGTAGGGAGGTTTTTTTCCACAATTAAATGCGGTTTAATTGTTATAATTTAATAAAGATTACTGTGCAGTTTTGTAAAAATAAATAAATTTCCTTTCGCGGTATAAAAATACCCCAGACGGAAATGTAAAATTTGTACTCGTGATGGTAATATAATATGTCTTCTCTGTAAAACAGAAACGTATTTTAGAAACAAAATCTTAAAGAGTAATGTTATTCGTGTACATATTTCACATTGACCCAGAAAACGTATTTTAACCAGTTTCCTCTCAATCGAACAATAACTTTAATCGTGCGATGTACATCGAAAAGTAGTAGTACAGCATACTCCACGAGAACATTACAGCTCGGAGCGACGTTCAATATAACATACGTATAATGTGCCTCCTCGATCAAAGTAAGTACATACTGTCGCTTACATCAACGTCAATTCAACACTCCAACTATATCCCTCCGAAACACATGCACTTTGAAATGTCGATTTTTTTTCTTCTTTTTTTTTCATAAAAATGTGAGACATAGAAGAGCACGTCTGTCATCTCGGAATTCCCCGACGAGAAAGAGACACGTAAATAGACGATGGTTCTCGCCCATTTCCCGCTGAGAGAAAGTGAGAAAGAGAGAAAACGAAAAAATGAAAGACGTGCGGTGTGTAAAGCGTGGGGTAAATCCTCGAGAGGTGACAAATGGGTTTTAATCAAACGCGTTCCGCTCCTACGTTTGGCCGCAATGCAGGCGGCGCCTCTATACACTCTTTTTTTTCTCTTCTTCTCTGCACTGCTGCATCGCTGATGAGGTCAATTAGGTTACGCTTGGTAAAGCGAAGGAGCCCGACACTTTCGCTTTCGCAGTTTCCTTTTGTTCCGAGGCCTTGTTGGTATTCTTTTTTTGTCCAAAATTTATGTAATATGCAGAGCGAGAGAGATCCGTCTCGATTGCAATAATACAAATGTTCTAATAGCGAAATCGTACTTTTTGTTACAGGTAAGCATCGATGAGAAACACACAATTAGCCCAGTTACAGCAGTGAGTAGAGCTTTTTTCGTTCGAGTATATAGGCAAGAAATTACTTAAAAAGCCTGTCCTGTATACGGGGAGTATAGCGATAGGCATCTCACGCTATATATACAGGTGGTTTTATCTCATCAGTGTATATAGAGCTACTACTTGGTTGCGGAAAGTATTAGCCGTGGAACTTTTTAACAATCCATTAAAGGGCTTTACGCGCCCGCGTTAACTCGCATCAGTTCGTGTAAATCCCCGCCTTCTTGGTGAAACATAGTTTAAGAAAAGAAGGACACCGCGAAATTTTCACTAAAAACTTGATATTCCATGGTAAGATTTAATTTAAAAATTCAATGTAACTATATTTATACACGTTTAAACAGAGAAAGACCTCGGTTATACTGAATAAACGTATGATATTCGAAAGCTAAGTGACTGTGAAGCCGATTACCCCTAGACTGTGAAACTCTTTAAACCATCTTCGTCTGACGATCACATACATGTATGAGATCTCTTTCTCTTTCGCGTGCGCAACGTTAAATCGCAGGTTATACCAAAGACTCGCATCGTCGGGGAAAAAATATCGATTCTCTCTTGATAACAACGTGCCTTAGAGCTTCCACTTTTTATATTCTGACTATATATATACATATATGTGTATGTATATATATGGACCATACGTGTCTGTGTGCTTTCCTTCCACTTGGTTTCACTGTCCCTTGATCTCCGGGTATCAATCAGACGCTGTCGTGGTTTTTGCTCGACGACGTTGCCGATGTGTCTCGCGGTTATTTATCTTGGAAAAACGACTGTGTACAACGAGCTTTTTTATGCGCGCTCAAGCTTTCGCTCGAGTTCATCGACAAGTCATTAATTGCCGCTCTCTCTCTCTCTCTCTCTTTCTCCCTCTTTCTCTCTCTTTATCGCGAAAAATTAGCCAGTCCAGAACCTGTAACGTTATATATACTTACATGAGAAAAAAAAGAAACTTCCTCTGAAAAATCCATTTTACGTTGAGGAAAAGCAGAGTACGTTGGCTCCCTGCTACCGCTACTGTCTGCGACCCCGAGTTTGTTGGCTTAAGTCGTGTTTACAGTAATCCTGTATAAACGGGTTTAACGCGCGCGCCTCCCTGTTTGTAGAACGTGGACTAGTATACGGCTGTACTGTCCATATGGATATATATATATATATATATATATATATATATATTTATATATATATTACATGTCTATCTACCTATGTATATACCAGTATAGGTATACGCGTGATATACGCAAGCTCCTCGATACAGGGTGTCTTCAAACAAGTCGCGTCTCCCGGAAATTCCTGAGACTTGGAGAACTTGGAGATCCTTGTGCGGGAGAGGATTCAATTAGAAGCCAGCGATTAGCAGAGAGGATTTATTCCATCGTATTCAGGGGACTGATTCACTGGTTTTACCTTCGTTCGAGCAGAGATTACACTCGTGTCTTGGCGGAGAATCGATATGCGTATACGCATCCTTGTTTCCATTTATATGAATTTTTAATTCGCCAAAATTACACAGAAACTTTAATTAAACAAAAAGTAGTCGCGGACAAAGCTAATAAACTCGCTGATTTCCCGTGGAACGTGATCGACGAGCTCAAGAGAGTAAGTATATATACATAAATCGAACAAGTCAATTGAAAATTGACATCGCGTAATATCGCGCCTGCGACTAGTTTGCCGACTGCATGTGTCACGCGCTGGCGCCATACTGCCAGTAAAAACTGGAACATAGTCGACCTATATTGCAAACTCCGGTGATATATATAAGAGAGGTAGAGGGAGAAAAAAAATTTCCGAGATAGTTGGTAAAAATCGTGTAACCGGTGGTGATAGCTGCGATTGATATACATATATATATACATAGACTTGGATGTTTGTGGAGCTATTTTTATTATCTTTATAGTATAGCATAGTTTCCAGGAATAACGGCAGTTGCTCGATTGTACTTTCAACAGAGGACTGAGAAGTAGTGATCTAAAAAATGCGATAGTAATAGTAGACTAAAAAGATGAGCGCTTTCAGGGTATTTTGTTTCTTAGTCCATCCCAAGCTTTTCATTTACTTCTCGTCGCTCTTCCCTTTTCACATTTTTTACACATGGAATTTGAAAACATCTCGAAAATCCGTTCGGAATAGAAAATATAGGAAAAATTTTAAAAATATTTCAGAGAGGGCAAAATTTATGCGTTTTTCAAGGCTCGAACAGATAAGCCCTTTCGGGCTCGTTCGGGCAAATATTTTTATGAAAGATTTTTCGGTGCATAGTTTTTTTGTTAACAATAATTAACCTCTATGGAAATCTGTAAATTCAAAAACGATCGTTGACCTATAATCGCATTACAGACTTGAAAAAAAGGGGGGTCACGTAGCCATAAAGGAAGAAATAAGCCGCAACAATAAAACAGCATCTTGCCTGATTTACGATTCGCATACGCAAACGAGTTTTGCAGATAACCGCTGGGGGAGCTTCGCCGTCAGAACAGTAACGACGTCGACGCGCGTCGCTCAATGAGGCGGAAACCCGCGCGCGCGCTCGAAGTAGCGAGAAAAAGAGACGCTTTTATCGGTTTTTCGTGCGCACGTATACAGTCCGCACACGGTGCAGCGAATTTAGCCGACGCTTCATATTTATTTTAATTCGACTCTGTAATATAAAAATAATCATTGTACGTACATTTCTGCTGAACTGAGTTATCCATTATGTAAGAAAATGTATATACAAGACCCGCAAAACATCTCGCGTTGAAAGCTAGTTGACAAAGAGGAATAAGCACCTCATATAAACGTGTATGTTGTATATACGTATACCCATAGCCATAGAGCTCGGAGCGAGTAACGCGAATACAGAATCATCACGGCTTTTCACAACAACGAGAGGAAGCCCTAGTCTAGCTCTCGTTTCAGCAACCGCGTAGCTTCGCAAAGCTTCAAAAGACGCGACATAACACTCACCCGCCTTGCATAATTACTAATTTTTGGGGCAATATAATATTTCAAGGGTCGCGTGCGCTCGTCGCATTCAATTTCTCTTTGGTCTACGTCTGCGTATGTTTGCATATACTATACACACACACACACACATATATATATATACAACAATAGCGTCGGTAGCAGAGAGAGAGAGAGAGAGAGAGAGAGATAAGCAAGAGGACGAAGAAGCGATTAGCGAAGCCTTTCTCCCATATATTTCAAGCGGAAGCTCAGGCGCCGAGTTTAATTGGACTTCGCCTCTACAGCTCGGAGGCGTCGAGTCGCAGTGGCACCGGCATCTTACACTGCGACTCAATCTTGTCCCTTATATATGTACTCTCATGCGCGGCTTTGCCTTTCGCTCCCACGAGAAACTGCTGTGTACTGGCAAGACCAAGGCAAGCCTTCGCGAGGGAGTACGTTCCATTGGGGAATAAACATTTTCCCGGGAAAATCTATAGCTTCACTTGTTTTATCGATGGTCGCGCAACTATAATAGGATCCGTGATTGTCGTAAATTTTAATTCGATACGATAAATGTACACGTTGTCAAGGACGATAGTTGTATGCAACGTATGCAATGTACAAGAGACTGAAAGCACTTTTTTACTTTGAAGATCCGCGAAAAAAGAAAATCTCATCTTCCAACCGAAAGTCGGTCATCTCTCGCAGTCTGGCGCAACCTCGGATGTTGCACTTTGTCGGCGGTGAGCATCCTCCTTTTCACCGGTTATGCGCCGGAGGCAAAGCCGACGAGGAGAAAGGAGTCAGTCGCGCACTTTCGTCCTACGCGCGTATTATCGCGGAAACTGTGTGAGCCGAGGGACTTTTTTTCTTCTTTCTCTTCTTCGAGCTTCTCTCTTTTATGGCTTGGTCGATGACGTCGGTCGTTGTATTATTGTTTTGGCTGCATTGAATACGCACTGTTCTCTTTTATGCTCGAGACAGCGAAGATTGTATGTAAAAATAATTATCGGTGTCGTTTGGATTTCAAAATAAAAACAACAGTTTAGTTTTTTGCTCTTTGGGTACGTGCATACTTTTCGAGAATGAAATGAGAAATGTAAATTAGTGACCTATAAGGAGTGTTCGTAAATTAAAGCATCAAATTCTGTTAGCTGTGAAGGCGTTTGAATTTTTTGTACGAACGTAATTGACGCGCCCACTGCAAAAATTATTAACGAATCGTTGTAAAAAAATATTTATTTCACTCGGAAAAACAATATTTTTTCCACAGCCCAACAAGTTTTAATTTTTTTACAACAGTTTTACTTCTATTTTAATCACTGTATTTTTTAGAATAAAAAATATGATTTTTTTCTCAGATAAAATTTTTTAATCAAGCAAAATACTTGAAATTTAAAATAATTATTTACTACGCAGTTACATTCTACATTTTCTTTGTTAAAAGCATTTTTTTAATAAATACATTTACTAAATAAATTTAGCAAACTTTCTTCAGTGTAGGGATACGTATAAGTATTATGTATAGAAAATTAAAGCAAAGAAGAAAGATGTGCATTCAGAAACATTTTCTTTTAATTTTTAATATTTTAAGCTTACGCATGTTTCTTGGCTAATCAGTGATTTATTTTTAAATCTAAACATGACAATAGAATTATTATTATGTTATTAAAGATTAAACGTTCAATTTAATTATATAAGTAAACGATTCTTATAAACATTGAATATTTATTCACTGTCATAGATACTTTTGAAAAGATTTTAATGTTGGTTAATTTTCTGTCGGAAAAAAAAAATTATCTTTGCTAACAAAACCCAACAGTTTTCTTTATGTGATCCTTTAAAGCTTCTCCAAAAACTACTTAAAACTTTGGAAAAATTGGTTAAAATACACAATGCACAAATCCTTTATTTCATTAAAATTCGTTCTTAAGAGTATAACATTAAAAAAACGAATACTGTAAGGCGTTCTTCTTTTTCAGGCTTAAGAAATTTTAAGCTGGTATCAACGTAAATAAAAAAGGACATTTAATTAATTATAACAATATATTCTACATTTGCATATGCAATTATCGCCACAGCATCCGATTATCGTTCTTATTCTAGAAACATGAATTATTTCTCTTTAGATTTAAATGTTCAAATATCAAACATAGAACACTTAACTGTTGCTGGTAACGTATACGGAAAAAGTATAAACATAAATACAAAAATGAATTCATCTCGACTCACGTTATTATGAATTTTTTGTTTTCTCAATTCGAATGAATAGCCACTCTAGTATGACATCAAACAACTCGCGATACATCCTATATTCAGCCCACCCTCGAAAAAAGAAATAAAGCTTCCGCAACAGCTTTCACGCCACACCATTAGAATAAATTCAAAGCGCGGGAAATTTAAAGTTGCCACGCGGCAAAGCTCTTGCACAGAGATTGACTTTCGGGCCAGTAGACCAGTATAGCGAAAACTTTGCCGGCAAAAACTTAGCCCCAAGTTTAAGCAGCTTTCCTTTCCCTCCCCGTCTCTCTCCGTTCGTGTATAATGCGTCTCCTTTTCTTCGCGGACTGTTGGCGAAGGTGTTTTCGGAACGGCAACACGTGCGCTGCACCTGCTTCTCGCTTGGCACGTGCGTCGTTCGAAACGAGAAAAAGGATCGTTCATTTCCCATTTTCCGCGTTCTCCTTTTCTCTCTCGCTCTCTTTCTCGCGGCAACGCTTATAACCCTTTGTTACGGGCTGATCTTAACGTTCGATGCGCGGCGCTGAAACGCGCGTGACCGCGAAGCGATGCGAGATCTATGGGAACTATTGGATTTCGACGAGCGATTCCGTTTTATGGGAGACGTGATGTGGTAGAAGTGAATTTTTCGGAGAATCGTTATTACCTTTACGTTCTTCGATTACTTCCAAATTTATAATAACTGTTGAAGTAGATTTGTCAAAAAGTGTGGAGTACTTGCGCTTAGATCTGGTCGATTCTGGTAAAAAATTTTTTGCACGTATTTGGATTGTAAAGAATAGTTATTGGTAACTAAAATAATTTTCATTAATACGCTAAGTCAAAGGTTATATTTAAGTAATTGATGTTCTAAATGTTAAGGGGTGTAATCATCGAAATGTAATAGGTAAATACTTAAATTCATCAATCGCAGCTTTGAAAAGCATTGGATTTAAATCTATTGAGTTAAATCTGAATAATATTGAAATCTGAATCATTTTTCGTAATAATAACAGCTTCCAGCAACATGTTAGTTAGAACTTGACGTAAAGGCAATATCTGAAAAACATCTAAGAATTAAATTTTATTACTTGATTAAACTTATTGCCAACCACTGTAGCTCCGTTTTGAATCTATACTACGCACATCGAGCGAATATTAATCACCACTGCACTGAGCCGCATACGTATATTGCCCATCTCGCGTTAGAATATTCGTAGCTCGGCTCTGTGTTTGCCGCCGTTTGATTAAAGCAACATTAATCCATGTTATCCAATGGCCGTAGCGCCAGACACCCTTCGCTTGTGTATACCGCTCTTGCCGTTGCTACAAATTTTAATTGAGCATTACGGCTAATTAATTTTACTACTGCATAGACTCTGGCTCTGTATCTTTCTCATTCTCTCTGTGTTTCCCTGTAGAAACGTATAATATAATAAAAAAGTAAAAATAATTACACAAGGGAAAAATTATAATTAGGCATCTGAAAGAGACTGATATGGTTCGCGAGCTGTTATTTTTGATTCCGCGTGTGTACGTTCGTGAAAACTAATAATAATTTTAAAAGTGAAGTTCGTGCAATTCTTCAGAAAAACGAAACTCCTCTAAATAGTGCCAAAGAACTTTGCGGCTTCTTTAATCAGCCTTATAATTAACCTCCGCGTAAATATCAAATATCAGCACTTTGATATAACGTATAATTAAATCAGTCCTCCCGAAAATAATTCGAAAGACGAACAACAAAGAAAATCACCACTCGTCCTTCATCGGGATTCCGCGCACAGCTCGTTCAATTACGTTTTCATTTATCCCCAGAGCGCACCGGCAACTTTGCCCGATATCGCACCGCCGTCTAATGAATTCCGCGGAAAAGTAGAAAAAGCACCGACCGCTCCGGGTAACGAGAAAACTAATATCTCGTTCTCAACAAGTAGACCTGGGAAGAATGAAAACTAGCCGCCGTTGCTACTGCCGTTGCCACTGCCGTTGCTGCTGTTGCTGGTGATTCACGGAACAATAAACATGAGCCTGTTGTTCTCTCTCACTCTCGAGTAGAGGTTGCGTAAACTCGATGCTAATGTAATTAGAAAATTTCGGTGTCTGAAACGAACCCTTTGTATCTCGGAGAATGAAAAGAGAGCGCGCAGAGTGGGAAAATTTGAAATTCCCGCCAAGCCGCCCAGCGGGAATTTCAATCGCTGACCTGTCAACGCTATTCGTTGTGCTTTTCTTTCGAGGCTGTAGCTCTTGCTGTTACACCAAAGGGGAAAACGTAATGGGATCGACTGTTAGCAAGCTCGGAGAGAGAGAGAGAGAGAATGGTCGTCGAAGGAATTTTTTCGTTTCACTTTAATTTTAATTAAACGAAAATTTACTTTGAGTTTAATTAATTTGCGATGGTATGTTATATTGCTTGACGTATATGAAAACGAAATTAGCTCTCAGCTACGAAAGCTTTAATGGAGATTCTTGATGATAAAGTAATAAAAATCAGAGCTTTATTTTTCGTTCAAATAATAATACTGAAAAAAGTTAATAAGAAAGCTTGTTCGTTACGGCTATTAAGGTTAACTGTATCGTTGTAATTACAGATCAATTCTTTCGACTGCAGCCAATTCGATATTCTTTCATCTCCGTCACGCTTGATCGAACATTAATTTTTTAGTCACGATTCAACGGCTCTCGTAAATTGTTCGTAGAATCTAATCTAGGAAAAAGAAGTGCAGGAAAACAACACAATGGACACTCGTAATTCGTATATATTTGTAAATTATGAAAGCCTCGTATTTTCCATGTTTCTGCATATCTTCGTAAGCTCTCGCAAAAACTTCATGAACTGCTTCGGGGCCGTGGTAAGCCCTGTATTCAGCTGGCCACGGGGCATTCAATTAAACCGTTTCATCGGACTCGCTTCTCGTGAAAAGCCGCATCGCGCGCTCGGCTTCGATATCCTCAGTCCCGCGTTACACAATGGCAGCCATTAAAAAGGTAACACCGCAGCGAGAGAGAGAGAGAGAGAGAGAGAGAAAGAGAAGCACTAGCTCCGATAAGATTATCGCCGCTCGAAATACTCCGAGGTATACACCCTCTCGGCTTTATACGCTCGCGAGAGATGGCCGCCTATCTGCATACATCCAAAAGGCATAATTTCCCTCTATTCGCTCTCGCGCGCTCTCGCTTGTTATATATTCATTTTTTTCCACTTCTGCACGTATTCCCTCTTCCGCGAAAAGTGTTGCTTACGCTCATCGGTAAGCTTCTCTTTCAACGCGTCACGCAAAAAAGTGATTCGAAACTTACGTGCTCTGTTCGTAAGCGACGAATAAGCGTTCTAATTATTGCGCGTACTCACACACACATGCATACGCATATATACACTTCTATATTTAACCAAAGGTATTTTCCAACGAGAATTCCGAGCTCATACGCAATAAATCGCATTTACGGCGCCGGCTTATACGAGCCGACATTTGCCCGCGGAATCGCCGCGAAATCCTCGTCGTGCCTCGTCGCAACTGCTGCAGAAGAGCGTAGGTGTGTGTGTCTGTGTGTGTGGATTTGTGTGCATACACATGTATAGGAAAACGACGGCAGCTACGCGACGACGCTTCCTCGAAAATAGCCACGACTGGGAGTACTCGGGTCCTCTTTACGAGCTCTGCCGGGCTTATTCTCTGTTTGCACCGATGCCATTCCTATGGGAGGGTTCTGTATGTTGTATACGGTGAGGATTTCGAGGTGGTACCCTGATGGTTCGCTTGATAATTGCCGGGTTGTTGTACAGATGTTGAAATTTTGCGATTATATATAAATGAAGGAAACCCAATGTTGCTACGTTTTGAACGGGACATTATACGTCGTTAGGATACGAGAAGAAAGATGATGGACGGAGGAGATCGTGAAGCAAAAGAAATCCTCTTCAGTCCAATGGAAAATAATCTTAATTGTTTGTCAATATATTGTGTTATAACTCAAACGGGAATAAAAACAGTCTCGCGGTGCTTGAAACACAGATCAGTCGATTAAACAAACGTTTCTTCACTTATGAACGAATTTCATAAGTCAAAATAATATATGCAATATTATTACCTGCAGTTGAATCAAATTAAAATGTTTGGTACAGTAAATCTATTTCAATAATACGTATCGGATTTTACAATGTTATGTAACCTTGTTATACAGTAATTAGGGATGATTGTCATTTACAGGCTGAATTGGCTGTAGATGCCTCCCACTGGGCAGCATGAAAAGTTAATGAAAATGTAATCATCTTGTACAAAAATACTTAATATTCGACTATAAGGAATGGTTTTGATTGAATATTTTGCGTTTATTATTCGAGACATTATTTTTGTCTCAAAAGTATTATTTATTTACAGTATATACTTAAAGATTTAGAGGATGCTGTAGGTGCGTTGATGAATGTGAACTGCAGCTCGACAAAATATATCTTTCATTAATTTTGCTGGCGTGTACTCTAATAAAAACGAAGTACAAGTGTATTGCTAAGCTCGAACAGACGTGAGTTTTTTAATTAAAAGAAATAGTGAAAATTTCAACGCAACTTACAATAATTCAAAATTCATTTAAAATTTAAATACCCACTTAAACAAACAACTATGAAAAAATTCGTCATACATTACGTGTTTTATTTATTGAAAGCTGCTAAATGTGTCTAAACAGCTCAGTAACGGTTGCGTAATCTGCTACATCGAATATCCTATAATCCTAGAAATCACTGTAAATTTCTTCAACTATGAATATTATAATCTCCGTTTGAAAATTCAGTCACTAGAATATGCAAAAGCAGTATACCATTTTCTTAAAGTACGTACCTTTACGCAGTATAACCATGTATGAAACGTGGGTAGAAACGAAACGCAGCGTTGACGGACATTTCGGAATGCTCTCAAACAAATGGCTCTCTCCACACGTTCTCGCTTAAAATTCAAAATCATCTTGGTCGACCATAGTATTATGTGCATTCCAGTGTCTGCACTTTCATCGAGTATCTCGGCACACTCAGAACCAAACAGTGATAATAAAGAAACATCGTTACAAGCTAGTCTCCGCCAATACGAGCGTTTACGCAAAAAGCTTCGGCGTGACATGCAACTCTACGAACGCGTTTAACTTATCGGTCTCTTGCCAAAAAAAAAAAAAAAAAAAAACTTTCACCAACACAACTATCTCCCGTTAACTACAGTATAAATCCAGAAGAGCAGGAGTCTGCGCTTGGAACCGCCCCGACGTCCGCTCGTAATTTGCATATTTATATTAACATAAAGTAATTGTCCGCGCGTTTAGTCGGAAAACATCCGCGGCTAGCCACAAATGTGATATATATTTAAACGTAGACTCGGAGAGCCGCGCACGACGACAAGGCTGTAAATAAATCGCGAGAGTCGCGTGCGGGCGCACGTGTGTGTGTGTGTGCAGTCGACGATAGGAAAATTAATGGGTTCTCTTGCGCGAAATATTACCGCGAATGGGTTAATCGCCGGGAAAAAATGCGAGGGGATAGCCGTGCCGTGGACACAGCAAAATTCACAGGCTTTTCAGCTCTTCGACTGCTTAACAATGATACGTACTGTATGCGCAAGCGAAGAAAGACATTTTTTATGCCGATTATAAAAACGCTTGTAATGAAATTGACACTGTGAAACGGCGATTCGCAAATAATATTCGCGCCAAGTAAACAACCGTCCAATTCAACTGGCATATGCTTTTTGTATTGCATATATACGACGATATACATATATTATACACACATACATACATGCATGTTGTATTATACGCGAACGTCCGTCGGGGGAATATAATCAAGTGCCTGTTTCGCGCAAGTATGCAAATAAAGCTTCACACGCACGCGAGCTTTCATCTTTTCGAAAATGTCTATACACGCCAACGAAATTGAAGTTTACGATGTTTGTTTGTTGTTTGAGCAAATTTTTCTCTCGCGAATCGTAGCTGTTTACACGCGCGCAACTTTTACAGCGTAATTTTTTAAATGCAAATCTCGAACTGACGTAACGCAAAAAAGAAATTTCACTGCGCACCGTCGTATTGCGGGTGCACGCGTATCTAAATATTGAACAATTTTAATCAGATAAGTAACTCGAATTCTCGAAAAGCCATAAGCACACCGTCGACTTTTCCAATGCACTCACCTCTTTAACCGCGGCCTCGTTCACAGCAGGGAGGGAAAAGCACAAGTCTACGAGGTATAGTAATGTGCAGGAGGCAATCAGCTGATAAATAAGTTTCGCTCTCACTCTATTGCGCCTGGAATACCTTCCATAAATAAGGCTCGTTCCGATGGTTTCTCTCTCCCTCTTCCTCTCTCGCGTTCACGGCTGTGAGTTTTCCTCCGAAACGGAGGGAACACTAAGCGCAATTTATACGGGCGCCAGATGAGATTTTCTGCATCTGCGCACGCCCACGTGTCGAGTATATCATACCGGTTATTCCTCTCGATTTCTAGTTGCGAGCGTGCCCGGTCATTCACGAGTATTCGAACGATGCATTGTGAGCGAGAGCGACGCATTGGCGCCGTTTATATAGGTGCAGCTGAGGAAATTTCTCTTTCCGAGGGGGGAACAACAGCGTCTACAGTACTTTCTTTGACGATTTTCTGGCGATTCTTCTTTCGATCTTCCTGCTGATTTCTGTGCGTACGTGTCTAGTCAGAATGAATGCACTTATTGTTTCGTGGTGATTCCGAAGATACACTATATTGCAGATGTCATTCGAGAGAATACATTTGCCAGCTTTTACTGCTTATATTCAAATAACACGGCTCAGTTCCTAGTAATCGTCGGTGAACAAGTTTAATAAAGACGCAGAGGCTTTACTCGTTACTCGATTTAACCAACGTGTATTGTGAGTTGTAAGATTTTTATTTATTACTATTGCCTCGGTAGTCATTGTTTTTACACGACGGCGTCAGATCAAAAGCTTTGCAATAAAAAGCCCCGTTAAATCAGGAAAAATCGCAACATTAATCTCTCGCGCTTCACAATAACTCGCGCACCTTTCTAAAATTCGAGCTCAATATACCTTTCTTACATTCTATCCACTTTTTCATCCCACATTCTTTGTCATTAATCGTCGAATCGACAGAACGTACCTCGATAAATAAATCTAATAGCAATTTGGATAAAACGTTTAATTTCTATATATATATACAATATGTATATATAATATATCTATACAAATACATTGACTCGAACGCGCGACCCCCACCCATTTATCTTCCAGGCTCGATCTCCCGATCACAAATCTCTTTTCCCTCTCTAGTCTCTAGTTCTGTGCGAGAAATACACTCGCACAGCTCTGCGGCGCATAATTTAAACGCATACACTTACACACACGCAAACGTGCATGTATAGTCGAAGCTAATGCTCGATGCGAGTCTCGAAAGCCGCCAGTGTACGCGCTGCTGCTTTGACGAGATTTCGCGTCCGTTGTGCGTTGTATCCCATAAATGCGAGAAAGAGACTGTGTATTCCATCTGTTTTTTTTTTTGCGCGATTCGCAATGTGCGCGAGTGAATATTTTTCTCCCCAAGTTGCCAAAGCTTTGTGGTGTTTTACGTTACGCGGCTTGCTGAAATAGCCGATTCTGCGAGAGTTTCATGTGCGTTTATCGAAGTGTTACAAGCTGAGAATTCAGAATAGATTTTTTTTAATATTCACACAACGCGCTCTTTAAATAATATTATTCTGTATGGTCGGGCTAAGTTTTGACCTTGATAGAACGTTCACTTACGCGAGATCATCGAGTAAATATAATAATATTAATAATATAATTTATAATGACTTGACATATATGTATTAACGTATATTAATTATTAACGAAATAATCGTCGAATCCGGTATACACGCAGCCAAGTAATACGACTTTGAGAAACGTGTTTTTTTTGTTCATTGTGTAATCAGATATAATCCTAGCTCTATATGTGCACACACCAGTCCACAAAACCAGTTCCGCTGTGTAATTTTCCAACGAACTAAAAATGCTCCTTCGCTTAGTGTACAGTCTACGAAATTAATTTCACGACAGGGCGTGTTCTCTAGTTTCGCACACATACACACACGTACTCGCGTTTTTTCGTACAACCTTTTCAATCAGCCTTCGCAGAACTTAAAATCCTCTGTGTCACTCGCAACGTGACATCTCAAATTACGCGGGTCAGTGAAATAGAGAGAGAGAGAGAGAGAGAGAGAGAGAGAGAGAGATAGAGAAAGGAAAAAATAAAAAAGAGCGCGCGGTCTGACGTAGAAAACGAATTTCCCGGACGTATCTCTTTGCGAAGGTTACGTCTATCTTGTGTGTAGTCCTTGTCCGAAATCCAGCACAACTAGCAATTCCTTTCGATGCAGCTGACATCTCGGAACACGCCGCGTATTCTTTCGTGTAATATAACGAGTCATAGCAGTCGATAGCCAATAACCAATTTTTCGTTTTCAATTGTAATCTGATGTTTTCGATACGATGAAAAAATATATGTTGGTACAGGTTTCGTGCTTCGGCAGCTTTCGAAATTTGAATTTCCCGCCGAAAGCTCAATTGCCTGCAAAGCTCGTGTAAGAGCCTGTGAGTGCAAATAAATACTTTGTTTTCGATGCTTAATTTTATGATTATTACATTAATAATCCACGGCGAAAAGCACACGCGCTTGAACAATGCAATTTCCGGAGAAAGTTGATCCCCGATATTATGTTGAAATTTATGAAAGGCGAATGCTTACATGTATACGGTTTTACTGCCCGAGCTAAAAGCTCGAAAAATTATAATGCCTCTCGGTAAATAAATTATACGACATAAATCGCGAAAGCATCGTTAACTCGCTGGACTCTTAACATTCATCTTGATCGAAAAAATATATTACTCATAGTACACATTGGCGAGTTTTTACTCGCAAGGGTTTCATCGCAGCGGGCATTTTTCTACTTATGGACACCTACACAAGCGTTTCCCAAGGGAAATTTCGTGATGGGGCCAACGGAATTTTAATAGTTGACCGATACGAAAACTCGGCCAGTTATATCGTTTTGCCCTCGTTTTCGCCTCTGTTATATACCCTTGAATTTTATAAACTTTTGCACCGACGTTTAAACTTTTCGACACACATATATCCGACTCAAACTCTAGGATACGTGTCCGTCGATCCGCACGGGAAAATTAAAAAAGCTTTCAAACTCTTGAATTATTCATGGAAAATATACGCCAGACTATGTGTATATAAACGTTCGATCAGAACCAGTCTTTTTCCTCTCTAAATCTGCTCAAAGCCCCGAGAGCTCGCAGACGACTTTAACGAAAGTTTAGCACCGTATCTACCTCTCGATCCGTATCCATACGCGCGGTGCACACACACGCACGCACACAGTCACAATTAACTGTTTTCGACTGCAGAGCGAGAGCTAAGCCCGTTTGTTCAGCCCGAGGCTCGAGTGTTATATTGCCGCCGAGTCGGAGAGGATATAATAACGAGGCGTACGCGTAACGCGAGCGCGTGTGTGAACTATTTGTCACGGACCGTCTGACAGTTCGCCCTGCAGGTGTGTGTAGGAGCTTTAAACCCGATAATGTATGCGTAAGCGCGTGCGCGGGTTAAATTATCAAGCTTGCTTGTGTCTTTTAACCACGAGAGCTAAAAGAGAAAGAGAAAGAGAGAGAGAGATTAGAGCAGGACTTTGATCTTGGGTTAGTTACAGGAAAGCATTTTTTTGTATTTGGTTAACGTACACGCTCACTGGGTTGACGCGGAAGCGATTTACTTGTGTATAGGAAACGAGGCCTCGAGATTGTCTGGGAAATTAGGAGTTAGCGAGTTGAGACTTGCAGAGCGGCTCCTGAGGGGAGGATCCGATTAGCCTCGACGAAACTCTCCATAGCGGCGGATCGCGAAGGGGCTTTAAACTCGTTTTCGCGAGTCCCGTGATCGGACAACTTCGTCTCGACAATTTGGGAATAGTTCTTGCGTTCTACTGATGCTTCGGAGCAGAAGCTCTATTTATAGTCCGACTCCTCCGGTAGATGGAAAAGTCCCTTTGGCTTAACGAAATGAATCGAGTTTCTTAAGTTATTGACGAAAAATTTTGAGAGAAAGTTTTGTTTTATTTCAGTGGAAATCAAGACGTGGAAATTTCTAATTTTACGACGGTGAAACTCGAAAAGACATTACATTTGAAGAAGTACGGTTAATTATTAAATTACTTTCACTGCTTATTAGCGAATAAACTTTTTGATAAATTAAAGAACGAATGGAAATAATTATTTGATCTAATCTACATTCCAAACAATGCATTACATTTTTTACTCGGTATGAATGAATAAGTCATGAATATTTTTTGTCTCTTAAAACGTACTATGTAAGCTCGTCAGCTTTGAGAATTTACTATAAAAATATTCTACACTGAACGAAATATTTGTTTGATTCCAAAAAATCATTTCTTTGGAATCTTCTCAGATATATAAAATATGGTTATTTGTTATATAATATTTCGTTATATTTATAATGATTAGATCGAAGTTTAATATAATTTCAGATGATTTATATCTAAATCAAATTTGTACCATATAAATAGCACATAATAAATATTCTAATTTGTTATTTATACAACATTTTTTGATTCCCAATAAAAAATTATAGAAATCCTTAAAATAATCTAATGTCTATAGATATTTTTCAAAAACTTTTTAATTTATTCAAGTAAATTTTCAACTCGCATACAGTAACGTTATACTGAAAATAATTTTAGTTTCAAATAATAAATTTTCTTAAATACAGCAAACTTTTTTGTCAGTTTGCGTTTAATCTCAAAAACAAATTAAAAACATCTATTATTTAACAAGAAACTTAATTAAGGTAAACTAATAAAATATTTATTCCACTAACTAGTACTGCACCTACAGTACTATAAATTCAGACAAAACATTCCATAGCTCTGTCACTTTAGATTCACTGCCCGTTAGCCAAACTTCGCATCTCTGGAATTCCAAAGTTCACAACGTACGAAATACGAACGCAAACCTATATATAAACCTTAAAATTTGTCGTCGCTTAATATCCTAATAGAATAAGAAGATGCTTCGTTTATCTTTATATTCTCCCGTTTACTGTAACAACTCACGAGTCACCGGAGAACAAACGTCTCGAGCTGTTCGGGTAAATAACGTCTCCAGTGGTAGGAACATCACCGGATCGATGTTAACTTCACGCAGAGCTGCACTTCGCGCCGTAAGGATCCGAGTAAATATTTTCGCAAACTCCTTGACGGCATCCGTATAGTTCGATGAATGAAAACACACGGAGGAAAAAGAGAAAGAAAGAGAAAAAATTTTGAGTTGTGAGCTGGAAGTTCGACAGTCCAAGTTTTCGAACGACGTAATGCTGTTTTGAATAATACGTCAGCTGAAAAATGATGAATAGTCGGGGCTAATTCGTAACAAACTTCGCGCTCCGTTGTTGCTCCTATGCAAAAAAGTTCATTGTTATTTTCGAATTGGAACGACTTTTTTCTTCTTACGTTCTTGTTTAATATGTATACTTACTATTCTCCACAAGGATCTACGCTTGATTTTTCTGACACGGTTGTCCGTTCATGTATTTCGTCACGTCTAGTGCAGCGGTCTTTCTTATGGGCAATAACTTTCCGTCCACCCTCTCTATCTGAAATTTTCATTCATTTATAGATCCAGCTGACTGACTACTTCTAGCTCACACTTTCTTCGCCAGGATTTTTGCTTCGGGCGAAAATTGACTCCTTCTCTGCTTGCGAAGCGAGGCAAAAGTTATTCCGTCGCGGCCGCTTCGATTGCGCTCTTTATACTGCGCTGGGATAAAAATTTATCTTCCGCATAGAAGAAGTGATTCTTTTTTCTCTTTCTCTCTCTCTCTCTCTCTCTCTCTCTAGCTCTCTCTAAGAATATAAAAGTATTTTTTTACATTTTTTTATTTTATACGTCGATCCTGTTAATAAAAAGAAAGGAAAGCTCATATAATCGTATTACTCGTCGTTTCTTTTCGTAGAGAAGATACATTTCTCTGCTCTGTAACGATTACGCCATTTCGTGCGACTCGAGAACAAAGGCATTAAAAACGAATTAAATTCCGAAGGCATCGAGCATAATTAAAAGCGAATCTTCGCGAATCTAGCGCGGCGATAAGAAAGCTCCCGCACTAATTGAAAAGAAGAAAAAAAAATTGTCTCGCGTTACCTACAGAAGGACTTTGTGCGCGTATAACGAAGAAAAGAAAAAGAAAAAAAAGAGCTTTTCCTAACCAAATAGAGGTGATAAAAAAAGGTGGTGAAACAGAGCGCGAAGATTCACCTCGAACAATGTAAGTTATAAACCTCTAACAGGAGGCGGAGGATAATAGAGCGAGAATGCAGCAGAGAAGTTTTTACTGTGTCGAATGTAAAAGTCGTCGTCGTCGTCGAAGCGACGATACGTGTCGTCTTCTGTCGTACAAGCTGCTAGGCGAGTACGGTTCCCCGAAGATCAGACGAATCGAGCTTCTCGTCAAGACGACGAAAAAGAATCGAGAAAGCAGAGGATGGAATTCGCGGGCGAGACAGGTACATTTATCTATATCGACTCTGAAATAAATTTTATTATAATTTAGTCATCGGTATAGAAGTTTCAAGGCTTTTCAACGTCGACGATGCGTCAGTCTACCCTGAAAATGTAACGATCTCTCGCGGTGAAAGAGCTACGAGGAAAATGTCGCGCTTTGAGAGAAAATTGCATCTGTACGCTTTGAGATGAAGTGCGGCAGATGCAGCGAAAATTTTTTGAATTTTCGTTCGCTCGTAAATCGTTCGGCGGAGAAGAGCAAACTCTCCCGATGCGTATAGTGAAATTAGATCCGCGAAGTGAGTGGATGTAAAATTATCCAAATCGACGAGAATCATTGTAAAAAAAAATCTGTAACTTTCTGGTGTAGAGAAAACGAATACTATCAGCAAATTTTCACGCAAAAATCACCATCCCTTCAGTTTTCTATCAGTACTTTATATTCCGCTTCGTCGCTGCGTATTTTAATTTCAACGGCGAGAATTTCACTGGATTTAAATTTTTTTTTCTTTTTTTTCAAAATGTAATATAGGACTCTTTTGTCCCCAACATACGGAGTTTACCATTTTTTGCTTTGTCCATTACGAATGTGTAATCACATAATGGAAATATTTATTTTATGATTTATTACACGCGCTTTAATTTTTATGAACACAGGAACAGCCTTTTCGAGATTGAAATCCGATTTTATATTTTTTGCAAGGAAATAATAATTTTCAGTGAAACGAAAATGAAAATTTTCAACGTAATTGAAATATTTAATCTGAGCGAATGAATTTTCTCAAATATGGTGTATTTTCGAACTTTCTTATATGAATCAAAAATTGCATTCAACGAATTCTAGATCCATTGAGCTTGTCAAGAGCAGATATGCGAGTCCAACGTTGAAATTATAAACATGGCGTCTGAACGCGAATAAACTTACAGTCGATGAACGAAATTACAAACGTGTTTATATAGTTTCGCGAATTTAGTTTCGACTATGAATAAAAATTCCATAAACCTCTAGTATGTTGCATTTGATTTTCGCGCGTTCATTAAACGACTCCAACTAAAAGTCACTACCTTTCTCTTGTTATCTAAAATGAAATCTGCCCGGGAAACGAAATCTTCTCGTCGTTATCGCGTTTTTGCGTGCGAGAGAAAGAGAGAGAGAGAGTTGAAATTAAAAGAAAAAAGCAGAGAAAGCAAAAATGGGCGCATAGCGTAAGAAAGAGAGAGAGAAAGAAAAGTTTTGCTCCGGTAGCTCACGTTTCAGCTAGTTCAATCGATTGCAGATTTAACTTTCGAGTATGTCTCAACTTTCTTATCATCGATTTAGTTTAATCTCGTTATTTATGCTTCGAATGAGCGAGTAGAGTAACGCAGTAGTCGGTCTTTTTTATCGGCCATATTTCTGCCAATCGATAAGAGATCGGTTGAGCTCTAAATTTAACTAATAAGTTTAGCATTATGAACAAAAATGCATTTGTACTCATATACTTTTCTTTATGTCGATGCGATGCGTCCATTAAAAACTTTCAGGAATAAAAACAGTTAAAAACCAATCTCACAGCAGCTCGTAAAAGAATTAGCACTCACTTGCTCGCAGGGAGGCGCATAAACGCCAACCAATTAGAAACAAATTGAGGCTTATAAAAATGTTATGCCTGGAAGGTGGATAATTAACTAACTTGATAAAGTTATCAAACAACTTATAGCTTAATCAAAGTTAGATCACCTAACATATCGTACAACTGAATGATGAGAATAATCGGTGTATGATCGGTAAATAGCATAAACTCGTGCATCATAACCAATAAATAAATGTCCTAATTCCAAAATCGACTACCTATTCATTAACGAGTAATTATCTCCGAACTAATTTATCTTATCCTCGTTTAATATACTGTTATATGAGAACTATATTCCGATATATATTATTTTAAATACTACGATGAAAATATTTCCTCCCCGAACTATTTTTTCCAGTACGAAATATAACTTTTCCCTATATTTCCATCAATAGAATGCTTCGGCCCTTAATCGTGGTTTAACGAAAAAATATTTGCAATGATTGACGGCTAACAGGTGAAACAAACCATAGACGAAATATTGTTGGTAATTTTCCTAGTATAAATGATCGTTTCGTTTAATAACCGTAAATACCGCAATTCTTTTATGACTTTTTTTCTGTGCGAATATCTCGCCAGGTTCGCTCAAAGTTTAAACAAATTACTAATGAACGTAGCCAAGCGTAAAATTCAGAAAAAAATCCCTCCATGAAACAAGCCCGGAGCCATAGCTGCACTCGACTCTTATCTTGACGCAGTGATGCATTATGAAGAATCCATCATTTCCTATGCAGCGGGCACAAGAAAGGGGTGACTGACTCCTCGTATCCCACCTCCCTTATCGCTTTCTCTCGTCCCTTTGTCACTGGCTCGCGAGAGTCTCAATGCTAGGGATGAATATTCTCGAGCCGCTCCTCTAACTAACTCCCCCTTGGTATAAGAGTCAAGGCTCATCCTGCTCGAGTTTATGCCTACAGGGCTCGACTACTGCATTGTCGCGTTCTTATGGGAACTACCCTCGAGTCGTTTCGACATTACTCTTGCGAGCGAAATTTTTCGAGACGAATGACAACGATGATGATGATGATGATGATGATGTGAGGAGATGTCTGTCTTGTATTTTGTGAAGAGAGAACTTTTTGAACTTCATTCCACCCTTGACTGGATAAGATAAATAGTTAACGAATCAATCGAAAAAGCTTTTTGGTTGACATTTACAGTGGTCAAACTCCACTTTCCAGACTTTTGGTAAATATTAACATATTGATCAACGGCACTAACTTGATAGGGAATAATCCTGTCCGCTAATCAGAACCTTTGCAAAGAGGAAAAAATAGTTCGTCATACTTAATTAACATTCATTTCAGTTAGCGATCAACATTGAGTTTCAATTCGCGCTTTGGGTCGAGAAAAGTTCAATCCAAATGAAGAAGTTTTAAAAGTAAGTGTCCAATTAAAAATTTTGGCTTGAAATAGACAGAGTTCGGATCCACTTCCGTATCCTCTTTAACTTACTTTTCAACGGTTCACAACCACACATGCGCATGGAAATCGGATCCTGCCTTTCAGAATTAGATCGTAATAAATTATTTATTCTATCTTCAATAAAGATTGTGACAACGAGAGGATTTAACTCGTAAATATGTGAACATTGATAATTGAATTTCATGGTACGTAACAATTAATTGAATGGGTATCGAAAGAAAGACTTGTAAACAAAGCTGCAATATGCACCCTTTGATGAATATGCATGTTGACGCTCTGTCGCGTTTTCCGGAGCTTTAAACGCGAATTTCCAAATTCATTGCAGTGCGAAACCACCAAACCGGAAGTCATACACGAAATCATACAGCCGCTCAAACTTTTCGAACGTTTGACGTAATTTCAGCCTTCTGTGGCAACCACTCCAGTACATCGAATGTGTTTTTGGACAGCAATTGTCATCGCTATGAGTTTATTTTAATGTTACTGAGTTAAAAATGCAAAAACACATGGTTATTAATCAAATTGCTAATAAATTATAAAATACTGCATAATTGCCTCTATCATCTCGGTATATTTATTAATAAATACAATAGCTTGTAAAACGTCGGTAACATGACTGATACAAATAGTGCTTTTGGCAATTAAGATTACCCTCCGGGCGAAACGTCATATACAGCAGTTTCTCTTTTGCCAACGATTCGGTTCCGCGTTTTCTCCCTCCTTCTCTCTCTCTCTCTCTCTCTCTCTCTCTTTCTCTCTAAAAGCTCAGTTGTGGAGTAAGCATCAACGCGGAAAAGACGATTTAATTAATTCTGTTTAATTATTCGACTCTTCTATCCCCTTCGATGGAAAAATGACTTTGTAATTACGTGTTCAACCGAGAGAGCAAGGAACTGGGACAAGCTTCCGTTCGATGCGTCGTAATGCAGAGATGCTTTCGAAAAACTCGATACTGGTTATACACGCTTATCGAGTTGTAGGGCTGAAAGAAATCTTTGTGTCGAAGAAAAATCCGCAATAATTAAAAGGCTGAATTTCTTTTGTTGCGTTGGCTGTTGTTATTGATTTCTCTCTCTACTTTTGGAACGCAGTCGCAGGAGAGTTAGTTACATTTTATGTGACGGCGTGCTGAAATTCGTTAAAAACTGCAAAAAATCTTGCCATTTAGTTTTGGAGAGAGTACGATGCCATTATTTGAGTTTTTTATTCTAATTAAGAGTAAGTCATATAAGTGTATATGGGATATATAACGAGTGTCGTGTTTCAAAGAAACATATACGTATTTATAGGCAGAATAATCTCATTTACAGATTATTACATTTTTCGCTCGGAACTCTCGCGTATACACAGAAAATGAAAGATGAAATATTTCTACACTCTTATTTTATACTGACCTACTTTTCTCCACCACCTCTCGCGTAAACATCCGCCATAAAGGATTCGATTTCGGCTGAGATATAGCGACGCTAAAAAAAGGAGACGATCGAGCTGGTTATTTATGCTGGGTAATGGCTCATCGAGATATGCTTTTATTTCAACTATTGATAAATGAGACGATTATATATATGTTCTTGAATTTTTTAAATGGTCTATGTACAATAACCATAAATAGTAAGTAATAGTAATTAATAGTGATCGTGATAAAGCGTTACGTTTATATAGAGCCACGTTGCTTTATCATTTATTTATATAATTAAGTAACAAATATTGTCCCAACAATGTGTTTAATTTTCGTATTAATTGCGCCACAGAGTCTATACGAATCAAAATATTAACGAAAAACACATTTTTTACAGAAAGAAAGGAATTTTGAAAAATCACTATTAAAAATAATGTTCTTATTAATTATTCCGTGGAATCCGTATAAATATTTTCGGAAATGTATCGGGTTCGTTAATACCGCTGTAGATCAATATTCACAGCATTGATGTAAAAAAAAACAATTTTTAAAACGCAAAAACACATTTGATTATTTACCATTAAAAATAATACTAAACTCGGGTTTTCATAGAATATATTCCCAACGTAAGTCCAATATAATTTCGCAGGATTGATCTTACAACTGGAGATAACCCCCGAAAAAGCTCTCTTTTTTGCGAGCTCACTGCCAACGCCAATAGATATTTTACGAGTAGCGAAGAGCGATACGCGTTGCGGTAAAGAAACGCAACCGCGTTCATTTATCTCGCAAGTCGAAGGGCTTAAAAAAGCTCGTTCGAAAGCGTTGGCCGCGTCTTCATTTAGCTCGAGCGTGACGATGAGCCTCGAGGCGGGATTACAGCTACAACATCTCGTGTATACAGAGGAGAAAAGCTACGGCAGGTATGCAAGCCTCGTCCCTCGGAGATATTACGTGTCATTTTTCACGGGTCGACGTCGATGTAGTTTAATGGATGAATCGGCTTGTTTTACCTTGGAATTTTCTCATCTTTCGGGGATGTTTTTCATTTTTTTGTTTTTTTTTCTTCTGCTCTTGTCCGAGATTTATGAAAAAATATGAAAATATTCTTTTCGCTTTCATGTCCTCGAGTTTTAGCTCTTAGCTTTTATCTAATCTCGGAAGATATAAAGCGAAAAAGCGCTCAATACTCGCTAGTACGAATGTTGGACATGTACATTATATACGAGCAGACTGTAAAGTCAGAAGTTGTTATTTAAATTAATTTACATTTCCCTGTCTATATACGGCGTTGCGGGAAGATAACATTCGCCGAAACTTCATTCGCGACAGCAGCTCTCGGTTTTGCATAAATATATAAATCCGACATTGTAAGCTAAATTTTTCCTTAAATGTACTATATTAAAAACGAGAGTTAACGAGGTGTAATAAAAGAATAAGGCGTATAGTTCATCATTTGGTTGATTCGATTGGTCGTGTCTTGGATCGATGGACAAAGCGTCTCACCAGAGGATCATGACTCTACATACCAACGAGTTAGTTCAGATGCGCTGGAGTCGACTCACGAATGAATAGCTGCGTTTAGCTACTATCGGCATCGCTTCCTCCATCTCTTCTTTTTTTTCTTTCTTGCCTCGCCTTTCTTCTTCCTCAATTGCAATTTGAATTTCGATTAGTCGGAGCACGTGCTCGACTTCTGTTGCTCGAGCTAGTCGAGGTTCTTATGTGTAACAAAGTTGAAAATGCTGATGCGATGGAGGGATTGAAGTATGAAATGATTTGTATATATATATATATATATATATATATATAGAGAGAGAGAGAGAGAGAGAGAGAAAGTCGAGCGACGACGGATTAGTATAACTAGACGAGTTAAATTTGCTCCTAACTTCTAATTATTAGAATGGGGTCTTAAAAGGTTGATTCTAGTATCTACTAATCTGCGTAGCGTATCTTTATTTGATCTTTTACGAGCAAATAGTACTTTCTCGGAATAATCTGCAGAAATAATCATAAATAATAGTAGTATGCAAATTTTATATTTTCATTAAGAATATCCTGAGAATAAGATTTAAGTTTGAAACTTGTTCTGATTAGAAAAGCTTCTCTCCGTAAACTTTTATACCAATTTTTTAAATTTAACGACAAATGTACAAAATACTATAAAACCCAGTCTGGAAAATAGTTTGATAATAAAAAGGAGTTCATCTCCATTATCTGCATCGTTGCATTATCTCTCGTACCATTTGGAATGTGCAGCACTATAGTGTTCGCGTAGAAACAAAGCTTTTCTATAAATTTTCCGGACAATTATTGGTTTAGCAAACGCCTTCAGAGCATTCTCAACAAACGTCATACAAACATTCATCAACAAATCAAAACATCTCCTTCAATACCTTCCACCTAAAGACTTGAAAATTAACGATGCCCATTATTATGACCCCACGCACACATGCGCACACATGCGCACACATGGAAAATTGCTGTTTCGCAAGACCATAGCTATAATTACGATACGTGCACACATTAGAAGAACGCTATATACGGCCAATCGTTCAATCGACCACATAAAGTCAAACAGTAGTGCGAAAATGTTATGCCTTTCACTCGCACCGAGGCAGCAACGAATTATCGCGCGAAATTCGAAACGCGTTAATCGCTACAGTAGCCGATGCACGATGCTGTATTATTCTGTTTATCCTTGGTAAGGGTGCAGAGCTATCAATCATCGATGTAAACGTCGAAATCCTATTACCGTCGCGAAATCCAGGGATTCCCCCGATGGAATAGCGAGTATCAAAGTCCGAGAGATGCCTCGTACACACGTGTCTGTACCATATTTATCAGGCCAAGCACAAGAGAACAGACGACGTTGCAGCAACCAATTTCCGCGACGACGCGCCGAGGCTTAGCACATTATATCCGGCTTAATTGGACTGGGAATTAAATTAACTTCCGACTGTTCGTGCTATGCCTGTTTGGTTTGGGCAATTTTTCTCGTGTTTTTGATGATTAGGTGTGTTACTAAGATTTGAATGCAGCTTCAAATATTGTAACATAAAACTGTATTTATTGGAAACGTGAGATTTTGAAATTCTATTTCTATGTGGATGTCATCCCTTTTAACAATGATCAGTAAATTACAATTGAAATATTAATTCTTTCAAATTGAAAGGCTTCAGCCTTTCAAAAAATCAAATTGAAAACGAATCCTTTCCTCCCTCGATAATCAAATAAAAATTGATCCTTTTGATTGGAGCTATTTGAGAACAACGTCAGATAGAATACTCTATTTTCCAAGAAAAGAAATTTTGATCTACTCCTCATTTTTCGAAGATTTGGCGAAGTTTTCGAAATTGTCGAAGTTTAAACATATCGAAAATAAGTCTTTATCTCTTTCTTACCAAGCAGTTAGGCAACTGAAGAAGACAAGGCAACTATTCCCATGCGCTTCTCATTTGTAATAAGAGGTTCACATACATTTTTCAATAGCAAGCGTAGTATTATTCTGATATGTTTTCTCTGTATTTGTACAATGTACAATTATTATTAGGATATTACGATACCGATATGTTGTTGCCGATTGATAATAGATAAACTGTCGAAGTCGATAAAGACACAATCTGATTGATTATGATTTATACATACTTGATTTTATAGAGTACAAAACAATTAAAGCGATTCAATTTCATTTAATTTCCTAATAAATCCACTGTACTGAGAATTAAAAAATGTAGATTTTATCAATATAATTCATAGAATGATTTCTTTTGACACACTTCCATTGCTTGAGGTAAACTCAAGACGTACACGCAGGAAGAAAATAACCTCATGACTTATTCAATTTTTGTTCGATTTGAAAATACTTTTTGAAACATTGTTTGTGCCATAAAAATATTATATAGAAACTTTAACAAAATCAAAACTAGACATACGTCTTTTCCAAAACGGCTTGATCTATTTTTTTCAAGTCAAAACTTACGGTCACTACCATTATTCAAGTAACTGCAAGCACTATCACTCTACTTAACATTAATCATCCTTTTCGATAAAAATGGACCGATAATGGACTTCCCTAATTGCCAGAACGTAAAGGAAGTAAAAAAAAAAAAAAATTCCCCGTATTCGATCAAGTCCATCTTATCGTACAGACTTTTAATGGAAAAACGTATATTGGTATGCATTAGACACGTCGTCCGTCAAGGCGGAGTTCGCGCGAGCACTTTTTCATCTTATTTGTCCCTTTTTTTCATCTCGACATTTCATAACTCGCGCGAACGAGCGGAAGCTAATAACAACTCACTGAAAATGGATATTATTATTTACGGTAAATCACCAGCATGCGTCGTGCGCAAAGAGTTGATTTAGGGTTATGCTGGATTTACCGATGTTTTAAATCACGCGCTAGACTTTGAAACAGTGCTCATTCGAATGTTGAGCATGCGAATTAACGACAAGAATTAAAATCTATTTACGTCGACGCTTCATAATGACTAAGGTTAAAAATACACGTATTATAATTAATGTAAAAACAGAGCCGACAATTACAGTTTCATTTACCCACAGGCTCTCTAATATTCTACTACTCGAAACGAGCGTTGAACTCGCGCGTTAGCCAGCAGTCGCTCGTGTATTTATTTAGTACAAAATCAACGCAAGATTTGACGGCGCGAAAACGAAATTTTCGCGTTGCCCAGGAAAAGCGTAAGAGGGTCTAGACAAATAGTCCTTGAATTAGAGCAATTAAATTTCTATTTTTTTTTTTTAAACGAACTCGCACGCGGCTTATATTTTCAAGCCGAAGCTAATTGCATTCCATTGAGACGTGTGGCGCGACGCGCGTAAAGCTCCTCATTAACCCAGTGTCACGCTCGGAATGACGTGAATTCTATTTAACGCGCGAGCTTTTCACACGCTATTTGACACGACTTACAGCCGGTAATTTTTCACCGAAGCCTCGATTACATATGTATAAACAACCGAGACAGAAAAAGAGAAAAATAAAATAGGTAATTTACCCACCACGGTCATTTATCCTCGAGTGTTTTCCCGTCCGTTTCCGATGCATCCGTACTTCTTTTTCGCTTTTCTGCTTTTCTGCTTCCTTTATTCCGAGCCGCGCTATTTTATTTTCGTTGTTTTTTTTATTTCTAATTATCTCCCAACGTCTTGGCATTTAATTATTCGTTCGTTTGCCATTGGTGCTAGATAGAGAAAGAGAGAGAGAGAGAGAGAGAGAAAGAACGAAAAAAATTCTGGTAATTAAAACATGTTCTTTTAGATAAGCAGCCTGGAATTGTCCGAAATCGTTCGCTCGTATGAAGCACCAATTATCGAAATACGAATCTATACCCGTGTATTTAGAAAATTCAAGTGCGCTTATATACGCATATTGTACATGTTAGTTGGGCGGTCCATGACTAACCGTAAGAGATAATGGAGACCCTCCAACGTACTACAGCGAAATAACTCCGAGTATATAACCGCATGCGAATATAGAACGAGGTTCGCATGCATTTTAATGCGAAAAAGGGGGTAGCACACAGAGTTACAATGGGCTTATTCAGCTTTTCCACAAAAATATTCTCGTATAACAAGCGCTCGGTCGCTACACTCAAAGTGCATGGCGTTTCTAAAACCAAAATACACTGTCATTTTCTGTTCTTTGTAATTTTTTGACGATAGACAAAAAATGCGTAAGAACACCAAACTTTTCGTAAAAAGCTTTGTACTTCTATGCACTGTGTATAATGTACTCGGATAAATCGCTAAAGCGCCATTAGTCGTCCTTTCTTCGCTCGCTCACCTCTCGCGAAAAAGGTGGAAGCTAATTTTGATAAGTGTTCCGGCTCGGGTAAAGCGACATCTCGGAGTAGCGATTTCTCAGAACATCGTTGTGAAAAAAACGGACCACGCGCCGTGAGAGGAAAAAAAAATCCCTATAGTAGTAGAGGCTGTATATTACGAGAGAGAACGAAATTGATGGGTGGAAGGAATAGACTTTTGTTGTTTGAGTCGTGTCGGCTGTAGATTATGGAGGAAATTGATTTTCTTCATTATTGGAAATAGAAATTTCCGCATTTTCGTTCATTATCAATGAAGTTTGTGATCGTAGTATACAATTACACGATTAATTATTATATCGTTTTCTGTTAAATTTACTAGATCGTATTGCACTGTTATTCTTTAGGTAGGGACGCAAATCGTTTTTAGGCAACTGTCGCCGCTTTAATAAGCTAATGGACGTTGATGAGGAATTTCACCGAAAATGTGCTAATTTTTGTCCAAAATAATTAAAACTTCATCATTTAATGGACAACTAAACTAAAGGTGTCTTATATAATACTCTGGTTGATAAAAACCAAGTAATCCTACATAAATTCGCCGAGTCAGATGCGGAAAAAACTCGTCATTAGGTTAAGTGTCAAAGGCTATACATGAAATACGTAGGTGAAAAAGGTCCCTCGCATAAAAAAATCTACTATTTTTATGTTGAGAAAACGGAAACGTAAAGAAGTAGCTGTAAGCAACGTTACATAAAGTGGATTGGTAGGAAAAAGGAGAAAAGTGCTCAAGATAACGCACACAGCCGGAGGAAATCGAAGTTGTACATAGCCCCGGTCCTTGTTGAAAGATAAAGAAGAAGCTAGAGAAAAAGAGCGAGAGAGACACACAACAGGGTCAACGTAGATCAGTTCCGATATGACGATAAAAAAGCTGAGCGTAGCGCGTTCGCTTTCCGTTATCTTTACTCTTGATCGAAATTACAGATTTACGATTTGCTTCGAAATCTCCATCTAACCATTCTCTCTATAATTCATTTTGTTAATCCCGACACGCAGCTTCAGGCTTATCTAACTGACCGACTTTGCTTTCGATGTTTCAGGAGCTCGAGCGTAGCTACACCCTCTCGACTCCCGGAGGCGGTAGTCCTGTGTGCTGTCCACCGTGTAGTCCACCTCCGGCGCCGGCAGCCTACATATCCAGTGCGAGAGCCTCGTCGAGGAGACTCGGAGCTTCTGGGGCTAATCTTGGTACCTTGAATAATGGACCCAACTCACCGGAGAGGGATCCGCTGGGAAGGCTCCTCAGGTGAGTTTCGACGGAATTCATGCAGAATATACATGTATGCAACCGAATATAATTCAATTTGCTACTTTCCTGCGCGATTCATTGTATTCAGTATTTCAAGTAAAAATTTACAATTTTGTTTCATAAACAGTCAAGCTGTTCAGCAGAATCAATTTTCCCCTTTATTCAAATGATCCTAGTGATAACCGACTTTGCACGCAATTAGATGCATATATTCATAGAAATTTAAAATGATACATGGTATATTTGCGATAAATAAGAAAACGATTGCTGCAACAGTATCATTCAAATAATCACAAAAATTTTAGTTAACTATATGCGGTTATCAGCATCTAATATAAACTAATTTAAATAAGTTGAGCAGTGGTTACTTGTTGCCTAAGTTACTTATTTGAACTTTAAACATAAATTATTCATGTGTTTAAGTAAGTATGTTATATATATGCAATCTACGTTTTGTTCTCCATTTAAAAGTTTATAATTTATAAAAAAACGTATACAGTATTTTTCATACAAAATTGAGTGCTGTAAAGTTTACTTGAATTTGTCAAAGATGTATTTGCTAATTTCCAAAATACTCATAATAAAATTACTAAATTATAAATATTTTGTATGGCATGTGTATAACATAATAAATAAATGCAGCATAAAATATATAATTCAAGAGCATTAATTCATTTTATTCAAGTAATAAATGTTATATCCACACAAACCTTGGACATTAATTCATAATGCAATGAAAATTAAATTCTCATTATTAATGTTGCCAAATTTTGAATAAAATTAACGTTTCAAAATTATTCCATCTCTATTAAGATTAACAGATCACAAACTGTGCTAATTTCTTACTAATCTTCTTCTACTATTATTCAAAACAATACGAACAAAATTATTAATATCAAAACTAAAAGCACTCGTTTATGAATTCTAATTATCTCCACAAAACAGTATCTATATTTTATGCAGAAACTCACATTATACCCATCAAATGTTCATATAAATGTATGAATAAATGTTAATAATATATAATAAACTCATATTTTGCCCATCACTCGATATTTATCCACGCGAAAGTGTGAGTAAAAGCTAATAACATATAAAATACTATTTGGGTATTGTCATGAAATACATATGCATATAAGTAATATGAGACCCGAATTTTACATGCTTCGCAGATATTTGAAGACCTTCTACCGAGAACTTGGCACAAGAGATCCACCGCATCTTCCGCAATGGGCCTCTCCCTTGCCTCCGGGCACGCTTTGTCCAGCTCACTTCCAGCCTCACCTTCAGATTGTTCACAAGAGCGAACAAGAGCACCGACTGGAAAATATCAAGATGGACCAGATTTTCGCCCCGGTTAGGGTGAGATTTGAGCTGCTTCTTATTTTTCGTTTTCTCGCCATCATGATTTTCCACGCCATCGTTTTTAGCACCGCCTCAATCTACGCACTTTCACATTAGCCAATATCACATACTTTTGTACTATCATTGCTAATTGATTTTTCGGAGTTTATTTCCTTACAATCCGGAATCATCGTATGAAAGAGTCCCTCTCTGTCTCTCACTCGCTCACTCAACCTGTGAACCTTGTACATAGAGAATCGCGCAACTTTTTCCATAACTAATTCAGAAGCAACTTTAGGAGAGGGAGAAAGGGAGAAAAAGTGAACTCGGAGTGATGTGAAAAAAGAATTTAATCCTCTTACTCCAAGGAAGTTGCAAAAAATATTCTGTCAGAGTTTGCCGGAGTGTAAAAACACGATAGCAGAGGAGGAGGGAGAGAACTTTGTAGCTACACCCCAAGAGCGAGAAAGAAGATCCAAAATTTTCAGACCTGTATCACGATACATAAATCTCTGTGTGTGTGTGTATATATATATACATATATTATGAAAATTCAAAATATTACATTAAACGGAAAAAGAATTCAATTTCGTATAATATAATAAAGCCTGCGAATTTTCAATCAATAGCAGGAAGAACATTTCATTTGTTATGCCGGTTCGATCAATCATTTAATACACTTTCGAATGGCAATTAACTTTTACAGGACAAAAAGCTCTTTCAATTAATCCGACCCTTCATTACTTTTAAAATTCGTCGCCAAATTGATATCCTATAAGAACTTTAATTAAAAACTCGCGAGAGAACGAGTCAAATATTTCAAAACGTTATTGCCTCAAATTTATTAAAAATATCAATATCTGTAAAAATCATCTAAAGTATTATCGCAGAGTCACAACCGCTATATAAACTTCACTCAATACAGCTGTCTGCTCTCTTTCGAACTAATATCAATTTCCCTTCACCGAGTTTCCACTATCCTGGGTACATGTCTATATAATATAATATTTTTGCGAAAATTAACTCGCAAATATATCTACACTTGTACCAGCAAAGGAACGGAAACTATCCCAGGATAAAAAATTTCATCTCGCTGTAGACCAGAGAGAACTTTTCCATTGTAGATAGAGTTTCTCCAGCGCAGAGATAGCAGATATAACGACGTGTGCGGTTTCTGTTATACACACGTTCGGGTGGCCGTTTCCGCTGGCCAAACTTTTTGATAAGAATAAGAGCCTCGTAGAGAAAGATAGAGAGAGAGAGAGAGAGAGAGAGAGAGAGAAAAGGGAGAGACAAGTTTATATTGTTCGATTTTACTACTAATGATTCTGAATAGGAAAGCTATGAGAGAAGGAAAATATCCTGTAAAATCAATGAGCAACGAATTATGATTTGCAAGAGTATATAGGATATTCGAGTTCAAGGCATGTATACTTATTTACTGCAGTTCAAGGGACTGAAAAAGAATTGTGATTCTGAACGGAAGCTACTTGTATATTTGCAGCGTACGTTATTGATAGTAAATTATCTGGAGAGTGGATCGATAAGACTCTTGAAATGAAAAAGGGGCAAATATTTAGAGCGAGATAAATAATTATTAACACGTTGGTCTTTCACGAATGTTTCAATCTTTAACAGCATTTTTTTATATTTAAATAGCGATGCTTCGGTATATGCACGTTTTTTTTATTTTAACGCGAGAGCTTTTCCAATATCCAAGTTCATTGATGGTGTTGCATTGATTTTTTTAACGAATATATTGCACTTTCGTTAAATCTTTTAAGAGCCAATTATTTTAAAGTGATTTAAAATACTTGTTCATATGTCAGAAATTACTCAATAATAAATTGTCCAAAAATAATCCATTTCTCGACCTATGTGTGCTAATGAACTAATTTATTCTTTATAAAAAGAGATATAGAACCAGTATATAATTTGACATACCTTGAGATCAAACAATCCATATACTATAGGCACAAAATAAAAAGAATGAACGAATTATCGATCAAAACTTCATCTTTAAACAGTTAAGCGACGGTTCGATCTCAGAAGCCCCTCGAAGGGTCTCCGTAGAAGGTGGCCCTGGTAGTGGGCGTACTACTTTGTGTCTCCGTCTTCTATACCAATGGGCGAGTCAAAACGACACCGGACCAGCTCTGGCTTTCATTATACCTCTCCGTGAACTCCGAGGTGGAGCACTTCTAACTTACCTGACTCGAGAGCTTTTCCCACGTAACGGTATCTTGTCGGAGACTATCCAGCAGGTCTGGCGAACACTGCAACTACTGGAAGATCGCGTTCTCTTCGTCCTCGATGGCTACGACGAATGTCCCGCTGGACGAGCCAGTCTCGGTGACGCAGCTGATCTTCTCGAAGGTAGACTTTTCCCGGAAGCCAGGGTGCTGGTCACCTGTTCAACCAACGACGCTTCAACCATTGGACCCTTGGTCCAGAGGAGATTACATCTAGCTGGATTGGAATGGCCACACGTGGAAAGACTCTGCGTCGCCTACTTTATTCACAACGACATGGCCGAAAAGGCTTGCGAATTTCTGGAAGTTCTCAATGTGCAGCCGCTAGGGGTTAGGCAACTCGCCCAACATCCGCTCGGCTGGATCATGCTTTGCGTGCTTTATCAGGTACAATATAGATTATTAGAAAGATGATAATACAATTACTTATGTGAAAACCTATTGTTGAAAAATGTTAAACTGAACACACGAAACCAGATCAGTACACATATTCTGAAAACAAAGTAATTTGATTCAATTATTTGGACAAATTAAAATTTAAATATACAAACTCAGTCTGTGATAATAAAAATGCTTTAATTGAAGTTTAATGAACCATAATGCAAAAATAAAAAACGTTCATAATTCTGATTACAGGATTCGGGCAATTTGCCGTCGGAGATGAGTGCCTTGGTCCAAGCAGCCGTCAAGTGCATCGTCAAGCGTAGTTTGGAACCAGCAATTCCTCACAACGAAGAGATCCCAGGACACTGTCGCAAACGCCTCGAAGACTTTGGAAAGCTCGCCTTGGCAGCCTTGCGCGAAAACCGCTGTTTCTATCAAGAGGCTGAACTCAGGACACGCGGTGGTGGCCTCGAAATTACTCGCCTCGGTTTCCTTAACAAAGGTAAGCGATTCACTTCCATCCGTCCAGACATTTTTAATTCTGTAACACTGTATGACACGTAGGTCTGACATTCGCCCAACGTCGCAAATCCGATTTGTACACACCGATCCACCTGGCCGTGGCCGAGTTCCTCGCAGCGTACTACCTCACCTCCGTCGCTCAATACGCCAACATCCTCCGACGGGAATTGGAAGGCTTACCCTCTGGTATAATCGGTCACCTAGCAGGACTTCTAGGTCCCAAGACCCACCTTGTTCTCAACCAACTCTGTCCTCTGGAAGTCCCTCCAAGAGCCATGTTCTCGTTATTGAAAGCTGCAGGTGCTTCAGATGGAAATGTTGCTGCTATCTGCAGATTAGTCGGAGCTGGTCCAGGATTCGGTCCAGCACCCAACGAAAAGCCACCAGCTCCGCTAGTCCACACGTCACCGTTGGAACTCGAAGGCTGGGCTAGGATCCTTGAAAGCTCGGCTTGCAGCCTCGAGGCACTCGAGGTCGTGTTCCAAGTCGAGCGAGGATCAGATCCGAGCTACCTCGATGAGTTCTTCGAGGCTCTCGCTGGAAACGAGAGTGTCAAACTTGTCAGGATCACTTCGCTGCTAGGTCAGGAGTTTCCAGCAGACGAAGTGTTAAGGTTGGCCGAACACGTTAGGAGCGTCCTCGGCAAAAAGAGACTGCACGAATTCGAACTTGTCATCACTTGCTTAGAGGAATCCGCTCACGATAGGTAAGTATTTTATACTTTTATATAAACATTTCTCGTATAAGGTTAACCTAGAACAGCGAAAATAAATTATTACTCTCGTGATTGAACCGGTTGATAAGCGCTTCGGATCAAAGCACAATCTATAAGGTCTTTCATACAGTGTCCATTCATTATACCCTTCCTTGAAAGGACCTTTTCTACTCGGAAGAGCTGCCCTAACGTTCACTATAGAACGGATAAGCCCCGCAAAACAAGCAACATCGCGATTTTCCAGAACTGCACGCTCACTCTCAGTAGTCACGCCCGATTATGGTCAGACGCGAGAAAGCTCCCCTTTGAAAATGCCGTGGATAAAAAATTCCCCATAAATTCCTAAGAATCTTTCCTTTAGAAGATTTCGGTATGGGCTTGTCGCTGACAACCCTTCTTCTTCAAGCACTCAAAGCTCGTCGTGTGAACTTTGTCATATAGGCAAACTCGGCTTGGCGAACTATCGAGCGCTAGAACTGGCGTAGCGCACTAGCACTCTAGAGGACGAGATAGAGGCCCGGCGGGACTGCGTTTATTTATCCACGAGCTCGAGCTGCGACGATTTATCGGCTTCAAAGGGGAGGTTTGAAACAGCTACGTGGAATAAGAAGGAGAGATAAGGGAGATGTGTATATAGACGAGCTTGCGGGGGATTTGCAGACAAGTTCCCAGCGCGAAATCTTCCAGTTGCCGTTGAATTTTTGTTCCTTTTTTATTTCACAGTAGCGAGTTGATTTTTTTCGACTTCTAGGATGGATTTGTCGGGAAATGCGAAGGAACGCAAGAGATGCACTTGATTCAACCGCACTGCGTTTCGAAAATTAAAATTCGATACCTTGAATTTTACAAGAATTAATTGAGCGTGATCGAAACGTTTCGCTTCTGTGCTTCAGATTTCAAATGCAAAATTTTCATAAAATTCTAAAAGTTATGCTCGTTTCACTGGATCCGGCACAAGAATTCCGAAGTACCAAAGCGCGATTCTATCCCTCATCAAATGCACTTCACGTCGACCTACATTTTTCATCCGTAAATAATCGGAGAAAAGCGAACTCCTGACAATAAACTAACGTTTGTTCACTCGGTAGGAACAATCGCGCTCTTATAAACTCCGAGCTAATACAGCGCGAAGAAATGCAGAAAAGACGAGTGAACGATACTAAGAACCTTTTATAACCTTTTGTAAAAAAAAAGAAAAAATCAAGTAAATGCAGAAGAGGTCGACGCGACGAAGGAAAGCTCGATTTAGAAAGCTCTCACGGTTCGCGACGTCATTGTCGTGCTGCCGCGTATTGCATTTACTCTTTCCCCGTTCCCTTTCTCCCGCCTCGAGATTCTCAAGAAGTGCATTGCTCCGTGAGAAATACGTCGCCAACCGTGGTAAAAAATAAATTTCTCCCAGTCAACGATGTTTGGACGCGCTGTGGCAGCATTGAAATGATCATCGCGAGCTTACGAATGAAGATTTGACATGCACTTCTTGGTTACAGGCTGGAGTGCGTGGTGAGCGCGTTGTGCCGAGGCATGAGCCAGGCGTCGAGTCAGCTGTCGCGACTGGTCCTCGACATGAATCTGTCGGGTGAGCAGGTGTCGAGGGTCTGCGACTCGCTGCGACACTGCAATCAGGTGCAGGCGTTGCACTTGCCACATCTAGGCTGCGGTTGCGAGGGTCTAGCTTCAGTGGCCGATCTTCTCAAGGAGAGACCTCTGCTTGCCCTAAACCTCGCCGGTAGTTGGGGTGCAAAGAACGAGGATCCTTCTAGTTCCGGAATCAGTATGGGTGAGTAGTTCTCTTTTTTATGAAGATTCGTGCAAATAAGTGGGTTATTCGCTGTGACAATTCTGCGGGTAAGGGTGAAACATCAAAGTGGGAAGGTTAAATGGGGGAATCGCTTGCTGGACTGTGAAGCGATTCAATATAGTACTTTAGCGACATGGATTTGAATTCGATCAATCGATGATAATCGCTCACCGTACAATAACAATGCATTGTGTATCATCAAATTTTAGTTGTGGGAAGTAATTAAGCTTTGAATATTCTTTTCGTACTAGAAGCACACCATACGTTCATCGTAAAGTAAACTTTATAAAGATTTTATTTTATACTCAATTCAACTTTATCAAACATATTATTGCGTGTATTAATTCACTTTTTTTATTCTTGGAACGATGAAATGTGTCCAATTTCATATAATAAATTAAAATCCACAGGCCCATGCGATAAATCAATAAATGGAAAATGTATTATATTTGCCAGTGTCTCCAGCTTTAATTTTGTAGAACGGATAAAAAGCCGATATCGACATACAAGTGAAATCCAAACTGGCACAAATAATAAACGACTGAATATCGAAAGCTCGAGAGCTTACTTCGATACAGCTTGTAGCACAGTTACATATGCGAAGGAACAATTATTGACTCGGTCACTTGACTGGAAATTCTGGAGTGTCCGGTCGGTGACATGTATGTGGTCAAGCTCTAGCCACGGACGATCGCGTCTGATTAGTTCACCGAGCCGACAAGGTATCTCGTATATGTCTAGCAGACGTTCGCCCAGCTGATATACAGCGCAAAGCTTTCGCTTCTCGATAACATTGGCGGACGTCGAAAGAAAAACCGCTGCCAATTCATTGGCACGTACCTTCCTCCGAAGTAATTTATCTTTTCTACGTTTGATATACTGTTGAAATATAAGATATATCGAGCCATTTATTATATTTTCGAACGCGTAATTGAACATATCGTAATGCACAAGTCTACCTTTTCCGAAAATCATCGAACCCTGTGTACAGAGTACAGATTAAAATCATTATTTCACGCAAAAAGAATTTTATTTCAATCTTTACGCAAAAAAAATGTAAGATCTATTCGGTCACGCGTGTTTTTCTATGATTTAAAAAGAAAAAAGAAATATATTATAAATTTAAAATTCAATGAAACGAAGCATGCATCAGCGAAAGGAGAATCTATTTTTTAAAATCGTAGCAATGTAGTTCCCGAAATCAAGCTGTGTTTAAAATAGCCTGATCCCATTATACTTCGAAAGCTGTTTCTAGAGTGATTCAATGAAATTAAAAAAATTACTATAGCAAAGCTTCCTTTTTATGTAAGTAAAAAATGGCAATTCCCCAGTTTACTCACTTACGCGTGGGTACAATAGAACAGCCCCAACTCACTAAAAAATTCATACACAAGGAGAAATCGCGCAGCGGTGATATCGAGAGCCGTCAAAACTTAGCGACAATAGCAATAAGAATAAAAACCGTTACGATCGCGCGGAAATGTATACAGTACTCGTTGTTCCGGCTGTACATGCGCAACGTCCCCCGAGCCATTTCCAGCTGAACTTTCGAGCTGTGGAATTTCCGCTTGATACTCTCTCTTTCTCTTTTCCTCTCTGAGAAAGAGAAGCTTATATTTCTCTTAACTCGTGACCCTACTAGCCTTTTTTCTACGGTCACGACCTATAGAAACTTTTGATAGTCGCGAGGGAAACGCAGCGCTTATTACTCGCGATTACATTTAACTGTTATAGACGTCGTACATTTGAATTCAGTGTTAGTCTATATATATATATATTCATACACAAGATTGTTCCGATGCATTCTTTAAATTCAGCTCTTCGGCAAGGCTTGTTTGTTAAAAGTAAATTTTTAATTCCTACAGTCGTCATTCGCGTGCGGAATAGTGATTGTTTCGAATCCCGAGCCTATGTACACGTATACGCAACTTCGTTGCCGCTGCACTTGCACTCGGGAGCTTTTATTAAGCTCTTCGACTTTCTCGTATCCTTACGCAAGTACTTTAGTTGGAAAGTTTATAACTCCGAGTTGATGCTGTCTACAGTCTGTTTGTTGAAAATACTAGCCTGAAACGTTTTAAATAGAAACTTTTTCCGACTTTTTTATACACCTCTCGCCGTATATCTCTGCCTCTCTGCAGCGTGCGAATTATTGCTGAGCTTTGCATTGCGCTTTCGATCTATCCTATGAAACAAACGAAAATTCTTTTTTTTTCTTTTTTTGCGACTAGTGACTTTGCCAAACTTTACGATTAAACAAGACTTTCTTTTAGACAGTGTCGCAAACATCAGGGCCAGCAACTATACTGCGCGTGTCTATGTCCGAAATAATCCCCGGACTGAAAAATCGTTTCGATCTATCTTGCGCGGTAGTTTTCGCTGTTTCAATTACGATTGTAAAAAATCGCCGGAAGTTCTCTGAAGCTCATAATTTATAGAGCAGAATCGACGGATTCTTTTTTTGATTACTTTTTAAACCAAGCCGAGAAAAAAGAGAAGGGTATAAAAGTAAATATCATCGATTCTGTTGTATCCAGAGAAAATCCTACTTTATCTTTCAATTTGTTTCCTCATTTGGTATTCTCTATAGGTATAACGTCTCAGCCACTTCCCATACGTCTCTGTAGTACGACTGTGACTTTCAACTTGTCCTCCTCATTGCTATCTATAGCATTTCTTTCGTTCCCGGAAAATCTACCCTCGTATATAGCGATCATTAGTGAGACTCTTCGTTCTCCTCCCCCTTCGCATTCCAACGATCTGCGCGGTATGCGTGGCTTTTCTACGCAAAGAGGATCCTCCTCATTAGCTATTGTAATAACCGCAAGAAATTCCCTGAATAACTACAATTTACCTAAATTTTTTCGAAATTACTTTTTTCCTCTGACGGTACTGCGTAAACAAGGATTGTTTCTGTGATTACTCCCAACTGGGAAAATGCCATGCTTTTTAATTTCGAAAAATGTATTTTCTCGCACTCGTACATTTCCAGAGACTGCTGGATTGGAATCCCAAGGTTTTACCCGTTTCATTATAAGATAATGACGCATATCACGAAATATTGCACATGAATATCGAAATGCTATTCGATGTTTTTTTTACCTACAACTGTACCTACAAATAATTTGTAGTTCCAGGCAAAATTGTACGAAGATAATTATTTTTAAAGTCATAATTATGCCGCGATTTATTCAAATATTGGAAAAAGTTCGACGATAAAGTATCGTCGAATCCTTACCAGAACTGCGCAATTAATTAAAGTCTCGAGAAGGGTAGTTTGTAAATCTCATACTTTGTTCTTGAAAACAAAGTAGATTAAAGAGCTCCTTCACTTATAGATGTGCAGGGAAAAAAAGCAAAACTACGAGATTTTCATAAAACAACTATAACTCGAATACATCGATTCCCCGTAGTCTCGCATCCATTCATCTAACGAAGTCCATCTTTCTTCCTGTAAGTCTCGGGGCTCGTTCGTCCGCTTCATCGAGTTTCATTCACTTACGACCGCAGAGACGAATGAGAAACCCGAGGACGACGCATCCGACGGGCAAAGGGTCGGTCTATTGACCGAGTCTACTTTGCGACTACTACTGCAGTTGCTTCATGGATTGATTAGGGACATCGAAAATGCCGTTTTCGCGGGTAGAGGAGACTTTATCGGTTGGTTGGATTGAGCGAAAAAAAACGTTACTTTTTTACGTGGACAAGAGAAATAAGATATTTATTTAGAAGCTCTTCATCACACTAATAGTTGTTGAAGGAAAATCGTAATTCTTCTCTAACGTAACAATGATCTCTATTAATTCTTACCGTCAAGAGCAGTCTCTCGAATAAGTAAATGAATAATGAGTGCCAATCAAGTTCAAGCAAATTCGTCGTCGCCTAAGCAATTTTCCAGCAAAGCAAGCAATTTCTCATTCTCTCCTTTTTTCGCTCTTTTTTTCCTATCCCCTCTCCCACGTTCTCTCTCTCTCTCTCTCTCTCTCTCTCTCTCTCGAAATAAGACAACGACGAGAGTCTTGAGCAAACCACTTTCATAATTATACATAAATTTCATCCTCCATTCCTGCTCATCCTTTCTGTATAATTAGCAGAATTTATCGCCGAGTCAACTCGAAGGTGCATGTATACCTCCGAACAAAGCGCTATTTGCTGTTGCAGCAGCTGTATCCGCTCTGCTACGCTCGACTAGGTGTATATTGTTGTTGCGATCTATATATATACGTGCATATATATACATAGCATCCCCAGGCGAGATTCTGCAGTAAATTAACCGTTTAACTTTCGAAAGATGTATAGATCATCAACAATTTATTTTTTAAGAGCTTACACTATTTATCCAAGTCAGACGACTCGAAAGCTCTCCTGCGTAAATAGCCAAACACCCCCTCGGTAAATCCCTAAAAAATACATAAATTGGCGCTCACACGCGCTAAAAGAGCAGTTTATATAACGAAGCGTAAACATTAAGTTTTCGCGGCGCGAAGCTCTTTTTTACCTTTCTTACCAAGTTTTGCTTCTCCGCTGCTTAGACGTATTATAACGGAATAGAAGGATAGAAGGAGAGTGAAAAAAGAGTGCGCCAAGTGTAAGTGCTCCGAGGATAAAAAGTCACACGAGTCGACTGGGCGGGGCTGTGAAAGAGCTGCAGCCGATGTCAATTGATCTGCGAGGCATTTCTTAGCACTCGATATTCCTCGAGTATTTTCTAGCGGTTTGTTCGGCCTACAGCCAAACTATAGAGAGAAGAGAAGAAATAGAGATTTTCTCAATGATTTCCGAGAAGAAACCAATTCGACGCTAGAATTCTCGCTTTAAAAAGCATCGATTGAGAGAAAAAACATTAGGACACGTTTAACTTGTGATGTGTATAACTGTTGTTCTCGCTTTAACTCGTAAATTCCAACGGCAACTCGAATCTTAGCTTCAATTGTGCGTCCTTTACGATAGAAATCTTTTCCCATCGTTCTAGATAAAAATTTCATTCTTTCGTATTGTGTATATGTGTATATATATATATTTATATATAAAGTCAGCGGTGGAGACAGAAGTTTCAATTACCATGAGCGCGTATACCACGACTGTGTTTAATAACCCGGCCGTCCCGCGACATAATTCACAGTCACGTTACATAAACAACAACAGCAGACCAACAGCTGCCTCTTTTTAATTAAAGTCACTTGGTCTACACTAGATTCTTAAATTAGCAATTGCCGGGAGCTAATTGCGCGAACTTTGCGGTCAGTCGCGAAATCTAAAGACAGTAAAGTAAAGGAGTGTATGAGGGAAGGAAATGGGGGGAGGAGCAATTTATCCGACGATAGAGCGCAATTAAGGTTAATACGAGAACGAGAGATCAGAAGATGAAGATATATATATATATATATATATATATATATATATAAACCGGAAAAATGATTGTCTGGCCCGAGCACAAACACGATATAAAAGAAATCTAGCCCCGGAGCTTTGCTTTTCTTTTCGAACAAGGTAATCTCGACGAGCGATATGGCCATCTCTTTGGCTTCGGTAATACTCTTAATGTAGCCTATTTAAATTACTTGGAGCGCTTTTACCTCGTGCTGATACAGCAAACTCCGCGCCCGGAGCGAGTATATAAAGAGAACCGTGGCATCGAACGCGGTGTTCAATCCGCTTAAATGTTCGAATGATGAGAGGAAAAAATATTTGGCTTATTGCATCGTCGTCTATTTGAGCTGTAGAGATGATAAATTAAGATTCATAATTTAACAATAATTGCCTGAAAGTCAGGGATAATTGATATTCGGACAAACTCGCGCACAGCTTTGTAATCCATATGGATGGCGAAACGTTAAAGTGTCTATTCTGCATCCGGTTAAAGCACGCATCAAGTCCATTTTGCAATACGAAGCGAAACTTTATTTTTCAAAATATTATCACATCGTATCGCGAACTTTCGCAAAAAGCTCGTCCACAGCTGGCTCTCGAGAACCGGGAAAATAAGGATATACGAGATACATCCAAGCGTTAAGGCTGATGGAGCTGCGACGCGAACTCGTCGCTCTTCCACGAGAGCGACTGACGCTGACAAGTGGGCGTCGGCCTTTCGCTTTGCGAATGAAGAATTATTATCCCGGAAGCATTTCATTCCTCGTGTATACGTTACACATTGGCTCGGATTCACTAGCGCCAAACGTGTATTTTAAATTTTCCAAAAAAAAAAAAACGTCCCGGTGACGTTCTAAAAATAAGAAGATCAGTGCAGTTTGGTAACCCTGTTATACCGCTCGACGGTGGTATACCTTATTGTTGATCATTCGACTCCCTATCTCTTTATATTTTTCGAAAAATTTACATAGTGAACCCGGACGAATTCACTGGGGTCGCACTACATACACGAATATACACGAAGCGACTGCTCGGAACTCGGTGGGCGACTTTGAATAAGAGAGGAACGTGGTTTGACTGAAATTCAGACTGACTGCGTTTAACGTACGTGTATATACACTATACACATACTCAGTCACGTTCTCTCTCTCTCTCTCTCTCTCTCTCTCTCCCGTTCGCGTATGTAAGTACCTGAAGCTCGTCGGCGCTTTACTCGGCGTATACTTAGTGCTGTACGTGTAATTCAGTGGCGACAGACTGTGTACGTACAGTATACCTGCGCGCGTCTCCCAGTTGAATAATTTGCAACCAATTTCGGTATTCGTCGGCGCACGTAATTGGCCACCGTTAAGCAGCCAACCGATAAGTTTGTGAACTATTTGTTAACATTTAATTTTATAGATTTTTACTAAATTTTTTTATTTATTCGAATTTTTTCGTAAAGCTAAGAATTTCTTATTTTATAAGGTGTGGCAGAAATTATTCCGATCGTGACTTCTGGCATTGCGCAAGTCGCAGAGCATTTTTCTTCTGCATTGGGAGTCACACGTTGGCCTAACTGGTGAATTGCGGTAGTAGTTTCTGCAATAAAATGTCCTCGTTATGTTGGTCATGTTAAATATACATTGATGTGGATTTATCTTGCGTACCTGTGAAACGTTTCAAAAAGGTCTTGATTTTCGTTCATTCTGGTGATAAGATTGTCCCAATCCTTTGGTTGAACCGAAGACATGTTGTAAGCACTTCTAGCATTGTATGCCTTGTACCAAACTGGATTGTCATTTCGATTTGCTTCATCGAGATTCATTTTCCATGTTTCGTGATCAATAATAGCCTAAGAACAAATTATGGATGAAAATATTACTTCTTTACATCTTTGAAATCTTACATGTATACTTACTCTAGTGGAATCTGGACGGTCACCATCTACGTAGTATATCCTGTAAGCAGGATTGACATTTTCCCACGGTGTCAGCGAGGGCGAAATGTATCCTATACTTACTGGGCGCTTGAAAGTCTCTGTATCGTAAAATACTTCGAATTCATCATAGTGAGTGTGACCAAAGAACTGTGCCATAATAGTTGCTTCATATCTGTTATACGTGGAAGTCATAGATTAATAGTCAAATACTATGATCTACAGTAGTTAAAACACACCTGTTGACGATCTCATTGTAATTTCGCGACCAAGCCTTCAAGCAATCCGATACACCTGGAGGAATGTGTCCAATAATGTGAACCTTCTCACCATTAGCTTCAGCAGCTGCAAGCTGTTGATCAAGCCAGGCTAATTCGCCCGCAGGATCCGTGCTGTTCAGCAATAGGAAGAAGTTGTTCTTGCTGCAGAAATTGCCATTAACCGATATAAGTCTGAAACCATTTCTTAGTAGAACTGTATAAAAAGCTCCGCTTCGAATGGTTTCGGAGGTGCTGGATGGTAGCCAACGGCTCCATTCCTTGTCCAGTTCGTCATACAACCACGACATGTTTTTTCGAGCTGGACTTGTTGGTGGCGCGTAACTGAAATATTAGAATTCAGTTAGATTCTTCACAATAGAAGCTTCGTTTAGATATTCTATACCTGTCAACTGGACAGGCTTCGTGATTTCCAGCAGAAGGAAGGATGGGAATGCCTTTAAAGTACTTGTCCATCAAGGCAGCATTAACTCTGAGATTCAACAGATTTTCTTCTCTGGTTTGATTCCAAATATCGTGTGGCGGAACGTCACCAGTCCAGTAAATGTAATCGATATCCTGTAAAATATTTTCACAATAAATAATAGTCATTAAACAATTTAGATCTTTATAAGTTCGTTTGCATACCTTATGTGTCTCTGAAATATGTTTGAAGGCATTTTCAATCAAAACTAAGGGAGCGTCGCATTTTCTGTAATCTCCCCATTTTCCAGCAATCGCCTGACTGTTTTCTGGTACTCCATTATCAGTACGACAACATAGCGGCTCATCGCACAAAGCATTAGATCCTTGCAAATAATAGGGATCAAAATGCGTGTCCGAAATCTGTAAAATCTTAAGTACTGGTCCATTTTCTGGAGGCGGAGTTATATCCTGAGCGTATGCTGGCTTTTTTGCGTTAATTTCTAGATTCCAATCGTGACGTTCATCGTAACCCGTCAGACAAGCATCGCCGAAATAGAAACTGCATATTTGAGCTGAAGTCATGTCTGATAATTTCACTGCTTCTAGTACATCGATCTAAAATCATTACCATCCAGTTTACTAGTTAATTTGCACTTTTATTCTATTTCGAAAATTCGAAAAATGAAAAAAGTAACTTACTCCGATAACTTCCATGACGCCCTCGCACACTCTTTTACTCTGGATCTTCAGTATAGTACAGACTTGCCCGGTAAAGTCTAAAATCTCTTTATCGCTTTTGCCTTTCTTCAACATATGACGACCTAAGTTAATACCGAATTTGCAAACTAAACAAGTAGCCTTGGACTCTGACGATGTTTTGATTTCTTCAACCACACGTGGTATATCAAACATTTTACTTGCTGTCTTAGCCCACAATTTCGTTTTACCCGCAGTCAATGCATCATCCATGTCCATTATCCATCTTGTGTAATTTATCTATATGGTAATTTATCATTTCTTATATTATATGTTATTATATATCATTATATTATAATTTTGTAAAAAAGCCATATAATATTATTTGTGAAGTATATACTATAAATTATCTATGAAAATCTTTGTCTCTGAAAAAGTCCATACGTTATATTGAATTACTTACACCTATCAACCAGTCCGGATCGAGTGCATCGGCAACGGGCCCTAAAATGTGGGGTGACACGTCATGAAGTTTGCCATTAACTTTGTTCTTTGCTTCGATGACCTTTTCCGCTATATGCGTCAATCCATTAAAAATAGAATCTAAAACGAAATTAATTTATTGTACACTCTAATTTTCTACTATTTCATTCAACATCAAAATAAGTTCACCCTTAAAAGATGCTTGCGAAATTGCAATACAACTAAGTAAAACAATGGCGTTCAAAAGCAACCGTTGCTGTATCCGCATTTTGAAGCCTCTCCCGACTCTGTTAATGCTAAAACTGATAGAAATTTCTTACTTTAATCACTCATATTTTCGTATAATATTTATAAAATATACATATTACTTTCTGCTTGAACGTCTAATACAACTTTAAAAAATACTCACAATCTATTATGACAGAGCCCGTCACGTTCTTCAACTTGCCGTTTCCGCCCAACTATTCACGCACCAAAATTCCTATCAATCAAACGTACTCATAATTAATCGTGTTTAGATAGATCGGATTTAGCGGGTTAATAACGTAATAAGAACCCAAGCCTCAAAGGCGTAAGATAAACCAAACGTGCCGCAAGCACATTTTCACAATTGATGTGTACACTTATCAAATATATCTTATCTACGATAAATATTATACGCAACTGAGAATACACGCATCTCGGTTTTACTCGTGTCTCACCTCTATAGCTTACTTGCGAAGTGATAACTTAATTCCGTTAGCGTGGATCTGCGATTTTGCAAATGCCAAAAATGAGTCGGGGCTATGACTAGATATGGGCACGTGATGCAAATTAATAGAAATCTTAGAGGAAAATAGAAACGATTAGATGATTATCTCTTGATTGATAAATGTGAAATGCTTCTGCACTATTCCGGAAACAGAGTAATATCTATGACTACTTGTCCATCATAATCGAGATAATATTAACAGGAATTGAGAATGTTGTACGTGCCACTGCGAAGTAGCGATAAAAAATTACAACTTTGTGTACCCGTTATGAGTCTAACGATTAAAAATGTCTTTTTTGAAAAATAGTTTTTATTGGCTGTAGGTTGAAAGCGTAAAATGAACTATGCGCGATTGAGTGAAAAAAAGCTGTAGTTTAAATGTTAATTTTGTCCAAATAAGATGAAAAGTTTAAATGCGAGTAAAAATCGCAAACGGAAACAATTAAACTGTAGTTTTTTTACAACATTGAGGAAATATTATATTTATGGGCATATAAAAATATAGTACTGTATTAACCCGTTTGAAAACGGGTTTATACAATGGGAGATAAATCAGCGATTATAGTAGAATACCCCACCAAGGATATGAGATGACGAGTGATTAAACAATCACTCTCTGTATTTATGCTATGCAAATGTAACTTGTCGTTGTCGATAGTTTATGCAAATACCGGTGTTGATTTGGATTTTATGCACGATGTTAGAGTGAAACATCAAAATATCCGAACAGCTTAAGGAAACATTTCAATGATTATTAACAGAAATAAACTGCAATTGTAACGGTAAAATAATATGTCTATTGTTAAAAAAATTTGCACTTTAGCTATGAAATACCGTTTCTTTGCTTTTAAGCATAAGCTGTTATTTAAAAGCTTATTGCAGCCCATACCCGGGGCTAAAGCTTGTAAAATTTTGAAACAATGACGGTAATTCATTGGATAAAGAGAAGGCTTCAACTATTTCGAACTAATAATCGTAATTAATTGGATAAAGGACGCTATCTGCTCACGAATGCACAGTATCAGTTATTAAACAATATAAATATTTCAATACCATGGAACAAAAATAAAATTTATTACGTTTAGTTTCATTACATTCTCTAATTACGCACCAAGCGCGGTATTAATAGATGACAAGTTTTATAATAGAATAAAAAAGTCATTCCTCGGACTATTTTGTAATCTATGTTATTTTGTATCTATAATAACTCGACACTTTGAAAGTTGACAGATAATATTAAAGTTGTTGTAAGCGAAATAATTATTTCTTTATCTGCTTTATTGTGAGGATAAATTGTAATTGTCATCTAGAACCTCTTAATTTATTCAAAAGATAACATTTTAAAATGTATAAAAGCACACAACATTGCTCAAATAAGTCATGCAATAATTTCTTAGAAAAACAACCGTATTCAAATTATTAACAAAGAAAGGACATTAACATATTGTAAACGTCCCAAAACGCGTGAAAACTAATTACCACAAATTATTATCGATTAGAGGGATTTTACAATATATAATCATTATTGATTTGTATTAGGATGACATTTTCAGAATAATCACATCATTTCATTCGAATGTTACAATACTTTAAAACTACATTAATATTCAAAAAGAAAATAATTATGTTATAATACAATCAATTTAATTACTTATTTATTACGTATTAACTTGAAACTACTTTCCTTCCAAAGATACGAGCCATATATCATTACACAAAATACAATAGCAAATTTAAAAGTATTGAAAATATATAATAGCATTAAAACACTTTTCATTCTGATAAATTGGCAATGATCTCTTCGTAAAGAGTTAAAAATGACTATTCAAAATAAAAATAAAAAATGTGTATTCCTAATTACAGGTTCCGGTTCAGGTTCCGGTAGCAGCGGTTGCGCATCGAGCACGCTGGGCAGTCTACCAGCTAGTAGTCGCTGTTACTCATCTCTACCCCGAGGTGCTTTAGCAGCTTACGGTGGTTCAAATCGTCCAGCCACTCTACCCAGGCTACCATTGGGTCTAGGCTTGCCAGGAACAGCAGCTGGAAGTAGCAGCAGTAGCAGCGGCAACAACGGCAGTCTACCTAGTGAGCGCGACAGCAGCAACGGAAGCAGCAAACGAAATAGCGACAGCGTACTTTGTCATCGACTGCCTACACTACACCCACAACCGGCTTGCGATGTTGTAAGCCACCAAGGCACTGGCTTCCACGAGATATTCAATGCTATTAGGTAAGGTCTACTTACCGGTGAATCGATGAGGTGAAAATCGAAAAGCAGAGAGAGAGAGAGAGAGAGAGAGAGAGAGGCTCGCGGTGCTCGGACGATATCAAATGGATAACTGCGGAGCTTCTACCGCATTTTATGAAATATACCGATACTGATAACGACGCTCTTGCGTAAATTTGTTGGTTGGGATTACGCTTAACATTGAAGCGCTGATGCTGTGTTTGCACAAATGTGAATAAGAGTTTCTAATCTGGCAGATTGATCGTGTAACAATAAAGCAGTGGAACTTTTCGTTAAGGTCTATTTGAATTTCTCAGCTGCATCAATGAAACGACTTGAAATGTGAAGTGAAAGCTTCCACGCGCAGTGCAAACACGCGGTGCATGTCAGAGAAACGTATCATTTTTTATTTCGATAAATAATAACGTTACGAGTAACCGACCGTAATCTCGAATTTCTCCATTCGATTATTCCCTATCGTTGAGCGTGATACGTTGACGTTTCAACTCGTCTTCGTAGTTTCTAGTCATAGACACTCGCAGCAGCCCCTTTGCGTGTCTGTCTCTAACGCACCGCGAAAATTTCCCAGAAGTCATTTCCATATAACTCGTTTCCCGCTAGACTACTTGCACCCGAATGCTTATCAAAGGCGACCCGGCGATGTGCATAGAGACACTACGCAACGCATAGGTATATATATGTATATACGTACTACACGTGCTGCTTTTTCGTACATCATCAGGACAGAGATAGAGAACACTCGAAATGTGGGCGTATTCTCGGTGTTAAATTGACGCGCGCAAGCCCTTTCATCTCGTGTACTACATTTTCTTTGCTAATTTGGAATTGAACGTGCACTTGTCATTCGGAATTGCGAAAAGCCAGCGCGCGCTCGAAGGTAAAGTATTTGAAGAGTAAAATAAAGTTCCGTGTAAATACAGCGCGAACTTCAAAAGTGAATACTAAAATAGCTGCGGACGCGCTCTTTATCACAAGTTTGAAGGACAACGCGAAAGAAGAGTCAAGTGCAAAGGGTAGATAATATTTATTTCACCGGTAAGAAGAATTTTACATCTTACTCGGTCACGAGAGACGACTTAACAGGGATGTAGTATCTTTCCCGTTCTTTTTTCGCAGAAGAGAGGATTTACCCGCCAGTCCTTTCTTCTATTCCTACGGAACACGACGCCGTACGAAATTTCCAACGATTCGCACAAATGCTTTTTTAATCAGCTCGGCGAGTCCTCGCGAAAAAAATCGAGGAGCCGAGGTGGGCAACCTCCTGAGAAATCAGTCTTTTTTTGCATATACTAAACGTCTATCGTCTATCGTTTCTCTGATATATGAAGGCAATATCTAGCCGGGCTCGTATTTCCTCGCTCCTACAGCAGCAATAATTCTCTCCGCTTTCGAACTTCACGTACAAGTCAGGCATCTCCCTGTGTCCTAAATCATGCGATGTCCGCAAGTTCAAACTTCGTACTCGCGGAAAGTTCGCATTCGTTAATAATTCACGTATTAATTCAAGAGATTCGACTTTACTCTAGGGTCTCGAATAAAAAAAAAATTTAATCGCACGCGTTGCTGTACTGCGATACCACTGAGTTGACGTAAAAAATAAAAGCTCGCGGCGAAAAGATAGAATGTGTGTATGAACCTTTACGGGCGGAGATATCATTTTTCTTTGACGACAAGCGAGTTCCGGATATTGTTCTCTGGCGAGCTACACACGATCTATGGCTGTGTAAGAATCGATCAAGACCAAGCTGTTATAAAACGTTCTAAAGAAAAATGTACCGATAAATTTCCGGAATATTTAATACGTGGCTTATGACATACTGCTTAAATACCGCAATGAGAAGATTTGTAATAGTACAATTTTTCAGTTCGAATCGGGTGAAAATGTTTACTATGGATATATTTACACGAATATCGCTTTATCTCGAGAGTTATATCTCGAATTTTAATCTAAGCTCATTTGGCGTATTCCTTCTCGGAATGCCAGAACAAATAGATTAATTTATTATAATTCATTAATTACTATTGTACTTAATTTATCTTGATTACATTGCGATACATTTTTCATACTTGAGAAAAAAACTTAAGTGATGGAAGTGCAATATTTAATTTGAAGAAAATACAGTTTCGAGGCTACAAAAGTGTCTCTGGACTCTCCAACGAGAAAACTTACTTTAGCCATTGCGGTTTTCTCTTCATTAAAAAATGCATTTTCAGGATTTTTTTCAGAAATAAACGATACATCATTCTGGAGAGTATCACCGCGAAGCGAATCAATAACACGCTGTCGACATTCAAATAAATTGACGGCGATTGTTTTTTTATCTTACTTTTCCGTGACATTTTTATTTGCAATGAAGTTTCGGGTTTGGCTTGCAGAGCGTGATTTCGTGACAGATGTAATTCGAATAACTAAATTCATTATCGAAATATGCATTTTATATCTTAATATAAAATAGTCGAAAAATAATTTGTATGTGACAGGGCACACGTGTACAGTGGCTTATTTGTACAAAACACAGTGCAGAAAGCATGAACTAAATAATCTGTAATGCAACGGGCAAATCGTTCGAAACAGAACAGCGATAAACCCTCGATAGCAAACTCTTTCAGCTTGGATTTCGACTTTGTACATATTCAACATTTGTATAATTGACGCATCTCAATAGTATCGGAATAGCGTATTCACTATATACCGCGTCGAAGAATCACCCGTGTATTGTAGAATTTTTGGAAATTTCATAGGGATTCGACATGGGATTCGAATAAATCTGAATAAAATGTTAATGTAAACAACTTCGCGATAAAGTTCCGATAAGCGATCGTGTACTCGGACAGCGCAAATTCGACATATCAATCATTATATTTTAATTTCGCGATAAAGTGAGATTCAAGCGTATCGCGACCTAAATATTTTTTTATAAATAATTTACAATGTGAAGGTATACGCACAAGTCATTCGGCGTAAATGATTTTCCACGTGTGTCGAATTGCAGTCCAATAAACATGTCTACATAAATACACATTAACGCTTACGCTCTATACAACGTGGCACCTGCTTTACAGGCTAATTGATTTTATATTATCTTCGCAAACTTATATAGACTAGAACAAGTCATTATGTAAAGCACATCGATTATCGATCCGCTTTGCAAATGTATGTGTTAGGAAAAGATTAGTTGCTCGTGCTACTGTAAACTTTTCGAGTATCGCGTTATCTATTGGAAAACTGCTTACGCAGTAAGTCATAGACAAAAGCCCGAGTGTAAACACGTGATTTAAGAATTCTTTTGAAAACATTCGTGAATCGTGTAACAATACACTGTCTACTGAAAAAACAAAAAATTTCACGAACGATAACACCGTATATAATGAATTGATCATTAAAACCCTACTGACGCAGGCCTCTATCTCTGCTCGATCGATTAAAGGTCCTCATATCCGTAATAACCGCTAGCAATCGAGCCCCAAAAAAAAGGCAATCGCTATATTTTTTTCAGAGAGCCAAATTGCAAGCTGCGCTCGTTAAACGTCTCGAAATGTCTACTCGGAGGATTGGACGCTTGTTGCCTCGCCGAAACGATTCGTCGTGCCCGCAATCTCGACGCTGTTCGGGCTGCTGGTGCCTCACGACCTGGTGACGTCATGCCACTGGTATTGGCATTGGCGGAGGCACCGTGTCTGCAGCTTCTCGATTTAGCTAGTCCGAGACTCGCGCTAGACGATCATCCGTGTCGGCTACTTTGTCACGCTCTTGCTCGAAACTCTACCCTCCGATTACTCAGTCTCGAGGGATGGACTTTTAGGATCGAGGTGAGTATTTTTTTTCTGTTGATAAGAATAAACAGTTGCATGAGATTCCTGAGATTTCGTCACCCGATCATGTTGCGATAAATATTTAGACGTAAATGTCGTTATGTAAGATGATGACAATGAGCCCATTAGATAGTATCCGAGAATTTATTGGGGTCAATTGGTTCGATGGATTAAGATCGTAGATTATTGTCTTTCGTTTTGTAGGTAAACATATATGCAGGTGAGTGAATAAATAATTAAAGAGTGTGTATTATTGATTTGACTTTAAGGTAATAAATTTATCGTTCGCGTGCTCTCGTATAGTTCGATATCAATGGCGATAATCGAATTCGGACGGGAATGGCTTTTATCTCTTAGGCATATGGAATAATAATTTTTTTAAGACTCTGCGGAACACTAAAGAAACTACGATTTTTATTCATTTTAAGATAGGATATTATTAGAATTCCCGTGTCTCTTTATCGCAATATACAATATTTATACTAGATTAAATTCAATAAAATACATTGTATTTATTCATTTTCTAAATTGGAAACAATAGATATCATTTTAGCTTAAATCGAAGACAGCTGTAATTTTGGAAACAGCGGGGAAAACCAACTTCCGAGTTTGTCGCCGAACTCGTTTAGTTTATTATTTAAGCCTCTCGCAGAATAAATTTTACGCTACGGTCAGAAAAACCGTGACAAACTTAGGCTAATGAAAATCCATAAAAGGTATACATACTTAGCATATCCACACTAGATGATTTTCAGATAAGCAATAGAATTAGGGCAATAAAAATTGGCCAGTACACCCGGTCATTAGTGACGCTTTCTATATACCTGGGAATCAACTGTCGAGACAATGCGGACTTTGTTTTCATTGGGAATCGACGAAATTAAACGGTAGTTCTAGTTTCGTTGCGTAAATGGGTTACAATCATGAAATCTTAGATTGTGATTTTCTTCAACTAAGTCGTGTATTGTGTATTTAACACCGGCTACTTAAGTTTGACGCAAATGATAATTGATTTGCTTGTGCACAGCTTGAACGAGAGTAAGCGTAGATTATTTTATTTGTAAATATTGCCCATATGCGTATTACACAATGGAGTTGTAAATAATTGAACACGAATGATAATTTAATAAAGCAGTCGCGTCACTTTGCAATACAGGCACGCGCCAAAGTATTGTGTAAACTTATGGTGTCTGGAAGCTGAATGTGTGATTTATGACCTTTGAGGAATTTGAAGAATAAGGCATCTGTTCTCGTGCTTTGCATAAAAATGTTCGATGAGTAATATTGCATTAATTTATTTACTGCAGTAATGTGACTGAATTCAAGACGTTCGATCGATCACACGAAAAGGTGAGAATAAAAGATGTTTGCGGTAAGCCATATTGAAAATGTTCAAGCAGACTGTACGTACGTGTGCAGAGTCTATGGCCAATCGTAGAACATGGTTTATTCGGCTGAGCTGTAAAAATCATTCAAGAACGATATCTTTGCTTATTTTCGAAAGGTCTCGAATGATGTACGTTTCTGCAGATAAACAAAGCATTGTCCTATTAGCCAACCAGAAACGCGCTTTGTTTTGGTCACCGCCTCGTCACCACACTGGCTGACTAGGCCCTATAGGCCACATCTATTCCTACCAATGGCAAATACTCCCCCCTACCCCCTCTACCCCCTACCCCCCGAATCCCTTTACCCCCTAGTGGTAAAGTTTCGGAACTTTAGTGTCATAGCTCCTTAATTATTGGTCCTCCTTATGCGGGCCTCAACTATAGTGCAACATAAATTGCTGTGAAATCTAGGTCGGTGCATATTCTTACGGTTGCATCGATCTCGCTCGGTTCGAAAATTTACAAGTGTCGATCGTCTCGCAATCTGTTAAACAGTTGAATCATGTCAGCGTTAGTAATTCGCCGCGACGTGTTCTTCGGTGAAAGCTCGACAAATCGAGACAACGAAGCTAAGGCTGATTCAAAGTACAGCTACGATAAGTGGAAGTGGCAAGTACCTGGACAATGATAACAATCCAATTCGTCCACCGACGCCGAGGTTACAGGATTGCTTCGATCCGAAAGACGACCTTCTTTGGTTCGACGATGTTTTGCTCGATTCCGCTGATACCTTTGAGAAGGAACGATGGGAGTGCGTTCGAGCTATCGAGGAAGAGTCGAGAAAGCTTTTTAGCTCGACGGATTTAACGATAGATTCGAAGCTAAGGAATATTTTGAATGAAGTTGTTCCAATGAGTCCGCCGCGCCGACCTCTTCGAGAGGAAACGAGACAGGAGTCCGCGAATAAATCGTATTCGTCGACTCAGTCAATACAGATGGCACAGCTGACAAACTCCGATCCGCGCATTGAAAAGCCCCAAACGTCGTTTAGCTCCGAGCACCAAGGCGGTGCAAAGATCAAAATAAAGATCGAGAGGGTCTCGAAGAAAAAGAGCAAGAGCAGGATGGAGCAGCGTTCGAAAGAGCAGAAAATTCATCGGGTTATCGATGAAAAATTAATTCAAGAGCAAAAGTCCGAGTGTAAAAGTGTCGTCGTCGAAGAGCAATTGATTCAAGAGCGGACCTTTATTCGACAGCGAGAAGAAACGGAACAAGAGATAATCGCAGAAGAAAAACTAATCGAGCAACAGCAACAGGATGAGATTCTCCAAGCGATAATTAAACATCTCGAGGAGGCGGAACAGGAGCCGATCACCACGAATGAGTCGATTCAACAGCGAAAAAACAGCGAAAATGTCGAGACGCGGCAAGAATACAAAGCTCGGCAACAGTCCTCCGATTACTCCGAAGCGATGTTCCACCGAAACCATACAATGCAAAAAGTCAAATACGCAACCAAGAAGAAATCCGCGACTGCAGACGACCAGAATCCGAGTAGCAACGGCACGACCGATAACAACCCTGTAAGTACATACGCGATTCATTCATTATTCATCCCTTTGTCATCGATCCAATCAATGGTTACAATAATCTTACGTATTCCTTTCTCAGACACCGACACAGAGCTCCTCGGATTACACATCAGCCGTTCCGACGGGAAGACGCAGAGTAGCGCATCGTTCAACGCAACACATCCTCACCTGTCGTTCCGTCCTGGGAATAACAAAAGCCCCCACCGAAATCTCGAAAACTAAATCATCGGCTAGTATTCGCGAACGACCGGTACCCAAAGATGTCAGTGACAAGCTAAATCTTGCAAAGTCTCGCAAGAATCGAGTGACCAGCGCCAGCCTGGATTCTGAAGCTGACGGTTCCAGAACATCCAGTGTCGACAAAAGCCCGGTTTACGGTCTTCGAAGAGAGAGTCAAGGCTCGAACGAGTCACTGGATAGCAACGCAAACTACAGACCAAAAAAGCCACTCTGGCCACCGATGCCCAGGGTAGATTCAAACTCCATTCCCGTACCCTACGTCGAAGCACACAGGTATCTCATACCCAACCATGGCAACCTGATGAGTAACAAGCTCATTACCATGCCGAACTTCAGCTTTTTCGGAAAGATAACCCCTAGACCGAGTACGTCCAGTGAGAGCTCCGTCGACTCCGTGATGCACGGCCAATCGAGGCTCAACTTGGAAACGAAACGGGCAATGACCGAAGTTGGTGCAGCTAATAATGGCCCGTTGAGCAACAAAAGGAGGAAAGTGTCCAATTGCAACGTCGAAGAAATGAAATTGGCACGAGCTAAAGCGAGAGTCAAAAATCTGTTTTATTAGTGGCTATGATCTTTTTTATAATCTAGTAACTTAGAAGTAGATGTATTAAAAAATTTACAGCGCTAGTGATTGTTGGATTTTGTACAGTCGAATATAAGCAATTGTTATTTTACAATTGATTTTATAGCGTAAAGGACTGATATGGTTTTACATATTGTAAATTTGGCAATTGCGATGGATTTTGAATTCTCATTTGTATATAGTTTATAGGTTTTTTTATAAACGCTATTTTTATAAGTATTTTATAATTTAATTTTAATCATGACAATACAATATTTAGTACAAAATTTATAGCTCTTTTGTATTACTACCCTTTCATTTACCCTATATATATTAAGCATTAACTAAGTCATTAAAATTAAATAAATCGAAAACTTATCTTTAATATAAGCAATTATTTGATAACAAAAAATTTAACGGATACCACGTAGCTTTGCATTAACAAGTATCAATCGAATTTAGTAAACGAAAAATAAAATAAAAGTGAAATATAAATTGCTGGCCATAGAAGTATAGTATAATAGTTATTCACGGACAAACTCTCAAAATTATTTAAGTCTTGCTTCTGTGGCTTGTATACGTTCAGACGTATCTTGTACTGAATAAGACATGTGTTTCGCAAACAATTCCAGGAAAGCGTATCATAATTTTCCGCGGTCGCGAAGTTTACACTGAAACAAACTGTTGTTGTGCGAATAAATAACCAAAATGATGAGATAAGAATATGGAGTGTTAATAAATATAAACACAATACGAATTACACGTTGATATAATTAATAATAAAAAAACAATGATACAATCGTATTTACAATCACAAATTTTTCATTGCTCAAAATTCAAAAGTATATCATAAAAACAATATTCCTCATCGTCGTGTACAACGAACGCAATAAAATCACTTTTTAAAGTGTTACAATCCATTTACCAAATTGCAATAACACAAATTCACTCTCAATCGTCGGAGACCACAATCACATCCTTTTCCTCTTTCGAATTGTCGTCAATCGATTCCGGAGACAGAGGCAGCAAATAGTCAACCAAAGAGTGCATCGATAGAGATCTCGTCTTTCTCGTAGCTTTTCTTTTCATCGGCGTCGCCATGATCTTCATACCGGTCGTCTCTTTAGTGGCGAACATCGGCGCGAACGACACTCGTCGTTTAATCTTCTCTTCAGTTTTCATCGGAGATTTCAAAACCGATTCAAATACATCAAAACCAGCGGTCGCTAACTGGACCAATGCGTTTTTCGTCTTTTTATGAGTCAGACTCTTACCGATCTTTGACCTAGCCTTGCGCTGTTGAATCGCAGAATTTTCCATTTTCACGCCTCGCTCGGTCTTCGCGATACTCGTTGGTAATGGTTTAGCTTTGCCAGCACTTTTAGACTGAACCGTTGGCGGTGTCTTCGCGGCATTAGCTCTAGGGATCGGTTGCTTTTGAACTAGTTCCGGTTGTGATTTTGACGATTTGAGAAATCGACCCTTGTCGTCGCGTTTCGACCATCGTGCGGTATTAACCGATTCTTTCTTCACATCGAGCGCTAGTGGAACGGCCTTTTTACTCTGGCTGGTAACTTTTTTTGCCACGGATTTGACACTAACTGGATTTTTCTTTATTTCGCACTCGTCGGTTTCGATTTCCTCGATGATCTCGTTTATTCGTTCGATGGCGCTGTAGTTCTCGCGGATCTGTGTCTCGTGAAACAGCACCTGTAACTGCCAGGATTTGAGTATTTTCTTTTTAAGCTCGTAATTGTTTTTCATGTTGACATCCATGTTCCTTTTTCCAACTGATTGTCGTAGTATGGAGCGATCGAGAAAATCGGTTCGAGACCGATCGAGTTGCTTTGCCTAACTGACTCGGTTCTGCCAAGTGAAATGCGAACATCCAATCGAACGTTATAATTCGTGTACATACTCACAAATACATACACAAAAGATCCAGTACAATTCTCGGTATTACGATCGTTCGTGATATTAAGGGATTTGTAGAAAGTTAATGATGGAATTTCGAATTCCTGCGTGCAAATAACTTTAATTGCTGAAGAAAGAGCGAGGAAAATGAGCAAAATCGTAAGACTCATTAAGCAAATCAGGATCCGACAAAGTTGATTCGCTTCGAAGTATAGACAATAAATTAAAGCCGAACTACTTCACGATTAACGGTAACCAGCCTTTGCGCTCAGAAATTCACTGTACCGGTACTAATTGGATTGTCGTATAGCTGCTGTTCCGATGTAGAACCGCATGCGTATACATCATTAAACAGTGGATGATGGCATGGCGTATCAGATGATCTCTTGTTACATCTTAGTATTGATGTTTCTCCTTTAATTATTGTGTTAAGATTTTGTTACGTTGATTTTGAAGACTAAGTAAAACAAGTGGATTCCCATACACCGCTTTCTTTCTGTTATCATAATTCTTATCAATATTGCGATTTTATTTGCGCCGAGAGCTTGTGAAATTTCATAGAATAAGCTATTCTTAAGACAGCTTATATTAATTCTTTAGAAAAGGATTATTATTTATTTGCAAGCATTCATGTTTGTCCACAATAGAGATGTCTATATATACATTTTGTTTTTAAAAGAGTCCTGTCCAACGAGCTATAGGTATCACGTATAATTTAATTTTTGTAAAATCGAAAGGTATTCGTAACAATAAAGCAGTTATTCGTTATAAAAAACTAATTTACCTGCTTGCAAGCGACGTATCTTAAATTTATTGCATCAAAGCAAAACGATTTAGCACAGATACCTGCGAACGAACAATTCATTCAATAATACAAATTTGCTTTGGGTCACTTAAACCTAAAATTCTCGAACCAAATCGCTTTTTCCACAAAAACTTCGCACGAAAACTTTACGCGCATCAATCAAATCCTACAAAGGCTACCACGAATCACATTTTGGCACAATAGAATAATCTGAAAAAATGCAGGTTACAACAAAGACATAGGCGCATCTGTAGGTCTTGTATCTATTATCCTTATAATCGGCGGTGCAGAAGCTATCGATGCTCAGTTTACAATCGATAATTAATTATCCGTCGCTCTCGGCTTCGGATCCGGCTCGAAGAGCCATCCTTCTATGTGTCTGCGTTATATCGCCTAGGAGTACGGATATGCTATTCCGTAGATATATGGGTGTGCACTATAATCTGGAAACTATATAGGCTTAGAATTTGATCTATTATTAGCGATGCATTTTCTACAGATTAATTTTCATGTGTTTGAAATATAAAGATTTGTTCGATAGTACGAAGCTAATGCCTGTAAAGAATACATAAACCGTGTTTAAGCGTTAGTATTTGATGAAACTACACAAATGCATCGTTACATTATTTATAAATAGAATATAGTGTAAATAGCTGTTATTATTATGTATCACCTATTAAGCAAATCTTTCGTAAAAAAATATTTGAACGAATTGTCAGGAAATATTATTGTCCCTTCGCAAAGCTCTTTTTATTTCAATTACAAAGCTTCGTTTGCACGTTATGAATGTGTACATGCGATAATAATATGTGCTTTCGATACCAACGTACTGCAAGGTTGTTCCGAGGTTATTTTGACAATAATTTATCGTAACAAAGTATTAATTGTGCAACCTCGCACATCATTTTTGGAAACAATGAGGAATAATAAGCCAAGAAGAAAACTCTGTAATGAAAGTCAATATCAGTAACGTTCGCTCCTGTTATATATGCCATATTTTATAACACACTATATACGTTTAATGTCTTCAATGCCGTAATGCAGAATTATTAATTTGACGTTTGGCAATGTGAATTACATTGTAAGCAAGTAACGAGAAATTTCAATTATAAATTTCAACGATGATTATATTTTAATGCAGTACACGCATATTTACAAAAGAATTCTTTCCTTCGCAACGCTTGCAAGTTTCAAACGCGTGTTTCTCCAGAATAATTGATATATTTTAAAAGGAATGTTTTTAAAACTCTGGTAATTTAATGAGTGCATTTAAATTATGTTTGACGTTACGTTTTAAATACACGAAATGAAATATTTATACTCTCTGTCATCCATCGCATAAAGGAATTCATTGTCGGTCGGACAATAAATTGTAAATTACCTCGCGAAGTATGACTTTCCATTGCATGGAAGGCCAATTTTCGAAACTTCATTATCAACGATTTACTTAACATCGTATATTCAAGTATTAAAAAAAATGATCTTTTTTACTGCTTTACTGGAACCATGATTTTTTTTTACTATCAACGTGCACATATGCGATAGCTATAAAACTCAGTGTGTAACAAAAATCACGCTGCCGCATCAGCAGCGGCAATAAAAAAATAATCAATGTTGCGACGCGAAAAAAAAAGAATCCCCCAAACCTCAACGTGAAAACACAGTTCACTTTTTGAAAATAATTTTATCTTGGAAAGAGGTTGGTTGCAGTCTCGACGGTAATATCCCTTATTGTCGGACCTTTAAACCCTGAAAATCTTTATATATACAACCAACTCCGCCTACTGTCTGCCATGGCGACTATAACGGTACAGGTATATGTTGCGCCTAAGTAGCTCATTGGTAATTAACATTTCTTCTTGGAAGCCAGTACTCGGGAGCTGCATCAGGGAAGGACACTGGTTACAGAATAATCATAAATTTTATTACCCAGCATGTGGCGAGATTTCTCTGGAAAGGCAGACGCAGACGGAAATTATAAATCCGAAATCCTCGGTGTTTCGATTTTCGGATAATTAACGAATTTAAACAGATTATATTCCAAATTACTTATTTAACGTTATTGCATAGGATTAAGCGGCTCATTACGCGATTGCTAGTGGCTGCGATACAATAGTAAATATTACGCTATTTGTAATTGGACGGCTGCACAGCTTTCTTTCCTCGTGACAATACACATTTTTATGTCACTGCTTCGTTTCGTATATTAAATAATATCCGCCGTGCAAATGACAATGTTTTCTCGACTCATTTAACAATCGAGTCTGAGAATTATTATACATTTCGTCGCAATGAGGAATTCTTAATTAATACCGAGTGAATTCTGCTCTTACTTTAGCAAACGTTATCAAAGTTAAGCTATAAAAGTTAAAACACCTACTCCAAGCTCTCATAATGTATATGTTTAGTCAACGGCATCTATAGCTTACAATATTAAATCTAACATTATCCCGTTATCAACGTTCACTGCATGTTAGCTAATATTTGGTTATAATGTTTATGCCGTACTAACACATTATTACGTCAATAATCGATAATACTATCATAATTACAGGTACTTCAAATGTGATTTTAATATTGATTTTGGCAGAATATATAAAACTGCGATTTAATTAATACGTGAAATGACCTAGAATGAAAGGTCATGCTCTATATCAGTCTTATCTCGACTGTTCATTTGGTCAGTAGGTCAATTTTCTTTTCAACAAATTAGTCATTTTTTACGCCTTATCTTCATTTATGAGGCATAACCGTAATAGCACAATAGAAGAGAGGTTCATTATTAAAGCCGCTCGCGCGTACGACATTAGCAAGATCGCAGCGCATAGCGTTTCGGGATGAGGTGGGTTAATGCGCGAGTGCAATTAAAATGTTTGCAGTTAGAGCCGCAAAGCGAATTATATTGTGTGCGCAGATGGCGAAGCGAATATTTATCGCGGATTCGGTGAATTGCGATTATAAATACCATGAGAGGGTGAATTTAACGCGGAAAATTAAATTTATTTTTTTTTTTACCAAAAAAAGTTTCTTCGTTGGAAAAAAATTGAATAGCTACACTAGAATTTTTTAAAAATGAATAAGCCGTTAAAAAATTTCTCTGATTTAAGTCAACTTTCATGTGTACGTTTTTTATTAAATAGACGCTTTGTCAAATTTTATCTCGAGATAAATTCGGAATAAAATTAAAACAAAGTTCGGGAAACTATTATTGGCGAGTCGCTATTCTTTTGAAATACGCATATTGAACGTTCACGATTGACGGGGCAATTATTATCACAAATGATAAGAAATTCACTTTTCATTCCTCACAATAACAAATTACTATGCCGAAAATAAAAAAAAATAACGACTTTTCGATGGTATTAGGAGAGTATTTATTTGTAGGAAAAAATACGGTTTATTTAAGATAATTTGTATATAAATCAAATAATTATAAATGCATGTATCAAAATTATCAATTAAAATCAAATCACATCACAGAATAAAAGATTAAACGACGTATTCGAGCAACATTTTATTTGCATACAGTAAGTAATGTTTTATTCAAAATAATTTTAAACAAAATTCCACAATACTTTACCTTTTTTAACTTTTTAACACCTGTGAAGATGAGCAAATAAAAATCTGGGATGAAAAGACGAAAAAAGAACGCCTGTACAAAGCCGGACCATATTATCGTTATATATTTTTTTACATCAGAAAGCACGATTTTCTCAATTTCCACACGGTTTTGAGAATCATGAAAAATTTCTATAGTGAAATAACGATGGAGATTTCACAGCCACTCTTTGCCGAGGTAATGTCCTTGTAAAAACTAGAGGACCTCACTTTTCATGTAAAATTACGACGATGCGGTAAAGCTTTGAGAACCGCGATCGATCAAACGTATAATATAAAAACGAGGAGGAAAAGATGGAAAATATTAAGGCGATGCTCACGAATGGAGAGAGGGAAAAAAAGAGTCGCGTTATAACTCTCGAAAATTGCATCGATACGTGCGAGAATATATCGACAACAGCGATAACGGAACTATATACTCCCGTAAATTGTAAGCCAGGAACACTTTTGTTTCTCGGCAAATAAAAAAAATCATCGTACGCGAGACGAGTTTAAGCGTGAAAAATAAAATCCGAAAAAAATTCGAATGAACCGCTCAATGGCGATTGAATTTTTAGCCGAACGGCCGATATACCTATGACGTATCAACTTTTTGAAAGCTTTCGTGATTTAATCCGGGCGAGTTTCGACATCGGAAGCGCAAGCTGGTTAAAAAATCAAAAAGCATCGGAGTAGAAGAGTACCTTCAAAAGGTCGAAAAGTCGAAGAAGAAGGGAGATGGAAAAAAAAGATAATTCACTTTTCAGCTGCACAAGTCGTCGCCCGAAGGTTCGTGCCAGATAAATGAACTCGAAAGCTTCGTGTGTATTCGTTCCCCTTCCGTCCATCTTTTCACGACTGCAATAATTCTTCAGTGAAGCAAATCAGCCTCAAGGTTTGTTTGCCCTCTGGATGTGTAGTAATCAGTGCACGGTAGTTTCTTGTTCTCCCAGATCCGAAAGAAAAATCTACGCTTCTTTGTTTCGCCATCTCGTTCTCTTTCTTTCTGGCGAAAAAGTCGACGTTTGTTTGTCCGAAGGAAAATTTAAAATATCCAACTATCAGAAGCGAATATAATTACGCTCGCAAAGCGACGAAAAAAAAGTAAAAAAGAACAAGTGGCAAAAGCAGCGATCGAAAGATTCGGCCTCTTTGGCCGAGGAGATTTCACGCTCTGTGCTCGCGCCTTTGAAAATACGTATGTGCAAGCTCGAATACGTGTCTCGCATCGAGCTTTGGCTCTTTCGAAAGCGATCTGTGTCGGACGATTCGCTCCGAAGAGGTTTATTCAGTGTGAGCAGCGCCAGGGGAGGATATGTGTACAGTACTATTCGATTCTGATAAAAGTTTTTGTGTTGTTTATAAAGAAGCTTTAATGGACTGTCGAAGAGAAGTTTACTTTTCTCTTTGTCTCGCGTGCTATTTTTCGTTATTTATAAAAATTGTATACCATTAGCTTCTTAGAAAAATTGACACACTCCCAACAAATTTTCTGTTCGATTCACGGTATCTTCAAGCGAATACTGTATTATAATAAAATCTTATAGTTTAATAAAATCTTTGAAAAAAACATTTTCCTTATATGTGATATTAAATATAATGCAGATTATTTGTAAACGAATCACTGAATTATACATATTTTCCCCCTTACGCTATTTTTTCCTTGAATTATCATGAAAATGAATCGCAGCCTCGTGAAAGACGTCGTCAGTCATGAGAGTGAATTCACGTTAGTAAAATTAACTATTGCCTTTTTCAGTAAGTAAAAATTCAATCCCAAAGAAAACTATTCACTACAGTCTATGTAAATTACCTTCAATCAAAAATATTTTATGATTACAAAGGGGGTACGAAAATTTAAACCTTTAAGTTGCCACCGACATCTCCTTAAGTACTTTAAGTAAAGCAATATATTTTAATGGGATATAAAGCAATCTTGTTTATACGCTCGTAGAGCGAAGTTCAAACCGCAAGAGCAAAAACATTAGTCTACCCGTTATACTGTGTACAAACAATCGCGCGACAACTTTGCATCTCAACCACCACAGCACCCAATCGACCCGCGTATACTGGTTTACAAGTTTACAACACCCACACACATTTTCTACCGAACTATCGGTGCGTTTACCTTCATTATATCAGACACACTTATTTTACTAAAGCCTACGTATAACATTCGCCACGAAGTTTGCATCTCGGAGAAAATCAAACTTCCCATTATAATTACTAGCGCAGGAATGCGCCAACGCAAAGGCTTAGTTTTCCATTAGAACTGCGTCATTTGCTGCGATACAGAAAAGTGTCTAATGTTGACACGAGAGCAAGATTGCTTCTACAGCCTGTTGTATAAAGATGAAACTGAACGGATGAAATTGAAGGAGTTAGTAAGAAAGTTTACCCTCTCGAAATTACCTACTGCGCTTTTGTGTATAAAATCTGATTTTTTTACATAAGTCGATCAAGCGTAGCTTCTTAATGTAAACCGATAAAAGCAGTCGTTCAAATTATCGCGTCGAAGACAATCACTGTTTTTGATGTTAGTTAGAATAGTCGATGTTGCTAATACAGTTGCAGAAGCTTTTATTGTAATTGTTGTCAGAGTGCAAATGTAAATGAAACTGTGCACTATTGTGTACATAACAAATAAAAACATATATCGAACTTCTGCGTAAACTCGAAAGATAAATAAACATTGTTGGCCGAAAGGTAACCCTCAGATATTTAAATTAATGTAAAATTTCAAATTTCGAAAATGCGCTTAAAAGCTGATTTTTACACAATTTGCTTGCTTTCGACCAATTACATAATTAATATTTCCCTATCTTCACCTATTACAAAAAAAATCTATCTTTCAATCAGAATGTTGAAATTTTTTAAACGTTATATCTGCTTTAATTTTCACAGTATTAAATTGTCGCTGATGAACAATGAAGTTTAATTTTAATTTATTTTTTTAAATAAGAAATTAAAGGACACGATAGTAACGATAGTAATTAAAAATAGTTTTTTATCTACATTAAATTTGTTATACAACAGCAAGCCCAAAGGAGAAATTCGGCATAATTTCACTTCGATAAATAACACTGCCGTTACCTTTTTATTTAAAATATTCGATAGAACGAGTATTTATTCTATTAATAGATACACCAGTAAGTCTGTAGGTAAAAATCGACTTTAAAATAATTCAAAATCAATCTCTTAAAAAAAAAAGAATCGATCGCATAAATTTAACGTAACGTACTACTTATACCGGCAAAGGGCCAACAGATATACTGAAATCCCTAAGTTAAATACGAAACGAAGCAATTGGTGCTGAGACAGCGATAGAAAACGGCTTACGATTCGAAGTAAGAAATCGTATTAAACAAAGCGAGTTATAGAGGTAGAAAAGCAATGTCTAGGGAAAGAAGATATAGGATCGCGCGTATATTCGGACAAATTCGATTTTCACGAGACACGTTCTCAATTTCAATCGCGCGTGTCCCTCTCTAGTCGCATCGAGAAAATAAGCATCGAGCTTTGAATCGTCCTCCGATCTTTTTCTTTTATCGAAACGGCTCGAGTTGGCTCGAAGAACAAGATGTTATACATCAGTTTTATGAGTTTCTAGATCTTTCAAGATTTCAACAGATACGCGCGTGTTCCTGTTTAGCAAAGTACGCAACATTATCAATATAATTATGCAACGCATAATAATATCATTGAAAATATTTTTATATTATACTTTGAGATAAGATACTGCAATTAGTGTGAGACGTGCGGTCGGTTTTCGCGCCATTTTCAAGTTCGCGCGGATTCCTAACCTCAAAACGTCACGATTGCGAATTCACGAGAATAAGAAAGCTCAAATCAGACGTACAATAGATTCTAACTGAATTAACTCGTTGAGAACTGAAATTACGTATGGCCTAACGTTTAATGGGAAATTATCAGGACATTACTATCAATATCCTTTTCATCCTTCGATCACTGATACATCATACCTCCACCATGAGGTGGCGTTCAATGCAAGTTCTAAAACAGATATCAGACTATAAATACGCCCGGTAAATCGACCTATACATGCAGTTAATAATAGTTACGGTTGCAGTAAACATCGAATTCAGTTTTTAAATTTGGGAGCAAATATGTCTCTCAATCGATGGTTTGGTCTATTGCGCTCATGGTCAACGGTTCGTCAAGAGCATTCTTCGAAGGAACATTCGTCAAAAAACGCCGATATTCCAAAGTTCGGTAAGGAAGATCAAACTTCGCCAATATCAATTGATCAAAGGACAACGCACTACACAACTTGGTTATCCGAGTTCCAGTACAGCCCATCGAAATACAGGATGGAATTTGATTTGAAACGTGGAAGCGATTCCGGAAAAAATTGAGGTACAGAGTTCCGTTCGAGCGAAAAGCTTATAGGAAAGTCGCGTAAAGTGTAATTTGTATGAAAAAGTGAATGTGCTCGCTGAAATATTTGAAATCGTGTACTTATAGTTATTCTCGATTCAACTCTAAGACTGTACTCGTTCGCTTGGATGTCTTTTATAGCAAATCGTCTAGTTATGCTTTGTGGTATGATTATTATAAAACTTGGATTTGTTCCGCTTTACGCATCAATCGAATTTCCAGGTATTCACGAACCGTTGAATTGAAATTCATTCACATGTCTTATCGTTGAAAATTTTTCATCTCTAAGAGACAATTATTTAAAAACTTTTATTCTCTAGCTATATGTGGGGATACTAGATAGGTATAAAAGGATAGAACATATGTAAATACTTGAATGTTAAAAGAATAATAAAAAAAATGTCAGTTTTAATGTTTATTAAGTATTGAAATTATACTACGTTTACTTGCACCTCTGTACCAAACCAGGGAACATTTATTAAAACTTGATACTTGCGCCGAACAATCAGCTGTCAGTTATTTTAAAATTGAATTTCAAATCGTTTCATTTGAAAGCACTCTAGGCTGTACATCTTCGTTTTCGATAAGTCTGTATATGTGGTCATAAATTCGAGCCCAAAGTACGACACTAAATTTCAATATTTCGTTAATATTGTTATTTACAACCAAGCGAATTCACTGAAATTTGCACATGCATAACGTCGTTTAAATCATCTTATAGAGCAAGTAGAAAATTAAATCGTCTTCGCTTAGAAACTCGGCTTTTCTCATGGGACGATGATTATTATAGTGACTACCATGATCGTCGATGTTATTGTTACACATTTCTCGCTCGCTGTCGAAATCTTCTTCGCGAATAACGATTTCCAATTCGTTCCCATACGCATGTCCGAAACGATCAGTTCCTTCGATAACCGCATTTATTTCTCCTCGACTCCGATCGCCCATCCGACCAAACGTCAATTCGCGAGTGCGCATCAATGGCAACCCAGTAGTTCTGAAAAGCCGTAAAAACGTCTGGCTGATAATATCTCTGCTGCCTGGGCTGTTCTCCATTGTTAAGAGCTCGAGGTATGCGCAAAACTCTCTGCTGTTTCTAGTGAGTTTCAACGTATCCTCGGCGATGTGAACATTCAACTGATTATTTCGGATTCTTAGACATGGCCTACTGCTGAGAAATCGCAAGATTTGAATGAGATCCACTGTGACTACGGTTTGGGAATCGCTGCTACGACGTTGATTTTGAAGAATCCACTTGGTTAGCACTCGGAAGAGGTTCCAACACTTGAGTTTTAAAATCGAGCTTATTACTTGTAGTTGCAGTTCTGATGCGTATTGTCCCGAGCGGTCGATTGAACAGATTTCGTTTGGCTCGTTCTCTTGATCGCCAAAATTTTCTTTTCTTTCAGGATTATTCTGCTTATCGAGATATTTTTCATTCGTTTGTTTCTCGTTTCGTGGAGACATGTTTCGAATTTCAAGTGAACTTTATAGCCTGACTGCGTACTATCGATGAAGAGGAAATCTACTATTTATAATTGGACAAGTACGCGAATGGATTTCAGATGGTTTGATACTTTGGTGGGGATAAATTCGAGTGATTCTGATCGAATTCTAATGGCGATGTGGTATTTTAAAACTTGATAACTGTTAAATTACTCGGATATTATTTTAAATCGATAACGAGTAAAATAACGAGTCTCGGCTCTTCGTATATAACGAATAAGAGATTCGAGAGGTCAAGATCGCAATACAACTAAAACACGCCATGTTCGAGTCCTTCGAAGATGCTATTGTACCGATAGGTACAAGAATATCCCTTAGAGACGCCAAGAAGAACCTTCGAGTGACAGGATCTAGATATACCTGCATGAATACATTGAGACTCTTTATATTGTCACTCAGAATTAATTCATTTTAATTTTGATACTAGAATAATAAATCAGTATGTAAATTTGAAATTTGTTATTTTATCTGCGATAAAACCCTATAATATCCTTTTTTATTCCCATAATTACGTTAATTCACGATTATAAACGTTTATGATAACTGTTAAGCATTAATTTAATAAGTGTCGTAAAGTATAAATTCCATTTATACAGTTATTCCTATCCAGAATAAATAGTAGAATATCAACAGTCCATTGGAAATTTCTACACGGAGATTGTTTTGAAAATAAGTAAGGTGTAATGTAGATATAAAATTACAATATAATATTACATTCTTGAATTATTCAGACTTTTTTAAACAAAATTAATTTTAACAATCAAATATAAATGATTTAAATGAATAATAATTTATATAATTAATAAATATTTATAACATCAATCGATTTCACATTGACCATTAATAACAGAATATAGTCAATAACAAAATACATGTCAAGCCCGCAGACATGAAAAAAAAAAATTCAAATTAATCAATCCACTGAAAATGTCAATGATTTATCTGCTAGAATAAGCAAAGCAGTGAAAGGAAATGTTAAAGTTTTTAAATAAAATCATATTCATTCTCGCTCTGCAGAAACTCATCGCGTTAAATTCCATTTCACTAAGATTCAATCCACTATACACCTCTGCTGAAGCATCCTTGATTTTCCGGTCGAGACTCGCAAACGAGACGGCCTCCGCATAGCGCCTCATGAAATTTCCGAGATAATGTCATTGCCGCGCTATTTCGCTATTATATTCAAGCTGGAGCCTGCGATAATGATGCCGCATTTCCAAGGAATATTAACTACTCATGACGCATGCGTCATCTTTTCACATTTGTCCCTTTTCACGCATTGTCCTGCGAATTCGTTAAAACATAATGGTCGTTAAGGGAATATCGGAACCATACCGACCCGTTCATTTTTTGTGCCGTTCTTAATATAGCCCTTAGATGTTAATTGTAAAAGCAGTGTCGCGAGGTTCTTATTATTTATAACAAGAAGAAAAATAATTCAGATTTGTGAGGTGAGATCGGTAATGGAACTGAAAATCGGTAATGTAGCCGATATCTTGATTATTAATAATTAACGACAATAGAATTGATTTTTAAGGAGGTCTGAAACTTGACTTTCACCGACTTCGAATTTTGGACGGAATATAATTTAGATCTCAATAAATGCAAAGAGTTTCGAGCAACGTACGATTAATATACGTAAGCACTCGTAGTTTTGTTGTAATCCCATTTTTTAATGCGTAACTATTTTAATTAGCAACTTAGCATTTTGAAAACTTCGAAGTCGGTAAAAGTAGATTTTCGAACCCCCTTGACGAAATGTAGTACATCGTAAACGAATAACGAAAATTGTACTGAGTTACAGTCTCTCCACCAATTCGCATTTTTTCACTGTCAGCTTATTTAAAGCTCTATCTTCATCGAATGTAACGAACGAATTTGCGATTTCAGGAATCGGAAACATTGTCTGTCTTCTCTGAACTACTGCGCTGCACGAGTGTCCGAGAGCTGAGTTTATGCAATGCCAGGTTACATCTGGCGGTACACGAGGGTCCATTATCCCGATTAGGCCGTCGAGACGACGCGGGGGCTGAATTGCTCAGAGCAGCAGCGCCACCTGCATGTCCCGATGTCGTCTTTCTCAGACTTGCTGGATTCCAAGTGAGTATTTCTTATTGCGCAATCTTTCAATATTTATGGTTGAACGTATTATTTATTGCACGATGAGCAAGGACGAACTGCGTTAATTGAAGGAATTCGTCGTTGTTGTTCTTGCCTTGGAATTCATTCCCCCAGGCGATTCAAAAGGTTATATTTGCACTTGAGTACTGAGCCGAGACGAGGTATAAATTTATTTGAAAATTCAACGAATTTAATAGCACGCTAGTAAAGAAAAGTAGCTGTGGAAGTGAATATTCGCAGTGTATGAGAATTTTCCGGGAACGTTTAAATTCGAAATTCAAATTGGGAACTAAGCTGGAAATTCAAAAGATAGATGGTCGATCATTTCTTATGCAATATGCTAATGTCACAATTATGCTAACGGTATACTTATTTCATACGCGTATATAATGTAAATACAAAGTAAACATAGAGATTTATCATTATTCAAACAACACCGAACGTGAATGATGAAATCTTCAATAAATAAAACGAATAAATTAACACGATAAAAATATGCTCGACGATTCTTTGTTACTCTGAACAATAAAAGAGTCGTCAAACTCACACATTATCGCTGTATTTCCGAAATATTTGCTCGCGATCCCCCGTATTCTTGATCGTACGTGTAATAAGCTTTATCCATAACTCTAGTGAACGCAACACTATCTTCGCCATTAATTTTACCTTCACTTATACCGAAAAACGAGTTGGCATTTAAAATAATTTGCTTTTATAAATTGTTTTTTTATCTTAATTTCGAGGCTCATTATTAGAGTACTCGAATCCTCGAACATAAAAACAAAAAAAAAACAACGACTAAAGCCACCTGTGAAATCTTTCTCGCGATTAACAATCGCAATGAAGTATAACTCATCACATTCTATACGCGCATGAAAAGGCAGAATTCGGTATCGGATTCCTCGCAAGAACTTCGAAAGTTTCCTCTTATGACAGTGTACGTCTGAGTGTGTGTGTGTGTGTGTGTGTGTGGACGAGATATAATTTGCAATTCGAAACTGCGCGCGCCTCTCTACGAGGTTTCTATCCCTGCACGTTCAAATGTCACTTTATTGCGGTTCACACTCGAACTTAACGCCCTTCTGCGGAGCGCTTAAATTAAACAGGAAACTTGCGCGCTCGAGGCTTACTTTGGAAATGTAAATGCAGTAGTAGAGAACTGCTACAAAGACGCTGCGAAAATTACTATTTGGTTGCACGAGGCAAAAAGTTCTAAACATGCTTACATATATGTATATATATATATCAACGGATATTTTGCATCGTTAACTTTTCCCATTCGGCTGCTCGTGATGTATAGTCTATTATATACAAAGCGACAACGGAAACGTAGGTCGGTAATAAAACGCCTCGGCGTTCGATTGAAGTTCCACGATTGTCACCGGATTGTGCAAAAAAAAAATTGCCAACTTCGCTCTGTATACGGCGTGTGGGTTGCACGAGATACGTGCTATATACAACTCGGAGGTGTAGTTCGATAAATAATACTATTAAATAATACTATTAGATGAGTAACGGACGGAATCTCTAAATAATGTTAATAACAAGGAGTTGTATTATTATTGCGCTATTACTCTTATTAACGCGTATCTTCATTGACGTTTGTTGAGTGGAAATGATTGATCGTACTGGATATTCGATAATTTCCAAAATAGTCTTTAACTAAACAAGAAATAAAAACCTGTCCCACGCGTAAAACCAATAAAAAGGAGCTATTTGTATTACAACGATTACCTTTGACTGCAGCAGCTCGAACTTCATCGGCAGCTTTACACCGTACAGATCAATCGCCCAACAGTTAGCTCCAAAAACATCCAGACCGAGTCGTGGAGCGCGATGCGAATCGTTTCGAATTTACCGCTTAAAGTAAAAGAAAAAATGTCTATCGAATCACTATGTGTACATCGAATACACAACTGTGTTTACATAAACGTACACGCCAGAAAAGTGAGTAGAGCATAAGACCGGGCAGCTTCTTATAAATTGGGCCAGACGAGACTGTGGCGATTTCGCGAGTACGCGCACTCGAGCGTATCCGATATCCCCCGCCATCGAAACATCGCAGCTGTGAAAATGCTGCGCGAGAAAAATTTATACAGACGCGCCGATTTAAAATTTTCCCCGCGGATACGTGTGTATATCGCGCGCGATGAGATACCGGGAGTCGCGCGGTCTCTTCCTCTCCTGTGGAATACATTAAGATACGCCGGGCGAATGTGGCTATTGAGGTAAACAGCGACGATATTGTGTAGTACTAAAGTTTCTCAAAGTCGTCGTTTCGCGGAATGAACATTGCATTGGATTGTTGAGTGTTTCAAGGCGACGAGTGTAAGGATAAGCCAAGGATGTATGCGATACTTTCGAAAGAATGGGAATATAAAATTCATCGCGATTGAGAAATGTTAATTGATTGGATAAAAGAAAAAGCAATGATTAATCGATATTTCATAACGACGCGAATAACAAAAATCTTTGGAGTGCGTATAGATTTTTGGAGCTTGTGCGCTAGAAAGGAGCTTGTTTCGTTTCGAAGACGATTTTTTTATGGTCCTAAGAAAGTATTTTGTGTACAATTTTTTTATTTATTTCGGATAATATGTTTATCTAAATCGAATCGAAAATTTGCGGTTATTGACTAAACAGTTACTTATTACACTTTAATAATTGCATATTTGAATTTTCGTAAATTAAATTATTTATTAATAGTATTCTTAAATCAATATAATTGACGGAAGAATTACGTAGTAGCTAGATCAACTCATCGAAATCACGATTATTTACTTAAAATTAAATATCTCAGCTTTTGCAAAAGTTCTGAGAAATTGGTTTGATAGTCTCTGAAATTGAAATAGTGTTAAAGTAAATTCGCCTCAATAATAGTAAAATCAATCACGGATTTTTTAACTTATTGCCTTTTCCTAAAATTTAAATGTTTGCAGCGAAAAATGTATTATCCTTACAAAGATAAACTTTTTTTAAAAGTATATTAAAAGTATTAAAAAAAACATTATTTAATAAGAATTTTCAGAAATCGATGCTATCGAAGCTCGAATGATATTATTTCTTCATCGTTCATACTTTAGTAATTTATCACTAATTGTATTCTAAATTAGTTTCAGAAAGAAAAAAGTATTATTTTGTATTTTCTTAACGAACTAAATTATTTAGCCCAAAATTACTTTGACGTAACATAATTTAGCAAGTCTTTCAAGCTGTAGCATAAGCCAAAGCCTTGTAATAATGTTTTTAAATGCACGTTTAAGAAAAACAGTTTAGCTTTGCAATAGTATTAAATTTTTTGATGCAGAAATTCAAAGACTAGAGAAGGAATAAGTGCAAAGTCCCCTTAACTGAGAAATACTGAATGTAAAACCTCTACTTTAAATACTGAAAACTTTACTTATTTGAATGTGAAAAATCACTATTTAAAACAGAAATTTTTTTGTAATATACTATTCGGTGAAAAGTCGCTGGTTTAAACAGTAATATATTGAATAAAGTATGTTCGCTTTTCAGCGAACGTACATTAGCATTTTTAAACAACGCACTTACATTTTGGTCTATAACTTATTTATAGCATTTAAAAACGGTGAAATTTCTCAACGTTAATTTTAGAGAGCAACGAATTTAATAATCACTATTCGAATGGTTTATTTGCACTATTTGCCATCGTACACGCAACGTTGTATATGCAACGAAAGCGTTAAGTCGTGAACTAATAAAAAAAATGATTTCTCCACAGGTAACGGTGAACGATAGACTAGCCCTCCGAGGACCACTACTCTTACCATTCCTGGCCGGATTCACGGGTCTAAGCGAGTTGGACCTATCCCTCGACAAATCCACCATCGGCGGTAGCAACAGTTCTCTCCTCTTCATCGACGACCGTATCCTCCTCCAGTTCTTCAGCTGTCTCTCCTCGAACTTCAAAAGCTTGCAGTCGCTTCGCATGAACTTCTGGCGGGTCAGCCTCGACGAGAGCGAGAAGACCTTGCGCCAGGTCGGCAAGCAGCTGCGCAACTGCGCTTCGCTGAGCTTTTTGAAAACTTCCGGTCTCGTCGTGACCGACAGCTCAAAGAAGAGTCGACAGGAGCACGGCTTGATCCAAGCCTTTGTCGGCAATCTCCAGTCGCTAGCTTGGCTCTGCCTCGACGGGGTCGAGCTCACGGAGAATCAAGCGACGAGCATCGGCAAGTGCCTGAGGGAGAGATTCGCCGGACCGAGTCTCGAGATCAGCGCCAAGGACGTACACGTCAAGGCCGTGAAAGCTCTGGTCGCCAGTGTCGAGGAGGCTGGCAGAGCCGAGGTTCTCTATGCGGGTGGGGCCACTTGTAGACTAAAGATCACGAAACTTCTGAAAGGCACGAAGAGCCGAAAGAAGTAAAGGCTTTAATTTTTTACTCGAGATGGAGTCGATGGCTCGGTCTCGCGGTAGAAGAGGAAATATTATATATGTTGTAACGCATACTCTGTGATCACTGTTTCTTTTTTTATTTTTTATTTTTTTTATTTTTTTTATTCTATTCGTCGAACCCGAGGTATTTCAATAATACACGCGTGTTTGTTTTTCTCGCACGGACATTTCTGAAGGAGAAAGAAAAAAAACTAGTCGACTCTTTTGGCTCGTGCGAATTTCCTTCGGCCTTTATTATTTGCTGTTATAAATGGAAAAGATATATAGAGCACTACGGTATACGGCTTTGGCGTATAGTCGAGGGATTGTTATTTTTGTATAAAACGAATTAAGAAAAAGAGAATAAGTAAATAAAGTGTCCGAAGAGACACGCGCATCTTATTCGTGCGAATTTGTTGCTGATAACTCAATGTATAGATCAATATATTGCGCTACTGTGTGAGAGACGCGTGTATTTATTTTGAAAGATAAGAAAATACTATTCTAATTAATACACACGGCAATTGAGCTATTTAAATACCTCGGAGCACCAGATAATGAGAAAATAGATAAAGTTATTACAATAAGCTTTGCAATTGTGCGAACGATTGATTAGCAATGCGTTAAGATTGCTTGAAATTTAGAAACTATATATACATATATACGTATATATAATGATTATTTCGAACCGAACAATATGTAACACTTACACCAATTTACACTTTTATTGTATATTCAGTATCTCCTTTGATATGTACACATACGCGCATATGTATATTTTTTCGATTGCTCAAGTCGTAGCTTTGCACTGTTGTATAAAAAAAATTGTTACAATGATGTAAAAACGAGAAGAAAAGGATTTTAACCGAGATGAAACGTTAATTTTAAAAATACTACGTCGTTATACTGCAGAGGTTGAAGGAAATAATGAGTCGTCGATTTGATATGGAAAATGTCTTTAACGACTTTACATGTCGGTGAGAGAAGGGATTCGCGCATGAAAATCCCGCTCGTAAACTTTTTCGACATATATAGATTTTATCCGCCTTTTCTATCCAATGCTTTTTTATTAGCCATATAATCTATACATATACATATACATATATATATATAATATGAGTATACAACGTTTTTTAAATAGCCGACGAATTCCGGGTGTTATTTCGTTCGCGCACCAACCCTCGAGACTCACTATTAATATATAAAACGTATATTATACATGTAACAAAGACGATTAAAGTAAATTAGGATCGAATCGACGAAAAGAGGCTGTATCGATGCTGATATGAAACTTACGCCGTTGTTAAACACGAATTGTAAGATATATATATGGCAACACACACAGGATAAAAATGTTATTATATAAATATATAAGCGAGGAATGGCGAAGGAAAATATTATTGATATTAATTTCGAGGTGAAGCATAAAAAGAAAGCTATAGAAATTTATCGACGCGAAGACGACGAATAATCGAAGAGGGTTTAATGTACCGACGCATCGTATTGTTGGAAGTATTGAGAAATTTTATGAACGAAAGGTTTTTCGCTCGCGCGAGTAACGCGAAAAAGAAATATTCGAGTAAGAATCAGCGTTGAGACGAAAATACGATATTTTGACGAAAAACGGAAAATTACAAAAAAAAACTCGCGCGCGCGCGCAGAAGAATTAATACGGATTACGTAATTTTTAAGAGACGACTGCCAAATGACATCGCAATGCTCATTAATGAACACGAAAGGGTGAACGATTTGTTGTTACGAACAGATTAAAGAGAAGTACCATTATTTACGAAAATATTTGCTATACATATTTCCGTAGCCATTAAGGATATTTTAAATGCAAATTTTCTCTTAACCTAGACTAAAAGAAATTTCAAACTGAGACTGCGGCGTTTGAGTGAATTATATGTGCATTTCAATACTCGATCAATCGCACTCGAGCAATGTACGATCTCTTACTTATTCGATTTTCGAAAGGGATTTATGTTTGAAAAATTATTAAAATATATACGCTCAGTGATTTATTTATTTATTTTGCAGGACGCGCAGAGCGTCGTGTATGCGTATCTTTTGATCATTGCAATATATGTCAATGTAAAGCATAAGCGCATTACCGACATAGAGTCCAATATATTGACAAGTTATAATGAATGTTTGCAAAGCTCGAATCGCGCAATGGAATAGCGTAATAAATTCAAAAGTCTCAGTACTGTCTTTATCGATATAATTAAAGTCTTTGACTCTACGAAATAAAAGAATTAACAATATATATATTATATTGTTTATATATATAACGGCGTTTTTTCAAGTACGCGAATACACTGTATTCTCTGCTCTGACTTTTTTCCCGCGACTGGGAGAATCTCCGGTTTTTATTACGAAATAAAAAAGAGAGATAGAGAAAAATATATATAAAATATACATATTACTGTAAGAAACACGAGAACGTTCTTTCGCGCACACCGAGTTTTTCATTTTTTTGTATAACATAAATGATACGAATATATATATATATATATATATATATATATATGTGTGTGTGTGTGTATATATACATATATATATATAATATATATGCGTATGCGATATTATTATTTTACACGAGGCAAGTTGAATTGTGTACATAAAACATATGGGAGTATTTGTAAGAAGCCACATGTCGCAAAGAGAGAAAATGAGAGAGAAAAGCTACGGCGCGCTCGATTTTTCTACCTTGTAATATCCGTGTGGAAATGTTTCGACTGAGTTATTCAGCGTTTATAGATTTTTAACGCGCCGCGCGTTTTCGAAGGCAAATCAAGAAAAATCGTACTCGACGGGTCTGTATGACGACGGCGATGATCCTTTTGTCAACGCGATAAAGCTTTGACGAGACCAAAGCTTAACGAACCGCTAGAGTTTCAAGCAAAAAAAAACGAATGAGAGAGATCAATCAAATTAAAGCGAAGGATGAGAAAATTTAAAAAGAAAATACTCTCCTGTAAAATTATATTCAACTCGAGCGATTTTATTATAGAGTATTTATGTATTTATATGTGTACACATATCCTCTGAATAAATGTACTACGTGTTTGAAAATCTCGTTTTATATATTTTTGCATTTATGTACATCGATACCCACAATTACCCGAATTAGAATTATACGTACATCGTGGAGAATTGAAAATAAGTACAGCTTTTCATATTTGTAACAGTCTCTTTTTTTTATTCTGTAGCTTTTGTCGATAAAAAACTTTCATTATTATGTAGTCGAAGTTCCACGAGAGTACAAGATAACAAAAGACAAGTCAATATTTCATAATATGGTTTACATGGATTAATGTTAATATCACTATCAAGAATACACTCTCACCTCTCTTTTCACGTTCTTCCACTTAATGTTAATTAAATTAAGCCGTATATTTGTTTTTGTACAGTATATAATATAGTATTGCAGTAAAAACCAAAAAAAGACACATCAATCGCATGCATAATTCACAAATTTATTATCTATGACAATTCAGCCCAGCCAGGCTAGTTTCCCTCCTCGATAAAGTAGGAAAACACTTTTCTTAATCGTCAAAAATTTGGCCTACAATATCGCTAATTATTTTAATCCTCAGCTATAGCTACTGAGCGGAGATACTTGTTGAAACAAATATTTGAAAAACTTTGATAAATTACAAATTCATGTATCAAGAACATAATAGACGGACTGAATTGCAAAGTAAACTTTCAGACCTAAGTGCTCGTGGGAAAACTATGCGTATAGATCTTGCTAATAGTTTTGTTTCTATTATTAACAAATTACTCGTTATCCTGACAATACATATTATTGGAGCTCATTCTTGGGAATTGAAGGTTTGACTGTACATTTGCATAATTTTGGAATGTTACATTTGCGTATAGTATCTATCATAATTAACTCTACATTATCATGACAATTTAAAGCTATGCAAAGATTCTTATTGGTGCACAGATTAGAAAAAAACGCTCTACATAATATGCTTCACAAAATTATCTTTAAGTATTAAAATAACACAATTTTATGGATATTTGCCTGCTATCTGCTCCACCGTGATTTATTTAGTTTGTAGAAACATATTTTGAGCACATCGTTTACATCTTTAAAGCCCAAAAATGGGAAATGCAATTGGTTTTAATAAGTAGATCAAAAATGAAGTTATGGTACATAAACATGAGTTACGAAATTGAGTAGATATTTCAGATTTTTTAAATCCGAAGTACACTTCTCTGCTCGCTAAAAATTATTCTTAGAAAAGTAAAAATCGTAAACAAAATAACTATAAGCATACACAATATTGTGTAATACTAAAATGCTATAAACTTGTATCAAATGCACCTGAAGACTGATTTAATGTTAAGTAGGTTTATAAATATACACAATTTGCATCTGTTTTTGTTCTTACAAAAACTTTAAAAGTGATGTCTAGTAGTATTTAAAAATGCGTCTTGAAAGATATTCCATTCTACAATATAAAGTTCTTGATAAAGAAAATTTGTATAAAAAGGTAAAAGCGTCACATCTTAGCTTACACAAAAGTTTACTCCATTAAATTTCTTCCCAAGTGCTTTTACGTTTTTAACAAATTATCAACGAGCGATAAAATCTTCTTAAATAAAAAACAGTTTGACTGAATGGCTTGCTTTTAAAACTGGACCAACCCGCTGTTTTATAATTGATGACATTTATAGCACAATATTATTTTTTTTGAAAAACAAAATTTAAGAAATGCTATGTAATACAACAAACTTAAACACTGACAAGTTAACATGTTTACTGTAACAAGAAGTCTTCATCATAGGTCAATTTACATGAATGGGTATGGTTGGTTTAAAAAGTAAACCTTTTCATTGCGATCATATTCATCAGTGATACACTATTTTTAATATGCTTAATACACTCATTCACACATAGTTTAACAAAATTCGACATTCTTTAGTAGAAGAAATAGTGTTCCTTTTTTTTTAAGTCTTTACAATTTAGTAGAACAGCCTTGGCTGTCAGAGAAGACATTTACTCATACAAACTCATACTCCATACAAATAATTTTACTATAATCACGATGATGAATAATCTAGTTGGACAGTCAACTGTCTAACACCAGCTGCTTGGAATATCATCTGTGTATGTGCAACAACATACTTTGGATCAACAGTTCTTGCAACTTCCAATTTTAAACAACCTACATAAACGTCAGAGCACAAAGTCCAAAAGTGTGGATCTTGAACACTGTAAACGCCAGCCAGCTGAGTAACTTTATTGTAACACTGAGGCAAAACATTGTCCAATGATGTGGGCTGTCTTTGCATGAGGATATTTTTAGATTCATTTAGAAGAGGCAGAACACTGAGGAATATCAATATAGCGATGAACATAGAACAGATTGGATCTGCTATCATCCATCCAAACATTTGCATTAATACAGCTGATATAATTACACCAACTGAACCAAGCGTATCTGCCAAAATGTGTAAGAAAACTCCCTTCATAATTTGCGAGTTGCCAGAACTTCCATGGGAGTGATCAATTTCTATGTCGTGATGATTGTGATCATGGTGATCGTGGTCGTGATGATTGTGAGAATGATTGTGGTTGTGAGAATGTCCATGGTTATGACCATGATTATGGCTATGTCCATGGCTATGTCCATGTCCATGGCTACAACTGTCTCCACCATGTCCATGATTGAAAGCAAAAATTCCTACAATATTCACTAGAAGACCCAGTACAGATACTAAGAATAATCTTTCATGCTTAACTTCTGGAGGCTCTAAGGCTCTTTCAACAGCTTCAGACATTATGAAAAATGCCACAAATATCAAAAACAGTCCATTCACCATACCACCAAGTACTTCAGCTCTCACATATCCATAGGAATATTGTTCATTGGCTCGCCACTTTGTTATTACTGAAGCGGCTAGACCAGCTATTAGGCCAGTGCAGTCGAAGAACATGTGAAAGCTATCCGATATTAATCCTAAACTATTGGTCCAAATACCATACATTAGCTCTACAAACGCAAAGCTGAAGTTCAAAATGAGAAAGAGGAACAGATTCCTGATATTCTTGTCTGCCCAAATGAGACGTTTCCATCCCAGAATCTTTTCCTTCACTCTGATAAAGATGCTCGGCGAGTCCTTGTGCGTTAGAGGAAGCATTTTTCCAGTTGCTCTGTCACTTTTATCCTAATGAATCCCTATATTCATAACAGAAACATCAAACATTAAATTAGAGCCAAATAGAAAAAAAAAACATTTCATACTTCGCTAATGAACATCGCACGAAAAAAATGAAATTCCAAAGCTAAATCTCAGTCTCGCAAAATCACGTCATCAGATCATCGATAATTTACCTTATGGATGACAGGACATCTCTCTTAGATGACAGTCTCAACGCACTCACGCAACACAATACAAAACAAACGTTCAACCCGACAAATCCACACGAAAATGTCAGCGAATCGGGCGCAGAAAGCGTAACAGCTGCGGTGCTCCAGCGTCCGTTCACCCGTCCGATTTCCCTTTAATTTTCCTCGTACATACAAGCCAAGTATACAAATACATTCTTACGAGGATAAAAAAGTGGAGCGACACGTCTGCGCTTAGGTTAGGTGACGTCGACTCGGTTTCAAGAACACTTACCCCCGTAATGAGGTATATACGTGATTCCGGGCAGCCGTTGCCTTCTACCCGTAAAAAGCGACGTCGAGTCTAAGGGAAAATCGACGCTGCGTCAATTTTCACGATGTAACTCGAGTTACACGCAGTGTCGGACGGCTATATTCCGCAGATCGTCATCGTGCCTTCGTGCCCGGCCGCTGGGAATCAGATATGTTGGCGACAGGAGCACGCCATGCTGCGCAAACCGACGGCTGCCAGCGTTGCCATTTACTTACCACATCTACATACGAATTTCTAGACACCTTTGTGTCGTATTCGTAACTTCTACGTGCATCAGTTGTACATTTTTTATTATATTTTATAATAGCTCTACAGATACTGTAAATAATATACCTAAATAATACGTAAGTGCTATGTATGTGTATATACGTATATTATAGTCCTTATCTGGAGTGATAATTTTTTTATGTTTTTCGAATACTGGGGATTAAGCGTATGATTGCTTGGCTGTAAGTAGGTTGGCTTATCATTTGAACGAAGTCATTGCGATTGTTTGAAAATTCTTGAAATATACACTTTTCTGCTGAAATACAACTACGGTACTCGATATCTACGTAATTTGCCCGTTTTCAAAACGTAACAGTTTTGACAAAGATTCAACAAAATGTAAATGCACTCCACGCTTTCTAAAACTGCGACTAAGATTACTATTGAATAAGAATCTATTGTTTAAAAAAATACTCAATCTCGACATGTGTCTTTAAAAAATGAAAAAAAATATTAAAATGTTAATTCTTTACGATGAGAACAGTAACCAGTCCATAAAGGATTTTAAATAAGTTATTTTCAGTAAAAATAGCTACTATTTACATAATTTGCGTAAAAGTAATTTGTTTCTATACGTATTATATAATGCAATAATTACACTCTTTTATTCCAAAGGTACATGTCTATAAGTTTTGAAAAAAGCGCGCCGTCCATCTTGACTAGCGCAGTTCTTCCGGGGACCACTGAATTGAGTATGGCGTGAAAGACACTTCCTAGTCTCTTTCCAAGTCCACGTCCACGATGGTGAGTAGGAGCGCAGAGTGTTGTAGAAAAATTTTGCTTTTTTAAATGTTTATATTAATTTTTTTCACTCGATCACGCGTTATTATCGTTTTATAACAACTAAATTTTCAAGATGAAAAGTTGTTCGGTTAAAATGCCAAAAGAGAACTTTGAAAATAGGTGAAAAATGTTGCGTCGTTTCGGCTTCGAGAAGCACATGGTTGACTGACAACAATACTGTGTTTTTTCCCAATAAAACGATATTTCTTATTTCTGATACGTGCATTTTCAACGCGATTGCATATTCTATTTTTCCGATGCTTTATAATCAGTGTCGATGACTACAAAACTTCGTAATGCAAGTGATTTATTGAGTAGTGATATTACGGTTCGACGACATAACCTATAACGTGATGATCAACTTCATTGCCGGAATGTATCTATGATGGCAAAATACTGATTTAATGAGTCTGATTTTATCATAAAGAAAGCAATGTTTTATTAAATAACAGCATTTTTTGCAAGTCTTACTAAGTTTTTATTTTCCCTGTGCAGCCTCCTAAGAAGGACACAAAGGGGTCTTCTAAGCAACCCCAGAAGACTCAGAAGAAGAAGGAGGGAGGATCCGGAGGCAAAGCTAAGAAGAAGGTTCGTACAAAAACTTATGATAATTTTATGTCTGATAATTGTACTCCATGCATGAGTAGTTAGCTTCGTATAAACAGTGCCTTTCGTTGAAGTATTTATTCCAAATGAATTTCTATGTTGGTCTTTCATTTAAGAAACAGTTTTATCGAAACAATTGCAATCTTTTACAATGTCTAAGTTTTTTCTTCAATTGATGATACTCTTTTCTAGCCCTGAAATCTATGAAGGCTAAAATCTGATTTAATGAGACTGATAATAACTTAAAATCATCATTATTTTATGACAATTTATAATCATTATACTAATGCAAGCATTTTTTATTTATAATTGCAGAAGTGGTCCAAAGGCAAAGTTCGTGACAAGTTAAACAACCAGGTGTTGTTCGACAAGGGCACCTATGACAAACTTCTTAAAGAAGTCCCAGCTTACAAGCTGATTACACCCTCCATAGTCAGTGAAAGGCTAAAGATTCGTGGATCATTGGCCAGGCGGGCCCTTATCGAACTGCAACAGAAGGGTTTAATTAAACAAGTTGTTCAACATCATGCACAACTTATCTACACCAGGACCACCAAGGGTGATGATCCAGCTGCGTAAATCACACCTGTATATTGATTTAATAAAAAAAAATCTATAAAAATCTATTTTTCTTGTATTTTTGTTTTTAAGCATTTTACTTTTAATTTCTTAGCAGTAGGTTGTAATATTTTGAAATGCGTAATTCTATTAATTTAGAACTTAACTGAAATGCATGCTTGTAATGTAAATGTAAAATATAATTGCTTATTATTTAATTAGTTATTACAAATTTTGAAAAAGGCATTCTTTTAAAATTTTGCTTCAGCACAAGTTCCATAACTGTTTTCTTTGTCAATTTTTTCCATGCCTTTATTACATAATCATACTTCATTTGTTATTTATAAAATGCCAGTATATAACCAAAATTTTAAGACTGCTTTTCTTTCAATATTTCTAACCATTCGGTGAGGGTTAAATTTACAGCCTGAACTAAATTTTTGTGCAGTTTGGTCAAATGTAATAGCAATAATAGTCCTTATATTTTTAATGAGATTTCACAAATGCTTTTTTATAAGTTTTCAAATATTTTGGCTATAAGATTATATTGTTTTTTGAATAGTTTTGCTCATAAAATAAAATTATAGATAGAAGAAATACAATAAATTTAGAAAACTTTGAAAAGTGAAACTTTGTTGAATTGATGAACATTATCAGTTGTTATGGCTACATTACCTGCTCCTGAAAATTCTGAAACTCAAAAGAAAGAGCAGCATGGATATGTTATTGGTAAAAAAATTGGACAGGTTAGTAGTCAAACGACAAGTATCCGAATATTAACATGTTTATAATAAAATACATATCAAATAACAAAAATCATTTAGACGATCTATTCAATTATTATTCTCTAATGAAATAGGGCACACATGCAACTGTTCACTTAGCAGATTTCATTGACGGTAACTCTGGAAAGAAAGTCAAATTGGCATGCAAAATTTTTAACAAAAAAAAAGCTCCAGCAAATTTTCTCAATGCTTTTTTCATTCGTGAACTTGAAATTCTTACAAAAATAGAAAATCCTCATATCATTCAGGTGAATTTATTTTCCTTTTAAAAATCAGTGCTCATTCATTAGTATGGTATTAAAACTATTCATCTCAGGTACACAGTATTCTCAGAAGGGGACCAAGAGTCTTTATTTTCATGCGCTATGCTGAAAATGGTGATTTACTAGAATTCATTCGTCATACAGGACCTGTGCCAGAGAATCAAGCCAAACTATGGTTCAAACAAATAACATCGGGTCTACAGTACCTTCACAAAAGAAACATAGCTCACAGAGATTTAAAATGCGAAAATATTCTGTTGTCAAAGAAGTTTCATGTGAAACTAGCAGACTTTGGCTTCGCTAGATACTGTGCAAATGAAGATGGACGGAGAGTACTGAGTCAAACTTATTGTGGCTCAGCTGCTTATGCAGCACCTGAAATCGTTGCCAATATACCCTACAATCCTAAACTAGCCGATGTCTGGTCCCTTGGTGTAATACTTTTCATAATGTTAAATGCTGCCATGCCCTTTGAAGAACTTGAGCATTTACACAAACTTCTGAAAGATCAAATCGATAAAAATTGGTCATTTAGACCAAAAATTCAAGATACTGTAACTGCTCAAGCTAAAGAAATTGTTGGTCAGATATTAGAACCAGATATAACATTGAGATTGACTGTAGATAGAATATTGATACACGAATGGCTCCGAGCAAAAAGAAGCAATAATAGCTATGGAAAACATTCACAATCCTCTACATCTAATCATAACCAAGTAATCAAAAGACAAAAGCTTGGCTTTTAAACTAATCCTTTTATTTTTAGATAAATAAACTGATAATTGTATCACTAATAGGATAATGGAGCTGGAGCTGTAAGTTTAAAGACATGCTCAGGAGTGGAATCAAAAAATCAACCACTGTCTATAAAATTTGGACAGAAACCGTTCAAATACAGTAGTAGTGCTCAAACCCAGAAAAACAATCAAAAAAATAGTGCAAACTGATAAAGACATTTTCCATCCATCAGAATGAATCTCCCATATTTCTTTGATTTACTAAATTTCTATGTAATTCAACTTACACCTTATCTTTGAAATAACCAAAGTTAAATATTAATAGTATTTATGAGTTTATTTATTATACAACTATAATCTAAATTAATGTACAAAACTATAATTTTTGGTTACATGTATAGTTACATGAATAATGATAACGTACTATGGATATCGCGTACATATATATATAATATGATTTATGTATAACGATATAGGTATACATATAGTTTTTTTTAATTTTATTTCATACGTAACATATAGTTTACATTAAAATTATAACAAATAATTTACACGATCCTCGCATATGATTCGCTCTATAAGTAAACTGGCAGTCAGAGTCGCTCAACATAGCACCGTCCAAGTAATTCGTCAACAAAATATATTTCGAACAGAGTGAAATCGACTACCATGCTCGAGCGAATTGCTGCTAATTATATTTATATTTTATTATACTTCATCTAGGATACGATAAAACGAGCGTCAGTTTATTAAAATTACAGGGTATACAGAAAAGCAACAAAATGAGATTAAAGATCATTTGTATGTAGGAAGGTCAACGTCTACGGATATTTAGTTCATTAGTTCATTATGCGTCATGTAACGAAAATAATCCGTCGTTATAAAAAATCGTGCAGAAAAAAATTCCAAAAAACTAACGTTTGACGAAAGTAAAATTGTGTAAAAAAAATCTTTGCATACAAAGTTCTGTGCGTGATTGAACTCGTTTACTTCTTTTTCATTCTCTTTCCTCTATTAGGCACTTGGCGTGTTTAGAAAGAATCTAAAAAACAGTAGTCCTTTCTAAATTCTCGTTCTTCACCGTTGTAAAAAAATAAAATCATTCATTGTGAATGTTAATACGGTAAAAGTGTGTATGTGTATGTATGTGTGTGTATGTGTGTGTGTGTACATTACATTATAAAGTCTGATAAAACGATCTATGTATTTACAATAAAAATCTATAGACGCTCTTTATCAACGTCGTCGAGTCCACCATAACGCAAGTATAGAAGTTCTTCTGAACTTCGATCTTCGAATAGACAAACACTGCACCATTGCGCTTAATCCCAGCCGCCGGTGAGCTTGTGAAACATTTCTTCATTTAACGTTTGATTGGCTTCTTTCGAGCGCATCGATAGGAAGATGTATCCACCGATAAATTCGTGTAATACTTTGCAATCGGCTGACTGACACTCGAAGATTATGTTCTCCTCCTCGAATTGCACCATCATGTGTTTTACTTCCCAGTTAACGTTCCATGCCTAGATGTAAACAAATTTTTTAAATTAACATACATATAGTTCAAGGGATTCCAAAATTATTATCAACTCTAATTCTTTGGTAGACTATGTTTTCAAACTCAATAAATACAAATTGTCTAAAATTGAAATATTTGACAGTGTATTTTGACCATTTCAAATTTTCATCATTTAAAACAGTACATTTATATTCTAAAATCAGTTAATTCTGCACTAACAAAAATCACTATTTGAAATAACGATTATTCAAAATCAAAAAAGGTAATGTTCATTATAAAAAAACTATTATAAATACTGAGTTTTGACTATTTAATTAGTGAATACTATACAACCGAAACTCGTTGTTTTAAACTGTGAATTTGCACTAAATTAAAAATCAATCAATATTCACTAAACACTAAAGTTGCCATAAACAGTTAACCTACGAATAATAGATAAAGCTAAGTTTAAGAATCGCTTTTTCTAAATTTATGATTTCAAATTAAGAGATAAGAATTATACAGAACCAATATATACTTGCTCTAGCTCTTGGAGCCATCTAGGAAAGCGTAAAGATTCAAATCAAAATGCTCACGCATTAAAACATGTCATAGTATTAAAACGAAAATTACAATCAACCTACAGCTAACGCGTGTAACCTCGCAATTTTGTTCCCTTGACATTTTTTAGCGCGTCATTAATTTCATTCAAAACTTTACTCAGTGATATATAATTCCAAGAAGAGAAGTAACAATGACTTGGTTGAACAATTCTTTGTACTTATTGAATTTCGAATCCCCTAAAAGCTAGTCGCAAGAACGCGCACCTTCATCGTGTTATATCTCCAAGTCTTGATATGATCCCCACTGTGAAGGTCCATTCGCATAAGTCTGTTACTTGCGATACCCAATAGTTCGTCTTTGCTCTTCCCGGTGAATCTGACGACGAATAGAGAAATTCCATATTCGGGCAGTGACTGCCAGGCTTTGATGTAATTAAGTTTAGCCTCGATCAGGGGCAAATCTTTGACATTGGCGTGAGCCTCGAGGATCCTCTGGATCAACTGAAAAATCAAATCGAGAAATAAAGAGTTATTGCATTCTTTGTAATATATACTTAAAATTCAATCGTCTCAGATAGGATTAACAGATATCCAGCTCTCACCTTGCCCTTGAATTTCTTAGCGAATCTCGGCGCGACGTAATCTTCTGGTACGATGTCGCCGAGCGAGTTCGGATTGATGGCTGGCGCTGGAGCGGGCCTCTGGAGCTGCAGGAACGCAATGATGCCGTTTACCTCGCTCTCGTAGGAGGCATCCGCAAGTGTACGGCCCTTAGCTGCGAGTCTGCACGCAGCCATCCATTTCGCGTATTGTTGTTCCTGGAGAATCATTAGAAATATAATAAAGCTGCTTGTACCAAAAGAAATTTAACAAAAACATGTCGTTTCGAATTGAAATACAAAAATCGCTAATTAGCGGAACTGATTCTGTTTTCTAAAAAAAGAATGTTTCCACGTAGAAGTGTTTCCAGCAAATCGAATTATCATACGCAATGTGTCTTAGAGAAACAAAATATAATACTTGACGTAACAAATATATCGACATCTGAGAAAGCATTATAATCTATCACGGAAACACTTACATATGCATATATGCCTTGAAGGAAAACCCCGGCAATTAAAAATGATTTTTCCACTCGTAGGCAGAGAGAAATTAAAGAAGTTAAAGAAGTATAATTCACAAACAGCGCTTAATTTTGATGTAAAAGAAAGACTAGTTTTCGAATAAAAATAAAGACGCTTCGTTATCGAATTCTACTCCCTTTGAATATAAAGAATTTAAAATGAAAGTGCAGATAAAAAAGTGAGAATTCCAGTTACATACGTTATCGCATCGGATCCACATTTCAGTCATACCCTCGGCGCTGGGCACTTCGAGCCTGATACCGTATCTTCCTTGGCTAAGATGTACATCGGGAGTGACCTCGCAGCCTCTCAAATTGACAATGTGTGCCGGACCGTCGGATCCATTGGCGTCCTCGCGACTCTTGTAAAGCCTGAGTTGAAGATCGCGACAAGTGAACCAGTAGCGCTTGAAAGCTTTGAGAGTGAAGCGTTTGGGCTTGAAGAAGCGCAGATAATCGCAGAGCTCGGGGACTTGAGTTATGTCGCTTGGTCCATTGTTGATGTTGCTACCCTCGAGACTGACCTGGAGATCCGTAAGCGCCGCATCGATGTCATCCTCGGCCGGTGAGCTCGAATTATTGGCGCTGCTGCCATTGGTCTCGTTGAAACTCTTTTGTGGAACGCTCGCTTGAAGGTTCACTTGCACCTGGTAGACGTAAGGGAAAATATTAAACCCGAGGTTTACGGCTCGTTGCTCGCGCGCACTCGAGAAAGACAAAGGAGCGCGAAAAGGAAGTGTGCAATGCGTTCGCATCGCACACTCGGTCTAGAGCCTATTAAAGAAGTAGTAAAAACCAGAGAGGGTGCATTTGCGGTGAGTTGATATATATATATACGTATATACGCGTACATAGAGGAGTTGTAAATTTAACAATATGCAGTACCTGCAAGGCAGCGAACATTAGCATCTCCTCTTCGGTACAGTCGATCTCCTCGGCTAATAGTTGCCACTTGGCCTGTTCGTATATCATGTTGATCCTAACGGCGTCGGTCTTAGGGTTGAGGTCGTAGAACGAGTAGAACTTGAATCTCAACCTGAGAGTGTCGTACTCGCGTATCTGCTGCTCCATTATGGAGAGCGACGAGTCGAGCCAGGCGACGTTCATTCGTGCCTTCTCCACGAGACTTTTGGGTCTGAGGATCTTCGAGCGGACATCCGGTGGTGCCGCTGCTGGACTTTGGACAAGGAGCTCGGTCAAGCCACCGTTCAACGCTTCGAGGCTCATTGTGCTGTTGTTGGCATTGAAGGAACCTGTGCTTCCGAATCCGAGGGTATTGTTGTTGCGCTTCCAGGTGCCGGTGTGCTGCAAAAATTATGGTTTGCTTTACGATTTGCCTGTGCTACGAAGACTATTTTTCGAAGAGCTCCTTTCACGGATTATTTTCAACAGAAACGAGTCCAGAAAAATGTACTATTTTCAATGGTTGCATTTCAAAGTTCATCCAATCAAGATTTACGGTTCAAAGTCATTTTTCTTCGCCTCGGAATTTTCGTATCTTATGAAACTTATTATAAAGGTGTCCTCGACGTCTGAGCTTGAAGAGCAAAATAATTTTCGCCCCTGGGAATTTTTTTAATCAAGCCAAATGGCAGTTTTAATGCTACAGATTTTATTCTCGGAAAATATAAAACTTTTTATAAAAGTATACAAATAATGTAAAGAGTCTTAGAGTTAGCAAAAGAAACACTCGAAATTTTTAGTATTTAACGTTATTTTTTAAATCGTTTCTGTACAGAATAATCCGTCAAAAGAGGAATTTAAACAAGTATATCTGTAACGTTAAAGGGTTAATGTGGCGTGCGACAACTTATTTCCTGTAACAAAAACTTCGAAGAACTGTTCAAGACAAATAGTACGCGTATACAAGCTGAGAGTGTTGAAGTTTTGTGTATTAATCATACTACGTTCATACGGATTTCCTATTCAAAAGAGGCTTCTCTGCTGAATTGAGAATAAAGTTTTTTTAACATATTATTTCGAAATCTAGCTTGTAATATATCAAGAGTTATGGGAGAAAGTAGTTTTCTAACGATCGAACATTTTATCACGTTCTGGCAAAGTAAGAAGTGCAACGTTTCTGTTTTTCATACTCTTGGAACATTTCATATCCTACGCAATATTTCTATCTACATCGTAATATTTTAATTCACTGAATCACAAAGTTATGACGTTTAATGATAGTCAGTATATTTTAGAAAAAAATATTCTCCAATTTATCTTTAAATTAAATACCTCGCGCATTCCGTCAAATATTTTTACGACACGGGCTTGAACTTTTATGTATTATGACTAATTAACTTCAATGCAATAATAATTAAAAGAAATTCAATAAAATCCTGGTAAAAATATTTAACGTCGTTTGACCGACAATTTCATATTGAATATAATTTACTATCGTCGACCAGAAATATTTGTAAATGTAATTTAAACACAGTTCTAATTTTTAATAAATTATTATCTTTCGTAAAAATATCTTCATTTATCAACCACGTCGATCACATGGAACTCAAACGTTTACGCACTACTGTGCGTAAAATCCAAATCGAATGGTTCACCCTCTCTCTACGCCCTAATAATATTGTCTAAAAAAAAAATCTTCATTGAACTCTAAATTTCTCCCACTCCCATTCTACAGTAGCCACAGCGTAAACGCGGATGTTTTGACAAGTGTTCAATCTCCAACAGGACTTACCGTAATGGGTGAACCGATGGGCGTGCTATGATTGTTCCTCTGGTTGTTGGGCGTGACAGGAGCGCACATGAACGCATGGTTCGACTGATCGAGACTACCAGTTGATCCTTGCGGACTCTGAGTCGCGGCGATGAACGTATTTGTGTCCGCTGCCGCGTGGAAGCCGTTTTTCTGGTTTTCGATCTTTTTCTTCGCAGGCATGTCCTTCAGGTTGTACTTGAGGTGATTCGGCTCCAATGGCTTGCAAAACGACAGCTCCTCTGGGTGTCGTATACCTTTCGAAGGAAAAAGATCATTTGTTATCGAGGGTTGACTGTAGAGGAAGCAAAGTCTTTTTTTTTGGATCGCACTATAGAGGTGAATCGAAATTCACGACGTGTAAATTAAGGTTGAGCTGTGGAAAATAATGGATTTATTTTTACGAGAAATGCTGTTTTCGTTGGTTGTCCAAAATGCACTTTATAGGGAGAGAATTATTGTAATTTTTTTATTCGTATTTTATGCGATCGAATCACAGTAATCGATGCTTATGTACGTTGCAATCTAGTGAACATTTTAGTTAATTATAAAGTTTTGGTCCTATTTCGAACTCTCTACATTTTAAATAGTGAATCTTAAGTTTACATTTGATATTCAGAGTGTCTACTATTAATTAGTGAATCATTAATTTCAACTTTTGGGTTTCGTGTTTATTCATCATTTACGGAGTGTAGCGTATAATTGTGATATATTACCTCGAATTAAGTAAACATTCACCATTTAAAAGACAAACCAAAAGATTTTTGATTGTAGGGAATACATTGATTGTATCGTCAAAAACTCAATATATATAAAATACTGATTTATGATCGTATAGAATTCACTAATTTTACAATAAAAATTCCACGTTTTAAACCATGATATTCGAGAATAGAAATATTAGACATTCATATTTCAATCGGTGTACATTACCACTTTCAAACAAGAACAATTACACTTTTTGAAAAAATCAATTATTTGCACTTTATAATAGTTCGCAGTTGTTTTCTTCGAATTCTATAAGAGTCAATTATTTCCTTTCAATCTTGATCAACGCTACATTTAACGAGAATCCCTATCGCAGTCACTTTTATCACCTTAAAGCGCACACTAATTTATCTCAATTTGATATTTACAATTAGCCGCAGAATAGAAATGTATTTCTTTTCCGTTCGTAGCAGAAATAGCTGGCGTGAAATTTGAATTTTTAATTGAGTTCTCGGTACAATTAAATGCAATTCTCACAGTCGACCCAATTTTACTCGTTTCCGCATCTAACAATCATCGCGTATGCTCGTCTTCATCATCTCTGCACACATCTCAACGGAATCTTTCGTGTAATTAAAGGGAAAGAGAGAGACATCGTTACAACATTGCAATTAACCCACTTCCCATTAATGAAAAAACGAAGGAAAACATCGTCTTCCCTATATACTCCGTTCGTTTAACTTCCCGAGGGTAAGAAGGGCTACGCGGCGATAAGCTTGTGCTCGTTTTATCTTATACAAGCTTGTACCGTGACGACGTGACCTTCGCGTGACTCGACTAGATTTTTCATTCGCGCGTTCGGAGTGAGAGAGGGAGTGAGGGAGACGCGCAATAATTACTCGCTCAAAGCCCGCCGCCGTAATAAATTCTGGCTGTATGTAGTCTGCTGTACACATTTGCACGTGTAGATAGATATATACCATGCGCGTTTGTATACTTAGTTTACTCAATGAGATTCATTCTTAGTAATTGAACATTTTTATTTATGACTGCTCGAGTTATCGATATGCGTGGCATCGTTGGCGATTTATTAGACTGTATTGTCTCGAATAGGTACGTTTTTTTTTCTTTAGCGAAAACTAATTTGTATGCGTGAAAATCTTAGGTTGAAGGATATTAAATGTGCTTCTTATGATGGTAATCTCGTAACATTCCAGGCGAAAAAAATTCTTAATTAAACATACTATGTTAGACGTGAACTTTAATTTTACTACGAGTACATCTGCGCTAATACAATGTTCCACAGTGAATTGCGAAATACTTTACTTTTATGGTCTGTTGTTATGAAAAAATTTTAAATTTGTATTTTGAAGCTGTGTTAGCTACTTTTGCATTAATCGTGAAAATCTGGTGTATCTGTATAATATAGCATTTGTTATTTCAGATTAAAGATAAGTGACTATTTATTTATGTTTCAATCATTTAAATCATATCATATTTTCTTCTGATCATTCAATGTAAAATCTGTACATATTATGTTTACGAAAGGAAGTATACAATCAAATAATGTTTCAACCACATTCAGCTCAACCTATCCGTCGATTCTTTTTTAATCTTGCGGGGGAATCGTTGTTTGATCTATTATCCAATATTAGAATGAGTTTATTTTCGACCTAAGATCATTGAAAATATTTTAATTCTAATTTTAGAAATCACCGTTTGAATTGTATCTAATCCCGTTAAACAACATCGCGATTTTTCCAAAAAAATCCTTTTGTCTTGAACAATATAATTAACGCAATACAGATATCAAAGGATTGTCCGTAAAAAATATTTGACGTTACCTTACGAAATCCCAATTACAATTACATCGTAAATTTTCTCTACATATTCAACAACACAATAGACTAGTATACTCCCACAGAGTTTATACAACAAATAAGCATCTCTCGCAGTGGAACAACTCTCGATAAATCCTTATCTACCATAACAGCGAGTCGTCTCTTTTTCGCGCGCGTTATATTTACATAGGCGAATATATAACAGCTGTTCTCATCAACGTGAATCACCGCGTGCACGAGAGAGCAACTCAGCCAACGCCGACGCGCGAAAATAAACTATTCGCGCATACGTCGCTATATAGACAACTTACCGAGTTCCTTGCAAAGATTTATAACGGCGTTGAAAGTCTTGACGGAAAAGTCGACTCTGCAATCGAGGTAGCGCATATTGGGCAATTGAACCCTGAGAGTCTTGTGCATCGGAGTGAAGTGGAGTATGGCATCGGCTGCAACACCGTATTGGTCGAGGGTCGATCTCGTCCTGGTAAGCCAGTGATTCCTTGCGGGCCACCATAACGCGTGGTCCGACCAATCCATCGCTATGTCTGTAAATTACAAGATTACTCGGTTAGATCGATGGGCGCTTTCGTCGTGTGTTCACGTTGGTATTATTTATTATTATTTTCGAATTCTTTGAGTGTGCGTGTGGGTTATTTTTTTTTTTGAAAGGGAAAAAGCTTGGGCGTCGATAACAATAGCCTGAGACAGGCTTTGTTCTCCAATCTTGCGTCTCTTCTCTCTCGTCCTCTGTGACTATACGACGAGTGGAAGTAAAAAAAATGTCGTTATATACGTGTCTTGTCTCAGGCGGTAAATCAAGATTATTTGACGTTAAAGAAAACGAATGCGATTGTAAACGCACGACTATCGTGCAGAAGCTACCCGTTTCTACGTTTTTCGATATAGCACTTCTGAAGTGTTTCGGTGCCGTTGTTTAGGATTGCGTAATAACCTTTTTTGTTTTCAATTTTCTCGGGCAACAAACCACATCGTATTCTCTCCCAAAGCCGATCGTTAAAGCTCGGATCTATTAGGAGTATTGCGGATTCGCGAATGGCTCCCATGCAGAGTTCGTACGTCATAAAACCGAGTTTTACGATCTCGTACTCCGGACCGAGGAAAAAAATAACGAAGCGACTTCGTCAACCCTACCCCCCTTTAAGGAGTGGAAAAAAGAAAAACACGAGTGTCATCGAACCAACAACCAACTCACGCCAAAGCAATCAAGCATCTCTTGGCATTTGTCATTGATAATCCAGACAAAAGGTCCTCGTCATCATCCTGTATTCATAACATGCCCAGCGTGCGTTTTCACGTTGAAAAGACGCTTTTTTTTTGCCCATCGCTTTTTCCTGTCTCGCTGCGATGCATAGCCCTAGACATCCGGCACACGTGTGTGTCGGCGGCACACGCCTATACACACAGATTCGGCGCGCATCTGTTCCTCGTCGTCGTCCTCTCGCAGACGACGAGATAAACGACCCGCTACTGCGGTCGGCGCAAATTGCTTCTGGGCTATTTTAATGGTTTTCGGACGATGGAGTGCAGTCAATTTGTTTTTTCGGTTTTCGTTTTCTTTTTCCTTTGTTAATTAGTAGAATGAAAAATTACTCGTTTTGAAGTGAGTGATTGTGCGCGTAAGGGCAGGGAAATATTGGTAGCCGCGCTTAATGAAACTGGTTATGAGCGCACACGTCAGACTTTGTTTTGAGAAGAGAAAATAAAAAATTGACATTCTTGGCTCCTTTGCTCGAGATATAAAAGGGTCAATTGTTCGTGTGACGATTTTAATGAAAGGCGCACTTAATTCATTGTCGGGAACGATCCGCGTCATTTACCTCGAAGAAAATATGGACTTTCGTCCTATAAACGAAGTTTGTAACAAACAAATAAAATATGATGTTTATTAATTGGCACGTAACCAAGACTTCCTTGAAACTATATTGTTTGAGTATGAAACATATATATATATTGATGAATTTATTATTTTTTGAAATGAGAAATTTGAAATACCGCAAACAACATTTTTCTTTTGCCAAAATTCTCTCACCCTGTATACAAAATGTATAGTGTTAAAGCAGTGTAAAATATGTAGACTGAAAAAGCAATTATTTAAGCAAAATGAAATTCGTTTATGTATATTTTATTTATATAAATTATTAATTGAAATGATTTTTAATTTTCAAAAAATTATTGAATCTATTTAATCAAATTTCATTTTTATTTCAATTGTGTACAATGAGCAACGTGAAAATACTATTAGTTTCAAATTCATGTTGTTTAAAACCCAAATACTGCCTTTAATTCAAGTAAATATTTTATTCTTACAAAAAAGCAGTATTTTAATAAACACATTTTTCTTACTGGGCTTATACTTATTTACACTGTAAACTTTGAATGTCTAACAAAAAACGCAGTATCAAATGAATTGAATTATTTATACCATAATGATATATCCAATAAATTTTGTATTCAATAGCCCTCAATGGCATTATAGAAATAACATCCTTTGCGCTTTGAATCTTAAAAACCCATCAAGCTGTTCAAGCGCCGAAACAAAAAAAAATATCTCGGCACAGAATGATATCCACTTCTGGTAGGTCTCATTAAATAACGTTTTTTAATATACGACCAAGAAAAAAACGTTGCTTTGCAGTAATATTACATTTTTTGTTTACAGACATTCAAAGTTCAGTGATGGTATAAATGTAATTGAAACCCATTTAAAGATTTCGAAATTCCATTGATTATTAGATAAATAAATAATTCCTCGTAATAAAAAAACAAAAACCATCAAAATCAAAGATAAATTCTTCTTACGCGAATATCAATAAAAATAATAAAAAGAAAACATTATATTAGACTAAGTTTACAGTAACTAAACATCAAAGTATGCAGAGTCTAGCCATAATAATTAGGTCATCCACCTCACGCACCGATAGACCGAGTCGATGCATCGTCTTTTGTTACAATCTCGACGAACTGTAAGAAGGGAAGCCCTGCAAAATCTGCTCAAGGCACTTTGTCGAGCGTGACTCTGAACCCCTTGACTCGACTGTGCAAGCCGACGTCGTCGTTCTCGTCGACGCTCAAGGGTTTCGTATACGTATATACTTTGGATGCTGCACACCATGACGCGTTTGCGGATATTTTTTTTTCTTCGTCTTTCCGAAAGTGCACAGCAGGAAGTATCGAAAGTGAAATTCAATTATGCTCGAGTGCGTATTATGGTTGAAGAAAAAAAAAATAAAGAGACTCGAACTCTTCCCTTTTACTCGAGTACGTCTTCCGACAATATTCGAGTCTCATAAAATCTTTCAGCTTTCTATATAGTTGAATGAACTTCCTCGACGAGCCAAGCTACAAGTAGAAATATAAGAAAGCTTATTTTCTTTATTTTCACTGCAGGGACGCATCTTCCGCAATGAGAAATTCCACATTATAGAAATATAAGTATGAACGCATGTGTATATATATTATATATAAAAGCCACAGCTGTCTACAGAAATAAAAAAAAAACGTAAAAATAAACCTTATCGCGAGTCAATAGACCCGCGGGCGATAAATTCGAAAACAAACGCACCTGCCTACTCGGGGAAGCCTAGCTTACCCACGATAAAAGCCCAATACACGATTATATAAATAATACGAACCGCAGGTTAAATACATCTGCGAATCAAACGAGCGCGAAAACAATATCCCCATTATACATAAAGGTGCGAGTGAGAGAGAGAGAGAGAGAGAGAAACCCGACAGCTGAGAGCTTCGTCGTGGTCAATTTGACGATACACACCCTCCATCGAGAACAGCCGGCTATGCATAGCCAGTATACATGTATGTAATAATCTACCCTCTCCGAACGCATTTATCGTGACTATTAGCCCCGACACATGGCGAGTTACCTCTGAATACCAGCTTCGTGGAGACTTCGGATATATCGTATACGTAGGGTTGTTAGATTCATTGAGTTATTAGGCTGCTATTGACTACTTGACAGCTGGTGGGGGTGAGGAAGAATGAAAGTTTTGAGTTTGGGATTTCCGTAGATGCGGCTGCTTATACTGGACGGTTCTATTTTGGCTTTTGATTTCTATGAAGACATATTTTACGCGCGGCTTTTCTCTTCGGTATTGTGCTATAGTATAAGCGCGGACAATGTGGCATTGGAAAAGTTTTCGGCGCTCGAGACGATACCGGATATATTTTCATTGAGATTTATATAGCGACGAAAGATCGGAGATAAATTTTCCGATTCTATACAGATTTTTCGATGAGTTTCAGGACAAAGCTCAAGGCGTCGCTGCAACCCTACGCGTAACCCTTTTGTTTCTTGGTAAACCAGTTCTATCCCTTATGTATATAAGCACATACAATTACGCATTAGTCCGTGATCGTTAATCAAATTTCAGAAAAAAGGGACTATTTATTCGAGACTGACTCCTCTGTGTAGACTAAATTTTATGGCCCACACAAATCATATAGCTCCTTTTCACTTTCGATTCACAATATGTGCGGCTCTCCCCCGTACAATGACGAGCATTTGGCTCGTGCGATTCTGGGACACAATGTATAACCTGCATATTCCAATCCTGTATACATTAAACGGAAACGCGCATACGTTTCTTCGCCCACTACAGTCATCTTCCCCGTACAATAGCGCTATGCGTTGTTTTTTTTTACGCGATTCACTGGAAATTTTATTGTCTACTAGTGGTACAATGGGACGCGAGTCTAATTGTGTGTGTGTATAAGTATATTGTATATATAAGTATAGAAATGAGGATTCGTCATCGCATCGCAATAGCTTCTGGTACTGTGTGTTTTACAAGCGGTGCCTGTAGTGGGCGAATTCTGCGTGTAAAAGCCGTTTAATATTACCTTAGGCGCCATTGAGCTCTTTGTTTCACGCTGTGTGTATATTTACGTAAGCTAGTGTACGTGTAAACGATTCTTTTCAGTTGATTTTAACGTTGTTAACGAAAGAATGCGCGTCGGTTTAGAAAGAAAAGAAAAGTCGCGGTAAATTTAAATTCCGCATACCGTCGTGTAAAACAACTCTCTCTTCTCTTTCGGTCTTTTAAATTAAATAAGCAACTTTTCTCGCAACTGTACGCGTATAGAGATAACCGCAACGGCCCTTCAGTCGTAAATCCCATTTGCGGCCGCTGCGCTTTATGGGGTTTCTCTTTATGTCGAATGTATATAAGTATACGACTTATATGCATTTCGTTTCCGTAAACTCCTCGTCTCACGTGAGATATTCACGAGAGATGTATAGCTATAGGTATATGTATGCACGTAAGGAAGCCGGGCTTTAACACGTGTTTGTCAGGCCAAACGGGATTAGACGTGTATGTATATGTATATAATAATATATATATATACATATATATATATATGCTTTTACTCGTCTCTCGACACCCCTAGGGGTTATATTATATATATATACGTAACCCCGATACGGCGGCAACTCGGGCTTTCATCTTTTCGCGGAAAGCTCGGGTTTGTGTACCGCTGCACCAACGTATCTTTCGGTAAGTTATACGAGAAATTCGAGATTTAACTGAAAGATTATCCCTGCGGTTCAGCGGTTCCATATTTTCTTTTCGCTTTTTCTGCGCTAAGAAGACATCGAACTCTGATGCGTATACATTTTTACAAATTATTATTATCATTTCTTAATTGAATTTCTTATCGTTCCATCGATGCGTGCACGGTGTACATTAAAACAACGTCGACTACGCAGAAACTCGAGAAGAGAAGGGTCGAAAAAATCATGATAATCCACGGTGTAATTCTGACACAAACGCACCTACGCGAAAATATCTCGACTCAATTATTCAGCAGCGACGAGTGTCGCTTCCAGCATCAAAGAACCAGTGTACTGCAACGATACGAGGGAGTATACAAGCAGTGCAACCCTCGTATCAACCGCGTTAGCGTACCTTCCAATTTCCCGGTAAACTCGCTTCACTGTATATTATAGAGCAGTACAGTACCTTATTCGAGCGAAATACACGCGAGACAGGGTACTTGTGCGGCCACGGTGGTTTTGCTGTTTTATTCGTAATATAGGAGAGTAAAAAAAAGGAGCTATGATATAAAAGTAATCTGAAGTATCGGGAGAAATGTTAATTGCATCGTATTCGACAAGAATAGAAAGCCCTAAAGCTGTGTGTATCGCTGTATTCTCTCTCTCTATCTCTCTCTCACGGATAAAGTACTTAAAAGCATTATTTACGTTACGACGCCTAAAAGTATCGTGTAAATTTAGTCGGACTCGGAAAATCTTTGATACAAGCCGCGGCGCTTGTGATATCTCTACGATTTTGCAGACGAGGGATTCAAACGGATATAAAGAGAGAGAGAGAGAGAGAGAGAGAGAGAGAGAGAGAGACACGTGACTAGTTATGTACAGTTTGCGTATACAAGTCTGCCTCATTAATTCCGTCGATTCGTTTTTGCGTTCGAGGATCAACTCGGTATTCGAACGTGATTCTTTATTCGTCTTTTTTTTCTTCTACCGATAAGCACCTCGACAGTTGTAGGAAACATACTGAAACTGAAAATTATTCGACGTGGATTATGATGGTTACACGGATATACCGCTATATATACATACACGCATTCAACTCATATGCAGAGCATAGCTATAAAACTCGATCGGCCGGATGTCATGTGCAGTAAGCTCACTCGTATATACACGCTCTAAAGCGCTCGTCTCGCGCGCATAACAAAGAGTCGCGATATACTACGTAATGCGCGCGACATGCGTTATACAGACTATTTAATGAAAAGTTATTCCGTGTTTTACAGATTGGCAAAGTAATCACGCGTAGATAAACTAGCGAATTTATATCCGAGAAGAAAAATTAAAGCTATGCAACTGCAGCTGGACGATTTGAAAACAAACCCGATTTAGCGCATGTACATTGGCTAAACGAGTTCATACACTCTTGTACACAGCTACAGAGAAACACGCGCAGGAAGTGGACTGTGTAGATACACATCGGGATATACTCTTACTTCCAGAAGCCCAGACTATTTCGGGAGACAAATCTCCCGAGCTGCGTCCTGGCAGCACGTCGCGGGAAATATAATAATCTCTCAGGGGGGAACGGCAGCGATCGTTAATATGTAATATATGGTTTTTTTCAACCGGTCTTATTGCGCGCAGTGGAACGAAAAGGATCGTGACTTTTTTTCATCGAAAAAGGGGACCGGACGAAGTATTATTATTCGTCACGATTAAACGATCGTTTACTGACGAGTAGCACCGATGACAGATTTTTTGACTGCTTTGATGGATTTTTTCGTGATTTAGAGATTATACCCTATATATATATATATCCCATAATTAATCTCGAAGCTCAAAATTAGATTAAAGCGCATTACGTCAAACAATACGTTAAGATTGCGCGCAATAACGAACGCGATAAGATTACAATTGGGTCATCAACGCTATTGTTTATCAATGAAACGGACGTAAATACATTCATGCTCGTGCGAGAAAAATCTCGCCACGGATCGTCTTATGTTATCAATTTGAAACGCGAGTCATCTCCATCGAAGATTGAAGATCGGACTCTCGGACGCTTGAATAATACCAGAGATACTCGATGTGCTACTGACCTCGAAATCTAATGACTCGGCGTCCAATTGTCGAGAGACTCGCATATGCGGTCCGCTATTTTTGCACGTACATTTAACATAAAGCAGTTTCATTAGCACGAGTTTTTTTTTCTTGATTTACAATCTCTTCGACGATTATTTACAAACATTACACAGCGAATTACTTTGAATGTCTTCGAAAACAGGGGGGTCGTTTACTCTGTTACTCGGTCGATGTCTCTCTCGTTTGTTATAACGAAAGGACAAAGCGCAAACGCGTGACCGAGCGAGCGCCAAACGAGTCCGTTTATATGCACACCGGAAGAGAAAACAATGGTTCGAAGAATAGCGAAAAAAGGGGTGTGGGACTCGGTTTGTAGACCGAGCGACAATGGTGACACAAGGGGGAGTTCAGCTCGAATTTTCCATAGATCGCAAAGGACACGCGGCGTGATGCGTGTAATGGAAATAAAGAATAAAGAGAGAAAGAGTTTATTGCCACATTCGAGGAGGCAAATTTAGTAGGGCACCCGTTGGAGTCTCTTCCTTTTTTCTTTCCAAAACATTGAGCTTCGTTAGTGGAGACATTTTTTTCTCTATATTTCCGTAGCTCACGTCGCAATTGAACGCACGCAATCGGGTAAATATTAGAATAGCAATTATATTCTAAATTCGCTCGGATCATCTTGTACAGTGTCGAGCAAACAAAGCGAATAACTTGAAAAAACATGGGTATAGCCGTATATCCCCTCTTAAGAAAGATTTTTTTTTCACGCTCGCGCTTGTTTGTTTCCCATGTAGACGCACACGTGGTGCTAGAGAGACCCATACCGTCTGCGATCTTAAGTATACAGAGGGGAGAATTTATCCGTATCGAAGGGGGTAGAAGAGCTCCTTCAACTTTTCTTGTGCATCGCGATAGTACACGCAGTTCCCTTTTCAATTTGAATTTCCCGCGTAAATTGAAGTCTGCAAGAGGGCTATATACTGGAACTGATTTTTTTTAATATTCGGATACATTTCTAGTTGAAAATTTTCCGGATTAGCGCGTGTTTCGTGTAATTAAATCGCTTCGCACACCACCGATCGCGACGAAAGTCTCAATCATCGGCTCACTATAATTAAACGTCTTGTACCTGCCCACGGAAGGCGTGTAATCACTCTACGGAGCAATTATGAATTAAATGGCTTATCTCTTTCCGCAGTAGGCGTCGTCGGAAATTCGAAGCTCTCGTTATAATTGTCGTACACACACGAAAATACATAATATATGTACTATGAGAGAGTCAACTCGTTGGAGGTTTATAATAAGTCCGGCGAGAGTTATATGGAGTTTATACGGATGTTTTTGTCTCCGAGAGTAATTTAATACTTAACGCGATCATGTCCGTTTCGATAATGCGCCAAAGTCGAAAATAGAGTCTATTAATAGTTGAGCTTAATAATAGATGTATGCGTGTGGCGATGTCGGTGAAAACAAAATAATAATAATAATCACGACGACGCGAGTGGAAAAGAGAGAATGGGAAATACCAAGCGTATAATTTTTTAAAATACAGCGTAAGGTAATTCTCTCTAATCCGTATACTTTAGTCGTACGAAATCAATCGACCATCAATCCAAGCGAATCAAGTGCGTCGACGTGTATTCAATTTCTCTAAACGACAAATATTCGTTACGCAGACTATGTACACATATTATCTCGCATGCATCGGGGTCATGAGTCTCGTTTTTCTTTCGCAGATTTTCCGTGGCAATTTAAGAGAAGCCTCTGTACATTCTCTTACACGGTAATTTTTTTTTTTTTAATTAAACGCTGTCTGCACAGTATCCACACAACAGACGGTGTGTGGTATTTTCAAAATTACACTGCAGGATGATACTTTTTTAATTTCTACCTTGAGGCTATGGCGTTGAATATTCATCGTCGCTGTATCCCACATCGCGACAAGTCACGCGAAGACAAAATTTTCATTGCAAAAAATTGAACTCCTGTGTATACAGCGCGAAACCTCGATGGGCTCGTTTGTTTCTAATACGAATATAACGTACGTTTTAAAAAATCAAGGTCGAACTTTTCAATCTCCAAATGCAGATACGACGTCCGCTCCGACAGATGCAATTACTATATTACCCTCGTTTATTACAAACTCGTTCCCTCTTCTGTGTTTAGTCAAGATAGCTCTACAACTCTATCGTGCTCGTGATTGAAACGAGGACGTCGCAGGTTAATTAGTTTTGACCGTTGCGTGTCGAAGATTTTTCTTTTCTAACTGGTGTATATATATGCATACACCGCATGCATTACTACAGTATTAGGGACGCGCGTAAAAGCCAGTATGCGTAAATATGGAAATTTACGATCGATTTTAATTATTTAATCGCACAACGTGCATGCATTTTCCCATATCTTGCTTGGCGCGCATATTAATGTCCGTACGAAAAAAAAAAATAATAATATCATCTCGACGATATAAAAGTCAAGACACGTCGTCGGAGAGTCATCACAACGAGTCTTCCTGCGGGTGTATAATACGTGCATATAAGGGCGCTGCACGCGATGCCATATCGATTTCGTCGTCCGGCCTTTCGCTGCCAACGACAACATGCGGGTGTGTCCATCTGCTATTCTCTTTCTATCTTTCTCTCTCTCTCTCTCTCGCACTCTTGTTCCGTCGTTAGACGAATATAACACGATGCGTTATCTGCTCCACGAGAACCACTACGGTTTACAAGAGATGACCTGATGGATGGATGTGGGTCTCGTTAGAGCGATTAATCGATCGGTGGGATCTTTTGTCGTGGTTGACTTTTGAAAAGATCGGATGACAGTCGATGGTCCTTGAAAAGCTTCTTGGAAAAGGCTTGAATGAAATTTCTAAATAAAGATTTGCGTCTGGTAAATAAGAATAAATGATGAAGTGTACGATTGTAATGATATCTTTATTGTGTAATTATCTATCGTTTGACAAGGTTTTAGCTCGTATAGACACTTTATAAAGGAGATATGATTCGTTTTCATATTAATTTTTCAATTGAATTGAACTGCGAAACTGTCAGTTGTTAATATAAAGACTTACTTTTATTATTAATTATCGTAACAAATATTTAATGGAGAAGCGAATTACTAGTAAAGCACTTATGTCTTTGCTATAAGATAATTCATTTTGATTTGAGGAAGTGTATAAAGAAACATAAAGTATCAATTAAGGAGAAAACCCACTTTTAAATTAATGAGAGAAAAAAAACAAATAAAATATTTTCAATAATACTTATAATAATTAAATTTTTTCAAATATTAAAAGATACATTTGTATCTGAGTCAATAGTTCTAGGGGATCTCAACAAAATAGAAATTTCCTAATCCTTTTTGACACTCTAAAAAGTAAAATTTTTTTAATTGGTTGAAAAGCCATTTTTTCATTTTTAATCATTTTTCTGGATATTCGATATTAAATCTCTACACATTCATGCGAAAAGGAGTGAATCAAAGTGGATTTTTACCAAAATTCAGCTCAATCTATCCATATTTGGTTTTTTTATTCCATCCAGTTAAATCAACTCTTTTAGTCTGCTGGAGGTAAAATAAAAACGTTTAATTGATCGTAACATACATATATATAGCAGGCACCAGGAAAAAATCGTAAACAGCTGGTGTCGAATCATCAAAAGCCCTCTATCATTAAAGGTGTTTATTATAGAAGTCCTCACACTGAACTGCTTTGCAGTATAAAGCCTCTTTCCAGACCGACTTTAACTGCGTGAAAACACATGAACATTGACGCGGAGTCAGGGAGACAAGTGAAAATAGCAGGGGAGAATGAGAAAGAGAGAGATGTCGGAATGAAATTAAACCGCGCGAGAGTCTCGCGCGAGTAATAAAACGACGCTTCGATGCCTTAGTTACGATCTATCGGAGGGAGAAAAGATATAGGAGAGTCTATAATAGCGATGAAAGCGCGTTCGTTAAGACTGCATTATGAGGTGGGATAGCTCTATTCTTGAGAAAATCAGATTAGACTTTATTGCGTGGCTTATCCTCTTTGTTCTAATTCCAATGTATTTAAAGATCATTCAATGGAAATACGCATACTCGTCCATATATATATATATATATCTACACTACACATATATATATAATATATAGTCACATATACACATGTCATCTAACATTACCCTATGTTATATCATACATATCGAGTACAGAGTCGAGCTTTGTTTATAGTGCAACAGATATGAACGTGTCATTTTTACTTTATATATCACTGTCTGCCGTCCATTAGACTTTGTTGATTCGTCGTGTAGCTATATAGTCGCAATTTTTTCGCAACTGATGTTCGAAGAGACAACCACTGACATTTACATAGCTCCGCGTGACTTTCGAGTAAATTGAACGTCTACTTGGGAGATGACGGGACTTTTTATCTCATGTATATACAGATATAAGTTTAAATAGATTTGTTTTCGAGGCGCGAGCTTTTTCGTAACGTAAAGGGAGTATAATATCATTACATGAATCAGCATATCAATCAACTACTAAATAAGCAAGTACACTATCAACTCTTCCTCTTCATCATCATCGTCATCCTCATCATCATCATCTAGGTCACATTCCGGTCGTCCTCTTGGCTCATTTCGCCAACCACAGCAATCCATCATCATCATCGTCCTCTTGATTTTCGCGCTAGCCCGCCGCATCGCAATGCGATATTCATCATCAAAAGTATACACCGGAAGTGTTACTCTGCCAGTCTCTCGACTTTGACATGTGAAAGAGGCGTGAACGTCGGAGAACGAGTATACACACACACAATACTGTTTGGAACCAGATTTTTCAACTGGTTCGTTGCATTCGCAATGAATATATATGCATGTGTGAAAGTAATCTGATATCGACGCGTCTAACTCGAGAGGCTGAGAGTACAGTCTCCTTAAAAAGCTTATTTATCACTGATAATTTAAGCATTTTTTCTTATCGATCCATCCATCACCATTGATCAGTGCGGATTCGCCAAAAAAAAGTACGATATGCCCGTCAACGAAATCTCCCGCTATTTCAACCCTCGTCACGTCTAATCCAACATGGATTAAAAAATCAACCCGTATTTAACCAGCAAATATCGATCATCAATCATTCTCAGCGGTTCCTAACTAAAGTACACGCATAAAAAAATGTATATAATAACACGAGGTGCACAAGCTCGTTAAGAGTTTTTTTACTCGAAATTTCCTTGGAAAAAAGAGCGAGCGCATACAATAAACGAGATAATGATGACAAACCTTCGTAACGACCTCGTGCGTACACGCGGCTCTTTCCAAAAACGGTAGTCAAATAAGAACTGCACATCGCAAAGCGCACTCTCACTCGATACTCACGACCTGGTTATGTCTCGTGTGTACAATTAGGGCAGTCGCGGCGTCGTTTAAAGGGCGCTTTCTCGAAAATAAAAGATACACTATACACGAAGAGAGGCATATACGTATATATGTATATGGAATTATAATCGACGCGAAGTGCAAAATCACGAGGTTGCGCATCGCGCGAAATTCTCACTCGATGCCACTACGTCTTTTTGTTCGCTTTCTTTCTTCTCTCCTCCTCCTTGATCTCCTGTCTCTTGCGCATCATCGTAAAAGTGCCGCGGCGGTTTTCGCGACACCTCGAGGACAAGTTATGGAAATGACGTGTGAGTTGTGAGATGTTATTCGTGTCAAGCTGTACAATGGTGTCGAGACCTCGTGGTGTCTTGTGCCAGTGTGAGATTAAGATGGATATCGAATAATTTTGAATCTGCTCACATCTAGCATGGGAAGTGATGTATAATATTTTGGTTTAAATATTTGATCAGTCTGCGTAGTTCAAATAACTTGTGTCAACTCTCTGAAATTGAAATAGTGAAATTTCACTTATGTGACAGTATATATATTTTCGGCTATTTTTCACAAGTACGTGCTACTGCAAAATAAAGTCTTTTTTGTAAAGTAATAGCTGAATAGTAGTGTGCTGATTGCAAAGAATAATAATTTTTTATTCGAGGTAAAATATGTTAATTTTCTCGTGGTTTTTACAGAGATTTTCGTAGAACTATTAATCGCTATTTTGAATAGCGAGTGTTCTCAGTGAGTGAATACCTAACTAAATATCATTGTTTTAAACAATAAATTTTAATTATCGTTAAACTCAAAAGTTGCCAAGGAAAGTTCACCAATTAATAATGGATTTACACTGAATATCGAAAATAAAGTTGAGATTTACTATTTCTAAATTAATTATGACACTGCTTTGCGAAATTTCCACTATTTCAAATTTAGAGAGTGAACAGTAGATTTACACCGAAAATCTTAGAAGTCTATTTTCGCGATCCTTTGTCTGTAGCTGGTCAAAATAGATTATTATATTTAAAATTAATGTAAATTTCAAATAATAGAAAAAAACTACGATTTATACGAGTATTATATTCATTAAAATTTAAAATAATACCAGAATAAAATTTCAGATAACTATACAGTCATTTTTACACGAAATAAAACAAACTCTTTAAGTAAATTAAACGTATTTGATAAAATTCTAATTTAGAATTAAATGGACTACTAAATAAATACTATTGTTTTAATTACTAAACTAAATATTCCACTATGTGTTACTATTATTTTACTGCTAACAAGACAACTATAACGGATATTTTAGCACGTTTTCTTCGCACTGCTGACGTATATACTATAGAAATGCATTAAATAGAATTAACGATAACATACTTAATTAGAAAAAAATTTTGTTACAAGCAATTCCGCCGAAAAATCTATTCAATTTTCTAACAGGATTAATCTACACGAATTCGAAAGCCCTAATCCAATTAACAGTTTCGCCTTTCAGTCACAAAGATATATACGAAAATCAGTAGAAACCCAAAACCAAAGGGCTACAGTGCGACCCTCTCGAGCAAAGGTCGATTCCATTCGTAACAAGATCCAGAACCACAGTTGGCAAGGAAAAAAAATATACACTTTACACAGTGACCCGAGATCGACCGTTTTGTATATACCCATACTCGAGACTTTCAGAGAGTCGACGCGGAAAAATGTGCCGACCCGATTATTGCATTACTCCCGGGGAAGAATTCGCCGAGATTGCGGATTTTTCAAAGCTTTTATCGTCCGACTCGGCGACAAGATCACGTCGATTTTATGCTCGAACATTTTTTCTTTTATAGCAACACATATAACACGTGTACAGACAACAATATCGCGTGCGGTGTTAAATCCCTTTTTCATTGAACTAAGACCGGAAACTTTTAAAGCAAACATCGCGCACCCAAATGACTCGATGGATTCAACAAAGCAATATAATCCTGCATAAAAAAAGAAATAAAAAAAAACAATACAATCCTATTGAGCTTTACAAGTAAAGCAAGTGGCATGAAAAAAAAGCCACACCCGCGTTTATACAGCAGCTCTTCGCGAGAGTAAAAACCGATCGAAAACGAGGCGTCGGCGGATAAATTTGGTTTATGACGTTCCATTTCCACGCTCCCTTTGACTTAAAGTTCGTAAGTCTCGGAATACCTATACACGCATACATATATATATATGTCTAACCGATCTGTTTCGGTTTGTTATTTTGAAATGTTCTTGCGCAAGCCGTTATTTCCGAAGCTGTGCTTTCGCGAATCGAGGTAAAATCTATTCTTTTAGCAACTAGTGTGTAACAACGCTCGTCGTGTAAAAATTCGTTTGGAAAAGTAGCTTGGGAAATTTGCCAAGGGTACGCATCTATTAATAGAATAATGAAACCCGCATACTCATATGCATCGTACCGGCAGAGTTATCTTTCGATTAATAACCCAATTCGGGGCTCGAGTTGGTTTATATATAAAACCATACATGTGTATCTCTCCAAGTGACCGAGTTACACATTTGGTTAAGATTAACGTGGCGAAGCTTGTAAATTTGTCATTATGTTTCTATTCACCCACAGCTAGTAATTTAGTATACTTGCAACTGACCTATTTACAATTAATTCAATCTTCACCTAATTAATCTTGTTGAAATATTGCTACAGCAATGTTAAATTAATAAGAAGAGCATAATATCATTAATCCTATACGAAATCCTAGTCGACGCATCAGCATCTTTGCTATTTTCGAACAAAGGCGTCTGTTACTCTTTCCGAGAATAGAAGAAGCACTATAGAAGCATTTTCCTCTCTCGCAAACAACCGGAGACTCTCTCTATCTCTCACTCTCTCTTTCCCTTGTAATATACATACAAAACAAATTTCATCGCTCATTACGCATTCTCTCATCCGCATACTGCGACTTTCTCATCGGATTTTCGTGTTCGCTTTTTACCTCCTCCTCCTCCTCCTCCCAGCCCTCGGCTCCGCGGTAATTCCACAGCTGTAACTGGGTCGCTCTCGTATTTATAGATTCTGGAAAAAGGGTGTTGGCCAGAAGTCGCGGCCAGCGGCCCCCGACAGACGCTTAGGTATTATTGGATCAGCCCGTATTCTTGCACTGCAGAACGCCTCCTCGAGCGCGTCGTACCCGTCGCTCTTCTTCTTAGACCTCGATTCTATCGACCATTTCTTCAGCATGTTGTACGTTGTTGTAGTAGTAGTAGTATTATCGGAGAGGAAAAGAAGAAAAAGGAGAATCGAGGGTTGGGAGGACTTGTGACGTTTCTGACCTTCGAAGAGACAGAGAGAGATAGAGTAACTTGAGAGACGGCTCTTGGGAAGTGTCCTTTTAGGAGGGTTGCTACACGACTTATCGAAGGTTATGTACCTTGGACGATAGTGGGAGGCTATTGATTTTGAGAAATAGTTGTAACGTCGATGATTTCCCTCCAGAGGCATAGAGGGCAAAAATACGCGTACGCATGCTAAGCTAACTAGAAGGATAAAACGCCTCTAATGAAAGCCTCGTTAAAGGCTTCCGTTGGGGATGATCCGTTGAAATCGTGAAATACGACACCCTTAGCGCTACGAAGCATCCCCTAGGGAAAGCTGTTGTTGCATTAGATCAACTGCGCGTAAGCAGAAGACAAGAAAGATCTTGCAAAGAAACGTGTATCCACTTCGCTATCCGTTATATCAATTAAAGACCTTATCGTTAAAAGTCCATCGATCGTCGGCAAAAGACACTGGTGGTGTATGAAAATTTCGAGGAAGCAAAAGCATAATATGCAAAAACAAGGCCGCGTTGAAAGGTGCGGCGAGTATATGGAGAAAAGGGAGGCTCTTGTGCGCGATTAGGAAGCAAATCGATTTCACTGCCCGCTGATCCGAACGTAGCCGCCTCTCCCTCTGGCTCTTCTTCGTCTATACACAATACTCTATACTTACATATTTACGAAAAAAATCTCTCGCTTCACAAAAAGCTAATGTACACGTATAAACTCGAGCAATTAGTCTCTCCGCACACGGGAAAAGTACTTTAGTGGCTTAATGAGGCCTTGCTCTCGGTTGCCTTTTTCTCTTATTCGATTACGCTTTTTTTTACAATTTGCACCACTGGTGAAACTACTCGCGGCTTGCCCAATGGTCTACATGTAATTACACTCCGAGCAGCTGTCACCCACTCAATTTCAAAACTGCCCGAGTGAACGTACACCGTAGTTTCTATATATGTATATACTATAAATTCGAGCGGTAAGTTACATTGCTCGATAACTCTCCATTTCTTTTATAAGACTGAGTAGGTATATATATATAAGCATAAAGGCTCCGTTCGCGAAGCCTTTCGATATTCAAGGTCGAAGTGGATATTAAACGACTCTCTTATCGATCGAGACGTTTTGAAAAAAAAGAAAAGGAAAATTACTCTCGGTGAATCGTCAGCACTTATATAGCCATTGTGTGACTGAGGACAGGAAAAACAAGAGGAAAAATGTCCTCGCTTTCCGAAACTCATCGCCTCTTTCTTTTATCGCCGAGAGAATAGAGGCGGGAGGTTATTTAAAGACTCGGCAAAGTAACAGCTGCAACGACGGAACGACACAAGAGAGTGCATGTATGTGAGTGTGTGTCTATTCGACTCGGCGACGTTTGATCGTAGCGTATAGCGTATAGCTGGAGGTTAACGTACTCACGAAACGATTGATCGCCGCCTTTGTATTATTTACCCTCTGAAGGAGTAAGATTTCGGCGCTTACCTGTAACAAAGACAAAAAAAAGTGGTTATTATACGTATACTTGCGATTCGGTTTTTTTTGTTTATCGTGTCAAAGTTTCATTGGTATCCGTCGACGTAAGCGAGCATGTGCACGTTGCACGTGTTATCTGCTATAAAGTTTTGACGCGAGAGTGGCGCACATTATATGTGTCATCGAAGTAGGCGGGAAATAATATCTCCGGCGTTGACGCTCTGGGATTTCGCAAATATTTGCAGATAAAATTCCGTTATTGGAGTGGGGATACGTTTTTTTTATTCCACATGATTTAGTGCACCGGAAAATTATAGAGCAAACAGCTCGTCATAATTTACAGATAAATCAAAAGCGGAATAGATGAAATCCGAATAAAATGAAAAAAAAAAAAATATTTTCTATCGTAAAACAATGAAAGTAGAATTGAAAATAAATCCAAAAGCTCTGCAAACTCTCACAAGACGTAAATTTCAAAATCATCGAAACTGTCGGAATCTCTTGCAGTCTACATGTATAAAGATTTCTCTTATATTATCTCCTTTTATTATCTACTTTTATACTTGTTCCTTCGATTTACACTTTCACATTTCGCGATCATAAACATCGACGTTTTCGATTGAACAAATCGACCTCCGTTTTAAAAATTTCTGAAAAATCCTTTTTCTGACTCACTCGCTCGTACCCCATAAATATTCCCTTAAAAAAAACAAACAAACACGACTCGAAAACACGCCAAAAGAGAAAACGAAACGTACATGCGTATCCCTTTGATGTTCGATTCTTTCAGCACGAGTAAAAGAATAGGCTGCAAACTTCGAGTTCTGCATACCGATAGGCTTATATACACTATCTCGAAATAACGCGGCCGAGAGAGAGAGAGTCGTTATCTGTTCATTCACGTCCGTCGAGGCGCCAGACGTCACATTCAGTAGTGTTCGATTGCTCACTTTATCCTCCCCCCCTCTTCCCTTTACACATGCATGTAATATATGCATCTGCAGGCACCGGAAGCTATCTCGCGTAAAAATACATGGAGTACTACTCAGTTTTTTCTTTTTTTTTATTTTAATAGAGCGTTATGCTCCCAAGAGGTTTTTCTCAAGAGAGAATTAATAGCGGAACAGGCGGGATTGTGTTATATCGTACGGTTGTTCCATATCTGTTTACTGTCGTACATAGATGCTCGGGAGATTACTCAGTTAGCTCGGACTGATGCAGCTCATTCGACGAAGATTAAGAAAATAGGCGGTGGCTTCCCGCAGAAATGCAAGCGCAAAACACGAGTTTGTTCGATTGTTTTTAGAGGCAGAGAGAGAGAGAGATAGAAAGGAATGACGAACGCGCCTGCGGACCAAGTCCTATATACAAGAACAAGATAAGCAATTAGTATTATCAGAGATACGATCAATCTACGCCAAAATTCATTTCTCCTAGACTTATATCAGTCAAGCACGGTCGTTATAGTTTGTATTTCTCATGGCTATTGCAGCGCGACCTGGCAAAGTTTGTCCTCGAGAAGTTCTACTGCTGATACGGAGTTCTGAGCAATTTGTTGACGTCCCCGTGTGCTATATATACGTTTACATGTACATTCTTTATCGCTTCACGTTTTTTTTGTCGTCTGCTGTATATATACCTACAGACGACGCTTTCGCTCCCGTGTTGATACGTTTCTCCCTTTTCTTTGCCATTGTCTTTTAGCACTGCTCGTTTCGTTCGTTGCTCGTCTTAATTTACGGCTACACGTATGACCCTTTGCCGTTAATCAACCACGTCTTTAATAGTTCGTTAAGATCGAAGTGCAGGAAATTAAAAAAAATTTCGAGCTTATGTTCGTTTTGCTATAAGGCTTGAAGCGCAGTCCGGTATTTATGCGTGTGCATAAATGTGATTTATGCTTTGTATGAAATATCTTTTATACGTATGTAAAATAATAATGTAATTCTAATTATAGTCATCGATCGCTACATTCTCTGGGAGATTGAATTTAATACGATGTGTACATAGCAAAGTGTAAGTAAGGTCTATAATTTACGTAAACTCAAATATCGAGATTCGAAACTGTAAGTATATATACACATACGCAGAGACGCCAAGAAAAGTTTGAAAGGCTAAAGTTGAATCACTGCTGAAACCAGATTACCCACGGGCACACACTCGAGAAAATTGCGCGTGCTGCAGACGACACGCACATTCTTCATCTCCCTTCGAATATCTCTCTCACTCTCTTTATCTATATCATACGATCCCGCGCGTAATAAATTGGAATCGATAGCTCTCGCGAATCTTGAGCTTCTCTTCCGTTTTCTTCTCTCACTCTCACTCAGTTTATCCCTGGTGAAGAAAGACATCTCTCGGGGGGCGACGTAGCGACGTGAAAAATAACCGAAAGTGAGAGAGAGAGAGAGAGAGCGAAAGCCGACGTGGAGAGAAAGAGATAAGGGAAGAAGAGAAAATCAATTAGCCGACGTGGAGGGAAGGTCGTGGTCATTGACTTTTCGTATACTTTTTTCCCATCCTATACAGGGTATTACATTCGCGCCTTCGTTAAAACATCGGCGGCTGAATATTAATTGCTGTATATATATGAATCGTAAGCAGTTCTCAAACTGTTTCTGCATTGTTAGTAAGATCAAAGCATCAAAATATACATCGCTGACTGAAGCAAGTTACGCTGTAACTCGAGATCTTTAATCCCTTTAAATAATAGGCTTAAGTATCGCGTCGTGCTTCTTAAAGAGCTCGGAAGAGCTTATTTACACGGCTTAACAATGCTAGTCCCACATACAATTATCTTGCAAATAATTCATTAATGTCTAGCGCCGTCTTTCCTGTTACTGTGAAATATTCGAAGAGACGTTTACTGTATTATCTTGTTGGACTGTTGTAACCATTGTGATGTCACGCAATTACAATCTCGTCTCTCGCACCATCGCGCGAAGAAATTAGTCAAAGACTACCGCCGCGACGCATATAACTTCTCTCTCTCTCTCTCTCTCTCTCTCTCTCTCTATCTATGTACAATACGAAGCTACGCAGTCGAGTTGATGTATTATTTTGCGCCATCAATTGAGCGCCAACAGAAGCTTCTTCACGAAGACAGCTGTTTCCGCGTTGCGAGGAATATTTGCAGGTTCATTTTCAGCATAGACAGCATTTATCCTCGTACTATATATGCATATATATATATATATATATATATATCAAAAGAACAACGTGGTTATTCTGTCGTCCTCGCATTTCATGAAAGTTTTAATCGCGCAGTCGCGCATAAATGCGAATGACGAGAAGAAATGATCATCGCTCCATATTTTTTTTTAATTATCTATAAATACACATTGAAAGAACAAGAATACACATAAACTGCGGAAGTGAAACGAAGGAAGCAACGAACGAATGAACGATTCGCTTTATAAGCTCGACTGGCTTTCAATACTCATATAATACTCAAGGCAACCGCTCGTATCGTGCGCGGAAAACACGAATCGCCGATTACTCAGCAACAGCAGCAACAGCAGCAACGCCAAAGTAGCTCGTCGAACGAATCGTTGCTAATTTTAAAGCGGCGAGTGTGGCTCTCGAAATATGCGGCTACTCTTCCGGTTCGGAAATTCCCGCGGAGATTCCTTCGCGGCGCTAAACTCCTCTCTCTTTCGCTCTTGAGAAAACTTTCATATATATGTATATTTCTATCGGATATATTCGATTATACGTATATATATGGGTAAAATATTACGATCTCTTGAATTTTCCATTATGCAAATTTTTTTTCTAACCGATAACCCCTAGGAACGGCAATTTCATTGCAAATTCATATTTTACCTACATTCTACGCGCGCGCTGGAGAGAGTATAATAAGACAAGAGGAATTGTCCGCGGCACGTCCCACTCGTAAATCGCTTCTTGCTTTCATAAGCCGCAAGCCGTACCCCCCCGACATAAGCGGCATTCAGCGAATACCACAGTCTTGCAAGTGCTGGCAATGGTAATTCCTTATCTTTTTTTTCTCGCTAATATTGTTGTGTTACGTGGATCTTAAGGGGGGAATAAAACATCGATGTACACTTGCAGCTTGTACATTATATATGTATATCGGATATTCGGCCGTAGGCAATGATGATCGAAGAAGCTACTACTAGCCTCGTTGTAAATCATGAAACTCGATAATGCACGCAAGTTGTGCGTCGATGAACGGCTACTCCGATTTCCTGACGGAAGCTATCGAGGCTGTAAGAACAGTAGGAGATATAATTATGTATACGTGAGGAATTTTTTCTCGATGACTACAATTAGCTCGGGTCAATCATCGGCTTATATCAAAAAATTAGCATGCAATGTAAGGTAAACGTAATATTTAATTCGATTCACAATTCTAACTAATACGATATGCAAATCGAAAGCCGCTTTTTTCACAAACGACAATGCGCCGACAGTTTCATAATCTACGTTGGTATTATGCAGAGTTTCATAGACGTAAACTCGACCTTAATAGCATTTTTCATTCGACGGAATCGGAGATTGCGTTTCCTCGACCTCTTTCAATAAACTCCAAACAAAACAGGTCGATCAATCCCGATAACGATTACAAAATAAAACGCGCGACTCGTGTGGATAATATGGTATGCGTATGCGAGTGCGCGTGCGGAAAAATTGATCGACTCGATCAATAAGGCAAAGACACAGAAAACCGCATGCGAGTCCTCAATGTCAGTAGCAATGGTAACGTATACAACAAGGAGAATAAAAAATCGATCGATTGGCTAGTCGGATCGGCCGATTGAAATTACATGCACGCGGCTGCAACTTGTAATTTCAATAAAATCGATCGCCGAGCTGCAATCTGGCGTCGTTGAAATTTATGAGATGACCGCTAGTGTGCGCTGAGATGAAGATGAAGATATGATCGTTTTACGACTGATTATTATCGATAATTTATTATATATATTGCTATTTTTTCTCTTTTCAAATCCATAAATTTTTCGGTGTATCGACAGTGCAGAAATTCAAATAGATATAACTTGCGTGTGGAAATATGCGTTTATTGAACGAAATGATTAATGCATTTTCGATAGTATTAAAACATTCGAAAAACGCTGAAATGTTCTCATATTCACGATGCACTATTTTTATGAAAGAAGAAAACCTTATATAAATAAAAAAAATTATCAATACATTGCATAATTATTTTTTTAAGAGTTAATAAATATTTTATTGTTCTAATAAAATCTGATTTACTTTCAATTAACAATTTATTATAGTGCGCTTACAGTTACTCGATTTAGAAAAATATATATTTTGAATAAAACGCTTATTTTTTCATACAAATGAATGATCAGATTCAAACGACTATTTTCTTAGAAGTTAATAATAATTTCAACTCTTTATAAAGATTCACTGTGACATAACCTAGAAATTACGAAATGAAAGTTCTGGTAAAACGTTTTTCAAAAGAAAATCACTAGACGATTCGAAAATTAAATTTATTACTAGGATTAGCATAAATAATTCGCAAAGCAATCCATGTATTTTAGTACCTTAGAATTTAGAATTTACTATCTATCATTAGCCACATGGATATTCATTTTAAGGTTATACCCACCCCAAGAGAAACGTAGAAAAAGGCGTTCCACAATAAGCTGATTTATGACTATTTCGTATAGTCAATTTTCAGATTCTAGAACATTTATAATATTTGAATTTCCACGAGTGACACTGTGCAATAAATTCCTCAACGCCGAGCCTTGAGGAAAAAAAGCACCAAGACCTGTATAACACGACCGCAAAGAAAAGATCGCGCATCTCACCTAGAAACCACAGGTGGAAACTCCCACCCACACCGGGTCGAAAAGAAAATCGTTCTATATCCACATATAAAGCTGCATTCGCCTAGATAAACTTGCACGAGCTCTACAAAGATATATATATATATATATATATATATATATATATATACATATATGTAGGCACATAAAGAGAGCCGACTTCCAGAGCCATGAATGGGCACGGCGTGTGCGACGACGAGTGAATGCCAGATCGCCTACACACTTTTATATGTATATACGTATACATATACTCATACACGCACATGTAGATACATATACATATATATACCCGAATAAGAATCAGCAGGTATATACATACGCATGCATACCCAATCTGATTTTATAGGGGATAGAGGCCCAAGACATTATGGAATGGCGAAGGTCGTGGAGTATTACATGTAGTGCGCGACCATCGGTAATACACACGGGATGTGCCCACACACCTGCGCGAACGATGTGATAATCGGAATGCGTATAGCGTAGTAATAATGCATATTAGCATACAGTTTTCAGGAAACATCATGTATATGCAGTTTCGGAACGAACGGAAATTCCATCAGTTACTGTGTGTCAATGGTCTGAACTTATTTTCTCTTTATGTCTATATACCTGTATATAAAAGTACGAAAGCACCTTGTAACTCTACAACTCGTTTCTAACTCGAAAGTAATATAGGCGTTGATTAGATTGCATTGTGCGCACAGCTGGACATATTATCGAAGGTCGACGCTTTCTAGATGGAGCTGCGCGACTTTTAATTATACAGCGCTAGCTCTCTCGCTCGAAGCGAAAAAATTCATTCGCTTTTGTATGTACGAGCACTTGCGCATTGTATACATATAACGTACGTACGTACCATGAGAGACTTTTTTATATATAATAATACTTCTGATACAAAGACTGCGATGCATTTTTCAGTTGGACTGACAGGACCAATTGAAATTCGAGAGGATCGGGAGAAAATAAAGGACAATAGCTGCACGGACTCTCGTAGTCTCGTAATCCTATGAATGTCAATAAACGCCACGATATACCTATATGTGTATAGCTATAGGTACAACGTCGGCTTTATCAAACAGCAGAGATATAGCTGCCTCTTTTTTCTCTCTTTCTTTCGACGTAACCCTCTCGTTCATTCATTGGGTATAAATGAATCAAAAAACTTATTAGGAATGAAAAAAAAATCTCGCCACTATACGGATGAGACTTACTTTGTGGAACTGAATCGTAACAACAATGGATGGCTTATTGCGGATCCGGTGGCAGCCAGAAAAGAGATACGCGATAAGCTCGGCGCGTGATTTTTTATCTGCATGACAAAATATTAGCGTTAGGAGATAGTCTCTTCTTGCAGAAGATAAACTCCGGCAATGTGGAGACATCATTTTTACCGGAGCATTGGTTGGTTCGCGTAATTGTGGGGGTCAATATAAGATAGCGCTGTGATTTATAATGCTCGAAAGCCGTATTAAGTAGCAGAATATTTTAATTGGCCGACTTAGAATTTTCAACTGCATTTAGAAATGAGAATGTTTATTTTTCGCATGCAAATGTTGCTTTGTTACGCATTTTTAGTTCATGCTAATCCGGATAATAATAGTTTAAGATTATGCTAAATAATTGTTAACTATATCGTGCGTACATGTAAATGTCAATGAGAAACGAAATCACGCTCGATTGTTGACGGATTCAAGAGTATTATTCATGCAAAAGTACACGATCGATGCATTAACAATTTTAATGAAACGTAATACCTCGAGCTATTTTATTTACATAATTCGAGAATAATCGCAAATCTGCATGCGAGTATCCGATCATATCGCTTTAATAGATCATTCTACATTTCTGCACATATTTTTTATTTAATTTACGTGACTGAAATGTCAAGAACGATTATCTGATCTAGCAACGGAGTGTTTTGGAAAAATGTGGTCTTTTTAGCGCTGCATCACAGACTGTATACCTCGATCTTCCAAGTTCACAGAACAAGATAAGATACAACAAAACCTTAATCAAACTATCATCAACTGTACTGTGCCAAAATCCATTTACATTTAGCTCCTAATTTCCTTAAACACACTGAACTTTTTGAAAAGTTTTTTCTAACGTTCGTTAACGCGAAATTCCATCTCCCTTATCTCGTGAAAACGCGAGATAATCCACAATAAAGCCACGCATAATTACAGCAGCAAAACGAGATAAGCCATCCGCGAAGAGATCGGTGTGTATAAGAAAAAAGTTCCGAGACGAGCCATAGTCTCTCGCTCAGGAATTTATCTGCTGCTCGAGTAATCCAGTCACGACTGAAGCAAGCAGAACAGCAGCAACGTTGCTGGGCGTCGGGAAAAAATTCCGGTCGCACGATGCAGGTTTCCGATCGCGGGCAGTTCGCCAGAGAGAGAGAGGGAGAGACCGAGAATGCTGCATCAAAGCAGAGATACGAGTTCCGCGTCCTGGACCCGACGACTCGCGCGGATGTATATATATATATGTATATATATATATATATACATGACTAAGCTCTTTGCGGAGGGTTGAGATCGGTATTTTTTGTTACTACGACCGATCGGTAACGTTATTTTCCACGCAAAACTACAGCTTACTGAAATAGTCGAAATCAACTTGAACTTCAAATAGTGTCGTTCATTCAGTGTCAGTTTATGGACTTGGTGTTTTTTATTGCTAGCTGTTTTTCGTTCGTTAATTACGAGTGAAACATTGAATTCAAATCGTAAAAAATATTTTACTAATAAGCAAGAACATTTCTGCAATTGAGCTGGGGAAAAACGATAAAAAAAGTTACAGTTTTTTACCTTCCAGCAGCCGCTATAATTGCAATTGTAATTTTTATTAAACGTAACGTACACCTTCTCATTATCGAACAGTTAACTTTCAACGAGGAGTTGATCGCTATAGTAAATAATTTTTTTTTTTTTTAGTAGCATCAATACTCAGCAAAACAGCTAGAGGAATATCTATTCTTAACCAAGAGTTCGCGAAGGAAAATTAGTTATTTGCGTTGCACTTCTGGCCTTGTCAGTTTTTTTCTTCGATTTTATGACACAAACATCGAGTAAATCCGAACTCATCGCAACGCAAGACTTTAAAGTCAGAAGCTAATCTTGCACAACTTGTCTTGCGAGTCGAATATTGGTAAAGTTGCAAGACCTTCACCTCTGAATGTAGTCGAGTATTACGTAATATCGCTTGTAAAGTTTTCTACTTATGTGTCTGAAACTCCCGAACGAATCAGCGAAAAAATCGGATCTCGAATAGCAAAGCAATTTTGTAATCGGTATACGTATTTTTATATGTATCTAGAATTATTTATTCAATGAAATTCTCACGAAAAGTCGAGAAAGATCAAGAGATATGATTGTACGTTATACCCTGTGGTTAACGTTTTATTCTATTGGAAGGTATCGCTCGTACAAATTTGCTCACTCTCTCTCTTACATGTACATATATATACCTAAGTATAATATCCGCGATACACGACATGTCGCAATAATCTCGCTTTATGTTACAGTCATTACAGAAAACTTGACATTTATTAGGTATAATTTCCTAAAATACGCGCAAGGTTGCTCTCGTGTCTATATTATCCATCCATATAACGCGAGAAAACGCCAACAATTTAGCTCAACAAGTCTCGCATTATCGGCTTAAACTCTCGAACGCCACGGAAAAATCACAAACTTATCTCGCACGAACGATGACGAAGCCACCAATTTATACGTCAGGCAGTAAACGTCATGTCCAGAAAAAGCTTGGCTGCGCGGGGCACTACATGCGGTCGAATTTTTTCGACTCACCGAAAAAAGCCTGGGATACAGCAGGAGGATGACATTTGGGTCAGGGACGACGCCGGCGATTTATTCCTTACTCCTGTACGTATGTATGTCTGTATTTCTCATCCCACTTGCCCAAGGCGATCATCGTCTGTTTGTATTCGCATTGCATATATATTTAGAATTTGCGCAGCTGGAGATGCTCCGTGCGAGTTTAACCTCGCGATGCAAAACTTGGTGACTCGTTTTAGACGATACGCTTATGTCATGTCTTTGTTGTTATTTATTATATCTATGTTTCGATCAGTAGAATAAGCGAGAATAGAACCATTTTTGTGGAAGATAAAGTTTGATAAATCAAATTATTGACGCTATTGACTTCGAACAAATTGCATAACAACGCGATTGTACTGAATTGTTATCTTAACGACGGCTTACACTTATTTCCTCGCTGAATTTGATTGCAAAGCTGAATTTTTTTTTCAAACGGATATTAAAAGACATTATTTAATAAGATTTTCCAGAAATTCATGTTATCATACTGTGTAGATATGATTATATTTTTTAATTTGGGGTAGACTTCAGCTTGAATAACTTAATCGGCTTTTAAGATTCAAAATTCAAACAATATTTTTTTCATGTCGTTTCGGGCTATTTAATTGTATTTTATTAATTTATTACTCTTCATATGTCGATTGAGTGTCAGAATGAAAAAAATCTCATTTTGTTGTTTTCTTCAACGAATTGAATGATTTTTAGCAGAATGATTGTATATGATAAATTTTCAATTTAATAAGTTTAAATTTATTCAAAATTAAAAAAAAAGCCTATCGCTGCTCAGGAAGACAGCAACCAATTTCTGGTAAGTCTTATGAAATAATGTTTTTTAATATGCTTTTAAAAGAATTTTTAGCTTCGTAATAATTATAGCATTTTTGTTACAGACATTCAAAGTTCAATGAAGGATTAACTGATCGAAACATAGATATAATAAATAACAACAAAGACATGACATAAGCGTATCGTCTAAAGCGAGTCACCAAGTTTTGCATCGCGAGGTTAAGCGTTAACACTTCTAAAAAGAAAAGTTTCATTTAATAAAAAGATTTTCCTTTTGTAAAAGTGTCAAGTTCAAATGCTTTCCTTCCAATTTAGATGCACCGACGAACGAATTAAGTACACACGACGAAGAAAATGAAATAAAACCGTTGATTCGGCTAAGTTACAACTGAAAAATTAAATGTGACATAATAGATCGTTTTCGAACGCTTCAATAAGGCTCGAATTCCATACGCGGAAGCTAACAAAAAATATACAGCTTAAGTAGCGTTAATTCGATCTCAAGGATAATCCGGCCAATTACGATTCCGTACACCAAATCCATACACGAGCACAGCATCACAGCTATCGGCTATAGAAAAAGAGAGGGAGTGAAATCTGTATAACACGAGAACCGTGGAATCGAGGCGCGACGACTCCCGTGTACTTATTCAAATCGAGCCTGCGATAAGAGCCATTGCACCGCAGCAGCTACTCCTTCGCGATAAACGAGTCGGCCTTTATCTCGCCAAGAGAGAAAGAGCCGGAGAGGATTTCGCTTTGCATAATGGCCGACAGTTTTTCACGGAAAAAATTGCTTCCTCATTTTTCATTTTTTATCCGAGCTTATTTCCTCTTATATAGATATACATTCCAAGATCAACGTAACCTAGAAACGTATATGAGGCGGCTCTATAATAAAGTCGTTACTGCGCGGCTCTTCGATTCGGAAATCTCCCCCCGCCGAGAGAATTTTAATACCGCCGAGTCTTTACGAGTCTTCGAAACGAGATTTCTCATCGTTAAAAATAACTTATCGCTCGTACGATTAGCCATTTCTTCCACTTATAAGGAGCTTAATTTGCGCGCAAACACGAAGAAAGAGAAAGACAGAGATGAAATCTTCACCAGCGCAATTAGTCGCGCTCCGAGGTATACATGTGTATGTATACACCAATACACAAAAGCAGTATCGTTACACGATTGAAGAAAACGCTCTCGAAAAGATCACAACGAAGCGCCCACAAAATTTCATCCCTCGCGGAAGTAAGAAAGTAAGGGAAAAAATCTCCCAGCAAAAGCGAACAATGAGGTGAATTGTGTCTCTGTGTATGCGAGCTACTACGGAGAGTGTCGTTACAATTCGTTTCGTGTTTCCCTGAATCTCCGCTGCACGCGACGCGTCATTCATTATGGAACTCACTATGTGTGTAACGCCTCCACTGCAGGCACGCGCGAGCTCTTCTCTCGTCCTCGTCTATTCAAAAAAAAAACCGTATAGGCGTCCCTCTCTGAACTTTGTTCCCTTTCACGCGTATACGAGCAGCTATTTCTTCTTCGCACTTTGTCACGGCTTCTCTCGTGTCCCTTGAAATAAATATATTTTACAGAAGAAATTTTCCGAAACGATTTCCCGGATATTGTCTATATACGAGGTATAAAACTCCCCTTACGTATACAAACACATCGCGTTAATTAAAAATCTCACCCCCTTGTCTCTTCGCGAACGTAATGTACGTGTGGAGAGTCGCGCGACAGCAGTTGACTTTAACAATTTCTCTAGTGCGAAAGGTCAGTTACCCGTCGTCATCTCTCTCTCTCTTTCTAGTTCTCTGAGTGCAGGCTCCAGCAGCGACTGCACAACGACTCGGTGTACGTGTAGTAGTGCCGACCAGCTGTGTGCATGATGAAGCAGAGAGCCGTACAGCAGGCCAGTATGGTACTTTGTTTCTCTCTATGCACATGCGGAGTGCACAGGGCGACACGGGCGATCGAGCGCTTTTATATTGAGGAAATCGGCCGCTGCTGCTGCTGCTGCTGCCGCTGCTGATGATGGTCTGTGGTGAGCGATTATTACGCTCGCAGCTGGCTTTTTGCAGAGAGAGAGAGAGAGAGAAGAGAGAGTACTAACCGATGTTGTTATTTTGTCGGTGATGGGGTCCCCAGAGTAAGGGAAAAGCGATTGAGTGATTTTAATTGGAACGTGTGTGTACAGTCAGATAAAATTTATCAACCTGACGAATTTTCCGATGTGGAAAGTTGCGCTCTTATGTAAACAAGCTATCCTCGATCGCGCGCCCCTTGTGTTTTCTCTTTTCCTTCTCTCGCCGCGAGATGGCTAGGTTTTATTTTCGTTCGCGTATACGTATAGACACACGTCAGCGATGCATGTTCCCTACCCTAAACAGTCATTCCCATGCCCATATCCGTGTAAAAGGCGAAACGAAGGCAATCCACTTGAAAATGAAAAGAAAATAAACAAACTCCGAAACCATCTCCCAAATGAAATTCGCTCTTACCTTTTAGTCAATGACGTCAGTATAGTCTACCCAAGTATTCCTATATAGACCATATTGTAAAAAGATACGCTACCCATAGTTACAGCGTATTTTTTTTATCGACGAAGTAAAATTTCTGTATATAACTTCATTGACGACAGAAGAAAATTGTGCTTACACGTCTATGTTCCGAAAGGAAACATCTCCGCGAAAATAGCTTGGATTCTGATCGGTACTATAAACTTGCTGTTTATAGTGTCTTGGAGTGTACGAGCTATTTTTAAAGACCAGGAGAGACGTTTTAGATTCGTTGAACCCTCGCTTGTATATTTCAAACTCAGATGTGAGAAGAATTTTATGAATAAAAAGCAAACGACTGATGGACGTATCGTAGAAAAAATTTCCCTATGTTAAAAGAGCGCAAGATTTCCTTTATGTGTATAAATATTAAAGATGAAATCGCAAGTAAAAATAATTATAACGATCTAATTATGTAGGAAGGATATATAAATTTCACGACACTGTATACGCGATAATTCGACGAAGATCGGAAAGAACAATTTGCACTCTCAACGGCTACTTGAAAAATGCATTGTCGTGTGCAATCTCTGGTAATGATCTCGTACTTTCAATAATGACCTATACCCGTCAACAGACAATAGCTAATCAGCTTTGCTTCGCTTTATTATTCGATATTTCATTGTTTCGCTATCGCTACAACTATCCATATAGACATACCACTTTGTTCCACTAATTTCATTGACCGGTAAAAACCTATCGATTCATTTCGTCTGATCAGACTAAACACAGAGGGAACCTTCCGTATAGCAAAAGAGAAAGTGATATTCGGAAAAAGACAGAGTAGCTAATTAGCGTCCACATGCATGGTTGGTATAGTGTCACAAAATTTCATCACAACCTTAGCGATCCCATATACGTTCATGCGAGAGAAACGTCAAACGAGCCTATATAATATATATATCTATATATCGCAATCCACTCTCCCACTACGGATATACTAGCGCAAAAGGGGAGTTGCATTATAGTCGTCCCTACGACTTCCTGGCCGAATTGCTTAAGTCGTTTCCGGCATTGAACAGAGAAATACCGCTCCGACCTTTATTGATTTCTGGATATACTGTAATGCTGCCAGAATCGCTTTTCGCGACGCTAGTCGTTCACTTTTTTAGCGCAATGCACTTTAGAATTATTTATACGGTATAGAGAACGATGTAATCAGTTAATTAATCGGATAATTTATCGCTTCGAGACACGTCGAAATTTCAATTTTCCCGCCTTGGGAGGTCAATTATATATATACAGTGAACGATCGTCGTCGCGTGAGAAACGCAAGCTGTCTACTGCATTTTTTATACATGACTTACTGCAGATGTGCGAGCTGGAGGAATAGCCGTTAAAATAAAAATAAAAATAATAATGATTTTTTTTCGTTCTTTAATGAAAACGGTGTAGGTATTGCCAATGGTCTTTAGACGAAGATACGCTACTGTCCCTGGGGGGCGATGTTTTGCGCACGCACTCGCTGCTTCTTTATATCTCTGGAGTAAGTATACGTATGGGGTATTCCTCTTCCAAGCGTAATTACCCTCACTCAAAGAATCGCGTAATCGGCTTCGATGGGGCAAGCCTAATAGCACAATTATATGCGAAGTAGAGCTGCACGACTGTATATAAATGTATATATGTGTATATACTCTTGTGCACGTTTTGTTTGTAGAGACACCGAAAGTGTTTCCTTTCAGATGACATTACGTATAAGCTATAGGATTAAGGAAGATGATTTATAGGCTTTTGACTGTTTTAACCGTATAATTATCTTACGTAATAAAACGATAATACATCAGAGACTATCAATTTTGATATATCACAACGTCAGTTTGAAACTTTGTCAAATGAACGACAATTGCGTAACGGAGTACAACAACCTCATAATTCAATTTAATTTAATTTTTACTACTTCCTCTAAGCGAAATTTATCCTTTTTTGTCTGCTTTTATATTTTAGCGCGAGATTCAAACTTTTAAAATAGTAAAATTCCCACAAGATCGAAATCAGCATCTAACCCACGCTGTCGCCCTCTCCATATTTCACACACATATACCGGTATATACAGCACCAGATTCAGCACGTAAAAGCCGCGTTAACGTGTACTTTTCGGAGCGATGCGAGGGCGTAGGAATATATACATATACATACGTATACAATATACACACACATTTACCGCAGGTCCGTATAAAGCGCGTCGTGAGATGGACGAGGCCGCAGTTAGAGTAGAAAGCGAACTAGCCTGCGTCACGCGAGCAGCTATTGATGCACCGTCACGACGAAGCGATTTTCCGATTGGAAATGAAAAATCGATAATCCTCGATAAATTTATCTATGTTTAGCTCTATGTATATATATATATATATATATATATATATATATATATCTATATATATAGGTATACCTATATACGCACGAATATCGGCATAAATTTGCCGAGCAATGAAAAAAAATTCGAGACGGAGCGAAGGACGAACTTTTGTTCGAGAATAATCTCTCGGAAGCGGGAGAGACCGAAACAGCATGGAGAAGAAGAACGAAGGCGGTTGCAGACGAAACAAAGAGTAGCGAAGGAGAGCAAAAAATACCGCGCGCAGAAGAATAAAGACGAGAATGCAGTGCAGAGCAGACTGCGAACGCCCGAAAGAAAAAGCGTGTTAAACTTTGAATAATTCGACTTTTAGCATCGTATACAGACAAAGTTGCACTTGTAGACTACGCAGCTATGAAGAAACTCTCTCCTGTTCATATCTATAGGTATATGAATATGCACAGATACATACTCCTACGTATCGCCAGTTAAGGCGTGAAGCGGCCAAGTGCTGATGTCACTCTTGAAACGTCGATCTCGAAACCAAATTCTTTTTCCGCCAAGAAAGTGGAACTAGTTCCGCTGCTTTTCACCATCTTTACTCGGGTTAAAATTTTCTTTTTTTCCTTCAACAGAAATGCGGACTTTCGTCTAAGATAACGGTAATTACTTAGACCAATCGCGATTTTTTTTTATCCTGTAGGCGATGTTCTTTGTGCAGTCGTAACAGGAGAGGTTGAGCCGCTATTGTGTGCCACGAAGGAATTGCCAAGAGACGACTATGTACACTTAGCTTTCAGGTTGCTACTCGCTTTTCAATATAAAGCCAAGAGAGAAAGAAGAAAGTGTGTTCGTGGGAGAGTGTTATTGGAGTGCAATTTTATCATTCGAAATAGGAGACAGGGAGAAAAGGACGATTATCTAACATCTCTGTCGTTAAGTGCATTATCTAACGCGAAAATGTTCTCGAGGGGCGACTATACAACTGCGTTGACATATGGGACGTCGCTCGTTATTCCATCAGTGTTCCGCGCGAACAAGTGGTCCGATTGTGTCTGAAATTCTTCTCAACTCCCTCTCTCTCTGACTGCAATCAATTCCAATTGACGTTTAATTTCGCGAGTTAAGCTCCTCGATATGACCGTATGAATGTGCGATTTTTTGAACTCTGGCCGTATTGCGCTGGCGAAAACACTTGCGAGACAAGTCACGTACCACAGTATGCTCTGCGGCGAGAGAGGTTCCTCTTAATCTTTGCCATCCCCTCCACACGCGCGCGCACTTCTCCTTTGTTTCATCTTACTTTTTCTCCCCATTGCCTCGTTCGGTGTCTTTTCCTTCGTCCCAGTTTCTCTCGACTCTTCTGTGTTTGTCTCGCGGCTTTTCTCCACTTAATATTGCATTGTATACGTACATTTGACGTCGACGAATTTATCGAGTCACACCAAAGGAGAGATTTTTAAAACCTGACGCATAGATTGATTTATAATCTAAAGTGTCTTTTGTCTACTTAAAAAAGACATTGTAATAAATCTGTTAGTTCTAAGTTTCGTATGGTTCAAGTGAAAACCGAACAGATAAGAGAGTAAGTATTTTTAGTCTCTGTACCTATTATCCTAGAAGAAACATGGTAATGCTTCTATTCACTTTCTGATTGGCTGTACGCTTAAATAAGCTTCGACAATCACAAAAGGTGCAAAATGAGAAAACAGGAGAACAAAAGTTGTTCTAGAAAAACATGATTATAACAAATACTAATCTAATATATTTGGTTTTAAATTTCATCGTTAAAATTAACTATTTTGAGCAGTAGTTCGTAGCTACATGTAAATCACTTATTTTACTATGAACATTCACTGATTTGAATGCGAAAAATCACGATTTAACAAAGTACATTCTTTATAATAAGCTATTTATTAAATTTTAATAAGTAAATTCACTTTTCATCGAGTGTATATAACTACTTTTAATCAACGTGCTTACACTTTTCCCAATTTGCATATATATATAAAATTTTGAAACGGTGAAAATACACTACAAAATCGTAAAATTTCAATATTTCAATTTTAAATTCTAGTCTCTGCTCAAAGTGAGTTAACTTCAACATATTTCACTTCAATCTCCTGGAAGTTCGACGATTAAATATTTTCCGAAAATCTCATATAAAACTTGTCTACGAGCTGTCTTTCACGGGCTTACTCATCACGTACATCCTCTCACAAGCTTCTATATCTCCACATCTGTTTATCTATTTATCTATCAAAGCACAGTCGCAAAGCAATCCCTCTATTTATCTATCCATCTCTCCGGTGGCGTTTGCGTTACGTGCATCATCGGCCTACGCCGTAAACACTGTGTACATACATCTCTTCCTTCCACTTTACTGTATACAATAATATATATGTATCCTATCTTTGACTCAACCTTTTTTTTCCACGGCTGCCGGAGTTTACAACTCCACACTCGTCTCGCGTATCTTTGAGGTATACCTGAGAGAGTTTCCTCTTTCTCTCTCGATTTCCGAGTGTGGGTTATCATCGTGGGCGTCCGGAAGAGAGAATAACACAACCGTCCTCGCTGTTGTTTTTGTGTGCAAATACTGCTCGCAAAATACATACATTAACACGCTCACGCGAAAGTATAGCAAAAGCGAAGAGCGTAATGTACTTTATCGCTCGATATATATACGTATATATATGCATCTTTTTAGTTTAATCGAGCGAGATGTCGGACGATTTTTATATATCTATATAAATCGGTAAGTACGTCGTATATAATTACGAAGAAAACGTAGAGGAGACGAGCGTGAGAGTCGGAGAAATATCGAGATTCATAAAGACGCGCTCGGAGAGCTGGATATATAAGATCGTGAGCGTGTGTACGCTTGTGTGGGCCTCCTTCTTCCTTCTTCGTACACAGAATGTACGTATACTGCATTATACGACGCGTGGGTTAAGTATATAGCAACGCGACTAACCGCATTCGATTACACTTTCGCGATGCGTGCGCGCCGTTTTTATGCATCTTTTATTGTTCTCGTCTATATGTATCGGCACTGTATACTTTTTTTCGGAATGGCGCGTCGCGAGAAACCAAATGTTTTTAGTTCGAGAACAAAAAAATCGTTAAATAATATATACGAGCTTTAGGAAATTGTTATGGTTACATAATAAAGATACGCTAAATGATATTACACGGAGATAAATAACGCAGTAAATTTTATGAAGCAACGAAGCGTAATCTCGATTAATATACTCCGAAATGTCGAAAAAATTGCCGAACCGTCTAATTAATTTGACTCTTATGGGGATCGAAAATTTATGCGAGAGCTCAGTCACTTTCAAATGGATTGATTATTTATTAACTAATTTACGTAATATTATTTGCGATATTTTATTTATAATTTTTCACGTTCATTTTTCATTTTAGCATCATATATAATCAGTTGTTCAAACAACTTGTATACAACGCCGCCTCTGATTTTCTCATAACGTCATATCTGGCGTGGTGAATAAGGGCCTCGCTTCTCGTATCGGAGATTCTAGAGGTCGATTCCCCGTCGCGGCAGCGTTTTATTTTCGCATGAATGCGGTTTAATCGCGTCACTTTAGCATGACGTATAAATAACGTAACATACAGAGATTAAAAATTTCGCAAAATTCTCAACGCCTCGATAAATACTTCTATACTGTATAGAATAAAAATAACTAAAATTCAATTTATGATGGAGTGACGAAGGGTACAGTTCTACTGATTAATTGTCTGGATTAAATCGGGCTAAATCTTTCAGAATCGATAGGGAAACTATTGTAATTCTAAGGGAATAAACTGGAATAATAGAAATAGATTTTCTAATCAAATTGTTCCTACTACCCGAAAATCAAATAAATATTTTCGCATAGAATAACTATATTTTCTTCTTATATTCTTTTCTTACTATCTGGTAGGAGACTTCTAATCAAATTAAAATTCTGTACTTACAGTTAGTAAAAATATTCTTTCTCGAATAAAATAAAATCATTTCCACTCAGTAACGGCTTCGAAAAAATGGTTCATAATTTTTTTCCTTTTGATTCAAGAATACGTCTTGTTGACAAGCTACTTAAGATTATTAACTTTTTAGTTGAAAAGGCTTTTGATTGCTTCAAATGGTTATTTTTTTCAGTGCATTATATATATTATGTCTCTTTGAGTATAATCAATTACAAAGAACTTCACTAATAAACAGACCGTGTAAAGAACGAAACCGTCTATGTACAGAGATCTAAGAACATCAAAACGAATGATTGTTAAAATAAAATAAAATTTGTTTGGATAGTCGTGAGAAAATATTTACTTCAATCCAATCGTTGTACTTGAATTAAATGATCAAACGGAACATTTTAGATTTAATGCAAATTACTTACTAAACAGTTACACATTAAGTTTCAATAATTACACTGTTTGATTTCCAGAAACTGACTGAATATACTTAAGTAACTTGTATTGCATGTTAAAATGTTTATTCGATTTCAGCAAGTAATTGGCAGTTTGAAACGACAAATTTCCTCTTCTCAAAAAGTGCAATTCTTTAATAAATAAATTCTGAAATTTAGCAAACTTTTTTTCAATGCACGTATACAACGATGACTCCTGCTTTATCTGTCTGGGTGTGACACTTGCGGTCGTTGCACCCCGGACAGCGCCACCGCTCGCCGGCCTTGAATCATGTTCGCCTAAAACCGCATACGAGCTCGCAGGATTCGCCTGCACAGCTCTTCACCAGTCGAGCAAAGATTCTTCGATGCGTATAGTTCGTTCTTTTTTTCCCCACTGTGGCTTAATTAATCGCGCGCGAAACGGGCGATGTCCATTACCTGATTGCCATCCAATGCATTTAATCGATCGACGATTAATTCTCTGGCTATATAGTGTAGAAACTGTATACACACGAGTACACGCCTGGACAGGGATTTATCGGAGCGTCAACTCGAATTGAGCCGAAATACGCGTAATCGAAGCGCGACACGTTTATTTTCACGAAGCTTCACTGCTACTGCTCTTGCTGCACCTGTAGGCCGACACAACGAGAGCGAACTTTCGTAATGCGCGCTACCGGTTTGTTTCTCTTCGGTATATACACTAGATCGGTAGATTGTAAAAAATAAAAAGAATCGAGCGCTAATTAGTTACGATTGTGAGGCGGCTTTGTTATCTAATTGGGCTATCGCAATTTTGCAATTACCGGTCGTTAAAATAAATATTGTATTCTTTTTTTTTTCTTTCTTTTAAAGTAAGCCAGAAGGCAAAAGAACGAGAAAAAAGTGCACGTCTTCGCGTTCTCGATCTAATTTTAAATCGGTCGCATAAATATTGAGGCTTAAGGCACGTTCGTAATCCGCTTTCGTCTATTTTTCGCCCTCTTTCTTTTTTTATCGTCCCAAGTGTGCGTGGTCTATCATCGTTATGAGTTGCTCTTTTCTTATTTTTTTTTTAAATGCTATCGGATTTCCGCGTGTAAGCGGAACGTGAAAATAAAGCGCGCGGGACAAGAGAGTCCAGCGATTTTCCGGCTTTGAACAAAAAATACGACGATAATTCGAGTCACAGACTAACGCGGAAGGGCTCAATCAGACGGTCGATCCCCAGTAGACGCTTTGATTGACAGTAGCTGCTGTATAGACGCATATAGGGACCGTTGCTCTGTCGGTGTATAGGTATATATCTCTTGGCGAAAAGAACAATATCCCACCCCTTTTGTTGTAAAGTGCACTGGGTACCTTGACCTCGGCTTTCGGAAGTGATTATCGTTTGGTTACGGTCGATCGAGCTTGACTTCGTTACTCGGTACACCAAGTGCATCTCAACGGACAGTCTTTCGATTTTATTGAAAATACTCGGCAACTTTTTCTTCTCCTCTACATAAATTACTTTATTTGTCCGTTAAGCCTCGCACGAAAGAAATTACCGCGTATCGTAGAAGAACACACTGGCTTAATAAAGTCCGTCCTTGAGACGCGTGTAGTGAACGCTTAATTCATTTTTCAAGGTTTCAGTCGTAATGCACCGCCTCTTTTTTCCATGGCTCTTTTATCGCGCGTGTCGAATACACTTTTTTCACAATCCACTGCATCAAGACCGTTGTCTCTTGCGGCGTCGTCGTGAATGTTTAATATAACGGTATATGCGTGTATGACAAGAAAAAAAGATAAAGAAGACAAGGAGGAGAAAAAAAAGACATCCAGAACTGTGAGCAACGAGTGTATTATTTACAAACAACGCGGAGCAGCGATAAATAAGCTAACGGCACGTAGACTTTTTCGAGTCCGCGCAAGTGTCGACGATAATAACAAGCTTCCAATAGCCAACAACGCACACATACGTATTCACGACGTGTGTATACCTCGTGGGAACACAGTCTTCTTAATTAGCCGAGTCTACACGTACTTTTTCAAGTCTCGCGCCAGAAGACTACCCGCTAACTGTGCGGAGAGGAACAAGGATAAAAGCAGAGAAACCATGAGGCACAGGCAAAAAATGGAGAGAACAAGTCTTATAAGTGCATCGGCGAGGGAGGATGAAAAGAGGCCGCGATTTCTTTGCAGATAAGTGCGGTATAAAGAAGGAATTTTCTTTTTTCTGTTTATTATTTTTGTTTTTTTGTCTAACTGTTTTACCCTCTTTTGTTCTAGAATGCGTAAAAAGTACGTAAGATCGTAATGATACTGACTGCGACAGATTCGAATGCGCACATCTATGTGCTCGATAAACGTTTCCTTTTTGAATGAGCTTCCGCTGTGTGATAATCGGTTAATTCTGCTTGTTTTGCTTTGTGCTCGTACACGAGTACAGTATCACGCATGGCAGCTTTCAAATAATTTCTGTAGTTGGAAGTGTAGGAATTGGAATGAAAAAATCGAATATATATTTATCGGCATATACGACGATACTGTAATCAATATATTATTAACTTGACTTCTCCGTATCGAGATTGAGTCACGCATAGAAACGTGTACGCGCAGTGATTATACATTTGAGTGAAATATTAAATAACTATACGTAACAACGTACATTAAACGCTCGTGTAATTCAATAACTCATCGGACGCACGTATTCCCGATCGTATCTTTGAGGAAATCTCAACTTCCAGCTCGTTTAAACAGTCGAGTCCATTCACGAAGATCCCAATAATAATCTCTCGTGTTTACCTCATATCAGAGCCACATCTATGTACCTACATATACATGTGGATTTGAAATTAAAATACTGGAGCAGTGGAGCAGAGAAAGAGACGGGCTGCTCTGTATTATCGCGTTAATTGAGCAAAGTTGCTTATATAGTCTCTGCATCGCTACATATCTCACGTGACATAATTTCCGAATCATCAGTCGGATCTTATCAAAAGGTTTCTTGTACTCGTCGTTGATGTTCCGTTGATTCAACCGTCACGAGGAATTCAAATTTTCACACTTTAATTTATGCGCTCGATTATAAACACCGCTATTATGTCGCCACGTGAGTCAGATCTTTTTACCTCTATTGCTTTGTCTCCTTCCTTTATTATTGTTACGTCTTTTTACGAGGCGTTTTCTTAATAGTCAGATATTATCGCTTAGCAAAATTTTTATAGACTTACGCGTTTACATTCGACACGTGCGCTAGTTTCTCTCGAATGCGATGCTTACCTGCAAACAGAAATATAATAAAAAATTAATTCATCGGTAATAAATCGAGATTAAAAAATCGCCAATCGTAATGAAAATACACTTGGAAAAATTTATATATACAACACACGCAACTAGCCGCTCAGAAAATTCACTCTCTCTCTCTCTCTCTCTCTCTCTCTCGTCAACATGTGAGCGCGAGAGAGATGAGTCAACGTCAGCATTGGATTCTTCGCGGATTTTTTGCGACTCGCTGTTCCCCTTGGAGCGGCGCCAGACCGACGACGACGAACTTCTGCGGTAGTTCGCCCGCCAGCAACTTAAACGCATATATATATATGTATAATGCACACACATACACACACATATATACATGTATAGTAGGTGGGTAAACGATCTCTATAGTATACGAGTGCGAGAATTGCCATAATTTCACTGCGCATACAAGAGAATGCTCGGGTTGTTAAGAAGGAAGATTCGCGCGACGTCTTCGCGGTTAATGCGTTCGCGCGCGGGATCGTTACCAACCAACTTATACACTTGTTTCGCGCGGATGTATACGCACACTAACGACTGTTTGACGAGGACGTCTTTCAGGATTTTTAGAGTCGATTAGACGCTGATGGATGACAGCTGTGCCTTTAGAATTGCAGATCTTTCTTCGAAGCTTTATTTACATTTAATTGAATAGCGCTTTAGCCTGTCGCTTAACGTCTCGCGCGTAATTCGCAATCGCACATGTCCTCTTCGGAGATGCTCGTAAGAAGCCGGAAAAACCAATGTTATAATGGCTTTTAAATTGAGATTAATCTCTCAATCTCAGTTGACAGTCGATTAAAAAATCACACGAAAGCGCCGTCCTCGCTCCGAGAGCTGTGACAAGTCAAAGGGCGACCCTATACGAAAGAATGTATCGCGGCGGATGCGCGAGCGAGAGTAATCACTAATTGAACGAATCTTCTTCTGCTTCATCATCGCGTCTCTCTCTCTCTCTCTCTCTCTCTCTCTCTCTTCTGTGTTTAAAAGAAAAAAGTCTACACGAGTGACTAACGTGTAATAATTATATCGTCGCGGTGGCGTGACTCACTCGGATTGTTCCTAAAGGACGTGTATACCTATATACATCCACGCTCCGAAATCCCCGTTGACTTGCATCGTCGAATGCCGAATGCTCTTATAGGTGGAAGAGGTAATATGGCGAGGGAATAGACTTCGCTAACAAGTCGGTTGGAAATGATTGCACGATTTTTATATGCGCGAAAAAGGGTAAAAAACGAGGAGATATTGTGCGGAGAACAGCTACTGCTGCAGTGAGTCACGTAGAGAGACTGTTCCGTCGAGTGTGCGATGCCTGATTTATGGCTTTACTCTTCGTTGCCCTTAAATTACCTTATTTTTTATTCATATATATCGGATGTTAGAGTAGAATTTTTTATTCTCTTTTTCTATACGAAAAAGAAATTGCTTCGAGCGAAGGATTTCACAAATCAAATTATACAAAGATTGCTCTTTTTATACACATATCAATACTGCAATCGAGAAAGAATTCACATAAACAATAAGCAAATAAAGACATATATTATTAATTAAAATTCTTCAGAGCGATTAATTTGAAACAATACAATTATCTCTTCCACGAGCATCATTAAATACAAAGCATAAATTACCAAGCACGTAGTAATTACGTAACAAGTGTCAATGAAACGTCAACGAGCGCAACTTACACCTATATATATGCATATATATATATATATATATATATATATATATATATATACAAAAGCGCGAACGAAATGCGAACAATAGAAACATTTATCTCTGGCTATAATATCTCAGTACAGTAAAAAAATAACCGAGTCAAACGAGCGCATACATCCAATTATCGAGTCTACACCTCGCGCAGGAATTATCAAACGATCCAAAAATCTGTAAGCACACATGCGTAACGGTCGCCAACGCACGTCTAGGCATGGAATTCGAGTTCGCCTGGCAACATATAGATCTTACGGTCGCGTAAGGTCTCTTTCGCGCGAAACAAGTCCACTTGCCGTATAGGTATATTATATAGCAGTAGCTCGACTGCGGTCTCTCTTGTACCGTAATCGCGACCTTGTCTTCGAATGGGTGAAACCAAAGCCGACGAAACACGCTTGGATGATCGAATCCCCTGAATGTATATATATACATGTGTGTGTGTGTGTATAGATAGTATAAAATCGTGAGTTATTTTCTCCGACAGAAGAATACTTCGACCATACGTACATACAGTGTTACAAGAAGCTTCCCGGTGGTCTTGTTCGCAGCAAAGTTTTCGCGTAATTTGCACTCGATAAACGTAAATCAAAGCGAACGGAGCGAGATAAAAGTTTCAAGATGAGAAAACGAAGCGACGAAAGCAGCTGAGATGAAGAACACGGAGAGAGATGATTATCAGCTCTGTCGTAGTGCATAAGGGAGAAAGAAGAGTGTGAGAGAGAGAGAGAGAGAGAGACTACTCGACGTTTTCGCGGAAGAGGTGCGAGAAGAATGCAGTCTTGTCATCGACTTGCTGACGTACGGTACATCGTATTGCGAGGTTCGAACGACCGTAGGAATTGCTGCCGATGCCGTTGAAAGATTTTCAAAAGTCTCTTCGGAACGTCTTTATGGCTTTGTAATACTCATGGCTTAATTTTCGAAGTTTTATCGATGCCTTTGCTGCACTTGAACGTTTCTCCGGACTCGATGAACGCGACGTTTATATTCCTCGATGTAAAGCGCCGTCTACGAGTGGTTAATATATGTATGCGCGCACGTGACGTATATTTTAGATGACGTAAGGCTCGTAAGAATTTGTAATTTATACATGTAGTGGTGTTCCACCGGTTCTCGCTCATTCCGCTTCAAAGATAGACAGCCTGTTCGTTATTGATAAAAATTCATTACAGGATAATATATAATAATTCCACTGTATTTGCAACGATTTAAAATGTATATATAACTATATAACTACGTATATATGTATCATGATAATAAATCCTTCGTTGCTCTTTAAAATACACAGTCCTTCGTCAAAGGACACTCAAAGAAACTCATCAGACAGAGCATATATATATACTTCTTGCATTTCGTATTCCAATTCCACAGTGCTTTTACGCTCTTAATTTCGAGACACGTCCTTTCCTGCCTCTTGCCCCCTCTCCCCCTCTTCTCCTCAGTTTCCGGACGCCGAATATTCTTCAACGTATAGCCTTCAAGCCTTTCTCTCTCGTGTAAAGTGCATCGTGCACACCCATACATAAATGCGCTGACAATTGTGTGCACACGTACTTTCTTCCACTTTACGTGCATTCGAGCTTTTTCTCGAAGTACCGATATACAGGAATAATATTGTAATGGCTTTTATGTTAATGCCGTGTGTGCCGTAAGTGCCATGCCGATGCCGTAAATGGTTCTTGGGACTGATCCGCTAATTATAATTCCATTGTTTTTCCTTGTCGATTCAGCCGAGACTTTTTAACACGTACTATATCGAACCGGAATAATCCGTTGTATATGTATACGGTTGTCGAATGTAGAATTACCGTTTGGGTTTTCAATGAAAAATATAAACAGTTTTCGTATCGCGTTGAAAGTTTCGAGATTAAAGCCACTGCTATAGGATGGTATGTAGATTATTTGCATTTTTATTTGTTGAATTTTGATAAGAATTGTACTGCAGAGAGGAGAATACCTTGGTAAATTTGTTATTTTTACGGAATAATGCTATATACGGAATGTAAGTATAACTGTAGCGTTTAATCTGCCATTCGCGATGCATTCCAAAGCTACATAACGTAGTGTTTTTTATCGAATAACTATGAGATTATTTTTAGATCGAGATTAAAGTGATCTACTTTCCATGCATGTTTCGTTAATCGATTCAAGGATAAATTAATACCAATGCAATATCTATAAATTTTCGAAAAGATTAAAAATACAAACGAGTGTTCGCACGATTTGAACGAAGATTAGAGCCAACGTCGAAATTATACGGTAATATTTCTCTCCTGTTTTATCCTCCACCTTTTTCTTACCAAAATCTAACGTTAAATTCAATGAATCATTCCAACGAAGGTACGTTTAAATGAAACTTTTTAATTTCTCGTAAATTTCCTTAAATAACATTCTATCCATAACTAAAAAAAGCTATAACGCATAAATTTCGACTAATCGAGCAACAGTGTCCAAACAACTAGCAGCTCTAAATTTATTCTAAAATATTCCACTTCAAATCCATCCATAATAACACTTGGACATATATCCCACAACTCCACAGCTCTTAAAGTACGAACCCTCCCAAAACATCACCGAAATATTACTGACAAATATCCCTCCGAATAATCGATTCGTGAGCCCAAAAGCAACACACCCCGTGTACATTCATCTTCTCCTACACCCGCAGCATCATCTCTAATATTCCAACCTCAGGGGCTCTTAAGCCTCCGTACTAAGATAGCATCGGTACTATACGCACAATAGACTACCTGTCGGTCTGTCTCGAGATTTTTTTCTTTTCCGGAGGCGCGCCAGCAGTCCCCAAATTCCTTACCCCGAAGTAAAAAGTGGATGTACACTCTCTCGCGTCTCTGATCGATCGTTAAAGAGGCAGTGCAACTGTCTATTAATGACGCTGGTGGTCGGACTTCAGTACGGTTGCTCCGATGCTTCTCTTTTTTTTCACGGTCCAACCAAATACCGCGCGCGAGGATCTAACGGTTTTCCATATAATATGACGTTTTTCTGGAAAAGCCGCGTATACAGATGAGAGAAATAATTTATAGACCTGTGGAGTTGCGCAAGTGACTTTCGTTTTTTTTTCTTATTTTATAAACTGTAATAAAAAAAAAGAAGAGAGTCTGTTTCGGTAATTGTGAATACGCTGCAGGCGCCAAGCTTGTTTGGTAAACAGAAGAAATAAAAAAGACGAAAATAGTTACTGTTCCTCCATTCATACATAGCTTTCCGTCTCGCGCGTAAAAATAAACGGCAGAGGCTGTCGGGGATTTTTTTATTTTCAAATTTGAGAATCCTGGACCTTGGCCAAAGTCTCGAGCCGTCGCGTTGTTATTTTCAGCCAGTGTATGGAATTACGTGACCGTCTCGGACGCTGCTCTATATGTGCATGCTTACGCCAGACGAGATATTCGCGCTGAAACACTGTAAGCAACGCCAGTACGTGTATATAGAATATGCAATATACATATACGCGATATATATATATATATACATCGCGAGCGAGTCGAAGAAAGTATTGCCATATCGCAAATGCAGAGGGAAGTTCGTTAGTGAATCGTTGGCTGGTTTCGAAACGACTGAGTTCGAGAGAAGCTTTTCGCGGAAACCCTTGACTGAATGGGAGAGGTGACACAGTTGCGTAAAGGCTGATGCGTGAGGTGCTCTCTGTAGAAAGTATTTTTTTTTCTTTTTTTTCTGGCTTTTTAAATATACACGTGCGTGAAAAATAGCTCGGACATTCTTTAAGGGGGAAACGTGTTCTCGCTTTGCATACGTATAAATGATTTATAAATCGAGTTGAGAAACGGGTGGAATTCATCGATGTTTGTTGATCGAAAATGCGCCGCTCGAAAACACTTCGCGGAACGCTATTGATGTGTATATATATTATATTATATTATGTTGCTTTATAAAGTAGAGATTACGCAATTATACTCTGTGTCACAAGGCTTTAGCCGATTTCGAACTAAAATTTGGAATAATATCACTTCCTGAAAGATTCTGAACAGCTTATCACGCGCGTCGATCATAAAGTAAAGTAAAATTTATGACACGGTCGATTTTCCATTTCCAACTACTGGCATCGAACGAATCGGAAACTTTCAAAATGTTACACTCCCGCGCGATAGAACTGCAATAACACCTTCGCTCTCGGCGAAAGTGAAAATCCCGCGAATCAAACTAGCCCCTTTCCCATCGATTATCGAAAAAAGCTACGCTTAAATCCAACGGGCTATTCTCGCAAAAACTCGGTCGATATACATTTTCCAAACCCACTTATACATCCTGCATCATAAACTGCGCCGTATTTCGGACTCGAAAGCAAGAAGAGGAAGAAGAAGGAGAAGAAGAAGAAGAAGACTCGCAGCGTTGGCGTAACCATATGCGCGCTATATGGACACCTAAGTCTCGGCTTTTCCTCGTAGCATCAGGCACTGGAACGAAAGCGAAAGTCCATTTATACGCCTCTTTCTCTCTCGCTCCCTCTCGGGCTTTTTCTTTAACTCTCTAGTGTGAATTCTGACTTACACCGATGGAACGTCACACCTATGGACATATACACGCATACGTATCTCTTATACACGGCTGTCGCGTGGCTTATCTTCTGCTTCTCATCGGAATAGATAATATTATACGTATATAGTATAACACAAACGTATTATATCTTTGCGTTGAATAACGACCTTCCCTCGAGCTTCTCTATGGACGCTTAGGGGATTCGCGTGAAAAGGGGGCGTATGTAGGGTGCGAATTATCGCAAAATGATTATCTCGCACATATATACATATACACTAAATGGGTAGGTATATATGCGTATAAGAAGCTTACAGGATTTTTTCGCGGAATTCTAGGCTGCTGCACGTGTCAGCGAGAGATTCGATTATCCGATCGGAGATTAGGACGTTCATTGAATTTTAAATGATCGATGATTCTCGAAATTCGCACGACAAATTATAAAAGTACGCGTGATACGTGCACAAGCTTTATCCGATAAATGAAACTATTATTAAGCAAAACAACTCGAGCCTTCACTTCCTCGATAGACACAATGATCGGTAGAGACGTGCACTGCTATATAGCTAAACAACGAACGACACGCCGCGTATATATAATTTATCTAACGCGAGCTTTCACCGCACATATACACATGTATACGCGCAGGTACACATACACACATTATACATAGATATCTATATATATATTCACAGTCCTACACACGTTTCCGCTTTCTCGATGCTCCCGTTGCGCTAGTAGCCATATAATGCCATTATGCTTCGTATATATATATGTTATCGCACAGAAGAGAGTCTAACGCATTGTCGATCGATCTTATCGAATAAGAATCGAGTGCCGTTTTCCGGTACGCATTATACCGATGCTCTTGTTTTACGAAGAGCGCCTTTTTTTTCCTCGATCGGTTTCACGCTCGACGAGGCGAGACGCGAAGTGTTGTTGACCCCTAGTTACATTGTATTCAAAGACTAGGTGCAGTTATCATTGTTTTCTCTCTCTCTCTTTCTCTTTTTTTTACACACAGATATACATGCATTATTAACGAGGAAAAAAGATCTCCTTTTTCCTCTCCCTGTTTCTCTTTTCGAACGAGCTACGATCATTCATAATGTTTATTCGCTCATCTCGAGCGTCAATGCGCTTTACCAATGGAAATTCTTTCCAAGCCCTCTCTCGGTACAGTGTATACCTATGTACATATATACGGATACACCAATGGCGAAACTAGTTTGCTACAGAAAGACAGAGAGGCGCGTCCAGTTTTTCCAGTCGCCGAAGTACGGAGACACTTCTTCGAGATTGTACTGCTATAGGCCGTCGGTGCGATATGGGCGCGGAAACCGCAGCGATGCGGGCACAATTGCACGTCTGTCTCGTAATATTTGCGAAGCCGTGGAGAAACGTTGTCACGGAACCAGCTGCGATAATTAGTACAAACCGACCAATCTGTAGGATATTGTAAACACCGAAAAAAAAAGAAATAATTTCTTCGCGCAAGCGCCTCTCCGTTCTTGCGTGTACTGCGTATAAGTATATATACACAGCGGCAACTTGTTGCACGCGTATCGCGCGCTCTTTTCCAACGCGCCGCGCGTGATCGACTCCTATATATACATATATACTCACATACGAATATACTTGTGCATACGTCGAGTGCGGCGAAAGCCGTAGAAACCATCGGGCGACTTTTCGCCGAACTCATTTGTATATTGTACGGGGAAACATCGATGTTACGAGCCTCGTAACGCTATAATCCACGTCACGCTAATGAAATAATAATCCGGAAGTTCCGCTTGTATTTTAAACGCGATAACAAACTCGCGCTTTAACGTTATCCGTATCGGTATTTATAAGAGAGAGAGAGAGAGAGAAGAGTAGCAGAACACATATTATCTGAAATTCTATACCCGCGACGCGTATATCGGCTTTGATTTTCCTTTTTTTCGTTTACGACGCAGAAAGTTGCGGGTTTTTTCCCTCTTCGCTTGCAAGAATCGAATTATGCAGTTTACTACGGCTACTTGAATTTTATCGTGTATCGAACTGCGTCATGCCTACACAGTCGTTGTACGCGTATAAGATCTTTTTAAAAGTCTCTTTAATTCGTCCAATAGCCTCTCGAAGTCAAATCAATCAACGTTGAATTCGCGTAATGATTTTAAGCCGAAGTAATATATCGACGAGCGTGTGTTTACTTTCTACCATAAGAGAGCCCAATAAACGCGTGTACATAATAAGTCTGCAAAAAAAAACGACACAGAGTTCAACAGACCATCGATCAACTTCGAATTAGCCGCACACGCTCGAGCCATTAAAAACGTACACAAAGCTAAATACACGCGTAGGTGTATATATTGTATATATACAATTATTTGCTGCATTAGGCACACACACGGACGCGCGCGCGCGCAGAGGTATTGTCGTTACAACCACTTTATACCTATACGTTGAAGAGGAAAGAATATAAAGAGAGCTCGAAAAATAAAGACTATTTACATTGCGGCTGACGCAGTGACTTTTTCATTCGAAAGCCACAATACGCGCGCATTCTTCGATTCGAGTGCGATGGTGCACGCACGCGTCTGTCTAAAAACTCGACCCTCCTCTCTCTCTGTGTGTCTCTCTCTCTCTCTCTCTCTCACTCATATACCATGTACCTATATATATACCATATTAAAGTTTACACAGAGTCGCTCGTCTTCTGTATGTACGTCATTGTGCAGACTGTGTATATACCTGAGAAGTAGCAGCATTATTGACCTTTATAATACGCAGTGGGCGACGCGCGTGTGTACGCTCCAAGGCGATCGGTTGCAGTTTCGAAACGATTTTTTCATAATCCATCGGATTCCTTTATTCGGTTGCATCACTCGTAACCGATAAACGTGGGCGGTTATTATTTTTTCTACAATTATTCTTTATTTTTATTATACGAAAGACTCTCTATACGAGGAGAAGCTAATGTTGTCTCTCTAATCGTGCATAATCGAGGAAGAAAGAGAGGGGGGTTGGAGGGGGGGGGGGAGAGAAAATCTCGAGCGTCTCGCATTTTTTCATCTCGGAAGGAAAAGCATTGCCATTACGAGCAAGAGAGCGACTAACGACCGACAATTTGCGGTCATAAAGGACTGAGTAAGCTGGAACATGAATCTTTCGTATATATGCACGCTTTTAGCCGGCTGTTTTTCCCAGAACACCGGAATAGGCCGCGCGAACGCGCATCTCTTTTTCAGCGGAATTCTAAACCATAAAGCAATAAAAAGGTTCCGAGGTACTTTTTTTTTTCCTTTTCGCGTATACACACACACATACGCGCGCGCGCGGGATTGTACTTATGTCTATTCGTGCAGCGTGCGAGACTACGTATGAGTGCTCTGTGAGCCATACGTATACTATTATGTGTAAACAAAAACCGGCCTTTCTTTGCACTCCGAAACACAAAAAGAGCCAAGAGTTTCAGGGTTTCGCTCAAATTTATTAACCCATTTTCTACTCGTATGTATTTTATATATCTCATTTTCTCCGATTAGCTTGATTTCCTTTTTTTTTACTATTATAGTATAAAACAGCTAGAGTTTCATTAAAATCAGCAAATCACGTCCTAATTAAACGCTCAGCGTCGGTCTCGCTGCTAACGATTACGTACAAACGCAATATTTCCTTCTCTCTCGCTCTCTGCTCGGCCGATTTCACATCAGCTGATTTCTATTTCCCGTCGAGTCCGCAATCATCCACTACATTGTATACGAACGAGTAAATTTACAAAGTTCGCTTTACACGGGAAAAAAGTCGGTAACGAACCGTTAACGGACTTCGAACGTTTTGAACGGGCTTCGAACGTTTTAAACGGACTTCGAACGTTCTAAACGGGCATATTCAATGCGATCGTTAGAAACCGGTACGAGTAGAACTTACCTAAATCCTCGACAAGACGAAGCATAACACCGCCGATGTGAAGCTCGCCCTTGACTCTGAGGCTCCTCTCGACGTTGAGGTCCGTCACGTAGACCCTCAGCACCCAACTTCCGTCGATCTCGTGACCGTCCGTGTAAATCCTTCCCGACATCTTACGAGTCTTTCCCGTCTGCACACTGTTTATGATCTTCTCGACTTCTTGTCTTTAAACAAGAAGAATAACAACAACAACAACCACAACGGAGTAGCTACCAGACGCTCTCAGCGACTCCGTAACATCGCGAGCAGTTCTCCGTATCGCCTTCTCTCTCCCGATCGCGTATGTATAAGTATATATATATTATCTGTATATATGTATATATATATATCTTTCTCTCTTCCGAAGTCGCACTGCGTGTGAATATATATATATATATATCTCGGCACTGGAGTGTAAAATCGAATTCACTAAGTAAATGCGAGAAATTCGGTTAAATCGCAAACAGGCATGCAACAAAAATCAAAACTGTTGAGCGTAAGAGAAGATCGAAGGAGAGAATCGAGCAGCGGCGCGACACGTCGCGTGCGGACGACTTGGTTGATCCGAGACGACTGACGGCTCCGACTCCGAGTGTGCCGCCGCTACGGCCTTGAAGAGCAGCGAGAACGGCGTTGGCGGCAGCACACGTCGGCTGTTTGCACATCTGCAGACCAGACCAGGCAGCCTACACTCCTGCGCGCGCATCTCTTTCTCCGACTCCTCCGCTAACCGCTTATACTCTACGATTCACACACGCATGCCTATATATATACGTATACATATGTAGGTATATATACTTTCTTCGATGCTTCGTGTGTATTTGCATATACATATATATATAAACATTATTCGATTGCGAATCTTCTCTCTTTCTCGCTTTACGCCTCTCTTTATCCCGGAGTTTATTTGGAAATCCGTTATGTTCGGGGGATATTCGGGTTAATGAGTTCTTAAAAATGTACGCGTGTTCGGCAAAAAAAAATTACGACCAAGAGCTCTCGCGCAATTGAATAAGGATAATACTTCTGCGGGCGCGCGCGCACGCGCGCTTTATACGTACCGTCGATACGATTTTTTTACCGATTTCTTCGATGCAGTGTCCTCGTAGGTTGTGTATTATTATTATTATTATTGTTGTTGTTTTTGTTTCCGATAGCTTTGCTGAGGTTATTTCCCCGACTCGAGATAACAGAGTCAGAGAGAAATATCGACTTGTAAATCGGTATATACATGTATATATATATATATTTTATACAAACGTTAAGAAGAAATTTATGATTTCGAAAACAGAATAAGTATCGGGTTCGCGATTGGATTCCGCATTGAGCGACTATATACAAAAGCGGGCGAACACGCCCCCGCAAGTCCTTGCGAAAAAAGGAAACGGAGATAGATACCGATTTTAATTTTAATAAATTCTCTCATTATTATTCGAATTCCTCGAATTGAGATTACGATTTTTGACTCGATTCTCGGATAAAACGTTGCAATAATAAGGGAGAGCTTTAACAAATGCGATATACGTTTGATTTTAACGACTGCGCGCTTTGCAATTAAAAAACGTGACTTTTGAACGCTCGCGTTGAAATATTGCGAGTTGAACGTTCTTAATCGTTCGAAAAATGAATCGTGTCGTTTAGTTAGGTCGAGACAATCCTTTTCTCGCCCGAGCCGTATGTATATAAGTAAACGCCTAAACGGACAAGGTAAGAAGTGAACTTTCCCGTGTACCGATACTTTTTTGTAGCGTCTGGTAACATACGTTCGAGGTCGAGTCTGAAAAGTCGTAAGCCAACCAAATATGGACTAGGCCATAAGAAACTCTCGTAGTAAGTAAGTCTCGATCGGTTTGTTTTTTCCTCTAAATTTGTGATTATGAATTTTTAGACGTTTATTTTAATAGAATTTCTTACACATTGAAAAATCATCTATTTTTCTGCTTCGGCTAAATATCTTTTCAAAGCTTTGCAGACAATTATATTTTACTCACGACGAATTTTATACTACATCGTGTATTCATCCTTGGAAGTTTAATGAGTTCATCGCTAATTAACAAATTGTTCTTTTAAATTTCGCGCTTTTTTAACGTCCTGCGCTCGCAGGCTCTATCTAGTAAGAATGACCTGTACTTTGATTGACGTAAAATTACAAAATTGATCGGATTATTACTTATGACGGTATTTAAACGTTAGCACGAGTTTATATCATATTGCTGCAATGTGGAATTTACCTATAATTTTAACCAATTAGAATTGAGTTTGAGCTATAACCCATGAAGTGTTCCATGTGAATGTGATCAGCTGCAGTTGCAAATACATTTTATTTCTGAACAGTCCTTTTCAAATACGCTTTTAATAAATTGAAAGTTCTATCTAGTCTGATGTTTTGAGAAAAACAAAAGATTAAAATGTTCGGCAGAAAAGACGTAGATTATCAGTATATACGTGACATTTGACGCTGGATTTTATCATGAACCTGCGAAATTGCAATTGATTAAGAAGGTTATAAAAAAGTACGTACGTAACGTGATGTAAAGAACGTTTTAAGATTGTATAACTTTTATTAAAATGTAAAAAGATGCTTATTTAAATTAATACACATAAAATATATGTCCGATAGTAGATTAAAGAGGAATCTATAAGCAGAATTAGTGTGTCCTGGTATTTATGTAACAAGTTAGAATAAGTCTTTGTAAATAAGTGTATTTATTTCGAATAATTGAAAATGATGAAATCGTGCAAAATTTCTGTATTGAGCATTGCGAAACAGTGCTTTAATCAAAGCTTTGCGAGATCCAATTCAACAAAGTCAGTAACGAAAAGTCTAGTGCATTTGGACCAAAGGATATTACTTCGACTTTCAGGCAATGAAGTGTCGGATTTGCTTCAGGGCTTGATCACAAACGACATGCGGCACCTTATAGAAGGTGCTGCATGCGTTTATTCTGCCTTTTTAAATATCAAAGGTAGAGTGTTGTACGATACAATTGTTTATAAAACACAAATTGATAATGTATATTATCTGGAATGTGATTCATCCGTTGTCAACAATTTATTGAAGCATTTGAAAATGTATAAGTTAAGAAGAAAAGTAGATATTCAGACAATGGAAGACAGCATGAAGGTTTGGACTGTTTACAACCATGACATTGCTTTACAATCAGAACAAGCAGAAAGAGAAATAAAGTCAAACTTAGATGGAAAAATATTTCCCTGTGGTGCAAGTGATATCACATCGAGTAAACTAGTCGATAATATTTTGATATACAATGACCCAAGAATGAATGAATTAGGTTTAAGAATTTTAACGCAATCTCAAGTTGCTCATGATGAAATAATTAAACATTTGGAACCAAACATTATGGTTCAGTCGGATACTTCTAGCTACAGGGAATTTCGATACAAACTAGGTGTGGGCGAAGGTGTTCAGGATTTGTCGCTTGGAACATCATTTCCACTTGAAATAAACTGTGATTATTTGCATGGTGTTAGCTTTCACAAAGGCTGCTATATTGGACAAGAACTAACTGCTAGGACACATCACACTGGTGTTGTCAGAAAACGTCTTATGCCATTGATATTTAATAAAGTTTGTGATAAAGCACTTGAATATGATGATACAATTACAAATGAAGCTGGAAAAATAGTAGGAAAGATAAGAGGTCAAGAAGGATCATTTGGTTTAGGATTAATTCGAATTACAGAAGCTTTGCTGTCAAAAATATTGACTGTTGGAGACAATACCTTGAAAGTTGTTAAACCTCACTGGTGGCCACAAGAATCTCAAAGAACTGAGGCTTCCTTGAAAACTAGTTCAAATTAATGTTAAAAATTATGTTTTAATTAGTCAAACATATTTTATTGTAAATAAAACAAGCTTGATAAGGCTTTCTTATTTAAATGTTTTCTTTTGATTGTTAAGACCTAACTCCTCCTCTACAAGGGCACTAAATAAATACTTTAAAATAAGCAATTTTTACATTTTAAAAGTATTACAAATTATCTGACAATAATAATGACATTTATGTTATTTATAGTTTAATTTTTTGAGATTTAGAAAATTAAGTTTTAGTAGTAATGATTTTTTCAATAGGATGGAAACAGTTGCATCGCCTACTTTAAAGGATATTGGTCCCCAATCTCCAAAATCCAATGCAGATAATACTGAATTGAATAAAGATAAAAAAAATACTGGAGGCATTTGGAAATGTTTCTGTTGTAATTTAGAAGAACGATACGATTATAAAGGATCAAAACCTCCATTTGCAAAGCATTTGTTATATAAAGAAGACTGCTATATTATGAAAGATCCATTTAGTCCTCCAAACCGAGGAGAAATTTTAATATTAGGTGCAGATTGCAGTATTTGTGATAAATCTATGTGTACAGAATGCAGTTTATTTTATGAGAAACGATTTTGTAAAATTTGCGCCTTGAAGAATATTGAGAAATTTCCACAGAAATTAAAAAGTAAAATAGCACAACTTAATCGCGAAGACAATGAAGAGGGAATGTAAAAATAAAATAAGGAAATAAAAATGAACTATCCATCCTTTATAAAACGCACTATTCACTTTGTACATACGTCAATTACATTCATACCTACTCAATATTTAAATTAACAATGATTCTTAAATTTACATTAACGAGAACCATTGGTCACTGGTCACATTGTAACATTTCTGGTAATAAACGCTCATTCATGCAAAAAATATATAATAAAAAATAGATTTTATAAGATAAAAAAATTAGCATTTAAATCTTAAAATTAATCAGTCGACTTGGCTTTCTTTTTTGCTGTTAACTTCTCTGCAAGGACTTTCTTCTTTTTGTCGCCTTTGTTTACTTTGGATTTTTTCTTCGCTTCAGCTTTTTGTCCTTGGAATGTCTGTTTCTCTTTCTTTGCTGGTGCAGGACTTTTTGACTGCTCTCGCTTAGCTTCTCCTTGTGATCTCTTTTGCTTCTTTTTGCCCTGTTTCTCTCCAGTCTTTAATAAAAAAAAAAATTATTTAGCTTGTCTAATCATTAACTGACAATACAATTAAATGCATAGTAATTTAAATATCAACCTCAACAGCTACAGCCTGTCCTTTTCCACCCTTGAATTTCTTTGCTGAATCCTTTGGACTTTGAGATTTCCTGCCAGTGAACTTCCTCTTTTTACCTTTAATTTCTGGGCTGCAAATTCTTACTCTAATCTCACGGTTCTTAAGCTTAGTCTCATTGAGTTCTAAAGCCAAGGTAACTGAATCTTCATCATCAAAGTTAATGTATCCGATTCCCCTACTCAAACCAGATTGGCGATCCTTTATAATGCGTATAGATTCAATCTCACCACATGAATCAAAGTGCTTCCTTACCTCATCTTCAGTGATATCTGAAATGATAATTAATAAAAATTATTAGTCGTTTGACAATTATGAGATATTATTATAAAAGCAATTACACTAACCAAAGGGTATATTTCCTATGAATATAGCTTTCTTATGGTCGTGATCCCTTTTTGCAGAAATGTCAACTCTGAGCGTATTATCACCCAATTTGTGGCCATTAAGTTTGAGTGAGTCCTTTGCGCTTTGTTCATCCTTGAATGCAATGTAAACATAAACAGTCGATACTTTGGGATGCATCTTTCTTGTGATGGTGGCTACTTTGGCAGACATACGACTATCCTCTGCAACGACTCCTCTTACACGAATATTTTGAATTTCGCCGAATGGTCTGAAAAGTTTCTTAATATCCTTGACAGTGACATCTTTTGGTACATTACCAACGTAAACAGTTCTAGCATCAATAGCTGCCTGTTCTTCGGGAGTTAACTGTTTTGGCTTTGGGCTTTCTTCTTGACCCTTCTTCGAATTCTTAGTAGGAGATACTTCTTCTTTGCTTTCGTCAGCGTCCTCCTCGTCGCTATCATCGCTGATGTCATCATCATCATCATCCTCGTCGTCCTCTTCGAAGTCTTCGTCATCGTCTTCGTCGGCAAGACTCTCACCCAACAAATCCTTAAGACCCAGCGCCTTGCTATCCTCCTCATCGTCATCGTCGTCGTCGTCGTCATCCTCGTCATCGTCCTCATCATCATCATCATCATCGTCGTCGTCGTCGTCATCATCGTCTACGGAGTCTTTGGTTTTGCTCAAGGATTCGTCGGCATCATCGGAGATATCATCATCCTCATCGCTCTCATCGTCTTCGTCGAAGTCATCGTCATCGTCGTCGTCGTCGGCAATGGAGTCGCCCAAGAGAGCCTTGAGCCCAACTCTGCTATCCTCATCTACCTCATCGTCTTCCTCATCATCATCGTCGTCGTCGTCGTCGTCGTCGTCGTCATCGTCATCATCATCATCATCTTCGTCGTCGTCGTCATCGTCGTCGTCGTCTTCTTCGTCATCCTCGGCATCTTTCAGCCCTTTAAACGGTTTGACGCCTTTCTTGCCGACAGCAACGGTTTCCTCCTCGGAATCGTCCATCGAGTCATCGTCATCCTCGGAATCTACGTCCTCTTCTTCGACTTCCATCGGCTTGGGTTCGGCTTTCGGCTTGGCTTTGCCTTTGTTGTTTTTGCCTTTTTGCGCGGGCTTTTGCGCACCATTGCTGTTGCCATTCGACGCTTTCTTATTGTTTACCACAGAGACCTTTGCCGTAGGTGAGCTCTTGAATTTCTCCTGCTTCTTCTTCTTCGCAACCAAACCGTCCTTGACGCCCATTTTCGGAACAGATTTTTCGTTCTTTGCTACGGTTTGAGCTTTTGTCATACCTAATCTCCTGCAAGGAGAACAGTTATTTTTCGTCAGTATCGCCCCTTTAAACTCTAATAGTCGATTTCAAAGAAAAACTAAAATTCATTCTCGAATGGAAAGCACGCGTCCGGCAAAACGCGAATTTTGTAGGTTAATATATCACCACGTGCCGAAGTTCCAAATGCGTCGGATGAAATCGCGAGTCTCGAGTGATCGCGATGCGGCCGTTCATTCAGCGATTGATTTATGATAATTAATGAAAAACTATAAGTTTCAACATGCAATTCAATTACTTATACATACCAATTCCACTTGAATTAGCTTCGACGCTTGAAGTGAACAATGGATGCCGTGTACTGTTCTATAATATTCGTTACGAAGGATGGGAAGACTTTTCTCTGAAAACGCGCTTGGACGAATGTGCGGCTAAATAGCTAACCTCTTTTATTCGCGCTTCACGGCGACGAAAAATTGCCGCGCTACATCGCGCTGTTGCCGCGGAATTGCGCGCTCACGCCTCGACGGTGGCGCCTATACCGGATTTCGGATTTTTTAACCGCCAAATTTAAATTACTATTTTACGTTCAGTATCTGATGTTAATGATAATCGTTAACAATGTATTAATGGTATGCGATTCTTCATATACATTAATGACAGATATTTTCATATTTTAAAGTACTTACTAAAAAAAGCAATAGCTTTTACAAAGAAAATTAGAAAGTATCTGCGCATGAATATTTTTTTCTGCGACGATTCGATAGGATTATTTTTTTTTTTTAAATTATAATCATTAAAATTATTTTCTTAAAGACCTTCCCTCCAGATCGGCAAGTTTTTTAATACTTTTATACAGTTTTAAAACTAAGATGATATTTGGAATTTCAAATTGAAAACGAGACAATCATTAAAGTACGTTATTAAAATAGTGCTTTTAACAAGTGTGGAAAAGATAAATGCGTTTAGAGGAAACTGCGTGTGAATTGGCAGCGAAATCTTTGCAGTAAAATATTAGGTGCAATAATTCACAAGGTAAGTAAGTAAATGTTCATAAAGAGATTCGAGTAATGTTTCGTTCTACCCATGTATAATTAAAATCGTTATTATCTTGGCAAACGGTTTATTAAAAACGAACAAGTTAATTAAAAATTCAAATTTCCTTTAAATAATAGTAGTGATTAATTTAAAAAAAAATCATTTGCTTATAAAAAGTGATAAAGATCGAAATGCAAATTCAAATTGACGAAGTAAGATCAAATTACAGCAAATTACGATGTGTCGCTTCCCCTTTACGCGTACTATTTTCTTAACCGTTTTGCCAATGTTTATTATTATTTCATAAATTTGCTTTTCGTAACAATCGAGTAATGTAATAAAAGTGCAAAATGTTCACAACCTTCGCAAAATAACAGATATCGGATGCGAACTATTTTTTATCCTTGAAAAATCGCATTCAGCTCTGTTACAATCTAGAAACATTCGAATGTTCAAGTCGCACTCAACTTGTAGAGAAACTTCGATGATTATTATTAATTCTATATTTACCGTCGAATATGAATTTTATACGCAAATCGGGATTTACAACGGAATCTAATTTGTCTCTTGGCAACTGCGTACACTTCGGAATTCGACGTCGAACCGAATTTTTTCCGTATCGAAAGGCCACGTCGTGTTGGCAATTTCTCAACTCATCTCCCTATATACGTATACGCAAAATCACATAAAAACATTTTTGCATCAGTGTCAATTTCATGCGGTTGGTAAACAAACACCGTTGAAAATGAAATTTAACAATAGCTTGGATGAAAAAGTAGATTCAACCGAATCTAACTAGTTTTTTTCAGGGTTGAATGTAAATTAGTCATCGAGCATTAGATGCAAGAGCAAGCGCATAGAGCAGCGAGTGAGCTATTACGACGTAGACAAAATGAATAATAGTGTTAATAATGCGCGCGTAGCGTTTAGTCTCGCAGTTTGCGCCGCTGAGGCGTGACCAACGTCCAAATTGCCGTTGGAATTCAAACTTTCGTCGTATATCGTCAAATTGAGTGAAATTTGAAACGTCTTTTTTCACTTGCACACTCGCGACTCCCGACTACGGAGTATAACTTAAGCCGATTATGCGAATCTATCGGACGTAATTGCCTTTTATAGATGACAATTGCATCGACTTCAACATTGCGCGAAGCCTATATAGATGTGTATATACATCGCGTTGAATTAATATATTACATCGTTGATAAATTTGTCTCCCCCCCCCCCCTCCCGAGCGTTGATTTATTAGCCCATATAATTGTGCTGGATTTTACGTGCTCGTATAGCTACTATCGTGAAAAATGCGGGGGGAAAAGTATACGATTTCAAAAAGCAGAACGTTAAAAGCAAAAACAATAGCCATCAAGCTCAAGATTACGTCTGCTGTCGTAAATCATCATTAGCGACGATTTTTCGCAGCCGTTTCGTCACTTTACTCGATTCGCTAAGGCGCGCGTATAAATATAGAATGGTATACAGCATTTAACATTCGCACTATTTTCAGCAAGAGATTTTCCTCATTTTCGCGCTCCGCAATATTCTCGAACATCGATGTTTTGCATTTTCCTGCCAATTGTTACGATTTCGTAAACAGTACATAGTAGCCGCGTCTATTCGTAGACCTATCGGTTATCATAAACGCCTGTCCATCGATTATCTTTGTCTTTTAATTACGTTCCTCGCGCGCGCGCGACCGACCAAGGCAATGTTTGTTCTTTTCGCACCGAGTGATTTTTCACGCTGATCTATCCGCGAATCGATTCCTGACGATAATCGCCTTTTCCTCTTTACCTTCCCCGCGTATACACAATGTGTACATTTATTTATTTATCGACCAGAAAAATTGACCGAGTAAACGTTTACCTGTAAATAGGCTATATATATATCTTCGTGTATTTTGTGCGTAAAACATTCGAACAGACAATTATCGATTTGTTAAATGCAATAGATCGACGTATAACAATTTGTGTTCCTCATTCGTATAGATGACGTATATCTATATATATATATATACATATATTTATTTATGCACATAAGGCAAAGAGTGTGCGCGTGTGTGTATAATTGCACATACGCATGTTTATTTATATACATATAATGCGTATACACATACGCACGCCGGAACGATAAAACCTATTTATTTCACGAATACGGTATCCCTCGCCGCACGTGCTAACTTCGAGATAAATTGTCGACCTCGTCGCGTCGCGATTTCGACACTCCAAGCGTCGTATACGCTCTTTTGTACACTCGTACGGCGAGAAAGAGAGAAACAAAACACATGTACACGCTCGTATCCTCCCTCCCGCGCGCTAATAAGCGGTATACAAAAATTAAGCGTTTCTCGCGTTATTTTTCTCTATCCGCATCCTGCCCATCTATATATATACATGTACACACTGCGTTGGAACGATGACCTCAATCCAATTAAGCAAAACGCGAGTAGCGCGGTAATGTAAATACGCGTATAAACGAAGCGTATACAACAACTCGCGCCAATTCTCACATCAATTCGGGAAATCGCGAGAACGCGAATAATTGACTTTTTTTTTTTTTTTTTTTTAAAGCGGCTAGACGAGTCTATATGAGTTGGATAGCTTGAAATTTTCAGTCGACTCGATGCGTGGATAGATGCGCGCTTACGTAACCGAAGCTTTTCATCGCCTAAAATGAAATCACGCACGAGTTTTTCGCGTTGAGCGCAACGTTACAGAGTATATACACTCAATGATGGATTCGCCCTTGAGTTACCGCGTGGAAGACGAAAATACATTTATAATAAAGGATGTCCCATGAGAGATTCTCCTGGGTTTGGGTTTTTTTTTTTTGGGTGTGCGCTATATAGATTAAACCTCGAGACCTTGAACGTCACTCACGTAAAATTTTTTTCCATCGCCGTAGAGCGAACGCTCACATTTTTTTTTTGTCCTATACCTTATTATACTTGTACGAGTTATATCGATCTTTTCGGGGATTTCCCTTGCTTCGTGAAATAATAACCGGAGTCACGCGTGACTGACACGGTTTTGTGAGAGTTTATATAAAAAAAAAAAAAATTACTGGGAATATTCTTTGAAACGCTGGTGATCTTTTGTCGGTATACGAGACGAATAAGTTGGGAGGATAATTGTAGCGTTCGAACGTGGAAATTTAAAAAACGTTCGTTTGTTATATGACAATAAAATAAAGCTGATATGCATTTTAGCGAAATTCGATAAAAAAAACTTACTGGAAACTCGAGAATTTTTTTTTTTTTTTTTAGTACAGATTAGATTATTTTTATTTTACCGTACAGAGCTTCAAAAGCATGAAATAATACAATAGCAGTACTTTCTATTAATATTGTTAGCTAATATTAAGAGCAAAAGAAGCGTTAACAAAGCAATTTATTAAACAGCACTAAAATCGAAAAGGTTCCCAGGCATTCTATTTTTAAAACTAATTGTTAATATGTGGCCCTTGTTTAATAATTCCGAAGCTATATTCATCATCGTTATTATTAATATTTTGTTGACGTCATTGCTTCATTGGGATTTACCCTCGCGCACGCGGTATTCTGGAAAATTCCTTATTTATCCATTACATCGATAGATATATCACAGTTACTAAAGTACACGCAAATATATCCCGTTATTACAAAAGGTATACAGAATGAAATGTATTATGTATGACCGAGTCAGTTTTGTTTGTCTATAACCGAATGTGACTCGTAAGCCGTTTGACCATTTCGTAAAATTGATAAACATACGTACGTTTCCGAAATTTTCAACATTCAAATGTTTATCAAGCATATAGATAATAGTTATCGTGTATCGACAATTTTGGTAAATAAAATGAAATTAAAATATATCGCTCGAAAGAATATCTTCACAAACATAGCACGAGGAACTACGTCAGATGGCCTTCCCCAAAACTTATGTGCTATATACATATATATTAATACGTATGCCATCATCCGAAACAGCGTAGGTCTTTAGGAAAATAAAACACAACACTTTATCCATGGTCTATACAGAACCTCGATAAATATGGGTCAAAGCAAGTGAGAATTAGACTCGATGTGATACCATTGAATTCATTCGTTGCTTAAAGATTGATCGTTTTTCAAATTTCCATTCCAGTGCTATATATAAGTGTAAAAATGAATGTATCTTCGTACAGATACTTAATCGAACTTAGTCTTTAGCTTCGCGTTGTTAATAATTTTTCTGGATATTACCAGAAAATTATCTCGCATAACTGTCGAAAGTTTCGAAACAAAATTCATCGGAAACCTCACGATTACAAGAGTATCTCGTAAACCGTTAAGCATAGCGCAGAATCGGCATTTTAAATTATGCGCTAAATTAATGCTAAAAAGGATATCCGAATAAATTATTTAACAGCGTAACGTATGCTCGTTCTTTCACACCAACGACATTTTTTTCGTATTAAATTTTATCACTCGCGTCAACAGATGAAATATGAAATATTTAAGTATCCACGGGTGTGTGTATTTATTGAAAAAAGAAAAAAATAAAAAAGAAAACAAAAAAATTTGAATATTCGCATTCTTACCCTTAACCGCCAACCGACAATGTATACAGCGCCCAATGACTGGACGTTAATTCTTACAGTCGAGAAAAATGGAGTCGTAAATAAATTAAGTGATGGAGTTTATAGCACGACGAAACCGCAAAGTGAGTAAGCCTTTTTTTATTATATATTATGTAGTTATACAATGTTCAAAGTTGAATACACGTCGAGCGTCTTTACATCGTTTCTGTTATTTGCAATAAAATACCAATACTAATATTTTAAAGTAATCGTTTTTTAAGCGACTAAATAATTTTTCATTTCAATGGTCTCGCTCGAAACGTAACTTTTATGAATCCTAGAAATGCAGACGAAAATTCGTTAACGACTAGAAAAGGTATCCGAATAGTTTTGTTTTTAAATTCAACAATTTTTTCGAATTTTTATACGTCCTCAATTAATAGAATACGACAAGGATTAAAAAAAAAACTAACGCACGTTTATAAACACGACGTAATTTCGTCACGCTCTTTTTACGAGGCGAATCGATTTATGTATAAAAGCACACAATTGACGCTTGAACGCGAATTTTTTCAACAGATCTTTCGAATTAAGCCTCAATCGCCGACAGGTATATCGAATATTAAACGCTATTTATTTACTGGGATAATTAATTGTTAGAATATAGAATTGGTATGGGATTTAAAAAAAAAAAGCTCAAATACTAATTCCACAATTGAGCAACCTGTATAATTCGTCTGTTACTACTTACGACGTAAACATGTACAAATACACGTGTATACGTTACGTTTAATACAGCTATACAACCAATAAAGGCGACTATTAATCTATTCAACGATCGCATTGGTGTGTGTACTGAACAACAGTAAAAGTTTTATTTTCGATGCTTTTGTTTGCACGGCGTTGAAGGTCAATGTCAACAATGAAAAACTTGCGACCTGTTTGATCGATTGAATTATCGTAGATTTTATAGCCTAATTAAATTATACGCGGTACATACCGTTTATTCTACAGACTTTTTAAAAAGCAAAGTAATCGAACAGCTCAATTTGGGCGAATATTATAGCATTTGTCTGTTGACCTTCTAGACAAAAGCATATCGAATAGCGAAATTCGAGTGTGTATCATAAAAAATGAAATTTATATATTCTGTCGTTTTTGAAAAAATATCGAATAACTCAAGCTGAGTGTACATTATAAAAATATATGAATATATAAGACTATTATATTACGTGCGAATTTCTATATGTAAAATTTCGTAAGCTAATACGATATCTTATATATGTCTACTTATATTCATTAGCATATACGAGACGAAAGCTAATAAGTATCTGGTTAGGCCAGTTTTCGAGACGCGGTTTTACATCGAAAAAGTACACTCTACGGATACTTATGGAATCTAACGATATTCAAATGATAAGATTTTTTTTTTTTTTTTTGAGATATTTCGTATAGTATCGTCACTTTTTATATTCCTGTAAAATTACAATTTTTTATGAGTAATTAGTACCGTAATTCAGATACGAGAAAACATCGAAAAAAACGCGCGATAACATTGATTATTATCGTAAATTCTTAATAACCGCGTATACGCGACAAAAGAAACCGATTAGCAATTCGAATTCCGATTTTAATTTTTTGATTCGAATGAAAATAATTCCTGTGTACATGCGTCTGTTCTCCATCCGCCCATCTCGTTAAAAAGCAAATTACTGATATAGAATAGCGCAATCATAATTAATCGTGCTTTTTACGAAAAAACGGTCGACCAGTTAATGAGCTGAAACTATTAGGAAAATGAGAGAAATCACATTATAGTCAAAGTTTTAATATATCACCTGGAGAACTAAAAAAAAAAAACGAAAGTGAAATTTTAATACACGCGAGTACATACAGCTGACTTATCTCTTAAACCAGCTCTTGCGTGTACGTAAGTAGTGTATCTTGACTAAGCTTCCGGAGGAAACTGACCCATGAATTTCAGATATTTAGCGAATTTAGACAAGTTTTCGTTTCGGGTCTCTGTAAATAGTTACACAGTATAAACTCGTGTACATTGTATTGTCGTTAAAATTCAGTGCGCAACAACGTTTATCACTAAACGAATCGTATAAGTTTGTAAAGAATCTGATGCGCGAATCCACGGTCCGACTGGAAACAAGTCGATGTGTAGAGGTTGAGAAATTGTTGTCGAGGGCAGATCTATTTTTAGATGATTTTTTTCTCAATCCTTAAGGTCTTCCTAAGAATAAAAAAGAACAATATGGGTATGCATGATCACTTGTTCTTTTTGGCTGAAATTTCGAAACGAGTGGCCAATGATTTTTGTAGTAAAATATGAGAGTAATATTGAATGAGAAAAATTTTCGCTACAGAAATAATAAATAATAAATGTTTGAAAAAAAAACTTCTGTTTTCGAGCGCGCACCATTAACGTAATGAGATGCTTTAGAAGTGAAGTTATTAAAAGATACTAAACTAACATTCGTTAAAAAGCTCGATTACACGATCTCATTTTAATTTGAAGCTTTTTGTTCATTTCATTGACTCAACACTTGGCTTTCCATTGTACTATTGACGATATATATATAAGCGCTTATCGTGTAAAAATATTATTTCCGATATTATTACGATAAGTTCAAAAATATAGCTTATCAAATTATTAAATGAACTATGGTACGCGAAATGAGAATAGAAGTAAAGAATTTTAATTAAAAAAAAAAAAAAAAAAGACAGCGTTGAAAACAACATGAAAGGGTGTCAGATAAGATCATCGTTTGAAACAAACTGAATTCTGATTAATATTGTCAAAAATCACGACGTTCTTATAGCAAAACTCTTCAACTGTCCTTATTAACTGGTTGTACGACAGGAGCATACGGCTTTCTCATACGACTTACTTTTTTTTCCTTCGAACGCGTATAGATACCAGATATACATATGGTCCCCAGCGTGCTCGTCGGAAAAAATTCCAACTACCAAAGTACCGAGTTATGTTCAAGGAGTCGACCATGGATTTCGCGCATCTATTCGCGAGAAGCTTGTCTACATTTTATTATGCAGTTGTTGCATAACAGTTACACAATATACTTATTGCATATACAAGTATAGCGCATATGTACACGTTTATACGTATATTATGCACGACTTTCCTCATCTCCAAAAATCGCACAAGGTAACGCACTGCACTTTCCTCCAAAGCTCAGGATATGCAATAGGCGCGACGTATTACCCAATAGCCGCACAACCCACGCACTCGAACAATAATATAAATTGCAATCTCGATGTCGAAAACTTATCTCTCTCTCTCTCTCTCTCTCTCTGTCTCTCAGGTTCTAAAGCTCGCTCTTACGCGCACACAGCGTGTACGTAAAATCGCAATGTACTCGTGCAAACCATACAAAGCATCGAGCTCATAGAAACACATAGGGGGAGATATGCGCGAGAGCATCGTCGCGAAGAATGTAAAAGGAGAAAAAGCACAACAGGGAAGAGCTTTCTCCGTCTCTTTCTCTCTTTGGGTATTTCCCACTGGTCCCCCGCCCGTACACACACTATAGGCACACAACACTTGTGTATATTCAACCGACAGCGTGGTGGCACGCGAAAGACGAGAAAGAGAGAGAGAGAGAGAAAGAGAAGCTCTCGCTTCGAAAGAGCTGCAACGCCGGCATCAGTACGAGGCCAACGCTCGAGCCTCACGAATCGAGAGGAGACGCGCATTCGAGAAACGTGTATATATATACATATATATACATATTTACATAAGCTCTTCTGTGTTTTACTATCTGTGTATTTACACGCATATATATATGCACATGTATATATACGCGTGAGCGTTATCGCGCGCCGATTTCTCATTAGCCGCGTGCGCAACGCGTCAACGCTCGCAGTGCCAGCGCGGTATTACCGATCTCGACGCGACGCACGTACGCGCAAAGTTTAGCAGAAGTGCTTTTACGCAAGGTGCTTCGGTCGAAGTACTTGTGATTCGAATAAAGTCAGAGGTGAGTCGACTTCGTTCAATGTATATGGACAATTTGAACGGAGAAACTGCGTTAGCGCGTATATAGATCGGTATGTACGCTCACGAGGAGTACGTTGGTGCGCGGCTGGTTTTGTTTATATTTGTTGCGCGTACAGGTAGAGGCCAGTGCGTCTGTGTGCGCGCGTGATTTCGCCAGCGAGTAAAGAGCGATTTTTAATTTGATTAACGATCTACGACCGACTGCGGAGCCATTATCGTGTACACACAGTAGTGATCTATCGGCTATACGTGAGCATAGAGTATAAACAGAATGTTTATCGTTTATTTCACAGCGAGGGGATGCGAGATCGGTTACTTCATTATTGCGAGCCAGTCTTTTCACGTTCGCCAGATAATTTTTGTACAGTTTTCGTTTGCGGCTTCGGATAAAGTGTGATTTTTATGTTTTCCTTTCACTCTATACTCCGTTCACTCGGCAAGTGCGCGTTGCATACGTGTGCAGAATATCGACGCCTGCAGAGGAAGAGCCTGCCAGTTCAAAAAAAAGCTTCGAAGAACCAGACGATCAAACAACAAAAAAAAAAGCTTCGAAGAACCAGGAGCTTAATTTTAAATGCAAAAACCAGCCAACTCGGAAATATATCGATATATCAATATATTTTCGTACGCATCGATTGGTGCTCGTATACGAAGTGCGCAGATGCGTAGAAAAATGTGTCTCGATATATTTCTGAATGTAAGCGGATATAAATACTGCACGAATCGGCTGATTCTTGCGGATAGTAAACGAGACGTTGGAATCTTTTCTCGAACTGGCTGGTTCTTCCTTGCAGGCGTCGATATATAATACGTAAACACCTGCACGTTCATTACGCGTGTACATTGGGCGTATTATTATCGTTGAATTTGAATAGGAAAAATTGCGTCCGTTAATGAGTTGTTAATTGAATACGTCACGTGTCTAAGCGAAACGTATAAAAATCAACGTTTATCTCTATATTTTCCATTCACCGCGCTGCGGTTATAATTATTTCTCACACGCGGAATTGCTTTACAGCCGTTTCTAATGCTCATTGCAAAAATCCAATTACAATGAAAGGAGAGAGGAAAACCATTCAAAAATTAGCTCTTCGCTGCGTATTCACGCACGAACGCAAACAGCGTAATTCTATATGAATTTTCACGACGTACGTTCTGCGAACTTTACGCTTATTTCACGTTACGCGTTTATATCTATATCTCTGTGCATCTATAGCAAAGAATTCGAAAAATGCATTAAAAAATACGGTCAAGTTGAGCATAAAAATGGAAAACCAAAAAAAAAAAAAAGATGTTTCAGCGGCAACGAGCTCTAGCGACGATAAATGTCTCTCGTTAGTAGACGGCTACGCTCCATGTAGTCGATCGCACCAATTTTTCACGAAATCTATCAGCTTTAATGTGTAAGATTCGAGTACGTATGTATTATATTATATGGGCACTGCTCGAACAAATTGTCGCTTTAAAAAAAAATTTTTCCTCAAAATAATATTCCCGCGAGTTGAGGCGCATTTTATTAGAACAGTTCTGTAGAAATGATATAATTTGTTCGATTAGATTAATTTGAAAAATTTCGAATTTTACGCGGAAGTATCTAAAGCAGACAAATGCTTTAATAAGTAGAGTTAACTCAATTGAAAGAATAACATACGTTGAGAGTCTTCAATGTGTTAGAAACGAATAAAATAATAATAATCTCAAATGTAAGAGATAACCAACCTCCTCAAATCCAGAAATTTAATGCGTAGATTTGTAATCAATTTAAATATATTCAAAGAGTTTTGGTTACAAGAATCCTAATGATCTACTCCTATAAATCATTATAGCATAACGATTTCGACGAAAAAAACACGTCGGAGAATCGCCGATACGCGTACACGCAGCAAATCAAAACTAACTCAATAATATTAAGGAGGAAAGCACTCGCAGAAATAAAAGTCGGTAAACAATAATGTCAGGTAACACTAATTAACATAACTCGTTTGAACCGATTCGCCGGTCTTTATAACGCGCGCGCGCGCGCACGCTTGAATCGAAAAATTCTTTTCGCTCGTAAACAAAAGTAAATCTACGCGATACTATATTCTGTTCGGAATAACGCGTACAAGAGGAGTTTTCGCACGTACGCGCGATCGAGATCGAAGCTGGAAAATTTTCGGATACGATTGTAATCGATATTACGCGCTCGGCTTTGATCGAGCGCGTAACACACACACATAAATGTGATTGTGCAATAAAGAAGAATACACCACGTACTGAGTCATACTCGTGAATATTTAGAGAAATTCCATGAAATCAATGGGGATAAAGATGTACCGACGACTCGTCGATATTGGTCTTTTCAGCGAGTAATGTACATATGTGTGTATACCGATCGGCGGTACATTCTCATACATAACACGCACACGCGAGCTTCGATAATTCTTCTCAATTGACGGCTCGAAGGAAACTCGCTAGTCACACTATTTAAAGCCTCTTTAATTTCACGAATCCTTACTGCGTTTAAGATAAATAAATGAGAGATCGTTAAGCGATTTATCGAATAGGTGGATATGCTACTCGAGTGTATGTTGGCTTTACGTGTATAGCAAGTATCTTCCTATAGGAGAAGAAAACATTCGAGAAAGATATATCGCAGCGAAATAACGTAAAACGAAGACGGACCATATCAAGCGAGCGTTTAAAGGAGGTTATCTGTACATTACGCGAGATCGTTTGTTTTCACTGATTAGAACGAACATTTTTTTTCTTTACAGTCTTTTGCGAATTTACAGCTTTGCGAAATTGAGCGACTATCCCGCGTTGAAAATGCGATTGAACCTCGCGCGATTGATTGGTAAAAATAAAGACTACTTATAAGAGTATACAGTAATTAATACAGTATTTTTTGTTTTTCTATTATTTTGCATATACTTGTCAGAAATATGTGTACAAATAATTGAAGAGTATACGACGCCTTTGAATCTTTTAAATTTAAATTTAAATGAAATATTTCTAATAATATAGTCACGATTTGGACTTATTCCAATTGAAGAAATCGAGGACTTATCAAAGTCTCTTCGATGGTTAATTACTCCACAAAATACAAATTTTATTATCGGCAGAATTCGAAATATTCAATAGACGGATTGAGAAAAACAATATATATATATTCAAATTCTTACATTCATACATAAACGGGTGTACGTAAGAGGTATAGAAACGCAGTTGAAATCGAACCCATTAATCAATTCTTTTTGAATCTCGCTGATAGTGAAATTTCGCGAATGAAGAGATTCGAGGAGGTCCTAGACCTCTACAATCATGAGTAAATATATTTCTTTATATATTCTTAAATCTAAGTTTGAAAATTTTTAAAAGCGCCTCTCCCCCTTAGGTGGGCAGGACACCTTTGGAAAAAAAATCCTGAGCACGGAATAGTTACACAAAAAAGCGGAAATCACAAACTTCCAATAACATCCAGTATAAACGGCCAAAATCACTGTGTAAATTATACGTATACTCCGAGTCTAAAGAGTTAAGTCGCGTAGATCAAAGTGTCTTTTTCCTACGACCAATAAAAAAATCCTTGCGTATACTATATTCCCAGCATTGAACTCTCTCTCCCTCTCTCTCTCTCTCTCTCTCTCTAGTCCCCTTAACTGTAATGGTGAAACGGCAAAAAAAAAAAATCATACCGCACCGCATTGATTTATACGTAAAAATGATACGCTATTGAGACGCAGCACAGCAGCCGCGCCCGCAACGATCATCGCTTATTCTTCGTTTCGCCGAGACGTCGTCGACTCGAGCGCACAAAAGCAAAACGAGTCTACTGCTTCGCGCATTTCAATCTGCTCTCGCGATTTGTTAGACGCTCTCTGACTCATGCGAAACTCGGCAAGAACATTTGCCCGTACGTTTCAATGAGTATATATCATGTACATAAAGCCGAGTGTGTTTACGTTGCGTTAATAATGGACTGAAGAGTCAATCTATCGTATGTAACAGATCTAGCTTTGTATGACTTTTTCTATATATATGTTTTTTTTAAATATAGGTGAATCATTACGCAGTTCGATTATAAATGAACTCCCGGTTACACGTAGATTATTCAATACATTTACGAAGATTCCCGTTCCGTGCCACAAAGGCACTCGCTGTTCGCGCACGCGGACGTGTCTATTCCGCTCGCCGCACGTGGATGCGCGAGCGTGTTTGTGTGTCAGCGCTGTGTACACGCATATTAATGGATATGCATAATCGTAAAACACTGGCATGATGTTTGTGACAAAATTATATGTGAACGTGTATATATATATAGTAGAGAGAGAGAGAGAGAGAGAGAGAGAGAGAAGCCGGTTTTAAACAGACGACTCTGAAGCGCAGTATAGATTCTTATAATTTTGATTCGAGTAAATGTACAAACGAAATGAACGCTTACTCCGACGATGAAAATTGGATCTTTATCGATGACGCGCTGCTTGAATATATATATACGAGTAGATCCACAAAATATTGAAAACAACCCGGTACTTGGAAATCGATCAATTACTCTCGAGGACAGACCATATGAATCCCATATTTTCTCGGTTCTCATTCTTTAGAACTCGGTTTTTATGGTCGCAAATGTATGTCATTCGATTTTTGGACGAGAATATTGTTTTTTTTTCAGGCATGTCCTTCAGTACAGTTTCAGGGTTCGACTAAAATTTAATTTTAAAGTACAATCAAAGACGTGGAATTAAAGAAAAATCGTCCAGATCGGATGAGCGAATAAAAAGTATTCTGCGGATTAACTGACGTACATAGATGTGTATGCTCATTACGCGATTTTCTAATATTACGTTTCGGAAAATACGGAGTCGATGACGAATTGATTTTATTTTATTTACTATGAAATTTTAATTATTTAGAGTACACGCTTGACAGCTCGCCCTTCCAATTCTCGGCAACGCCCCCCCCCCTCCCCCACCACCACTGTGCGTGGGCCTGCGGAGTGAAGTAGGTTGGTGAGGGCCGAGCTCTAGTAGCAATATATATTATACCCACATTACATAAATATACATAAAATATACATAACCGAGCAGGTAAAAGAGCGACGCCAATTTTATCCTCACCGGTTCCAAGAAACTTCCTCTCCTGCAGCCCCAAAAGCTGCCAAGCAATGGAGCGTCAATGCACTCATTTACCAACAATTGAATTTCATTGTCTCCGTTTAGTTGGAGTTATTTTTCATTTTATATTTCTCTAATTTATTTATCGTACTGCAATTTTGGACTAGTTAGGACCTGGAGTCCTTGGCCTTCGTAAACATCCGTGTCTACATCCATCTGTATATATATGTATATGTACAGTGTACTGTATCACAACAACATTCTCTCTCTCTCTCTCTTTGATTGATTTACCTCGCGTAGAGTCACGGATCCCGAACGCGGGGTACGTCATGCGGCGTAGAATGTCCGCGACTCATTTTTCGGCAAGTAATATTCATAATTACGTACGTCGCTCGACGCGTGTTTGCATTAGTCGAGCGCACGTGGGAGGACGATCGGCTCCTTCTCTTCGCGCAGTACCTCTGGCGTCGCTATATAGTTGCGTCCACTCCTCTCCACTGACTTATTCCTCAAAGGAGAATCGAGGAGCGCGTTAACATGCCGCGTCACGTGGAAGTTCAAATTAAGTAAATGCGCGTACACAGAGCGCAGCGCCTTTATCGATCGATCGAAAGCTTAGATAACATACACACACACACACACACACACGCGCGCGCGCGCGGTGAAATATTAATCGGTGAAAAAGTGTCCTTGCAAACGTACAATAATAGGAGAAAATATGTTTTCCAATCGCAGAGGGACCAACAGGTCCTTTAACAAATCGCCAAGGATGTCGCGAACGAAAAGATGGAAGAGTTGCTTATCGGAACACCTGTTGATGATGTTGACGGTGGCTGGTGTCCTACTCGGTGTGATGCTTGGTTTCATTTTGAGGAGCTTGAAACCCGAGCAAGGAGAGGAGGGCAGTTGGACCAAACGTGAAATCATGTATATACAGTTTCCCGGTGATCTGTTCCTCAGGATGCTCAAATCCTTGATCCTGCCGTTGATCGTCTCGAGTATCGTCAGTGCTATTGGTAGTTTGGATCTGAATTTGTCCGGTAAGAATATTTCTCTTATCTTTTTTTCTTTTTGCTTTTTCTAATCTTTTTTTTCTTATACACTGTCGGGTGGGTGTCTCGGTATTAAATTTAAGCTACATTTACATATTAATATTTGTTTATAGTAACTTCGAGATCGCTTATCGGTTATGTCATTAGTAATCGGCGATTGAAAAAATCCTCTTTTGCATACTGTCTAGGTCACTCTGCATTCGTCGTGTGAATAAAATTTACGTATAATTAATCGACTGAGAGGGAATAACTTTGCGCCGCCTATAACGCGATGTATTGCAATAAAGAAAATCGCTTAATTAAAATCTAATTATACATATTTAATTGGAGCAGAAAATCTATTATAACGTGCCGGTATGCATATTTCCCGGAAGAATATTCCGGTTCCAGATGATAGTGAATCGGAAAACAAGATTTCTTTTTGTACATTCCGAATTCACGTATGCAAATGATATAATTCGAAAATTTGACGGTGCAGGTAAAATCGGTATGCGATCGATTTACTATTACGCGACAACGACCATTTGCGCCGTCGTCCTGGGTATCATCCTCGTAACAACGATACAACCGGGAACATACGGTAACGAGTCGGATTACCAAACCGACGAGAGCAAAACACCGAAACGATTGATCACCACAGAGGATACGCTTCTCGATTTGATCAGGTAAAGATTTGGATTTATTTATGCGCGCGCCACTATTATTCCCACATTTGAATGATTGTTCAACGATTGACATTTTTCTATTTCGTTTACAGAAACGTTTTCCCCGAGAATCTCGTTCAAGCTTGCTTAGCACAAGTGAGTATAAACATTGGTGTATACGGTTGATTGTACAAATTGAATAGTGTAATTTAAAACGAGTATTAAAAAACAATGAATTCGTTTGCTTTTAGTATCGAACGGTGTTAACGCCGCCTGCAGAACCTGCCTCTCTAGTCAAAAATATTAGTGACAGTTTGAATCTGACCTCGAAAGAACAAGACAGTAAGGATGACGATTGTTAAATTACGCAATATAAACAATGATAAAAAGAAAGCATTTTCACAATCGCACCTTCTTTCGCAGAGGCCAAAATGTACAGTTACAATATAAGTCACAACTACGGCGATGGTACCAACACCTTAGGTCTAGTCATTTTTGGTATCATTCTGGGCGTCGCCATCGGTAAAATGGGAGAACAGAGCAAGCCTCTGCTGGATTTCTTCAATACTCTTTCTGAAGCTATGATGATCATCACTAACTGGGTGATTTGGTGAGTAAAATCCAAATACTTCACGTTCAGTGAGAGAACAGAATGCTAAGAAACACATTCGTGGATTCAACAGGTTGTCGCCGGTTGGTGTGACGTTCCTCGTTGCTGCCCAGATTCTAGACGTCAAGGACTTTAGTAGTATAGTCACTTCGTTGGGAATGTACTTCCTGACGGTACTCCTCGGTTTAATTCTACACGGCTTTGGTACGCTATCCATAATTTTCTTCATCTGCACACGCGAGCTACCTTTCAGGGCCATCGGTCAAATGAGTCAGGTCATGGTCACTGCTTTCGGAACAGCTTCCAGGTACGTAAACTCCTACGCGTGCACGTATATTCAAGATGGAATAATTAATTTAAGGATTAAATTAATATTAACGATGTCGACAGTTCCGCAACGTTACCGATCACATTGCAATGTATGGACCAGATGGGTGTAGATTCAAGAATATCGCGCTTCGTAGTACCGATCGGAGCTACGATAAATATGGATGGTACAGCTCTTTACGAAGCTGTAGCGGCTCTCTTTATCGCTCAGGTGAGAGGGATCGAGATGAGTATCAGTAAAATCATCGGCGTCAGCATCACCGCTACTGCTGCGAGTATCGGAGCTGCCGGTATACCTCAAGCAGGTCTCGTTACAATGGTCATGGTACTCAATACTGTTGGTCTTCCTGAGAAAGATGTCACACTTATTCTTGCCGTAGACTGGCTTCTGTGAGTATTTTCTTGTTTCGTTAATGAAATTAGTGACAGTTGACGATGTGTTTTGCGATCACTGATTGATCGTGTGTTCATTGCAGGGATCGATTCCGGACGACGGTGAACGTAATGTGCGATGCACTCGCGGCCATAATAATCGAGAAGATGAGCAAAGGTGAGCTCGATTCAGCCGATGTAGCCGATGGATTGCAAGAGGCTACCGAACTCGCTCATCTAAGAAAGATAGAAGAATAGATTATGTTTATATAATCATTGTTATATACATTGTTTATGTTAATTTTAATGTAATTTAGTCATTTGTACCAGTGAACTCGTGAGAAAAGTTGAAGAAGGATCTGTGTGTACCTTGAGCAATTAGACTCTATATTTTTAATTCATGAAACTTATATGTTTTATTTTTTTTAACGAAACTCGAGGTACTCTATGTTATGGTGTGACATCATCAAGTGCCAAGACTGTAATATTGAGATCCAACATTTGTAAACTGCCAACATCACTCATCTATATATGTTGATATTTTATTAAAGCTAGTACTTATGTCTACTGCATTGGTATATTAACATTTATCTGATTTTATATAATATGTAAGTGCATTGAATCCACAGTAATCCAGTTTATAGTTTTAACGTTTCTTTATATTGTAAAAATTTATACATGTATACATATGTGCATGACTACACATGGACTATATATACAACGATTAATTATATTTAAGAATAATGTAAATTAAATTAAGCCGTTTGCTAATTAAAATTAAAAGAACTTTACACCCTCATTATCATCAAACATTATTAACTCTGCCCTTTTAGAAGTTTCCAATGTCTTCAAAGCTCTTACGAGCAATTCGTTATCCATGCCATGAAATTCTGCAGAAATAAGTGTTAGTGAATTAAATCATACATATATATAATGTTATATATATACATAAGGCAATTTGTTTTTCATTTATTGTTTACCTTCTTCCACAGTATCCTCTCCCTGAGTTAGTTCATAGAATGTACATACAGATCCATTAAATCCATTTGCTTGAGCCCAGGAATATATTATGTCTGCCCATTCATCTAGGGTATGCCAGGAAACCACCCATCGTTGTTTAGCTTTATCTAATGGAGTCGCATTACCTGATTTAGCTAATTCTTCGATAATTATGGATACTACTTCCGATGGCAGTTTTCCTAGTTACATTTGGATAAGGACTATAAATATATTTTATTTAATGCGGATAATTATCAAGAAAATTTATTTAAAAGCATACTATCAATAGAAGCATTGTTGAACAATGGACTACTATGTATCTCTCGAATATCGAGTATGGCTTGTTTAGTTGTACGAAAATAATCCAAAACTAAACTTTTCCATGCCGCTATCTGTTTGGCTCTTGTTTCTGCATGTGGTTGAAGTCTGATAACGTTAAAAGGTAACAAATTTCTTATTATCGATTATTCTAATTGCAGACATTACAACTTTATCAAAACAAGATAATCAGCAAACTAACATGGTTAAATGCATAAGACCACATTAAATGAGCTTTGACAAAATCATCGCAGTATAAAAAATTAGTACAAACATCCGATAGATGTTAAGTTTATCTATGCATATTATTTTAAAGTATAATCAAATAATAAACAGTATTATAACCTAAAAATTGTTCGTGCTATCCAAATATATCTTACACAAGGATACGAATGCGACTAGGATTCGGTATTGCAATAATTAAATAAGTACTCGATAAATAACAATTACTTACGTGAAAAACGGAGGAAAGCTGTATTGCCAGGGCCAGTCAATTTCAGTCATTTCTTGACTGTCACTCCTAACTCAATAAAAATAACACTTGTAACACAATAATTATTGCTTTGTTCAAATGCCGCTATCCTAAAAAATGGAAAAACCTCATGTTATATATATCAACACTTGCGGAGCATCGAATACATAACAAATATAAGATATAAGTATATATGTATATACGAGTATATACTTAATATATATATATACGGATTGTACGTATTTACGCATCTATATACATATTATATATATAATCTTAGAGATAGCAGTACATATAGCAAAATCTGGAAAACAGTAGATCAGGCGGCGGATCAGGCGGCAAGCTGCACACAGAGTACGGCAAAGAAAATTGTATATATGTGTTGTGTGTCTGCTTACCCTACGTTCCTACGTATATATAGTATGACTGCGTGAAATAAAAGAGTATATTATATATTAGATACATCGCATTTCGCACACAGATATCTTATATTTCAGATAGCAAGAGTCAATAGAAAAACCTGGAAAATTGATGTTAAATTAGATAAAGACCCTTATTTTGAATTAATATAGAAGGTTTAATATGAAAGCGTAATTTATTTTTGTAAGTATACTTAGTTTTGAAATTGTAACGGTTATAAAAACGATCGAACGCGATGTGGCGAAAATGAGGTTGTGACGAAGAATGCTGCGTATGTTTATATTTTTTAAAAGGATTAAATAAAATTTTGTTGCAATTAAAAGGTGTATACAATGGTTGACTCTGAAGAGACAGACTATTTGGAGGTGAGTATTCAGAATTTTCTTTTTCTTGACAAAATACTAGTGATTTTAATGGATTATTTATTCTTTGAAAAGTTGCCTTACGGACCTCCTCCAATACTACCTGACATCAAAGCTGAATTAAAGGAGTACATTGTACATCCAGAGAAGCTACCGATCCATCAAATCGATAAAGTACAACAATACTATGAAAGAGAACCAGAAATATTGTCATTACTTAAAGGTAGTTTAACTCCTCATGGAACAACTCTTAAGTATGAAAGAGATCCTACCACTGGTCGGATTGGAGATATTCGAGAGGTATTGGTACAAAATATTGGAGAAACTGTACGAAACTCTATGTCAATGACTCGAGCACCTGGTCCTATTTCAGAGGGAGTCAAAGGTATGTTTTTAGGAATTGATGACAATTGAACAAGTTCATTTTTAACGTACTATAAAATTTTGTAGGGAATGCAAGTAATATTTTATTCTGGCCTGGTGGATTTGATGAACCTGAAAAAATATCAACAAATGAAACGATTGAGGTAGATTTTGAAAACAATTTAAAAACATTGGCTAAGGGTTTTAGAGCTGGTATTGAATTTATGTCTGATAATTGCACCCCCAAAGTTTCAAATAATTCTAGTGATGATACTGTTAAAGAGACTCAAAAGAAAGAATTCGAAATTAATCTTATGTCAGTTATCGATAAAGAAGGTCACTCTTTGGCTTTCTGGTCTACTGAAAAGAAGGAGGAAAAGAATAAAGAAAATGAAGACAAAACTGACAGTAGCAACATTGATCCTACAGATATAGATAAGTTTATTCAACCATTTGATGAAAGTAAAATACCATTGTTCAAGATATCAGATACTTTGAAAGCTCGAAAGATAACAGAATGGGCTGAAGAGATAGATATCAAGGTTCCTGTACATGATTTTGATACAAAAATACCAGAACCAGCTATGACATTTCCTTATGAGCTTGATACCTTTCAAAAGCAAGCCATTCTCAAGCTGGAAGAACAATGTGATGTGTTTGTTGCAGCTCACACTTCTGCTGGAAAAACTACAATTGCTGAATACGCTATAGCCTTGAGTCAAAAACATATGACCAGGTTTGTCATTTTTATTTTAATCTTTGATTAAAAAACAATTTTTTATGAAAACTTTTTAATTTTTTCAGGACTATATATACATCTCCGATAAAAGCACTTTCTAATCAAAAATTTCGAGATTTCAAAGAAAAATTTGGCAATGTTGGTCTCATTACAGGAGATGTACAAATTGAGCCAACAGCAATGTGTCTCATCATGACTACAGAGATTTTACAGTCGATGTTATACTGTGCTGCTGAAGTTATAAGAGACGTAGAATATGTTATATTCGATGAAGTACATTATATCAATGATGAAGATGTGAGTATTTCAAACTACTCAAACTTAAAAGGAAATTTCGCATAATTAATATATCATTTTCTTCGCAGCGTGGTCATGTTTGGGAGGAAGTTATAATATTTCTACCTCCAACTGTAAATATTGTAATGTTATCAGCAACAGTTCCAAATCCAGTTGAATTTGCTCACTGGGTTGGACAAACAAAGAGAAGAAAAATGTATGTAATTAGTACATTAAAAAGACCTGTACCCTTACAGCACTACTTGTATACTGGCTGTGATAAAACAACTAAAGATCAAATCTTTCTTCTTGTCGATAAAGAAGGTCAATTTTTAAAAGATAGGTAAGATATTATTGTATCTTTCTACTTTTACAAATTAAGTTTTGAATTTATGATTCTTTTTAGTATTCAATTGGCCCATAACGCAAAGGACGAGCAACAAAAAAAACAACAACAAAAATATAAAAAAAAATATCAACATCAACACGAGCAAGTAAAACAGAAACCATCTTTGACCTTAAGCCCTATGGTATTAAAAAATGCAAGTGTTGCTGAAACTTTAGATTCAGTTACCGCGGAAAAGAAAAAAGATGAGAATTTCGAAGACAACGTGAGACAGCAAATGATAACTGCAAAAGATAAAAAAATGTGGAATGCCTTATTGGAGCATCTTGAAAGCACGGTAGATCAGCAACGCTACATCAGATAAAAAGAACACTATTATATTAATTATTTTATTTCAGGACAAATTACCAGTTGTTATCTTTGCCTTATCGAGAAATAGGTGTAACCAAACCGCTGAAAGTTTCTCAACAAGTTTGCTTAGTCCTCAAGAACAAGAATATGTAGAACAATTCTTCACGAAGTCTATAAGGCATTTAAAGGGAACAGATTCTCAATTGCCTCAGGTCCGCAAAATGAAGAAATTATTAAAATTGGGTATTGGAGTTCATCACAGTGGAATTTTACCGATTTTAAAAGAGATCGTAGAAATGCTTTTTCAAAAGGGTATTGCGAAGGTAAGTAGATATCCACTGCCAAGGGGGAGAATCAGCCGGTTTAAAAAAGTCTCGAAGAAATAAATGGTTCATCCCATTAGTAATGGATATTGTGAACTAAATATAATTTACCAACAAGTATGTGTGTATATAATTGTAACTTTTAAGGTATTATTCGCAACGGAAACGTTCGCTATGGGTGTAAACATGCCAGCAAAAACAGTTGTTTTCGATACAACGAGAAAATTCGATGGTGCCAGCTTTAGAAATCTTATTCCTACCGAATACATACAGATGGCTGGTCGCGCTGGTCGCCGAGGTCACGATGAAACGGGCACTGTACTAATTGTCTGCAAGGTAATGGTACCTTCCGAGAAGGATCTCAGGGATATGGTTCTTGGTCCTCCGCAGAATTTGGTGTCTAAGTTCAAAGTCACTTACGCCATGGTGTTGCATTTGAAACGCCTTACAGAAGCTATTTCAGTTGGGGACATGATTCGAAGATCTTTCAGGGAGGTGAAAACTCTGTCCAATTTAGATAAAAATAAGAATGAGCTTGAAAAAGTATCGCAAGAAATCAGTGAAGTTCCACCGTTGTCTGAATATCAACAAGAATTAAAAAACTACTATGATCTCGCCCAAACGTACGTGAATTTGCATAAAGAAATGGCATCATTCGTTATGCAGGGAAAGAAGGCTGTTAAATCTTTGGTTGAAGGAAGAGTACTTCTAATCTCCTATCAACATCATTACTGTAAATTGGGAATCTTATTGAATGTATCGAAAAAGGCAAGAGAATCTGTTTACAGAGTATTCATCTTAACAAATAAAAAAGAGGAAGAGGAGGCGAAAAATAGTCAGAAAATGAATGATTATCATGAACTCATTGGTTTGCCATTCCAAAAGATTTATAAACCCAGTGAAGAATGTACACATGAAATTTTAACAATACCAAACTGGTCCATCCTACAGGTGACAAACTGTATTTTGAATGTTAATTACAAGATGATTATAGCCGACTGGGAAAAGAGACAGATACCTCGATTTAAGTAAGTTTCATTTTTAAAAACCTTGAGCTGCATTAATGATTGCACGTATATTTATGAAATTACTGTTCCATATATGGCTATTTTAACTGTATAGGGCAGTTACCGGGTGCATTATCGAATAGAGGTAGTTAAGAAATACGTAATGCAAAGCAAAATTGCACCTAGAATAATATACAAACATAGAAAATGAGCATTTTTGTCGTTTAATCGGTGTATTGGAGGTGAGAGCGAAATCGTCAAATCTGACTATCTATACTGCATAGAGCAGTTGCAGGGTACACTATCGAGTAGAATTTGTTGATAAATTAAGCATTTATAAAAGCATTATTATTATTTAATAAAAGCATTTCTGTTGTTGAATCGGTATATAGGAGGTGAGAGCGAAAACGTCAAATCTTACTATCTATACTGCATAGAGCAGTATAGATAGTAAGATTTGACGTTTAGAATATTTGAACTGCATAGAGCAGTATAGATAGTAAGATTTGATTTGTAAAGTATGTATGTATTTATAGAGATGCACCAAGTGGGACTTCTTGTGCGGCAGCCATGGATCTACTCATGAAACTGTCTATAACAGTGCAAACTGATCAGTCTCTAATACAACCATTTTTAAACTTAGAAATACATTGCTTTGAAATGAGAGACCTGCATAAACAGAATATGCAGCAAGTACTTAATCATGTCAATACTTCGATTATGGCCCTTCAACCAAAATTAATTAGTATGTCGAATTTTTATGAAGAATTCTATTCCATCTGTGTACGCCAAAAATTACAGCAAAAAAAGCAAGACTTACTCCAACAAATTAGTGATGAACACTTACAAAACTATCCAGAGTATGTTAACAGAGTTAATGTGTTGAAAAAACTCAATTATATTGACCACGAGGACAGAGGTAAAAACTCACAAATTGTATATAATTTTATTTTTATAACGTCTTGCAAGATATCAAATTTGAAACATGATTTTATTTATTTTTATGATTTTTTAGTTACATTGAAAGGTCGAGTAGCTCTTGAAATGGGAACTTATGGAATCTTTTTAACTGAATTGGTCTTAGACAACATTTTAACTAACTGGCATCCTGAAGAAATAGCTTCGATATTGTCTTCTTTAGTTTTCCAACATCGAAGTATTGACGAAGAAACAGAAGAAAATATTCCGAGATTGGAAGAGGTTTGTAACAGCTTTACATTTAAAAAAACTGAATACCATTAATAGAACATTGCTTTTTAAAAAATAAATATTATTTATTAATTGCAGTTAAAACAAGAAATGTTAAAAGTTTACCAAAAATTGGTCGATATCGAAATCCAATACGGTTTGGAACCGATAAAAGAACCAAGTTTTCAGTTAACTCGCGTTGTTTATGAATGGGCACGTCAAAAGTCATTCTCAGAGATCATGAAACTTACCGATATTCAAGAAGGTATAATTGTTAGATGCATTCAACAACTTAACGAAACTTTGCAAGACGTAAGAAATGCAGCCATTATAATTGGGCATGCTGCGCTCAAAGAGAAAATGGAAGAAGCTTCAACAAAAATAAAAAGAGATATTGTTTTTACAGCATCGTTGTATACACAAGATTGAATTACTTTTTTGTACATAATAGAAATGAGAAAAACAAAAAAAAATAAACATGTTTTTAATAATATGTATGTATAAACTTATATTTAACCAAATTACTTATATAACATTTGAATTTATAAAACAGTTCTCTTTGCCTAAGTATCTAATCAGAACTTTTAAAGAGCACGTTGATCAGTGGTATTGATATTCCCTTGACCCTTGTTAAGTTCGGATATGCAAATCCATTGGCCCTCGGTGTTTTCACGCCATAAGGACACTTTGTTGTCACCACCGCTAACAGCAAGGATTCCACCTGTAAGAGACCAGCTAACATTCCACACGACATCGTCGAAGACGTTCAAAATATTTGGTGTCCAACTAAGGTAATCTGTTGAAGTCCAAACTATTACTCGACGATCTTGCGAACACGAAGCAAGTGCTGCTCTTGGTGGTCCAACTGCTGGAGCCCATGCTACGTCTCGTACCTAAGAATGATATGATTTGCATTAGATTATTCAAACATATTCTTCAAAAGATATTTAACTGTATTTACCCAATCACTGTGAGCCTCCAATTTTGTTTCTTCAATCCATTTGTCACCCTCTTCTTTCCAAATTTTAACTATGTTATCGCAACCTGCGGAAGCCAACCTTTTGATTGGTGCTTTTTGCTGAGAAGCATTGTCAAAGGCAGGTTCTATCACAGGACACCAAGAAACTGCATTGCAACCGATCGTGTGAGCATTTGGAATTTTTTGCGTCTCCCAATTATCACCATTGTTAATTAAAATGGAAATGGAACCATCAGAACTACCGCATGCAAGAATAAGACCAATTTCATGTGGAGCCCAAGCAATAGAATTTACAGAAGAATCATGAACTGTGTGTTCATAAATTCTTGTCCATTCGTTGAGTTCTTTCCAAATGATGACTTTTCTGAAACGACGTATATTTGTTATGTCAATAATGTGGTAAGTCATACAATGAATAAACAATCAACAGTAAATATAAAAGAAATAAAACCAGCTGTGACATTAGTTTGATATAAAAAACATCTATTAATGAAATCTAATGTTGATGTTTTTAGTATTGCATGGAGAATGTAAAAAACAAATAAACCAGTAAATATTATCACGCAAAATACAATTAAAACGATAATAAAGAAATTTTATTAAAAACTCGCCATGTACAAGTCTGGTAAGAGAAACCATAATATTTACCTGTCATAACTACAAGATGCAAGAAGATTACCATACTTCGGATGAGCCCAAGCAATTTGCCAAACGGGTCCTTGGTGTGCCTTTAATTCAGCGACCAGACTTTGCGATCCATTTTTTAAATCAAAAATTTTGACCGAATGATCACTTGAACACGTAGCTAACCTCAGTCCATAATAATCCATTTCAGCATCGTGTATCATGTCCTCGTGACCAGTGTCCACTGTATTTAGTACGGAAACCATTTTGTCAATTACTTACTATATTAATATACAAAAGAAAATCTTATATCGCAAGTAGATCGTCAAAATATTTGCAATAATAAACGCCGACGATGATCTGTTTAGCAATATACTTTGAGGTTATGTTCACTGCCGAATGTCATTGGCAGTAGAGGGAAATACGTGGTACTTTTGGCGCTGTTTGCAACGTCTCCCTCGCTCGTTTCTCGAGCGACTCTAGAGACACCTGCGCCAACAGGGCAAACTATCTTTGAATTATCCCGCGCTTCTCATCGATCGCTTGTATACCACTAATCTATAATCTCGACGCGCTGTTAGTAATCGCGGATGATTATATCTTTTTTCTCCACGACAACAAAAAATACTTATAAACGGCTAAAGTGTAGATCGATTTTGAATATATTTTCCTCTATGGCTCTACTGAAGTTTTGGAGCTTTCTTTCAACTTGGCATACTTTATAGGTATATCTTTTTGTTTCTTCATTTACTAAAAAAAAATCGACTGATTTTACGCGTAAAAACGCCCGTGACGTTTACATCTTCTTTCTTACAACGACATCTGGATATTTGTATACCCTCTCGTGTACATTTCACGATTATTCATTTTTTTACATACTTTCTATTGCAGCTTTGGAAGATGACGATTTTAGTTGAGTAAAAATTTAATGTGCTATAAGCAATTGTTTTCTTTTTTGCATGTATGTGGTACTTGTAGTGATACAGAGGCTAAAATTTTAGTAGGTTTCTCATTGATGAAAAAAATGTATATTGTATGAGTTATTATAACTGAGAAAAATTTAAAGATGTATCCAGCTAAAGCAGTGCAGTCTTACCAGACCGGACTGTTTCCACTAATCGCAAAATCTAACATCTGTATTATTATATTAATAATTATATGATAACCTAATAATTCTGTAATTTTAAGCCACCTGTGAAAATCATTGATTTTTTCATATGGATTTTACATTAAAAATAAAAGAAAATACTTTAAGAATCTCTATATATAACATAAAAAAACCTTTTATAACTGATTTGTGTTATCGAGTAATAATATGTTATGATTATTATGAATTGAATCGCGTTAAAGTAAATTTAATTAAAAACTAACAATCGACGAACAAATGACACGATTTAATGACAATTTCGTGTAAAAAATATAGTATGTGTTAATATTGAAATTTTATTGATCGCATAAATGTCTTATTTCGCGTATTGGAATAGATTCGATTTAAAAATCGCTTAAGGTATTAGTGAACGGTATTGAAGTTTCTTGACTTACACTGATCTTTGGCTGTGTTTCGGAGTCCATAAGTTTTTTTCAGATTTACTAATCACGTTAGTACGTCCGTTCACATTGTTGAAATAATATGTGTAGTCTATAAATTTAAAATCGCATAAAAATTAATTTCTTCATTTACCCATGCAATAAAAAAAAAGTATTTCTTCCTTAATCAATAAATTACTTGTATATACAATTAGGAATAAGTACATATATTCCAAAAATATTAAACTCAGTATACGGTATCGTAAAAACTCTTTTACGGCAATGTGCAATATAAGATACTCAATCACTTTCGCGCTTCTTAAGAAGAGGTAGAATCAAGGAAACGACCTTACGGTCAACTCTCGTCCTTATTATATATATATATATATATATATATACATATATATATATACACCTTTGAGATTAAATGGAAGGTCATCGTTTGCAAGCACCACAGCTGTTAGTTTACATAAAAAATCCAACAAAACCGATCAAGTTGTTCGACAGCGGTGAAAGTATATACGCACTGGCTCCGAAATTCCTGACGCCAAAGGCGTTCTGTTCCGAGAATTCTTGAGCAATATATATATATATATATATATATAATACACAGTGTTTTGACGTATGATCGGTACGAGTTTTCGGATTATCGGAATTCAAGATCGGTTCGAGTATATAAAGTTTTTAACGCGACTGTAAACTATTGTATCACTATTATTAATGTCGATAAATCGACATTGTCTAAAGTTGCAGAGATAAAACAATCGCTGATTTTTCAAAATGGTGTACCATAAAATTATTGATTTTAACGCAAATAAACGTTCGAAGCACAGTGTCGAGAACTCGATCGAAATGTTGAACAAATTCCGAAAATAAATAAAATCAAAGCCGAATAATATGGAAACAACAATAATAGAAAAATAAACTCTGAGAAGCGCGTGCGCGCAGCAATACAGAAAGCCGAGCCGAGAGAGAGAGAGAGAGAGAGAGTTTTTAAAGTTGCAGCCAGTCGTAGAGTGTCAGTCTACATTTCTCAGCGGTCGGAGTCGGATCCGACTAGTCTCCGGTGCGGAGGCGCAACAAAACCGGTCTTTCTCATCCTATTCATTTGTACAAGAACAACATCAGCCCAGTCACGAAAGTAAAAGCTATCGACTGGTTCTCGCTCACTTACATTACCATCGATCATGGGTACTTCTCGCGCACAGGTTAGGCCATATGTTAAATAAGTACATTGTATACATATATATGTCTTCTGTGTATACATACGCGTAGATATATATATAAATGTACGAGTAGCAAAAGGCGATAGAGTTCGATTCGTTAATGCAGCGCGTTTGACAGGCACTTGTGAGTTTCGTTTTCCCGTCGCTTCAAGTGATAACAGCTGATTAGCGCACGTGGCATATATATATAAAGACACTGGGAAAATATTTATATTAATGCGTAAACACGCGGACGATTGCGGGTGTTTTTTGTGGTACTAGGAGTTTTTCCAAATATACATGTGTGTGTGTGTGTGTGATTTTTAGCGGATAACGTTAAGAAGATTTAAACGGATGAGAGTACGAGTGACCTTGAGATTTAAATCGTTTATTCTGTTGTAGTGTATCGGATAGGATGTGAGTGGAGTTTGTTATTTATACGATTTATGACAGTTTCGTAATACGACTCGTGCTGTAATGCGTGTTAAAATTTGAAAATATCCTTGTTTAATTACTTGTAAATTGCATTTAGAGAATGAGCTATTTTTGGTAAGGATTGATACTTTATTTTTAGGTTTCTGTCTCGTCAGAGCCCGACGGAATAGATTTATTCAATCCTAATTTATTGGAAAGAGTAGCCAACCAATTGCGAGGCGACGGACTGATCTTCAGGCCTCTCAATAGTAAAGACTTTGACAAGGGTATAAAATGAATTTACACTTCAAGTCACTCGACGTTCTCCTTGTTAATGAACAGTTTATTTAAAACTTGTTTTATTATTTTATTTTAGGTTTTTTACAACTTTTGGGGCAGTTAACTGATGTAGGGAATATTACCAAGGATCAATTCCTAAGTGAGTTTAAGACGCTACAGAATGTCGAACGCGTACTAAGTTATCTGAAAAAATTACGCTATATTGTTAATATACGCTTTTTATTTTCAGACAGATTCCACGGAATGAAAAGTTCTGGCGGATACTATGTCATTGTAGTGGAAGATTTAAATTGTGGAAAAGTCATAGGCAGTGCTACGCTTGTCGTCGAGCAAAAATTCATACACAGCTGTGGACTGGTTCGTATATATACTTTCATATTTTAATTTTTAATAGATTATCCTACCAAATATATCTATGTATACTTGTAATTTAGTAACAAAAGTTTAAAAGTAAGAGCGATCTTTACATGATTCTTTTCGTATCTACAAAATAACTCGTCACCACATGGTTTATTAATTAACACATAATATTTATTATATATTCGATATCACAGCGTGGACACTTGGAGGACGTCGTGGTGAACAGCGAGTACAGAGGCAAACAGCTTGGCAAGCTTGTCGTAATGGCGGTGAAAAATCTAGCGAAGAGCTTGCAGTGTTACAAGATCACGCTCGAGTGTAAAGATCGTTTGATTCCATTTTACGAGAGCTTGGGTTTCAAGCGCGAACCGGGTAATGCTAATTCCATGCACGCTCGATTTCAATACGACAATCCGGCGGAACAGTCGAGATTATGACAATGATTACGAACCCGTCCTTTCGAGTATGAATGTTGGACATTGGTCCTTGAGAGAATCGTATTGAAAACGAAGAACGTATTTTTTCATGTACCGAAGAAGTTAGGAGCAAACGCATTTTTTGTACTTAAGATTAAGAAAGAGGTATGAGCTGTTGTAATCCAATTTGTTAAAAAAAATATCGAGAGATGTACACCCGCGCTTATAGTGGATCATGTGAATCGTAATGATAAGCGATTAGATAAGTTTAGTGACGATGAGTGTATTTTGTCATAAAATTTATAGCCTTGTATAAAGACTTATTAAAAGTATCCTTTGTCCTTGGCAATGGAGATATGAATAAGATATGGTCAACATTTTTTATTAACACGTCACAAGTAGTCATCTTCTTATATATATATACCGTCGACTTCTCGTCCACCTTTCATCTTTCATCGTCTCGCCATTTTTACAAAACAGAAATATAATCATGATTTGCGATTTGTCAATAAACGAATTGCGGTTTGATTGAGTTAATTAAATTTTCTTAGCTGGAGCATTGTTCACCAATTTCGCTGCTCTTTTAGCCTCCATTTGTCGTTGTCTAGCTAATCTGCGTTCGTCTCTTTTCTTTCTTGCTTCTTCCAGTTTATTGTTTGTATTACTTGGACCTATCAAAAAATTAAATACAAATATAGAACATGCAATGTCACACATTTAATAAGAATTATTTCAAGATGATGATCATACTCGAGTCGTTAGGTGAAAAATCTTCTAATGGTTGAAATTCACTATCCTCCCATCCAGACTCAAAAGTCTCGTTCTTGCACGATTGTCCCTCGGCAGCTTCTTCCTCCTGGGGGTAAAAATAACGTTAGTCAATCCATTTCTAACATCAGTAGCAATTATCGAGTTTGTCTAGACAATCAAATACCGGTTTCTCTTCCAAACTAGTCCATTGCTCGCTGTTGTGGTGATGCGACTTAGGCGAATGTCCTGACGTGGTTAGACCAGACGAAGGTGTACCAGTGGAAGCTGACTGCTGTTCCATGTCGCCCCAATCGCCGGTATCCCAGCAATCCCAGTCACAGTCGGAGTTCGTATTGGCAGTATTCTGAGTGTCGTGTTCATGGTCGTGATCCAGAGAAGTCATACTTGTTGCGCTACTCGTCGTCGCCGTCGTACTCGTGCTACTCTGCGAACTACTAGCATGTTCTGAAAAAAAGCCTGCAAGATTAATAGGCCGTTCTTTTGTAGCGTTAGTTCTCATGATTTGGTTAGTCTGTTGAGATAATAATGAGTTAGTAATGTACAATTAATACTCTGAAAAAAATTGTTTCATTTCAACAAACGGTTTTACTTCAATGTAATCATTGTATTTGTTAGATTTAAAAAACAATTTACTGAATATCTACTAAATTTCTATTTGATTTCAGTAAGTAACGTGTTAAAGCAAGACATTTCAAAAAAATATTTTTTAAATCCTGCTTTTTAATACTGATTTTTAATTCAAGTAAATATTTTCCGCTTCTAAAAGAACAATTATTTACTAAATAAATTTTTTTCAGTGTAGCGTGAAGGTTCATAGTAAGCGAATAGTAGGTCCGAGCAGCTTCTAAGAATTCTATACCGTGCATCTCTCTAATTTTCAATGTTATGATAAAATCAATAAAATCGATTTCGCATAAAATACCTAAGGAAGCCGGCTTATTGAACAAGATTCTCGAAGTACCGTGCGGAGCGGATGACTTCGGAGTATCTGATTGACTACGGTAAAATTTGGCTGTAACGGCAGTAACGGCCCAACCGGCCCAAGTTGCTGCCGCGTTACTAAGACTAGGGGTAGCTGTATTCACATCGGCCTCTGCAAAAAAAACAACATGTTTTAATATAATAATCTTTCCTAAACTAAAAATTAAAAATTGCTTTTTGGGAAAGGAAATATTTTCTTCTTAACTAAATACCACAAGCTTTTGTCAATATACAAACATATGAAAACTGTTCAAAATATGAAAAAGTCTCACTGACCCATCGACTCGCGAAGTCCAGGATCTTCCGATACTCTCTCGAGCTTCGAGAGAAATCCTCGTATCGTACGGAATGCATTATCCCTGACACCTTTGTCAGCGTCGGTAGTTAAGGGGCACAGAGCAGGCAATATCTTATTGGCAACTTCTTGCAAGAGGAAGTATTGTTGCGTCGCTGCGAGAGCTAGGATACTAGCGCTTCGCGATGGCGGAAAAGGATCACGCGTGCCTCGAATGAACGCGCCAATCAAGACTTTTTGTCTAATTTGAGGATGCAAATGTTGCGCGATTTTTCCCAGACACACAGTTGTGTTCGTCCGGATTCCTCCTTGCTCGTCTTTGGACTGGAGCTTAGCGAAATACCTCAGTACCTCAACGTTCAAATTGTTGTAATCTAATTTTGGTGCCAAATGTACGATTGATTTTATTGTTTGTTCCCTCACAGCAGGATTAGTATCTAGAAAACCTCGTGCAACCTGTAAAAAAACAACAGTTGTTGGTATATATAATTGTAAATTGGTATTCACTTTTATAACATACGACGTTCTGCTCTAAGTTACAATGTCTTTTTATTCTGTATTAAGAAAAAAAAATAGTATTAATGTTTTTACAAAATATGCATAGATTGTTTTTCCACTCTATCTGATTTTTACTACTCTTTTCAGCTATAATTTTTAACAATTATTAACTATTTACTTTAATAATACTTAATTATCAAATATACAACAGTTGATTAATCTTAAAAAAAGTCTTTGAATGCCTTGGCTAATATTGTGCTTAAATTAAAAAAAATTATATTAAAAAATACGATGAGTTCTATTGTTTTCTCATGACAATTTGGTTTTTGTTATATATATTATTCATGTATGATAAATGAAATGTTTAAATAAATTGTTTAGCAATAATTTTTCTTATATTCAATCTCTGTCACGTAACTTATATTTAAAAGTCACAACATTTAGTTTCTTAGAAAGATCAGTTTTTGTATTTTGAATTTCATTTATAAATTAAAATTATTGCAAGTATGGGATTCTTTTTTGATAAAGAAAATAATAGCCCATTTTTTCCATACTTCAATTCTAAGTTCTTTCTTCTAAATTCCGAATTAAGAAATTACTCTAAATTTTAGAGTGAACATTTAACTCGAATTACGAGTATTTTAAAAATTCTCCTATTATAGTTAATATTAAAAATATCAGCTTTCACTCGAATTTCGAACACTTCGAAATTTCAAGAGTATAATAAAATTGTGCATTACCTGAGGAAAAATTGCTTCGTTGACGGTGACTGGTTGCAAATGATTAACAAATCTATCCAATTGTTGGAGTAATCTAAGCCTGGTAGCCCTATCATTCGATGCAAATAGCTTGACGACGCAAGGAACTACACGCTTTTGATACTCAGCATCGGGTAGAGCTTTTCCTAACTGAAGCAGTGGTGGAAGGACGGCACTGCCTGCGTCGCCGTATTCATAGGCAGCAATCAACAATGGCAGTATCTTATATCGACCCACACCTTCGGGAAAACCATCCAATTGAGATGTTAACTGCGAGAAGAAGCGACTCTTCTCATTCTTCTCTTTCACCTGAATTTCTTCGAGGAAAAGCAAAGCATCGACCAGATCGTTTTTAAAGAAGCCACCGTTACTGCGACATCGTACTATCACATCGGCTGGATTTGGACGCACTTCGGGTTTACTACTGATTATTTCTTGGTAGACCGTTACTAAAGGCTTTGGAATCTATAAGACATAATATTTGTTTTTTTATTAGTATTCTGAGTAAAATTATTTTTCAAAGCAAGCAACAATTTCCTACGCACTTGGTTCATGGCATCAAGATTTCCAGCTGTGGTAAGGGGTCCATTGAAAGCTTCCCATATGAGGCAGCCCAGGCCCCACATATCTACAGAACTGCAAGGAAACATATTTATTTAGACTATGAAAAAAAATTAACAACAATCATTTGTTATATGAATAAATTACCATTTTGAAGCTGGTTTGGAGTTTTCTTTGGCATCAAGTGGCCGATAAACTTGTAGTACTTGTGGTAAAGATAGATAGGAAGCATCAACAGCTGTCATGTATTCCACACTGCCAAGTTTCCATTCTCCACTCTCTTCGTTAACAAAAACTGACCACAGGTGAACATTGTTGTGCCGCAGATTACCGTCGTTATTTAAAAAGCTTAATGCTCTCTACAAAAACAGTATAAACTCTAGTACATTTGAATTTTAGGGAATCATTATGCAGTTAATGTACTCACAGTGATTTGAAATATACCCCAAGACAAGTAAAGCTCACGTTTAATACCATCACCTATATCTGCAACTCTGGAAAGACGATTATGAAGAGGCTCTACTCTCTCCGTAGCCAAATAAATAGTTTTATCAGTCTGTAAATCCCAGGAATAAAATAAAACAAATGAAAAAACAACGTCTCCTCAGCTTTTGTAAGATTAAAGTGCAACATACCTCTAAACTATCTAAATAAGCAAGTATACTTGGATGTCGCAATGTTTTCAATCTTTTGACTGCAGCTCGTGCAATTTCCAGCTGATACTCTGCGCCTGGTTTCACTTGGAAGACAAAAACCGAAACATCTTCACCTACAGCAGTTCCAGTAGTTGTAGTTGTGCTTGGCGTTCCCTAAAATATCAAAGCAACAACGCATTCTTCGCATTAACTCACTATATTCCAAGGAACAAAAAAAAAATATTCATCCACTAAAATCATCCATACAGATTAATTCCAGCTTAAATCGTTCATTTTCCAATACTACAATCAACAATCCACCATCATTCGCCCCCGCATACAAAGGGTCGTACACATATATGTATACAAAACTCGAAACATAACGTACGTCCACAAAAAAAAAGAACGAATTAGGTTATGCTTGAAAAGACTCGAAAATCACATATACCTTTCGTTTAGCTTTGTGAAGGCTCCAGATACTTTTGTTGTCGAGTCCTTCGATGGGCTCGCCGATCTCGTAAGGAAAATCCTTGGTAGGATCGCGACTGAAAAAGGACCACATCTTTCATCTAGAAATCGCTAGAATAATGGAAAATAAAGTCCATCACGACAGCATCACACCCGCCACTTGACGAACGACGCACAAGCGCGCATTAATACACAACACGTCAACTATAATATCCAACTCTATCCTCTATTGGCCTCTGACTTCTGCTAGTAACACTTGCAGCAATCATATATATATATATAACATATACAGTATAATGATATATATATACACATATATATACTCTTCAGTAGAGCAGTGCGTTGCTCTTCTTGCGCCGAACCGATGATGCGATGTCCGACCAGAACCCGACCCAGTACTGGTCTGCCGCTACTACTGGTGCTGACATCAGCTGATGAATATACCCTCTGATATATACCTATATTTTTTTGCTTTCGCGAACATTGGCCTAATCTTTTTATTTTAAACTTTGTTACCAATTATCGTGTGCTCGACACTTGGCATAATATTTTTTTTTTCTCGGAATATTTCGTTCTTTCATTTATTGAATTAAAATATGCACATTTCAAGTAAATATATAAGATAATTATTATAAAAGTTTCAACGAACGTAAAATTTTTCGAGAAAACTAAAGTCGCGTTTATTGATAAAAAATATACAAACGCGCACTATATCAAAGAGTGTACATGCCACTGCATATAATATCTTTTCGTTTCCCGTCGGTGACTTCGCTGCACACTATATATATATATTATATACAATATACGTATACATATATATAGATATTGTCCTGTATGTACACGCAATATGAGATATCCATAACCCATATGCCCTTTACGATCTAAGTAGTTTAAGTGTGCATACGTTTATATATATATATATATAATATACGCTTATGCATTATTGGTAAATAAGTGCATAAAATAGTGCGCGCGCAGAGTTTGTGATACTATGTAGAGGTTATATAGGTATATATATATACATAGGAGCTCCGAAATTCGCGCTCCAAATATAGTGCGCTTTTATTATCTCCTCTTTCGATTTTGACAGAATGAGAGAGAATGCGATAGCGAGAGTAGCCGCTTACGCCTACCTACTCTTCGATTAAAATCACTGATGTTATGCGTCAGTGACGGAGTTTCGTCAATTCTTTGGCTGTGAGAATGACGACTGCGCCAATTGCTTGACTGTATATCATTTTTAAGCAGTTCGCGAGCAGCCGGATAGTTAGAGACGACTTTCGTCCTAACCTACTTATGTTTATTTTATTTTTATTTTCACCAATGGCGGGGCGAGGGTGAGATATATTTACTCCTTTGTTTATGTGGATACTAAAACGCTATCAAAATGATGCAACAATATATGAAGGAGCTCGAACAGGTTGGTAGCTTTTGTTTTGGAGTGGAGCTTAGTTCAATTGTTATTGTGCAATCATTTGTTGCTTGCGTTTACAGGAGCCCTTCGATCCGGAAGAATTTGTTGAAAGACTGGCTTGGAGAACCGTTAACGATACCACCAAAGATGGAATTACTGGTGTTTTCGATCCTGTACTGGTGCACGAAACTTTTTTACAGGCGATCAAAGACTTGAAGGTGCTAGAGGAGAGACAAGCAAAAAAATGCGACAAGTTAGAAGCCAGTGTTAAGGAGGAAGAATCTAGGCATACGTTGGAGATACTCGATCTACAAGATAGGAATAGGAAAGCTATAGATACTTTTCATCAGTTGGATGAAAGAATTAACTTTGTTGCTACTAAGGTTCTCCACTTAGGTGATCAGTTAGAAAGCGTTAATACTCCTAGGTCTAGAGCTGTAGAAGCACAAAAACTGATGAGGCATTTTTCTGAATTTTTGACACCTGGTCCACTTACTGATCCTATTTTCACGGATAAAGCATCTGTAAGATTCTTTACGATGATTTAACATGAGTAGTATTTCTTTGATCCATTTAATGTACAATTATTTATTTCAGCTGGATGAGGCAGCGGATGTTATACAAAAGCTTCATTTGATAGCCCAAGAACTTCCATCAGAAAAGTTTGACAATGCTAAGAAAAAAATTGCTGCTAAATATGGTGAGATTGAGAGAAATTTGATTGAAGAATTTGTAAGAGCACAGAGTGCAGAAGATGCCACTCGCATGAAAAAACTTGCCTCTGTATTATCGCAATTCAAAGGCTATTCGCAGTGTATTAATGCATTCATAGAGCAAAGTCAAATGAGCTCTTTTGGAGGAAAAGATGTCTTCCAGGAAGTTCTACCTATGTGTACAAAAAACCATAAACTCATACAGCAGGTTTTCTCTAGTCCAGAAAAAGTAATGGCAAAGTTTGTACTAAATATCTATCACTTGAGGTTACAGAAATATGCTGTTGCTAAATTGGCAGACAGAACTGACACAGAAAAGTATCTGAAAAATTTATATGATCTGTATACAAAGACTGTTAAGCTCTCTGGAGATTTGAAGAGGTTCGATATGGGTACCGATGATACATATCTACCAAAGTTAACCAGAAATATTTTTCAAAAACACTTAGATGCCTATATAACGTAAGTTTTTTCAATCTCTTTTTTCTTATCAAACTCTTAAATATCAAACCTCGATTCCAGGGTGGAAATTAAAGCTTTAAGAGAAAAGTCAGCAGCTCTTCTCATTCAATACTATGAATCGAAGAACCACCAGAAAAAGCAGCTGCAAAGCGGTGGATTCCAAGAGCTCAAACGTGACTTACAAGCAGTACTGAGTACTCGAACCAATATCAACATAGCCAACATCGAAGACTATGGTGGTGAAACTTTTCTGTCCGAGGAGTTAGCAATAGCTTTGCTACAGAGAAGTAAAACCGCCTTGCAAAGGTGTTCGCTGCTATCTCTCACTTCAGAGTTGCCCATAAATGCTACACAAATACTTGAAACAACATTGCAGTACCTTATCAATGAACACGTTGATTATGCATTAGAATTGGGACTGCAGTGCGTACCGATTCCTGAGAGCAGAACGCAACCAGAGATTTACTTCTTTACTGTAGTGAGACAGTGCAATGTTATTATTAAGTTGTTAGAGGAGCAGTTTAGCGGTGATCTACTGCCTCTAATTATGTAAGTTACTTACGCAAAATGATTTTTTTCAATCGATTAAAACCATAATATTTTCAGATCGACGCCGAAACACGCCGACTGCGTAACGAAGAAAAAATTCGCTTTGGAGCAAATCGAATCAAAGATCGATACTGGTCTCGACCGCAGCATCAATGCGATAGTTGGTTGGGTAAAAAATTATTTACAAACGGAACAGCGTAAAACGGATTTCAAACCTGAAACAGAAATGGTCGATACTCTCAACACACCAGCTTGTCTTACTGTTTGTCAATACGTCTCAAGTATGATCAAACACATCAGGGACCGACTCGATGGCAAGAGCCTTGAGAATGTGCTTACGGAGCTAGGAGTACGGTTTCACAGGGTAATCTACGAACACTTGCAACAATTCCAGTTTAATTCAGCTGGAGCAATGTGCGCTATTTGCGACATGAACGAGTACAGAAAATGCGTTAAGGAACTCGGTGTTCCTCTTGTCACGACGCTTTTTGATACGTTACATGCACTGTGTAATCTACTGCTGGTTAAGCCAGAAAATTTGAAACAAGTGTGTTCCGGAGATCAACTGGTATGGATGATATTTCATGATATTCGATTGCTATTGTTAAAGGCTTGATTGATCAATTATTTTTCTATTACAGGCGATACTCGATCGATCGATTCTCTCGACTTTTATACAACTACGAACGGACTACAAAACGCAGAAACTAGCCAACTCGTTAAAAGGACTAGCTACGTAGCAGCCTTAAATCTTAATCGTTATAAGTGTATGGGAATATGTGATCGAAACAATAAAACAAATCATGTTTATAGTAAAGATAGTAATTTTATTACTATTGTTCAGTAATGTAAAGTAAATTATAAGTTCCATAATACAATGTTGTCAATACCGTCTGGTTTGCGTAAAGTAATCGCAATTCAGGCGCATAAATAAAATTTGCTAACCATCGTGTCATTCTTATGTGACTGTCGATCAAATGTTTAAAAGCTATAAAGCAACGTTACATTTCGTCTACTCATGAATCTATAAAGGATTCCCAAATTTTTCTTTTCAAAACGAGATTTGTTACGTATCATTACTTGTACTAGCTAGACTCACGTATTTTACTCTCAGTCAAGATGTTTTTGCCTGCCTTATGTGTATACTGTACTATATACTGCGAGTGTCTATTGTTGGTATTTAAAGTGAATAAAAAAAAAATTTGTATTACTACAATCGATATATTTGAAAGGTTAAAATAATAACAAAAATTCAGTATCTAAAGTCATTGATGGTTTATATAATATAATAATGCAGACGAAGATTTAGATTTAAGAGCCGATTAGAAGAATCGCTTTACAATTATCTTCGACAAGGTCAAATATTTCGAAAACGCTAGTTTGAAAAACAGAATACATATTTCTTAACAGACTAAAAAATGACAAGGCATTTGATCGTGTTCACAAAAGAATACTGAGGAATAGGCGTACATCTATTGTGATCGCATTGGAAGTATTTCGAACGACTGCACCCAAGGAAGAGAATCAAATCTCCCCATTAACGTAAAAAAATTATATATATAATTGCGACAATGGCAATGGCGACCAGCAGAAATTGCTGAGACAGACGCGAACGGACGAATGGTCATTTAGCCCTCCGGTTTTCTTCTTTTTTTTTCATTTTTTTTCTCTCCGCATTCGGTCGATTAGCATTTTTTCAGTTTATCTTCGATTACAGCATCCATTGGCAATTACATACAGTTTAGAATATCTCGCGGTCAGTTTTTTCTTTCATTGTTTTTTTTCTTTGAAAAATTACTACACAGCGTTGATATCGTTTGTCGATCGATATCAGCGCATACGGTAGTGGTTAGATTCGTGTATTTGACCGAGCTCGCCTTTGAATTCGATTTCGATCGTAAAATCGAGATCGCGGTAGTTTCGTGCATTAGGTTCCATTGAAAATACACCGAAAATCTCTTCTCCTTTTTTCACCGTCATGTACTCATCGAAATAAAACACGGTTTGTTTCCAGTGCGTGTACTGCGACTCGGGGGCGGTACTGAATCCCATGCGCTTGTGACATTTGGTGAATTCGATGTTGAAGAAGGTGACAAGAGCCTGGACGTAATCGTTCCTGCGTACTTGTAGGGCGAACGGCGACTGGAAGGTCAGATCAGCTTTGGTCACGGTATACAAATCAACTTCTTTTATTAGACATGAGTTGGTCACGACCTGAAAAAATTGGAGATTTAGTTAGTAAATGATTATAAATTAATGCAGAAAGTTAGGTTTGTGTTGTATTTACGAACCTGTTTTGGGTCAACAACATCGACTAGAGGTTCACTAATGGCGACTTTTCGTATGCTGCTCATGTCAAAGCCATAGACATCGTCCCACCAGTTGATTTTTTCATCCTTGTATTGTCTATCCTCTATTCCACAAATATACAGTGTTGCCTTGTCAGGGAACAACATACCATCGGGCTGAAGCCACTTATCTCTGGCGAAGAGTACAGTGTCCAACATAGATTCATAAAATAAGCAGTAACCCATCCACTCGGAAATAATGATATCTACTTTCTCAATGCCGTCAGGCAGGGTAACTTCTTCCACCTTTCCCTTCAATATTGTAATAACATCTGACAGGTGATTAGCCTCGACTATTTTTTTAGCATATTCTACAATGTTGGAGCACTCGATTCCAATGACTTTAGCAGCTCCAGCTTTGGCAGCAAACATAGACAGGATACCAGTACCACAGCCAATATCTAATACGATCTTTCCTTTGAAGAGATGCTTGTTGTGATACATGGAGTTACGATATGTTACTGTTCGAACCTCATCCTTCAACATTTCCTCGTGGATACCATAATGAGCATAGGAGTCAAAATAGTAATCCCTAGAGGTCATATCGTCAACTGCCACCGCATCTTTGCAGTTGGTCGCAAGTGCTTCCTTAGCTGCCAATGAATTCGCCGGTTCAACAACGTCCATACTTTCCATTTTCGATGTCTGCAACAAAATTCAAAATCACATAAACCGTAATTCGGAAAAGGCAATACTAATGTGTGTGCTTGGATACAGCGGCACATTTCGAAGCGTCGGCTTGCCATTTCAAAAGTCACCCTCCCTCCCTCTGTACCGGTAAGAAAGTACAATTTCCCCCCAAAAATTATACAACAAAAAAAAAAAAAGAATACCAACGATATTATTCATGCGAGTGTCTTCCAAAAACTCGCGCTATCTCGAACGTAAGAAAATGTTCAACTGCCGATCGCGTGGTGTGCGTCTCGAGTGCGAGGAGCAGCAACGGATGTTCGACTCGCGCACCACGTGCCCGCCAAAAAGTATAGCGCGCGTCTCTTTGTCCCACCGGTTCTCTGCGCTCTTTCTCGCACACGTCGTGTATGTATATAGCAAACACGCGCGGTGTAGACAGAGAACGCGCGCGCGCGCGCGCTTGAGGATGTGTGCGCGCGTGCGTGTGCAAAAGCGTGAATGCGGCTTTTGCAAGTGAACGAATCAATGAGGAGTGGAGTAGTGATCATAACCCTCTCCGTCCTATCGTCACCTGCCTCAAACGACGTACTTTTCTAGTCTGTGACTAGGCTCTGGATAATGACTGCTCCAAAAGCTAATCTTAGGGCTTTGCGTCGAGGCGTGACAAAATATACTCCTTTTACGCCGATGATTGTCGACGTGCGCGCGAGAGCACATCGTGCACACACGAGAATGAGAAGACGGACAGTCGATGTTCGCGAGTGCGATTGCGATTATAAGATGGGATGGCTCGCAACGACGGAGATTCGTCGGATTTCTGGCTACTCGAAGCTGAGATTGTCAAGGTTTTGAACTTTAAAGAACTTACCGAATTGGTGGAGTTTAGGCTGGGAACCTCGTTGCTTGCGGCCGGCACTTGCTCGGTAGTCGCCATTTTGAAAATTCGCTCCTTGCTCGCCGTTTGCCGTGCCGCGCTCGCTTTGTAAAAAGTGTGGCGGCGAAACTAAACTTCAGATTTCGTTTCGGCAGATTACCGCTGGTGGCGCTGGTGAGCTGCGGTATTCGCGAACGTTTTATTTATCAAATGTATGAAATTTATTGACGGTTATCGACTTTGAATTTTTGGCGGAAAATCATTTGCATCTCAATGGAAACAAAGAGTTATGTGAAATTAAGATATTTGACTTTTTGTTTAATTATCTATGGCTGTGCAGAGTTTTAATGAAAATATTTGGACGTAACAAAATTGCATTAGAACGAAACTCTGAGTACTTTTACGCAATAGTCGTCTTGATTTTCGTATCAATGTGTAAGTATTTGGATTTGAAACTTAGCGCAGTGAGAGGTGGTTCCAAGAGGGAGAACATTTATTGTATTTATTGAGTTTCAAACGATGAACCCCTTAGAATGTTATTCGCATGAAAAATTATTTCATTCTCATATTGAGTTAAATCCATTTATCGAGATTTCGACAAAAGCACTTATTTGATAAATTGGAAATTGTTTATTATTTGAAAATATGCACACGATTTTCCAAATCCAGAATCCTTTTCCTAGAATCGAAGTATACCTGAGGAATAAAAAAAAAATGTCATGCTCGAGCCGATTCAACGTCTTTTAATACTTCTAAAATACTTTTTTTTTTAATTTTCTTTACTAAATTAAATTTTAATACAATTTCATTCTAAGACATTTTTTTAAAATAGGCAATTCAAGCGGTCAAATGCTGTTTTTAACACAAATCTTAAATTCATTCGTTGTACCGTTTTAAAGATATTCTTTTAAATTGTAGTTTCATAACTAAAAATTTAACGTTAAAATAAAAACGTTACACATTTAAAATTAACAAATGCGTGCGCGCGCGCGCAAAAAAAACGGACAATTACGGAGGTTTTAAAGGGGAGTGAGACTATGGTGGCATTGATTTTTTAAGAGAGCCAAAAACATAGATCTCTTTTAAAGCAAGGAGAAACCATTTTCGCGATGATTTAGAATATTTGGAAAAGAAATCAGAATTCCAACGTTATCTCATAAATTACATCTAATATTATGCATTGTTTTATAGTTAATAAAGAGAAAGTTATGTATACATATAATAACCGAGGAATATACCAAGAAATGATCACATCTATAATTAACATGTCGATTAGTCCTTTGCAATAAAAATAGATTAATGCAATTTTTACTGTTAGTATTAGAAAAAGTTGAATGATTATAGAACTCTTTGTATTATCGTCATAATTAAGTATATGTTTCAAGAATTGAAAAGGAAAAAGTTGCACCGAATGACGTCCGCCGCACTTTCAATGGACTTTAGATTGTTTTTACATTCTTGAAGTTTCATACGTCACTGGAGACAGATGTCTTTTCACTGCAATCTACACTTCTATTACTCAAATTATTACTTTTTTTTTTAATTACTACTGATTTATTTCCCTTGAATCACATCTATTCTTCCCACCTTTGGTCACAGTTCGGAGAGAATTGTCATTCTATTCGAAAAAAAAAAACATTACGAAGAAAATTTCGAAGATTGCAATTACTTTCAAATCTACGATATTTTTCACAGGTGTCAAAATAGAATTTTGATTCTATAAAAATGAAAAGAGCGCACGCCAACAATATCGAGTAGAAGCGCGTGAATTTGTTTCTTTTACCAGTGAAATTGAAAAAAAGAATTGCACACTACATCATTTTGCTCGTTTGGATAATATTGGCGATGATTGTTTTATTTACAAAGTATTTCGAGACTATGAATTACTCGGATAATTTCTTACAAATTAGAATAATACGTATATATATCGCACATACGCACTATTTACTGATTATCCTCGTCGTACGAGGAAAGACGTCATTTTGTCGGAAAAATCAAATTCGGTAAAAGAAGTTTACTATGTATTATTTGTTTGTCGATTTATAAACGTTTTCCTTATTATTGGAGAAGAACCTACATACTTTAATTAACTACTAAGCAGATAGCCGCTTGCTTTTCTGTCATTTTCCTCCTGTTTACATTGAAAAGTGTTTATAGCTCTTACTTCAGAATTACTCAATATATATGAGTATTCTCTGACGGATTGACTGAACAAAAAAAATTTTTTTTTCAACACTTTTGAACCTTAGTTCGGCACTCTATCTAGCTGCGTGATTTTTTTTTTTTAGATATTTTTCATCAAGGTTTTCAAAGTTACAGTATGTCAAAGTTGGCATTTTAAACCAATTTTCAAAAAATTCTAGCATTTGTCACTAAGAAGACAAAAGGCACTTTTTTTTTGTAAAATAAGTTCAATTTTACAAATAAAATACTTTCAAATGTATATTGATGATAATAATCTTTTAGTTTATCAAAATCTTGAAATTTAGTTTTCCGAAGGTTTGATCATGAGTTTTAACATGAAAAAATGTATGAAGATGCCTTCGATGAATACATAAGTGGCCATGAAGATTAGAAGTTGAGAATGAAGATCTATTTCTAGCTAGAAATACAGTTATCTATAAATTTCCCTAATATTTTTAATAAATATTAGGGGGTGTCTATTCAGGTCTAAATTTGAGAATGAAGTGTTGTATTAATAATGGATCCATAAGACCTAAATGGCTTTCAACGATGAATTTTGGCGTTACTGTTATGAAATAGTGCAATGATTACTAGCTTATAAGAGCCTTATTGGTGTATTTCGTGCTGAAAGAATTTCTCAACATATTGTAGAAAATTATCTCAAATTTACCTATGTTTTAGCGAAAATATTGCATGATATGTCACAGGTTTGGTACAAATTTATATTAAGCGTCGCAGATTTGGGGTAAGTTTAGGCTTACATACCGTAAATTTCGCACCATAAGTTTACGTATCGCGGTTTGTTAACAATATTTAATACATTAATCGAACTGAAATGAAGTATTTTATATAATTAAATAGAAAATTGTACGAGTAAATTTAACAAAAACATTTTATTCGTAAGATATTTTTAGAACAATTTGTTTTATTTAATTATATTTTCTATTTATAATGTTACATGTATTATCTATTATATCACATTTTTATATAAGAACTATTTCCTTTTAAGCTATACTGTCATTTCTATTTTCGATTTTCCTAATTTACTTAATCATATTCCACATATCGATATTTTTATTCGATTAAATGCGTTTCTGATTACGCAGAGTTGCGTATAAAGCATTAATTATCAATTAGCATTATGAGTGAAATGTAGCTCTAACGCTTTGGCTGTGATATGAAAACTAAAAGAGATGTATAGATATACGAAATAATGTATTCAGTGTTTACATGTGTAGAATTTATTTAATAATTTTTAAATCTAAAAACGTATTCAATTCGAAGACTATTATTAAATTGAAAATTATTCTTCAATTGGAGCATCTGCTTAATTTAGAAGTTAAAAATTAAAACACCTTCAAAAGTTTATAAATCTTGACGAAGTTACGAGCAAGACTTTTGCGAAAAAAGTTGTAGTTTAGTCAAACTTGGGACAATTATGTTTTATTTACGAGTGTAGTGGGACTAAACTTAAAATAGGTCGTTCAAACTACCTTACAGAATTAAATTAGAATCATTAGGGGGTTTATACGAGATTTCAAGCGAACACTTTTTAAAACGAGACATTATTATCAATTTATGCAGATCCAGCTGTTATAATTTCGTATCAACTCTAGCACTCACACACACTCTCTCTCTATTCTTCTTATGCCAAAATATTCATCAGCTATTTCAAGTGCTATAGTGACACCAACAACACCTTCTGCAATCGACATTAAGTGGCAAAAATGTTAACAACGCGAACCACTAATATGGATAAATAAAGGTAAAAAGTTAAGATGACAAGAAAGAAGAAAATTAACTACAGCTACTCGCGCAAACTCCGCGCACAAACGTGGAATTCGAAAAGTCTATACAAATATGTGTAAATAAAAGGTGTAAAGATGAATTAAAATATTCATGTTTACGTCAACAAATTAACACTATGCTAATTCATTGAATTCAACGACAACATAATACGTAATGTAAACGATGATGTACAGTGAGAAATTTTTGAAATAAACATTTTTTAATTTAAATATTCTTTTAACTGATTCTATAATTAATTTTGAATTTATTTTGTCTGTTTAATATTGAATTTCTTCATTCATACAATTTTCGCATTATTTATCAATCGCCTTGAACTTTACGGCTATCGATTGATATAACGATATTTGGTATTTCTGAATTCTAATAATAATAATAATAATAATAATTTGACCCCCTTGATAGGCTGATTTTTTCAATCGAATGCATAACAGTATTATTTAGACATGTATGGCTCAACTGTTTTAAAAAAAAGTACAACGAAGAGAAGAGTTAAAAAAAAAATTTAAATCCCGAAAATTCGTTAAATCCTCTAATACAGTTTGACCACTGTATTTAATTACTTTCTTTATTAGCGATCTCCGATCAAGCTGAAGTGTCAGAAAGATAAAGCAATTCAAACGATTGTTTACTTAAGATAAGAAAAATTAAAATCATATGAGGCGAAGAATCGATTCGCGATTACAGCTACGAAGAGAACTAAAATTTTTTTTAAATTTTCCCCTTTTATAAACACAAATCTTATGATGTAAATATTACAAAGCTTCCTGGTTGAGAAACCTAAAAGGAAAATATTTTCAGAGGTCACGTTCATCACATTGTTATTGTTCGATTGTTTGTAAGATTGAAGAGTTCGTGGCCTCAATAATGTGATTTTCTACTGTATCTGTCGTAAAAAATACGTACTACTTAAAGACTTACATGTTTACAACACAATATAAAGCAGGAGTACCGTCTCCGGATACGCTGCTTTCAAATTCTCTATTCGAAGCTCGAGACGCGTTAGAAAAACGCGAGACATCTCCTGATTTACTTAATCGGTTTCTAATTCTAAAGTCTCACGCGATTTTTATACATGAGTTCCATTCTATCCCTTGGTTTCTGGTTAGGACACAGTCAGTTTTTCATTTAGCAGTGATCAAGTGGCTAAGAAAATCTGTAAGCAAGGAAAAACCACGAAAATTTCTCGGCAGCTGTTGCATTGAAAAATATTGTGCCGTTTTATAATAGTGAAACCATAAGCGCGTCGACCGAACAAAAAAAGAATCACGATTGAAGAATAGAATCAAGGAAAAGGATACTTGGTTACCCATTGGTTATATTAAAAAGTAAGTTTTTTTTGACTTTATATTCCATTTAGTTGTGACAAAGTGTTTCTGAGAATTCGGATAGAGAGCCTGAATTTGATATTTCTAAGGCTACGATCAATAGCATTTTGTTTATGTTAAATATGGATAATTATGGATCAATTGTCTATTTGCAATAACTTGCACAAATATCGAATTTTTATTAATTTCATTCGGTTCCATTAATTTTATTTCTATTTATCACATTCCAAAGGAACATTTCCAAAATGGATTTTTTGAACGAAATATTTGACACGATTTAATCGAATTTTCACACATCTTTAGTAAATTTGTAAAAATGAGTTGTTATTACAGGCAGTTCGCGATGTTTATTACACACTTACCATTCAATCTGAGCATCATATATATATTTATTTTTTTCATTGCAGTCATAACAATGGTGTTATCGGAGTTGATCGCCAGTTTGGTCATCATAAGTCTCATAGTCTATTACTGTCTTACATTGAACGTAAATTTCTGGAGTAGCCGCGGTGTGAAAGGCCCCAAACCCGTCCTAATATTCGGAACGACTAAGGACGTAATTCTGGGCCGCCAGTCAATGGCCGAATATTCGAAGAGCGTATACAGAAGTTACAGCAACGATCCATACGTTGGCATTTTCACCAACACAAAGCCCATTCTCATGATCCGGGATTTGGAGCTCATCAAGCACGTCCTTATCAAAGACTTCTCAATGTTCAGCTACAGAGGAATAGACATAGCCGTTAGAGCTGAACCTTTGATGCAACATCTTCTGTTCCTTAAAACGGACCGTTGGCGACCACTGAGACAGAAGCTTTCCGGTCTGTTCAGTTCCTGTAAGCTCAAGCACATGATCTATCTCGTGGACGATTGTGGGAAAAGCCTTATCACCTTCCTCGACAATTTCGTTAAGAAGAATCCAGTGATCGAGTGCCGAGAATTGTCGGCTAAATTTACTACCGATGTCATCGGGGTTTGCGCCTTCGGGCTCAATATGCAATCCATTACCGAGCAGGACAGTGATTTTCGTAAAATCGCTAATAAGATATTCGAGGACTCGCCGTTGAATTTCTTAAGGAGCTATTTGAGATTCAACGCACCTTGGCTTCTCGATGCACTTCATCCGATCTTTTACGATCGGAAACTGAACGAGTTCTTTTTAAATTCGATCGTGCATACCATGGAACACAGGAAGACAAATAATATAGTGCGACATGATTTTATTGATTTGTTCATCAGTATGAAGGAGGAATCGGAAAAGCTCAACGACGAACAATACCGTCGAGGTACGTAAAGCACTGTGGAATGTATATCATTAGAATTGCATTTTAAATTACAATTGTAACGTACAGAAAGCTCGATTGAGTTCATCGACGCAATGACACTACTGATACTTGACTTGCTGCACTTTAAAGAAGTAATAGGAATATCATTTGATTATGTGTTATTTTTATTTTCAAGATATGTCAGATATCTCAATCGCCTCCCAAGCCTTTATCTTCTTCATTGCTGGCCTGGAAACTTCATCGACAACAATGGGCCATGCGCTTTACGAATTAGCCCTAAATCCGACAATTCAGGAGCAACTTCACGAGGAAATCGTCGAAGGGTTGAAGAGCAGCGAAACCGGAGAGCTGACTTACGACATCATCAAAGACATGACGCTTCTGAATAAAGTTTTCCTCGGTAATTCATTTGGCAAAAAGCATTTATATATCGATTTGTCGCTATTTTATGGAATAACCATTTTATCTATGGATTAACCAACAGAAACGTTGAGAAAATATCCACCGATCGCTATACTTCGAAGAGCATCGGTAGCTCCGTACACGCTACCCGGGACGAAAGTAATGTTGCCCACGAACACGATGGTATGCGTTCCCGTTTACGGAATTCATCACGACCCGCAGTATTACCCCGAACCTCAGAAATTCGATCCCGAAAGATTCAGCGACGAAAACATTAAGCAGAGACACCCTTGTGTTTATCTACCTTTCGGTCTGGGCCCAAGGAATTGCATAGGTATGCGTATATTTATTTCAATAATAAAATACAGATATTCGCATTTCAACGCAAGGCATGCACGTACCCGTACCGACGATACGATGTGTATTTCAACAGAGTTTCTTTTATTTTTTCAGCCTCGCGTTTCGGCGATTATCAATCGAAAGTGGGTCTCATTCACATATTGAAGAATTACAGGGTCGAGGTTTGCGATAAAACTCGCATTCCGTATATGTCGAATACCAAATCGATTTTGTTAACACCGATGGACGGTATTAATTTAAAGTTCAGTAAGATTTAGATGATACATTGAGGATTATAGTAACGACAAAAGAACGTATTTATTGAATTACTAAAAAGAATTGTACTTGAGTAATTATATGTTTGTTGTTTCTCGACAATTTGTTGACAGGCTGAATAGCGCTATGAACATCGAATCTACTATCGAAGATTCGTATTTAGCTGTAATATATTTATATTTATATCATAACTTATATTTATTTTATACTTGAATAAACGTTTTTTAAGTAACTATAGAACAGTCAAAATCATTTCCCTTTTACAAAACTGATTTTTTTTTAATTTTGCAATTTGAACAACTTGATGGGTTTATCGAATTCAGAGCTGAAATAATGCTATTCCTATGTGATTTTGCTTTAGCGAATTGTATTTCAATTATTTATTACTATTCATAGCTTTAATAAGTCTTAAAACGAAAAACCCGAATTGGTTGTTTTTTTTTAATAAATTAAACTGTACGAGCTTTGAATACGAGAAATCCAAAGGCAGAATTTAAAAGAAAAATAAAAAAAATCGTCTCTCTACACAGGTTGATTCAAATACTGACACCAACTTCTTATAGATTTGATTAAATAACGTTATCTAATGTATACGTTTAAGAAACGAAATTTAGTTTTGTAATATTATATTAATAATGATGAGTGTCATTAATTAACAATATAATAAGACATTCAATGTTCAGGGAGACAATTATCGCGAACACCCTTAAGAGTTCGAGATTATGAAAAGTCTAATAATGCATTAGCAAGAATCATTAGATTATTACGCTATTACAACATTTTTAGATTTAGAATGTTTGATTAAACGGGGAATCCAAAGAGGAAACTATTATCGATGATTCTTTTCCAGCCTCGTTTTATCAGAATCTCAAATTGATGAGCTAAGCGTTCGGAATGTCCAATAACCCATGGACGTAGAAAATTGTATATTTCAATAATCAGAAGAAGAATGAATGAGGATAAAATACTACTAATATTACGTTGATATGTATATATATACATGAATAAGATCGTTCGCCCTTCACGCAATCTATTCTATTTGAGTCGGATAAATTTTGAGTTTTATTATTTGCGCAGATCAATTTATTGATACACATATATTTCATGTATAAAAACACATTCATTACTCAACATGAATCCAGGAATTGAAAAAAAAGTAATTTTATATTTATCGCTGCAAGGCGTTTATAGATTTAGTTTCAATGTACCTTCACAATTATAACATAACTTTTATATAAATTTAATTTTCGAATAAAATTTTTTAAGCATCTGCAGTAACTTAAGTAACTTGCATGATCGAACCTCCCGCTCACTTTTCACATAGATTTAAAATGTCCTGCAATACCATTACGAGGTAATGAAACCACAGTTTGACATTTGACTAGACGTATTTTGTCTCCTCATCTCTGTTGTCAATACAACAACGCGATTTTGTAATAAGTCAGCTATCCGTTACTCATTTACAACAACCGAATGATTATAAATAATTGAATAAAATTGAATAATTTTAATCAATGCTGGATAAGATAAACACGTAAATGTAGGACAAAAAAACAGACGACTCTGACCCAGTCGGTAACATTGGGAGTTGTGATGAATTTCCATAGGAAGTCTGAAATGAATGTAGATCGCAGTTCTTGCAAGAACTTCAATGTCAGTGGCTTTGTACACATGTAGCACTGAACAATTATTAGCCGCATAATCTTAGTTTTGTTAGAAATTGCATCAGTCGCAGACTACTGATAAGGTATATGCAATAGCCGTTATATTTATTGTGTACACGTGTTAAAAAAATCTGTTCTTATTTTCCTTGTTGATTTACTAGCTGTTTATCCTCTTGAATAATTCGAATTTCATTTTAACGTTATTGCTGTTATGTTTTTTTTCTCATTTGTTTCGATGTTTGTTAACAAACATTAGCAACCTGTTACACTAACTTAGGCTAAATTATTTAAAAAAATTCGTATTGTTCTTTAAATGTATTTGACCGTTATTTATTCGGAGCAGATAACCTTTAAAGAGTTATTAGTATTTCTTCTGTATTATGATTAATTATTTTATTTTAATTTTGTTTTTTTTTATTATAGTCAATAAATAGCAAAAATGCCAGAAGGTGAATCAAAGGCAGCTTTAGGTAAGGTTTATGAATATTTGAGAATTTTAGTTTTTTAAATTATACGATACTTCATTGAAATAAATGATTCCAGCTGCTATCTATACATCTGAAAAGACTGGTTCTGACGAGAATGGAGATGGAACTGAAGCAAAACCTTTTAAGACTATTCTTCAAGCTATGCGACACGCAGCTAAAGAACCGTTTCCCGAAATCTATCAAGATTCAAAGGAAGAAGAAAAGAAGTACGAGCTCGCTGCCAAATCACAGTTGAAGAAGATTCAAAAAATCTGGGTGAGGGAACAACATAAGAGTGAAGGAAAACAGAAAAAATTACTAGAAGATGAAGAGAAGAGATCGAAAAACTTGGAAGAAGCTAAAGCTATTGTTATCGAAGAGGACAAAAGTTTGCCTGAGGCTACTTTGATTAAAATTAACCTAGCTCAAAACCATAAAGAGCAGAGAATAAGGATATTCGGTTGGGTGCACAGATTGAGGCGTCAAGGTATTTTATTGGTCATATTATTTTGCATGCAATAATTAGAATTTGAAAGATATAGGAAAATACTAAACTTTTAATTTTTTTTTCAGGCAAAGCCATGATGTTTATAACTTTAAGAGATGGAACTGGATTTCTGCAATGTATTTTGAATGATAAATTATGCCAAACATACGATGCTGTAGTCCTTAACACAGAAGCTTCTGTTCATTTGTTTGGAACGCTGAAACCTGTTCCTGAAGGAAAAACGGTACATTAATTCAAAATTATTTTAATCTTCACAGTTTAAAGATTATTAACCAGTTTAAATTTTAGGCTCCTGGTGGACTTGAGTTAATAGTAGATTACTGGAAACTTATTGGAAACTCACCTCCTGGTGGTGCTGATGCTATTTTGAACGAAGAAGCTCATCCTGATGTTCAACTTGACAACAGGCATATTATGATTCGTGGTGAAAATGTTCGCATTTCTTTATATCTAGTATACTAAGTTAATATTAAAAAATTAATGTTTATTAGTAAAATTCATTTATAGACATCTAGAATTTTAATTATGAGATCAGTATTGACTCAAGCATTTAGAGATCACTATAGAGATAGAAAGTACTGTGAAGTCACTCCACCAACTCTTGTACAAACTCAAGTCGAAGGAGGCTCAACTTTATTCAAACTTGATTACTTTGGGTAATATACCTAATACCATTTTGTGTTACTCATAATTATGTATCATATTATATAGAGTATTAAATTATTTGAAATAGTGAGGAGGCCTACCTCACCCAGAGTTCTCAACTCTACCTTGAAACGTGCATTCCTGCCATGGGTGATGTTTACTGCATTGCTCAATCTTACAGAGCCGAACAATCGAGAACTAGAAGACATCTTGCTGAGTAAGAAAAGTCAATCAAAAAAAATTATTAAAAATTGAAAGCAAAAAAATAATTGATATGCAAAATATGTATTTACAGATACACGCACATCGAGGCCGAGTGTCCTTTTATAACCTTTGATGACCTATTGGACAGACTCGAAGATTTAATTTGTGATGTTGTTGACAGAGTCTTAAAATCGCCCATGGGTGCTCTTGTTAAAGAATTAAACCCTAATTTCCAGGTTCCTAAAAGACCATTCAAGAGAATGAACTATTCTGAAGCTATTGAATATTTAAAAGAAAACAACATCACAAAAGATGATGGAAGTTTCTATGAATTTGGAGAGGTAATAATACTTTATATCTTAAATCTTTTGTTTAAAAATAAAAACAAATTAATAATAAAAATATTTTCCAGGACATACCCGAAATGCCAGAAAGAAAAATGACTGATAAAATTAATGAGCCTATAATGCTGTGTCGGTTTCCAGCTGAAATAAAATCGTTCTATATGCAGCGATGTGCAGAAGACAATAGGTTAACGGAATCTGTCGATGTTTTACTTCCAAATGTAGGAGAAATCGTTGGAGGATCAATGCGTATCTGGGATCATGACGCGCTGCTTGAAGGATATAAAAGTGTAGGAATTGACTCAGCTCCCTACTATTGGTACACTGACCAGGTAATTAATATTAAATGCATATTTATAAATTGCAAAATAATACATACGAAACAAACAAATAAGAAAAAATGTCTTTCTATATTTTAGAGGAAGTACGGCACATGTCCGCATGGAGGCTATGGTCTTGGTTTAGAAAGATTTATTTGCTGGCTCTTAAACAGATACCATATCAGAGAAGTATGTCTTTACCCACGTTTCTTAGAACGTTGTCGCCCATAAATTAAATATTTGCAATAAAATTCTATAAATTTATAACAGTTTGAATAAGCTTCTTATTGTAACATTTTGGTAATTTTGTTGAATGAAATACAAACCATATTCATGTAATACGAATACATGTAATATTACAAATAAATAAATCAATTTGATATTCCATAAATTATTCAATTATAACACATTCGAAGCTTTCATTTTCAGAAATTTTAGAATTTATAGGCGTTATAATGTAACATATTATACATAATAAAAGCAAGCTTTTCTTGCAATTTGTTTCTTTATATATAAATAGATACAATATTTATTGAGTTCCAATAAATAATACTTTTAATTCTTAATTTAGATTGCTTTTAATTTTGGTTCAAAGTAATTGCACGATATTTTAGGTCTACATCCTTGTATACTGTATATACATTCCCAATGTAATCTTTCTATTTATTCTGTGAACATGTGCATATTCTTATATAATATTAAGTATGACAATTTATATTGCATATTTTATTGTACTAATCAATAGTCATTTTGTTTTGTTTAAATTATTAGCAAAGCAATCACTTTTATTATCTACATTAACATGTTTAATGGATTTATTTGCAAGTAGAAACTTCATTCATTGTATTGTTCGTTGACAAGTTAAAAAAAAACTTTAAAATGAAAATGTGCTTTCTTGAAATTAATTATAACTTCTGGTGTTGGTAAAACAATGTTGAAATTCAGATTTCCCTTTTTCAAATATATGTATTTATATTTATTAATCAATGTAGATGTTAGACATCGTCTAGCTTAGTTCATCCCTCTTTTATTTAACTTGTTTTGTAGTGTTTTTATTATTTCATATAGCACAGACTCGTCTGAGCAGGTCAGTTCTTTTTGCAAGTTACTTAAAAGAGTTGGCTGCGGATGAATGTCGCGGTCAAATCTTGAAACTAGGCAGCACACATATTATATATAGTATTTTTCATATATTTTCAACAACATTGTATAGTAACAGTTTTCTTATATTGATTCACACGTGATATACGAAACAAGGCATTTGTAACTACATATATTACAAGTTATACATTTTATGTGTGTTCAGTTGAGAATCGATATCTCTATGCTAAATTGTAACAACAAGCGATTTGTCATAATTAAGGCAACAGAGCATTTTTTTTACTCAAATCTCAGCATACACACATTTATATATAGTATATATATGCAAACACATATATATTTCTGTGTATGCATATGTGATAAACAAATAAATTTGTAATTTTTTTCAAATACTTTTCTTTGCTAAAAATCAATTTAACATAATTTCTGCTTTGTACATGAGTTTTATAAATACATTGCCACAAGTAACAATTGTGTTAGACATATCGCTCGCAAATAAATACTTTTCACTCGATTTCTATCAACAGCCAAAATAATATTACTATTAAAAACTTCAATTTGAACATGCAAATGCTCTAAATAAATAAGTTATACTGTAAAGCTTTAAATGGAACAAGATATTAACTTATATAGAAAACGTTGCTTGAACTAAAGTTTTCCCCGATAACAGATGTGTAATGTTATGCTGAGCAAGTAGTTATAATTGAAATACTCAATTCAAATTCCTATTCAACTGACTTTTTATGGTTTTCACGGTCCACCCTCTATTTACTTTCATTTGAATACTTCATTTCCCTCTTTTCTTTTGCTTATGGCACCAATATTGTATATTTATGCGTGGATTCTTTTTTTATACACTTTAGGTAATTTTAATTATAGACGCCATGAAATTTTTTAAAACGATTAACAACAGTGAAGGTAGAGTTGAAAATATGTGCCAAGTCAATGCAGTTGACGAAATAGAATCGTTCTATCCATTGAAGTTTGTCAAGTACACTAGCCAAATTAATTCGTAACTATTCTTCAGGATCGTATACATAACGCCTTTTTCGAGTACTCGTAGATATAATCAAAATCGATCGACACCAAACATCGAACGATTGATCAAATTAATTAAATGGAGATTTGACTTTAAAAGGACATTAAGATTTAGGAGGAAAGTGATCATTATCGAAATAGATTTAAAGAAAATACGCATTTATAGTTGACAACAATTTCACGATAATGACTGTCAATTGAAAATCTTTTGTCTTTCTTTTTTGAATTTATCTTACAGGGGACTTTACATTTAGTCATAAATTGCCCCAGGCTGAAGGCAGTCCGTACTATCTAGTACATGTCGTAGTATAGTTGAATTGATTATCTGGAAAAAATTTACATATTTTACTTATTAAATTTGCTAGATACATATTAAAATAACGAAATATCTATCATACCTCAATAATATGTGTGCACAACGCAATCTCTTTCTGGCAGTTGACGAACTTTCATAGAGCCATCAGCACCACACGAAAAGAGACGTCCTGCTGAATCCACGTGCAATTGCGTAACGCCCTATAAAATACATATTTATGAATTAAATTAATCTCCACTTCCCAAATAAATAAAAAAAACAAAACTCACTTGTCCAATATTTTTAAAGAAACTAGATCGTGGATGCTCTCCTGGAAATGAGTAAAGAAGCGAATGGACGGTCAAACCCCATACCTAAAAAATAAATCACGTTATACGAAAACGAATACAAAGCACTAAAGTACAGTAATTATAATTTAAAATAATAGATTACTTTAATATCTCCATCACCAGCTCCACTAACAAAAAATTCTTCGTGCGGATCTAGAGCCAAGCATTTGATTGCGGACTCGTGCGCTTGGAAGCGATGACGCTGCTGTCGTTGTCGCACGTCGAATATATTGATGTCTCCCTTTTTACCGCCACTAATTAACAATTGGTGCTGCGGAGCCAAAATTACTGAGCTGGCTCCTTGATCGTGGCAAGTAAAACCTGTACATAGACACAAATGATTAAATCAACGTACAAATCAATCCAACAATTATATCGTTTAAAAGTTAAACAAACAGAGTCTCACCTTGAACAAGAGATTTATTTTGCGGTAGCAAAGTATCCCAAAGCGCGACATTGCGACCCTCGGAGCCGTGTCCAGCAGTTGCTACCAGACTGCATGCTCCCAGGAAGACAAAATCTGCCGTTACTTTACTGTGACATTGGTAATTCTGAAAGTGGAAAATATTGCATTTATCCACACGAAATTGAATCAGAACAAAGCGAATGACAACGTAATTCTTATACTAACGAAGAATGGTCGAGCAGTTCCTTCCCTGCATGCAACCTGGAAGAGGCTGAGGTGTCCATCGGAATCGGCAACACCAAACTTATTTCCGTGCTGTGAAAACCTAACGCGGGTCACCTTGGCAAAGGTACCCGCTGGTCTAGGCGTTGCAACCGCTGTTTGGTGACCCCATTCCCATAGTGATACTGAGCCATCTTGAGATCCAGTTAAGTCTATTGGTGAACATAAAAGAAAGCAGGACGTATGAATTAAATTTGATATATGCTGGACTTACTTTAGTAGTGATAGAAGCCCTTATTATCAAAATTCACTGTGTGAAACAGTGATTTATGTTTGTATGGAGTTCAATGAGTTTGCAGTGAAACTTTATTGTTTGGCATTTGAACAAATTACTATTGTAAACATTAATTTTTGGAATAGAGAATATTTACTTTTTCAAGTACGAATAAACACGTTTTCAATGAGTGCGCATCACCATTCGGTTATTACTATTTGTATTTATTTTTAAACAGTCCAATTTTACATACTTTATAAAAACGTGAAGACTCGCTATTTCACAGTCACATATACGTTCTGAAATAAATAAATCTTCGTTTGCTTTCTAATGAAAATCTATACTTACACAGTGGAAGCAGCGGATGCGAAGAGACTCTTCTAATACCGTCGATTTTATGCTTGAGGATCTGTTTTGTGAAAATACGAAGATTAGTACAGCGTAATAAAAGATCTATCAGAGTTTGCTAACATCTATTATAATTTAAACGTTGTTCAAAAGGAAAAACGGAAAGACCGACTTTCACGCACGATATGCATATATAATATATAATAATCTATAATATGCATATATGATTATGTATGTATATATCCGTTAAAATATCTAGATGTAGAGCGTCGTTCGTCTCAACATAAATACAAGATAGATCCAGAATATTATGCTACAATTAGGATCAGCATGCGTCAAAAGGCAGCATGAATTCTTTTACAAGCTGAATTTTAACTATAAGACAATAGAAATATATGATTTATTCGTTGCTTGACTGATTTTATGATCGAGTTCATTCGTTATGCAATATCCTTTAAGAGTCGTTGGGTGACTTTAAAGATTTTCGTGAACAAATGGTAACTAAGCATTCAAATGATTTTTCACTTGCAATGTCAATGTTAGGTTCGGAATTTGCAATTCTTCTTCTTTATTTACACGAAAAATAGAGCGAAAATGGTCTTGTGCATTATATAAACTTTTTTAAATCGACGCTCAGGTCGATTGAACTTCATACTCAGGTGGTTTATTGGAAAAAAAATATCTACGACATCAATAATATAAATTGGTGAACCATCAATAACTTTGGAACTTAAATGTAAATGAACGAGCGAGAACAAAAAATTATTTAGCTTTGCTGTATTCTTTTACATAGTATATAACAAGCAGTATCGACACAAGCTGAAGGTATCGGCATTGAACTAAGTTATAAACAATCGTGATTGATTGGTACTGAAAAAAGTCATTTTAGCCGACGCTTTCATCTTGAACACAAAGGTATGTATACGTAAAAAAATACAATTTTAAAATATATAAATGCTTGTATGGAACATAAAATATAGTATCTATTCTAATTGCACCACATGCCGAAAATTGTAACGTAAATCTGCAAATTCATTAGACTTAGAATATCCTTGATCATCTAAAAGTTGTGTACAATTTTATTCTTTTTCTAATACGTTTAAAAAATGCATGTAATTACAGCTATTGTCTGCATTATAAAATAAAAACAAATAAAATGCCTCGTAAATAGCGCAATAATATAGATGAAGCGTACAAATATCACCGAAAACAATATTAAAGAGGCTAAACAGGTATTATCGAATTGATTCAATTAGTAAACATCAAAAGAGATTAAGAACGGAGAGAAGGCATAAGAAGCAGAGCGAAGGATATTCTGAGCCCGGATTAGAATAAGGACACATACAATGTGATATAAATCGAAAAATTCGGACAAACAACAAGATGAACATGGCATATTGGCACTAGGAACAGCTAGGGTTCATGTTAGATGTTAGTCTCACCGGCTTCAATAAGTGTTTACTCCTATCAGCGACAAACTGACAGAAGCGCAGGTCGTGGGAGCCAGGAAAAGCGGGCATCCCCTTCATCTGAGATCGAGCAAGTGAGCCGCCAGGTCAGTGACGCAGACCGAGTTAGATGTTTCGTTTGGCAAGCATTAAACAAGCAACATTGTCTCCGTCACCACTTGTGCTACCCTAACCCAATGCGCCACACTCATGGCTATCGAATCATCACTTGTTTCTCAAGTCAATAATTTCATACTTTCTTTATATCACGTTATTTAAATCATGGAAAAAAAGAAAAAAAAATATCTATCGGATAACTACTCATTACCAAATATTCAAAGTTATACCAAGAATTTAATAAAAAAAATATATATACATATATATATTTCTGCAACAAGTCATTTCGATAAAGCCATGCCTCTGTTTACTCGAGGCACAATGCATACATCTCAGCACTCGCTCATCATGCAACACCCAATCGTTATATCTTTTTGGCACTTTGCTCTTTTTTTTGTTTTTTATTACCGGTGTTTCGAGAAAGCGGGTTCACTTTCATGGTGCTATTCGTTATTTATTTAATCGAAAAGGATAGAGTAAGTCTAGAAGATCGTTAATGTATATGTTTGCATATGGATAGTAATCGTGTGTAGAAGTGCTGGAAAAATGATAGATTAACAGATAATTTCACTCATAGGTGCGTATTATTTATACCATGTGTCGAACAAAAATAAAAAAAAAGACAGTTATCTCCATTGGTAACATAAAAATATGTTAATGGCAAATCAACATTTTCCGTTTTGCGAATAATGAATTTTAATAATAACTTAGAAATGAAAATTATTAACAAAACGTTGTAACGTGAATTAATAAATAGGAAATTTGTATAAATTTCATCATGTAATAATGGTATTGTATGTTATCAGTCGAATGGATTGTGTTAATTCAATGAAATGTGAAAGCTATATTTACAGAAGTAATTGAGACAGAAAGTTTAATTGTTGTACTAGACAAATAATGAGCTGAATATGAGTCATTTAAAAAAAAGTTGTACAAAGATGAGGAATAAGTGTGTCTGAAGAAAGGATCAATTGTACATTGACAATATTTTCTAGGTGAGAAGTTGAATGGCTTTACACATTGATTGATACTATGAATTAATCTTACGATTCCCTTATTTTTTAAATAATATGATAAAAAACTCACCACACTTGCACCTCGTCCACTTTGACTGGCTATGCCGGACTGTGGTTGAGGACTGTTTTGCTGGGGGCTTTGAGCAAGTAATGGTCTATCTGCAGCCGTCTGTAACGTTGACAATCGTAATTGAAATTACGTAAGAATTTCAGTGTTACTCATTTTGTCGATCTAAAAACGTACCTGTATGACTAGAAAACTGGTCGGTTGAACGGGTTCAGGATCTGGCTGCTTATTTAAATTAATAATATCGAATTCACATTCATCTTCCAGCCATGAAGGCAATTCTAGGAGTAGTGAAATATCCATTTCCTGCACTTCTCGGGGAGTTGCCAAAGCCATCAATCCTGAATTTACCTAAAATAATTAAGCACGAAGTCAGTAACACCTTGATGCATTTAACAAAAAACACTGCCTTTTTAATTTTAACAAAAGTACCTGATTAAGGCAGAAGGCACTAATACTATCTTGTTCTTTATGAATAATCCTGACAGGTTCAGGAAGACTCGTCGTTCCACTGTCGCTTCCTTTGTCCTCGCCTAGAAGTTGCACCTCGAGTAACGTTATCGCCTCCATTATGATTAGTATCTAATATAGATGATAGGGATCTTCGTTTTCCAAATACTGCTCGTATAAAAATGTCTTGAACAGACTCTTGTCTCACTAAATAACACCACAATCGATTCGCAGGTGCTGCAGAGGCCATTCGAGTACTAAAATATTATCATTCGTAATTTTGTATTCTTTAAGTATTGATTAATTTACTTTTTAAAATAATTTTAAAATAGTTTTGCTCACTTAAAAGGAGTATTGCCTTTCTCAAGTAATGATCGATACTTGTGAATGGCAGGCTTCCCAGGAGTAGGGACAGGATCTGGAGCACAACCTGGTATGTAATTAGCAGGTGGTGGACCCCTGGATTCTAATTCTTCGCGCAATGATTCTTGCCACTGTACAACAATTCCTAAAGTGCCATGTATCAAAGGACTGCTAACTGGCAATTCTATTTTTTAACATAAGAAAAAAAATTAGTATTTATAACAGCTGAAGTAGAATACAACATGAGATGAACACAGAACCTTGCATCTCTATTCCAGCGACATTCAGGAAGTCCTGTAACTGCTGTTGCAGTATCTTCACTATTGCTAATCTCATAATACACCAGCTGTAAGAATTAGGATTCGTATGTTCTGTATTATCCTTTGGTTTACTCTTTGGCTTTGCGTTTGTATCAAACACATCATCTTCATCTTCGGATGAATCCAGGTCGGAAACTGCTGAATCAGAAGAATCGTAATCTATTTCCTCTGCTAGCTCACCTTCGATTCGTGGCTATGAAGAAATAATTTCGGTTTTATAAATATCATCAATTCCAAATGTAATGATTCAATGCAAACCTTCATAAGAAAATAGGATATCATGCTCATCTGGGGAGAAACAAATTGTTCTCTATACGTCGGTTTATCTTCTTTCATATTTGGCTGTTGACCTGTAAATTGTCCTAATAATTTCATATTTAATTTAACACGTTGTTTCGTTAACGACGTCATAGTGTTCCAAACTCCACTGGTCGTAGAGGTTGGAGTTTCATTACTTAAGCTATCAACTCGCTCAATACTCATCGACCCGCTCTGCAATAAAAGATTACATTAGAACATGAACATAGATCATGAAATAAAAAAACAACCACAAATATTGATAGTACCTGACCACTAGTACTAGCAACTCGTAAAAGTTTCTTTACACCGCCTCCAAATAGGCACGACCATGTATTATTGTCAAAGTGATGTCCTACAAGTCTATAAAGTATATGACTATCGCAACTGGATAGAGCATATACGAATAAGCTCATATAGGTTGCTGTAAAAGCCTCGCATAGTAGGATATTTAATTTCGGTGTATCTTCGTCCTTTTCACGAGCCAACAGTGCTCTCAAGCTGGTAACACCTGGCCATTTACTCGGCGAAGTTGTTATACAAACACTGTCATCTGTAGAATATCTTCTATGAGATCTACTTGAAGCAACTAAATGACCTCCTGAAAAGGCTTCAACTTCAGCAGCTACTGGGAAACTGAAAATCAATGCTCTATTAGTAATGCATTTTTTGCAAATACTAATTTCGAATATTGAAATCTTACCTTTCCGCTTGCTGATGTTTATTGACAAATGTGTCAGAGTCACAGAGAGACTGATAGATACAAGCACTGAGAGCTACAGCTAAATCGCGCAGAATGAAAACTTCGCAGTAATGGGTATTTTTGTGAGGCATCGGAGGATTTCGTAATTCAACGATCGTCTGTAGCATATCATGTTCAAGAGATTGCAAATGCCTAACTGGATCTGCGACCACAGTTTTGTTACATGCTACACTCGCGCTAAGCAAAGGTAGTGTCGTAGGGAAAGGAAGAGGACTTAGTAACTGCTGTTGAGTTTTCTCTTGCTGCAACTCTTGCAGAAGTAAAACAAGTTCCATCCTCACTGATGCTAGACCACCACCCGAAGCTCCGTGAAGTGAACAGTACGACAACAATGTTCTGAGTAAAGTTTCGTTAGCTTTCAGCCACTTTTTCCTTTTAGCTGCTCTCTGGACCTTAGCTTCAAAGTCTAATTTTTCAGCAACTAAAATTTCGTGTAAAGTAGGTTGCTCTCCTGGTCTGTACGATGGAGGAGCTTCGTCAACCATTCCGCCTTCATCTGCAAGTATTAAAGTATGTTTTAAACTGCCTCGGCAACAAATTTGAAATTCGATGAAAAATGCATTACATTCAGAAACATTAATAACATCTCCGTCAGTATTAACGCTGTAACTGCAAAGTTGTCTTAAAGCATCAACTTCTCGCTCTAGCCAAACGTATAATTGATATCGTAACTGCCCTCCATCGACTTCGAAACCAGTAGCTAAAGTAGATAGTTCTTCCATCAAAATTTTCAGACACGCGACAAATTTCAACTGTTGAGCCATTATATCTAACGATCCAGTCGCTTTTCCTGACTCCTCTGCAAATTAAAAATGAAAAACAATTGAATATTTATTGCAGTAAAAATAAATAATGTCAATTGAACGAAATGAAAATAACAAAATTACCTGGACCTGGCTTAACATCAACGCTTTCTTTTTTCTTATCTAATTTCATACTCATAGGAGGACTTTCATCATCTTCGGCAGCATCTGCTGGATCATCATCCCAGTTTAATACTAATTCATCTTCTTGTTTAGTTACAGGTTGCGACCAATCCAACGCTGAGGCCGAATCTAAAGCGGAACTTTTCGTGCTGTCTTCCCAACTTATTATACCTGTATCTATTTCGAAATTTTGGGCTCTGCTCTTACTCGGGCTATTCAAAAGGCCTATAAGAAAATTGATGTATATTTTAGAATGTGAGGTAAATTTTTTTTTAAAGAAGTAAATTATCTTACTAGGAGAATCTTCAGAATTGGTCTCCATAACTTTGCTGGGTAATTTCGACAAAACTTCCAGAGCAAGCGCTGGACAGCCGGCTTTGAAATGAGCATGAGCTGTCGTAAAGTAAAGCTGCCTCTCGAGAGGTGTTATGGTATCCTCTAACGTAAGTTGTTTGTCTTGTACAGTTTTGGTTTCGGTTCCATAACTGAATCCAGAAATCACCACCGAATGTCCCTTCTTTTTATCCTGAGCAGTAGATGCAATATATTGTCTAATTAGAAGAGGGTGCGTGCGAAGATAAACGTAGAAGTTGAAAACGTTCGGATTAGCTGTAGAGCCTTCAGGTTTGTCGGATTCGTCATTATATTGCGGGTGTAGAGTTCCTACATTGGTTAGCAGTAAAGTATTTAATGAGCCCGAATAGTCTTTCAAGATCCAAAGAGCCTTGCTACGTAAAAACGGATCTGGGTGTGCCTTATTGATATCTTGATTATTTCCATCTTTATCGCAACCAAGGATTTCCTCGTACATGAGCCTCTTGAGATTGGGCGAAGTCATGTCATCTTCATAGAGCCGAGATATGGTCATCGCAAGTTGAATATCATTGAGCTTATTCAGACAGACATCAATTGCATCTCTAAGAGCTCCAGCTAACAAGAAAAACGCCGCTGCGTGTTCGAATCGCTGTTTACCGAGCAAAGCAAAAGCATTTTTCAACGCAGCTTTTCTCCACCTGTCCTCTGTAAAATTATTCGAGAAAAAGGCAGTCATACGCTCATCCCTTTTATTGCGGAACAATCCCCACAATAAATTCTTCTTCTTCATAGCCAAATAATAGATGGCTGCGTCTAATGGATCTTGGTTTTGCTGGAAGGCAGCCTTGGCAATTTTCTCAACACACCGTTTGAGTACAGCCATGTTACTGATCCACCAACCGACACCAAGTTCCTTTAATACTGACCATCGAGGCTGTGCCTTTGCGTAAGATGGAATCAAGCTAAGCAGTTCTTCTTCGGATTCGGAGTGGAAAGCCCAGACTAGGTTATTGGTGGAGACACCCTGCTTTTGGAACTGAGCACGTTGAGCCAGCGGCAAACACTTGATGAGGTAATTGTAGTGCTTCATGGCAAGGAGAAAACGCAAGCCACAATCATCGAGCGAATCCATAGAAACTGCCTCTCCATCTGGAATACCAGTCAGATTTTCCTTGGCAATGGCACTTTTTTGTGCATCGATGGCGAAACGTTCCGCGAAATCCACATTGCACGTGCTTACAGTATCTGCTAAAGCTAACAAGTGCATCTGATCAAGACTGGAGAGACCAGGTAAGTGAGTATGGGTGAGAAGCCGTGACAGTACTCGTCCTTGCCTTGGTCCAAAGTGTGAAATACCCTGACGTTCGGGTACAGACGAACGTCGGTCCTTTTGACGTGTGTGGTCGTAATCCTCGTCTAGCATATCGTCAAGAGAATCACCTTCGTCCACCTGACCGTCAAACAGCTTATTGTAGTCTTGTTTATCCTCAGTTTGTTGACTGGCATTGGTCTCTTTATCAGCGATAAGAAGTGTCCACAGAGGAAGAGGTGATATGGACGTAATTTCAGCATAATCGAGTGTAAGTTCTTCGGGTATCTGAGTTGTTGAACCACGAGGTTCAAGAGGAGAACTGGCTCCAACGTAACTAACAGACATAGTACGAGAACGCGACCATCCACCACCCTTCGCTTTCATGAGATTTTCATCGTCAGCGCGTATTGGACACGATGAAGTTATGCAGCGTACTAAGTGGGCTAGGATTGCTTTGACCCAGCGAATTTTACCAGAGTTTAGAAGTTCCATCAACTGTTTTGGATGATATTGAGGTAACACAGGACAAGCAATTCGAGAAGCCTCGAACAGACCGTAATCAGGCATGTAATCAAGACTTACTGGTCCGTCATTTTGCATACCGCGTTTTTTCTTCGCGTCAAGCATTGTTAGATTAATACTGCTAACGCGTGATAGATGAGGCATTGACGAAACATTAGCTAACCGTCTTTGTGAAGTTTCATGAGCTAATGTACGTAAATCTTCATCCCTGAGATTGCGACTTGCTTGGAATTCATCAGAGTCCTGTTGCGCCTGTAGACTCGAGTGAAGGCAATCTTTTTTCGGATTTGGTTTCCACTGGCTATAAACATGCATTTCCGAATCCATTCCTACAACCAAAATACCATCTCTTACCCAAGAAATCTGCATGGGTAAAGGAGGGAGGCCATCGGCCGTTGTCAGCTCAATCTTTCTTAATTTCATCCAGCGAATTTCATCTACAAATTGAGGCTGTGCAAGAGAAGATGTCTTTCTCAAAATAGGCCTGTTACTACTTTGCGATTCCTTCATAGCCTTCATATTAGCCTGTGCAAGATCTGAACAGACTGGAGTGAATAGCATGACTTTCGATCCAACACCAACCGTTAGAATATGTGAACCATCTTCTTTTGATACCCAATCAAGCTGTACTAAATGCTTTTGCGTTAGTGGACACGTATTTCCATTTTCGATAATCGACTTTCTCAATGACTGCAATGTGCTGAAGGATGGTACTGCCAGCAGACCAGCCTTGGCACTATCACCTCCATTTTCGCCATTTCTAGGCGACCTTACATCTTCGTGACTTAAGGTCTGTAATACTTGAGTTAACCGCTGTTTCTTTTGCAAAAATCTGCTATCATAGAGATAGCTTAGGTCAAGATGCTGATCAACCTGTATCCTTGGCAAATGGATGTTTTTCAAATGAATCGTATCTTCGAGTATCCACTCACTGCCACCTGTGCTCTCGCACTCGTAAATTGCAACACAAAGATTGACATAGCGTGAATCTGGGTCAGCTTTGGTGGGTCGCGTGAAGGATTTGCCATATTTATAGGCACACGCGATGCGACCACTGTAAGCAGCACTGATATTTAATGGTTGACCAGTTATGTCAATTGTTGACTCTTTGTCCTTGCGAATCATTTCCCACTCGCACCATTCGTAGTGTAACTGTGCATTCTCCTCTTCACTAGTTTTGTTTACCTGCAAATGAAATCGAAATAATATTATTTAAGCTTACGAAAATTAATAAAGTGGCCTTTTTCCATTACAAAACCAACCTTGCATTTCCAAAAACGCACTGTACTATCGCTGCAAGCAGTGACGATAATATATGGTGCGAAGCAGGCCGGATAAATAGAAGAGCTACTTAAATGACCAGCAGCAGGAGCAGCATGAACAACTTCCACACCATCCGGAATCGGTAAATCTTGCGTACAGACTTTCGTCGTGGTGATGAGCACATGACTATTATGGTGCCTTCGATGCGCAAAATTTTGTTCTTGATATTCAGCCTGGCTGTTTCGTCTGCTACGATTACCGGTTGTACTTGGTCTACGCGATCGTCGTCCTCCTTCCGAATGACCAAAGCGACCCGGCGTACCTTCCTCTTCTTCATCCTGAACCAATTGTGAATCTGGTACATACATCATCGAGCCAGTTAAACCTTGTGACTCAGGTTGCGAGGCTATCACAAGGCGCCACATATGCACTGTAGTTCCATGCGATGTGCGCTCAAGAACGACGATATAGAATGGCTCCTCGAAAATAGACGACTGTTGTAAATCTACCATTGCATCTAAAGTAGATTCCATTAGACCTAGTTCATTAATCGATGCATCTACGCCTGGTAGCTTTTCATCATTTCTCTCGCCAGTAATAAGCTGCTCCTGAAATACGTGAAGAAACTGAGTATTTTGCCAATCGTGTGTAGCATCAGCAATAGCATCTAGTTGAATAACGCATCCAGGTCTGGCTGTTGACTGTTGAGATACAATCTTGATCCTATCGTGAATAGAGTGCCGAACTCCATCGTCGGACGATATATCGCTAGACAAACTCGCCATTGAATCCATAATTCTGCTCCGCCTCTCACTGATAGAAACTTCTGCTAATAAAGTTCTGGCATCGATAACAGCTTGATAAACTCTTAGACATTCACCGTCACTGGCAACAAAACAGGCGCTAGGAGAGTTAGACAAGTTACCAAGAGTAGTACTCGGTAGCAGAGTTGGTATCCATGCAACATTGCTAAACGCCGATATCTCGGGTGAATTGATACGCGCTAATTCAGATACACCACCGCTCTTTGATAAAGGACCTACTGCATCCACACGCCAGAGGATCAATTCACTGCAGAAACCGGTTGCGGACATGATATCTTTGTGCACCGTATGTTCGGTTTTCAGGCCGTTCGAGTCGTCGCCGAGAATCGTGGATTCTTCAGTATTCTCCTGAGACTGACCCGGTGTAAAATCCGGAATATTATGGTGAGAGGTTGTTAGCAGCAAAGGAAGGACTGGATGACAGGTGATGTCATTCACACGGAAACGATGACCAGAGGCTCTACATGCATGGCCTATACTAAGAACCTAAATAAAAAATAAATTATTAAATTTTCAAAATTTTGTTAATCAGTTTGCTCGAAGCTGAGTGTATTTACCTGAGAAAATTTGGTCTTATCTGCGAAAGTAAGCTGCCACAAATTCAGTGTTCCATTAGCGTGTTTAGACACCATTGAAACCATAGGACTTGGATGAGCCAACATATCATTGACATTTTCATTAGCATGCTTCTGTGCTTCCGTGGTCGGTCCATTTTGTCCCAATGTACTACCCAATGTCTGTTGTTGCTGCAGCGGTTGGAGCGTATTCGGATCGCAACCATTCTGAACACTTTTGATTAATTCTTGCCCAGCCCTCGACGTTAGAGTCGATTGATCCTCGTCCTGCTCAATTAGACTGGGTAATGGTGTTGAAGCATCCGTTGAATCAGTTGGTTTGCTCACCACTGTGGAAGACTTAGCAACTTCTCGAATGTTCAGTAACGGACCGCCGGTATTGTGGGAATACATTGAAACATTGTGACTCATAGTGGAAGCATCACCCAAAGGAAAAGCATTTGGTATACGGGTCGAGAAGGAGATCTGCGCTTGTCGAAATGAACCTGGATGATATTCGTCCAACCATTCGATATGCCAAATCAGAAAACTGCCATCGATAGGGTGGATAGAGAAGAGAAGATCAGGATTGTGATGCCAATCTCGCAGAAGAGTTTCAATCTTCGTATCCAGAGAGTCTGGAGCTTGATTCGTTGTTGTGGCATCGGTAGCTATAGAATTTATTGACGTTGTGTTGCTGTAAATATTTAGTTCGATTACATTACTATTAAGTATGTGTACAGAATTGAATTCACGTTGTCATTAGATCAAAATGAAAAATATAAGGAAAGACACCTGAAACTAAAAAATAAAAGTCAAAAACTTGAGGTTGCTATATTTACCTGAGGCTTTGGTGTGAATGGACACTATGAGGAAGGCTATGGTGAGACGATGTTGTATGGGCTGTATGATGTTCATCACTACTATGCTCTTCCTGACTTGTTGTTCGACCACCAATATTTGCCTTCTGACTGGAGTGACGAGATCCTTTTTCTGTAGGTCGCGCCATGCCGTAACAGGATAAGATGCTGCCTGATAAGTATTATTTTCAACCCCACATGCAACATGCAACATGCAACGTGCAATGAAAGCATCTTCATCATGTACTTTTTAAACAACCACTTATAACATGAAAATGATTGCTTTTCACTTTTTCAATATAATGATTTGACTAAACATTGCGAACATATATAGATATAAACATAGTGATTCCACTATTTAACATGTATGATTGTACACGATAACTCAATATGATTTACATGATGGAAATGCACATTAAGTTTTCAATAAAAAATTATAATACATGAAAAAAGTGGCAAACACTTTCTAAAAACAAAAGATGGTTTATGAACAACACACTAAACATCACATTACGTACTTGGAGTATGCTCATCTTCTGAATCGTGATCGACATGTTCTGTCTCTGGATTATGATGCATGCCTTCTTCTTTTTCTACAAGTTTCCTTGTCAATTCCTAAACAATAAAATTAAAGTCGCAATTACATTGCTAAGTTATTCATTACATAAATAAAGAGCTACAATAAAAAATATATTATACCTGTAAAATATTTTCTGCCTGCATTGTAAACTGCATTTCTTTATTATTTAACCAGTGTAAAATAAAGTTTGGTTCTCTGTCAGGATCACCAGTGATCAGACTTGGAACTAATGGAATATCTATCAAATCATTATCATCAACGTGCATTATTAAATTAAATATAATTAGAAGTAAAAAAGTAATGATATTAAAAATTTATCGTTACCAGTTTCTGCATTAATACTTGCTGCTAAATGAAAATGCATTCCAGGGTAATGTCCAGTACCTTGATAATTATTATGGAAATCATGAACTGAATAAGTCGACGGTAATGTGGGTAAAGTAGGCGCTGTGTGGCCTGCTTGATGTTGCTGTTGTTTCGCATGTCGACGTATATGAAAACATGTTCTGCAATAGTTGATTTAAGTTAATTATAATAGTAATAGCATTTCTATTACTAATAATACAAATTTGTATTAAACATTTTACTTCATATGTTTTAAACGTTGCATAAAACGATGCTTATGCATACTATGATGACGATGTTTTCCATGATGGCCATGTCTGTCTGTGCCTTCAAATTGACTCATGTTGGCTAAACCTTCAATCTCTGGTGGAATGGTTTCCGTCCATACGCGACAAATATTATCTCTACACGAAGTTACCAGCATGTTTGATACCGAGCCCCTGAAGAAAATAATAATATATTTTCACCATTTCTAAAGCAGTATAAAAAATTAATTTTAGGAACAATTGGTCTTACTTTGGCATGTATTTACTAGTTTTTCGCCAGGATATATGAGTGACAGCTCGCGGATGCGCTACATATACGAAACTGAAACTATCACTTGATACTGGTTGACTAAAGGTCGAGTGATCAATACTTTTCGTAGGGAACACTGTAGAAAAAATAAAATTTTTTAGTTCATTTTATTTATCGAAATTGTTAAATTAAAAAATACTCACATTGCTTATTTTCAAACCAGATTTTTACTAATCTATCGTTCATTCCAGTTGTTGCAAAAAGGGTGCCATCGGGACTGAAGCTCATCAAATGTACGGGTGTGGCAGTGCGGCATTTCCATACACAGTTCCATGCTCCTGGTTCGTTTGCTAAATTTGTATCCGATGGTTGTGGACTTTCTGCTTCTCCCCCGATAGAAAATGTAACTGCACCAGCTATTAAGAAATATAATTTTTTAACAAATGTTTAACAAATTCTAGATCTTTATTTGGAAATAAAACAGCTTATGGTAAGGGAAAGTCTTCCATACATTGAATAATGTATACATTGAATAAATGGTACATAATCATCTGCAAAAGCTAAATAAATAGTTTTCAATAAAACATAGTGATTAAAACTGTAGCAAATATAATGCATCATAAGCTCAGTCAACTTTGCAAATGAAATAATAAAATACATAAATATACATGCGCAAAATAATAAAGTTTGAATAATCAAGTATTTCTTATAAGGCATTGCTACTGCTCATAACGATACAATTAATTGATGCTATGCACGTAAATAAATAAATAAATAGCTGCTTAAAAATTAATGCATTAATTCATGCAATAATTGCGTAAACTGAAAATTGTTCATTCATTAAAACGAATGAACTCACGATCTTGTGCAGTGCTCCTTGATATGTTTTCAACTCCAGAATTTGCAGGCTCTTCAGATTGTATTGCTTTCGGCTTTGCTGCTATACATAATATTACAAGATACTAAGTATACTACAACGGTTAAAAATACTATGCACATTTAATACGAAGAAGAAAAGATTAATATTAATAAACAGCAGATTGACTCAACGCTATACATCATCATTTCTAATTAAAATGTAAATAATATTTATATTGAATTAAACTCACAATGTTCTTCCTGGAATGGCAAGATATTCTGATGCCATAACTGCAAAAGCTCTCCACCTGTCAATAAACGCGTTCCTTCCAAGTTCCATGATAAGGAGCTGATGTGTGATTCAGTCTGCAAGCTACCAGTTTGAACCCAGCGATATTCTAATTGCTGCAGAAAAACATGATTCTCAGTACTCTCCAGCCAATCAAAAGCTGTCCTATTTCATTGACAGAGTCAGTCATCGGATAATAAAGCTCGATATTGACACAGGATTTATCGCTAATGGTATTATAAATCAGCTTTAATAAACCTAACAGCTCAAACCACTTAAAGAGGAATCCTTACATGAGAGCACGTGCTGTGAATGAGCGGAGTTGGCTCAAAAATGCAGACTTGATTCTCGTACGCAGCAGCTATTTTGCCAGTGTCGGTACTGCAGTCCAGGCAACTGATCCTTATGTAATTGTGCACTGCTCCAGGAATAATTTGCACTCTCTCGAAATTACTCGCGAGAATGACAATATTACACCCGGCTGCATAGGCCTTCAAGTAAAACAGAAAGAAGAAAAAAAAGCATTTAAAACGTTGACACCTAAAAACAATTCTGAAAAAGAGTCATGCAAAACATTCATCGAGAGCAAACGAGCTTCCAGCGACAATCAAGGTCTCTGGCGAATTGACAGTGCGCGGCGCATCATCTCCAACGTATAGAACGGCGCGAGAGAAAAATCCAGCAGCGTTTTAATCAGCTGACTCGAGTAGATCACTCTCGAGGCAAATCCCTTCCCTCCGTCCTCGTCTAATATACATTCATCAGCCATCGTGCGCACTCACTCGCATACACACGCAAACACACTGTCTCTCTCTCTCTCTCTCTCTCCCGCGCGCGTTATCGACTATTTTTTTCCTCGAAGGAAAAGCTCCTCCAACTCGGTTATACGTCTCTCTCTCTCTCTCTCTCTCTCTCTCTCTCTCTCGCTCTCTCTCTCTCGTCTTCCACGAATTATGCTCGTAACGACAGGTGTTTCGGATAATCCAGGAATCTCGAGTAAACGTCACTATTATGCGTACTTCGAGTGGAGACGAGAGAAACGTCGATATACTCACGGTGAAGGATATCCCCTCGACGGAACCGACGGCGTAGCAGCGATCGCCCGCATTGCAAGCTCCGCTGAGTATCTGGTGGCAGTTCATCCTTAGGATATAGTCGAGGACCCGGTCTGTCTCAGATGTGCCAGGACTGTATTGGCCTACAGCGGCATCGTCGGCTCAACTCTCTGCTGATGCAGCCAGTGCACACGAGGAGAGGATGAACGCGGCTGATGTCGTTGGAAACGGGTCGCCGCCTCCCTCAAGTGCGACGAGAGGTTGACGTGACACAGTAGTCTAGCAGTAGAGCTATGGCGGCCATCTTTGAACGTGTGTACGCGGCGGCGCGCTGCTCTGCTGCTGCGATAGTATAGTCACGATATCCATATATATGTGTGTGTGTGTGTGCGTGTGTAAGCATGTGTATCTATATATATATGGGTTATATGTATATATACACCGCACGATGATATATACGATGCGCTCTGCGCTCAGTGCGCCTGCGCGCCTACTTTTATATATATAATACGAATATATATTGCCATCGCTAACTTTGCTTTTGGAGCAAAGAGAGGTGTAGGTGGAGAGCGCACGAATAGTTTGGATCTCTTTTTTCCTCTTTTTCTAAAGAGAAAACCGACCCTGCGAAACGATGACTCCTTTTTGTTTAGGGGATGGCAAGCTACTTCTCGAGATTCGACTTATCGTTTATTAACGCTTCGAGCTACGCTTTTATTACGTTATTCAATATTTCTGAAATACGACGCGAATTACGTACTTCTCTCTCTCTCTCTCTATACGTACACACGTAAACGCGCGTCTGCACAATCTGTACAACATCGCGCGGTGTGTACTATTACAGAATATTGACGAAATGAAAATCGTACGATCGAGACTTTTCATTAGATTCTTCCGAGAATAATAATCTAATGGAATTTTGGCGAATTCGATTGAATAGCTCAGAGCTTGCGAAATGTAAGAAACGCATAGGATTAGCTGATTATTATTTTCTCGATCTATTTTCAGCTTTTTATCGCGTCCGCTTCCGAATGAGATATTTCCTAATTTTCAAGTAGCTATACTCGCAAATACACACGCAAGTCTCTATATATGCTCGAAGCCAAAGCGCTCGAAACATTTCTTCTTCTACGTTTCGGAGTCGTCTAATCGAACATCCATAGGTATGTATATACGTCTGTACGTATATACACACAAGGAAGTCCAGTAGCCGTGTCAGAAGTAAACAAATATACAAACCGAAATTCGCGAAGGGGGGCGCGCGCGCGCGCTTTCCGCGAGGTCCGTCGACCCTACGCTGTGCTATATGAACATGTCTCGGCATCAGTTCTGTCCCGGCTTCTGTACTGTTTTTGACAATTTTATTTTTAATTCTATTTTTAACTAAATTTTAACGACATTCTTTTATTCGATATTCAAGCGCGTTCGCGAAATCCGCGATCGCCGGAGTGGCTGATTTCGTTTGGCGAAGAGGGCTAGAGAGTGAGAGAGAGAGAGAGAGAGAGAGAAAAGTTGCGACGTTTTATTCCGGGAAAAGTTTCTCCGCATTTACATATCGGAGATCAAATCGTGCAAAATGCTCGCGTTTATTTTACTTACGACTTTTCTCGTAACCGCGGATACCTCGACTGTGCGGGTGATCGAACCGACGGACACGTCGGTAAGACCAAATTTACACGCAATATTCCAATTGTGTATTTTTATTACTTGTATATATATATATATATATGCACATTGTATATATGCGTGTGTGTGTATGTATATATATATAATATATATATATATATATATATATATATATATATATGTACACGTAATGTTAAAATGTTGTTGTTTGTTTTTGTTGTCATCGAAGAACTACAACTACTGTGCGGTACAGGAACCGACGCATCTTCACACGTTCGATTTTTCAGTGCTGTCGGACGACAAGACCGACAAATTGATCCGATTAGATCAGAATAGCAGTTTTAGATTACATTTTTGCAGACCCCTCGTCAAGCCTTGTAACGGAAAAAATGGATACAGCGTTTGCTACAATAAAACAGGAGTCGAAGTCGGAGTCGGCAAGTACTAAACGATTGTTCGTTTCTTCATCGTAGAAATCGTGATAATGAACGAGAAATTTTTTCTTTTTTCTTATTCCGCGTACAGGTAAAGAGCCTCCGCAGGTCGACCTCTCGTACGGCAAAGTCATGTTCAGATACACTGGTGACAAGTGTAACGCGACCCACAATTACACCCTGGATTTCGAAATGAAGTGCAACTACTTGATGAAGAAGGAAATAGCTATAGATATCGATATCACGAACGTAAGACCATTTGCGCAAAAAATTATCGAGTAATGAGGGAGATGTGTGCGTGTGTATATATTAGTAATTCAAATGTGTTGATACATATATATATATATATATATATATAGAGAACGGAAAATTGCAATTTCCACATCGCACTGGAAACGGCAGCTGCTTGCACCAAGAGAAAACAGGTCGATTGTGTTGTCAAAAATGCGAACGCTCGATATAATCTCAACCCCTTGATCGATTATACGAAAAATTACGAGGTTCACATAAGCGACGATGTTTCGGTTATTTTGAACGTTTGTCATTCGCTGCTGTACGGTCCACATCATGTTAATTGCAGCTCCGACTCGTCGATATGCTTGATCGATAAGACTGATAAAGCCAACATCAGGTATGTATTTTAATAATGGCCAGTGATAATTACAATTTTACTTTGGCTATTGATTGAACAAAATATGTGTATATATATATTTATATATGATTCTAATTCTAATTCCAAATTAGAATTGGAATTAGAATTAGAATTTATTTCAAAGACTAAGGGCACGAAGCCCTTTACAGTCAATTATAATCCCATCAAAAAATTATGTCACGAGAGCTCGTTCCGTTGGACTAGTAAATAAATAAACATGTGAATTCGTTGTTCTATCAAAGATACAAGAATATTGGTAAACTCGAAGAAAAGACGATTATCTACGTGAGCGACGGAAACCTACTTATAAATTATGACAGTAACAGCCTCTGCTACCTAAGACACATTGACAATTTTCAAACAATTCAAACTACCATCAAATTTGTTTGCGACTTGAATGCAACGGTAAGTTCGCTCGTCGCGTTGAAATCGAATACTTATCGCTTTGATTTTGATTTCAAATACACTGAACTTCTTCGTTTCCGCGTCCGAATGTATCAGGACACTTTACCCGAGTATATCGGTGGCTTGGACATTTGTCACTATAAATTCGTTTGGAGGACAATCGCTGCTTGCAGCGAGGAGGTTCTTCACGAACAGAGCTTGGTAAACGGTGATTTCTGCACGGTTAAAGATCCTTTGACTCAGTACGAGTATGACTTGTCGATCTTCAAGAACAGAATTGTCAGAACTAGGACTATGGATGGAATCTATTCGATCAGCGTCTGCAGCTATATGAAAGAGGGTTTTTGTAAAACCGGAACAGGTGAGCTCTTCTCATTATTCTGTAAACTATCGCACGTTTTAAATGTTATTTTCTCAGTGAAAACTGATCTATAACACCCCAGTGTTGGCTCAGTGTTCACTGGCCAACTTCTCACTCTTAAAGCTCATTACGACTCGAATAATCCCTACATCAAAGTTATAGTTACTACTTTCACCATGTACTCGAGCATAAAGTGAATCGATAGCTCTAAAATTTGAAGTACGTATAACAAAGATGTTATCGCAGGCCGATTCTAATCCATATCGATCGTTTGTAACCATAGGCGTGTGCAAAGAGTTCGACGAGAAAAAGCTTGGTGTCTCGGGCGGAATGGCGAATGGAAAGCTGATGTGGAAAGAAAGCGGGCCTTATTTAAATTATACCGACGGTAACATTTGCGCGAAAGGTTTGAAGAAATATACGGTTATATCGTTTCTCTGCGCCGAATCGGATTGGATAGACGTCGAAGATAAGGCTTGTCACATGAATATCAATTGGTACACCAGCGCTATTTGTAAGAAGCCCTGCGCTATGTCATTGCACGACATGAATTTCGAGAGACTGATCCGATCAAAGAGCAACTACATCATCCAGACCAATAGCAGTACGATATTCCACGTGAATGTATGTCGACCACTGGTGAACGGATCGCGGTTCAAAAATTGCACCAACGGTGTGGGAATTTGCAAGGCTGACATTGACAAGGATGGACGATCGACAAATGAAATTGTAAGTTGATTTGTAGAGGTTGAAATGCAAGTGAATCGTCGTCTGATTGACCGATGTTACATTGATGTTACATTCGCAGAATTTGGGATATCCCGATCAAAATTTGCACGGTAAAAGCGACGGGACCGTCGTTTTAACGTACAAAAATGGTGCTTTGTGCAACGAGGATAGAGAGCAACGTACATCATCCCAAATCAAATTTGTCTGCGATTTGGACCACTTTGAAGTGAGTGCGAAATGAGCTTTTAATTTTCAGCGCAATGAATTCCTTTGGAAATTATAACTATTATTGCTTATGCGATACAGGGCGCTCCACATTATGTAAATTATCACAATTGTACGCACTTCTTTGAATGGCGAACAAAGCTGAGCTGCGGATCTGTCAAAGGCAAGGTGAATGACAAGTGCCAAGTTACGAATGTACACGGTGATATGTGGGATTTATCGAGTTTAAATAAACAAGAGTTTTACAAGGTAACTAAAGAGTAGGTTACATTTTTAATAGTCAACATTTTATATTTATATTTGTATTATAATTAATAGACTATTATAACAGAAACTTCAAATTTAGCGAAAGTTCACTATTTTCGAATTTGAAAAATAACTATATTTAAAAAAGAGATCTCTCGTAGTATCGAGAAGTAAATTATTACTTTTTTAATCAGTGTACATTGCAATTTTTTTCAAACATGGCATTTATACTTTTCTAAAAAGCTGGTTACATTCACTTTGTGAACAAGTGAATTATCAATATTTCGTAAGCGCACTTGCAACATTTTATAATAGGAAAATGTATTGCCAAATATTGCAATTTTACTTTTTCAATTTTATAGCGTAATACGGAAAGTAAAATGTAACTGCTTTTTTTCAGATGCAGATATAAAACCCTTTTAATTTTTATATTGAAAAAGCACTCTAAACTAAGAGTAAAGAAAAAAATAAATATTTTTCGCTTTCAAGTGTATTTTTAAAGCAATTTAACGAAACTCAAATAAAACTTTCGCAATATTAATATAAAATCCGACAAAGCGCAATAAACTATTTATATTCATACGCAACAATGATCATTCTTGATTTAGGACAAGGTCCGATAGCAGTGCACATGATAAACGAGGCAGTGAAAGTTCACCGTACTGCACTTATACCGTTTATTAATTTAATTTTAATTTACGTTTTTTTCACTAACACAGTTCAACACGATGAATCGAGATAAGAATCACACGTTTAGGATAAGTCTTTGTGGTGAGAAGGTTTGCAACGATTCATTTGTATGCGATGACAAATTGAGCTACGGCAAAAATATGACTGTTACGTCAGATTACCGTACAAATATGATACAATTTCACTTCACTAATGGAAGTTTATGTCGAGACGGTAACAATTTATTTGTTTATTACAATGAGCTATAAACTACCATTTTTCAGCTTAATACAATGCTACGTATCTTCCATTCACAGGCTCGAAAGCGCAATCGGTTTTAAATATTAAATGCAACGAGTCAGCTATTTTAGGAGAGCCGAGTGTCTTGTCGGTAAGTTCTTTTGTGCGCATAAAATGAAATTTAACGCATATTCAACATAATTTTTCTCCACAGGACCAATATTGTAACTCTGAATTCGAGTGGTCTACCAATGCGATCTGTAGACCGCAAAATCTACTGTTGCCCAAGCATGTACAACCTAAAAAAATAAATTCGACAAAAACAACGAATAGCAATTCAACAGTGACTGTTCAAACAATTTTGATTATTCTGCTTGTAGTTTTCGTGGCATTTATAATAATATGCTATTTCCATAGAGCCTCGAGACGAACTTTGTGTATGATGTATGTACACAATTTATTTCGCAGATGCCCGTTCTGCAACGAATATCCGGCGCCGACAGATAATATGTGTTTGTAATTTTATATTTCATTTCAATTGGTCTTTTAAAGCGTTTTAAAATGTTATGTTGATTATTCTCGTAATTGTATCGTAGTAGTACATTTTAGTAATTTTATATTTTATCAGCGATGCCCTTCTCAACTGTACTTTCAAAAATTGTTCATATTTTATTCGCAACAGTTGTAAAGAATTTGTTTGTACCGACTGATTTTGTCAGACACTTTTAATCGACTCTTTTTTAACGCGAATTACTTTCTTTTTTTTAACTCGACTGACTCCTAGAAATGTAACAGAAATATAAACGAATATTTGGGATATTTTTTTAAGCGATGTATGCGTAACGTAGAACTGAAGATCACTTTATTGTTTGTATACATGTACAAAGTAAACGAGACAATTTATCGCAAACAGATGTAATAATAAAGTGAAGAAAAAAAATGACTAACGCTACGCGAAGTAGTTTTGAACTATTGTACGTTTATCACAGAGTCAGAATCAATAGGATAACTGACAAATCATAGCAACTCCTCGTATTATCCAATGTTCCGGGGGTTTACTAGTGGGTAATTCAACGGCAATAACGAAATTCGTCGAGTGACCCGTAGTAGACAGAGTTCCGCGTCTTTCGCTCGTTTTGTACAACGGGCAAGTGTAACTCAGTCTCTTCTTAATCTCTTCTTTCCTCTTGGGTATCATCCATATCTGTCGAGAATACAGTAGGAAAAATATAAACTCGAGTCTCACGCGACTTGTGACCTACTTCTGTTCGCATTTATTAGCTCAATAAGTATCGAAAGAGCGAGATGTTGTAATGTACGTTAGCGAACGATCGAAAAATAAAACAATGCTATTTGTTATAGATTATTTACAAAGGGAATACTTACGTAAGGCATCGGCTCGTACAAAACTTTTGAACGACTTTCATTGATAATCATATTTTTCTTATCGAATCTAGCTCCGTCTAAGAATAGTCCATAAACATAAACTCCATCCTCAGGTGGATTGCTCAACGTATCCTCTTTCATGACTTCAAAGTCGTAAACTAAGAGATCGATCGGAATCTGATATTTCCTTGCGTAATTCTGTCGAATTCCAGTTAAAAACGCTTGAGTGAAGTAAAATCCCGATAACCAGAAAGTCGCAGGTGGTCCGTTGTCGTACCAATTCTGAAAAACACTCGATTAACCGATGTTTCCAAAAGGGAAGTAAGGTCCGTCGTGACAAATTGAAAAATCCTACCTTTAAAAAGTTCAAACGTTCGAGGAAATCCTTGATGTAACTACCGAGTGACTTTAAAGATGGATACGACGTTTGCATCCACAAGCTCGGAATTTTCCCCATGGATAATGCGAAAAATACTTGCTCCAGCTCGAAGGACATAACTACGACACCTGATCGATATATCGTATTAAAAGAAATAGTCGAATCGCGTATGGAGGATTTCATTAAAAAGTTACCGTAGGCGTCGTATACCTTTAATAGCTCTTCTTACGTTTACGAGGCTGAGTCTTATGCAGCTGAGCAGTTTATTGAATCGACCCATTTCTTGAACCAGTACAGTATTCATGCTTTGGTTATAAGAAGTCGGATACTTTTCTATGGCATCTTGTAAGTCGTAATTTGCAGGCAATTTATTGAGGATATCGGTAGCGATCTTGTAAACAATTTCATCTTCCGAGGCACCGCTAGCTTCGTTACGCGTCTTTTCCTGAGAGTTAAAAATACGACCGTTTATTTGTTAGCGATTAGATGTTTACGACTACAGCGTGTTGTGCAATTTCCACTACGTGTAGCTAAGTGTATTTACGAAAAATTATTTTCTAAATTTAGAGATTGAAAATCTCACTGATTTTCAATTTACTGTAGACTAGGTATAGTACTGTTGTTCAGTGACATTTTCATGCTCAGGGACTATTTACTAATTACGGGGTGCAGTGTTGTATACTTGTGACACAACGTACAACTTAGTGAAAATCCACGGTTTGAAACGGACATTTTGGTTGCATGAAATACGCTGATTTTATAGTGAAAATTTACAGTTTTAATTAACAATCACTTTTAGCAGTAAAGAATAGTGAATATCCGCATTTTCACTGGCGAATAGTCACTTTTTCAATCGGTGTATTTTTAATGCTATAAATGTACAATTGCACATTTATAGCATTTTGAAACGGTGAAAATGCACTGTGATAGACTACGTTTCTACTAACACACGATGTACAAAATTACTGCGAGAATTTAAATCTTTCATTTATCGTCTGTGTAAAATATACTTCACCTTTGCCTCCCACAAATCCTGATGTTCGAGAACAAAAACAAAAACAATGAATAAAATGTATTATTCTAACGAAAACAACAAATGCGTACACGTTTAATCTTACCAATCGATCCTATGCAATTGCCCCGCGGAATAAAAAATATATCGTTAATTTGTTTATTCGCTCATAACGTAGAATGTAAATTCGAGAAAAAAACGAATCCACCAACCTGCGTAAGCAACAGAGAAGAAAATAGCAACTCGGTTTCCTGATTGTCTTTGACGATATCTGCGTTTTCGTGAAGGCCAAACACACTAGGTTCGGTGATAATTGGAAATTTCCTCGTATAACTCAAATAGGCCTCGTACTCTTTGAATGTCGGACAGTAGTATACATTGGACGAAGGGTCGAAAGGATAATTCTCTTGCGTTACCAGCTTCCTGCGATACAAATCCTTTGGTTAAACGTAAAAAAAAATACCTTCACCAGAACACATTGCAATATCGTTTCGTTCAAAGTATTTGATTTGAAATAAAATATTGTTTTCGGTAGAAGTGGCTAGAAAAAGTTTGTAGAAAAATTCTTCCTTTTCAATCGTAAATAAATATCTTTGAAAAGAATATTTTTATTTTCCAGTTTCACGAATGTTTTGAAACCCTATAAGCTCTTGCGCAAAAAAAAAAAACAAACAAACAAGCCACTCAATTAAAAAGGAAGCTATTTTTAGCGATATAATTTCGAGATGAAAAGATTTTCTCTTTCCGCTGTAAATAATAACTTTTGTTGTAAAATGTACGTTCTATTGAGATTTCTTTAAACGAACTCTCCTCTCATTTTCAAGAGGATTCCTTTTCAGAAATAAGATTTATCGCGAGAGTAATTTTTTTTAATTAAAAAAGCTCTCGTTTAACGAGCTATTTCGCGTTATTTTCTTTTCGAATGAAAAGGATTCCTTTTTTTTTTCTTCGGCAAATTCATTTCTCTCGGCGTGTATACGCCATATCCTCGGCAATCGGACTCACTCGCAGTAGAATGTCTGCAAAATCGCCATGAGCGTTCTCCTGTCCCAGTCGTCGGTGACTCGTCCACCGTAATTGCACTCGCCCGTGAGATACTTCAAAGCTTCGTACTGGACGTCCTGATATTCGTCGAGGAAAGTTTTCAGTTGCAGCACGCTAATTCGCAAATCTGTCTCGTTAAACTCGTAGGGCGTATTCCAGCCGATAGATCCGAACTTCCGACGCTCTTGGATGTTGGCGTGGAAAAAGCACAGGGCGTAGAGAAGTTTCTTGAAGATTTCTGATTGGCTGCACGACTCGAAAAACTCGGGATCGCTGATAGGGTCGTTCGCGTAAGATTTCAAAATGTTGGCTCGTAGACCCTTGGGTGGTTCGTTAGTGATCTTGATGGAGTTTTGGAGGATCGAGACGGGGAAATGATCAACGGGGTAGCTTGTTAGCCAAAGTCGGAAGTCCGGATGAAGAGTCTCGGGTAAGAAACCTTCGCAGATCTTTTCCAGAGTTGGCATCCAACTTTTAGCCAAGTGGCAGTTCTGCAGGACTATCCAATTGCCGACTTTCACTGCCTCGTTTATCATGTGCACTGCTATCGGACCTTGTCCTAAATCAAGAATGATCATTGTTGGGTATGAATATAAATAGTTTATATTGCGCTTTGTCGGATTTTACATTAATATTGAGAAAGTTTTATTTGGGTCTCGTTAATTTGTTTTAAAAAATACACTTGAAAGCGAAAAATATTTATTTTTTTCTTTACTTTTATTTTAGAGTGCTTTTTTTCGATGTAAAAATAAAAGGGTTGCATATCTGTATCAGCAAAAAAACTGTTACATTTTACTGTACACATAACCTTCTAGAAATGAAAAAGCGAAAATTCAATATATATTTTTCTATTATAAAATGTTGCAAGTGTAATTACGAAATAGTGAGAATTAAATTTTTCGTAAAGTGAAAATAATTGACATTTTGAAAAAGTGTCCATTCACTTTAATACTATACTAATAAAAATCATTGTGAATTGTCACTAAATTCGACGTAATGTATCACAATTATGCATTAACTCTGTAACCAATATTCGCAAAACACAAAAGATCGCACGAAAAAGCCACTAATTAATACAAATAGTATATACACAATGAATGTAAAAGGTAAAGTTACGATTCACCATTTCTAAGTTAACGCTTTCAATGATTTTGAAGCAAAAATAAAAATTTAGAGTATACCTCATCTATATTTTAAATTCAAAATTATTGTTATTAAAAGATTTTAAAAGAAGAAAAAAGAAACTCTTAAAATAAGCACTGAAATGCTTTGAAATAAATAAGCGCCGTAGAGAAAGAGAAAGAGCGACAGGAAAAATAAATTAGTTTTAGAGGAAACTGTGTACGTGTCAATAAATTGTCAATGCTTTTGTACACAAAGGGTACATTTCAAGTGAATTGTATATTATACCTTGACCGAGAGACAAGGAGAACAATCTCTTTGCACCGAAACCTTGGTCATCCGCAAACTTCAATAACAGCTGCATTGGGTCGGCTCCCGGTGTCAATATAAATATCAAAGGTATACAGCTGTTGGAATCTTGGAAAGGTGAAGCCAAATCGAAAGGCGGTGGTTCGATGTATTCCGACCCGAGTTCAGCTGAAAATTTGGTAAAAAGTAATTAATAATTTTCGTATGCCTTTTCCTTTATTCTATACCTATTTGTTGATATTTTTAATTCTTTCTCAGTATGGTCAATAGCAAAGCTCAGGAGCATTAAAAAGTTACAGTCTTTTTTCTGTAATTCAACTCAGGCTTACTCCTTTAACTTACTATGTTTTGTACGTTTCAATTCATTTCAATATTGTTTTTAATTGTTTTGTTTACTTTCTTTTCGCGATTGCATGTTTTATTATACGTGTTTTTTCACTGGTATAATTTTACAACTATTATAAAACTTCAAATTTTTGTACGACATAAAACGTACGAGAATAAAACTTTCGAATGAAATAAAATCGAATCTTTACGACTTACATCCGACAAAGCTTTGAACTGCCGGGACAACTTTATCTGGGCGAAGACATCTCAGTATTAAAATCCTTTCAAAAGCAGAGAGTCCATCGAAGGGTTTTGGAAAAATCGTGGTTTGTGGCTCTTTCGAGTCGTAAACGTTTTTCCATTCGCTCATGCTGCTCGCGAAAGATTCCCGTATCCCCTGTGAACAAACATCGTCCGATAGAAATCCTTGCAACGTAATTTCCGTAGATATCAATGCTCAGTATACAACGAACCTTAAAACCCGTTATATCATCAACACGGCAAATTTCGTTCCACGATTGTGGTGGTAGCCACGAGAACGGATTCTCGTATGGATTGTCGAGACCGACTCCACCAGTCAACATGAACATCCACTGTTCGCGAGACAATTTACCCTCACTGGCCAGTAAATTAACGGCCAATAGGAGAGAGAATAGAAGCTTGTCCTTTTCAAAGAGCGATCTGCACACGTTTTCGTAAAGCGATCGCATAAAATGGTTCTTCAAGTCCCTTATGCGCATAAGGACATCTTCCACCGGCTCCGTGTTATCGATCGCCAATTTGAATAGGTTGACGAACCAGTTTAATGAGTATTGATACATCGGGTCAACATTTGCCAAGTCCGCTATGATAGTATGACTTCAAGCTGTTAATTTCTATTTGGAAATTGATAAACGAATGTGGTTTGTGAGGGCTTCACCTGTGGTAAAGAAGAGGACAGTACTATAGATCGCTATAGGTGAGTACTGCAATCTGGTCATGTCAATAGTCTTCTCCGTCACTTCAGCAGCGGCTTGTTTCACTTGAATGTCGTTACTCAAGACTTTGGAGGAACTCAACACAGCAATAGCTTCCTCGTCCTCGAGGATGTCTCCTTCGGACGTTGACAATAGGGACAGAATCTTATCCTCGGTCTCTTTTAACATTCTAAATTACACGGCGAAAATTCAGCATTGTACAAGTAACAATAAAAAGTATACGAATAAAGTTTCTGAATTACTTTTTGTTAGCAGCTCCTTGAATGATCAAAGAATTCTTCTCCGACTCTAGGTCAGGTCTTTCTTTCGCCACGACTATTCCCAACAGTTGATCCTCTAATCCACTCGAGGTGATCATAAAGTTTATCAATGTGACCTTAACGATTATTTCCGGCAAATAATGAGGGTTGCGCAACTTTGTAGTTATGTACAATCTGTTTTGAGGAAAAACAATCACAATTGTGCAATCAATACCTGGCCCTCCGAGTGAAACACGAAAGTTTTGGTCGAAGCTAAAGTTTGGAATAAAACTAAATTACCTGAAGTCGAGACTATACTCCACGACCGAGTCGCCGAGTTTTATGCACAATGCACCACCTTGTTTGAAAGTTTGCTTCATTAGTATGGGTTCCAGCATTGCATCAAGTTCCTCTCCGATGTTTTCCAGCAGAACTGGCTGCCCGAATTGAATAGCATTCTCCAACACTCGGGGATAATCGTTTTGACTAAGCTTGATTATGCTCAAGTTGTTCTCTTTCTCCATGTTTTTGATCCACTTGTTCGCTTGACTTTGTGGGTCTATCATAAGAGGCCAACGACGTGAATTTCTGAAACAAATAACAGAGTCTATTGAGAGTTTTGTTTGGGAATTAATTATAGAAGGCGAGAGAACTTTTGTATACTTGACGATTATCCCATTGTCGACAGAAAAAGAATCAGTTGGCAGACCAAAGATATTCCAAGATCTAATCAGAACAGGAACACCTAGAATATCTCGAAGCTGGAAATCCTTCGTACAAACAACACCCAGTTTCGTGCACAGTTCGACCCAAGCTTCAATCTGCTTTATCCTGTATGGGGTCGTAAATGGTCCCAAGTAAGCGATTACACCGGAGGCTATCATCACATCTCCGGTTAAGCGATCGTATCTGGAAATTTACATTGGCAAATTAGATCTAGTAACATTGGAGTATCGATTATTTCGATTTACCTCTCACCCAATTCCTTGGCATTATTCGACCAGCGTGTATATTCACCACCTAATCCACCAATTAATTCCTCGGCGCGTTTGAGCTTCTGCTCACATTCCGTCATCTTGTCCATCATCTCCTGATAATCCTGTTTGCGTTTCTTCAGTTCCTCCTCTAGATTGGCTAGTTTGTTCTATAAATTTGATCGAGAAACATTAATAACGAAATCCGTTACAATCTCATCCTCCCGACTGCTTCATTCCTCATTACCTGAACTTGTCGCAGTTGTTCTCGCTTGACATTCAGTTTTCCAATCGCTTCATCGTACACGGCTTGAGCTTCGGCAAGAGCTTTTTGCTTTGGAGCTATGACCCTTGCGACTTTATCGTATTCGGAAATCGCATACACCCACTTACAGAGACCTTCGCAAGCTGTCGAAGCGCTTTTTATCTTTTCTGGGTCGAAGTTTACATTAGTAAGGTAATCCTTGCGAATTTTCTCGATAACCTTCTCGGGTATATTGTCTTTGTCGAAGTTCAATAAAGTATCGAGGAATTTGACGTCGCTGAGAACTTTAAGAGACGGTTTCCAGTAGTCTTCTGCCATTCGACCGTCGGGTTGTTGAATCCTTTCCGCTTTCACCGATTTGAGAATACAGACGCTTTCCATTACGAGCTTCACACCGGCGGGTGGATTCTTCATCGCTTTGACCACCGCGATATCGGCCTGTGTCAGGGTGTCCAAAGCGCTTTGGGCTTCTTTCAGTATGGGCATGGCTTCGGCCAAATTTGCGTCGCACTCGGCCTTTATCGCAGCTGCTTGACCCGCTACTTCCTGTACAATCGAAGTGTGTCTTTTGTATCATAGGCATATTGTTGAGAAAGCTCTTAACTTTATTAAGAATTTAACCTATTCAAATGTATAGGTGATTTTTTGATAAATCATCACTTAAATCAATGTGGTTAATACTTTACGAAGAATCACGAGAATAACTGATACGACTGGTATAATTATTCTTGATTCATAAGATAAATACTTAACTTTTGGTATAAGAATAAGAAAAATAACAAGATTAGCTCGAGCAAATAATGTAAGAATTTGTTATTGTGATCGAAGTGATCGATTTGTAACTGCATAGCGAATGTAAAAGACGTTAAACGAACCATAGCAGCTTCTTCATCGACTTTGATGACTTTTTCAACTTCAGCAACATCCGCGCTCTCTGTCTCCACTCGCAGCAAGATCTTCTGCACGTCTTGAGTGGCAATGACCAGCATGGGTTGTAGTTTCTTCAGAGTGTCCTGCATCACCGTTACGTCACGTTGCGTCGAGTCTAAACGGCCCAGACCTCCTTCGTAACGAGTTTTACTCAGTGTGATTTCGCTATGGAACAAGGAAACAATTTTTTTGAACCGTCAGAGGACACGAACGACACGACGTTTAATCTTCTAGACTTTACCTCCTCTTTTTAGCCAGCAGGTCCTTGAACGTGCTGATAAGCTCCAAATAAGAGGTTGGAGTAACGTAGTTGTGTCTTCCGATTCGTTCCAAGAATTCGATACTCAGGGTTTGGGTTGACACGTGGAAGTACTGGCACATGTCTATGGCTGCTTTACGCTCGAGTTCCGAGAGCTTGATCTCACCGAGGAATTTCATGGCCACAGCTGAAAGTGCATCTTCGGGCCATGGCTGTGAATAAAAAAAGCGGACAATTGATTTTTCCTTGCACGTCGATCGTGTAAACCGATTTATTACCTGCATCCAGTCTATGGTACAGCAGTTAACGAGAGCTGGGAATGTTCTTATCCGATTCCTGAAAGCGTCGCCGATCGGCGACATGGCTACGACGATGTGCAGCTGCTCACGGGCTATTTGAATAAAGAGATTGAACAGTGCGACGGAACTTCCGTCCGTCTGCATTGATTTTTCGCGCTGTCGGTCTATCTGACGCATTTTTTCGCAGATTTCAGCTTTCTCTTCATTGCTGAAGAGGTTCGGTACCTGAAAATTGCAAAGAGGAATTTCTCATGTGAATATTTGTTATCAATGATAGTACGTGTAAATGTAGATGAATATCGAGTTGTACTTAAATATAGGACACAATTGTTTTACGTAGAATCGTACAAATCCGCAGTATTTAGGTTTAACATTATTTTTTATATCTAGTGATTACGTGAATAATCAGTTAATGACATTTAACAGAAACGAGTATACTAATAAAGTGACAAGCGATACAAATAGTGATAGCGTAGCAATTAAGTTTTTTTATAGCTTGGAAAATGACTTGAAAAAGTGGAACAACTTGAAAGTGTATTAATACATAAGTTAAAAGCATGAGAACTTCTATTAACAAATAATTTATAAAAAGATACATTTTTTCTACATCTTTATCCCTCAGTTTTTCATTTGTAAGATGTATACCTGCTAGAGGAATTATTCATTTAATTTTTGGAAATAAACCAAATAAAAATAATCTATGAGCCATGACGATTAAACTCGATCAAAAACTCGTCCTTACCTAATCACTTGAAAAGACTTTCAAAAACTTATACAAGCTATTTCCAAAGCTATACAGCTGGTTACAGTCTGTACAAAGGTGTACTGAACTTCTTCGACAATTTCTAAGTAAATACCTCTCCAGAATTCAGCATATTACTGATGTCCTCCAGAAAGCTCTCCTTCTTGATCTGCATGTCGGTGAAAAGGAAAGTCGAGTGTAGTTCGTTCGCCGTAGTTTTCAGAAGTATTTTTTTTAGATCTTCGTGCCAGTCGTGGTTTCCATAAGTCTTACTGATCTCGACCTGGTGTACCTCGTAATCGCAGATGTGAGAAGCGAGTCTCGTCAAGGATTGTCGTCCAGAACCACCAACTCCTACGAGAAGTGCATGAGACCTTGGCTGCTTTATGATTCGAGCGATTTTCGAGAGATGTTCGATGGCGAAACGAAATAGAACGAGATTCATGGGTTTCTTCGTCATCGAATTGTACTCCCCCAAATAGGTCTCGACGATGCTTCGTAAAAGCTCGAGGTCCGATACCTCTTGGTAGAGACGAACGTCAGCTTTCGGATCGGCAAAGTCACAGTAGACGAGCTTGCGGAGATCGCTGTCGCCAATCTACGGATGTTTCGAACCATTATCGCATCGGAGGATTGTTAAGAAGCTTCGACTAATTTTTCTAAGGAAATAAGTCAAAACTCGGAAGCTGAAAAGTTATTCTCAATGGCATGTCTACATTACAGCCTACATTTATTTTTTTTCGGAACGAAATCATACGATCTGGTAATCGTGCCCTTGAGAACAATTTTTCAATTTCCAAGTGCTATTCTTTTCCTACCGGTTTTGTCTTGTCGCTATTTAATTCGATGAATACTTCATCTAAGTCAATTTCCATTTCTTTAACGAGAGTCGCTCGTATTTGTTGAATGAGCCAATCGATGTCGCTTTGCTCAACTAATCGGTCTCCGAATACGCGGAGCACTTCGTGGACCCACAGCTTTTTCATGCTATCGAGCGATGGCATTGTTTCCGGGACTGACAGCAATACTCCCTGACGATGAATCGAGTTAAACTCATTATCTTGTTATCGCTAACTTTGGTGTTTGCCAAATGTATGTATACCTGAATCACTCGAGAGAAGTCACGCAGGTTGAACAGATAATGTGATTTGGCTGGGGTCGGTAACAGAAATTCGAGACTGTTTTTATAAACGTCCAGGGTTGCTAATACTATCTGATCAATACAGGGATCGAATTCCTTGCTGAAGCCTCTGTATACATGAAAAATGTTTTGTTAGCGTTAAAGCTGAAATAACAGATATTAAATCAAAGTAAAATTTTGTAAATATTTACGACTACACGTCGATTTTAATGTGAATTCTGATAAGCAAATTAAACATTTTGTTTATATTTTTATAAAAGCTAAAATAATTATGGATATCCAAACGCAATCTAAAGTATATTGGGGTACATAAAACATAAATCAAATTAAAAAAATTATAAATAAGCATAATTTTCCTGATATTAATTAGCCATTAAGTATCCATAAAAATCTAATGTATCACTATTAAAGCTATAGGATTGCTTTGAAAAAGCATTATAGTTTACCAGTCGAATTAAAGTGTTCAAATTCATTGAAACATTGTGTAAAAAGTAAGACAAAGAAATAATATTTTTATATCAGTTTATCTAACGATAAATATCCTCTGTTGTACTTTTCGATAATTGTTTCTCGTAAACCAGCCTATGTACAGATAACAGCGTTTACCTTGAAAAGGAGCGACGCTTAAACGTAGCCTTATCCGATTTAGCAAAAGTAAATAAATAAGAAGACCTGCCTGGTGTCGAGATGCCAAAGGATGATTTTGCTGAAAATAGCAATCATAACGTCATCTGGAAATTCCGATATAGTGGTAACGAAGAAGTGCCGTTTGAATCTCGGCGTGACGTCTTTTCCTCCGCTAACCGGTGGACTCATTGCGCACATCAATTGGATCTCGATAAGCTTGATAGCCGTGGAGTCTTTTCTATCGTACCTATTATTGTGCGGTTAACTCCATTAGTTCGGAAACAAAAGATAAGTGAAATTAACAATTACAGCTAATAACAAATCACCATTGCCAATGATCCAACCACTGTCTTAGCAATTCGATCGCTGGTTGTGCTCCGTACGATTCTTTCATCGGCATCGAAACGTCGTCCACGAAAACAACCCATCGTTTGCCCACCGGTGGACCATAGACACCCTTTCTCCTCTTGTCCAATTTACTCATAATAATGTCCTGCGTCTGATTAGCCGATGTTTGAGCAGAGAAATTTATGAACAGCGGCTTGTAAACGACTATGTTGTTCTTCTTCAGCAAAAATTCTGTCGCGTACACGGATTTTCCAGTCCCGGTTGGACCAACGAACAGCACTGGCTTCTGATGCTGAACGAGCAATTGAAATAGAGTGATGTACCTCATGGTCTCGACTGTTGGTACGATTATCTGGTTCACAGGAATATCTCGTGGAATCGGCGGTACATTTTGAAGCTCGTCTGACCACAGTTTCCATTTGCCTTTACCCTATGAGTTTCAAGTACTATTGTTATTATTATTTTTTATTTCGGTAATTATGGACAAGGCAAGTTGTTGCACCTCTTTGATGAACTTGTAATCGAAGACCAAGCCGTCTTTAGGCATGACGAAGATGTATGGTTTGGCGGGTGGAAGAATTGGCTCCGGTAATCCGAATTCGTTTACTAAAGACGCGGGAAATTCTTTTTCTAAGAGCCCGCGGAAAAAGTCGCTGAACGGCTTTCTGTCCTTGGCTATGAGTGTACCCCCCATTGCCCAGATGCAAGAAAAGAAGAAAGATCCCTAAAATGAAATTCGAGGAATAAATTACGCATTTAAATTTTTAAAATGAAAATTATTCAGTAACAGTGATTTTTCACGCTTAGAAAAGGTCAAGCATCAACTTCGCTTTATAAAGTTGAGCACGTCTCTACAGGTAAGAGTTCGTGTTCGCTCTTATTAGATATGAGACACACTTCTCAAGTTACGTTTTCTTTACGCTCAAATCTAAGTAGAAAAATTGTTATTAAATTGAGAAAATGTTGATTAGTTTCGAGAGTGTTTTATGATTGTGATAAACTAATTGGTTAATATATTCAAATATTGTATTTTTTTGTAAATTGAAAGACACATTTTATGTAGAGTTCAATATAATAATGATCGAAATTGCGATTTTTGTAAATAAAATGATATTCCAATTTCTTTATTATTTTAATTCCAGAGTAAAAAATAATTCCGAATTTAACAACGAATCATCCTGAGATATCATCAGATGATATTTCAATTTCACTCGAGATCTACAGCAATACATTAAAAATGAACAATGATTGAAAAATAACCAAATTCACTATAACACCAAGAATTCCTCTATTATAATTAATCTATTCTGGAAATTCTGCCATTCACTCTACAAAGGGTCTAACGAAACTATTTCGAAATTTTAAGAGTATATGCTTTGCATAACTATTAGTTTAGTAGATATATTAACATAAATTACCTCAACTTGCGCTCTGAGATCCAAATCATTAGGAACTTCGGAAATTTCTTCAGCTCTGTAATCGTCTAGGAAACAATCCATCAAATAAGTGACCGCTTGAATGAGATTCGCATCCGACATAGGACACATTTCCTATGGAAAAAGTGTCTTTTGCAGAAAATTAAAATAACACTCCCCTAAAACCATCGAACGAATACATACGGTGAGACCACATCTCCTCAGGAGATACAAAATAGGTTTGCAGAATCTCAAAAAGAGAGATTCCAAAAGAAAATTCCGCAACCAATCCGACAGTAGAGTTGGGGCCTTTGCTATCCACGACGTCAAAAGTGGTTCCCAACCCAGACTCGACGGATCCATGTAAATCATACCTGGCAAGTACAATTAAAAATCTTAATTAAATTATCAGTTCCTAAACAACGCCCTAAAACACAGTGATTCTTACCACAACGCGATACAGTCGCTGGTGAAGCAGCTTCCAGGTCCATCGTTTCGAAAATCAAATTAGTCGTTGGTGCCAATTGTATGATCTCGCCACTCATGAGACAAAGCTTCTTGTTATCGTCGAGTACGGTGTTCATATTCTCGATCCAAACAGCGTCAATAGGTCCGTCGAATATAAGCCACTTGCGATTGTTGTTCGTCGACGTGGCGAATTGACGATAACTGACGGCCAGAATTCCGTCCTGCCATTCGTGCGACGTCTGATCGAATTGACCGTACAGCTGACCTATGGTTATCGATTTTGGATTGATCACCGTTATTTCGACCCTGTGCTCGTTCATCAATCCCTTATTGTAACGAATATATCAATTATTTCGATTGATAAATAAAATAAGCAAAATATAAGAAGACGATGCTCACTCGCTCTTCACAGAGTTCCAAAGCGGTGGCCAATGTTTTGTAGGCAGTCGTTTTGCCTCCAAAGGGAAGACCGACGATCATGAAGCCGTGACGAACGATCATCATTTCGTAGATTTGCTGAATCTTCTTTAGGAACGCCGGGGTGCATTGGATGTTAGATCGAAGGCAAGCTTCCCTAGTACACGAGTTGAGGTCTGTGTAATCTGGTTCGGGTAAGATCACATTGGGAAATAGGTCCGACATGATTCCCTATAAGTGTAAGAACGAACGATCGAAGCTATTAAAAAATAATAGCAAATAGTCCAGAAGAGAATTCGAACGCACTTACGTTAAAGAGCGGTACATCGGGATTTAAGAATTTCGGTAAATTAACATCCCTGATGCTCCTGAGTATCAAGATATCTTCGTTTTCCTCGGGATACTTTAATTTCAAATTACCCGCGGCCGTGAGTACAGACTTGACGGCCCTCATGCCGTAGTCGTAATGACTTTGCGTCGACAATTGTTCCGAGCACAGTCGATAAGTGGTGACGATTTTCACCGACAGCGGTCGAGCGTTGCAGAAACCAAACGAGTACAACGTGTTCTCGGCTATCAAGCCATAATCGGGCACCTTTATGGATTAAAAATTCATATTTCATTTAGCAACCACATGTATATATATACTCAGTCATTCCGTTGTAATTATCGTATCGATCACTCGTACCATCATCGCGACCGAACGGAACAGAGCCTTGAGATTATCGGGTAGTTCCGATCTTCCAGCATATCCGGGATTCATTGTGATGAATATGGCACAAGTTGGATCCAAAGGTAATTCGGTACCTTCGAACGTTAGGGATACTTGTCCGGCGTTTATCGCCCTTTGTATCGTCAGAATTTGCTGAGCTACGACTGACAGTACTTCTAAATCGATACGGTTGAACTCGTCGAAACAGGACCACGCACCCGCTGACGCTAATCCCTTAATTGAATTTTATTTTCATCAGCGATATGTAAATACATTCGCGTTATTATGAAAAACGCATAAATATATTTTGTATTATCATTGTATTTAATGTGCTTTTTAATACCAAAGCTGTCATTACGTTCACGAATTTCGTGCTGGTATTTTACTTCCAAATGTACCGTAAACAAGTTATAAATAGTTGATTATTAAAATTATGTAGTTCATTATTGATATTCGGAACGGCACTTTTTGGAAGTTTTGTGTAATTACTTGGAAAAAAATGCTTTAATTATACTACGTTTATTACTCCAAAATGTACTTCATTAAATTTTTATATATTCCGTGTTATGTGTTTAAAAAATCTTTTAAAACACGTTTCTCACGTATCACGCATAACACTAACAAGAAGAAAACTTTTCCGAAATTCAAATTCTGTGTCGACAGCTGGATACAAGAAGCAAACGAGTAAAAAAAGTTTGAAGTACCAGTCAATTCGGCCAAGTACACATACATATGTATAATTCTGAATTGGCTGGTTCTTCGCTCGAATCGTTAACTGTAAAAAATAGAAAGAATAATTTCTTTAAGAATATTCTTGAATCGACTAACTAGTAAAAAACTCTTTAACGAAACATACTTTAAAGAACTTCCCCAGCGCAATGTAATCAAGGCCATCCGAGCAATTGAAGACGACGCACTGCTTGGCCACAGCTTTAGCTAGATCCTTAGTAGTTTCGGTTTTACCAGTACCAGCTGGGCCCTCGGGTGCACCTCCGAGATGTAAGCTAAGCGCTCCGAACAGCGTCCGGTAGCATCGATCGGTTAACGGAGTTATCACCAGCCTCGATGAGTTGCCCAGATATTCATAGCCGTAGGCCAACGAAGCGTTAATCATCATCGTCATCAAGTTATGATCCTAAAGCACGTCACATCGAAGCTTAGTACAGCAACTGGAAGAAGCTTTTATCGACGCTTACCATCCAGTAATATCGCAACTGACAGATCCACTGGAAGTCGGTGATACCTTTGACTTTGTGTTCGTGGAGACCGACGAGAACGTCCCTTGCGTGTACATCGAGGGTCACCAGTGCCTCTGCGATCAACGAGGGACGTTTTGACGAAGAAATAAAGAAACGAGAATTTTAAATAAAAAGATACCATACCGAGGGTCGTTCGATTTTGCGAGGACAATTTGCCGCGCACGAGTTTGACAATCTCGCCGAGCTCGTAATTGCATCGATCGACGTATTTTCGTAAGCCCGCTGGCCCTTCTGGAATAGCAACCGTGATATCGCTTGTCCAGTATAACTGAGAGATGCAGAGTATAGTCTGACCAGGCCATTCCAAAACCCACTCGCTTCGAGCTTTTGTTGGGTAAGCGTTTTTCGCTCGAATCACCTGTTGGTTATCAGGGCGGTCATATGAAAAGAGAAAATTGATCGTCTAGTTGGAAATTCATTCCGCTTCGTTTGCGTTACCTGAGCTCGTACGCTCTTTTTCATGTCTTTCTCGAGCTCGACTAACCACTTTTCGACTTGACCCTTGGCTGCATTGGTGTCAATAACGTCCTCCAAATCGACTTGCTCGTGTTCCGAGGAGATCATCGCTGTGACCTCCATGTTCTCCGTGAAATTGAGTTTGGCTATTCCTTCGAAGCACTTCTTCAGGTGCGGTTGAACTCTTTTAGAGGTTTTTTTTGAATATAAATTTGCGTAAGTGGGAACACATTTACGAGAACGAAAAAGTATGCGAACTCGAATTTTCAAATGGCATTACCTGGTCGGGTCTTTCGTTTCAGAAAGAATTTCTAGCAGTTCGTCGTTGGATAAGAAGAAAAATCTCGGGAAGATGAGTCGCTTTTTTTCCAGGTATTCGTTCAGTCCCTTCTGAATCAAATCGAGCAAACTCGTGGACTTCTTGAGGCGGTCTAGCATCTTATCGATTTCCACGACCTGCATGACTTTCGGGTCAACCACTACACTGGACAATATATCCCGCCATATCTATATAGAATATCAGCGTAAAAGAAACTTAAATTTCAATGGATGCATTGCAAACGCATAGTTACATTTCTGTTTATACAGATGTACGTGTACAAATATAGATACATAGGTGTAAACTGATTTTCAGAGTAAAGTCTCTGAAATGAAATGCAAAAGTTTTATCACGAACTTTGTCGACTGCGCTGAAACGTCGGCCTTCCTCGGGCATCTGCTGCTGTATATCGGGAGAGGAAAATATCGGCTCGAGATACATCCACGTCGCTTGCACTTTCAGCCAATAGTCTATGATGTCTTGAAGCAAATACAGTTTCGCTTCCCATTCTCTAGATTGGAAAATTCCATTGAGATTCGAATTTATTTTTCTTATTCTTAGCTCGTGTATACGAAAGCTCCACTTACAAAGTTTCTTTCTCGAAGGGCTTTATGTAGAGAGAATTTTTCATTGTCTGAGCTTTCGTTAGATGATCGTCGAGAAGTAACTGAATGTCATCGACGCTCGCGATGACGTAAGTTCCGGTGTCGCGATACGGATTAACGAGGAATTCAACGTCCGCCCAGTCCGCGTGCATTCTCTGCAGAGCTTTTTCCAGGTTATTCTCTTTCGTTGCGGCTTCGGATATCCCCTCGAATTTCGGAACGTAATCATCGAGTCCAAAATCGATGATCTGTAAAAGCTCAAGGTTATTTCGGTCTCCAAAGATTTTGGACTTGAGTATGAACACTTCGTAACTAATAGAATCTTGAGTAATGATGTAGTAATAATTAGGAGGCCTGGAGTTTCTTTCACTATCGTCGATGTCTAATTATAATAATTACACTGCGAAGTACAAATTATACTACTACTCGCAAGATTAAAGTAATGATGGAGGATTGAACTGAAATTTGATCTTAAGAAATGGGACATTGATTTTTAATCATTTTTCTGGGTTTCGATATTTAATCCCTATACTTCTGTGAAAAGGAGTATCAATGAGTATTACTACTCAGTTCGAGTTCAGCCCATCCATCGGTTCTTTTCAAATCTTCCAGGGAAACAGTGACATTTCTATTTCGTTGCAAAATTAGCAGACGTAGATACTTTCACTATCCGTAATATATAGAATAAGTTGAAATCATAATTACATTATTGAAAATATATAAAATTTTCCTCATTTTCGAGGTGTCTTATCCTCTTAGCACAAATTTTTTTTAATTAAAAAAACTTCGGAACATGAAAATTTAACGTTTGATAAGAAAGAAATTCACAAACGCATTAGCTTAACTATAAAGAAATCGTCAAAACTCTCAGCGCAGTGCACAAAAGCAATAAAAGAGATGTTTCGATTATGCTGAGTTTGCAAGGTCTTTTCTTAAATTCAAGGTATTTCCGAGTTCTCGAAGGCAAACAAATTACCTTGCTTTGATCACTTTAATAAAAAAAAAAAAAAAACGTTTACAGCAATTGCAAAGAATACTTTCCTCTTAACCGTTAAGTGCGCTTTAAAATGTCTACACCGTACCTTCATCAGGGTCATATTCGAGTCGACCTTGATAGGGAAGCCAACGATTTCGGAAACTTGCTCCCAGTGCCTTGGCTTCATTCCGGGATTACCCAGAGTCATTATGAGTGGAGTATGCTCCCGGAACTCTTCTATGGTCGATCTAACGATTTCAGCTAATTTGCGTACCAAAGGCTCTTGAAAGGATTTTTCTAATTTCAGCACCGTACGGTAGGCCGTACCCGAATCGGTTTCTATAATATCCGGGTCGTAGCTGCCCACCATCGAACTCATCCACTTCTCGTGACTTGCCAAAAACTCGCATGCCGCATCGTAGAACTTTTTATAGGGACCTAGTTTGTCCGCTACCTGAGCCCGATGACGTTGAAACATTTTCATTTTAGCATAGGATTCGAGACTTTGGAAAATTATTCGAGCGCAGTCCATCACGATTCTCGCGTCGAAATTGAATTTGCGCTCTTTTCAATCAACGTAAAAGTATGTAAATTTTTTTTCTAATTAGTAAAGTGAAACGTTGTAACGAAGATTTTGATCGTTTTGTGTATGCCACGACTGTGCATACGTTTACTTTGTAGTTATATACCGAAAAAAGTTTTGTTACATTTAAGATAATTTATTTATAAAAGATAGTTACTTGAGTTGAAAACTTGTTATTTGATGCAAGTAAATATTTCTTCGTTGAAAGAAGAACCTTGTAATAAATAAATTACCCGACAAAAGTGTTTTAAATTATATAAATGTAAGTGGTATAATTTTAATTAAAAATAGTAAAATTTAATCATCGTTATCATTTCAATTAGAAAAAGTAAATATTCTCTATCGTCATTATGTAATTAATGTCTAAATTTGGTGTAATTCAATTTAATGAGGAAAATGAGTGAAATTAATTAAAAATAAAAGCTTTTCAGTTACTCGCCCAAATAACATACCGGAATCTTTTGACACGATATATCACGCATACTTTAGTAGTCATTAGAGTAAATGTGATAATTTTCATAGCTTGAATACGAATTTGAATAAATAAGTTTAAATGAAAAATTGATTTCAACCTTCTTCCTGAGCGGATACTGCGATAGTTCCCAATTGAACATCTGTTCCTCTTTATTAAATTCGTTTATAATATCCATTGCGTCAATTAATCGAGCTTCGAGTCTATCGGCTTTTTTCTTGTAACGGAAAATTTCCTCGACGTTGCCCCAATATTGCATTTCGTTGCAGTGCTTTGCGTAGGTCTCCAGATCCTGATTAAATTTTTGTATACGCAAAGTGAGTGCGTCTTGATACTCGCCGGTCTTACTGGCGACTATTTGTCTATGCTCCTGGAAAATCGACGGCATTCGATGGTACCTAAAGATTTTATTTTATTTAAATCGTTTGTTTATATTATTTTACTAATGACTACGTAACATTAATAAATATGATTTTTAATACTTCAAATGTCCGGGTTATAGTATCTAAAATTGAAAAATAGAAGTCTCACTCTTTGGCATAATTTAAAATTCTTATAAGTATGTAAAATAGTCAGTCCGAACTTTTCTCATAAAGTGAAAATAATTCAGTTTTCGAGAAAGTGCAAATGTACTGTTTAAAAATAAACTGATTGAAAAAGTGATTATAAATTATTGCAAAACGGAATATTCGGTATACCATAGTATGATAATTCACTGTACTAAATATTTTAAATTTGAAAAATTATCCAGAAAAAGCTTTACTGTTTCAAATTTTTAAAGAATTCCCTATTAACATAAATCTATGTATTAATTAATTGTGGATATACATACGGTATTTCGCTGTTTTTGAATTAAACATAAAAAGACACTTGCAAAATCACTAAAATGTTTACTGCTTAAAATTCAGAAAGTATGTAATTTAATAGTGGTATGTCTCATGGAATGAGATCAACGAGTTAAAAATAGAAATTTTCTTTAAAACTCAATCAGAAAATACGTAGGATTGTACTCTTAACGAAAATTTGAAGCCCAACCTGGTAAAATTATTACTCGTTCCAAAACCCCATAGTAAATGACTTAAAATTTCAAAATCGAGTGATTACATCCGCTGATAATATTAGAATAAAAATGTAGGTCACTTTGAAGTATACGAAAAGTCATATTTTCGTGAATTAACTTGTTTTGTTTCTCAGGTTAATACATCATTCTGTATTGATTCAGAATTGAATTGAGGTTTATCCTCTCACACGAAGAGCAAATATTACCACTGGAATGCGCAGTTGTTGGTCTTAATTTCGACGGGGGTCAAAATCTTGTAATCTGAGAGAAATACAATGTACTTGAGTATTTCCCGCAATCGGTCTTCCAGATTATAAGACATTTCGCCTTCGGCCTTTTTTACAAAGACAGAGAGTTCCATTAGTTCCGACGTATTTGGCGGAACACTCAATGCTTGATCAGCTATGCTTTGGTACTCCTCCCCTATACTAAAAATATATTGCTAATCGAATCTGTCGTGAATAAAAGTTTAAAAATAGTCGCGACTCACGCTTTAGACTTAGCCTGATAATCGTTGTTCATCTCGTTCAACAACATGTCCACGCACTGTTTGGCGGTCTCGGACATGTGCAGCATCAAATCTCTCTTGTGGACCTCGAAGATGCCGATGTTAACCGTTTGATCGAACCCCAGTAAAATATCGCGAGATAGCTGATGGTATTTTTCGATTATATTCCCGTATTCCTCAAAAGAGTGAGGCGGATCGGCGCTCAAGAACGTCTCAATAAATGTTATTTCCTGTTTGTTAATCAGATTTGTGTACCTGTCGAATTCTCGTACATTCATCAGCGGACCGACTTTGTTCGTTTTTATCAGCTCCGCGATGCTTTTGCTGTGAGAAGCTAATATATCTTTCGAGATTTCTGGCTGTTGATTAGAACGTCGTTAATGTACAGGATTAAATGCACTTTCTTTAACAGGATGTAACAGTTTTACCTTCAATTTCTCCTCCGCTATGAAATTCATAATGTTCAGACTCTCGAGATCAATGCGATCGTGCTCGTTGACGGCCTCTAGAAGTGAATTTAAGAGCATGACAAAAGTATCACCGAAAACTTTGAACGATGGCTCGAAACTGATGCATTGATTTTTCTCGACCACGCGAATGTTGAAAGCGCAACTGTACCGCTGTTTGGACGTTCAAAAAATACATGGTAAATAGTGAGGATTAAGCTTGAGAATTTTTGAAATGTTTATCAACCTCGGCGTTTATAAGAAAATCCATGTAGTCGCCGATTGATTGGGCGCAGACGGATCGTAACTGATCTTCCATTATAGTCGCCAGAACCTTGAATACGTGTTCGGCATAATCATCGTTTTCCACGCTTTCCAAGAGACCTTTTCGTTGAGCCTAATTAAAGTCATCTCTGATAAAAAAAAATCTACCGACGTCAGATTTATATTCGAATAAACTAAATTCCATTACATTGCGAAAGATATTGATTATCCTCGTCGTCCATTTATCGCTGAGCTGTCGCTTCGCGCTGTTCACCATGTGCGTAAACATACCGCCAAAAGCCACCAGGTCGAATGATTGCACGTTCGATAAGAATGTTTCTTTTTCTATTTGTCGTGTCGCGCTGCAATTAGTTTTAGCAGATAAAATATTGTGTTTTTTTCGAATAGTCAGATGTGTAAGCACAGTAATTAATCAATGAGTTTTATTACTCCATTTCGCGAAACCAAAAGTCCACAGCTTTTCGAATACCAGGATGATACAACATCAAAGACTTCTCGAGCTTCTTACGTCTTCTCTGGAATTTCATTTTCTGCCCCGCAAACGCTGGATTCTCACGTTTCTAAGAAGAAATGTTCGCGTTAAATTTCAAATTCATCACCTTCCCGCGAAATTAAATTTAAAGTACAAAGTCTTAAGGGATCAAGGCTGAGTTCAATTCTGAAAATAATATGCAAACTTTTATTGGTCGCAAAAAGAAGACCACTTGATCTAGTTCATTGTAAGTTTTTATGCTTTAAGTACACATGAAACGGATTATTTACTCCATAATACTAAATATTTAATATCAACTCTAATGGAGGGATTTTAAGAGTTTTAGTGAACTTTAAGAATGAAAGTTTCACTCGGAATCTGAATAAAATATCGCGCGCAGGCTCAAAGTAAATTAAAATATGATCAATGCATATTTTATTGGTTAACTTACTCGTTATCTGAGTGAATGTTCAGTTGACTTTTAACTATGAAATTCAGTAATTTTTCTCTGCGGGGCTTAGAGGATAGAACTCAAGGCGGGGGTAATACAGAAATTGGACATTTTTCGTTCCACAAATTAATTCTATACTTTCAATAATTCTCAGGATGAAATCCATTTCTACGAAAAATTCTCCTTTCAATAAAAAAAATTCACAATACACACATAGTTTATTAGAGCGAAAGATACTCTTTAAAGTTGTGAATCTACCTAAACTTTTCTTAATCGTGAGAGCAAAACTTAACATTTTTTAAACAATTGTTCTCTGCTAAAACAAATTAAAAGATTAAAAAGTATTGTAACTTGCATAAGTGTATCGCGAGTGATAACACTAGTTTAATATAATTTTAGCTCTAAAAATTTAAGTCTGTTAATGACAATTTTAATCGTAATTCAAAGACAATCGATTGACTTTGACTTTTGATGGACGAACTGTAGTTGGACATTAGCAAAGCTAAGAAGCATCGTAAGGGTGACTCTGGATGTAAAGATCATGTGTATCGCGTGTTTAAGTTTTAGTATTTAAATTACATACTGAAAAAAGATTGTCAGAATAAGAGAAAGATTTTCTTTTGAATCCAAAAAACGATTTTTCTGAATAGTCAGGAAAATATTTTCCTAAATCTAATTTATTATTTTTATTTGAATCTAAATTTCATTGAAATATTTAATTAAATAACTGTAAATATTTGTTTAAATATACTAATTCACTATTCAAGAAATATTTTTTTGACTCCCAAAAATAATGATCTAGAAAATAGCACTTTTCAATTTTAAATACATCACTTAATGCATTCAAGTAAATTCCTGTTTGAACATTTTGTAGAGCCATAATGTTGTTTATTTAATGCCTGTAAATAATGTCTACTCTGAAAAAAAAAACAAATGTCTTAATAAATAAATGTTCTTATATCGAGGAAACTGTCAGTTCAATGCTAGATTAAACCGTAGTTTTCCGTAATGCATAAATCGTTGCTGAATATTTGCAGAATTAAAGCCAGACGAGAGAGCCGTTAAAACGTAACAACCTGCACGTAATCGTGAGGATTATTGGCAAAGTCCTGCAGAACAAAATCAACGACGGACTTTTTGACGCTCAAAACGTAATTTTCTTTGATCTCGCGAACGACCTCGGCAGTAATATTCTGATATCGTTGCATCCACTTTTGAGGAACTAAATTTAGAATGGTCTCGAGTACTTTGGCATCGAGAGGCGCAATGTGGGAGTTGTCGACGCCGTGAGCAATGTAATGATAATATCTCAACAGCTGCGAATCTTCCTCGGTTATCAAGTTTCTCGTGAAAGAACTTTCAGACTTTTTTAGATTTACGTCTTGCTTTTTTACGATAAATTCGATCAGTTTTTGGCGATATTCCTCCCTTTTGCGTCGCAACGACGTGTAGCAAGTCGTCGCGAACATCGTTTCCTTTTCCTTTTTACGGAGCGTCGTCGGGTTCGGAACGGATCTGAAATAAGTTTCGCGCTAGTCGAGAGATTCGAGAGCTGAATTCGAGCCAGTCCAATGTCAAAGCGTTACCTCGGCAATTTTTCGTGCGATGGATCGAAAAGTTCTTTGGGCCAGTCGAGGATAGAGAACTCGTTGAGGACATTGTCGAGCACTTCGTTGTATTTTCTCTTTTGTCCAACGATTCTTTTCAATTTCCCGATGTTAATATTGCACTGGTCGTCGGTAACGCGCGCTTTCCCGTTCATAATAACCACTTTGCTCGTACTACTGGTTCGTGCGCGGCGAACGCTCTAGGTTAATCGCGAGGTGCGTTCGTTTCCATAGTAATGTTGGATCACCTGCCGGTTGCTATGATCTGTTAAATCGAGAAAATATCAACTTTTTGACATGTCAGTAGTGGAATCGTATAAGAAGAAGAGACAGTGTGTTGAGAAAAACGAGCCGACAGCCAAAGATTTATCAAAGGGATCGCATTGCGTCGCAACGTTGGAAAATTAATTCGTATTTATTATATCGATATATTTATTGTGGAATAATAAACGACTGTTTTTATACAAAAATATCATAATTTTATTTCTATTTCTTCTGTCATCGCCTTCGGGGAGGTTTTACGATATTCCCTTTAGCTCCGGGAGGATACTTCCGGGAACAGGAGTGTGGCAATGGAAAATAAATAACGAAACGCACGAATGTTCTGCTTTCTTTAAATGTATTTCAGCTATACACACTGTACAACTATTTAAAATTTAATTTTCATCTTCATAATACACACACATTGTACTCTACCGCTAGAAAGCAAAGTATTGTTGAAGTTCGAAAAATTATGCATGTATACGGTATTTTTATTTTTCTTCGACACATCGAGTAACAAAATATTCATACATATAATGAATCAACATTATACATACTTATGAATTACAAGTCGGTGATTGTCGCTCAAATTATATTTCTTTACGAGTATATTTTCCTGCCTTCTTGATCCCACAGTGGAAAATCCCTATTATTGATGCGTGTCATCTCTCCGTCTCTCTTTCTCTCTTTCTCTCTTTCTACATAAAATGTATTTGCATCGTAAAACGTTCCGTAGTCGAACGACAATTTTATCTCGTTAAAAATGTTGCGCAGAGACTGAACTGAGCGTGAAACGTTATGAAACAATCGCATATACAATACAAAAGTTACAAAAAGCTACTTGCCTCTCTCTCTCTCTCTCTCTCTCTCTCTCTCTCTCCCCTTCTCTCGCGCTCGAGAGCCAGCGGTAAAAGGAAATTGACGATACAATAAACAAAGTCATTAAAAACACAATAGCTCGTCTCTGTCTAGTGTATAATAATATAATTGTACAAGCTTTTCCCGTTCCTTTGATCTTTGTATAGGTCTTCTAAATATACAAACATGTGTATATAAGATAAATTTCTAGAAACTTACGGACGTAGAAGTAAGAAGAGTCTTTTTCTGATGTGTATTTATGTCTATATGTATATAATTTATATATAATGTACATAGATTCATCGGTTATTACGTAGGAAGATACGCGAACTCGTTAAAAGAATATATAATATATATATATATAGTATTCGACATCTGCTGCTTGTATACAAGGAGAGGAAGGATCCGCGCGCATTCCTCGCCTGTATATATATATACAGTAATACAGTAAGGAGCGTGTACGAGCTATACACATCGCGTTGAACGAAAAGCCGCAGAATTATTGATTTTTTTCGCGAGGCTTATTAATGCCGCGGAAAGAGAGCTCTTACTCCAGATTGCGTATCTTTTCTCTTTTCGCGTGCGTGTGTATTTAAATTTGCGTTTATATACATGCACATGTGTGTAACGTGTAGATGTCTATGTGTACGCGTGTATCCGTATGCGTCGTGTGGAAGAATTTATCGTTATCCCATGTACCGGTTAAAGAGCTGTATTTGTATATGTATACGCGTCTATGTGTATATATGTATGTACGTATGTATGTATGTATACTTGTGATGTACGATTGTTAGCAGCGACGACGTAATGTGCTACGTGCACGAGGTTTACGTACGAGCGAGGTGTATAGCCTCTATAATAGCTTCCCTCGGAGTAATCGATATTTCGGTGCTTTTATAATACTCCCTCGGTTTGACCAAATACATACGTTGGGAGGTTGTGATTCTTCGCAGCTTTTGTCCCTATGTGCTTATCCAGAAAGGACTTTATTATACTCGCACTGTTGCGAATTTATTCGGTCTATTTATGCGGTATATAACAATGTACACTGTAAACTTACTTTTTATCTGTTGTAACTGAAGCTTTATTGCGTTGGTTGTAATTTCGAATATATATCTATATATATATATAGTAGTCACAGTTGTTGAACTTTCTATTCCATCGCCGTCCCTTTGCTCTGTAGGGTATATATCTTTGATCTCGTACACAGAATATACAATTATGCAGGCTCGTTATATAGAATCGTCGCTTAGAATCTTGCTCTAGCTGGAATTGGGTCATTTGGTATACACACATCAGGAGAGGAGGCTGTATTCGCCGTTGGAAGCTCCGCGAAATAATTAAAATGTATTGTATAACGGAAGCTTAAGCTGCCGAGTGACCCAATTTTATTCACATTATCCAAAAGTATACACTATATATATTATACATCTGCGATTCTTTCTATACATATATATCCTATATATATGTATAAATATTATATATCTCTGACAAACGAAATAATCTCTGTCTCTCTCTCTCTCTCTCTCACTCACGAATATTGTTTTTACATTCATAAATTTTTACTCGCGCCTACATATGTATATAGAGATAAAAAAGGTACATGTAGCTCGGTCTACAAACATTGAGAGAAAAAAAAACAGATTACACAAGAGTTCAAAAGAGGCGCGAATAAAGCGATCGAATATTTCCTCTGGCGCTCGGTGCGCGTGACAATCAGAACAGTCCAAATAAACAGTCGTCAATCGTACATTGTGTTTGTCCACTGAATTGCTCGTCAATCGTCAAAGGAGATTCTCTCTCTCTCTCTCTCTGTATATATATATTTTTTTTTATATATATATATATATGTGTGTGTGTGAGCATATATAATAGTAATCGGCGCGGCTCGGTTAATCGAGGGAAGACAGCCCCCGGGAAGGAGAATTTGATCAGCTGCTCCGTTCGGCAGCAGCCGGTTATGGTCTCGTGAAGCGATACCGGAACGGTTGCGCCCATGCTAGCAATTCTAGATCAGGGAAGAAAGACAGAATTTTCTATTGTGAGAAGATCGCTGACTCGAAATCTTTTTTTTTTTTCTTGTTCCTTTTCCCATACTCAAAGCCTACGTTTGGCTAATGCGCGACGGGCAGACTCGAATCGTTTAGCCTGCATAGATGCTACATGTGCAATATGCATTTACATGTACGTCAGTCGTTAATCGCGTACGCGTGATTTCGTTTGTCGCATACGCGACGCGAGACAATGACGTTGAGTATAGGAATCGATTTGAGCATTGTATATATGTGATAATGGTCTACGCAGTTCTGAATATGTGTTGATATACACACGCGCTTTGCAAAACATCTACATTGTACAATCACATATGCAGTAAGATAGTATAATATATGTATTTCGTATTCTGCTATCGAATCACTTATCATCTTCGGCTAATTGGATATAGGCATCTACGTAAATTTTACCTCGTGCTGCAAACGTGATTCATGAAACATGCGTTTGATGTATATAAAATAGAAATAATGATAAACATAATATTTATGCATACTAATGCTAATTCATACTTTGTATAATGTGCTAATTGTTTTTTTTTTTTTGGCTCAACCATTACGCTTATCTAACGTACATACACTCTAGCTACTGTAATAATTTAAACATATAGAAAGATACAAAGAAGATTTGAAGAAGGAGAAAAAAATTTGTCGTGTAAAAGAAACCGTCTCTCGCGCATCGCGAAAAATTTCGTTTCACAGCGTTACTCCGCATCAGCTGGAAAAGTACAAATATATATACATATAAATATAAATATATATATGTAGCTTTTGTGCTGAATAACATTTTCACAAAGTGATGCATGAGAGACTCGCAGATATGTCATTGAACAACACGCACTGAGCTTCAAAATAAGATAAAATCTCAGATTATTGCTATACTTTACTTTTTGTACTTGATGGAAAGTGCGCCAACTGCGCGTACTTTCGTCAATGCACACACACACGCGCGCACACGCACGGCATCGATATAAGTCTATAGAAATCTAAACGATCGTGTCAAGCTTACAGAACGTGTACTACGGAAAGTAAAAGAACGTCATACAATACAAGGTAAGTTCGCGAGCGATATCGATACACGAATATTCGCGTAAGAGGCTCTTTGGCATTTGCAGATTAATTTTACATTGTATGGTTTTTATTAATGTACAGTCCAAAGATTGCCGAGCGAAAGAAAGATAGTTCGCGTGTACTCAAGCGCTACTGGAATAAACATACGTGTACAGCATACACTACTAGTCTATAGAAACTTGAATATACATGTATACCTATAGCATGACAATAAGCCTCTACATTTTGCAACAAAAACGTCTCTCGACTCTTTTGATATACGATGCAGCTCTTGCTGATTATCTAACTATATCTATATGCACATTCACACATACGAATGTTTTTCCAGCTTCGATACTCTCTACTTGTATATATATATATACTGTGAGACTGATGTGATTGGTGGCGTTTCATGTATATATACATATAACACTCGTGACGATGATTATTGCGATTGTGTTTACCAACGTATTATAGCGTGTATTAATAGAAGAAAGAAACATTTCATACAAAGATATAGAACAGGCAATGGATACAAATTTTCGTTTTCTCTCTCGCTATCTCTCTTTTTGTCTACTTCGATGCGAATGCGTGGGTGAAATGTAAAATCGCACTAAAGAAAAAAAGTAAACTAAAAATAACACACACACGCGCGCACACACACAGCTCTCGCCTCGTTCACTCTAAGATTTACCATTGTTGTTGAAACATGGAAAAACCGCGTTCCAGACGCGATTGCAGAAGCCACGTGCTCGGTTGTTCCAGCCGGTTATCGTCTGGCTGCCTTTGAATTTGTTACCTGTGAGCCAGTCACCAGAGAGCGACAAGTGTTAACTACTTGTAAATATATAAATATATGCTTATTCGGTATCACGCGCTTATCGTCGTTCGGGCCACCTTGCGCCAGTACACGAACGAGGTAAGGTAATCGAAGAGGAAAAAATGAATAACGTAACGTGTAATGTTGCTCGACTTACTTTCTCCGTTGCTCTTGGCATTCTGCATTATCGGAAAAGATAAAAAGAAGACACTATGTATAAAATACCGTGAAATCTTAAATTTGAATATAAATCGAAGGATTTGAGAAAAAACTCACTTGCTCGGCCCTTCGGTTAGCCTCGAGAGTCGCAGTCTCGATGACTTCGGATACGAATTTCGTCGTCTCCTTCATAAGCTCCTCGTCCTTCTTGAAAGCCGCCTTCCGCTCCTCCAACGTACCTCCGGCATTGCCATCGAGAAAAGTCTTGTTGTGCTCGTCGGCAACCGGCGATGTAAACGACAGCTTCATCCTCACGCTCATCTCGTTACTTCGGCTTTTTTTTTCCTTTAACTTCTCTCTCGAGGCTGCGCGGAGAGACGTAGTCTATCCCTTATTGCATTATAAGCTGTGAAGAGAGACAGACGGCAAGTGCTGTTTATTGGAAGCGCTTTGCTCGCGGTCTTGTGTGTCGCGGAGAGGAGATACGCGAAATAGGAGGACAAGAGGTGCAAGAGGGCAATTGTAATTAGGGCAATTCATTACAATCTGTGCTATTGCACGTCGTAGTATATAGCTGCGAGATATCCGCTCCAAGAGTACATAGGTGTTCTTTGCGGGAACTGCCTTTTTCAAGCGCGCGACGACGATGAAGTTAAAAAAGAAGGAACGAAACTAATTTTACGAGAAGATTACAATCGAGGGGAAAAAATGGGGGAAGTGAGGATAAATAGAGCGTAACTGCTGTTTATGCGTGCAAGCTGTGGGCAAGTGTGTACGTGTGTGTGAAAATATGCAAGAACTCACGAAGTGAAAAGTTCAGCTAGCTAGTGCGTGAGAATCTAGACGTTGCGAGCTTTTTCCCTTCTCTCTCCCTCTCCTTCTTTATCTCTTTTTGTTTCTGGTAGCTTGAATAAGAGAGAGAATGAGTCTCGTAAGCTCCTGGTCAATCAGAGTTGTCGCATGATCATTGCCACCTGTGGCTGCGCGCACATCAGCAACTTCTTCTTCCTAAAATCCGATAATATACTAAACGAGCTTTGTATTTAATCGCACCTGCGATCTGTACTACTTGTCTCAATACACGAGCAGCGTTTTTTCGTTCACATAAACTATAATATATACAGCCACGAGCCAAGCGCGCACTAGCTCGTATTCCAAGATATACTGACACTCTCACTCTCACTCTCTACCCCCTATCTATTTCTCCCCGGACAAAAGAAAGGAGCTCGTATATACACGGAGAGCTTGCGAGAGCTTGCAGTTAATGATCGTGTCTGGCCTGGCCCGTCCCTGACTACTGAGGCTTGCTCGAGTCGCGTTCCGCTATCAGCTCTGGTGGTGGCGCTTATAACTCTCTCTCTCTCTCTCTCTCTCTCTCCCTCTCTCTCTCTCTCCGTACACCTCGAGGCGACGCATGCGCGACACGAGCAGTTATCTTGTATGTACGTATGCCGCAGCTGCCCCCGAGCCAACCCTGGCGACCCCATGAATTTTCGTCAACTCGTGCGAGAGACTAATCGACACGACAGAGCTTTCTCTCACCGCTCTATGCTCAAGTTTATTATACATAAAGAGATCTGCTGTTTACGCTCGCACGTTCCTCTTTTTTTTCCCTCTTGGGACGGCGACAGACAGAGAGGATCTATTTACGGGTCGTAAGGGATTGATATCGCGTGTATGTGTGTGTACCTGTGCGTGTATACGAGAGGGACGGTGTATTCGAGGCTTCGATGTACTGCAGGTGAATGCGGCCGGCCGAAAAGCCAATAACGATTCTGTTCTTTTTGTTAGGAAGGGAAAAAGAGCGAAAGATGGTGGCGGGGGAGGAATACAATGCCTGCAAGGGGAAAGAGAATCAAAACTAATTTCTCCATTAGAAGAGGCGACCGCGTGATTACGCTGGATTATCGGGGCTTGCGTGGGGATTCGAGGGAATTTTTCCTTTGCTCTCTTCTGATTGGAATCAATGAATCGAGTTATCGAGGCTCATTTGTATTTCCAGTTTATCCGTTAAATTCAAGCATTGTAAATTCCATGCAAATACCTAGAAAATTTATCCAGAACTAAAACGTCAAAGCGAATAAAGCAGCATCGACAGTATTTCCATTACATCCCTTCTTCGGGACAAAACATGTAAATCTCAATGAGAAGACCTGCCGTGCTCACCGTGCGGTTTAATCACGAGATCAAAGGGGAAAGCCTTCCGCCCTTCATCTCGCGAAAGAAAGCAGTAAAGCCAAGGAATTAGCCTGAGATTCTCCAACTTGCTTGCTAAAGGGCTGAAGAGAAAAAAGCCACCTACACGCGTCCCTTTCATCCCTCTCTCTAAGAGTATATGTACATAAATCTTCCTCTTCATATACACACACACATGCACGTGTGTATACGCCAACACTGCTACAAATGACTTTTGACCCAAAGATCGCGAGGAGGGATGTAGACCAGTGGGAATAAAGACCCTTTCAGTTTCGCAACGTTACGGTGTCGCAGTACTATAGCATTCCGACACAGTCTGCTTCGATATACCGCTGCCTCGACTCGATAAGCACTTCACTGTGTGATTAATCACTCCCTTGCATTGATCGGCTTGGCATACAGCTTTATACATAACGAGAGTCTCTCTGTACGCGTTGACGCCCACGATTCTCAATTTTCGAGGTGCAGAGCTTTCGAGCTTGCAGCCATCTTTCGCTTGACTTTGATTGCTTTTCCCGAACTTATGCGGAACTGTTATGTGGAAGGGGGGAGAGAAAGGGGTTGTCTTTAAAAGATTGTTTCCGTGAGCAGTGGAGGGTAAAGGGGACGCGATTTTAAGGCTCGAAGGAAACGAGAAGCTTTGTGTCAGCGCGGCAGACTACACGCTCGATTGGGCTCTGGGATACACTGCGATGTGTAGCTGATGCTTTAGTTTTCTAGGCAAAAGGTTAATATCGCTCGTAAAACTTTCAGAACCTTCGGAAAGTCGAGGATAATACGTCAAATTTTATTGCAAGCTATTATTAAGTTAAATTAAATGTTCAAATTTTAATCAGATTCGCTTTTATAGGCAAGAGTATATGTCGACGGAGACACTGGTTATAACGAAAATATGTTTTTCTTGGACAGATTTTCGAAATAAACGAAAGCTTGGGACGTTCGTAGATGGTGTAATGAATTCTGCGATGAGGTTGCGGAAATGAATTGTAAATTGCTCGATTATCGCTCATAGCCCATACAAGTGTTCTACGTGCACAGAGGGATTAATAACTAACGAAAGTTTCATCCTCTTATACACTTGAGGAGAAAGTTATAAATAAAGCTGATGAAATTTCGCAGCAGTTATATAGACTAAAGTTAGTTGACAACTTTTTATTAAAACTTTAAAAGAGACTTTATATTTTATTTGACTATATATTATTTATCTTCTTTTTCCTTTCTCGATCTGCCCGTGTAACCTTTTTATCCTTAATATTCTGACGATTGCTTCGAAGCGAGCATTTCTAGAATAAAACAATTTAAAAGGTCGCAATCGTCGATGAATATTTTCCCTCTCAATATTACTGTATTAGTTGTAAACGTTTGATTATGTAACTTAGTCGTGTCATTAAAAATACAAATAATATTCTCGACGAAACTTTTTCTAGATATTTCGAATAGGTATCGTCAAATTTACTATCAAATTGAAACTTAATACTGGGTGGATTACGATTACGAGCTTGACAACGCCCACTAAACTCGTTCAGCTTTCACACGAAGCGCATCGAATTTTAATGCTAGTCGCGGTAAAGTGCTTGCACAGTAAAAATCTCAGGGACAACTTTTTAATTTCAGAAAATGTGAATAATGAATATTTAAATTTGTATGAAAGTTAATTTTCTAAGTCATCGATTTATACGTTGTGAAAAATAAAATGTCGACCGCAGTCTGGAGGTGGCTGATTGTTTCACTGGTTATTAATTTTAGTGCGGGATGGATGAACGAAAGGTAAATAAATTACGCTAAATTACTTTTTATTAACATGTCAACTTTTGCCGCATTCTGGCTAATGAATGACACTCTGTTCGAAACGTTATTTCGATTTTTTTTTTATGCCAAACGTAGAGATTTGCTGTGTAGTTGTAAATTGAAAAAATTACTTTTTAGACCAGTGTTGGAATCAGAAAATGGAAACTTATTTATATCAAGTGCTAAGGACAAAAACATAACGCTAAAAACTCTTGGTTCAGGAAATATAAATATAAACGACATCAACCTTCTCCAAGCCGTGTGGGCGGTAAGTTACGAGTTTATCGATTTTTACTTTGCGTGCACATAAAGAAATACAAATTTTCTTTAATTAATGAACAAATTATGTTGAAAAATAGGCTCAAAATGCATCTAACTTGATTAATCGGTGGAAATACGGTATTCTCGACGACGTTGAATCAACTCTTCAACGTTTAACTCATATCGTGGAAGGACCGAATGGATTAGTGAGAAAATTAAATGCGCTTGAATTCCCTGGCGATTCGACAGTAAACGCCTCAAGTATCAGTAAACCAACATCAGACACCAAAGTATACAAAATTTATCTATTAAAAAAAAATCCTTTTTTTTAAACGTAATGTAAATCTATTGATATTTTACAGACTGCAGTCTCACCAACTCGAATAAGAACCATAAGCAGCAGAGTAGGATAAATTCGTATATTATGTATAAATATAAATATTATATTTTATCATCAATTTCTTTTGCATTTCCTTCTCCAGTTACGTCGGTTGGAAAACAAAGTGCGAACCATCACGGTGAAATTGCGAACAAACAACTGTGCTAGTGATCCTTGTCAAAACGGCGGTACTTGCATCAATGGTTACGACTCATTTCAGTGTCACTGTCCACCCCAGTGGGAGGTAGCTTTGAAATTTCGTTTAAAGTTAGCAAGAGTTCAAAAAGAAGATAATTTCTCGAAACTAATGTATTGACTTTCAGGGTGCGCAATGCTCAACAGACGTTAACGAATGCGAACAACTAGGAGGTCGACCAGGTGGTTGCCAGAATGGCGCAACTTGCGTGAATTTACCTGGCAGTTTCAGGTAAGAAAACAGCGATTTCAACAGTTCTGAATCCGTTATTTTGACTTGTAACATTTTGTAGATGTAATTGTCCGAGCGGTTGGCATGGATTTCATTGTTCTACGCAAAAGTCAGCGTGCGATCAATCAAATGACGATGAACTTTGCGGAAATGGTATTTGCATTAAAAGCAGCTCGCCTTTGGGATATAATTGTATATGCAAAACGGTAAATCAATTTTTATACACGCGATAAACTGCTTACTCGTATTGCGTATACGCTTTGCTGATTTAAATCTCATCGATTTTCGCCGTTAATTACGCCATATCTCGTTGCTAATAATAACGACGTATTCTTTTTGTTTGTATTTGTTATATGAAGGGTTGGGATCACTCAGGCGATAACGATCCATCATGCCGGAAGGATATCGATGAATGTTCGTCTCAACGATACCCGTGTTCCGTCAATCCACTCGTGACGTGTCACAACGTACCAGGAGCTTTTTACTGCGGAACTTGTCCAGCAGGGTATAAAGGAGACGGCTTTAAATGTCAGGATATTGACGAGTGCTTAGTCAATAATGGTGGATGCAGTACAGCTCCATTTGTGGAGTGTATTAACACACTGGTACATATATTTCTATATTGATCTTTGCGAACTGCTCTCAACCACTTGGAGGATAAAAAAAGTTCTTTGTTTTCTACGTTTTATTTTCATAAATTCAGGGTTCCAGAAAATGCGGAACTTGTCCAAGTGGCTATCAAGGAGATGGAGTCAGTTGTAACTATTTAGGTTCAACCTGCAACGATAACAATGGAGGATGCCACTCTTTGGCTACTTGCAGAGAAGGACCGAATTCCCAATCGATATGCGTATGTCCACCGGGTTATCAAGGTCTTGGTAGAGGACCTCAAGGGTGTATTCCATCGGTAAATGCTTGCAAAAATAATCCCTGCGGTCACGGAACTTGTCACCCACATGGACTCAATAGATATACTTGCAACTGTGACAGAGGATATACAGGTGAATCTTTTATTACTTCTTTACATGCGAAAATAACTTTAAGGAATACGAAATGAAATGGAAATGTAACCGTGGAAATGTACCCACAGGAGCTGGATGTGATGTCGCTCTCAACTTATGTATTCCAAATCCTTGCAAGAATAATGGAACCTGTCTTGTCACTGTTGCTGGAAGAAGTTATTGCGAATGTACCTCGAGCTTTACCGGCACAGTGTGTGACAAACCGAGACAGACGTGCGGTGGATTTTTCAGGAAACCCTCTGGTTACGTTGAATTTCCCATTGGTGCAGGCAATAAATACGATCCTGGCCTCAGTTGTGCTTGGGTTTTGCTAACGAACCAGAGTATGGTTTTAAATGTGACATTCACGAGATTTTCATTAGAAAGCTCTCACGGCGAGGAAGAGTGTAAGCACGATTATGTTCAGGTATGAAAATCAGATATTAATTATATATAGAAGTATATATAGAGTGAGAAAGAGAAACATAATTTTGACGCTTTAGATTCACGATGGAAGATCAGCTGGAAGTAATATTCTTGGCAGATATTGTGGCAATAAGTTGCCAAACAACGGGACTATTATATCTACCCACAATTCTATTTATATATGGTTTAATTCAGACAGTACGATCAATAGAGATGGATTTGCATTTAATTGGACTTCGAAACAGCCCACGTGTGGTGGTGAACTGAACGAAGAGTATGGATCGATATCATCTCCAGGATATCCAGGAAAATATCCTACTAATAGAGACTGCTATTGGCATATTAATGTACAGCCCGGTAAACGAATTGCTTTACATTTTATTAATTTGATGCTGGAAGAGCACCAAACTTGTGCAAATGATTACCTGGAAGTGAGTAAATAAGCTTTATTTATATATTGCTGATTAATCTAGCAATTTACTCATGCGCTTCATATTCGTCAGGTTAATGAAACAAATTATATCGGACAAACGCAACTTGGACTATTCTGTAACCATACAAAACCTGCACCGATCACTACTTCGGGATCTCACGTAACCATACATTTCCACTCTGATGGTTCAGAAACTGATACTGGATTTTACTTATCATTTTTAAGTATCGCTGGTACGTGTTTATAAATTATGCGCTTTTTCCTAGATAATGTTTATATTTACCTGAAATATTTATCAATTTTAGGGTCTCCGGATTGCGGCGGAATATTTACAACTGAAAGTGGAGAAATTACATCACCAGGCTATCATTCTGGTAATTATAAGGCTGGCTTGATTTGTGAATGGGAAATACGTTTGCCACAAGACAGCCATGTTAAATTAAATTGGTTACATTTTGAAATTGAACCATCGCGTAATTGCATGTTTGATTCTGTAGAGGTAAGCTAATTTGACCTTGGAACTAAAATTATAATTCCCGAATAGATTCAAATTGAACATAATAGGATACTATAATTATTAGGTATTTCAAGGGACGACAACCGATTCTCCATTAGTGGGAAGATATTGCGGGTCAAAAATACCTCCTACGTTATCGATCAAATCTAACAAAGTTCTAATCCGTTTTCAAAGTGATAATAGTCTCGAAGATGGAGGTTTCGTATTGAAATATGAAGTCGAATGCGGTGGTGTATTTACGGAACCGTCGGGAATCATCACATCTCCTTATTATCCCAACTACTATCCAGCTTCAAAGGATTGCGTTTATTTGATATCCCAACCTCCAGGAAAAGCGGTCGTGTTAACTTTTCAATTTATGGACATCGAGGAAGGAACAACTTTAGACAATGAAACCAGATGCTACTTTGATCGAATTGAAATTAGGGATGGCGATACAGGAAACTCGACGTTATTATCATCGCTTTGTGGATCAGCACACTTTATGCCACAAAACCCCATTATTTCCACTCATAATTTTATGTTCATTGAATTTTTCACTGATGCCAATATTCACAATCTTGGTTTTAAAGTAAATTATACAACGATCGATAGAGGTATACTTTTAATTCTATGAGATTTATTCTTTCGAAATTACAGACAATTGATCTTTTAATCAAATGTAACAAACTTACAGAATGCGGTGGAATTTTAAAACAAGCTCCAGGTACTCTTAACATGCCAGGAATCGGTAAAACATGGCGTTATAAAGCTGATTGTTTGTGGACTATACGAGCGCCGCTGCGACATGCCATACAAATTACTTGGTTGGCTTACCCAACGCGTCAATCTTATGTGACGGATGATTGCGGATCCTCGTACTTAGAGTTGGTTGAAGATTATGGATCATCAAATCCAAAATCATTGGGAAAGTATGTTTTCATTGTGAATTTTAATAGTTGTGCAAATGATTGTATTAACTGTCAATACTATGATAATTGTTTAGGTACTGTCCATTGAGATCGCCACCGCAGATTATGACTACTCAAGGAAATGATTTAACTTTACATTATAAATTTAGTGGAGATATTTCTGATTTGAATTACGAAGCAACTTACGTTTTTGTTAATGAAACCCATAATTGTGGAGGTCACTATTATGCTGAAACTGGAACTATAAGATCGCCAAATTATCCAGATAAATATTATCCTAGAAATAAAGAATGCATTTGGATAATTGAAGCTAAGAACAAATATTTGGTAACTCTTACTGTCAAATCATTTGTTATTGAAAATTCACCGAAATGTGCATTCGACTTCTTAGAGATAAGGTGATTAAGAATTTTATAAATCACAATGCTCGTAGTTGCACATCAAGTTCTATCCAGAAAGTTAGTTTGAATACTTTTTAATCGCATTTAACATATTGTTAACAGGAGCGGTTCTCAAGAAAACTCGCCATTGATTGGAAGATTTTGTGGTGATACTATAACTCAAGAGATAACTAGTATGACAAATCAAATGTACGTGAAATTTGTTTCGGATACATCTCTGCAAGATGTGGGCTTTGAAATTGAATGGCATAGTACTAAAACTGGTAATTAAATTTATTTATTTATATCCGAATGAAATTATCAAAATAACCTTTATGTCATGTATTTTTTTAAACATTTTGCAGGTTGCGGTGGCAGTTTACGAACTTCTTCTGGGTCTATTATGTCACCCAATTATCCACAAAACTACTATCACCGCGCTACTTGTTCTTGGGATATTCGTGTTGCTGCAGGAAGTGCTATTCAACTTACATTCGTAGATTTTGATCTGGAAGACCATATTAAATGTGGATTTGATTATTTAGAAGTATCGGATATAATAAATGGCTACGTTCAAAACCCACAAAGATTCTGTGGTACTAACTATCCTTCACATCTGGAATCGAACACTAATCATATTAAGATTTTATTTCGATCAGATGTCCTCACTAGTTCTCGCGGATTCCATTTGAGATACGCAACTAGTAATGAAACGCACAATTTCATATTATATTTATACGTGTTAATAAAATGCTTATGTATATTTTTTATTTTATAGATTGCAGTAATAAAGTAACTGGATTCCAAGGTGTCATAGAATCTCCCAATTTCCCCAATTCGTACGACAACTTAAGCAATTGTTCCTGGATCATATCGGTTCCACCAGGCAATGCGGTTAATATAACGTTTTCGCACTTTAGTATACAAAAAGATGACGATGGAAATTGCACAAAAGATTACTTAAGACTTCAAGAAGGCGACAATGATCAACCAAATACTGAAATAATGAAAAAATGTGGATACGAGGATGAATTGCCTTTGAAAATTTCTTCAACACAGAGACAGGTCTTCGTATCATTTATATCAGATAGAACAGTGGTTTTAAGTGGATTTAGACTTGAATGGTATGTCGATGGTTGCAGTAAACACTTTACAAAACCAAACGGTCATTTCGAATCCCCTGGCTTTCCGAACGGGAATAAATTTACACATCCTACTGTAAATTGCGAATGGTTGATCGAAGTTGACTCAGACCATAGCATTGAGTTGACATTCCCTCAATTGGAAACAACGAGAAATCACGCATGTAGTTCTGGCTTTGAATCTAGCGGATCTGTGGAAATTTATAATGGCCAGGATGATACAGCCCCACCATTGGCTCATAACTTATGTTACTCGTCCATACCTGTAACTTACACAAGCAGTGGGAACCGGTTGTTCGTTAAATATTCACAAGATACTGTGTATGCTAGTTATGGCTTTCAAGCAGTTTATCGTTCAGTTGCGATCAAATGTGGAGGCAAATTTACTGGACAGTCAGGAGCTATTCATTCACCAAACTATCCGAAAAACTATCCAAGCAATCAACAGTGCGAGTGGCTAATTACCGTAGACAGAGATCATGCCGTTAATTTGACTTTCGTAGATTTAGACTTCGAAGCAACTAGGAATTGCACAAACGATTATATAAAGGTAGAAAAAAATAAGTGCATTTCATTAATGATATCGATAACAAATGATAATTTATTCATTTCTTAGATTTACGATGGAAATTCAAAAGAAGCGCCGCTTATAACAACCTACTGTCGAAACGGAGATGCGTCAACTTATATCGTATCATCGGGTAATACATTATTAGTTGAAATGAGAACAGATGAATCAGTAACAGCAAAGGGATTCCGAGCTCTTTACAACCGCACGTGTGGAGCCAGAATTGCTGTTGATAGTTCAGGAATATTACGCTCTTCTTCAACCTTACACACGTTAGATTCGTCGAACTGCAGTTGGATCCTTACAGCCGCTGACCCTGGTAATTACACTTTTGCAAAATCATTAATAATAATATTAAACGGATTAATAAAAAGACTTTGAGTAATACTGAAATGTATTTTTGTACAGGTGATAAAGTCACTTTGTCCTTTAGTCATATAGACTTGTTAGAAGGACAAGATTGTTCTGAAAATTATTTAGCTGTATACGACGGAGAAGGTACCGATGGTACTTTATTAGGCAAAATATGCGATAACCAAATCCCCATACCCTTCACCAGTACTGGAAATGCACTTACTGTACATTTAGCTTCAACTTATGGACCATCCATTGGTGATAAATTTGATGCTTCGTACTCAACATTGAGCACAGGTACTGTCTTCAATCGTCAAAGCAGTTCTCATTATTATTATTATTATTCGTTTAATAATTCAACTCATAAACAATACGAATTTCAGCTTGTGGAGGAATATTCAGAGCAGAAAGTGGTATGATTGCGACTCCTAATTATCCGCTCAGTTATCCGAGTAAGGCAGATTGTATTTGGATTCTTCAAAATGCGCCTGGAAATAGACTATCGTTAACCTTCGAAGATTTCGAGCTCAACGAGAGCGAAAATTGTGATGTTGACTATATGGAAATACGAGAAAACAATGCAATTGGTAAATTACGAGGTATTTATTGCGGTAAAAACGTAGAAAGCATCACGTCATCCCAGCCTATATGGATCAAATTCAAGAGCGCTTCAAATTCCATTGGAAATCCGAAAGGATTTAAGGCCCAATATAACTATCTCTTTGGTGATGAGATTACCGGTGACTCGGGTGAAATTGCATCACCAACATACCCCTTGAATTACCGAAAAACTAGTACATTTACGTGGCGCATAACTGTCGACTTCAATTATGCTATTGAGATAGAAATGATAGAGTTGAACTTTGACAGTTACGAAGAATATTGCTATACATCGCTAAAGGTAATGCCATCAATCTATATTGAAATTTTTTAATTGAAATACGACGCTTTACTAAATTAATTTAATTTTAATAGATATACGACGGCTATAACGTAGAAGCCCCGCAATTGAAAGAGCTCTGCGGAATTCAAGTTCCTGATGAGAAAATAACATCCACGAGTAATATAGTGTTCATTGAATTTGATAGCGCATACGATCCTGTTGGTAATTTGTTCCGACTCAAATGGACAAAAGTACCTAAAGCGAATGCTAATATTGACATGGAAATTCATCCAGGTAAGCAATTTATTAGGCAATAAGTTGAACATTTTTCATTCAACGTATTGATATGTACACATTATAATATGTATTGTTGTAGATCCAAAGAATGAAGTAATTATTTTGACTCGAGACAATGGATCGTACGCGTTTCATTCTCCGGGATATCCAGGAGGTTACGAAAATAATCTCAGACATTCCTGGACTTTTATTTCGCCTCTCGGAACTCACATACTTCTGAAATTCTTAACAATTAATATCGAAGAAGTGGACAATTGCTTTACCGACTATATAGCTATTTACAACGGACATGTGACAACTTTTGATCCTGAATTAAAACCACTTCACAAGCTCTGCTTGTCTAATTCAACAACGGAGAATTATCCCGGTACTAACATTATGACCGTACAATTCGTTACGGATGTCTCGCAAAATAAATCTGGCTTTTCAGCGGTAGCACTTACAGGTATCTATTGGGACGAAGAAATTCCTTCTTCTTCTTCTGATAATAACAATAACGACGATTTTATTTGATACAGAATGTGGAGGACTTTTCGAAAAATCCTCGGGTATAATCACGGTGAATAATACTAATAGACTATTTGCATCACCAAAGCCATATATTTATAATTGTGAATGGGTGGTCAAAGTAAGATCTGGAAGGCGAATTGCGGTTACAGTTATATCAAACAAAATTGATAACAGTCAGAAAGCTCCCGATGACAACTCTTGTAGATCGAACTATTTGATTGTACGTTCTTATTTTAATGTTTACAGTATACATTGACATTCCACTATTTACAATAGTTTTATTCTGCAGTTAAAGAATGGAGAAACCTCGTCGTCGCCACTTTTAGGAACAGGAAAATACTGCAATGGGGTAATTCCTCCTGTACAGAACACCAGTAGTAATTACCTGTACGTCAAATTAGCAGTTTCATTCGCCATGGTTGACTTTAAATTACAATTCAAGTAAGTACACAATTAAGCTCTATTTATTCGACCAGAAAAATTAAATATACAGGATATTTCGATTTAATTTATTAAGTATAAAATGTTTTTTATTTACTCTACATTGTTTGAAAATCTCTTTTATAAATGAGTGGGTACAAGGGGAGAGGAAATTAAGTCCGTATACAATTTTCTTCTTTCAAATAACTAAAATAATTTTATCATCATTAATTATCATTTTTCTTTTACTATTATATATATATATATATATTACGAATAAAACTTACCCCAATTGGGTGTTTATTAATTAAATAATATTCCCTAATTGAATCCGTGAGAAATTGTCCAGTCGTGCATACTTTCGTTAAGATGTTCATCCCACCTTCTCGACTTATGACGAGTAAGATGTGATTTAATTTTCAAAGTATCCCGTGCAAAGACTATCACGAAATAACTTCAATTCTTAATTTATTTAATAAACTACAAAAAAGACTCCTTATCCTGTAACTATGACATTATTCTTTTATTCTATAATAATAATTTTACTTTCAGAGAATTAGGCCACGACTGCGGGGGAAGATTTATACTGAACAAAGAAACAGATTTGAAACAACAGATATCATCTCCAAACTATCCCAACATTCCTTCACCTCACATCGAATGTATTTGGACGTTTATGAGTGCCGATGAAAATCGTTTATCAATACACTTCTTAGAGAGATTTGATCTTGCATTTAGCGAAGAGTAAGTACAACAATATAGATACGTTTATATACCAGCTGGCGCAAAATAATATCTTACTTTTACATTTTGACACGAGTGTGCGCTATTCTGAAGGTGTCGGCTTGAGCGGAGGGCATTGGAATTAATTATATATATATATAAGCCTACAGAATTCGTAACTGTTTTCTCAGTAAACAAAGGAGTTATTAAGTAACATCGAATACGCAATATAATAATCAAATACCGCGACTAATATTTAAACTAATATTTATTTGAATGCTTAAGAAATATTGTTAGTGATAGATAACCATCATTTTTAGAAGTAGTAAATTATGTGTACATAAACATAGTTTTTTAATAATATTATTCAAAAAAATTCTTCAAGAATCTTCGATCGCATGTAATAACAGTAAAGACACTAAAACGTATTTGTCGCAATTCACATAATCATGTTATTTATGTTAAAAATGTGCTAAACGCTTTAGTGTTGAAAAGCAATGCATATTAGTTCTGCCAAAAGAATTATTAATGAAAGCATATATCCAATAATCAATATAAAAATCAATATGTTGACAGAAAATACCGTAAACAACTTTTTGTTCTTTTGTTTATAAATCTCAAGATGCATGTCCACTCGCGCAGTTATTTTTTTCCAGATTCCGTTCTCCTCGAGCATTTGTTGCATAATTCCAAATCTTTCAGCATACGGCGAAGATGGTTCGAACATGTACATCAGTCTGTCACAACCTAATGATGGTTTTGCTAATTTTACCATTGGCTCATCACTGTTACCTCCATATCGTAGCATATCTACTTTCGCTAGCCCAACGATTTTTATGCAAATCCTCTTATTGTTTTTCGGATATTTTGTATACTGTCCAATGCAATTTTCGAGTGATGTATACCTGTATAGTCGAGAATTTAATTTCTTGACAGATTCGTGAGCATACTCGTGGAAAATCCGCGAGTACATCACATCGGCAACATATACAGGTAGATTAGAGTTAACCAGGTCTTCATAAGTGTCGAACTTGATTTCGCCAGGTTGTAAATTTCCGTCTAATATGGCGCTGTATAAAGCATTATTGTAAAATATCGATACAATCATGATAAACAAACAAATAATGATGTTCGAGAGTCGGTTCGACTTCATGACTACGGTGATACCCATCAACATTTGGACAAAGTCAAACAGTTGCCATTTACTATCAATTATTTTGAACTCAATTAGAATATGCATCGTAATAATAACAACAAGGGCAAATATTATCAGAAAAGACAAATTACTAAAGCTTATATTCAATTTTACTGCTGAGAATAAAACTGGTACTTCGGCGAGTATTTCTTCGCATTCGGGTTTGAAAATAATAGCCGATGGTGAATATCTTACATATGTTATAGGTGCAAAAAATGACCACATACTGATACTGCCATTCTGCAAGCATTGAAACAGTGTCATTAGTGTGTGATTAAAGCTATTCGTTCCTATTTCGAAAACATAATCCCACGTAAAGTTCATTAATGACAGAACGCTTTTGATTATTTCATGATCCGGTCCCGTTTGTATCATTGTGCCATTCGCGAATCTTTTTACTTGTGATACAGGTTGAAAATCATAGAGAGGAAAATGTATTGTGTAACCGTTTACGTTTAGCATTTTTTGCGGAAAAATCTTTACGTTATTGGAGTCGAATGATTCGATGCTTATGACGTTAAAAAACGGATTGAAAGTATAAACTATCGGAACTGTGTCCCAAATGTTTTCACTCAGGTTCACTGCGACTACCGAAGTATCTAAAATTTTCTTCGACCAGCCATAACGAAGAATCGATGAGATTTTCTGGCTGGGGTCAGTTCTTTTGTAAAGCGCAATGATCAAACAGTGCGCATGCTCGGTTATCGATGAATTGGAAAAATCATTGAACAACGAACGAGTAGCATTGAAGTCGTCGGTGTCAAAAATGATGTTTAAAGTCTTGTGTCTCGGATGTTCAAAAACGGGCATTATCTCGGATAAAGGTATCTTCTCGATTTCTGATAGATTTCTATTGATAAGCACACGTGGTATTTCGCCTGTGTTATACATTTGGAGACTCCATTTGTACACTTCTAATGATGGCGCAGTTGAGTTTATATTGTAAAATGTCATTTGATAAGGTTTAAAATTCTGTGTTATATGTTTAGATAGATAATTGATCAAGTTACTATTTACGTTTGTGATGCCGTACGATACAGAATATTTAACGCAAATAAAATATAACAAAACTTTGAGTAGACTCATGTCTTGAATTTAAAATGACTCTACGCTTCTTCAACACTTCTAAGGGTAACCTGAAAGAATGTTTTTCGCGTAAGTGAGTATGCGCATCTTAAGCAAAATCAATAGATATTAAATAATGTATAAAGATTGCAACTAAGAAAAAGAGACATTTTTATATATTATTTATAGATTATAGTAATCAGCAAAAATTACCAGTCTATTTTTATAAATTAAAGTAAAAAATAAGTTAAAAATGTAAGGTATTGTTCTAGGCTGAAGAAAAATCCATATCGTTGACTGAATAATTCAATAAATAATTTCCCTTGCAAGAGTTTAGCAATTGCACCATACACGTTCGCAATAATTGATGTACTCACAGAACAATTTAAATGTAAATATTTTCGTTTGGGTCACCTTCGAAATAAAAAATGGTCTTTTTTCTTTTCGCTTTTTATTTGTCAACAGTGTATGTTAATTTGATGAACTTTTAAATACAACCAGTGAACAGAACGATTTCAAAGTAGTGCAATAAGTACTAATACATGATTTATTTTAAAATCGTTTCTGTTCATATGTAAAAACATAAAATAATATGTTTTACACGTATTCGAGTACTCTTAAATTTTAAATTTAAGATTTTAATGTTAATAGGAGATTCCTAGTTACGTTTAAATTATTCACTCCCTTTCCGTCTTTGACAGAAGGATGACAGAAATGATCTCACTGTATTCAAGAAAATAATATGGGTTACGGGCAATACTGTACAAATTGTGTATACATTCCATTTCACTTTGCATTCCTTGTATACCGAATATATAATAAGTGTAAAAAATTATAAAACACCACTAATATTTAATATAATAATTAACGATTATTAAACTAATATTCCAGCTGCGAAAAAGAGTATGTCGAGATAAGAGATGGCGGAACAGAGATGTCAACACTCTTAGGACGATACTGCAAAAACGCAGCTCCAAGCACTATATCAAGTAAGGGAAACTTAATGTACGTACGCTATTACACCGACCTTTCTGAGCCGAGGAATGGATTTAAAGCTCTAATAACAACTGGAGGTAAATCGAAACTTGTATTGGCATGCGATTAGATTTAAAAATGAGCTTTTATTAAGTGTTTAATTGTTCATTGCAGAGGTGTGTGGTGGCATTGAAAGGGAAAGTCGCGGAGGTGTCATTACTTCGCCAAACTGGCCAGAAACTTATGACTTCAAAGCTCATTCCTGTAGTTGGTGGATCATGGCGCCAAGCCCGAATCGAGCCATCAAACTGCAATTCCAAGATCTGGAACTACCTATTCGGCGAAACTGTTCAACTACGGATCATATCGCAATTTATGAACAATTGCCTGGAAATTTGAACACTAACGGTAAGCAACAATTTCGTCTACATTCTTTGATAGTTGCACTGTTAAAAATATAATAATCAAAATTTATTTAGCTACGAAAATTGGAACTTACTGTGGTAGAAAGAATCCAGGTGTGATCGATATCGTAACCAGCGAAGCTTTGGTGGTTTTCCGTAGTTCTTTTGTAGGTGCAAGACTATCTTTCGCTAAAGGATTCCGACTTAATTACACGTTCAATACCGATGGTAACTAAATATTCAATATTATTATTGTTATATTTCACAGTAGCGCACTCATCGATAAGCTTATTAACGTTAGATTGTATAAATCTAGGTTGCGGCGGTAGTTTTAATGGAATGAGTGGTATATTCCAAACAAACGGTTATCCACGACCACATGCGTTATACAAGTAAGTAACGAACAATATATTAATTATGTTTAGTAATTGACAATCGTAAAGCGATGTATCGAATGACCAATTGCGATCGCTTCGTAATTTGAGCTTTGAGGGGACAGAGCACCTTTAGAATGACGATAATAAAATATCTTCAATAACGTATTCGCAATTTAGATTTATTCGAAAATTAGGAGATATACATATCTTCGGTAAATACAATTACATCGCAAAATTCAAATTTTAGTATCCACAAGATTCGAAAGTAAACGATGGATAGGGATTGAACTGAAATTCATTTCTCGTCGCATAAATGTACACTCTAAAAGTAAAATACTGAAAATCACTGTTTTGCCTTTTTTTAATGTTACAAGTATACAACATTTAAAATGAGCACTATTTTAAATTCTGAATTTTCATGTAACTCGAAGTTGTATTACAATTACGCGCGGTACTATGTAATTAGTGAATATTCACTAAACGCAAAAGTTGGCATGCAATGTTCACCAATGAATAGAAAGTATACGCTGAATATGAAAGGTAAAGTTAAGATTTGCTAATTCTCAGTTAATAATTTCACTGTTTTCGAAGTCAAAGTAGGTCGGGTCACTAGAAAAATGAGTGAAATGTTCAAATTTAGAGAGTTGGAGTTTTAAATTGAATAGTCGGGAGAAACTTGACATTGTAAAATGTATTAATTTATTTGAATAATAGTTTGAAACCTCAGCTCTTGATTTTTCCCTTTAATTTCCTTTTTATTTTTTACAACGTCATTGATAAATCATTTTAAATTTACTCGTGTACTTGAATAATACGGAACGTCAAGATGTAAAACAATCGGACGATTAAAAAAACAAAATACAATAAACGAAAATTGCCTCTATTATCTCGGGTTCCTTGTACTGATTCGACCACTCGGTCGGTGCTCAGAGGGAGATTTGGCTTCGGGCATATTGATGTTCGGTCAATCCCAAGAGGAAGGTTACCAGTTCGCACAAATTACTGGTACATGCGCGTCGACCTACGTCTATAGATCGCTCTTTCACTATCTCACGTACCATCGTATAAATTTTGCATTCCTTGCCACATTGCGTACCATTAAGAAGTTAATATTGATGCAATGCACGTAATCTATTATAGATATTGCCACTGGAAAATTTCGGTCCCATTAGGATACCAAGTCAAGGTCGATATACTCGATCTTGATATTGGCGGAGGTCCTACGTATTCGTCGATTGGCAAGTACTCGATGCGCAGTCGAGCTACGGTAAGTTATTCATTTGTTATGCAATGCATCGGTACTTAAATGCACCGACTTGATACTTTAATTCTGTTGTTTTTTTTTCTATTTCTATTTCTTTTATCATTTATACGAAAAATGTATGAACGTCAATCGATATATTTATTTGTGACACTGGCAGTTCCACCACGATCCTGATTCAATAGCAATAATCGCGTCACTCAACGACAACGACAAGCAATCAATGAGCATATATAGTTCTTCGAATTATATGAGCATATATTATATTTCAACCGGAGGTAGCCGTGGAATGAAGGCAAAATACACTGCACTTTTCCCAGCTCGTGAGTATTTCAAAGGAACAACAGGTTCGAATTCACAGTGGATAACGTAATTCATACGAAATCTCGCATTTTCTCAGCTTGCGGAAGAGAGTCGAATAATTGGGAAGACACCTTTAGAAGTCCTACTTCGGCGCCCTACAACGAAACTGCGTTCTATTGCGCTTGGTCTATCAAACCACCAGAAACAACGTACAACGTCAATTTAACGTTGTCTTTGACTATTTCTGGAATGATAAACAAAGGCAAAGGATCCATGATCTGCAGAAATTATTTGTCGTATATAATGATCAAAGGTACGAAATATTATATTATAAAGTACACACAAGCCATCGCATATCAAACGCACGGGATTTATTTATTTCAGGAGACGAACCAATAGCGAAAATATGCGGTAATTTAACCAAGGACGTTATAACGGTATCGAGTCCTTTCAAAACGCACACCATAGAGGTGAATATTATTGTCATTTATACCATCGATCGCGCGACATTGTGCACACTAATGATTTGAATAATTTGAAAATTTCAAGGCTTTGAACGCATCTAGCTCGGCTGTAGTGAATTTCACGATAAGTTACAAATGGAATAAATGTGGAGGTATTTTAACGGGGCCATCGCACGTGCTTCGAGCACCGAAAAATATTTCGTACCCTGCGCATTGCTCGTGGAAAGTCAAGTATCCGAATATCGACGATACAATGTTATTGTCTTTTGAAAAAATGAATTTGGGTTGTGAAAAGAGCTACATACAAATAAAGTACACACCGATACATTTAATATTTAATATTAAGGGGGTGTCATACACAACTTTTACCGACTGAGTCGATACGGCGGTAGAACGACAGAAAAATACTTGAATTTTAGTAGTTGCCCTCTGCCTTGGCACTATCTAACACTGCACCAAGGCAGAAGGCAACGAACTCTTGGTTTTGCGTTATTCAGTCGGTAAAAGGTAAGTATGATACCCCCTTAACAAAAGTATGATTAAAAATTACGCTCATTTCATACGTTTTTAGGGGTAGATCGTATCGATCGCCAACTATCGGCAAGTTCTGCGGAAACGTAAAACCGGCGAATATTATTACTCCCACAAATGAAATCACTATAGAGTACTATGCAACTGAAGATGTAGGAGATTTCGAACTTCACTTGGGCCACGCTAATTACGCCTGCGGAGGAAAACTGAAAGGAAAGAGAACTGATATACGATCACCAGGGTAAAACTGTTTTTTAAATCTTAAATATCCAAACGGTTTAGAAAATACTGATAATATCATTGTTCGTCGATCGATATCAGGTTCCCCAACAATTACAGCAACAATACAGAATGCATATGGGAAATTACGGCTAATGTGGGCTACCATGTCGGTCTTACTTTTGTTGAAAGATTCCATTTGGAAACGAGCACCGATTGCGTAAATGATTACGTAGAAGTAAGTCAAATCGATGGTAACACATCGTAGTTAGTCATAAATATTTTCGAAATTTAAAGGTTCCGTATTTGAAAAACGATAATTTTACCATGTAGATTTACGACTGGAGGGAAAGCTTGCAAAATAATACGGATCACTGGTACCGCATAGGAAAAGTTTGCGGTCGCGTACCACCTGCCAAACCGTTTAATTCAACAACCAATCGAATGATGGTTAAATTCGTTACTAACGACAAAATCGAGGGCGAAGGCTTTGCAGCAGTTTGGAACTCCAATTGCGGAGGAATTTATGATGTAACGAACACCGAAAAATACCTCGAGTCGCCGAATTTCCTTGGAATGTATCCACCGAACAGTTATTGCAACTACACGCTCATAGCTCCTAACGATAAGGATATAATCGTCGATTTTACTTACTTCTCCATAGAAGGTAACAAACCTATCGTACCTTATTTTTCACCGAGCAATATATGGAAACGTATAATTTCAATAAATTATTTGGAATTCAATGTCATCCAGGCAACAGTGTATCTTGTAATTTCGACAACGTGACGATCTACTTCTACCAAGGCGACTGGATGAGAGGAGAAAACACTTGGTGTGGCACCAATTCTCCAGGACGAAAAATGGCTAAGGGTAGAATGGAAATAATATTCAGCTCGGACAATTCTGTAAGCCGAGCCGGCTTCAAATTCAAATATTCCCTTAATGGTATAAGTAACGCATACTTAAATAAATTAACGCACATTTCCGAGTATTACACATTAAAATTTTCACTTTAGACTGCGGAGGTGTGATAACCTCACCGACGATGATACATCCCACATTGATAAAAAATGACGACTCTTTCGGTTACACGAATTGCGTGTGGACTGTGGTGGCACCACTCAAAAAGAGCGTTTTGCTACGTTTCGAAGAGTTCAATATTTCCCAGCCTTTCGACAAGTGAGAATATCGCGTATACGGATGTACACCAACAATGGGTCAGAAAATGCAAATGAAAATTTTATCGTTAATTCGTTTCGTTACAGTTGTATTGTCAATTCGGTTCAAATATACGAGGGAAATTCGACGGATAAATATGACCGCAAAGCAAAGTTCTGTGGAGATTTGAGTTATAGCTTACCAGTCTTGCAGTCCATTAAAAACGTAATGACTATTAGCTTCGAGGAGAGTTCATACGAGACACGAGAAACGAAATTAAAGGCTGCGGTAAATTAATTAATTAATCGTTCTATACGTCATTTCCAAAAGTACATTACTGAGCAGAGTAAATAAATTGCACTTTTTAAAGGTACTCTTTGTTAATGGACCCGAGCAAGGATGCGGTGGTAATATCAACGTTACTCGCGAAAGAGAATTTAAAACGCAAACAAGCGAATACTACGAACCTTCGCAAGACTGTCATTGGCTAATTAATTCACCACCGGGAACTTTCATTCAATTCACAATCAACGAGATCGATTTTAAAAACACGACGTTTAACGACACTTTGATCGTCAAAAAAATGGCCTGCAACAGCGATTACTTAGAGGTACGTTCATTGCGTTCTTATACATATAGATTGTATATCTTAATTCCATAAATCTTTAATTAAAATGTGATCGCTCGATAATTAGATTCGAGACGGTGGACCTTTCGCTGAAATAATCGGGCATTATTGTGGAAGCACACCTCCTCCGCCAATCAGCTCTACGGCTAATTTAATTTGGATCAGATTCGTTTCTGATGGAGTTAACGAAGGTCGTGGCGTTAAAGCTACATTAAAAGCAATGACGTGTAAGATACTCTGGGAATTAAATTTAATCTATTGAGTGTAGGAATATTTTTAATTCGTTTAACATAATCTTTTGCGTACAGCTCCTTGTGGTATGACCGACTTGTACATTAATAATGAGACGCAAACTTTAACGTCTCCCAATTATCCCAATGCACTCCCATCGGATATAGCATGCAGATGGACTATACGCGAACGTGATATATACGAGTACAAAAGAATCAAAATTACGTTCCGCGACTTCAATTTGGACGATTCTGAAAAATGCGACAGGGAATATGTACAAATAGCAGATGTGAATGTAAGAACATTACCTTTACTTTTATTATTTTTTTATGTATATGAGTAAATCCATAAAATACACATTTATTCGAGCTTGTCACTCCAGTTTTATGATGCGAATTTTGAATATTTTCTTATCGAATCATATTAGCTCGTTAATCGGATATACACAAAAAAACATATAAAATAGGTCTCGTCTGGTTTCAATTATACAATCGTGATGATATGATTGTCCCGTAACTATAATTTTCTATTTTTAAACTAAACAAGTTTTTGATTCGGAAATCCAATCTGAACGATTTTATTTTTAAATCTAAGATCTTTCATTGTCCTTTGACATACAATTTTAGTTAAACGCCGTACTTAAGGAAATATTTTAAAAATAATTTATTTTTCCAAAAACGCGAATAATCGACAATTTTTTTTGCATTTTTGCTGTAAAAACTTATTGGCAAGCTCAAACGAATACGCAAATCTCTCGATTCTCTCACAAGACACTTAAGAACCAGAAAAAAATAGTCTGGTTGATGTTTCTTGCGAATAATTTTTTATTTTCAGTGTCCAAGTTGTTTTCTGTATTTCGTGCGTTTACTCATTTAAAGGTATCTTCGCGATTTTTTTAGGCTGTTTCAAATAATCATACCAATTAAAAATTTAATTTTTAAAAATTTAATGAAAGTTGACACAGCGTCAAAGAACAGTTGAAAATTATTCCGTCAATCTATCGGAGAATCGATCATACACATCTGTATTTAAGTAAAATTTTGTTTACAGAGTCGAAAAATTATCACCGAAGGTTTCGGCGAACAATTCATCGTTGGAGGAATCAAAAATCATGTCCACAGTACAATATACGTAATATTTAAAATTCTCTTTCATTCTGTCGACTCGAAATATCTATGATATGCGATATTTCAATGCTATTCCATAAATTTTCAGTCTAGTCACGCACCTCAATCGTATTACAAGTATTGCGGCATTGTAATACCTCACGACTACTATAGGTGAATATTTCAATGGCATTTAAAAATTTCGTTCTCTTGCAATGGCTTAACTTTGTCGTATTCAATTTTAGTAACTACAAAAATGTTGAAATAACGTACAAAGCTGTTGGCAATCGGGGTAAAAAAGGTTTCAGACTCGAATACGGCCAATCTAGTTGCAGTCGTCGATACACGAGCATTCAAGGAAGAATTATTAACGACGATATTTCCGATTGTCACATAACAATCGAAGTACCCAAAAACTCAACAATCAGCCTGTACTTCAATAATTTCTTCTTGCCGGGAAAAACGAATTGTACTCATGCTGCTATGGAGGTAAGTGATTCGATTTTTAACTACACTGAACTTACAGTAATATGTTAATCAAATCTATATTAAATTTAATAAAAACAGTTTAATCAATTATACATGGAAAATAACTCGTGTTATATATTTAACATGGACGAACGTATTCGTATTTAATTATAATGAATAAAATTAGTATATTGATTGATGATATTGCAATCGTTAAGAGGACAGAACACATTGAAAAATACTATTCGGAATTTTGAACTCCAAAAGTTTCCAATAATATAATTATAATTTCAATGCATTGCAATATAAGTGTCTTCGATTGCTAATTATCTCGCAAAATACAAATCTTACGAATCGCAAGATTAAAAAAGATCCTGAGGACCTAGAAGTATTCTTCGATGTAGTCCTTTTGTATATAAAAGTATAGGAATCTAAATATACAGAAATATTTTGAAAACGATCTAAGTTTTGACCGAATTATTAAAAAAAATTAAAAAATGTTATCGTATCGAAATTCTTTCTGATAAATCAATGTAAAATCCCTATATATCAATGAGAAAATAAGTATAAAAGAATAATTCAACGGAATTCCAGCTCAATACCTCCACCAGTTATTACTTCTGAATTTCACGGATAGTGAAATATCTATTCTATCATATATCTCATCAATGCCATAAATATATCTCAATTTCGACTACGTTATTGACAAAACAATAAATTAAATTTTTCGAATCATCACTTTAAGGTATTTTATCTCCTCAATTCATTGGAGCGTAATAAAAATGAATAACCTTTCTATCAACCAATCTGAATAGATTCGAGCAAAAGCCCAATAAACATAAACAAACATGACTAATGTTTAAGATACGAGACGGTGGACCGAGCGGAAACATTATACAGTCCGTATGCAACTTTGAAATTCCGAATCCAGTGTTCAGCACAGGAAACGTCATAAGCATTCACGTTTTTATGAAGGGGGAAATTATCCAGAGCAATTCCTACGATATAACGTACACGTCGTCCACGCAAGGTATAACAATCTTTTGCCTTATCACCGTGATCCATTGGATTATTTGCGCTGACAAATCCGCGGATGCTAAATCCTGTTGTGTGCGTATGTACAATCTCTTGACAGGAAGGGGATGCGGTGGAAAGCTTTACAACTACGGCGGGACTTTCGCATCGCCGTTCTATCCAAATGCTTATCGAAACAGGAGCGTTTGCGTATGGGAAATCAGCGTACCGAGAGGCATGAAAATCTCGCTTGGATTCTCGAATTTCGACATTGGACCGAAAAATATGTGCGAGACGAATTACTTGACGATTTCCGAAGGAAAAACTAGTGGAAGCGAAGATGTCGTTACATACTGTGGTGGAGTGAGTATTACGTTTTGTTGTTTGACTTTTTTTTAATAGATAATCGATAAATATATGGAAATGTACACACGTCGAATAGCAGATTTGCGTAAAAAGTTGCGCTCGCTTATCACCAAACGACCAACTGGATATGGGTCTATGAAATTCAAAGTGTTTGTGCTATTCAATGCGTACTAAAGCGCCCTTTTCAATCGAAAGGAAATAATCTTGAATGTCATGCAAGGGGGAAAAATCATTTCGAGTCAGATAGGTTCCATCAATTTTTCCTTTGTAATGGAATAATAGATGCTTTCATGAAAGTAAATATTGAAAATAGTGATAAATGTAATATTTACCCACGTAGATTACTTTTACTTATCTTTGCAAGTAGACTTTGATTCGATTAGATAATTTTTCTACTAACTTTAAATTCAGGCGAGCTTTCTTCAATTTTTTCAAAACGAACTTCGTCCGTCGTTGAACTTCATTAACCCGTTGACATTACGAGAACATTTTTTTCGAAATCTTCTATTGACGGGTTAGTCCTGAACAAGAAAAAAATCTTTGAAATATTCTTTTGGTATATATTCCACTATCTCGAAAGGCGCTCTTTTCGACAGTGTCATTTAAAAGTTCATCGCATCGAGATTTGTCAGAAAATGAAAAGAATTATTTTCGTAATGATTTTTCGTTGCCTTGGCATTTTCGCCAATCAAATATTCCACGACGATTCGCTAGGATTTCTATATTTTTCAATAAGCGTAATCGTCATTTCGAAAATTATAGTTGACAGAATTCGGAAGTATTCCACGATAATCCGAAGGCGCTATTGTTCTCGGAAAATTTTTCGAGTAAAGCTCGTAGCTTTCGGAAAGTATAGCGAGTAAAAACGAAATTACGCACGAGACCCATAAAATAGTTACTATATGTTTCTTTCGTTGAAGAGTTAAACGATATATGCCACGCTTGCAAGTATAAAACCAGGAAATAAAAAATACTTTTCCTTTCTTAATAGGATATTCCAGCGGAGTACACATCGCAAAACGACCAAGTACTGGTTACATACTCCACGAGCGTAAATAACGGCGGCTCTGGATGGATCGGTCACTTTGCAGCGCTGTAAATTATGAAACTCGTGAATTATTCATTATTTCATTTGTATAAACGATCGTGAGACTTTTGTACTGTTTGAAATACCCGTATGTATAGCACGTATTGGTAATAAATCGATTCGTTAATGTAACGCTGCATTAATGAAATTTGGCGCCAAATTTATATTATTTTATTTAAATATGCACAAGTACACGACAAGGCATGGAATGTACATATTCGAATCATTGTAAGGTAACGTAACGCCCTCTCGAGAAGTCTTGCGAGACTGCAAGGTAGAGAGCAGCTTTACCATCATTATTGCTTTCCTGATATTATGTTAATGTCGTAATTTGAATTCATTTTTCGTAAGACGGGATAGCATTGAATATTAACGATTTCTCGATAATTAATAGCATTTTAACGATTTAATCAATTAAACACTCATTTATTGAAAGATTAAAATTATCTTGTCAAATTAATTATTCACGGAATAAAAATATCTAAGAAATAACTATCTCTATGTGAAATATATTGTCCAGAAAAGAATGTGTCATTTTCCGACAACTTGACTTCGGCAAAAATCGGGGCAAGTCGCGACTAGCGCTTACTCACGAATAAGTAACCGAGCTTGTAATCGAACCGCGAAGTTCAAACGTTATTAATTGATAACGTGTCTATAGCGGGAAATCGATGTAAAAAATAAATTATGTATCATCAAACGATGTATCAGCATTTATAATGAATTTTCAAGTCAGTGCATAAGATATTTTCAACAGTATTGCGCAAGAAGATTTAACAGTTGTTGCGTCAAGTTATATGCAACTACTGCCCTGATTCCACTTCCTTTGCGAAGAGCCCTCGCTCGACAGATCAATAGAAGACCGAAGGGTAAGTCAACTTGATAAACTGCTCATCTCTCGGGACGCGTATATAACGCATATTAGATTTTTCTCGCGCATCTACATTCTTGCTCCAATGGAATGAAGTGTCATCCAACTAGTATCGCCAGTGCTATAATAATGTATATATTTACACGCACACATGTATGCTCGATCCTGTATCAACACATTTATTACGGTATAACGTAAGATGGCGAGCGACGACATACGCAATATCGAACGGTAAAACAGTCGGCTATCAATACAAACGTAAATATCAAGCACCCTTTTATAAGTCAAACGGCATTGCGCGCGTGTATACTTTCCGCTGATTGCTTATACACATAGATACATGTACATTGCCCGGTTCTCTTACACGCAAATATATCTGTACCGACGTATCCAAACGGTCACAGGTCAGCCGCGGCCAGACACAAAGCGTTCGTATGTATGTATATATGCAGATTATACATGTAGAGCAGAGAATATTCGGCAGCCGTCACGTGCGCGCTCCGAAAGCCGCGCGTCGGCGCGGAAGCAACGACACGATAACCGAGTCATCGGCGCGCACGCTTGCGCGCAAACTTGCGGCCACGGCGGCTCCCTGCAGTGGAACATCAGTCTGCCATCGGCGATTACCTACCGCGGAACCCTACGCGTACCCGCGCTAAAACTCTCTCGCGACCGCGCGTCCGCTCTTTTTCTCTTTCGAGGGTCAAGACAGAGAGAGAGAGAGAGAGAGAGAGAGAGAGAGGGAGAGATCAAAGTCTCTCTCCACGCGAATAACGTATACACATGCAGTCTCCGTGACGGTTCGCCAACGGCAGCGACTGGAACCAAGGGGATCATAGGTCATCCTCGGTTCGGCCTAGAAGCTCCGTCGGCAGCGCGCACGTGTACAGCCAAGAGTGATAAGTCCCACAGAATCAAGAGACAGAGAGAGAGAGAGAGACAGAGAGAGGAATACGACGACGGAGAGAGAAACGGAGGAATAGGCGACTACGGGCAAACTGTGCGCGAAGAAGAACGAGTTCATTATGTCAGAGGAAACGTACGGCCAGCAGCTGCTCGTCAGCCTCGACGGTCGGCCTTGCTGCCCTTATCAGGTACGAAGAAAGATTATGCACGCGTAACCTCTGGCATACGTTAAGTATACACCTCCGAGCATATACCTCTACGACTGGCTTATTTTCTTCTCACGACCAGAGAACGAGAGAGAGAGAGAGATAGAGTGCATATTATCGCTACGGCAAGCGAGTTACGCGTGCAGCCGCCTGTGCAGCCGCCTGTGCGGCGCTTGCGCCCTGTGTCTCCCATCTGCCATGTGTGCTATATATACACGCGAGTCGCATACACGTTCAGAAAAGTTAGAGCGCCAGGACTCAGGAGGCCACGTACCGTGTGCACACTTACACACACGCAAGTAACTTGCTATTCGATCGTTAAGCACAGCAGATTCCTCGGCCTTCACCAGTGCTTACATGCGTGTGTTTTTCTTACTGGTCGGCCTCGTTCTGCGAAAAATTTTCTCGCGTTTTTTTTCTTTTTCTTTTTTTTTTTTGTTTTTTTGTTTTTTTTTGGAGAGAAAGAGGCGTGGAGTATCATCGATCCGATGATCGGACGGATGCGCTGATTCGATTTGACGGACTCAGAGAGAGAACGGGTCGTTACGGTTCTCTGACTCGAGCCAGCTCTATGCTCGTATAAGTATCCTGTCTATAGGAGAAATTTATATACGAGTCTGTTGTCGCTGGTTATACTGGTTTTCTGGGGAGGGAATTGGTTATAATTATTATTAATAGCACTTGTCGTTGGGAAAGTGAACTTTAACGACTCTCCAGTATAATTATCGACCCATTTGCGATCGTTGCGCTCTTGCTCGCGCGATATATGCCTGCCTTCTATTTTATTTTATTTCAGATTCTCTGTATACTGCAGTTCATGATCATTTACATCATTGCGAAACAATGATTTACAACGCGACGCGCGCGCGCGTAACGAAACCGTGGACAATCAATCAAAAGAGCCGCGGCTTGTAGATTTACGAAGGGAGAGAAAAAAGAAAATCGAAATTTCTTTAGGGGGGTCCGAAACAAAAGTAGAGACTTTTACCGACTTCGACTGTTTGGTAGAAAATCATTCGCGACTCCAATAAATACAAAGTGTTCGTGCGAAACCCTTTAGAACCATCCATCATTGTGCAAAATACTTACGCATTCGATAATGGCATTGGAATGAAAATTAGTGCGTAAGTGCTTGGAATTTGAAGTTGGTAAAAGCGAACTTACGGACCCCCTTAAATTCCAGTTAAAGGCCCGAAGTAAAACGAAGTAAACGATACGATAAGCGATATTTTCAAAGACTGTCGTATGAAATTTCTCTCAATGCGATATGCGACATACGACCGCTAATGAATAAAAAGAGAATATAAATACACTCATGGGTTGATATACGCCCTCGTGACCATAATCATTGAATCGTTGCTTTCTTTCAGTTTGTCTCTGATTATATTTTACGGTTCCCCTTGTGCTCAGTGTGCGGGAAGATGAATGCAGAAGCTTTCCGATCGATTCGAGTGACAGAGCTAAGTGACTAAGCTGACAACTACTCGACTCCTTAAGTGATCTGTATACGCTGCTCTATCCGTATCTGTTGTTCAGATCGGAGCAACGCGATAACGCATAAGTATTATCTGGCGTGAAAATTCTCTAAGCTCAAACGGCGTTCTCTGTATTGCGGCTTATGTTGCAGTAGCTTGTATACTTGAACATAATTCACTTTTCACATTCTTGCATAATTGATGCGCTGTTAAAGTGCCAAGTCACTGTCCGCACTAAATATAAGTAGCAGCAGTTGCGCGGAGATGTAAGAAAGTATAGTGCATCTCGCTCTTTCCGTTCCGGTGTAGATATAAGGTTACAGAAAAAGAAAAACTGATTACACGGCAGCTTTGTGCACACTTGGCATTGGTCCGATTTAATATATACATGGCGAAATGGTCTATGTATTGGTATCGCCGCTGCTGCGACAATCGCATATATATTTCTGTACATACCCGTCGTCGCGAATATATGCGCGCGTGTGTGTGTAAGTAGCTCCGTGCATTAAACATTTCGCTTTACTTTCGCGCGTGGATCTTATAACCCTCGAGCAACTATGCTTTATGTTAGTTCCGCTTGAGCTTTAGCGCGTATGCGTCACATGCCCGCGAATTTCTTTGTGCATTTGAAATATGGATGAGACGCGCGAATCCGATCGATGATGATAATTTCCAAAAAGTGCGAATTCAACGCTCAGCGTCGCGCACGAGTGTCCGTTCCGAATGCCACTTTACGCAAGCGTTCGTTTCATTTCTTAGGGAATGATATTTTTCACATCGGAATTTCAATTGAACGGTGACAGATAAACCAGAGAAAAAAACACACATCTTGTTTACAATAGCGGAAAAACAGACATGCGATCGGCCAATCGTGATCTACGGTAACCGACGCTTGTGTATTCTCCATGAATATGCGCGACCATCCCGATGGCCAGGCTTGTTTTCAAAACTCGCGCAAACTTTTCCACGGGAAATCATTAATATGAACTTTTCTGAATCTACAATGTTCAAATGAAACTCCTCGCGCTATTAATCACGTGCCTCGTAATTAATAGTATAAAAAAACGATACAATCCGCTCCAATCTCCCACCGTCTTCGCTCGAAAGCACGTACATTTATATAGAAATATATGTGCATCTGTATATACCTATATGTATATATATATGTATATATATATGTATATATATATATATACGATTCTAGCACCCACGCAAGATATCGTCTCCCACGGAGCGATCTTCGAATGGTCGAGCGAAGAAGAGAGAGAGAAAAAAAGTAACCCGCACTTCGGCGTTAGTCACCAAACCTTATTCTCTCTCTCTCTCCCTCTCTCTCTCTCTCTCTCTCTTTCTCACATACGAGAAGCACGTGACTCGTGGCCGTACCGATTGGTCATTGCTATTGTAATGTTGTATACAGCGCAGTGAAGACCTCGCGTGTGCGTGCAGCCGGCGGCGGTGGGGCAGATACATTCGAGTTTGATAGGCGACGGCGAGTCCAGCAAAGCGCAGCGGCTCGTTTCTTCAGTCGGACTCGGTGTTTTGGCCGGCATTGAAGTACTTTGGCTTTTCCGCTACTGGTTTCTATACACGTGTACGAAATACGCGCACCTTTCTCTGTTTTCTATTTGTCTCCGATTCGCCCGTCGAGATAAAGTACTAATACGTCCGAGACATGGAGCAATCGATAGATAGGTACGCGAAGACTCAACGCTCGATTTTGTAAACACGGAGAGATGGAGCAGTGAGCCGACGCTAGAATATACATGAACGACATTGAAGAGAGTTTTATAGTATACACCTGACTCTATATGTATAGTGTATTATAGTTAATTCGCTCCGACTTTTCATTACGTTTGCCGGCCGATCGATGCGAACTTGACCGTCTTGTGCTGCGCTGCTGCAGGTAAATTCCACTTTGCTTTTGCATTTGCGCGCTGCGAGCGACTCTATAAAAAATGTAAGAATGCATTTTCAGTGTGTCGCTTGAGCGCGCGCGTTTGTGTGTGTTTCTTTTATTTTCCGATACCTTAGCGTTAACGGACATATGTGCGCTCGTAGGCATGTCAGTAATCGATTTCCGTGCATACGCGCACCTTTTGCAATATAATTATCGTCTATTGGAACATTGTCTCCGGCACGACGAGATAATGTGTCATTACTTCGCTAACAAAGTCGCACACTGTTAGATTTGCGCGCATTGCGTGGATACGCGACCCAAACGGCGGTGTCGATTTGCATATTTAGAGGCTTCTTGCGAAACCACGGGAGGAAACGAGCGAAATTGCGCGATATGTCGAACCGGTGCGGCAAAGACCAGCACCGAAATGGCTCTAAAATGTGACACTTTCAAAATTCCGGCAACTCATCGCGAGAACGTACAGCAGAGCCGGTTCCGAAGCTCATTCTCGACTCTCGCTTTATGCAACGAAGACGGCACGATTGTTTCTCTGGTTTTTTTATTGCGGAAAAAAACATTTTTTTTTTTCAATACACAAAACGACGCGTAGGACGAGGGTCGCGCACGCGTTGATATTAGGCATTTACGCGCGAGTCTCATAATCCTATTCTTCTCCCATCGTGGCTTAGAATGCCTGGAATCTCGAGCCGCGCACGCTGGAATCTCTCATAAAGAGTATATCTATTAAACTTCGCGTCCGCAATAAAAATGCCTGAATTGCCAGCTATATACGCGACATAGAATTTTAGCAATTGTCTCGAACGTTTAAAGCTATATAGTGGCTCGTATTATATGTATCGTATAATATACAATATATATGCGCAACATTTTGTATTATATGTTCGGAAAAGAGAGAGAGAGAGAGAGAGGGAGAGACATTACGAGTAGATGAATTCTTTAAAAACTGCGCACGTGCTAATAGTGACGGTAGCCCCTCTGCTTTGTAACTGTATATACATATATACACACACACACACCGCGAGTGTGCGATAACGTTCGCACATCCCGTTGAATTATGCGCCGCGCAATCGTGTGTCACACGCTAAAGAAGTTGTATCATTTTTACGTTGACGTATATGAATCCAAATGACCAATACAATTAGTTGATTATACATTTTAACGCGCCGCAAAAAACATACGTACATGTACGTATAGACTCTCATTATTCCCTAAGTCTAACTGCCGGACGGCACGGCATTGTAAGCGCGTTGCGAGTGTACAGAACGATTATACGTACACAGCGTAAAGAGACCTAAGGAAACATCGAGAATCCATAAGGTACGTATATCTAACCTTGCGCGAATTCGCGCAAAAGATAATATAGGAAATGCAAATCGAGTTGGATCGCCCGTCTTTCGGGCGCGGAGAGCGTATATTTATTATTAGATCGCACGCACGGAGTATCCGACGATGAACGTTATGTTTCGCGATTCGCATAAGGGCAATTACGCGAAGTGCGCGGTGCGAACGCGCGTATTGGCAGAAGAGTTAGCCGTTATGTAAAACGAGATATACGCATACGTAACGAGGAGAAATAGACGAAATGTGGATTTCAATCGCGCGTTTTATGCGAATACAGTGACTGTTATATTTTCTTTTTCTTTTTTTTTATTTTTGCGCAAGATGTCTCGCGCGCATCGATTTGGAAAGCTGTGCGTTTAACTAACAACTCCATACGAAATCGACTATACATCGTTCGATACTTTTTCCCCTGACACTGTACAAAGCTGAAGAATAACAATCGGACGACAGATAAGCGTACAAAAATGCACAGCAGATGACAAATTGCGTTGGTTAATGAAAATCGAATGTTTTTATTGTATATGCTAACCGTCTTGGTTTGTTCATTGACATTTTTTATACGCGAATACTTGTCACATTGAGCAATTGCGCTGACATTCCTGTCTCTCCCTCCGCGTCCTCGACTGCATAGAAAAAAAGTTTTGCAAAAAAAGCCACACCTTTCGCACAGGCGAAGACACAGAAGCGTATGCGTATACAATGCGCGAGGAACTTATTTTTACAACGCGTACGCGGGTCGAGGTAATTTTTCGTTTTGATAAAAAAGACAGAAAAGAAAAGTGCATTATCAGACGAGAGAAAGCAAAAAGTGCACATCAAACAGTTACGCGCGCACGGAGACACGTGGACAGCCGCAGCAGCAAACGATCGGGATAGCCTCAAGCGAATTGTATATACTTATATATGTGGGTGAGCGTATATAACTAAGAAATAATAATTGAAGGGATCGCGACTGTAAATATAGAATTTTATTATTCTTTCATATTGGCCTTCCGGCTGTCTCTTGTAGTGCGATTCTTATCATTTATTCGGCATTCCGCGATGTACCTACACCCTGACGTCTCTTGTTCCGACTCGTATCATTTATTCAATTTTCTGCGATATGTATGCTCGCCTCGTGCCGTAATGATCATATACATCGCTGTGTTTGTGCAAGAGGAGACCGGTAATTCAGATAAATACTCAGAATCATTCGGAAATATGAAAACACGTTTCTTAGATTTCCATTGATGTTTTTGCATTGTTGCATATATTTCGGTTGTTATGTGAAGATCGAGACTGTTTCCTTAACAATCCATTAGAAGTACGAAAGCACTGGTTGAAGAAAAAAAATTGTAGTAAATATATGCATCGTCACGAATACAAATTTAAAGGAAAATGCGGAGAACGTGGGATTCGATGATAAGAGTGGTGTGTTTTTGTTTCAGAATTTGAGGTGATTTTGAATGCACCCGGTGAAACTTAAGAAAATATCGAAAAACGGATCATCAGCTGCATCGAGTCTAAAATGGAGAGTTCCGAGAGGTAGGCAGAGAAGTATCATAATAATCGATGCGTAAATTTTCGAACAACTTCGTGTAACGTTGTAAAAGGCGCGCGAAATTAGAAACCACAAAACGCGCATTGCATCACGTTGCGAAGTAGTTACGTTTTCCTGAAATAATTACGGATTATCGCGTTTACTCCGTTTCGTATAAAAGGTAAACCGCGTAATCGATTATTCGATGCGTCCATTATGTAAAGTACAAAACGCAAATGAAACAAGTTCTAATAAATCAAGATTTCGCGACACGCGTATCAGCGTTGAATAACGAGGCGACGCATTGCGAGTTCCTACAGCTGAAACAATCAGACGCCGACTCTAATCATTATCAGCTATTATGCTTTGCCTTCGTTTCTGCGGTCTGAAACAATTTTTTTACCCCCGACGCGCTCGTCCGCGAATCAACGCCCGTCTCGTGAATTTTTACATAACCAAGTTGAAACGTAGACGCATAAATCTGTGGAATTTTCAGAAAATGTTTCCCAAAGAGTCAATAGCTCGAATGCGAATCGCGAAGCTCGTAATGTTGCGATTTGTCATCGCTGTATTTCGATGACAAACGACTCCTTCCGAACAATAGACGTGTAACAGATCTATTTTCCTTCTTACTTTTGCAGGTACGAAGAATCAGCCGTTTATAAAACAACATCTGCCTACAACTTCCGCAGAGTCGCAGGTAATTGCATAGTGAAAAATTGCAAATTCATTCGTGGCTACATCTACCGAACTGAATTATTTATTCCGAGAAGGAGTTTTTTCTCTCTATCGAGAAATGAGAATTCAAGCGAAATTCGTAAGAAAAATGTTGATATAGTCGTAGGCTATCGGGTGTTCGATATAAGCATTTGCGAGTGGAATTTCAGCAACGACTAGACACGACTGCTCGTGTCGTGCAATAGTCATTCAGTTTTGACCTGCTCATTTCGACGTTTCAGACATGATTCCGGCCCGTGTAGTACTTTATATGCTTTCGTTCTCTGGTTTCGTCGTATCCTTCATGATGAGAATGGATATAAACCTCGCCATGGTATCGATGGTTAAATACCAGTCGTCCAACAACGTCTCGATTGTTTTGAGCTGCGATTCCGGTACGAATTCTACCGTTGAGACAAAGGAAGATGCGAACGAGGTACGATATCGTCGGATATTTGCTTTTTATTTTTTGCTCATAATCGGGCTAATGATATAAATACAATTACCATCGACGCCTGTAACATGCGTTGTATTGTATATTGCATTCCATAACGCGCGATTCATCGTTTTGCAGACGGAAAGAGCGGAGGGAGAATTTGATTGGAGTCCTGCTATTCAATCGACAATAATTGGATCATTTTACTGGTGCTATATCCTTTCCCAAGTCGTGGGCGGTGTACTTACACAATACTTTGGTACAAAGACGGTATTCGGCGGTTCGCAATTGCTCACGGCTATTTGCAGTCTGCTGATCCCAACTGCCGCCGAATTTCATTACGGTGCGATTATCGCACTGCGCAGTATCCAAGGTGTCGCCAGTGTAAGTAACTCGAACGTCATTGATTCTGAGAGTGAACTTTATTTATTAGCTTGTTATAATCGGTTAATCGAGATCCTTATCGATCGTAGGGATTGACATGGCCTGCCATGTATGCCATTGTTGGACACTGGATACCTGTCGTTGAGCGATCACGCTTCATGTCTTCCTTTCAAGGTAATTTCCACTTGTAATTCTACACTTTATTTATACTTAATATCCATAAAGATTCAATATATAGACGCACAGAAAAAAAAATCAGTTTACCAATACACTGTTCTATTATACTTTTCACTCGTATACGATAAGAATAATCAGTCTTTTCGAGCGTGTACGGTGAAATAAATGATTTTTCCTCTGCTACGTCTATCGATGTAAACTTATAAGTCTTTTTATCAATATATACCGTTATGATTAATTGGTTGTGCTAAATTGAATTTCGTGTGTTACAGTGAAACTTCAATACTTTAATTACCATAACAAATACAATTTCTCTTGATTTTTAAATATATTTTTTATGCTTTTTAATACAGGGTTTATCATTAATTTAACTATAAACTGCGATTAATCTCGAGCGTATACAAAAATAGTTTACAGAAACATTTCTGTACCACTTTCTTCATTCAGTATTTAGATCTTTTCAGACTGCTGCTTTCGTTGGCTCATATTATATATGCATAATGTGCGTTAAAAACGATCAGACGACTCTTGCTTTCTAATAATAGACTTTAAAAAATAAATATATGTATGCGAAGGCTAATCGAAAGCAGGATAATATTAATAATTCTATAAGATGATGTAATAATTTGCAAATGTTCCATTGTCTCTAAGTAGACCGTAGTACAAGCAAATTTTTACATCTACATATTCATCCATAATGAGTACCCATAGGATTTACTTGATTTTCTCCTCCTTTTATCTTAGATTATCATCGCAAATACATAAGATTCCCAATAATCTACTCTGTAAAGTTATTAGAGAAATATATACAAATTATTTTCTCGACTTTGCATTTACATATACGTGTATACACGTTAAGCGAGTTGGACGAATTTCTAAGAACTTTCAAGAGTTATTATTGCTAAAGAGGTATAAGAGGAGAAGAAAAAATGTTCGACATTTCAGATGCGCTACTGAATATATAGAAGCAGTTACTCAATGATATATAGCTGTTTTTCGACATTTAAGTTTAATAAAATTTTATCAAAGATCAGCGACTCTTCTTGCAAATAAGTTTTAGTTGTACTGTTGCGGCGGCACACTGAGACGGGCCACGTTCTAGGAATGACCACCACTAAATCACGATCGAGGTATACTCACCAGAGACCGCTCAACAGCATGAGAAGGGCCGAGTATACTTTATCTTTAATTCCCTTTTTTTTATGGCTCTTCGTTTGTTCGCATCTATAAGCCCGATTCTCTAAACGCGCGTGGGGCGCTTTACATTCACAGTATAGTAATATCGTATTTTTTAGATCACTTTTTTATATCTGTAAACAACAATTTTTTTTATGTTCTTCCTTCGCTTTTTAGAAATGTTTCAATAAGATTCCAATACATTTCCGTGAAATTGCAAATAGACCAGTTTGATTTTTATGATCAACTTTTTTAGGCAGTAAAGCTTTGAATTTTATAGATTTAAAAACGAGGCTTGTTCTCTCAATTTTGGTATTTTTAAGATTTTATTGCGTGACTTTTAAAGTATGCAAATTATGACAATTTTACTAAATAAAGCTTCTATACATTTTTACTGGCAAATACTCCACCTAGAAATTTGAATCTCTTTTCGAGATTATTTACACCACGTTCCCCTAAAAATTCACAAATTGAAGAATACTAATAAAATTTATGGAAGCTTGCGGTAAATTTATTCGAACATTTCCAAAATGTAAAGGAAACAGATTTTTTCAAGCGACGATTTGTCAGAGAATCGCCCATAATATATACCTCGAGATTTATATCCTGGTATATTAATTTTGCATATGTATTATTTATGTTTAAGCAGACGATTGATTTTTTTCTCATGACATTTATCAAGTGGAAAAGTTTTTGTCTAGTATTATAATGCCATTATTTACAGGTACCGAAGTTTCATTGTTCCACTCACAATTCCATCTATCATAACTTTTCTTTGAAATCGGACGAAGCACATTTAAACGGCAGCCTTTAACTTAAGTTAGTAGTTGAACTTAAAGCGTTTAGAAACGCAGCGAAACATCTGCACGTGCTCAACTTTTAAAGTTACTGTGTGTCTGTATATATATATATATATAATTGATGCTTAGAAGCCATAGGCGGTGGAAGAGTTTTTACATAAATTGTCTCTAATTACTCGGTATAGACACTGGCAATGCTAACAAAGCTACATCGCGTAAGTTAGTTCAAGTCAGTATTTGCGCATTTTGTTTTTATTATTTAAATAGCTCGAACTTTTCAGTGCTTCGACTAAGTTGTTCGCGGATTACCGTTATGCAACAATATTACGGAAACTATGACGTTTTCTTATTACATATTTCGTCACTACTTAACATTTTCGATAAATTTTTATTATTTCGTCGGTTAATACAAACGCTTCGAATTCTCGTTTAAAGCCATCATTCATCGGGGTGTTATATTTGTTTTTTTGTCTAATAATTAGCATTTCTGAAATATAAAAACTGTTTACAATTTATAAAGAAACAATGGCTAATTTAAAACTGCTTGAAAAAATTTCCATTGAATGGTTTTAGTGCTACTTAAAAAAATGAAGAGCGCATCGGTTGATTATTTCTCAAGAAAAATTATTTCCGTTGAAAACAATTCGAATTTTTCCGGACACTCGGTAACGAAGTACTCGTGTTTGTCGATGCTAAACGAACCTCTCGATTACCTGTATCGAACGGTCGAACGTACAAATAACAAACAATAAAGCTTTTGATTAAAAACTACAAGTTTCGAAATAGCAATGCTCGTCTCGTATTCGAACGATCGTACGCGAGAAAGTAGGCATCGTAGAATGTAAAAAAAAAATATTTTAATTTACGCACATCATACGCCGCACCCCTGCATAAAATTCCATTCGCGACAAGCGTAGAACCTGGGCTTCCCCGTCAGGGTACACATTATACGTGCGAATAATGAAAGTGGAATGTTTATGCGATGCGTATGTGTAATGTGTATACCTGTGCTTTTATATTTATATGGCGAGACTGTGTAAAAAAAAGAATATATTATAATAAAAGCAAACTAATCCAGCCGTATTATCATTTTAAATGGCATTACAGAGTTGACGCGAGCATTTGAGCGAGGAGTCGATCGCTCTATCTCTCGATCTGTCTGTCGATCACCCACAAACCACAAACCACAAACCACAATCATCATCGCTTGTCGAATGTCTAAGCGAGTCATGGTCTCTCGGCACAGCAGCGCGCAGGGGCGTGCGTCCTCCTCCCTCGCATCTCAGGACACCCGTTGACCTATAAACTGGCGAGATAGAAAGAGAGAGAGAGAGAGAGAGAGAGAGAGAAAGAAAGAGAGACAAAGAGAGTGTGCAGAGCTGTGTATTGTCTGTGGATCTTGACACGATCGTTAGCGCGTTCGATCGATGTTGAGGACGAAAGAGAGAAAGAGAGAGAGAGAGAGAGAGAGACGAGATGAAAGCGAAACTTTTGCTGAGCAGGCATCTCGTCTCTTAACACCTAGATGTGTTCTTCTGTGATTGTGCAGGGTTCAGCTTTGGCATCGGTATCACCTATCCTCTGGCAGGTTTTCTCATCGCTCACTTCGGTTGGCGTACGGTATTCTACACCACCGGTAGTATCGGCGTTTTCTGGTGCATTTTCTGGTACTTCTTCGCATTCGACTCCCCAAGCTCGCATCCGAGGATATCGACGCAAGAGTTCCAGTATATTCAGGGTAGCATCGGTACCATGGCTGCTGATCCATCTGAGGTACACACATTTATACAGAGATTGGAAAAACAATATTTCTTTGATTGGACAAGGCCTGGGAAAATTTTACTTTAAATTCAGTATTACATTTATTTGAACGAAGAATTGACTAAATTAAATTCATATCGTATAAGTAATATGATTATCATACCGGTAAATATACTAATTTGTTATTCGTATGATATTTTGTCATTCCCAATAAATATTTATGGACATTGAAAACAACGATACATTTACAATTATTTCATGCATTCGAACAAATTTTTATTTTTAATAAAAATTATGTGCATATTCATTATAATTACAAAAAAAACTTTAGATCTAATTATTTATTTATCAATCTAAAGGCTCGACTAAAATAGAATTATAAAGATTCAACCATTCTGACTTAGTCTATGCAAAGAAGAATAATTGGAAATGTCAAACGTTATCTATATAAACGGTAAAATGTACGTAAAATAATTGTGTGCAAAATAGTTACACACCACATTTAAATAAATGCACTTTTTAATGTATTTACGTAAACTTGTTTTGCAAATTCGTTAGCAGTGAGTAACGTTTGACTAAAAATAATTTAAGTACCGAATAAATATTTTTAAACATTTTAGTCAATATTTTCTTCAATCAAAAAGAGCAATTTTTTAACAAATACATTTTCATAAATATTGGAAATTTGCTCGATCCATAGTAACAACGATCTAATATTGGTCATATCGTTGAGGCATCTCTAATCAAATGGCCCTTCCTTTTATTTTCCAGGGAACCAAGGTACCGTGGAAATCAATCCTAACATCTTGGCCGGCATGGTCCATTGGTATAACAACCTTTGGGAGAATTTGGGTTCATTACGTCTTCATTATCGCCGGACCGATGTACATTAAAACCGTCCTCGGGCTCAGTATTCAGGCCGTGAGTTATTAAACGTTCTACACTCACTGCAACAAAGATAACGCGACCTCGTGGCAATAGCATTCATTTTTCTGTCTTATCATTGCAGAACGGAATCCTATCCGGAGCGCCTTTTATCTGCAGCTACTTTAGTTCAGTTGTTTTCTGTTGGGTAGCCGATTTGCTCGTTAGAAAGCAGATTCTTTCGCTCACTAACGTCCGAAAAATATTTACCGCACTTTGTAAGTATGACCTTGCTATTTTAACGACGATGGCTGATGACAACGTTCGAAGCGAGACAATTGCAACAAAAAATGTTAATTGCGTTAATTTGTGCTTCGCAGCTCAGGTCATCCCTGGAATTATGGTACTTCTCATTGGATATCTCGGTTGCAATATTGTAATGGCATTGCTAATTTGGTTTATCGCTGTGACTTTGATTACCGCGGCGTATGCTGGAGCAATGGCAAATATCGTCGATATCGCACCGAACTTTGCCGGTAAATGTCAAGGAAGCTTTGAGAGCTTGGCTTAGGCGAGCTCCCGAATGACGTAATCTAAAATAAAATAATTATACTTCGCAGGTCCTGTATTAGCATTCGCGCAAACTATACACATGACAGCTAGTTTCGTATCCCCAATAGTAGCCGGACTACTTACTCAAGAAAGCGTGAGTTTCTCCATATGGAATTCTATATGTATTGCGAATGAACATTTTTCAAATGGGAAATTCATGATCGTTAACAAAACAAACGTTTAATTGTGCAGCAATCGCTAGATGCCTGGAGAAAAGTATTCGGCGTGACAGCTTGCGTGGCCTGCGGCACTTACGTGGTCTATCAGATCTTCGGTACGGCTGACATTCAGCCATGGAACTACCCGGACCAGAAATATCCTCAATCGGTAGTCGAAGATTCTCAGCCTCTGAACGACTCGCCGACTCGCAAAGCCAAGATCGTCATTCGTCGCGCCAGTAATCACTCGGCTGGCGTTTAAAATACTACCAATACCTCTAAATAACTCTATTATACCAGCCGAAAACCCATAAGCGTTATATATATATATATATACATACGTATACGTAATATATACATTGTTTGTGTATGTATATACATATATATAATTCACAATCAATTAACAAGTATATAATATACGCGTATAAATTACTTGCGGCCTGCTGTAGGCTGCTCTCGTGCTGCCGACAGCGCCTTTGCATTCTGTTCTTCCATAGACTCTTTCTATATATGTATCTGTTACGGTCGTCCTTTATACTCTCTATTACATACAAACGAAAACACCTACGCAAATCCACACACGTATACACGGTTTATGTATTCTGCGCAATATTAATAATATGCATGTCGTATACTCCTCCCTAGATTATGTTCTTGTAATGGGTTGATGCCTATGATGCATTATATAGACAGATATACATATGTATATTTATATATATATATATATACACGCAAATGAGCGAAAGCGAGTAGAATGCCGGGAAGATAAAGAAACGAGCTATATAAATCAATTTCGCGATTGTTGAGGAGAATTTCAAAAGGTGGAAGAACGAATACGCGTATATACCAATGAGAATACGAGCGCGTTCGGCAGCTCGTTATTGATGCGCTCATTGTAGAATCAAAATAGAAGAGGGTGGAGTGCGCATTCCCCGAAGGAGACTTTAAAAATATATTAAAAAAAAGCAACAGTGTGATAATTAACATTCGATACATAGGCGTTGAGATACGCAGGATGTTTTTTACGTACGATTATTGTTTTCTTAAAATTCATCGATTACAGTTTCACGACGATACTAGCGTTGTTTAGCTTATTATGTGCGAAAATCTTTGTTGAACAATCTGGTAATCGGTAGAATTCACAGGGAGAACTGCGTTAAGCTTAGTCATTTTTATTATACTGTAAAATCGATATCTTTTTTTTTATACATCGTAGTTATGATTAAGGAGGAATGAACAAATGATGATGTTTCGTAAATGGCGTGAAACTTAAAAAAAAAAATAAAAAAAAAAGCTTTTAACTCTGTACCAACTAAATAATCATCAGTGTTATTATCTGTATCATCGCCGCGTATGTACATGACTTCGAGATCTCATGTGTGAAATTCAATTCCAGATTCTTTTTTCTAATATCTACGACTCTTCTCAGTAGGATATTGTTATTTTTTTATTTTTTTTTTTTTAATTTTTCGAGTGTTGAAAAAAGAATCATACGCTAAGTTTTATAAATGTAAATATACACGAAAATATTTTCAAGTATTATTTTTTCAATATTATGCGTAATTCGTACGACGAAACAAAAACATTGACGTTAATTTTGTCATTTTACAAAAAAAAACAAAAAAAAAAGTATAAAACCATGTATAGTGTCAGTGCCTTGTGGACCATAAAGAAATCTATAACTATACTACTGAATTAATGAAAAGAAAGAAATCTTACGCCATAAATACACCAGAATTGTGAAAAAAAATACACGCAGAACTAGAATACAACTGCAGACTATTTATTTCAAGAATCTTCATGCGTATAATATATATTATATATAAACAAATATATTTATGTAAACAAAAGCAGAGCGAAATAATAGGAAGGAAGAGTAAACGGCGAGAGAACGAGATTAACAGTCTCTAATTGTGTACGCATAACTTTAGTGTATATAGGTATAAGAATTTGAAAAAAAAAATATATAAATCTATTCGTGTTGTATAAATAATAAATATTTTTAAATATGCAGATCAATAAAGTATCACAATATTAATAAAGTATCTCGTTACCATTACTTGAGTAATCCCCCTTCTTTTACGCAATTCATCGATATTCAGATAAGCGGGTCCGAATATAGCAAGTTTGAATAAAAAAAAAACCAACAATGGCCCATAAAATAATTCCAAACTCGCCGTGGTATACTCCCCTTAAAATCCATTTATTCCCGGGAAAATCCGATCCATATCGCACACGGAGTCTATACTTGCCTGTGTACTCAAAAACAGATTACATATAAATACACGTAATATATACGTAACACACTCGCCATCAGAATCATCGAAAAACCGATCGTCTCGCATTCCGCTCATCTTTGTAGAGATACGTGTATCTGTACACCCCCACCCCTACGTTGCCAAAAAAAAAATTAGAATCACATTAGCATCACAATAATAATCTGATCTCGCAACAGCAACGAGCGCGGCGGTCACGGAATACTCCCAACTCTCATTATACACATTATATCTGCGCGCTCTCTTGGAGATTGTGAAAAAAGGCCGTATCGCATATAATACCAGCGGCATAATACGAAAGTAGTGAAAGGAACACGCCCTGACTCGGTTCATCCTTTGCAGATCTTCTCCACGTCGCAGCTAAAGTCTTCTGTGCATGCATGTGTCACACATATGTATGGCTTATACCTTGTATCTCTTATCCATGTATATACATTGTATATATTTATACGGATAAAATACAGGAAAAATATTTTTTCCTCTAATTAATTATAAACTATTTTCGGCGCTGTGCGTATTCTTTTGTGAACCTTTTCCCAGTTACGGAGAGTCGACGTTGGTATTTTCAGCGTTTTTTGGGGTCTTATGCCTATTTGCAATCGTTTGCGAACGTTTTTTCACCGAGGTTATAGCGGGAAGTTTATTTGCTAAAATTTGCTAAACTTTAGAAATAAAATATTTTCAAGGTCGTATACGTATATCACAGTGAATGTATGAGCCATGAAAGATTGTAAATCATATTTTGAAAAGGTTTGATCACTCGAAGCGGTGTAAAAAATCACGAAGATACGTCGATGCAATCATATAGTCACAACTTGATAATCGAGCTCTGTTTCTAACAAGAAAAATAGTTATCAGTCAAATTATCTCACTTTATGTTAAATTTGCAAAGAGTTGGCTTACATTACTCGCGAAGTAATTACCATAATCTCAAGGTATTTGCGATCCTACATTTCTTGATAAAGTTGAAATTACAAAAGAAATCGAAATTATATTGAATTGGAACTTTATGTAAGGAGTAGGTATATAAAGTAGGCGTAAAAACTAGTTTTCAGAGAATTTTTTTGAGAGGAAAATAAATAATAGTTTGAAACGAAGCCGCAAGGGTTTAGAGTCATACACAATAAACATTAAATATTATTTTTTTATTCGGAAATATTTAAATCAGCGCCATTACCAAGTATTTAATGGAGTCGCCTGACATACACGTTGCTGAATGGAATGCAGGATTGAGGTCGTAATTTTATCCTAAAACAAAAATCCAACGAGTTTTTTAATTTTTTGTAACAATATCTTGTAAGTGATCTACAAAAAGATCGAAATTCAACAATTTTTCGAAAAAGAAAAAAATGCGTTTTTTTATAAAAGAAAATTCCACTTTACATTGTTTAAAAACTTACTTTTCTCGGTTTCATCAGTTGAAATAGAGAATTTAATGACCAAGATAATAAACTTTGCCCCGATTCGATAAGATTTTTAGTTTTTTTTAGGCCAATTAAGAAAAATATAAATGAGTCAATGCAGATGGTGCCACTGATTATCCTAGTTGCGCACAGCGAAATAATTTTGTATTGTAATACTTAAAAAATATTTTATCAACAATCCGAGCCAACAATCACTTATGAAATTGATTTATGTGCTCAAACGAAATTTTTAACGAATGTACATACTTGTAACGCACAGGCAAGCGAAGCGTAGCGTACGATCGAGTTACAATGGATTTAGTATACGTGTGCTCGAAATGGTAATATCCTTCACAAGGGGGAGTCTGTGCGCGAGGCGCTTTTCATTGGACTTTTCGTTGCGGCAATAGGAAGAATGAGATATGCAATAAGCTCAAAGCTCGTGAATGGGAAGAATATACGTGTCCGCCCACCATATCTATATATACGCGCACATGGCTTATGTGATACTGCATTCCGCTTAGACACGCTTACTTGCACTTGCAACGCTTGTAACGAGCCCCGTCGATGTGCTGTGCTCTCTGTAACCCTACAGCCTGTAATTTGGTTACAACGTTTTAGTATTTGTCTTCTAGTTTATTATACGTGTACTTTTCGCACAATGGCATACGTACGTGCGTACACACATATATATATGTGTGTGCGTGTGTGTACACAAACACGTGCCGTCGATTTTATTTTAGCAAATCTCATTTCGTTAAGAGGTTGCGTTTCTTTTAATTTAATAATACATAGTCGAAGAGCCACTCTCTCCCTTCACATTCGATCAGAATTTTAATTGAACAACACCTTCTCTTGAACGCGACTAGCGCGTCTATACGTATTATACATTGTCGTGCCGTAAATCGATTGAATTCCAGATGAAATTTTATCAATTCTAATAAGCCCGAAGATGCGAACTCAACACTCCCATTTACAAACGTTTTTCTCGACTCTCTGACCTATGCACAATTACACTTGTACATATAGGTATACTTTCCAGTGTGCAAGCGTCGCGCACCACATTGAGGCTGGCTACTTTTTTGCTCGTCGAGACTAGAATGCGTTCTCGCCTTGATTGCTTGCTTTGACATTAGGGGTTTTTTTTCCTCCGTATAAGTATTTCAGAAATGCACTTGTCCGAGACGTTGAAATGTTCACGGCCGCCGAGAACAAGAAGATTACGAAACTACGACCGCGGGATTTTCGAGAATTTTGAAAAATTACACGCGCGATTCTTAATTACCGGTTATAGGAGCAGTGCAACGAGGAGGGCCGTATACCTAACTTACGATTGATTCAAGCTATACATTCTTCAAATCTCACGGTTGGATTAGGTCAGCGTTGTAACAGGTGTATTATAAAGATAGAAAATTACGCTAGACTCTATAACGATCTCGAGGCTCTCCATCATACTCGCCGAGTTAAATAACGAGACTCTCCCGATAAATATCGGTAACTTCGTCCCCGTCCTAAGCCTTACAGAATGCTTATTACAAAATGAAGTATCACATTGTTTTGCGAAACGATCATTCGCCAGCGCTTCTTTTTCCACTGCTCGACGTGTATGAAAATCACATTTTTCACGATTCCAAATTATTATTATTCTTTCGTTTAATGACCAATCGTGTCGCGCGGAAACACACTGAGAAACGCATTACGCGAGAAATCGATGAAAATAACGGATCGTAACAATAGAACGTACAGCGATCTCGATCTTATAATTGAAACTGTAGGATACAAAAACACGCGTCGTTGTTATTCCAAACGTCCAGATAAACGGCTCGCCCAATTTTATCGTCGTCCCCGCGTTCGGGTTTGAGAAATGAAAAAAATTTCGACACGTCATCCTTTTACATTCAGACACTCGTCTCATCGCCAAAATCCGATCCACTTTCGAGCTCGCGCTAAGAATACCCTGTACGCGCTATCGATCCTCCGTCGACGAAACACTTGTAAAACAAAGTGTTACTTCACGAAGGGGGAAAAAACAATGCCCGCTCGCGCGCGCGCGCTCGCGGTATATACAAAACGATGCTGTACAACAGCTATATAGATATACTACGAGGCGTCGTATACATCGAAAGAAAGGAGGGAGCGAGAGTAGAGTGAAATCCGCGGGTATAGGTGTAGATCGTTAATAGGCCTGGCTTTATACCGATAGAGTTGCGCGTTACAACTGCGGCATCACCCCCTCTATGGGAGTTGCTGTGCTCTTCGAGCGCTATAAATTCACACGGGATTCACTCGCCGGTCACAATGCGAAGACGGCATTGTAAGGACAGTTTAGTGCGCACACAGTTAGAGACTCGCGAGGAAAAATATAGACGCACCTAGCGAACTTCTATTGGCAATATTTGAAGTTTCGTCGTTTCATAGGAATTCCGTATCCAGTGCGAGATACCCGCTTGTTGCTCGTCATGGAGACCACCGCTGTTATTTTTGTGAGTTTGCACAGTATTTTTTCATCGTTTTTTTTTTATTCGACGCCTCCTCCCCACAGAGCGACCATTCTATCGGTTGGATACAATTTTCTTCTCGAGTTTCGTCAAATCGCCGATACACCCATTAAGGGAAGCGATCTATGATAACGGGACGACGAAAAAAAAAAGATACAGGAAATAACATGCAAATTCGCCGGTTAATGAAAGCCAAGGTCTCGCCCGTCACACAAATGCATCTTGATAGGTGTAATAGGCCTCGCTCATTATATCAATCGGCGACGAGGAGTCGCGTGCGCGCGCGTTAAGTCTCGGCTTACGTACCCATGACAAATTAGGATGGAAAAAGAACGACTCAACGAGCTGTACACTGAGAAAATGAAAACCTCACTTCGCTGCGCGATTGCCATCTCTCGAAGTATACATATGCAATATACATCTATATCTGTATATACGTACACCCGCTCGGGCGTGATCGCTCGCGATTCCAATCACGCGTCCGAGTATCATCGCGCCAGCAGCCGTCGACTTATCGCACTTCGTGTTTTATGACTTCATTCATGGTGTTTTCTTCGTCTTCGCGCGCGCGCGCGCGCGAACTTTCCGCTATTGTGCTAATCGTATCGCGATACTTATATATGGCTACGCTATAGAAAAATCTCGTGTTGTGCGCAGGTGTTGATGCTGTCGACGTTGAGCTCGATAGAGGCGCAATTTCAACAATACAATCCGCAACAGCAGCCCTCCTACAATCAACAGTCCCGATACAATCCGGATTACTATGGCCGGAGGTATGCCATTCTGAGGCAAAATCACGAGCAGAACATCGATGGATCTTATGCCTTTAGGTAAGTTGCGAGAATGGATTCTTCGAGATGGGAGTCGTTTTTTTTTAAATATATATTCGTATAAATAACAAAATCGTCCTTGTGCGATTACGCATTATTCTTTTGGAAATGAAATTGCTTTGTTTCATACCGATTTAACAAAATTTACGGATAAAAGTATCGATCTATTGAAAAGAGAAAATATTTACTCGTAAAGTTAGCAATCTGATATTTTCTTATTTAATAAACAAATTCTTAGTAAATGCACCGAATTTTCTTTTCAATGAGTACCGATGAATTTCGCAGCGACGCGCATTTTCAGGGATAATAGTGTCTAAAAAAGTTTCAGCTATGAATTATGGTTAGGATTTTTTAATTGGTAATGTTATTCCGAAAAGCATAGTCGGTCGAATTTCAAAGATTCAAAATTAGTAAAATTGCAGTACGCTTTCGACGTGAGAAAAAAGTTCATATTTTCTGCGTCACGCGCAGAGTAACGATGCCAAAATCGTCTCGCGATGGCAAAATCGACGATACTCCAAGAATATTCAGTGTTGCGCTTGAATAATATGAATAAAAACAAACGAAGATACATAATGAACATCATTGTTGCATACTTCATTGATAATAGCTAATAAAGTTCGGTTTGACAGATCCTTCAGTCTATAAATAAATAAAAAAAAAAATTACAAATCTGACGTGTCTGACGCTATATTACATTACGCAAATTACAACGAACCGTTACATACCTTCGGTCTTTCTGGATTTTCGCATGAGTCATTCTCCGAAGATCGCTCGATCATCGCCCATTCGCACATCCAATGCAACAACGAACAAACGCAACTAAGCCCATCGCATCTTACCCAATGTGTAAACTTGATGCTCGATCCGATTTCCAATAACACCGAATCATCGCGCGTTTGAGCCTAACCGAATCCACAGAATCCCGCGGCTCTGGGAACAAAAACACTCCTCCCAACTCAATTAGCCAAATACCGCGAGTCACAATTAGCCCCTCGTAATCGTCATTCCTCCTCGCGAAGCATCCTCTCCCAAGAATCTCTCCCTCCTCCTCTTCTGCCGAGGGGAAATTCCACTGGTGAAGCAAAGAAACGAAAAAAAAAGAAAAACAATCGACTTGTTGCGCAGTTACGACACGGAGAACGGCATCTCGGTAGCGGAACAGGGCCGACCGGTGAACAAGGGCCAACAGGTCGAGGTCGTACAGGGCCAGTACAGCTACACGGCACCAGACGGTACACCGATCCTCGTTAGCTACGTCGCCGATGAAAATGGTTTCCAAGCTCGAGGTGCTCATCTGCCTACGCCACCGCCCATACCCCTTGCCATTCAGCGAGCCCTCGCCTACAATGCTGCCCATCCCGAGGAGGACAACGATCAGTCGTACAGGGGCCCGGCCTACAGGCGATACAACAAATGATCACTGTACTGCGGCATCGTGTAGACGTTGAAATTATTATTATTATTATTTCAATTATTAAAATTATGATTTTTTTTTTATTACTTTTAATGTTTGCTGCGCTACCGCTCTCCGACGGCGACTTTACACTTTATAACCAAAGCTCGGCGAATACATGCTCTATCTTTCTGTACGCTCTTATCGCAACAAACTGTTGCATACGATATGTGTAAGAGGATTTACGACGAGGATGAATAATAATAACAACATTAATACACATCTGCAACAACAACGAGTCTTCAGTTTTATATACACCATTATCCCCGCGGGAGACGACGCACACGCGACGAAAAAATAAAAAGAAAAAAAAAAAGCTTCGCACAATGGGCTCGCAACGACAATTAGTCGCCATCGCGCTGTAGTCAAGGAATCTGGAAAATTTTCCATGTGGGTCAGTTTACTTATATATAGCTACAAGTGTATAGGCACACGTCCGCTCCTTGTCCCGCTGCACAGAGCATCCTTAATCCACTGCTCGTGCGTCTATATACACGTACATCTATACGTATAACTATGCATAAAGATTGACGAAGCGAGTTACCAATTATAAGTATACCTCCGCAAACGCCACGAGATAGAGAAGAGCGGGAGATAATGGATCTTTCGCACTGAATGGGCCTCTTATTCCTCGGCAACGACGCGAAACGCACAATGGACACTCGCGCATCGCGCAGCTGCATCAGCGTGAAATCCCGGCCCATTGTGAAAGTAATAGTAACGTGTTTATAAGGCAGACCTCGCCCATTGTCGACGCCGCGAGTATCGTCAATCAAAGCCACCTTCAAATTTCCAACAATTCTCGCTATATCTCTTGCTTTCTCACTCCTAGAAAATGACGCGTATACATATATATACAGACACACATCTACACAGAGCTGTACACGCCTCCGCTGTTATTACAATTGCTTACATATTATTATACATAACGCATTGTTTCGCTATACGATGTATGCATTATATACGTGTTCAATTAATATATTATTCGCATTCAGCAGTAGTTGGAAGATTAAGTAATAATCGATAAGACCGCGATCGATCACTTTTTGCATTCGAATTCCTGCAATTAGCTTTATCGCTCTAATAGCTCGTACTTGCGAAATTTACTCATAGCTGTATACACACTGTCTGTATACATATATATATATATATATATTTTTTTTTTTAAACAACATAATCGAGAGCTCGACGAAAGCGAGAGCGTTATATATGACGCGCAGTCCATCGAGACAGGATAATGCGTTCTGGTATAACAATGGAGATGAAGTCCGATTTTTTACTGCTTATCAAAACCGAGCCTCGTCTTTTGAGCCAAGTCTCTCTCTATATATATATAGAAACGATTCGTCTTCGGTTTGTCTTCATCTTGCGCCAGAGCAAGATTGTTCGCGTTAGGCGTCCTGCGCAACCGAAGAGAGAACAAAATGCTTCTGCGATGTGTATACACAAGCGATTCGTGCAGGAGCTAATGGGATGTGCGTGCGGCAACGTTGAGCGATAACGGCGTGGGTAAACGTTTTAATAATAAATGGCTTGCTATTTGAGCCAAAATCGTATAAGGATTTGGCATTGAATTCGCAAGCTAATCTTATGGTTATGTATTGTTATGCTGGAATATATTATTATGAGATTTAGAAATTAATTTTTTTTTTTTTTTTATTTTTTTACGAGGTATTACGAAGGTTCGCGCGTATTATATAAGGAAGATAAAATGTTGTAGGTTTAGAATATGCGAAGTATATGCTGAAAATGTAAATGTTAAGGCGGCATTTTTCTTATTTCGAATGCAAATAGGAGATACTTTCAGGCGATAATTGGATTACGCAAATATTTTTCGTTTTATTAACGAAGTATAACAAAAGCCACTTTACGACTTTAACTGTGTAATTCAATCCGAATGACGTAATAACATTGTCAATAAGTTCTTTTTCAGTTATTAATAGATTCTCTTGTTTACTGACTCAATGCACAGTGGCCATCCACGATAAGCATCGACAAGACCTGAAACTTCACCACCTCCACTCTAACCTACGCGTATACCGCATTTCAATCAAACGCTCTATCACAATGAAAATGCACAATAACTATAGCGATATTTTCCAATTCCAACGGTATTCTGATTCACTTCTGTTACAGTAATTCCTTCTAATGCATTAATTTCTAATACAAAGATACATATCTTAAGTAAGCAAATTCTTCGTACTACCAAGCCTTTCTCGTTTCATTTTCGAACATCCATCTAACAGCGTGTTTGTAATATATAATACTTTTTCTGGCTCTTCAAAGCTATTTATCTCTAGAATGTTCACGAAGATGGATATGCTATTCTTCTCGATTTTCACCTGGTTAGCTTCGCTAAATTATCCTATTTACTCGTTATCCCTCGCAAACCCAGCTCGAAAACTACATAGCAATCATAACTGACACCGCTTTATGAGATAAACATTGAACAAGACTAACTGCTGACTTCAATTATAATGATGCGTAATAACCGTAGACTTGTTAGATTAACCTTAGATGCAAACTTATATGATTCAGACAACTTTATAGAGCCATTGTTTAAAAAGATTAATTTATTCTCTATACTGCTTTACGTAAACACGACGAAAATAAAAAATGATTCGAAAGAAAGCATTGGGATGGATAAGCTGTTTTAATATACACAAGTGCATAAATACTTTTTTTTATCAATTACACCGATTATTGGTGTATTGAATTGAACGAATCTTTTTCATAATGTTTCTCTATCCTAGAGCGTAGTGCTCCAACTGATTCTTTACCTCTAAAAACAATCTAAATTCTACCTATCGCAGATCGGTACCTTATCAATCACGCTAATCTAACACGGATTCCACGTTACGCAACTAATGACACACTGTACACTTCAGGTAGAATAAATTGCATAATCGTTCTATAAACAATAACAATTTTAATTAGATTCAAAACAAAATATTAATCCATAACAATGTACAACAATCATTCTCCCAGTGTCAAAAAATCGGGAACGCCAAGTATCTCACGATTCTCGATTGCTGTAATGAGCAATGCATAGCCAAAACCAGGTTCGAGAAGACCAGCTATGAGATCCGTTTTCGAAGTCGTCGGACTCTCCTTCTGTACAGCCTTGACGTAACTGTCCACTAGCTCGTCGTTCTCGGGATCTTCGATATCGCATTCCAATAACACAGTCGACAGATCGAAGCAATTCGATCCACACACGACTCTCTGCCAGTCCAGAATTTTTAGGTCATCGATTTTGTTATCGTTTGGAGATCGCTTGAACCAGAGATTCTCGCGGAGCAGGTAACCGTTGCAGATCGTACTCGGCTCTTGCTCGGAAGAAGTCTTGCCGCGAAGGTAGAAGTCGTTGTCGATATCGAGTTTAGCCAGTTTTTTCGACAGTTCGACGTTACCTTCTGCTTTGGATTTTAACTGTTTGATGTATCTGTACAACACGAATAACAGAAGGTTAATGTTGCTAAATCATGTGTATCGTGTTCGGTGATCGTTTTTCAGGGGAGAATAACTCTTTGGTCCAAGAAAAGCATCGAATAAATGTCAAAGGAGGCTACTTTTTTCAAACCGAAGGAATAAAATCCTGATTCTGAAAACAGGCTCGAAACGAGGGAACTCGATCGAGGACATTTGAATTTAATAATGAAGTTTTTTAGGTCAATATTATTACCACTATCGGAGGGGAACAAATCTTTTAATGTCAATTAATTGTCTCGAAAGGCAAACCCTATTTTTGGTAGAAAAAGTTTTATAACAAGATATTTTTTGCGACGTAAATTATTTATCTCGATTATATGCTACGATATGTACACTCGTGTGTAATCGAACGTTGATCGGCGACTATAAACCGCTTCCTTCGGTGATATACGCCTGACTATTTATATCTCACAAAAATACACTAGAGCTTCATTCACTGGTTCCCGATAACAACGCAAGCACGCACGCGACTCACCCGTCCAAGTGCTCTTTGCTCTGCTTCTCATGATAGGTTTCAAAAACGATGTCCTGAAATTTGGCTTGAAACTCCCTATAAACCGGGAAGTTGGCCTTCTTCATTGCCAATCCTTTGCCGTGAAGCTCTCCCACGAGTTCCAACACCTTCTCTGCCTCGGGTTTCTTCAATCCTCTGCTCAGGACTCTCTCGTAGCCGTTTACCTCCAAATCCTCGACAACGACGACTGGTCTGCCGTACTTACCCATGTTAGCCACGTAGAATCTCGGTAGAAAGCCTTTGCCGAACTGCAAGGTACCCTTATTCCAGAGTATCTCCTCGTTTAAAAATCCGTCGAATGCCGGACCGGGAACAAAGTCCGCTGGCAAGAGTTTGACGAGAACGTGAAAGAGCTCGGGCTCACCGGAAAACAAGACGGTGACCGTTGCCCGGTAGAAGGAAAAATCGAGATGGTGAGACTCTCGAGGTTGAACGTGAACGTCGGCACCGTCGAACTCGACGAATTCGCGGGAACCAGCTTCGCAAAAACACCTGTCGTGAACCATTTCTGGCAGAAGATCTTCCTTTATGAACGCGATGTCCTCCTCCGTGCTCGGCTTCGTCATCATGCGCTTTGTGTTTTGTTGTTGTGTTTGCGTTCGTATCGGTACATACAGTGTTGCGAACAAGACGAGTTAACGCACAGCGATAGGGCGTTGGACTGATCTCGTTCCGCGCAAGCGAGTGCTTGAACGCATGCCGACGCGCGAAGATGACGAAAGACCCAAGGAGAAACGTGAATTGTGTAATCAACTGTAGTGATGTGTGAACGCACCCGTATGTACTTAAGTATATCATTGATGGCAGTGTCGCGAAGAGGCACGATATCATAGCGGTGATTGATCGAACAATCGATTATGAAAATTGAAAATATTTTTTTAACGTAATCTCTTCGATGCAGATACTTTGAGTGCTTGGAAACTTGCGAAATGATGATTCCGCAACAGTTCGATTCGAAATAGTTTTAATAACGTAGTCATCATTTCAACTTTTTCCTTTATCACGTGATATATTTATTCACGGTTGAAGAGCTCTAGGCTGTATCTAACTTTCTTCAACAGTTGATCAAACCATGGGTGTATTTTTTTCAATTAAAATAGAAAACTGCATTATTTGACAGAACATTTTAATGTTTCAGAGTTATAAGCACGCAACTACGAAATAGCGCGTAACAACTTTGCCATAAAGTGAAAATTTGAACACTTTTTCTTATCCCTTCGAATCACTCCTGACACACAGTGCAACGTTTATTTCTATTGTTTTTTCGTGCGAACTTCAAGCGACAGCGTACAAAAAATGACACAAGCTCTTTCGGAAATCAAATGCAAAATTATTCAATAGTAACATAAATCGTCAACCAAAAAAATAGTAAAAAGTGTATAAAAACAATGACACAGTTTCCATCGGTCTTTCAAAACGGTCTATCCGCCACGAACCAAAACAATGTCCAGCCGACGTCGATATCCCAGTCCTATCCTCAGCCGATGCAAACCAAACAGATAACGTCCTTCAATCAGAATAGTAATTATACTTATCGACCGGATTCATTCATAATTCCTCGTTCATTAACTTAATATACACCCGTGTATTTATACTTGACGATTACGCCGTAAAATGTTTTGACAGTTCGAGCTGTTGTTCTCCTCTCGTATGCTCCTGCATTTGCATAAGTCAATCATATTTTATATGTAAATTCGACTTGAAATCGGCATTGAAACAATCAATGCAATTAATTTCTTCATTCAATATCCAATTATACATTGTTGCATTGTAAATGTTTATCACATGTCATTTATCACGTATAGCCTACGATAGTGGACGTAACGATTTCCCGCTGGATTACCGATTCCAAACAGCTGAAGTTTTTCAGCAACCCCAAAGCAACCCGACCATCAATCCTCAATTGAATTCCAATGGCAATTGGTACACTAATATGGTGTCGCAACAGCAGCAAAATCAACAACAAGGTTTTGCTCATGCGATGCAGAACCTAGTGGATCAGATTCGACAGTGTACGCCAACGTCTTCGCCTATTTTTATTCTGCCAAACGTCAACGGGAATCAACCGAATCCCGCCTGTCCGCCGCAGATCTATTCATCCCCCTGTGTCCCCTACGCCGTACCTATGCCGATGCTCCAATCCGTTTGTGAGAACGAAGCGCTAACTTTACGAAATACTTATATAAACCGTTAGGCGTCCAGTCTGGATTCAATTCTGAAAATAGTTCGCGATGATTTATTGGTCACCGAAAACGAGAAATTTAATTTTGATAATTAGCATTTTTGTACCTTAATGTCGTCTATATATTCTATGTCTTTCTAAAGCTGAAAAAAAGTTTGCTATACACGAAGAAAACTTGTTTATTCAAATAAATGTTTTTCTCTCACAATAAACTTAAATGCAATAATTGTTCAATAAATACACTCTCTTGACTATAGTAAACTATATTTTTCAGTGTAAGAATGCGAAAATTACTAACAAAAAATCAGATTTTGAAATAAGCGTTTTTCTACGACCAATAATCGTTGCATCGAATATTCGGAATTGAACCCAGGCTAGATCCCGTAAGAACGGCCGATTTCACGTATTCAAAATATCGAGCACAGGTTCAAAAGAGGGCTCGTGTAAATGTACGGCGAAAAAAATGAAAGACTGCGAGGCGTATGAGCGATGGTCAAAGAGCTCTTGCGGCAACAGTACGATTGAAAACCACCGCAATGAATCGAAAATAGATTCTTTTTGCGAGTCTTGGTTGGATCACAGATGCCAGGAAAGCGAGAATGGAGCAGTGTGCTCGAAGAGAAATTGTCCAGCCTCGATCCAATTGCAAGCGATGGTTTCCCAATTGTTAGGTATTCAAGGAGTAATTTCATCGGCTATTACGCGGATGTTGTTAAAGAGGATTCCAGGATCGAACGTCCACGAATCAGTCGACGAGATCATAGAGAAAGCCAGAAGGTAAGATGTCTCGAAGCTTTGTTTTTTCACGTCTATTGAAATGGATCGCTTCATACGCATAGATGTATCCGACCTTACACGAAAGAGCAACTGATCGCAGAGTCGAAATCCAGTCAAAAAGTCAATGGTCTTATCAGCCTCTATTTGACGTCGTCGTCGACTCTTCCGCGTCTCATCCCAATCCTCACGAATGCTCAATTGAAAAGCAATCTTCTGCGCTCGTTCGTCGAGAGCTTCGTGAACGCTCGGCTCATGGAGGATCAGGGTTGCATCGGTACCGAAACCTTCGAACCTCTAGACGAGATGATACTTCGCATGAAGTCCGACGAAGAACTGCGACAACTGTTAGCCGGTCTGAGAGAAAGAGAATGCGAAGAGAGAGTGAATTTAAGCTTTGCAGCGTATGGAACACAGAGGCAAGTCTCTGAAACAAAACTGATCAATGTTCAGAAGAAGATCAACCAGGTGGAGAAGGAGATGGAGAGAAGACATCGGGCTTCAGTAATGACCTACTCATATTCTCAAGCTTGTAGGCTATACTGAAGCTTGACGATGTAACTTTGATCGGTATAGGGCAGTGAATTATGGAAGAACTTGTCAGCGAGCGATTGCAATGACGATGATGAATCCCGTGCTCGCAGGGCGAGAATAGCAGAGATGGAACTCATTATTGATAATCCAGTCAGCCCGACGAGGCTTATGCTCAGACCGCACGTTGGTAGTCCAGAGACGACTTACGAGAAACCAATAAATGTGTCAGTGGTTAGTTCCCCAGAAGTGCCGAAGGAAAATATTGAGAGGTATTGCGTGTAAGTTTCATATTGTTCAGGGGAGATTGAAAATAATTCAAACTGTATTCATTGTTTAGTGGTAAAGAGAACATGAAGATTAGCGAAAAGGAAGTTAGTCAGACGGACAGTACAGGGACAGGAAATAAATCGGAATGCTTTCGTATCAAACTAGAAGGTACCAATTATGAGGATTGTGGAGATTGACATGACACAAATCCAAATAATAGCCATAAAGGAAGCTAACGTGCAAAATGAAAATGTAAAACTAACAAAGTAAAAATAATTTCTAGAAGATTATGTTTTTTTAGTAGAATAAACGAATGATCTAAAAATAAAATCATATTGTATTAGTAATCATTTTAATTTTAATACATAACAAAGATCATTGTAGTTCATATAAATGAAATTAAAATAAACAACATTTCGTAAGTCGACAGATTGGAATCGATCGAATAAAAGATATAATAAATAAATATTTCTTAAAAACTACATAAGATGCAATCTTACTGAGCTTGGTGTCGTAAGTAGTTGATATTTTCATGGTATCGTCAAAGCTGCCGCAATTCGTCTGCTACGTAATCACCAGTAAAGTAATTGTACAATCGACAGGAAGATTATAGAGTGCATCTCATTATCGAAATTTTGTACCTAAACATTACTTTTATCGTGTATTTTAGTAGCTGCTCATACTTTTATGTATTACGAAAAAGTGCATTTATTTGAGACATCTAATTTTTTTGTAATTATTTTGTTTTTTTTTTCAAAAAACGTTATTAGCAGTTTTATACAACATAACCGGTTGATCGATTTTCCCAACAAATGAATAGTATTGAAAATTAACATAATATTTACTTTGTAATCTGATTGAATCATACTCCAAAGTAAATTAATGATTTTCAAAAACGGTTAAAAATTGTTTTGTTTATTAGATTTTAGTTTATTGGGTTAAATTAGCTGCATCAACAGAAAACAGATCAAATAAATATAGGATGTTGGACTATTAAACGAGATCGATTCAGCTAAATTTTATAAAACTCGGGTTATCGATCGGTATATCATTGTCCAGCTGTCTTTATAGAAAAAGAATTCCTCTTTTCTAATTGTAAGTGTACATAAAATCGAATATACATACTTTGGTAATATACACATTTTATATCAGGTTATATATACAGATTAATAGAGTATGTTTGACATCGGCAGTGATTCGTTAATATCAGATAAATTGAGTAAAGAAGTTGCAACTTATGCAACTTGTTTAAAACATAGACAGCTGACAATCCATAGAACTTTTTCTGCTAGTCTACTGAATTATAATTTACATTGACAGTTTCAATGTCACTTATTTAATAAGTAAAAAATTTTTATGTAAGCGCTAATAAATTCTCGGCATTATTTAAATTCGTAAACAACCTTTGTTTACGAATCATTGTATCTACTGGATCGATCTCGTCTAATAACTATCGTATTCTCATAGATTTCTATAAAATTCTTTTTTCTACTTTTTTACATACACTCACAAATTACGCAAACGCGCACACACTCACACACGTAGGCACGCACACGCATATGTCTGGCTCAAGGCATACATTCCTTTACTGCAGTAGTGTTTAACTTTTAAATACATGACAAATTATATAAATGTTTGCGTATTTAAATATTATTTTAGAAGATATTTCGCGTTTCTGAGTTATTTCGTTACTACAGCAAGGAATCTCAGCCTTATATATTGTATTCATAATGTAAGTATCCCTTCTTTAAAATATTGTTTGAATACTTAAAATTAGAACATGGACTTTTCCTTGTTTACCCCATTCTTAAATCTCTAATCGTTATCAACGTCTCTCTCATGGAACATAATTTTTGACAAAATTAATATATACAAGAATATTTACAATCATACATGTACATTCCTTAAGGCGTATTCAGTTTCTCTGTAAGAAAAATGAAATAAATCCATTACTTTTATCTCTTACATTAAAAATTAGTTCAAAGTAAGAATGACTCAATAAAACAATTCAAATTAACAATAATTTCTGAGACTCTATACTCCTCTACGTATGTCATTTTTCTTATATAGTTGAGTGCCGTTTAGATAAAAATTATAATTTTAAAAGACTATGTCCACGGATAGCTACTAGTAGCCTTAAATACGATACCTTAGTAACCGTTTTATATGCGTCAGAGTGCGGTTTGACAAGCATCTTTAAAGATGAATTAACATTTTAAAGTTTTTAACAAAACAAAAAGTTTCAATCTCCAATATATTATAAGGAAACTCATTATAGTTATTATAGTACATTTAAATCGATCCATACAAAAATTCGATGCTTTTTTCTTGCATCTTTTCGCGCTCCATATCACAAGCAATGTTTTAGAGGTACCGCCTTCAGACTCAAATGTGCATGTATATATCTGTGAACGCGTTTCATGCTAATGTTAGTATTATTCAGTTATGTCATATCTGGAATGAGATACCAAGTTCGAAACTGCAAGTCTGATACAGTATTCCGCGTGATTCGAGTTAGTGTGATCAGCACATGTAAATGGAAGTTTGATTGTATAAAAAAATCGTTCATTCAAACAAAGGCACGCACAAAAATTGGCAATACACGCAAATAATAATCCTAAACACTCCGGTTCTCTCATAATCTATCCGAGAAAAAAAGACACGTAAAATCAAGGACCGACAAAGTGCTTTGCCTGAACACTATCACCCACATACAATACATTGATCAATTAAATATAATATCTATTATTCGTAAAAACGTGATTCAAAAACTCCGTTATACCCTTGCAGCGCATTATTTAAAGTCTATGTGCATGATACGTAAGCTCGATAATATCATGGTACTAAGGAAAAAGAAGAAACATACCGATATCGGCCCTTGGCTTCGCGCGGACGTCGTAATAAATAGAAGAAAAATAAAGAAAAACCCCAACGTCAGTAATATGCAACGCCACTGACCAATATACAGCGAAAAAAGCAGAACTCTTAGGTCTGGCTATGTGTCTCTATCTCTCTTTTCCTTACATGTCCGAGTATTCGAAGCGACTATATATCGAATTTCGTGATTGCAAACATTACTCAAGACTAGGCCTCAGTGTCATCGCTGTCGAAGAGCGCGTAATTGCACTACTCAGTTAACAGCTTGAGTGTATTCGATTTTTAGTTGGCCGAGTTTGATCTTCACATCGTGAAAGTTGGGACGCTTTTCCGGTTGCAAATCCCAGGCCTATAGAATATAAGATTATAAAAGTAATTGTACATTCGAATAACTATAAATTTGTTAAAGATACCTACCTTCCTCATGATGTCGTAGACCTCAGCAGGACAACCATCAGGTGGTTCCATTTTGTAACCTTTTTCCACACATTTTACCACGTCGACCAATGGCTAATAAAATTACGTTTTATTAATAACAAATCCTTTTAACCGTAGCGCTGTAAGCATCAATGGTAATAGCAATACTTACTATTCGTGGATAAGGTACGCGTCCAAATGAATAGATCTCCCAAAGAAGTATGCCGAAGCTCCACATATCAGATTTGTTTGAAAATTTCTGTAACAAAATACAAATAATAAATAAAACCAAAATAATAATTATTTTATATTCGAAAATACAAAAATACACTTCATTAACTCTAATAATTGCATTGACCAAAATGACTATATTTCGCTCAACTAAACTTGACAAAGTAAACTCCGAAACATCCATAGCCTCGAGCCGTTGTACAAATTTATTCATCTGTACACTTACATTCTGTTTGAGGGCTTCTGGTGCGGTCCACTTGATCGGCAGCTTTCCACCATCGAGCGAGAAGTTTTCATCTCGAGCAAGTCCAAAGTCTGAGACCTTGGCCGAGTTATCTTCCGCGACGAGTACGTTTCTCGCGGCAAGATCTCGATGCACCACATGCCTCGATTCCAAATAAGCCATACCAGCACAGGTATCGTAGGCGAAATTGATCTGGTCCTTTTTGGACACGTGCAACCTGCCTCTCGACCTGAGGTAGTCGACCAGCGAGCCTTTGCTCATATACTCCGTAACGAGATACATATGGGGATTACTGAAAACCAAGCCGAGTAGCTTAACCAAATTGTCATGTATGAGAGATGTCATGAGACTAGCCTCCGCGAGGAATCTTTGTGCAGCTTCGCTATTGTCCTTGAGCATCTTAACGGCGACCCTCTCGCCTCTGTACACCCCAAGGAGTACATCTCCAAACTCTCCTTTACCTATACACTCGCGAAGTTCGAGTTCGTGTGGCTGAATAACCCAACCGGCCTCGACAAAGGCCTTGGGATCGACGCAGAAGTCTTGCTTGCCTTGCTTGGGTAAGGACTTGGTCAATTGGGTACAAAGACCATCGGCATCCTGTTCGTAGTGCTCGACCAGAAGGGCTAGATTCTCGAAGAATTCCTCGTCGTCGATGGTTAATTGATTATTCTTGTACTTGACTCGATAGTGTTGAACTTTTCCCTGATAGCAGACACACAGCGTGTAGTCGCCCGGAAAGTTGGTGGACTCGCGCACCAAAAAAAGGCCGTCTTCTCGGGGTCGAAGGAGACGCTCCGCTGTTTCACGGGATATCTTGCCGTGAAACCATCTTTAAAAGAATAATTTTTTTGTAATACTAAATCGAATAATTTTTTATTGTACTTCTCTAATTTCGTTATGTATATCTTAAACTCTGGACATTATTGAGTGACTTTAGTACTCTAGTTAAGTGACTCTCGAGTGCAATAGTACATCGTTAAATAGTTATGAATTTCTCAGGAAATAAAAGTGAGATTGAATCCGACTATATCGTTAATGACTGTTCTCTAAAAAATGTAATAAAGCGAGCTTGAATATCTTTTATATAATCCGGTATTCTACTCGAACAGAAATACTTAACTGTTTGAAAAACGACATTGCCTAGAATTGTTTTATATTACAGTTAAAACTTGATATTGTCAGTATTAAGCTATACGCTTCAGCAATTTTGTATCAGCATTGCAACAGTAATATCGCAACTTTAAAAGCAGTAAGACATGCATTCCTGAGGCAATCACTATAGCTAACCTATGTATAAAACGTAAATTTTACCGCAATATTCCTAGTCCTATCAATGATCAATTGAACAAATTGTATTTACATATAGCAAACAAATTTTAAATTTAAAATCTAATAACTTTGAAAAAAAAGTCGAAGTTAACTGGACACCAATCTCTTAACGATTCTCAAAATGTATCAATCAAGAACAAAGCTATTAGACAAATCATTCCATCAACAGGCTTTGGAATTCCCTGTTAAACGTAAGTTTTAGAAGCAAACGGCGAAGACTCCCAAGTTCGAAATAAATAATAAAAATAGCATAATTAAAATCTCATCAACGTACGGCATGGCATTGAGCTTGACCTCGTGTCTGGTATTGTTCCCGAGCACGAGATTACTATTAACATTAGAATTGAAATTCGAATTCGAATTCGAATTCGGATTGCCGGCTGAATTAGCCGTAGGCGGCGGCGGTGCTCCAGCGAGACTGGTCATGCTGCTCGTCGTGGTAGTGGAGCTCGTCGTCGTGGATACGGCAGCCGGAGCAGTCGTTACCGGCGTCGTCGTCGTCGATGAGGGAAATATGACGGTGGTAGGTCCAGCTCCGCCGCCACTTGGTTGCCTCGAATGATGATGCTGCTGCTGCTGCTGCTGCTGCTGTTGCTGTTCGAACGAGCAGACGATGTGCGAAGCAGCGGCTATGTGCGACGGGATCGTCGTGTGATGATGGTGATTCTGGTTGCCGTCGAGTTTGCTCTGATGATGACGGGCAGCCGCTGCTGATACGTTTGGGTAGCCGCAACCCGCATTGTGGTACGTGGGCATTACTGCGCAAGCCAGCTTCGGACGGCGCCTGCTCTAAGAAAACAGATTTTAGTACCGATCGTAACTACGTACATTTACACACGCACGTTTAAGCCGATGATGGTACACTGAGAAAAAAGCTTGCCACATTGAAGAGAATTTATTTTATTTCGAAAATTGCTTTATTCGAAGGAGATAATATTTACAAGCGATATTTTGGCTTTAAAAAATATTTATTCGAAACTAAAGTTATTTCCACTAAAACGTGACATACTGTGTAGAAATGAAAATTGGCACGAATACATTAAAAAGTAAATTTGTTTAAATGTAAGATGTAACCGTTTGGTAAATTATTTTTTTAAATCCATTTTATTGCCTCCGTAAATAATACTGACATTTATAATCATTATCCTTCATATAGATTAAGTCTTTTGCTCAATTTAAATTCAGAATGGTTTTGAGCCTTCGTAAGTCTACTTTATATTTTATCTCAAAGCATCCAGAATAAATTCTTAATAATAAGTAATGCTCAAATTTACTTTACTGATGTGGATCTACTAGCGACAAATAAATTATATTATTTCAAGAAAAGAATAATAAAGAAATTAAATTTTTTTTTTTAAATTACTTTAAAATTCAAATTGGCATTGATATCCGAATATAAATACAATGATTATAAATTCTAGGAATCATTTTCTTAGGACTATCCAAAGAAATTATTTTTAGAATCGAACAATTTTTTCCAGCGTAACAGCATCGACGAGAACGACAATAGTCTGAAAATAGAGTTTCCTATATTTATAAGAAAATATATATACTAAAAAATTGCTTGCCTGGAAGAAGAAAATATTTACTCGAACTATTCGTAAGAAGCTTTTAAATCAAGTAAAAATATCTCTTCCTCTTTGAAAAAGGCAATTTTTTAGCACATAAAGTGCCTTAAATATAGCAAACGTTGTTCTCCAGTGCAAACGCTCATATATTCCATTCTACGCGCGTTTCTGCGAGATTTTTAAAGCGCACTTTGAAAGAATAAAACATTTACATCATTTAAAACCGCGTCGTTCAATCCAAGACAATATTATCGTCCGTCGAAAAAAGCAATATATTTCAATAAATAAATCTGCAATATAACAAATTAATCATCAGCGTCTACGTGTATTCCACGCGCGTTTCACATCGATCGGGCAGCTGGATAAATCGGTATAAATCGTTGCAATGTGCAAGGGAGTCGCGACCCACATATTCCAATGGTACACAATGTAGAAAAACCACAAAACCGAACGTTTCACGAAAACACACGCGTGTAATCGTCAAAGAAATACGTCACTTGTGCACGCGCGAAAGTGCCGCCCGCTTATACGCGTGCAAAAGCGTTAGTCGCTCTCGCTTGCAGTGTATATAGTTTTGCGCACGTGCAAAGAGCTCCGGTATAAGAAAATTGTAAATAGACAAGCCGTCGAATATATTACGCTGATGTATTATGTGCGAAAAGCTGGAGAGACGGTGATTTGGCTGGTGCCAGAAGGAGGGCATTGTTTTTTATTAGTCGTAATTTTGATACCTCGTTATTCGCGTGTGTATTAATGGTACCTTTCGCATACGCGTATCTATAGGTATATATGCATAGGTGCCGAGGCCGTTATATCAGAGGGGGGGGGGGGAATATCAAGTGTCTACGCTGCCGCGTTCTCTCGGGATATGTGTATATGGAAATTAGGAGAAAGCAAAACAAAAAATGAAAGGTGTTTTCCGAATTCGTGCACGCGCTCTCTTATTATATGCATTGTGGATGTTATCAAATGAGCGTAATAGAGGCCAGTGGATATGAATTGCAGCGGTGGATTGTAAATTGTTTAAACAAATTTTCTAGGGGGAATGTTATTTCATTTGTTCGTGTGTGAAATGAGTAGTGTGCGGGTTGTTGAAACTGTTGGTAATGAAAAATGAGACGTTGGAAGTTTGGAGGAGTGTAACGATCCTTTGTGTATTGTTGCTTAGTTAATTGAAGTTTTAAAGAAATTAAGTACTAAATAATAGTTAATTAATTAATTCGTTCATAACGAATGCGGAACATTAAATGACTAGCAAGCAAGCACTCTCACCTTCTTTCAAGACAGCTTCAACTCCATTTTACAATGGTTTGTAGGTAGATTCCTGAAAAATCAAAAACAATAGCTCTTACTCACTGATATCCATGGGCTTGGACGCTGCAAGAAAGTTATTCTATTGACAAACATTCATTAAAGTTTGAACAATACAGTTGCTTTTACAAATAAAGATGATGTTTTGCAATCGAGTTGTAATTTAATCTATCAAATTTCATACTTTTGCTGTATAAACAAATAGATATTTAAAGGTTAAACTGGACTAATGATTCGGTGCAAACAAAATAAACGCATTTAAAACAGGTATATTCTAGTTTAAAAGAATACAATTGTGTAGAAACACAAAACTACCAGTTACCCTTGTAAAGTTTACGGCTCATTGAATACAGTCACACCTTTTCTACATATACTTAAAGGTACATCAAAAGCATTTGTTGTATAAGACTGTAACTTGGGAAAATTGAAAACAAATTTTAAATCGCCAAAATGTCAATAAATACATTTAATAAACTTATATAAGAACCTTTGACTAATAATACTAATTAATTTGATAAACAATATTAAATAAGTTTCTTTAAGTCCAAAGCTCAATTTCTTTATAACAAGTAAAAATCAATAATATCCAGCTGGTAACAGACTTTAATATATAAAATCACTATTATGTTAATAATTATCAAAATAGTATAATATAAACTAAATTAGTTAATAACAACTGCATTAGATTATAGTGAAAACTAATATAAATATATCTTATATCTAAGTGCCTGAGAAGGACCCAGATACTATGGAAACAGCATACCGAATTAGCCATCTAGTTTAGCTGCAGTTCAAGTTATTATTAGAAGTACAGATACAAATTGTGACTACTTATTAATAGGGTAAATACAAGTAAATATTTTAGAACAATGTACTTAACAGTCGTACATGATGAAGCTGTGAAAGTAACCCAAATAATATCAGAGTTAAGTTAACCAAATTAAGTGTGCTTAGCAACAGGACATAAATAAAGAAAACTACTGTTGCTCGGTGCACTCCATACATGTGAGAAGACAAAAGTTTCCTTGCAAACTACAAAAATACCCTCACAAATCATTTGAAAACACTTGAGTTCCTGTTTACATAAACAACTGTCAAGCATGCCAATCGGTGCAATGCAATGAGTTTTCGCACAGAACCAGCGTACACCCAAATATGCAAATTCTTTAAAGTAAAATCAGAACACTGACAGAGATAGAGGCACATAAAACGACGATGGACTGTAAGAGGAGAAAAGTGTAACTAAGACGTATAGCATAAAGAAAAAAAAATACAGACTGGTAGGGAGGTGCAGCAGCGCAAGAGCGAGATGGAAGTCGAAAAAAAAAAAATGGAACAAGAAATTCGTGGAGCACTGGCCGCATTCCACTTTTGTAAATATACGCGAGAACCGCGAGATGTGAGAGAGCCGGAGGCAATTGCACGAAACGTCGACGATGACGACTACAACGACGAGACGGATTTCCATGCAGCCCGAGATCTCGGAGCCAAACAAATAGACATACACACAGACAGACGTACGAGTGCTAAAAATGTCTCTCCGAGAACAAAAAAAAGGAAAAACAGGCGGGAGATTCCACACGTACATGTAGATATATAGAGATCCAGCGAATTCCAGCACTGCACCTCACTTTCCCCGCGATATCTCCTCGGGCAGGTGCACACGCGTAAAAGGAAGTACGCGCACAGTGAGACGTCTCAGCCTTGGTTCAGGTGCGGCCGCCGTCTTAGCTGCTGCTGCTGCTACAGCTGCAGAATTCACACACTGACACACGCGCGAGATAGATGTATATGAAGATAGAGAGAGAGAGAGAGAGAGAGAGAGAGAGAGAACCGCCGGCGCGTAGTATACTGCTGCTGCGCACACGGTCCAGTCTCCCCAGCCTTTCGGCTCAGTCGAGGTTTTCTCCCTTACGATCACACTGTGTAACTACGTAAGCGTTACGAATCGAATGCGAAATTCGCGACTTTTTCACTGCAGCACCACCGATTCTTCGTGTATACGTGCGCGACGGTGTATACTTAGGTTCCCGAACGGGCGGCCATTTTGCGCCCGTGCACGCGCCAGCGCTAAGCTTAGGCGAGATCTGCTCTCTGGGGCGCGATCGCTCTCTTTTCGGAATCGTACGGCTGCCGCTATATGTTACTCTATATCTATATAGATATATAAGATATGTATAGCTGTGTATATATATAACTGTCTCTGTCGCGCGAATCGCGCGGTTATGGCTCTCGGGAATTTCACCTGCGATGGGAGACGGACAGCAGCGATCGCGCGGGGAAATTTGGAAATACGCATCGGACTTGGGTGAGGCGGTGTGAGGTTTTCAGATATATGTATATATATATATATATATATATATATATACATTTGTACGGCGTATATTATATGAACAGTTTCACTGGATAGTGACGCCTCTTGCGGTAGGACATGGCAATGCACGACAGTTGCTCACGTGGTTTACGGCGGAACGGCGGAATTTATACAAAAATCTATGAATTCTAGGCAATATGCTAATTTTTATTTAAAGCCCGCTATGCTTTAAAGTCAGGGTGTGATAAATGACTGTACGTATATTGGATCCAATATTCTGGACGAAATTATATTAAAATCATAATATTTTAAAGACGTGTTCCAGTCTCGTATAATAATAATATATTCTTTACATTCACGACACGATAAAAACATAATTTTTTTAACATATTCTAATGTTGAAAAATATTGATTTCTTACTTTACAGTATTTCACAAATATTTTCATAAGCTCTCTTGCTCCTTAATCATTCATAAAATACAAAGTAGTCTTACAAGAATGTTTCAATGATGTAGAGTATCCTTTTTTAAAACCGTATGAGCGTTGTAAAGGGGCACCATGGCATTTTATTTAAAAAAAAAACAGTTTATTTTAAATTACTTTTGATCTCGTTCAGGAGCATCGAACCTATTACCATCTTCTCACAGTTAACGCATATTTCCAAGTTATTTTCTTTGGATGTTTTTATAGTTATTAAAACCAAAGATTTAGAAGCAAGAGTGTGGGCAGCGAATCTGCAAACATAGAAGTATTATATAATTACAATTTACATAAAAATCATAAGTCTGTATGCAAATTTGTATATAAATCTAACGAACCTGAGATTTTCATCATCGCTCGAGGTTACAGCAAGATTAGCTACTTCTAAGACTTTTTGCGTTAAAATTTTTCTATTTTCAGAATAATTTATTTTAGCCACGTGTTCATTCATGCCTTTTAGTTTATCCTTTTCCGATGAAAACATAGATTCTGGTAGTACCACAGATCGAATTATTTCACCAATGGGAGCTTTTATAGCAATATTTCGAGATGATTGCTCATCTTTAACTGTAAAGTCAATATTAAAAGATGCGGGCTGTGTAGAATCATTGAAATTAATGCCGATTGTACAAGCTAAAGACGAATTCGGCTGCAGCACTGGAATAGGCGAAAAGTCGTGCAGTGACATTCCAGTTGCGAGACTCTAAAAGTTAAATCATTAATGTTTAATTATTTTTACCATAATTTACAATCAATTTCGTATTTTTATACCGACCTTATTTCCTACTCGAATATCTTTTATCGTGTCGGTACCTTCGTTGGCGAATGTTAATTCGATATTAACTAGAGCAGGACTAACTAAATGCTGTGATCTAGTGAATCTATACTCCAATTTTAAACCTCGTCCACTAACTTTATTAAGTAGCTCATATTTTTTAACTGGGACGAAGGAGGTTGAAACTTCTCGAATACCATCGGAAGCCATTGCAAACGCTGGCGAAGGCATAATAGGAGTAAGAAAGCCTCCTAAACTTGGAGTCATAATTGGAGTCATTGGCACCACTAAAAAATTATGGTTGATTAGACACGATACTTGATATAAATACCACAAATGAGCAAAAAAAGAGAAAGTTCTAGCTACCATCGTCTAAATCTAGAAGAAGATCGAGATTACTTTTCAGTTCCGTTTTCTTCTCTTTTTTACTTTCAGGTTTGACCTTATTTTCCGGTGCGGGTGTTGCTTTTTCTCGAACTTTCTTCTCTTCTTCGCTTTCAGAATCTGAGTCTTCGGATGAAGACGACTCGCTGTTGGTCGAATCGCCAGAATCAGCGCTACTTTCATCCCCATCGTCGTCGTCGTCGTCGTCTTCCTCGCTCTTAACATTTTTACGATTAACAACTTTCTTTATTTCACTATCAGATTTTCCTGATGTTGATGAATCATCATCGGAAGAATCGCTGTCATCATCCGATGAGCTAGTATCTGAATCACTGTCGCTTTCTGATTCTTCATTACCTGAGCCTAAAAGCATAATAAATTATCGGTATGATTTTATTATATTTCATTAATAATCGAATCTAATAATGATGATCGTAAAATATTTTATTGCTCTTTACTTTTTTCCGAGTTCTCGTCCTCATCATCGTAAAAATTGTCTTCCTTACTTTTCTTTTCTTTCTTATCCTTTTTACCATGATGTCTAGCAGGTTTGATCTCTATAACACTGGTGACCTCGGGGACGTCCCGGACTGTAGGATCAGGTGCTACCTCTGGGAAATCTGGCAATGGTCGATAACCAGTACAAGGCATATTTAGGTAATGCGATAAAGTCCCCAGTTGGAATTGAGAGTCTTTAAACCTAGACGTGAGAGTTGGCGCTGGTTTGTGCGCGAGAAATATTTGTTTAGCATATAAAGAAAGCTTCTTTTCTGAATTCTCATCTGCATCTTCTGTGAATATAAAGTACTTAAGGAAGCGTGCACGATCCCTTATGTCATAATTTTGATCGTATTTTGCCAGTTGAAAGACATATTGACAAAACTTTTTAGTTTGCTCGGGATTATTCAGAAAAAGTTTAACTGCTAGGTTTAAAGTTTGTAGTTTGACAATGTCTTCTTCGTTAATAAATGTTTTAGACATTTTCCTGAGAACGTCAGGTGCTATTTTTGGCACTCGGTTAGAGTATTCACCTAAAAGCCACAGGATTGACGCCCTTGCTTGTGGTACGGTTATAAAGTCCATTAATTTAGCCATATGAGCTATTATCTCCTTATGCTCGTTTGGCTGAGTTTGCAAAAGTTTTTTTATCACAACCACGCTTTCTGCTACAATGGCTTCTGCAAGGGTAAATAGTATTTTTATAATATATAAAATGCAAACAAAGTATATTTGTCATTCATTTTTCTTACCATCCCTGTTACTCAATAATGAGACTAATCCATTTAAACATGTATCAGTCACTTCCTTAATGTTACTAGCACAGCGCCCAATAGCCTGGATACTAGCACCAACAAATTCCTTATCACTACTTGATATATAAGTTTGAAATTCTCTCAATATAACGCTAATACTTGTTTCTGTAGCTAAGTTTGTTAAAATATCCAACTTCAATAATTTTATATGAGTAGGATCCGATGTTCTGACAAAGAATGATTTCAGAAAAGGTTCAAACATTCCCTGAAAAGTCATTTTTTTAAGTGTTGACATTAATCAAGTGTTTATTATCAAATAAAATCTAAAAATTCTGATTTTAATTATTATACCTTTCTTGCAATTGAAATGCTAGCTATACAGTGAAGAACCACACTTTGAACTTCTCTGTGACCTCTGAGTAATCTAATCAAGGCTTTAGAAGCAATCATTGCTTCTCCTCGAGGTGCGGCATGATGGTATAATTGAGCTACTGCCATTACAACTGCAGCATTTCTACTCTGCAGCAAAGGTTTTGTATTGCGTAAAAGTAATCTGTGATCCGGATCAAGAGTGAATTTTGGTTTCTTCATTTCCGATGCTTCTGAATCAGAATCCTCATAAAATGGACGTTGTTCAGCATCATCATCTACATCCTATAAAATTAATTGAAACATTTGCATTTCGAATTTATTGAATGATTTCACAGCTGATGTCAAGAGTAGCTGTCAATTTTAAAAACTTACATCTATATTAGGATTGACAAATTGCGTTCTTGCGTATCTTGTCAACATATTAACAATAACTACTTGGCCCCATTCATCAACATCAACTAGTAAATTGCACAGTTTTCTATAATTCTTGTGTATAAGATCTATTCTATCTGGACAGACTTCTTCAAAGGCCATGACAGCTGATCCTACAACCAGGGTAGTCTTGTCAGAGAGTAATTTTTCCAAAACAGTAAGAAGCTCTTCTTTCTGTTCAGGATCCAACGAATACAATTTTGGAATAGCATGTGCTGCAGTCTTTCTGACATAAGGTGACATATCACTGGCAGAATCTTTAATCGCTAGCATCACTATTGGAACTATCATGTGTACCCTGATACTCGAAAGGACTCTCAAAGCACTTGCTCTTATTAATTGATTAGGATCTTTTAAAGCTCGTTGAAAGGTAGAAATTGAAAGTAGAGCAAGATCTTGCTGGTCCTCTGCATAACGTACTAAATAGACATAAACGAGTTTCTTAACTTCTATGTTTTTAGAAACTACATTTTTTACTACAGCTGGAAACAAATCAGACGCATCTCTTCCTTTGGCCACCATCTAAACACAAACCATAAGAAAATCTTTAACAATCACCGCCTACGCTCCTTTCAGAAATTCCTTTCCTAAATACTCACCCCGATGATCCTCTTCATAGCCTCGAGCTTCATCCCATCCTTGTTGCTATCGAGCATTTGCTTCAGGTCATCGTGCCTGCAAAAGCCAAACTCGTATGAATAAACTAAAACTCGATCAGAAGCTTGAGCAAAGAAATAAAAAAAAACAACTAGTACTTTTTGTAATCGGCGTGAAAGAATCCTCCAGAGGAGAGGTCGGTGCCGAGCTCGGGTTCGGCCGTCCCGGCGGAGGCCCGGTCGTTGCTGTAGGAACCGCCATTGTTCGAGAGTGTATTTGCCGCCGCGCTGAGCATATTGTTACCGTCCTTGATTGACCAAGGGACCCAAGGTCCCGCACCTGCTACAACGTGGCACACTTTGCCCTCCCGTTCTCTCTGCCGTCCTCTTTACCAGAGGGTTAGGTACATACCATTGGACTCGTCGCTAATTTGATTTCGCTCCAGAACTATTTCCTTCGGAGATTCACTTCAGTCTTTTTCCTCAATATTATCAAGAGTCGCACCGAAGGTTTGACATGTTACGTGTGCGAGAGAAATTGATTGGTTTCAAGCGAAGAGGCGGCAACGCACAACCAGAGAGACGGAGAGACTGCGAAAGTTTCTGCGATCTCGCGATTCGTATGTTTAGATTTTAGTAGACATTGTGCATAGTGTCCGCCAACAGCAGCGACATTGCGCTCAGCTCATCCTTTGATAACATGTAATATATATATACCTAATATACATATTATATACTGTTGTATAATAATATATGTATATTTTTTAATCTGTAGGATCGTTGAAAATGATAGAGAGCAATATATATAAATACATATAGAGCGTAAAAGAGTTCAAATAAACATTTAGCTGGAAATAATGTACACATTGACTGTGGTTTGAAAAAATGCAATTTAAACTAAATTGACCTACTTTGCGCAATGCACGATACAATTATATCGCGTCATTTTTGGTATATGCGCGACCGCAGTTGCATTTTTTCAAAATCGACAAAACGTATTACGTTACATTCTGTAACATACTTCCGTAAAATTTAGTTTCGATCGATCAGTAAATCATTTCTTAGAATCAACGAAAAAATTTCGAGCAAATTATTATTTTATTTATAACTTATATTCTATTATTGGTAAAAATGTACACGTGAAAATGTTAGATGTTATTTCGATGAATTGTTAAAGATACAAAAATAATAAATACATATATTATAAATAAAAAAGTTGTCGCAGAAACTTCACAAATAGAACCTAAGCAGACTTTTAAAATCCGTGGGAGGATCAGCTGATCTATGCACTATGAACATCGTCGTACATCTGACGTCGCTAACTCCCAAGTAGTTGTCAGCTAAGTTCACTCTACTCCAATCCCGTGACCTGACTTGTGATCGAACATGGAATAGCTGAGCTCGACAGTATCCCACAACTGCGTTCGATCAACTATCCTTGAATTTTGTGCAATACCGGTGCTGAAACGACAATAATCGTCCCTTGGTCGTGATAATCACAACCATGGCGGATCGCACGAATATTAAGGACATGATTCCGGCCCTGCCGGACGAGAATATCGGTAAGTTAAACCTGGGAAAACAATCTGTGCCCCTCCCACACTATTGATATCTGGAACTAGCTTTAATGATCGATTTTACGATAATTAGCATTGTATTTAGGATTAGGGAGACTCTTTTAATGATTTGATTTTTCATCGTAGATATGCTTGCTGCAACGAGTATCTTGCAGCAGCAAGCTGCGGATATTAGAAGTCAGCGGATCAACTGGCAGTCATATGCTCAGTGAGTGTGCGCTATGATTTATAAATTACTATGATTTATGAATCGTTTATCGAGGGTGGGACTTTTTCAATGATTTCAGATCTCAGATGATATCCAAAGAAGACTACGACTTCATTGCAGCATTCGACACCAGTGATGCTGCTGCTAGAGAAGCTAAGCTCAAAGAGAATCCTGGACAAGCTGCTAAAACTTTCCTCAATCTGCTTGGACATGTCTCTAAAGATCAAACCATCCAGTACATTCTTACTATGATTGACGATATGTTGCAGGTTAATGTTGTAGATGATTTTTTCATTGTCAGGAAAAAGACATTTCTTAATATTACAAAATTGTAACAGGAAAACCGTGGTCGTGTGGAGATTTTCCATGAGCACTCTACACGCAAGAGGGAATCGGTTTGGGGACCTTTCTTAAACCTTCTGAACAGAGAGGATGGTTTTATCATGAACATGACCTCCAGAATAATTGCTAAATTAGCATGCTGGAGTCATGATCTCATGGAGAAAACTGATCTTCAATTCTACCTTACTTGGCTCAAGGATCAACTGAAGTTGAGCGTAAGCTTTTTAATTTAAGACTATTGTTGAATAATGTTTATTTTTATTATTGGATCTCATAGTTTAAATGTTCCTTATAAAAGTGATTGAGTTCATATTAATGAGATTTTGTTTCAGGAATTGCTTTTTTATTTTTTACTTTCAATAGAATAGTTAGTTACCAATAGTAGTTTCATCTTTAAGTAATCGCTTTTGCATGCTTCTTTGCTTTTTTTTATTTTCTATCAACAATCTTCCTATTGCAATTGTAATCTAATAAATCACTCACAGTATAAATTTTTTTTTTACTCAAAAATGAGAAATCATCAAAACTGGTGCTTTGTAAAATGTGTCTTTCTATCTATAAGTGAATAACTCATTTTCATTTTCTTTTACTTAAATAATAATTGTTACAAAATAGATTTCTCTCAAAGTCTAGATTCACATCTTTTCCCTGATAAAGATGCAGCTTATAAGTGTTGCTTACCTGCCTGGGTAAGGGTTTTGAAAACTGAATGTGAACAAGCCTTTAGTCCTTTAAATAGTTGGTCATGGTTCAAGTGGGTTTTTTAGTTTGAGGCCCTTCAGGAGGGAAGCATGCATGCAGAGATAGCGCAGGACACCAATCCTACCGAGACTGGAGAGACCAATGAGTTACATGAATTGCTCAACCCGGTTGGTTCCGTAACAACTCAACATAAATTTTTAATGGTTGATTTCTTGATGACTAAGTATCCATTGCTAAACTAGATTTTTAATACAATTTATCTAATTCTAAAATAATATAACTACAAAGCACCTAAATGAATAAATAATATCATTCAGTATTGGTCCGTTGATTCTATTTTTTACTTTGGCATGATTTTTTTCAAGTATTGTACTATGAACAATATGCATGGTTTACTTTTTTTAGCACTAATAGTTATTATTTGGTTGATGATCTACTATTGGACATTTTTTTAAGACAACTTTAGGAGAATTTTTTTTCTACTTCAAAATTCATTTAACTAATAATTACTTTAATTTCTTGTCACTTAGAACAATGAATACATTCAGTCAGTCGCAAGATGTCTGCAAATGATGCTTCGCATTGACGAATATCGTTTTGCCTTTGTCTCTGTTGATGGAATATCTACCCTCTTAAGTGTACTCTCTGGCAGAGTTAATTTCCAAGTACAATATCAATTGATCTTCTGTTTATGGGTACTTACCTTCAATCCTCTGCTCGCTGAAAAAATGAATAAATTTAATGTCATTCCTATTCTTGCGGACATATTAAGTGATTCTGTGAAAGAAAAAGTCACAAGAATCATTCTTGCAGTATTCAGAGTAAGTTAAAATCATGTCGTGATTTATTTATATACTTACTATAATAATCTATAACTATTTGTTTTTAATTTTAGAATCTGATCGAGAAAGTTGAAGATTCGCAAGTTGCAAAGGAGCACTGCATCGCCATGGTTCAATGTAAGGTCTTGAAGCAGTTGTCGATCTTAAGTCAAAGGAAGTTTGATGATGAAGACATCACCGATGACATTGAATTTTTGAACGACAAACTCCAGGCTTCTGTTCAAGACTTGAGCTCGTTTGATGAATATGCAACAGAAGTCAAGTCTGGTCGTCTTGAATGGTCACCAGTGCACAAGTCTGGAAAGTTCTGGAGAGAAAACTCAAGTCGTTTGAACGAGAAAAATTATGAACTTCTTCGTATTTTAGTTCATTTGCTTGAGACTAGCAAAGATCCCCTGGTATTGAGTGTCGCCTGTTTCGATGTTGGCGAATACGTTCGGCATTACCCTAGAGGAAAACAGTAAGTAGTACCGAAAGCTCTTTAAATCGTTCCCACGATTTGATCAAATGATTTTATTTAAAATATTTTACTTAAGTATTATCGAACAACTGGGAGGAAAACAACGAGTAATGCAGTTGTTGAGCCACGATGATCCTAACGTTCGGTACGAAGCACTTCTAGCTGTCCAAAAGTTAATGGTACACAATTGGTGAGTAAACAAATATTATTATGTTCTTTATATGAGATTTGGATATTCTGTAATTAACAATTCGATGTTTCACTGCAACAGGGAATATCTTGGAAAGCAGTTGGAAAAAGAGCAGACGGGAACAACCGGTGCACCTGGAGCTAAATCTGGAACCCAGGTGCCTGCCAAAGCTTAAATTTCTAAAGTGTGCTTCAAATGGCTGAACTTGCTTATTTAAATACACAGAGTTCGTCATTAATTCGTATTTCCAGTAACTATGTTTTGCTGTCGTACAGTTTTTGATTTTTAAGCTTGTGACTTTTTATTGTTACTGGGTTGAGAGATTCTATAAAATTGATCCTTATGAAAGTTTTTTCTCATGATTAAATAGTACAGTTTTACATTCCACGGAAATAAAAATTAATCATACGTTTTCACGCGTCTAGAAACAAAAGTTCTTTTTATTGTTTTCGAAAAATGTAAATGTAGTTGTTATGGAATGTTGTTGAGTTTCTAATTATTCTGGAAAATATTTAAACGTTACAATAGTACTATTAACATCAACAAAATAATTACTTCAACTGTGTACATACTCTTGACCTTATTGTAGATAGGTGTATGCAAGCTTACGCTTGTATGAATATCCTGATCATGCAGTGCATACGGTGATTATGTAATATAAAGAAAACTCGATTGTTATTGAACATTAAAAATTTATGTCAAAGTATTAGTGAAATAAACAAAAGTATTATAACATCATATTTACATCATCCACTACATATCCAGTGAAATGTACATTTCTTTAAGAAAATATCAGATCATTTCATAAATCCGTAGTGAAAAGTATATCATACTGAAGCTTTCAGAGTTCATCACAGTTTTTTCGAATGACCACTGAATAAACATATTCACTATTTTAAATAATTATTTCTGAGCGAAGGTAATTTTTACATTAATATTACAAGATGTAAGTTGAGTTACCAAATATCTGAAAATATATGGTATATCAACTTCTCCTAGTACTCCGTTGTCCCCGCACAATCTACACCGCATTCTTCTTTCTCCAGAGCTTGCTTTGTTATTTGCTAGTTCCAGAACAGGTCCAATCAAGGTACCGCATTTCTTACATACAAGTGTCTAGACAAAGACAATTGATTCGTTAACAAAATTAATTTTAAACTGAAATAGAATGTATTTTCAAAAGATTTACCGTTGTTTTGTCTGAACAATGAAACAGTCTATCTTGAAGTAAGAAAGAGCACCCGTGTGATATTAAAGAGTCACGTTCCATCTCACCAAATCTAACACCGCCACCTCTACGTCTACCTTTAATAGGTTGTCTGGTTAGAACATCAATCGGTCCGGTGCTTCTGACCTAAAATATTTATAAAATAAAGTATAAAGTTTTCGCTTTATTAATTCCCACACATGAAAGGCAATCGCGATCGCAATATGTAAATACAACGAACCTGCCACTTATCTGAAACCATGTGACGCAGTCTTTGGTAATGTACCACGCCAAAGAATATATCAGCCGTCATTTCACGGCCATCTATACCAGAATACATTCTTTCTGTCCCGTAATAATTATAGCCGCCTTGTTCAAGCAGTTTTCCAAAGTACTCAACCGCAGTGTCATTTTCAGAAAACCTAAACGGAGTCGCATCGTGCACCAAACCATGAACCGCACCTGATTTTCCAGCCATAACTTCAATCATCATAGCTGAAAGAGGCAAAACGATGAAGAATTTAATAATAGATAAGTTATAGATAATAGTTAAATTGATTTTGTTTAAATTAAACGCATAAAAATTTACCAATTGTCATCCGACTTGGGAAACCGTGAGGATTGAAGACGATGTCCGGAATGAGACCAGTCTCTGTGAATGGTAAATCTTCAGCTGGCCACTTTTGTGAACAAATTCCCTTTTGTCCTGCTCGGGAGGCAAATTTGTCGCCGACACTTGGATTTCGCTGTTGATAATTATTAGTTGAATGAACAAGTAATCAAACGAATTGTTGATAAGCAAATATGTATTAAAGTAATTTTAACAGATTTAATAGAACATTTTACTTACGGAAATACGCAGGGTTATGCACACTTTACCCTTGGTGTTACTTTGCAAAGTTCCACAAAGCTTGATATTATCTACAAAGGCTGCTTCTTTCCCTTTGTATTTCCCTACTACAAACATTTTGTGATCCACTTGATAATAACTGAAAATATATATTTCATTAATTTCATCAATGTATTGTACAATAAAAGTATATTCTAATCTACTCTGTTAAATATTGCACTAAATCAAATGTGCTCTACATTTATTCTGTATTTATTAAGTGAGTTCATTTCTATTTACCTGTAATAGGGATCTCCTTCTTGAAGGATTGTACCTGGATTGGGTAAGCCATCGGAATCCAGTTTGTTAACTAACTCAGGTTTATTTGGATCTCTGGCAAAGTAGTCGCACGGTTCTTTTAATTCTACAAATTCGGATTTGTATATCATACCGTGAGCAAGACCTCGTTCATAAGCTGACTTATTTATGATCATAGCATCTTCCATATCATAGCCCTGTCAAAATTGTCGTTAAAAATTTTCAAATTTCTCTTCGACCCCCTTAAAAATCATTCAATTCATTTTTAAACGTCTTCGAACTCACCGTATAGGAAATAACAGCGACAATTGCATTTGTACCCATAGCAAACTCATCTAAATTAATGTTATCGTGATGAACAGGTCGGAACAAAGGCGTTGCTGGCGTTTGCAACCTGTACAATTTTGTTTCTGCTTGTTGTTGCCACGTTAGACAAGGAGTACCCATCGTTTGCTTACCCATCTGACACTGGTACATATTTCGGGGACTCTGATTACAGTCTGGCATAGGGATCAAGCAAGCTAAGTTACTGAGAAATGCTGTTTTTGAAAGTTCTTGATGTGTAGTTAGCTGAAAAAATAAATTAATTTTACCAACATATTGAGATCGTCAACGATCTGATAAGCAAACAAATCTTACTCCTTCGTGAGCTTCCTCTGCTACGACACAAATGTTCAAATAGACTTGTTCGAACGTTCCTACAAGTTCTGTTTTGTTCACAGATAAGTTCTTTACAGGCCTCATCATACGCGCAGGTCCTGTGAAAAGGTAAACACCTGGATATTGAGCTGGCACGCTTTTCTTGGGCACCAAAACGATTTCCATCGTTGGTGGCACTTTTTCGTTGATTTTTAAAATACGCAATTTGTCGACAACTCTGCCAACGATGTTGTCTTCGATTAAGCCTACTACTCGACCATCTAAGACGACAGTGTAAGAGTTTTTCCAATCGTCAGCAATTGACATGGGCAACATTCCCAAATCCAATAGAATGGTTGGTATGGCATTTTTTAATTTAGGATCTGGATGCTTTGTTATAATGCAGTTCATTGTCAAGTGATTAAGAAGACCGCAAGGAGCACCATCGGGAGTGTGTACCGGGCAAATGAAACCTAAAATTTGTAGAAAAACATATTGAATGAATGGTAAGTGTAAATAGCGAATGAAAAGAAATTGATATCTAATTTATACCCCAAGCATCCGGTAGCAACTGTCTAGCCTCGGTAGTTCTCATTTCTTGAAAGAAAGATCCTCTGTGTATTGCTCTAAAGTGGCTCATGTAACGCATTCGATTAATGTTTTCGGCGACTATGGACAAACCTGTGCTTTGCATAAGACCTAAGCCAGACTGTGATCTTACATTACCAGTGGCTAAGAAATTTTCCATTTGGGAGTCGAAAGTACCACAGCTTTTAAGAGCATTCAACATTTCCTCTGCAAATTAAAGAACGAGCATTGTATGTTTTGAATAAATTATTCTGTATTTACATTTACATTGAAATACTTACGAACGCTTAATGTAAAGTTATTGCCAACGTTTTTCGCTCTTCTTACAATAACTGCTCTTAAACCCATGAGCCACGTGTACAATTTTTCTTTGATTACTTGTAAGTATAGATGACCACCCAGTAAACATTCTTGAACCATAACAGCATCGGCACCTTCTACAGCACATTTTTTATCAGCTAATGCAAAAAGTTTTTTTGTCATGAAGCACAGTAAATGGAACTTGTCCGAAGGATCATCCAGATGAATAGCTATACAGTACCTACAAGCAGTTTTCAAAATAATAATTTTTAATTTCAATCCACTTCAATAATTCAATTTAATAGTAGAACTTACTTGATTATAAAATCACAAACTTCTGTATCTGTAGCATTTATGGGAAGCTCATAGAACTTTATCCTAAACATTTTTCCAATGTACGCTTTGCATTGTTCATGAGAATGTAGATCTTTTTCGTGAACGGTTCTCAACATGTTTGAAACACAATTTTTGTAGTATACATCATCGTCACAACCAGCAGTCAGTGCATTGTAAATGTATTTATCAGAAACGTTTTTCAGGCATTTCAGCATTAAAATTAAAGGCACGTAATAAAGTATTTTTCTATGTGTGAACATGAGTTTAGCCGAGCCATCCGTTACAAAATGTAATGAGTTGTTCTGAAAATAAAAATTTCTGCGTTAAACGATTCCCTTTTTCAAAACATTAAATTTAAAGAACAATTAACTTACTGTTGCTGTGTTATCATCTCTTACACTTCTCAATAGAATACCTAAATCACTAAATTGATCTCCTCTTTGTTTCCATCCGGATCTCTTGATGGCAATTGGATAATTTCTCCTGGTCATCAAAAGCATTCTTATCAGACGTTCGTGTCCTTTAATGACAAAGTACCCACCCCATTCTTGTTCATGTTCTTTGACAGCGATTAATTGTGCTGGATTCATATTGTTTAAATGGCACTTATTGGACTGCAGGTAAATATTAAAAAATGATCTGTTTAATCTATATAAATTTAAGTATATCATTGATATATAAAATCAGTAGATTTTAACTTACTTTGACCATAATAGGTACTTCTCCCAAACTTTTATCCAAAGATTCTTGTTTCCTTCCATTAATAGACCAACCAATTTTAGCAGTGATTTTACCCTTGTAAGTAGCAGCTCTTTGTCGACACTCGGTAGGGTATATTTTATGATTCTTAATACCGATTGTACCAGTAGGAGCTGTCGGATAGTTGATACTGACATCTTCAATTCTCAACTCTATTTTATCTCCACTCGCAAGTGTCAAGTAAACCGGCATTAAATTGTCTATCGCATCTGTGAGTCCTTGATCCAGCATATAATTGAACGAATCAATATGCGGAGTTCCCAATCTTTGCAAAAGCTAAATAACGTCAAAATTAAAAAAAAAAACGTCAGGTTAGATATCCATACGTAATAAAATTTAAATACCACTTATACCAATGAAAACTTACAGAATTCTGTTTCGCAGCCGGTTGACCAAAGTCTGTCGCCGCGTTCGTCAACTTCGGTTCTATCAACATTTTGTTTTTCTTTTAAACTTCATATAAAACGTTGTAAATATTAGTAAAGCCTCCGCACGTCGAAAACACGTGCTTGTAGCGCACTGTTTTCAAGTTTTCAATCTCGTCTAGAGTCTCTACTACACCGCCATCTACAAAATACATCCATCCAGGGATATTTTACGAGCTCCGAATGATTCTAGGGTATTTCATTTATTTGCTGCTTTCTGGAACGTCCAACCGCACGAACCGCGAGGTTCGTTCGATTTCTCTGACAATGACAAGTTGATTATGTTACGAAATAAACTATAGCAATGAGCGCAGATATTGTTACACTGCGTCGTAACTGTCATTTGATAAGGAGTTTGTTAGATAACTCCTTAAGAAATAATATTTTTCAATTGCTTTATATTTTACTTTACTGTGCTCGTATTATTCGTTTTATACGATTCATCGCGTGATACATAGGGATAAAGGATTTTCTTCGTTTTTTTTTTAATATCATTTCTTACGCATATTTCATTTATATTTAAATTTATTATATTTTCAAATATACGTTCTCTTTCTTCGTTCCACTGGACATTCGGTAATATTTATAAAAATCGTGTAAAATCATCGAAAAGTAATGAAACATCGGTCGAAAAATAAGTATGACCGCACTCGGTCGAGCATCGATTCTGTATTCTTGTGCAGAGAGAGTAGGGGTATAAAGTACACAATAATGTACATTGTACGCAGTACACCGTACACGACGCATTCATCCAAACGTCTTAAACTATATACGTATACATATAATATATATATATATTATACATATACATAATGTACAATTGGCCGTAGCGCGCCGCCGCAAGAGTTGTCAGTAGTCTCGATACTGTTACTATATATAATATATATATATATATATATATACGTACATGCAAACATATATATAGAAGGTAGAACGAACGCCTGAGTCTGAAGTGAAGCGCCTGAACGCGTGACGTGACGTGACACACATCCACAGGTAAAGGTAAAGCGTAAATACGTTCTGTGTGTGCAGTCACTGTGCACGCACTATTATTAAATATATTAATAGGAAGCAGAGACTTGACGGCGACAGTGTCTAACCGAAACGTCGAATCTAAGGAATTGCATTAATCGCATAGAAGTCGAAACGAATGATACGTGCGAGTAACGTGTCTCTCTTAAAGGGATGACAAGGGACATTGGGGTAGCCTGTAACAAGTGGCAAGTGGGTGGAGCTTTAATATTACACGACACATTCAAGCAGTACTTGTAACAGCGTCAACGAATTATCAGTGAGCAACGATCGTTGAATCATCTTTGAGCAGCTCATTGTCATTGCATTCGCTAGCCAAGATCTTACAATGCTCAACGACGTAAATGGCTCGAAGTACAGTGGATCGCTCTGATAACTGGAACTCGATTCTCGCAACGTCACTTTTTAAGGTTAGTTACATCTGTTTCTCTCTCTCTCTCTCTCTCTCTGTCACTCTCTTCCATTCTCTTTCTTTCCCTCTCCATTACGCCTCGAAGTATATGTATGTAATGTGTTTTTGCCGTTACGAAGGTAAATATTGATAATAGAGCTTGCTTATCTTTCGCTCGTTCTTTTTTTTTTCCTACACTTCCGTAGTAATCGAATTTGATTAGGGGCACTGAGCATTTTTTGCGCTATCATGACTGCTCAAGTTTCGTGTAGTTTGCAGGTTTTTCCTTGAATTTTTAATGATGCTTACTTCTTGCAGATCGACTTCGAGTTGCAAAAGAAAAACCGTAAGAATCGAGATGACTGACGTAGCGGAAGGGTCACAGCAAAATAACGAAGTATCGGACTATGGTGAAATTGGACCTGATGAAGATGAAGGTTCCGATGGTGTAATCGTACCTGAACTACAGGGCACCTTATCAAAGTGGACCAACTATATACACGGCTGGCAGACACGTTTCATTGTATTAAAAGATGGCACGCTGTCTTATTACAAATCTGAACAAGATAGTGGATTTGGCTGTCGGGGCTCAATAAGTCTTTACAAGGCCGATATTAAAGTAAACACTTGTTGAGTTTTAAATATTTGAAACTTTACCTTTCTATCATTTCGGTAGCATTTGATCAATGCTTAATCAATTCTTTTGTATAATTTTGTTTCAGGCTCATGAATTTGATGAGTGTAGATTTGATGTGTCTGTGAATGACTGCTTGGTATGGTATTTGAGAGCTAATCTGCCTGAAGAGAGACAACGGTGGATAGATGTTTTAAAGTCGTATAAGGTATTGTTTGTACAACAGGATTACTTTTTATATATTGCCATTGTCTGTATGCAAATTAGTATCAAATGTTCTTATCGATAGGCTGAATCTGGATATGGCAGTGAGAACAGTTTAAAACGTCACGGCAGTGCCATATCTTTGGTATCGAATACACAGTCTACGGCAAGTGCTGGTAGTTTTAGTAAAAGAGGAGTCAGGGGACTGAAGGAAAAATTAGCAGAAATAGAAACATTTAAAGATATATTAGTGCAGCAAGTGGATACGCTTCAAAAATACTTTGATGATTGTTCAGAAAATGCTAAAAACTTACAGGGTAAAGGTCAGGCAAGCGAAGATAAAGTTGATGATATTTCATTTAATCCAGCAGAACAAGCAATCGACTTCAAAGGTGAAGCTATCACATTTAAAGCTACAAGCGAAGGCGTGATAGCAACTCTACAGCACTGTGTTGATTTAATGGTACAGCGTGAAGACGCTTGGCGCAAGCGTTGGGAAAAAGAAATGGAAAAGCGACGAAAATTACAAGAAATTTGTAGGTCATTAAAAGACCAAGTAACATCAAACGGAGGTGTTTCAGGCAGACCAAGAGTTGTAATCCACGGTGGACCTGATTATGAAGTAAGTCAAAATCGCGCTGCGCGTTAGGAATCACACGTCCGTAGGATGATGAGTCAATAACTGAACTGTAGAGATAACTGAGAACTTAGTTTTATGAAACACGCGCGCGCAATTTCAAAATTTCTTGGTATGCTGTTTTAGTCTGCCAAGTGAGAGTGTCTTGAATGTTAATGATGTGACCTAACATTATATCTGAGCTCACTTTCAAAAGTATACGCAACACTAACCATCAGTCTGTAAGAATCAGTCAATGTGACAGGTTCTTTATTAATCTTATTATAAGAAATCACCAACTTATATATTGAAAAAATGTGTATGGTTTTAAAAAAACACAACTTTTTTTATTCTCGCAAGGAGGGACCACACAGTGCATTGTGCGATGAAGAATTCTACGATGCTATGGAAACAGGTCTTGATAAAATTGACGAAGATAATCAAATAAAAGATCGGTTAAAGCAAAAATTAGTTGCAATTCCAACAACTCCCACAACACCAGCTGCAAAGCACCGACTTTGGCCTGAAGTGAGCGAAATCAAAATATTTAAAAGTTATTTTGCGTTACTTTTGAACGCGCACATTTATCTATGCAATATTCAATATTTTAGATCAACAGGATAACGTTGGAGCAATTACATTATGCCAGATTAGCAGTAGGTGCTGGTGGCTGGCAATTGTTTGCAGAAGATGGGGACATGCGTATGTACAAACGAGAAGAAGAGGCTGATGGCCTAGTTGTTGATCCTTTGAAGGCATGTCATGTTGTTAAGGGTGTCACTGGTCATGAAGTTTGTAAAATATTCTTTAGTCCTGAGTATCGAAGTGGTTGGGAGGCTACATTAGAAGACATGACAGTGGTCGAAAATATTTCTAAGGATACGTTAGTCTTTTTACAAACACACAAACGCATTTGGCCCGCGAGTCAAAGAGATGCTCTATTTTGGTCTCATATGCGTAAGGTACCAGATGATCAGGATCCAGATTCACAAGATTTGTGGATTGTTTGCAATCACAGCACGGAACATGCAGATAATCCAGTAAATTAAACAAATTTTATAATTTAACAGTTTCATATAATACGTAAACTTTAAAATTAATGCTCAAATTATTTTAGCCAAATTCTGGAAAGTGCGTTCGAGTGTATTTGACAGTTTGTCTTGTTTGCCAAACATTTATTGACCCACCAAAAGAAAATGAAGAAATTAAAAGAGAAGATATTACTTGCAAAATAACATATTGTTCAGTTGGTTGGTATCGCACATATACTTTTATTGAAAATTCAGTTTCAATACGGATTATTTATTTTAAAATGTTTTATTCAGTAAATCCCGGTGGATGGGCTCCAGCGGCGGTTCTTCGTGCTGTCTACAAGCGGGAGTACCCAAAGTTTCTGAAGCGCTTTACTAATTTTTGTATTGATCAATGCAAAGATAAGCCAATCGTATTCTAAACGTTGCTCCTGATACTTTAATCCTTCCACGCAACGATACAGCGCAATATTGCATTAGCAGAATGCCTACATGTTATAATAAGCTAATTATTTTATGCGCACGTTATCATTCGTATTTAAAATTTTTTTCCGGTTTGTTATGATATTATATAAAGTTGTACCTACAATTTACAATTCTGTGAAGTATGATTGACATTTATAAATGATGCACCAGTTATACACATTTAAAGACGGTTACGTCGTTTTTGTACATAAGCAGACGCGCAGAGTTTTCTGTCCTTGACTGTTGCAACTTTTTTCATGTAAAACGTCCGTGTGGCGTCCAGTTGTACAAATTTTCTGATTGAAGATTACATGCACTATGTGTACCTATTGTTACACTTTGCCATACACGACAAATTGTATTATAACATATTGCGAATTAAATTGTTATTTTTATTTATATAAAAAAAATATGTATATCGGTGTGAAGAACAGATCGAAAATATGGAACATAATAAAGACTGTTAGCGTATTGCTTACTTTTACATAGAAAAATTTATTACATTATATAAATTTGATTATTTACACGCAAATGAAATTGATGAAGATGATTAAAAGCTATTAAAATGAATCGCGATTATTCTATCAAGTCACAGATAACGCCCCCCCACTTTTCGAAATTTTTGCAATCTCATCTTTGAATTTAGCAATAGTTTCCTTTGCTAGAGTTAATTTTTCTTTATATTCTGCTACCTCATTTCTAATTTTAGTCCTAGCATCTGTTATAGATTTTAGAGTTTGTTCCTTTTTAGCCTCAACTGAAATTCAGTTTATTTCAATTAATAATCGAACTTGAAATAGTTTGAAAATTATTTGAAAATTATTATTTTCTGTTAATACTTACAGTCTGTGTCATGTTTCCAAACACCCGGGGTCAGTGGTTTTGTCGAGTTTAACAGATGTTGCATTAATGCTGTAGGGTCTTGAAATATGATTTCATCGTAAAATTCTGAAACTAGATTTTTTTTTCCAACTTGCACCTCGGGTGGTGTTTGAAACAATTTCAAAATATGGTATATAGTCACCTGTGAATATTTTATTTATCAGTTACTTTAGCATTGATGAAATCGCATCAATATTCCTTTAATAACTTACAGGTCGTTCAGTTGCATCATGAAAGTAAATTTTAATCACAATTTCAAACTCTCCCCATCCAGTCTCTGTCAATTCATACGGTGGTTTCGTCACTATTCTGTTTGGATTGTTGTAGCTTTCGTGTAGTTTAAAATGTACTTTCTTCACGTATGCAGACATGTCTTCATTGTGATACGGTTTCACATAAACTGTCCACTGATGGGTGTGTCCGTCCTCCTCTCTTTTTTTCCCAAAATATCGTGCTACATTGCCGTAAACAATTGGCTTGATAATAGTAGTTCCCTAAATACAAACATCAACTATTATTACTAATTTTATTCAATTTATACCTAGCGTACGCTTAAAAATCACTTTCTACTATTTTATGCATCAAAGCTTACTAAATTACTTTGAAATAGTTAAATATATTAAAGTACAAGTTAATAATTTTACAAAAAGTTGTTTCACCTTTATTCTCCCGCCAGAATCAGGGCCAAATTCTTGAGCACAAGCCATTCTTCACAACAGAAGTTCGCCGGTTCCAAATAATTATATCATTAACTACAAATAACTGTCTTATATAACTTGAGTATTTACAAAAATGTAATTGAACGTAAAATTAAAGAAACTCGATGTTTTCATAAACCGAGAGAGAGAGAGGGCGAAAAGCTAACTTTCTAACCTAAGCATTGACATTGTTGACATTATTATGCGTCAAATGCTTTGCCAACGAATATACCAAGCCAACTGCCAACAGTGCCAACGAATGCACGTACACGACATGAATTATGATTACTTCCCAAGTGACGGTAATATACGTCATCCGAGGCGTCACCACGTGACCGTCACTGCGTAGATCAAACTACAAACTACAATGATTAATTCTCTATTAGGTACTGGATTATTTACAGGACTTATACTGACTATAGTATTATTAATATTATTACAATTACGGTAAAATTACAAAATATAAATGACAAGGTACATCTGTTCTCCTACCCACGAAGCGTTAAAAACCCAACGTAAATGTTTTTGACAGTGCGATATAAATATTACAAAGAATTTCTTTTCAAAATAAATGAATAATATCGATTAATGTTATGTGAATATAAATTATTATCAGAAAAACTGCTTGATTGTTTAATAAAAAGTCATAAAATTTTGGGTTCTCCACGTTTGAAATGGAAAAGCGCATGCGCCTTTGACATGTAGTCGTCAGTCAACATTGCACTTGCTTTTTGCTACCATATGATCACGTGTGGAGTTGTGTTTGTCGTGTGTAGACCTGTTTTGGTTTTTTGGTTATGAAACTTTCAGTACTGTGTACAGAATAATAAACAAGTATTGACAAAAAGTAATAATCCAAATAACATGGGTAAAACGTCCAAAGACAAGCGAGATATTTATTATCGGCGCGCTAAGGAAGAAGGATGGCGAGCTAGAAGTGCTTTTAAATTGCTTCAGATTGATGATGAATTTCATATTTTCAATGGTGAGTACACTATTGCGCTATTGTTTTCATTCTAACACGGTTTGTTTGTTGTTATGCAGTAGTTTTTCAAATTACTTTGTACGTCTATTTGCTGATTTTAGGAGTCACAAAGGCTGTTGATTTGTGCGCTGCACCAGGGAGTTGGAGTCAAGTATTGTCCCGAAGACTAAAGTAAGTAATAAAGCTTGAAGGCCAACTAAACGTGCAGTTTATTTGGTAATATTTAACGTTTCAGCCAGAATTATCAGAAGCTCAAAGAAACATCAACCGATGTAGTTGCTCCAAAAATCATTGCTGTTGATCTTCAGGCAATGGCTCCAATCGAAGGGGTAGTGCAAATACAGGGGGACATTACAAATGTAAACACTGCAAAAGAAATCATAGCTCATTTTGGCAACGAGCACGCAGACCTTGTTGTCTGCGATGGAGCACCGGATGGTGAGCAAATAATTGACTAATTATTTATCGTTACCAATCTACTATCGTCATAGTTAAGTAATTCACTACCTTTCATCGTACCGTAGTAACCGGTCTCCACGACATGGACATCTACATTCAATCCCAGTTGCTACTAGCAGCATTAAAAATCACAACTCAAATACTAAAACCAAATGGTACTTTTGTGGCAAAGATCTTCAGGGCAAAAGATGCATCGCTTCTCTATTCTCAACTAAAAATATTTTTTACCTCGGTCTCTTGTGCCAAACCACGCAGCTCTAGGAATTCAAGTTTCGAAGCGTTCGTGGTCTGCAAGGATTTCTCTCTTCCAGAGGGATTCGAACCGGCTTCTCTGAATCCTCTGCTATCGAATTTCGACGATCTACCCGAAATCAACAAGTACATTGCTCCATTTGTGATATGCGGAGACCTTAGCCAGCCCGACTCTGACACGACCTATCCACTCGACGTAAGATATTCACAGTACGCGATAAGAAATTCAAATGTACCCTCGTGACTCATTCAATTCCAAACGCTTCGATTTCAGTTCGAGGGAAAGAAGTTTCAATACTGCGAGCCAACGCAAAGCCCTATAAGCCCACCGTACGAGGAGGCAATGGCCCTACTCAGTATCACTAATCTTGGCAAGAGCCCAAACAGTATTACGCTCAAAGGCAACACAATGACCATTGCTGAATTCAAAGCGAGGAGGAGTAATCCACAGAATGACGAAACCTAATTTATATTTCTATATAATGCACAAAGATAATTTTCTATTAGTAATTTTAATAAACGTCTATGTCCGCAAATAAAACGAAAAAAAAACTAAAAAAAAAAAAGCGAAATCGCAAACAGCCGTAATGATATTCGCGAACCAGTGAAAGTTGACCTTCGAGTAAGTCTATCCATGTCCAAATATACGCTACAGAGTTTCGGCCGTCTACCTTATACGTAAGAGACCGCGCGCATAGGCGAGATTCGCTCGAAGCAGGTACACAACGTACCTGTATATACAACTGCACGGAAACTTGCTCCGGCCTCGGTAAAGGAAGGAAAACTTTGACGACGACGAGACTACCTATTGAAGTCGAAGGGGTATCGAGTTCGAGCCGCAAGATTAATTCTATCGAAAGTTTCGGTTGCAGGTTGTTTGCGTAAGCTGGTCACGTTCCTTTCCCGACGCACCGGCGGAAAGTCTGTAAAGGCTAATATTAAAATTCCCGCGAATCTCGCTTGTACTTTCAAAACACAACGAGCAAAGAAAGAGAGACGGAATCTCGTGCCAGTTGTGGATGCCAAAACTCCTTGTATACGCGTTGCGAAGTAGGATCTCGGAGGTTTATGCTAACGGAGCGAGCAGAGCTTTCGAGAGGGGGTGGGGCTTGGGACCACGGGGGTAAATGGATGTATCCAGTGTTTTTGAATTATGAATAGGGGCTTGGCTCGCCAGGGACATCGGGTAAAACGATGACTCGTATCGGAGTACGATGAATACAGATATACGCAACGCGAGCTGTGCAGGACTGTCTACGTGGACTCGAAAAGAACCGGCTAAGCCCCTTGAGAGCAGCTCTCTCTTCTTTCGAGTGGAATCGCACGCGCGTCGGTTCGGCTTTTTCTACTGGTCCGGTATAAATATTGAATGTCGCGAGCCGCACAGGTGCCATCGGTAAAGGCGATCCGAAATGGTATCTATACTTCTGTACTCGACGATATATATATACACACATATGTGGTTGAAACATAATACCTTAACGACGATAGACTGAATCTATTTTCAAATGTACCGCTTATTTCTGATGTACATGAAAATACGAGATATAACGTCATTCAGAATGTCTTGCGGTTTATAATATTCACCGAGGGTTTGTGCATTGCGTGAACAATTTTAACTTCGATTCGCTTAAATCTGCGGTTTGCACTTGATTAATGACTTACTTGCATGGATTAGCTACTACCGACTTAAGGGAACGAAATACCTTTAATATCGTGTAATATATTAGGGATAGTGTAAGTCTCTACGTCTACTAATTACGCTACATAATACAAATTTCACGGTCCATAAAATTCAAAAGAAACCAATGGATGGATTGAGCTCAAACTTGGTAGTAATACTCTTTGATACACTCCTTTTCGCAGGGAAGACGTAAATCATTTTTAGACATAAATCATGAATAATTATTGAATTATTGCTTAACACCTCGGTTTTTATTTTTAATACCTTTTCTGCGCATTCTATTATCAAGTTTCAATTTGATCAAACGATTGGTTTATTTAAAAACCTGTGGATAATGGTAACTAACTTATTTTATGACGTCGTTCATAATCATATCATAGTATACATAGATACTTCGAGTGAGTTTTCGAATCGTCATTTTAAAGGTATCTTTCGATTTTCCCTTAAGAGGGCAAAACACCTTTAATGTGGCAGCTAAAATGAAAAATTTTAATTAGTTACATTGATTGCGTTCGTATGTTTAATGCTGTTTTTATATTTAATACTTGAAGTCGTTTACACTAAAATTCTAGATAGGTATAACTTTCATTTGAGTTGCAGTTAACGCGTTGAAGCCCCTCCGTTGACCGCTTACTGTAGGTTGTAGAAAATTCACATACCGTAGCGTTCAAAGTGAATCTATGATTCAATTGAACTGGAAATCGGTATAAATACAGTTTTATACATTTTTAAAAATATAAATATTGGCTTTTTCAATCGAATGAATAGAATAAGTTATACACGACGAAATGTACGAAGATGAAAAAAGAAATTAATTATAAAGAAAGTTTTTCATGTCTGAAAATTTTTGATTTAATTTAATTTAATTTAATTTGCTATTCATTCAAAGGAGAAATCTCCACATTCACTCTTTAAAGAATGTATCAACGAGTATTCGCACAAAATTTCAGCTCAATCCATTCATCAATTTACTTTGAACCTTTCGGTAAGGGAGTTTTCAACATCGCGCTATAAGTGGCCATCGAAGAGACTTAGAGACGTAAAACAAAGCTCAAATGAAAGGTATACCATCTGTCATTTTGAGTATTAAATATAAAATCAACGCAATCGGTATAACTAATTAAAATTTGTAATTTTAACGAGCTTCGTTCGAGGGTGTCTTGTCCCTTCGAGCCGATGCATTAATTTTGTAAAATAACGCATACGAAATAAGACAAGTGAGATGACGAAAAAAATGAACGAAGCACATACCCGCGGGAGAGAAACATATTATTATTCTCGATCGAATTCGCAGGTTTGAATTCGTTGCCTTACCGATAGACCAAGTTTACGCGTGACTTTATACGGCCGATTAATTTTGTTATTCAGTGCGGATGGTTGATTTTCTTTATTGCATCACACGACGTCTGTTTACGAAATTGTACGAGCGAAAATTAATTTAATATTCGCAAACGGCGACACGCGAATCCCCGCACCAATTATAATTTCTAAAAGCATAATTGTATTTTAGATAGCTCTAACGTATACAGCTGGTATATAAGGATTATTTGCGTGCGCGCTTTGTCGCGGCCGCAGCGGCGCCACGTAATTGCGAGCTCTTACGTATGTACATGTACGTGTTGTACCATTAGATTACCTTTTTAATTTATGTTAATTGCCATACTTGCAAATATATCGCGGCGCACTTAATTGTGCAAGTAATTATTTCCTGCATTCTCCTACAAGTATACATATATATGTGTGTACGAATCGCGTATATTTCACTGGCAGTTCATATATAATGACTAACAATTGTCTGTACAATAGCGAAAAATCTTACCCTCTTTGAGTCTCTGCTAACTATCGTAAAAATTCCATTCACGGATTTAAATCAGGGTTTCGAGAAGGATTCTCACAGTTAATCTCTTGTAATAGACTCGTAAAAGAACGAGGCAAAAACAACGGTTGCGTATACTCTAAATAATTTTACAAATAACAAAAACGTTCATAGTGCATTGATGTAAGGCTGAGTAGGGAAACACTTATTACCATTAGCAGAATGCGAGCTAACCGATTATTAAGACATGTGTCCGTGCGCTTATTTATGCCAACGCCTGGAACCTTGTTCGTATACGCGTGTACGTACATTAGGCGGTATGTAAATAAAAAATAGATATAGTTTTTTTTTTCAGTTCGAATCGGACTCGAGCACTTTAAAGCCCGGAAGCAGTTTTTTAATAACCCGTCGAGCGACAAAAACTTCTCGAATAAATCCCTACGTTCATGCAAAAAGGAGCGTATAAAGAGTATTACTACCAAGTTTTAACTCAATCCATCGATTGATTTCTTTCGAATTTTACGCACAGTGAAATTTATATTTTACGGCGTAATCAACCATTCAAACGACTTAAAAACGTTCAGACCACTTGAATCGTCTGTAAAATCCACTATTATTGAAAATGTGTAAAAATTATGACGACGCAATAAAAAGTATTTTAAGTTCTCGAATCGTTAATCCAAAGGTGGTTTATCGCGTTAAGATGCATGTTTTATTCCTATTGACGGTACCATAAAGGAGTCTCGAGAGAGAAAAAAAAACGAAGCTCGGCAGTCGTTCCCGACGCAACGAATTCTCGAAACTCGCGGAGTTAATTTGCAAACTCGCCGCGGTGTGACTTACAAAGCACTTGTAACTTCTTTCGCGCGTGAGTTCTTAGCGCTCGCGCGCAATAATCTGATCGTAAGCTCTGCGGCGACAAGGGGGAGAGTTAAGCTCTAAGTCTGTACGCGGCCAGCTACGATAACGGTATTAACGCAAACCAGGAGAGAGAGAGAGAGAGAGAGAGAGAGAGCGAAGCCTGTTTACTGGTCGGCCATGCGCTCCTAACTGTTTTAACCACCGCAGGTCCCGATCTCGCGCGTTGTATTGTGGAGCGGGAGTATATAACAACGGACGACTGGCCGCTCGATAAGTCTCGGATTTGCATGATTCAGGGGTTGTGATGGCTTCTGTGGTCGCGAGATTTTTTCCGATCAGTGATATTCGATGGAAAAGCAAAAGATGAGCATAAGTAGATTACCCAGCGGGAATCGCCGGTACTGGAGCAACGGGCCAGTACTGGTCCAACGTTGGTTCGACATCTCGATGATAAAAACGGGCCAGAGTTGTAACACTGCGATGGCCTAATGCTGGCGTGACATTCGAACGAGCTCCATCTTACGAGAATTTTCACGTGTCTATGTGTATTTATAATCATTTCAGTATCAGTTTACCGCAGCCGTTAGTTTAGTCATATCTCGTCTACGAATCAAGAGGAGTCGCTTGAATTTAATGTTTGGAAGGATATACCGTTTTCTTTCATCTTTGGATGACTTCAGAGAATTGGACGACTCTTTCAAAATTAGTATTATATATTAAAATATATAATGTATAATATATAATATAACATTATAAATTATATATTTTATTCTATTATTATTGGTCCATTACTAGGCCATTAGCCAACTCTTACTAGGGTTTATGATTGAATGTTTATACCCGCATTCAGAAAATTATAAGCCTCTGGTATCTCGTGACATTCCTTCAGTGAAAATCTTCCGGAGATGAACAGAAATTCTTCCCGCGTATATCGCGTTGCAGATAGGGTCGAGTGAATACTCATTTCCATCGGAAAACCAGTTTGCGCAGTGTATAAAACAGTTTATAGTGATTCGACGTGTTAACATTTAACGATTTCACCTCGTTAATAATAATATCGCTAATTTATTTATTTACTCAGTGGAGCAAGTCCAAGTCCATAGATGTCGTAAGTAAATATAAAGTTAAAGTAAAAGTACGCGTTACTAGTAATCGAGAACTTTTTTTTAATGCTTCGAGATAAAGTTATAAAGGTTCAAACATTCTGGCTTTGAATTACATCAATGACGCAATCTATACTGCAGGAGAGCGATAATAAATGTCTGCATTATTTATGGAGATAACGAAATAAATGTTTTTGGATCCACGTGTAATTGTCTCGGTACAAAAAACAATGTTATCTACTTAAAAACTCACTGGAGTCAATGTGATTAATTTAAATTAGTTAATTTATGATAATGTTAATCTCGAGAACCTGCGCAGAACAAGCGGAAAGAAGAAGAAAAGCGTCAAACGTTGGACTTTCTCAAGGAAATTACGAATTTCTATGACATATTAACATTGTTTATTTATATTTTCTGAATGGTCAAGCGGCGAAAAAGGTTGGTGTTAAATAGTGTTTAATTGATAAGTATAATCATGATTTTTTGTCGATTTCGACAAAAATAATACCATAACGGTATATAATATTGTGAAAATTATCTCGACGACTAAAAAAAGTACAGATAATTCTGTATCGCTGGGATAACGGATGAGTAATAGTAACGGCATTGAAGAACATAGAAGCCACGTAAGTACTGTCTTTTAATTTATTAGCATTGCTGAAGTTTCGATTAATTTTTCTGTAAATGTTGCATAGGCTCTTGAAAATACCACTGAAAACTTAAAGTAGCGCAATTTTAGATTTAAAGATCCAAGCGCGGTTAACATTGATATCGGAAAAGGGATAAAATAAAAATAATATGGTACAAGCTATTCAATTCTGGCAATCGTAAAAACTTATTAAAAGACGTAAAACAGTTATTACATACATAATTACAATGTGTATATAATTTACAAACAAGTGTCTGGTCAGCAAAGTATCAGAGTTATTAAGTGCATAAATTAGTAGTATGAAATTATTTACTCGGAAGATGAGTTTTATGTAATGTCGTGTATGTAGAGCATTTAAAGTACATTTTGATTTTGTACAATATCACAATTCTTACAATTTGTTGGCTCTTTTGACTCCAATTCACTTTTGCAGTTAACAACATTTCCTTTTAATTTCCAGAGTAATTTATATTACCTGTAAGTGATGCATTTACTTAGGGTCAAAGGAATTCTTCTTGCGATGCAAAATTGCTCTAAATGAGATTTTCTACTTCCATAGAAACACATCCTGTAGGTTCTATTTTTGAATGATCATCCTCCTTCAATAGGCTTCCTCCACTCACGCGTACACGAACACACACGCGCGCGCGCGCATATATCCTCTATAAGTTTTACTATTCGCGCCGTGGCTTTTAATGCTGCTATAGTAATAACTGGAATTGAATGTAAATGTCCATGTCATGGAAACCGGTTACTGTTCAATGAAAGACAGTCAAGTATTTAACTGTAAAATTACTGGCAATAAATATATATATATATGGGATATGTGTACAATGGTATCTGGTTGAGATTTAATTATACTTATTGAGTTTGCCCGGTGCTAAAATTGTTACTAAAGTAAATGGAGCTTTAAAATGATTTTTAAATTTGGAAGCACATGTAACTTAATCATCTCCGCGATAAGATTATTACTTTATAGAGTTTCTTTCACGTTTTTCTTTTTAAATCGTGCATATTATAAATCCAAAATTATTTGCCATTCCACCTCAATCGCCCCCTCCCCTCCTCCCCGTCGCCCTCGTTTTATATTTAATTTTCGTTTTAAATTTCTCCGTTTGCGGTTATATTAAATCCGATACGAAGATATACAGCACTTTAACGAGTTTCAATTTCATTTAAATTTCTTGTAAAATTAAAGACTGTCCTAGGCGTATTACTTCCAGTCCGCGCCCGCTCCGTCTAATAATTTGTCGACGAACTTCCATCCCCCTGTCCCTTGACTCCCTTATACGCTGCAGTAGTACAGCCAGTCCCGACTTTCATTAACTCGGCATCGCACATAGCATTGGTCTAACGACAAAAGTGTTTTTGGAGCTGCACTGTCTCATTCTCATCGTTCTCTCGTTCTGTCATCTCAACCCCCCCCCCCCTGCTTCTCCCCCAACCCTTTTCACTCGACCCTATACTCGGTTGTCGGTGTCTTTGACGATGGACGTTCGTAATCCAAAGTTATTCCGAACGACAGAAAACTCGCATCTCCTTCCGCGCTAGTTGGAATATAACTCGTGTAGTTCTGAATTGAAAAATATTGAATTTCCGTCTAATTAATGCGATACATTCTCTTGGGGAGGTGGATTATTACATACTTGGGAAACTGGTTTAGCTCAAATTGAATGTACCTTTCAACGGCGCGTGGCTGTGTATATACGTATAAATACTATACATAGCCACGCGGATAATTAAAGACGGAGAGGGTATGCATCGATCCTCCCTCGTATAGTACATATATATACTCCTGTATTTCACCGGTACCGCTGCACGCGATAAATTGCAATGCTTTTCAACGGCTTTATGTAGTTTCATCGGCTTTTTTATCCAAGTGCACGGTTCTCTCATCTGATGCATTCTTTTTCTTCGATGCACGTTGAGCTTCTATTAAATCTTTCATTCTTTGCAACTTTCAATACGTCGAGAAAACTATATTCCCGTATATATGGCTGGTTCTCTGACAGATTCAAGGGTCGTCATTACTTTTCTTCTTCTCGACTTTAAAACATACTAAGACTCAAAGTCTTATTCAATTATATATGTATATAATAGTTACATGACTTAAAATTTAATCCAATTTCGAGTCCTTTAATTTATATTTTTAACGAGACATTGTCAGGCTATTATACTTATTTCCCCAAAATATAAGCGAATTTTCTGTAAATGTTAGAGGTATTGGGTAATTTGGCAGATAAATGTATTTTAAGCTCGAAACAAAGCTTGATACCCAAGTCACGACTAGTATAGATAGTTTAAAAGGAAAGCAAGGCGTCCATATAAAAATATGATGTTAAGACTTATATGGCATATGAATTAATCGTAAGGTACATGAAGACAGTTGAAAGTATTTTACGTATAAAATTTAATTTGTGTATTTTCAGCGAAAAATATTGAATAACGGTAAATTCTTTGAAAATAGAAAATAAATTTAAAAAATCTGATAACGTCAACTTTGACACTTTGTAACTTGTAATTCCTGGTTCAAAAAATAAAAAAAAAATCACGAGAGTCGATACAGGTCAAAAGATAAGTTTAAAATTATTTCTACATTGGAAGTCCGTGGGAATTTTCTATTTGCAGATAGAATCTTATTTGACATCAGTACATTTATTTGTTATAATGAAAAATGCTTACACAAAACAAACGTTCTCATCGCCGTATTTCAGAGTATAACTGGCGGAGAATGTCAGAAAGCCATACTGATTTACTCCAGATGAAACATATTGCTGACATTTTAATCGCGTTCTTAAAGTCAAATGGCGTTAATAATTAAATAAAAAAACAAAAGACCGTAATGATGATTCTGTAAACATAAACACCAATAGCGCCTTTCGTCTCAGTACTAAATTAAACGGTATTAAATTTACACATTCTGTGAAGGGGGAGCAATGCAGTACTAAAAATTTCAATGTTAAAAATAAACGAATTGAAACAACTGAACTAAAGCCAAGTCTTCGCCTACCCAGAGGTAATATCGTAGATGACAATAAATATCGAATGTCACGTGGTGACATTAAATACTTAGGAAACAACCGAGCAATATTAAATTTCGATAGAAGAATCAGAGGGAATCAGACATTCACTAACTCAATGAACTCGATATCGAGACAACCGAAATACAAAGACTTCATACTATTGTAGGTGATATCGTTTTACAGCAAATTGTAAATGTGATTCTGCTCTTCAACATGCAGAAACGTTTTCATACAGAGATACATCGCGAATGTGTTAAGTGTAGTTTTTAAGTGATCATATTTTAAATTTAAGCACTTAGTTTTATACAGAGGCAGTGATCAGTGAACAGGAATGTATTTCCTCTGCAGGTTTACTTTTACGACGCAATATTACGAGCGATTACTTTTGCAAATTATTATAAATTTTACTCTAGCTTTATAAATAAATAAATAAAGAATAAAGAATTTTTAATTTGTCAATCTGTCGGAGAATCACCCATATATGTGTACATATATATTATATGTATATGTATATATATATACATGCTGCGGTTATCGATTATCGTTTCAATATTTATCAAACGCTAAAACCGCTTTGCACGAGGGAAAGAGGCAGCGACTGCGTCCGACAGAGAAACTCTCGGTGCGTCTGTCGAGCGCAGCCGTCTACGTTGAGCCTGAATTTTCTCTGTATATAAGCGTGTGTATGTATGTGTAGAATAACTGAGAGACCACAAGCTTTGCGTTACTGTTACTGTTTAGCGATTGCTGCTATTGCGTTTATTAGACGTATATTTATTTTTTATTCGCATATAGAAGGAAATAAAACTTTTTTCTCGGAAATACATTCATCGGGGATTTGCGACGCAATATTTAAACATACATATATATATTCGCTGTAGGAAGAAAAAAATAGGTAATTGACCACGAGGTTCAGAGCGAACTTTTGTTAGCAAATCGTTGGTTAAGTTTCAAGAAGTGGTGTAAAAAGCAAAAGTTGATACCCCGAGTGAAGTGACTAAATTATCGCCTGTCGTACCGTTCAGGTTTCAGTTGCGTGTTGTGGCTGACCCAACTCGGCTGTTTTCACTTAACAACTGTACGGAGTTCCGTTTGTATGAATAAAAAAAAAGGAGATTATAACGTCGAATCGTGTGCTTTTATTACGGTTAACAAAATATTCATATCCAAGTGCAAGGTATGTGTACTTTTATAAGTCCACAGTTAAAACTCTAATTTAACGCCACATTACGGAGGAGTATTCTTCAAGAAACTTTCAAACTGTTAGCTGAAACTTATAAAAAACAGTATATTTCAAAATGAATGCCAGAACTTATAATATTTACAATACGCATACTTGAAGTTTTTAATGAGGAAATTTCACAATAAGCCGAACTTTTTAACGAGCCTGGGCTCGCGCTTGACATTATAAGATTCTCAAGAATTTTTCCTCTCCTTACCTTTGAATTTTCTTTTTTTTTTTAATTACGATCCTCCATGTTATATAAGCTTTGTATTCTACTCTTTTTTGAGCGTCTCATCTTCGTTTGCATATGTAATACGTAAAAGATGAATATACGCATAATATATCCCGCATGAATACGTGAGTGTTCGGAATGTAATATATACGTCATCGATTTTTTTTATACGCGTTTAACTATGGATGGTATTCATTTATATTTCGATTTGCGTATCCGGTTCGACGTAAGTGGGTATGATGCGTTATTTCTTTGGAGATAATTAGATACGAAAATACAAATAGACAATTATTCGTATATCATATAGTCAACACATTGACTCGGCAATACTACTACAAAACCGGTTATTTTAATGTCAAATGGAAAGTGCTATAATTATATACGATTCAATTATGGAATCTAGGAAGGAAAACTTGAATTAATTATAATCTATTTGATAATACCGAATCATAGTTAATGTCCATTCGGATTCAAACACAACGGAAATATTTATGATATCATTTGAATGTCGCAGTAAAAAGAAACTGAAATAAATACAATTATAATAATTTCTCATCGTCAAATGCACGAGTCAAAATTACATCCTAACAAGCCATCTCCAAACTCTCCTTAAACTTTCGCGAGACGTGCAGCATCTGTATAAAATATTTTTCATTCAAGTAGATAGTCTAGTACTTCCCTAACGAGGTAAATGTCTAGCCGTGCGCTTTTTTAGGTCATCTCGTCGGAACTACGCCTACAGCGAAACAGTAGCTCGCGTCGTTATATACAATGTATATTCTATATAAATATATATATATATGTATGTATATATATATATATATATATATATATAAAATCCAAACTCTTGCACACTTTTTATCTTCAATCGAAACGAACGTCTGTATATATAGAGAGCTGGAGAAACTCACATCGGTGGGAATAGCTGAGTATATATATAACGTAACCAAGGGAAGAAAAGCCGAGGGAAACTTTTGCCAGCGACTCGTTACTCGCCCGTCGGCGTCTATATATAGAAAGTTTTATCGTTTCCGGTTTTATCATCGATACAGCTGCGCGTCGGCCGGAAATCGGGACCTCAGCCGCGTAGTCTGTCCTTCTCGAGCTCTCCTGAAGAAAGTTTTCGCCGCGTAGCTATTGTCGCAGTCGTCGTTGCCGTGATTATTGTCCTTTGTCGTCGTTGTTGCTGTTGTACAGTTGTCGAGTGCTAATTACGTCGCGAAACCCGATTTCGGTGCAAGTTTCCAGAGAAATTGCCGAGAAAATTGATAACACTAGTGTTGCGCAAACGGGATCGTTCTCGCGGGAGACTGCTTTCCTCCTTGCTCGTTTTTCCTGGGGCTTGAGCCGAAGCTCGACGTCCCTTTTACTTCGGCTTATTGTGTCGCAAACTATATCACGTTCCAGTTTGTATATAAATATACATATATATATATATTTGCCGATGCTGATATATGTTATTGCGTGTCGTATGGGTGAAGGTTTTATTAGTAACTGAAGTTCTTTTACGCTTTTATTGATGTTTGGCTTCGTGGGGCAGAGAGGAGTATTGGGTTACTTTAGTTAGTACGATTTTATTTTTCCTCTTTTAATGCGGATTGTTAGTCTGGTGATACGTCGATTACCAGTGACAGCAGCTTTATGTGTCCGAGCACAGAAATACAATGTACACGTAGAATGTTATTGCGAATAATTAATCGATGATTGACGTAATTGCTTAACCATTGACTGTTAACTCTGTTGAACATTGATGGATTAAGTACCGTAAAATATACTACATCAGACCTGCTGGTTTAAAAGCAATTATAAAATTTAAATGAGCAACACCTTAATCTACCAATATAAAGATCTTCGCAAGCGGGTCACGGTGTCTGCGCGACGTAAATTATTAGTTATGGGCCACTTACTTTACAACACAGCGCTCCCAAGTATGAAATTAAAAAAAAATGTATGGAAATTTCAGTAAGCCTATATACACTCGCACACTCACAAAACATTTCCCTTGGTACTACTGTGCACTCTCACCTTGCGATATTGTATATGATTAAGTAGGGCAGCCTCGTCTGATGTAGTCTTTGACTTTGGGGGTGTCAGCAAAGCTCGAGCGTTGCGCGTAATCAAAGCAGCGCTCTGATATCGGAACGAGAGAGAGAGAGAGAGAGAGACATAGAGAGCTACAGCAAGCGGCTTTCAAAGTAGCCGAGGAAGATCCTTCCGGCAGTGGCGGAGAGCCGCGAGGGACCGAAGACGAGGTTGAAATCCCCAAAGCCGATATCCTCCTCTCCCTCTTTGGCTTCCTCCACGCGCTTTGAGCTGCTCGGGTTATGTGTCTTTATTTTTCAGTTCTGTATATGTGTGTAGGTAGATGTTAGCTTCGGGAAGAGAAGGAGAGAGAGAGAGACAGAGAGACAGAGAGAGGGAGAGAGAGAGGAGAGAGCTTTATGCCCGGTACTTGAGAGGATTCAGGTGTATACGTACTTGTGTGCGTTTCCGCATGCATGACTTGTTGCTGATACGAGATTTTTCGGTTTGCGGTCTGTATACGGGATATAATATGTATAAGAGGGACACGCATGAAAATTTTGTAAGCTTTTGTTATACACTGAATGAAATCTTGACTCTCACTCGTACTCGCAGATGTAAAAATATTCGCGTGCCAGATTATACAATAGCGATGTATATGTTTGGCATTGATTTCATTTCGTCGTCGTTGTTCGTATTGTTGTTGCACGAAACAATTATTATGGTAATAATGTAGCGAGTCACCTCATACCGGACATTATACGAGCTGCGAGTTGATTTATAAAAAGTGCTAATTATACTTTCGCCTCGAAAATTAATTACGTGGATAAAACGTTCGATAGAGAGCAGTAAATTATTGCCTCCCGCGCGACCTATCATTATATCTAAAGTACGATAAAATGTATACAAAATAAAGAAAAAAAAAATAAAAAATAATAAAAGGGGTAACTAATTTATCACAACAATGTATGCAGTTTATTAAAGCGAACAAAATTACACGATTGCCTAAGCAGTTTTATTTTACATTCTTATCCCTTTCTTTCTCTTTACTGTTTCGAAAATACATCTGAACGCATGGAGAGTGTGTACGTAGTAAAAGTATCGGTCATCTTTTCAAAAATATACCCTTGTATCGCTAACAATTGCGCATTACCATAAACACGACCCTCCAAGCGAAGCCTTTTTCTCCTGCAATATTGTTTGCTCGGCAATCACGTTTATATATCCAAACTCATACGTGCGCGCACACACACACACGCGCGCGCGCGCGCAAACACAAAAACCGAGAGAATATGTTTGTCCAAAGCTCATATTCTCAGCAACGTTGCTCGTTCTTTATATTACGAGCCATATCATTCGACGCGCAAGAGTATACGTAGCGCGTATATCGCACGCAAAGTCGCCATAAGCCTCCTGTGCCACGAAGTTTTCTTTTCTTTTCTCCGATGCGCATGTACGTATATATACGTGTATATAATGTTGGAAGGGATGTCGATGGGGAGGGGGGAGGAGGACGAGGTTGTACACACCTCGACGCGCAAATGCATTATACAGCCGCGGGTTATTGCACGCTCCGATCGTTATTTATTCACTTATATGATAGTTAAAAATTATGGCCTCCCTCACCCGTATAAATTACTTATTTCACCCCTCCCCCCTCACACCTCCCTCTGAGAATCGTACAGTAATTGTAATTCATGATTTGCGAGAAAGAGAGAGAGAGAGAGTGAGAGAGAGTGAGAGAGAGAGTGTACACATATGTTGTACATACATAGTCGCGAGCTAGACTTATAGCTTGAGTTTGCCACGGGAAGAAGTTATAGAGTACAGCTAGTGTGTACGTGTGTGTATGTGTGAGTATTATATAGCTTGTAGTTTATCGCCAGTCTCGCATGAGCACGACTATTACTACTTGAACGTGCGGTTATAACAGCTCGGCGGTTATTCTCTTTGCGCGGTCGATCGCAAGCGATTGTTAACGATCTTTTTTCTTTTCGCGCACAAGGAGCATGAAAAGGAATTGCGCACGTTATCTTCGCGTCGATTTGTTGAATTTGTAGATCCGATACTTGGGCGAATAGGGAGATAGCTCGCCGTCGCTGTCACCTTCGTCTCCGGTTGGGTCGTCCTTGTCCGGTTTGGAGGATCTATAGATCTGGCTGTACCCGTATTGCTCGTCGCTCGCTGCGCAGACAATTTAAACGATTTTCAGTAGGTACGTGTATTATTCATTCGAAGTTATTAGAGATAATTTCTCTATCAATGTTAATGATCGAGTTAATTAACGCGTTCTCTTGATTGGAAAATTCGAATTCATTATGCATAATCGATTACGGATTACTTGGTGTCTGGAGTACACATTGAATTCGGGTTTCAAATATTCACGTTTTTCGTAAAAATTTACTGAAACTCTGACTTGAATGGCTACGAAACTTTAGATAAAGCATATATTATATTTATGACGTAGCAGGAAACATTACATTTTCATAGTATATTATCGAACATACAATGAAAATGTAACGTTTCCTAGGAAAGATGTCCTGAAATAAGGTTATATTTCATAAATTATTGTGAATGAAAGTAATTTTATCACAATTTACAGAGGAAGTCAGTTTGAAACGCGCTGGATTTTCTATCAGGAATACTTTCAGAAAATAAAATATTTAACTTCATTTATTATGCTAATAAGAACATTTTACTCATTTGGACAAATCCCATACGCGCAGCAATTCATTGGCGCAACGGTTTTTCTTTTTCAGCCAGATGAGCTGCTCGAAATTGGATGAAGCTGCGGTTGTATAATGATCTGATCAGACTAGTTTGCCGGATTAGGTGTTGTATATATATATATACACTTTATACAGATATACAGATATAGAGAAAATACGTGTATATATAAGACAGTGCCGTAGAACGTCGCGTTATAGGTGTACTTGGAAGTAATAAGCTCATTTTGTCTACGTCCTCGCGCTAAGCGCGCTAAAAGCATATGAAATAGCGAACAACGTTATGGACAGTCGTGGAGCTTAAAATTTTTAAGAAGGGAATCAAGTCACCTTTCGTGTCTCTCGTTATTGGAATTTCTACGTATGTATATTTATTACATGTATACGTGGGCGATTCTCAGATAAATCAGACTTAAAAAAATGTTTCCTCTTTAAATTTAAATACTATTCCTTTAGTACAATTTTTTTAACACTTTTTCTAAAGTTACAGAGAATAACAAAAATGTTGAAATTTTCGTTCACTTAAACTGATTTAAAAGAATCATAACTTCTTAGTATTTATCATGTATTTACCCATGTATTTATCACAGTGGACAGAGAGAAACTTTATTTAATAAAATTCACTTAATTTAAATAATAACATACTTTGAAATTCAAATATATAATATATAAAAGTGATTGAGTAATCCTCACTATAAAATCCAGAATATTCATGCGTAGACTTGCAACTGGTCAATGTAAATATGTCTGTAAAGTTTGGTTTCAAAAATCCAATTAGTATATATGTATTAGTATATAAATCATTACAGACGTGAATTTGACTAAAAAAACGTTGAAACGTATATATATATATATATATACACACGGCATCTCTAGAAACGTGATCAACTTTCCAAAACTTCCCAGAATAATTTATATGCTTAATGTATGGATATACACATGTAATCATTACGAACTTTTAAATGAATAATTAACGGCATTAATTGACGAAAGTAACGGTCTGTTCGAAAACATTACGTTTTATACATGAGAGCTAATCTTGTTATTCTTGCTATTCCTGTACCAAAAGACTTATATTATTCTTGTCAGCTTGTGGGTTAAATGATGATTTACCAGATAATCACCCATATATACTTTAACTTCGCTCTTAGACTTATTATAACAAGTGTATCACACTACATTATCTTCTCCATTCTCACTCTATATATAGAACGAAGAATACCCTTCCTATATGTACATGTAGATTCATATATATATATATATATATATATATATACATATAACATATTTCCACAGAAATAAACTAGCGGGCGCCGGTGGCTTACCGCAAAGTGTTTTGCATTTAAGGTACGACGTCGACGCTCGCATACCACATTATTGTTAAATACTATTATCCCATTGTTTAAATAATAATTTTGAAGAAAATTTCTTTTTTGTCACATCAAACAAATTAAGCGTATAGTTTAGTGATAAAAAAGCAAGCATTTTCTAGTACATGTAAATAGGAAAAAAATTGTATTTTTTCGTGATCTATAAGTTCTGTGTTAAATTTGTTATATACGATGCTTAGTATTTCTCTTATCCTGTTATACAAAAATAGTTTTTAGCGATTTTGCAATAAACTCACTTTGCTATGTACTCAATTAAGCTGAATTTTAATGCAACACGTTGGTAGGATGAGAGGAATATATGCCAACAAATTTTTTAAAGATTTGCTTTAATTTCAGTGAGATGATAGTTCTACTACAAATATATTCTATTTAAGGAGACAAGATGATACCTTTGAAATGCAAATTACTAAACTAAAAATTTAAATTATTTATAATAATGTAATTGTGATTTAGACTTATTCTGATAAAAGAAGATAGGTTTACCTTCAATTTGAAAGGTCTTGCTATAAGTCCCTTCGATAGCTAGTTACAATAGAAAGTAAAAAATTCACTCACCGCAAGATTCAAAGTCAACAAATGGATAGATTGGGCTCAAACCTGGCAGTAATACTCTTTGATACACTCCTTTCAGTATGAATGTAGGGATTTCGAATTGAATGATTAGATGAAATTTGACATTCTAAAATCTCTTAATTTTTTTAATAATCGGTTGACAAGCTAGTTTTTTTATTTTTAATAATTTTTCTGTACATTTAATCCTGAATAAGGATATATTCTTTAGGGACATTCATATTGAAAGTACGACTCCTGCGGTGAGAGAATTTTCTACTTTATATTGTAACTAGCCATTGAAGAGACTGATTATTAGAATAAATTTAAATTATAACTACATTGTTAAAAATATTTAAAAATTTGAATATAGTAATTAGCATTGCAAAGGTGTTTTGCCTCCTTAACATGGGACAAACGACGAATCACTCTTATTTTTTTAGTTAAACAAGGAAACGAAAAAATACATTTTTGGTATTTGCAAAAGGCACATTTGTGTAAAATTTCAACTCGATTGATCGCTAATTGTATATAATTATGGTAAAACTATAAGGCTCTCCCCCACGTGACACAGCCATGCCTAAAAATATATACTCACGTATAAGCGTGTCGAATCCATTATCCGTAGGACTGGCAACCTCGCGTTCTAGTACGTCCTCGTAATTTTTGAGAGGGACAGTCCCGACAACAATACTCGTCCTGATCTTGAGATTCTTCTGTAGCATCCGATAGTACCACTCGCCGAGGTCGACACAGGCCTCGACTTTGAGGGCGTAGTGCACGTCGATGATGCTACAGTGAGTCATGCCACTGGGCGGTATGGACGGCACGTCGAACTCCTCGTGAAAATGCTCTTCGGCCTTGCGACTACGCGATACCGGCAATTCGATCTCGACCACGATCTCCTTGTGCCTCCTTGACTTGTCGGACGCGCGATACGTAACAACCTGTTCGAACATATGTCTCGATCGGCATGAACATTTGCGTATGCAGCTATTCATTTGGGGAATTTCGCATAATGAGGTCGTTATTGTCTTCGGTGTATGGTTATTGGTTCGCTTTTTTTTTTAAATTTGTATGAATACTGTTCGCTATAAATATATAAAATATGTGTACGTTTGTAATTATTCTGTAAATTACAAATGTAACGGGACAGTAATTAACTACTTGCTGATAAATAAAACTCACGTCAGAAATGCGATATTGCGTTTAATGAATGGACCTGTATTACGTTAATAATAATTATTTTTGAATATATAATATACCCGGAATCCTCATACTCTTTATGACTATAAAGGATATGAGAATTTTGAATATAGATTGTATACTTTAAAAGGGATTTGTTGACTATAAATGTATCTGAGCTACGTTAATTGTCATCGTTTTTAAAATACGATATTAATAAAATCTTGTCTTATTTCGGAATTATGTAACTGTATAACTCGTAAACTTGTGATTCGCGACCGTTTATTAAAACTAATCAAAAACTTGCGCATTATTTTTGAACTCAATCGATTTTTTAAAAATACACCCTTTTAAAATCGATGTCTATTTTACAAATAGCCTTTAGAATTAATATTTTATCGTAACAATGTTTCTTCCTTTTGGAAGAATAAAGTATGGATATCAGTATATGCACTTTGTAACGGATGGAGCTCTATTAATGAATTATGATATATTAGCAATGCATCTGTACACGACCGGTGTAACAAAGGCAATGGAAATAATAGAAAAATGTTTGAACGAATGTATAGTATATAAATATCAAGAAAGCAAACGGATTACATGTAAATTTAAAGCGATTTAGGCCACGTATACGTTGATTTCTGAGCTGTCACGTGCAATATGGCAAATTTCGTTCTTATGTTCTCGCGTATCGGAATGCATTATTTATTTTGGTACACTTATAAAATGTTCGTTCGATCACGAGGATAAGTCAGTGACTGCGAACATTTCATCTGTTAACAATGATTCAATTATAAGTATCGATTTAATTAAGATTAATGACGGATATTTTCATCCAGCAATATATATATATACCCGTGATAATGATTTCTACAAATAGGGCATACAATAGACGATATGAAATTAAAAACAACAAATCGATTAATACTATCATTCCAATTATATTCTAAAGTTACATCTGTATTTTCTTGAAAGGATCGATACAAGACAATTACACGACTACAGAAGCTTTACGTACAGAAAATGTTCGTTTAGTCTTTTCAGACCCTATCCCGGGTAGAAAATTAATCAACCAAAATGATTTCTCAATCAATCAATGATTATTTTTTAAAAACTGAAGATTATTATTGATTAATAAAATAATTGTAGTAGCTAATAAAATAATAAGCTATAAAAGGTATGATTTAAAAATTATTAAAGCTGATCAACCGATCGAGTAGAATACACGGGGAAAATAGGGGTTATTTGAATCCACGGTTTCTTAAATGGTTGACTAATATGAAGTAAATTTCTCCACCGATGTCCAATAGTTGATTAATTTTTCTACCAGGGAAACGCGTGTGATTAAAGAATTTATATCATATAAAAAAGTACGAGTTTAAGCACCACAAGTATGAATGAGAAATGGTGTACGACAAGAACCGAGCGTTCGCTGATTGATTTCAATTCTTCGTATGCGTTTTAATTCTGTAAGAACGATGATTGTGGCGAATAATTAGAATATATTGAAAAGCTTGATGTTTTTTCGTTGGAGTCAAGGCTTTACGATAAGTGCGCGCGTAAGAGTATGCGAGTATATACGCGACATAAGATTAATTTCTATCCACGCTTAAAAGTATAAAGATTGTGAGAATAAACGAAACGATAAAAAAGTACGAATAAGTCTCCAGTAAAGTAAAATATTAACGATCGACCTCTAAAATTTATTTCCTCTCCTCTCAAAGCAAATATAATGGATTTTTTTTTCACCAACGGTCGTTCTTTTGCTATGTTATACATTATAAAGTGGAAGATTTACACGAGGGAATCGCGAAAACGAATCGTACTTTAGACTTATACAGATATATATTTATTATGTAGATAATTAATTACCAACCTTCTTGAGGACGATTCGTATCTTGGCAACGCGGACGTTCGACTCGTTCTTGAGGGTAACCTCGATGGGCACACTTTGTCCAGGTACGAAGCCGCGTACCGGTAGCGCAACTTCCATCTTCAAAGGCTCCTTTTGACCAATGAAGCTCTTTGACTGGCTTTCGCTAATGGGCAACTAAGATCATTTGACTATATATATATTTGAGAGCTTCGTTCCACCGCGACGTGAACGAGAGAAAAATCACGCGGATACTCGTATTTTATTCAAATTCAAACGCGCTGGTCGAAATAAAGCGACGAGAGAAAAAGAGAGAAGGCTGCATTATATATATTTTCTGCTCTGAAATTGGGAGGAAAATGTCCTTACGACGAATGCAGCAATATTTAGTAGAGTTTTCAAGCGCGATCAAATTGCGATACGTGCATTATTAACAATTTGCAAAAATGTCGATTGCTAGACCGTATTTATTTCAATTTTTTATTTATACATACGTATATCCTACACGTCGTATTTTCATCGGGGAATAATTAAATTTCATTTGGCGTAAGAATTGAAATAATGCATATCTTCGCTCAGCTGGAAATAGTTTCGATATTAAACTTTCATACCGGCATTGTAATGCAATATGTATCGTATAAAACAAGAAAAAAGACTCAGGTTTTACGAAGCATAAAAGTGTTTGAAGAAAATTCGAACTCTATTATGCGTGCTTAGTAGCTTATATTTAAATTGCAAATGTAATGTTCAAATGAGAAGAATCGTCGGTGCTTTTTCAATGATTTCGTATATAATAACAAGAATACTAACAGAAATGTTCGATCCGAATAATCACGTCGAATGATTTTGCAGCATGGATTTTTGTTCCCAAGAAGTCAAAAATCCTGTATCCCAAAGGTACCGTCCTCGAGGGCGTTACGAGAAAAATATGAGTGCCCGCGGTCCGCGTTCGCCCGCGCGCGTCTCTTTTTCCTCGCAAGCTCGACTCGAAAGCTTCCGCTATATAATTCAGTAATGCACTTCTCTTGTGAAAGCTATGAGCGCTTTTTAAGAGTAGGAGCCCCCCCCCCCTCTCGATTGGAGTCTCTCTTTTCTCTCCCTATACGCGGATATGGAATATACAGATGGAAAATGTATATCTATATACGTAATAAAATCACTTTTCCGAATTGGAACTGTGTATATCGATCTAGAAACTCAATGAGGGGGTTAACGAAGGCGCTGATGTGTAGTGTTTTTCAAGAGAGGCATTTCGGCGACTGGAGTGTGAGGAATTTTTAGCGCCAGGGTAGCTGAGTTTTATGCTCTCTCTTTCTCTCTCGTAAAGTTTTTTCACTACCTCTCGAGGATCTTTCGCTGGAATATATTATTTTCTGTATATCAACTATTGTATATATATATATATATATGTACACACGTAAATATACACAGGCGAGCTATATACTCTTTCTCAAGAGCAGTATTGCGCGAAAAGCTCGCATTATAAAATGCAGCTCGAACGCTTATATACTCGATGTGTTTCGAGTACTTCGAAAATGGATTTCCTTTGTCCAAGCGCAGCGAGAAAGAAACTGCAAACACAGTTAAACAATGGAGCACAACTCAATGCCTAAGTTTAATTCACTTCTATCTTCCGCTACGATATATATGGGCGAATCTCTGATAAATTTCTAGGACCAAAAACGTTTTTACTTTGTATTTTATAAATGTTCAAGAGGAGTTTACACTTACTCCTTCTATGAACACTCGATGTCTGTAAGAACAAATTTTGTTTTATTATAAAACTGAACTCGTTTTCGTAAAAGTGTTTTAAAAACGTTATTTAATAAGACCTACCAGAAGCTAATGTTATCGTCCTGTGCAAAGATATGTTTTTTTTTATTTTCTCGATAACCCGAAATCACATAGAAATAGCATCGTTTAAACTTCGAATCTTAGAAAAAAAAGTTGTTTAAGTTGTAATCTACTAAAGACAAAATTTAAACATATAATATCTCTGCAAGGACGATTACGTCAACTTCTAATAGATCTTATTAAATAACGAGTTTTAATATACTTTTCAGAGAAAGCAGTTTATATATTTTTATATTATTATTACATTTTTTATTGCAAACATTCTAAGTTCAGGGAAAGAATAAGCGTAAATGCACTACGTTATGCTATAATACCCTGTAATATGCATAGAGTATTATAGAATATTACTGTACTCCCACAAGTTCCAGCGTTTTTCTTTTCACATTTTTATCATAAGATAATAGAGTATCGATTAATTTTCCGGAAGAAATGCCAGAGTTATTATTAATTACTTATTGTTTTGAAAGTCTATAACGATCCTATTTTTATATAAATGATTCTTGCAGTTTTAAGCAGTCGAACACGTTTCCGGAATTGTCGCGTACATTTCAATATTTTTTAGTTAAATTCACTGCTACTGCTAAGTACTGAGGCAAATAGAGGAATTTGAATGTTGTAACGAAATTTTGTAGGTATATTATATGTTTTTATTGGCTACTAACCTATGCATGAATTTTCTGGATTTGATAGACAGTATATACTTCTCTTACTTTGGGTACCTTTAAGATTTTATTCGCGAATAACATCTTGAAGGAATGCATATTTGACTTTCAAAGTATGGAATTCTTTAAATTGAGCAAAGTTTATTTCATAAAGCTTTTATGCATAATATTTTTAGTGACGAACGTTTGCCTAAGCCGCTATATGAATCATTGAAATTAATCAAAAAATTGTAACTAAAAAAATTGTAAAATTGTTGAAATATTCGAATGAAATTGACGAATCCCCGCGGAAGCATTGTTTAAAAATTCCCAATATTCTTAGCAAAGACATGTTTTGTGGTGAAAATTTGTCAGAGAATCGCCGTACATGAATATATAGATGCTCTCGGCGGCATCTCCCGATAGAACAATGCTTCACCCGGACACTGTTATATAATAAACGGATTTTATTTCGCGCCAACACATACACATAAATTTATTTCTCTCCAGTAGCGACTTACCGGCGCCAGCGAATCTCGGTTGAGGTCAAAGAGCGAGGTTAGACTGAAGGGTAGAATCTGGCTGGACAGTGGCACGTTCTCGGCAAGGACGAGGCTAGCCCTGAGGGAGTAGCGAATCCTCCCGTAGAGGCCCTCGAAACTGCACGGTATCTTTTCCGGAAGCTGTAGACTGAATGGGTACACCCCACTGGCCACCTGGCTCTTTGTCTCGCCGTCTACTCGGAGAAAGGAAGGTGCCAATGGGTGACAGTGACGCATTAATGCCCGTTCTCCTCTATATATGTATATATACACACATGTGGCCATACATATATGTACGTGAGAGTAAAAGCTGTACAGATAATCGGGACTTACCACCCAGAAGATAAGGCTCCAGGTAGACGTAGCTCTCCTCGGCGGTGAATTTCCGTCGGATACCGACCGATCGATCGGTGAAATGAACGCGAGCTTCACCCTTGCACCTGATGCGAAGTCCTGTGTGTGTGTAAAGTGTCGAGTGTGCGATATGTATGTGTATTTTCTTCTTGTTATTGTTGCTTTTGTTAATTGAATACATATACGGTATGCGTTGCTTCGAATAAATCAATGAAAAGGCTTCGCGAGTCCTACCGTGCACAGTTCTGCCATTAAAAACTACAATGATTCGTGGTGTGCAACGAGTTTTTAGAGTATATTTTTAGATCGTGCGGAAAACGGCTGGCGCTCGTTCCATTCGAGAAAAAAAAAACAACAAAATTGTTCTAAACGCGAAACTGCCAATAGAGTTTGAAAGCAATCGCACGGTGTAAAAACGTTTTTTTCCCTTGACAAAGAGCGTTTATATTTCCACCAACAAAAGTCAAGCTTTTAATCGAAAAGCCACATTCGCGTCAATCCAAACGTCTAAATTCAATAGCAATGCACGCAGTGTACACCGCTCGCGCCGTCGATTATAATTCGAATAACTTAATAAAATAATACTTAAATACACGCGCGATCTAACTTTTACGTATCTCCTCGAGACCAATTTAACAGCGCACTTTATCACAGAGATGTATCCTTACCAGTGAGTCTCTCTCCTCTATATATATATATATAGATATTAATGTATAGCGTCTGGAATCAAGAGAGGAAAATTCCGAAGCAAGTGCACGCGCGCCTTAGTTCGCGCCTATCATCGCGCGGTATATCGGCCTCGGGAAAACGCGAAACGCGCGACGATAGCGTGTTATGCGCGTCGCGCGACGTCATCGATCTGCATATCCTAATAGTCTGTCTGCGGAGGTGCTTTCTGCATTATACACCAAGTCGCGTTACTAAACTTTTTCTCTCTCTCTCTCTCTCTCTCGCGCGCGCGCGCGCTTTGGCATGGATCGAGGTAGTTTGAATTTATTGGCTGGGTTATTGCTCGACGTTGGAGGTAATGAAGCGATGAGCGAAAGGAGAGGCTGAAGTTTTATGGAGTGGATGGTATTGCTTGATTCTAGGAGCTTCGCGAGATTGACCCAGATTGGCTGGAAAAAGTGTGTGTAAAAGACAGCTGTCTAGTTTTTTTTTTATCCGACGATATGCAAGTACGTCTGGGATCGATCGGGTCCTATAGAGAGAGTTATAAAATTTTCAATTTTAATTTTGTAGCTACGTCTCTTGGCTCGTGCGTCAACGTGATCGACCGATAATTTTATAAAGTTTACCTATATATTTTTGTATTTCGATGCTCGTCGATAGTAGAAACAATAAATAATCGTAATCTCTAAAGTTGAACCGATGAGAATTTTACTTATTTACGAGTGTTTTGCCATCAAGAACGATGTATTTTGCAATCTTGTAATTTAATGAATATTCGCAGTTATTATAGAGGGCAGAGTGTAATTACGATATACAACTTCGAGTTCAGAGACAATTCACGATTTAAAACAGTAATTTTTAGTTGCATGAAATTCACTGATATTATCGGCAAAAACCCGCTATTTATATAACAGGGTTTTGTGTTTGTATGGAATTTCCTTATTTTGCGGTGAACATTGACGGTTTCAAATTTGAAAAATTATTATTTGGAACAGTATTATTGCAGCTAATATTAACTTTTTCAATCAATCAACGTCATGATTTTCAAACAGTGCACAACTAACTATTTCGACGTTTCATATTGATAAAATTTCGACATGGTAAAAATACACTGACAGATAGTGAAAATTCACTACTTTAATTTTAGATAGCAGAATGCAGTATGACAAATTAAATGAAAATCTGACCCAAAGCTTCTATCGGCATCTCGAGCTGCAATACAACGCTGCCGTTGATGCTCTGTCCGCCCATGAAGACCCCATCCACATTGTCGAGGACGACCTCGATTCTCTCGACTCCGTAGCTACGAGAATTCCACGTCATTATATATCTCGTGTGCCCTCGGAAATCCAAGAAACGATATACAGCTGAGAAGCTATACATCTATACGAATCGCGTAATATGTAATAAAGCAAAATATGCACCTCCTGGGATTCGGATCGACGTCGACGCACGTCTTGTCTTCCTCGTTGTTCTTCATCCTCTTGCGGTTGACGCTTTGTATACGCGGACAATATACGTATACACTATTATATCAGCCGCGTTGCAGCTTAATTTTTTTACTCCCCGAGTCTGGCTCGCTTTGTGCACGAGAAAGTGGGTATATGGCGCAGCGCGTACGCGTGGAAGCTGCGAGGGAAAGTGAAAGCCAGAGAGCGGGAATGAAACTAGCGCTTAACTTTGTTGACAGGAATCCAAAATTCGTATAGAACATCAGTGAATGCGAGGACTACCACGCGCAAGCGCGCGTCTTTCTTTCGCTCGCCAATATTCCGTGGCGACGTCGAGTCGCCACGAGGGGAAGAAAAAGAGACGTCGACTTGATGCGTATATCTATATGTGTATATGCGTATATGCGTATATGCGCATATATATGCCCGTTTGCGCGAGTATTTCTATTCGTTTCCGAGGGAGTGTAGAGAGTGAATGGATGGAAATGCGGTGGAATATTTCTCTCTGGGGCCTAACAAACAATCCTGTTTTTCCGCGGGTTGTACGCGGTAAACAGCCAGTGCGCGTTAGACGTGGAGACTCGTGGCTTTTTACATGATTGATGACGTTTGGCGAGTAGTGGGCTGTGCGAGAGTTTCCGGGCTACGGATTATTACCGAACTTTTTTCATAATGTCACGAGTGCGAGGGAGTGAGTTTTTCAATATTTTCATACTTATTCTAGCTGCAATTAGTTTTATTATTTATGTAAATAATATGCTTGTGGATGATTATGTGACATAACGTTGTGTTTCGGTGCGATTTCAATGGAAAGGGAATGCTTTCATGTGTGATTGATTGCTTAGATTGTCGATAATGTATTTTATGTATAATATATGGTTTCCTTCCTACCTACGCTACAACGCAAAATTACTTCGCTAAGTACAATTAGTACAATTGCAAAATCCACTCTGAATTGACTTCAAATTATCAATGTCAATGTAATTTTTAATTTTAATGATTTTTTTTGCGATTTCTATCCTATGGCAGTTACGTTAGTAATTTTTAATGAAATTATAGCGACACTTCGGTCAGTCAAAATTATCATTATATATGTAAAATAGGTAAATGATAGTCATAATACGATGTAAATCGATTCATAGAATACCTATTAAATAAAATAAACTGCGACAAATATCTATATTTTAAAATCTCGTAAAGATTCATTTATTGACTAAAAAACAGATAATTGTGAGTTGATTATTTTTCCGATAGTATTCAGATAGTTTTCCTTTATTGACTAGAAAACTACCTATTTTGTAGTCAATAAAGGAATCTTTATGAATTTCTTTTTGATGCTGTTTGAAACGATCAATAACGTTGAAAATCTGATTTCAACTTAGATAAGTTTATAAATCTATCATGACTTATATATCCAATATTTTAAGTATTTTATTTAAAAAGTTTAGCAAAACTTCCTTTAGCTTTTTTAGCGAAAGATGCTTCACTGGCATGAAATACAAAAAATGCTGAAAATGCCAATTTCGAGTGTGTGGAACTTGGAAACGGTTGGTGAAAAAAAAATCTAAAAAAATTCACGAAGGTATAGATAGAGTACCAAAGGACAGTTAAAAATTGTTTAAATGAACAATTTTTGTTTACCCCTCAATCTGTTGGTCAATCATCGATATACATGCGATAGTGTCCCACTTAACAAATAATACCGATATTGCATTGGCTAATATTTATTTATATACAACATCGTTTATTTATTATTGACTAGCTTTACAATCAAATATATACATAATCATCTGCAGAGGTAGATGCACGGGATAAAGTTATAATAGAATTGGTGGCTTATTCGCGGATGGACAAACATTTTGAAAATATTCTCTCTTTTTTTTTGGCAAAAAAAAACGACAACTTATACGTATATTCGTAAATGCGAAAGAGAATTTATACATGACACTTGCTAAGGACCGAACGTAACGAGCGGCTTTATTTGATTACTCGAACTGGCTGTATGCTCGGAACACTGGATTTTCCCCGGCATTGTTCCAATTCTCCGATGTATTTATTCCGGCGAATTTTACGAACTATAACTTGCTCACCCACAGTTTATACGGTAAGGAAATAAGGTCGGAAATGTAGAATTACAAATTCAAGATATATTTATGCGCGAACAAACATTAGACTTGATTTTGAACGTTCGCGTCGCGCCACGCCTATCGACAAATAATATCCGATCGACAGATTTATTTAAAAAAGAAATAAATTTGCAAAATACACGGGTCGTATATAAATTTGTGTTCTACGAATCGTTTGACGTCTGTACACGCGCGTTCGTATATTTCGGATAAAAGTACGTTACACGTCACGGGAATCGCGTGCATCGCACGCTTGTATACAAAAATGTAAATTCCATATAGGTAACGCGTAAGTCAAGTTAAAAATCAGAATTCCCATAGCACCATGGAGGATATGCAGTCCACGAGTGCATAATGAAAATATTAAAGCCATAAAGCCTCAATATAAATATTTGATTAAAAGCGCCGCAGTCGAGACGGTGAATCTTGTATACACGCGACCCATGCTGAATATGCAGATTATAAATAATTACAATTATATATATATATATATATATATATATATATTTGATTTGCAATTTAATGAAGCAATTCCCATTGCTTCCGAATGTAAAAAAACGTCTCCTTTGTTATTATGCGGATATATATATATATATATATACACGCATGCGAAATGCAAAAATAGAGCGTATCACAATACCCGCACTCGGACTCTATTTACACTAATTCATTCTGACGAAATGAAAATATGCAACATCCACACGAAATTCGTTAAAACCCATCAATTCGTTTTTTTTTTCTCTTTCTCTCTTTTTTTTCCTCGGAATAAATTACAAACTCTATCTCGAAAAACCAACCCTCTCACTGAGTTCTAAATAATTCAATACGCGTTGATATATCTCTCTCGGACAAACTAATCCTCGCGAATTAACCAGACAGGGTAATAGCGCGCGAGCTTGCGCTTTTTCAAAAACCAGTTCCGAATATATATTCCATCTATTCCCTATATAACGTGCACGTGTAATCGTTTCTAATCGCATTAAGTCGGTCAAGCAATTTTCTCCATCGGAAGCTTGTATATATCTATACAGCCGATGAATATTGAATAACGCGCTCATGCATCCATATATATATATATATATATATTGGAAAGGCGAATTGGGTATATGTGACAGAGATTTGGCCGATGTATATAATAATAAGCGCGCGCAGCGACTTTCATCGAATGCACAAATGTGTTCGGATCTCGTACGTGCGTCATAATGCGCGCAATATAATATATAGTATATACGTATCGTAAGCCGCGCCGAAGACTAATGGAGAAATTAATTGCAGGCACTGCTCCATATATGCATATATATATGTATATATAGGCATATGTGCATTAACCGAACCGCAACTGTAACGAGCGGTTGACATACACACACAGACCTATACATGCATACATACATACATATATATAGTTCGATGATGTAGCGCGTGGGCGAGCTTATACGTGTACGAGCATTTCGTTTCTCATTGTCATTCTCTGCGGCCGATGGATTAGGTTAAGGGGGATATGGTTTTTAGATTGATGATGTCGCGATGGGGTCGAGCGATTTGGCGCGAAATCGATAGCAGCAAACGTCGTGTAATCTCTGATCGAAATTCTGGCTGGTTATTATTAATCTCGTTTGTATTTCGCGCGTTTAGAAACGGTTATTTATATGAAATAAATGATCGCCGACCTATGATATACCGTTATAACATAGTTTGATAATCGCGCGATTCAAGCTAAATGCAAACGCTGATTTGCCCTAATGACTTTAAATGCGCGCGTTTTTTTTTTCAAATTGAATTTGAAAATCAAATTCATTTATGAAAGACGCTTCGAATAAATAAATTTAACTCGCGTGCTTTGCTTAAAGCCACTGTTAATCTGATACTACTTCGATCTATTTTTAATAAGTTAATTTTTAATCTAATAATTAAACATTAATATCAATTTGCGTCGACACGAGTATATTTATAATTATATGCAAGATGTTGAGTCACAGATATTTCCCGAAACTCCATAAAATATGAATAGTCTTATCAGTTCTGATATAATAAGTGAGTATTTGAGTCGTAGCCTAGTGCAGCATTTATATATTTGATTTCATTGCACTTCGGAAAAGGTGCGAACTCCTTTATGCTATACAGAAATAATATCTCATTATTGTCGTTTTATGGAACATCCAATCACTTAAATATCATCGTGTTCAAAGTTATTTTTTAAGTACGAAAGCGAGTATTATCAATAAGATTTTAACAAATTAATTAAAACGCGCTCGATCCTCGTTCGCTGGTGTTGAACAAATATGAAATGAGAGAAGTAAAGTGCAATAAAGTATGTATGAAGGAATGTTAAAACTGAAACTGGTTTTTTAATTAACCAGACTTTGAAACAATGTAAAAATTTTAGGTTAATTAAAGCGCAGTTTTTTTTCAAACCAAACGGAACTGAAGCCCGCGTATCCGAGCACTGGTTATCGACAGATTTTTATTGCGCATCTATATAGATATATATCGGCGTTTATACTTTTGCATGTATCGAAAGAAAATTTTATACAATATTTTATCGCTCGTCGACGTCAGGATGATTACAGCGCGTTAGCTATATGCATACAATCTACATATATATACCTCTACGCGACAACAATACATTACTGCTGAAGCGCTTCGAATACTTTTCCAACTCAGGGCTTTCCGGAGATTTGATTGACGTTAAATAATTAGGAATACTGTTAATCTTGGCAATGCGTTCTAATTAGACTTAAATGCACAGCTTGATTGGAAGAAAAATAGATTGTTTCTAATTATTTTTTTTATTCGGTAGACTTTCCCATTGGAATTTGTAACGAACGTTGCACACAGCCAACCCGCGGGATGAAAAAGTTCTCGTATTGCACGTAATGATACGATTAAAGCCACGAACATTTTGGTACATCTGAATTTATCCACGTGGAAATTACGATGTCCAAAGCGTGTATATGTACATTGAGTTTGATGATTAAATACGCAACGACTCATCACCGTCACGCGTTGCATATACTTGTATATACATATATACATAAGCATCCTGTGGCCAATAGGTATACAAAAGCTTGAGAACTAGACTAAAGTCGCCTAAGCCACAATGCAGAGCAAACTGGAGCAAAGTTGGACCATCCCTCACCCGATATTCATTCCCTCCGGAGAAAAGCTCTCTTCCTCTCTCAAAACAATCGTATCGCTCGCATAGCCAGACACAGCTACGTTCGCCAATAAATTTTTCTGCAAAACTCTCGCGCGCGTACCGGTAGTACACAAAAGAGCTACAAGTTGTTATCTCAGCTTTTGCGCATATTTTATCGCGCGCGCATTCCACAGTCGCGCCCCTTTAATGAACGCTCCGTATAGTACACCATAGCCCTTTATTTTCCGTCTCTCTCTCTCTCGCTCTCTCTCTCTCTCGCGCGCGCACATCAGGATTTACGAGCACAACTGTACTGGCCAAAATTCAAGGACTTACAATGTAGAATACACGCGGCACTTGCGCACGGCCGTATAGCCAAATTGGCCTGTAATTTGTCGAGCGGGCGAAAAGAGATGAAGAAACTCGGAGATAAAAATAAGACTGAAGCAATGAGAGCGAGAGAGAAAGAAAAGTGGAGTGTTCGGTGGGCAAAAGGGAGCGGGAAAGGGGAGTAGCGATGTTCCGTATGATTTCCTGGACTGGTTTTTCCGTTTTTCTCTGCCGGTTGATTTATGGCCGACGCGATGCGCCGCGCCGCTCCCGGGAGGAGACAAACTGCCCTCGCGCAAAACAACAACGCGACTAGAGTAATAATAGTTTCTTGTAGTTTCGCTGGACACGAGAGTTGGACGAGAGGAAGGGAGAGAGAGAGAGAGAGAGAAAGAGAGAGAAGAGGTAATCCCCACGTCTCCCATAAATTCCAATGACAATAATTATTTGCACCCCCTTCCCTTATACGCCCTTTTGTGTTACAAGCTCTTTTATTCTTCCTAATATTTCTTCCGCAGTTGAGCTTTTCCGCTACTCCATGTACTGCGAGGTTTATTTCCGTCGGAAATTCCAACCTCTCGATCGCTGCCGTGCTGTAATTTTTTTTTTCTTTAATTTCCAAGTCTCGGAAAATGGAACGTGACAGGATCAATGCGCTCGCGTATGTGTACATAGCGGGTCGAGGTAAATCAAATTTCGAAGGGTCCATGGGGTACACAATAATGCGGTTTTAGCTTGGGCTTTGTCGCGTGTCGCGTGGCTCAAAGCAACGCACGAGTCTTTCTTCTCCTCACTCTTTATATATATACATAGCCATATATGACGGCTACATGGTTATCGCGTAATTCGATTACGCTGGACTTTCGCGTCTCTGCACATATTCATTAAGTCTGTGGCTGCGAGATATTTTCTTCCATGAAAGGAGAATTCATTACGAGGAGTATCGCGCGGATGAGTTGAAATAGAAGCTTCCGTTTTCACGTACTATTGTACCAGTACACACTGAGATGCAATTGGCTGCTATGTAAAATTCGGCAAATCAACGCGATACGCTCGCATACTGTATCTACGCTATCCAATCAACGATTCGAAAACATCTACGTACACCGAAAGTTGAAAAAAAAAAAGAAGAATAACATCGATCTAGACTCGCAGCAATTAAAAAGCTACCGCTAACAATCGAGCGCGAAAAAAAGCGCAGATACTCGCACGCGTGCGTTCGATCCCTTGTATCGTACGATCAATCAATTGTCAGGTAAAGCGTGACGAGTGGCGGACGCGCGAACCGCGTCGATCGTACTCGATGCGGTAAAACGTCGCGTGGCGGTGTTGCAGTTTTGGATTATTTCCATCGCGCTAATTATGTCATTGAAGTGAGAGAGACAGAGTCAGAGGCATGTACAGAGAATGTTAACGAAGCGGACAGCGAATAGTCGCGCTTCGTTAGATACTCAACGACCAAATAATTAGCGGAGACATCGCAGCCGTACATTAATGCAAAGTGGCTTTAGTTTTTCGCAGAATTGAGATTTGTTTCTTTCTATTCTTTGGCAGTACAGTGCACTTATTACATAAGTAAACTGGCAACTAATTGAAACGTCAAATTGACGGATCTAACATTCAGTTTCCTTACGTTACTCGCATCGATCCGAGATTGCCGAAAGCGAAAAGTTAAAATTCCATTTCAGAGACGTATTGGCTTATCGCTCGAAAATGTCAAACGTTTTCCGCGTCTACGGACACGCGCAAATGTTAAGATACGCCCGAATATCGGTTGAATGCGTATGAAAGTATTGCGCGTTCGTTCGTTTTATTTTTTCATTTTTTGAGGGAAAATTGCACCTAGGTGCACACCTGCGGAATTCATTTACGCTGCGATTCCGCATTCTCTGCAAAATAAAGCAACCAGTTATGCCCGGAATGATCTTCGCGCTCAGCGAGAAACGTATCTCTCTATTTGCGGTAAAGATACTCGTCGTTCATTAATATTAGCGCACGGGAATTATGTAATCTCGCACACAAGAGTTTTCCGCTTAATAAATAACAGGTTTATCCAGTGATAAATAAAAATGCAGCAGTTTAGAAGAAAAATAAAGCAACACGTTTATTCAGTAAAATATACTTAAAAAATAGCCTTTAATAATGCGTGCGACGCGCGCAACGTGAATCATCGCGAATGAAAGCGCGTCACACAGCGCGCGTCCTTACAATGGAGAAAAACCACTGCTAATTTGTCACGTACGAGAGACTCCGCGGAACATCCCGCTGACTGTCTACCGCGTTTTCGCGAATGTCCAGCAAATTGGAGGACACTGTATTCCGTCCAGTTGCTCGAGCAACTTTTCGCACACCTAAATCAAGCCTAACGAAAATTTAGTCGGCTGTTACGCGCAGCGTTTTAACGGGTAAACTTGCTAACGCTTCTTTGCTCTCCCTACCGCGCAAGATCAAATTAAACCAAGAGCTTAGTCGGTGCAACGAGTCACATCTGGATATCTCGCCCGCGCGCTTATAAAAAACAAAACTAAGCAGAGCAGAGAAATTGTGACGAAATAGCTGCAAAGGTAGCTCGAACGGTAGCGAGATGAGTCGGAGATAGGAGCGCGCAATGCTCGTTGCGAATTACAAACTGATTACATGGACCGTTTCTTTGTCTTGATTGTCGTTACAAAGGCTGCGCTTTTTTAAAAGTTTTTACAAAAACAAAAGAAGAAATCATACAAGGTGTATATGTAAATGTATATATTGGGTTCGCACGCGTTACATTGTAAATATAGATAAAAATGATCGACGATAAAATTGGTCATTTTATTGTGTGCGCGTGTCTTATAAGCGATTATAATTGTCAACGTCTTTTGAGTAGTATAACTTTTTATAAAAATCTTATGTCTATTACGTCTATAAGCAATAAAAATATATCTAAAAACTTAAGCCATGATCTGTATGTACAAACGTCCACGCTCTTTGTAGATTTAATATAAATCAGTAAAAATATTTTAGATGTGCTAAACTTAACATTGCATCTAAATCATCGAAATCGATTTGATCAATAAATTGAAAAGCATTCTTGGTTGGTTCACTCGAGGTTTTGGATGGTTTCATAAATTGATTATTATTACATCCAAAAATGTTATTATTATTCGTAATATCTGTGAACGCTCTTAAGCTTCTAAACCTCTTCTTGGGAGGAAGTAGTTTAATATAGTTTATATAGCTGTTTTCCTTGTCCATAGAAGGCTCTAACCATTTTTTATCATCTTGAATGTCGATATCCATGTTCTGCGTAACAGCTATTGGTAAAGGTAAATGATTGTCTGTACTATTACTATTCTTCTGTACTATTTCTAGTGGATTATTCGTCGACAACCTTTCAACGTTAACAGGTTTTCTTTTAGAGGACTTCTGTTCTACATTTGCTACAGGCACAGGTACATTGGACTGAACATTTTCATCGTTATTGTTCTTTTCCACTGTTTGGAGAGAAATACTTTTCGCATACTTTTTAACACTGGCCGACAGCCTGGCAGAGCATCTTACTTCCTTGTTTTTCACTGGAACCAATCTCTTCTTTGATCCGTCGTTGGACTTGGCTTTCCCAATCTTGTACTTCTCAGTTGTTATAAATGAAGAATGCCTGAGGTAAGGATGCTCCTTGAAACAATGCTCGTAGTACTCACCTTTGGTCAGGAATATCTCATCTGCAGTTACAAAAGTTAAGCTAATTATTTACATTGACAAAGGCAAGGAAAATCACAGCAAGGCTAATGAAGCTTGTTTACTTAATGGAACCGTGAGTAGATTCGTTAAAAACTCACCGCAAACGCATTGCTTGTGTCTCTTGAGCTCGCAGTGAATCCGACCGAAATGGCGACAAACGTTGGACCTCCTCTCGCTCGAATAGCGGCACATAGTGCACTCGTACACCTTGACGCCCTTGTGCTTTTTCACGGTGCAATAAACCTCGTGGCCACTCTCGTTCTCGTCGTCCGAGACTACTTTGACCGGAATTGCGTTGCTGTCGGGTCAGAGAGACGTAATAATTACAACGGGCATAACGCAATTACGGATAATTGTCACAAGGACGACACCCAGAGCTTTTATCCCACGGCGACGGACAAAGGTTCATTCTCCACCAAAACTTTAAATACCCAACGTTGCGCTCGCAGCGAACCACCGCATCCTAACGCCGTCGCCAATGTATAACGCATTACGAGCGCAGATCGAAATGTCTCAACGACTTTTCGGAGTTTCCCAATGAAAAGAGCCACTTACCTTTTCATGATGCTCGCGATCGGATGGAAAAAACTCCAGGTCGAAATGCCGAGACGAACGTCCTCGGCGCGCGCGCGTGGGTCCTACGGCACTCAATGCTCAACGCGTACTCGTCTTCATCGCTGCACCGTGTACGTGTATTAAGAGCTGTACGACATATTGAAAAACGCGCACTAGACAACTGGCCGTACGAAGCTTCGTAGATGTAGAGCAAAAGACAGGTCAAGACTCTCGCGTGTCTATCGGTAGACTACTGCGCCGGCCGAAAAACCGTCAGCGTGCGAAGTGCGCCGCCAAAAAGACACAGACCAATCGCTAATCGCCGCAGTCGATTGTTGCCAGTCGTATGGCACTTGCACAGCGCAGAGAGTGAGAGAGAGAGAGAGAGAGAGTACGGCGGGCGTTACAGCCACTAATACTACTACTGCTGCTGCTCCTCCTTGCGTTACCTCTCCTCCCTTCGCAAAAGGTAAACAAAGTGTTTATAGCGTTGTCGCACGAGTTCTCTCTTTACAGTGCAGCTTATATCTCAAGAGAAAGAGAGAGAAGGTCAAAACAAAACAGAGGAGGCACGAGACTGAACTCGGATTACCGAATGTGTTCGAAGCCCTTTGTGCGCTGCCGATTTCGAGTGTCGCGCGTCAGAAGGACAGAGAGAGAGAGAGTGAGAGAGATATGAGATTATGTGATTTGTACTGGGAAGAAAAGTGGACAAGGAGCATTGGAGCTCTGGAGAGATATTCGATTCTTCGAAGAGGACGAGTCGCTCCGGTTCAGGTTGTATTTATTTTTTAAAGTACACACACTCTGCTCGGTAAACAGCTCGAATGTCTAATATTCTAAGCCAGATTGTAGATATAGTTGTGCGCGTTAACAAAGTTACAGGCGAATGTACAATTAGTCCTTTAAATGCCATTGTACGCTCGTCAACGAAATTATCGCAACACCCAATATGTCGACTGAAATTCCTCGCAACTTCTTCGAAGATCCATTACATTATTACCGCGATATTTTTTTTTTCGACTACCTCCTCGCGGTGATTAACGGGTGACGCTAAAGCCGTTCGTTTCGCTCGGATACAAGTTTTCCATTTCGATTCGGCGATAAGCAACCCAGAAATAACGTTCGAGACTGTGCAGAAAACTCGTTTTTGCGATACAATTTTTTACGCGCTGTAAAATCGTCGGAAAATCGTAGCGAATACATTTTTTTTTAATTAGAGGGAAAGAGTCGTGTTTTAAGACACATTGATAAGAATTTGCGAAAAAAAAAACACCCACGCCTAGACGCACTTCGAAAGATTAAGATTGTTTATCTTTTAAAAGGTGACCTTGAACTTCATGGTCGCATAAATATGGGTGGCCTTAAATCCAAAATCGAGACAAACTATCTTAAAGTAGAGACTTATATTACAATTTTGTTGACGAGTGTATATACTCCCTCATTAGTATACTAAGAATGTCCGAGGTATTCTTTGAGAAAATAACCACGCCCTTTGTCTGAAAATTGGAGAGATCCATAAAACTCGTTACTGCGACTTTTTTGTTAGTATGAGTGTGTCGATTTTATTCCCATAGGGCTTTACAAAAAAAAAAAAAAAAACAAGTTCAGTGACTACTAAAAAAAGAAAATCTAAAAAATATCCGATTTTTTTTCAATTTTCTTTAATATCTATCTAAATCTAAATCTAGTTCGAAAATAACCTTTATATTTCAGTGTACATAATCAAATGGTTGGTGACATAACGAATACCTTCTTTTCGTGTAATTTGCGCAGGTAAAATTTTATTTAGACGTCGAAAAAGATTGTATATTATTTAATATCGATAATAGAATTTAGAATATTTTTTGTCGGCAACCGAATTGAGTTTCCGCGTACTTCCCGGGGAACGGTTTACGATGGAAAATGTGTCGGACGTGAATGATGACCAGGCGTGATCTTACTTTAAACGTCGAACGGTAATTTATGAATATGTTGCATACGATTGTATATAATAGAGAATACATGACTTTGATGCGAGATAAACTCATTTGAGCGGGAAAATTTGAATCGGCGGCAATGCGTGCTCTTTGGACTGTGGTCCGATTACGCACAAGCTTCGTTATATTTTATTAATATACAAGCTTGAGTTATAGACGCATTAATAATCCATAATTATTAATGTTCGAATGCAATGCTCCGTAGGATATTTATATGAGCGATTCGCAAAGCTCTGTAGGTCACGACGCGTTCGATTCCGTATAATTCATTATAATATATCATATGGAATGCAATGTAAGTTACATATTACATTTCCGTAAATTATAAAGCGAACGAAGTATCCCAAGTGGAAAAACTGCTTGTGCTTGTAGGTGTAGAAAAAAAAGCTCCGTGTAAGACTCCGGTCGTAAGACCGACGAGATATCGGCGTCGACTCGTCGCGATTAGGTCGTTGTAAAAAGCGTTAGCCTGTGAAAGTTTCGAGGGTAACGCGCGCGCGCGCGCCTCGACGTACACGGCTGCGCATTTTCCTCGGTGCTAAGCTCGGATTGTAAACTTGGCTTCGTTATTTCTTCTATGTAACTACGGAGCGCAGTAGTTCGGTTATGGTAACGCGTTTGTCCGACAGACAGTGTATATAGGTATATAGATGTATATATAAGGATCGCATAGATGTTTGCACGAGGGCAAACGAGTTGGCGAGAATAAACCTAGTGCACATATGGATGGATATTGTTGAATTCTATCGTGTCGTTGTTGCTGAATTGTCGCATTGGAAATATATAGAGAAACTTCGCGTTATCGGTATTCCAGTTTTGGCAGGAAAATTTGAAAGACAGATGCGAAAGCTTGTGATAACCATCCAGCGAACTTGCATGCGCATATATATATGTGGAGAGAGAGATTTTCCATTTCTAGTTTAAATGAAATCCGGATCAAGGTATTGTAAAATTTTGTTTACTGCTGCAAAATTAGACGAGACCGCTAATGATATTTTCTCTCTCTCTCTTCTCTCGTACATCAAATATTAGCTTGTTCAACGCCAATGCGATTTCACGTTCCATTTTCCATACCTGTGTCTGTATATACATATATATATACCGTGTGTGTCGATTTAATTTAATGACCGAGCATTCGTTTTACAGTTTCAATGGTATAATTTCTTTTTAGTTTTATCGATACACGATAACATACACTCTCGTCAAATGAAATTAATTAATGTCACGTATCGGCTAACGAGAGCTATAAAATATACAAAATTTCAAACATTTTCATTTACATCGACGATAAGCCTCTTTTTAGCCGGATTAATAAAGGACAACGCTCTCTCGGCACAATTAGTTACTGATCTGCCGGTGTAAGTTTCGCAAATACCCGAGATTAATTTTCATTCTAATTTCGTATAATATTCGATAAGCTTCAGAATTTTCATTAATCACGGAAAAAAGGAAGCTCAGCTTGATTAAAGTGTCGTTCGCATGCGCGAAGCGAATCTACGTAGCTTCTATAAATCAAATTAGAAACAAAAGAAAATTTGCCCAACGCGTGTATTATACGTAGAATCCTTGTAACGGGAATTTCTACGATATATTACATAAGTCTATTTGGCGAAGGCGATCTCCAGCGAAAATGTTTTTTTTTTCCTGTCTAAAATAAAACAACGCTTTTTAATAAATCAACTCTTGCGAAAGCATCGCTAGTTTCATTTCTGCTTATTAGAAAGAAAATTGCTCGTGTCGAGAGTATAGTTTATTGTACGACTATGTATATATATAGAGACGCATTCGTATAGGTAAAAAAAAAAATTATACAAGCTGTCGGGTCAAATGAAAAACCTTCTTTAAACGCGTAATAATCAGCTTTGTCGCTGCGAGTATAACAACACAATCGCTGATTAACCTCTTTTTTCCATAGATTATACGCGTTTCATAAAATACAACGTGAAGCGTAGCGTACAAAGCCAAAGATCATTTATCGCGTTTAATTATAGCGGGTTATAGAATAAACAGAATATATAAGCTCTTTGACAACCCTATCGTTATGCGTACAAATATATATACATATTTGTATATATATATATACGTATATATATATATAGTTAGTCGACGGTTAACTCTCGGCTCGCGGGTGTCAACGGGAACTGGCGTAACGACTATAACGAGCAATTGGAATCCCATCGAGGCCCTTTCCTGCCTCGCGTTTATCGAATCCCTTCCACTCCTATATATATATATATATATATATATAAACTCGCATCTAGTTTATATGGATGCATTTGTAAATGGATATAGAGGTAAACGCGAGAGGCTCGCAATGCACGAAACGTGCACACCTGATTTCCCAGGTGACTTTCTCGCACTCTTCGTCGCCTCTCCAGGCACCCCGTTGCTACATGCGCGCGATTTTTCAGCTATACGTGTGTACGCTTGTGTACGTAAGCAGTTGTACGTATTTCACATACGCAGACGTACATATACGTGCTACTCTGCAGGTACTTATATACCTGGAAATGCGAAAGTCGAGCCGGCAGTCGCGCCTCTTCATTTTATTTACTCATAACGGCCGTAGAAGCGCGAAAAATTCGAATTTTTATGCGTACACGCGCGTGTATTCATGTATGCGTTCTATGCGAGTATGCGAGTGTGTTTATATACACCTTGGCAATCTCGGCTATAATGCGTTCGTGCTGCGTGAGAGCTTGCAATATGTTTATCTCTCTATTATGCAGCGAAAAAAATATTTTTGATAGCCTTGGAATATCTGTTCTTTTTTTTTTAATATCTTTCGCGCGCACAGGTATGCGCGATAAAGAAAGTGCTTGGGTTAATGAAAATTTTTCGGGGTCACGCGTAATTCGTTTATATACATCATACATTTTTGGTATCGGGAAAATTTTAATAAGCTTGGCATTATGTGGCTCGTCGTGAATTTTTGATCGACTTTACGAGGCTTGTGTATACGACGTTGTAACGCAATTTTTGCCTACTATTCTATACCGACGATGGAAAAAAATGCTCGTACACATTTTCCTCGTTAAGCTTTTATTGTCATTTTTATTTTATATGGAAATTTCTTGATTACGGGCAGGCTCGCTCTCTGTGCCACGTCGAGACGGCACACGCAAGCTTTAAAAATGCTTTTCTAACGAAATTCTCGTGTGTGTTACGATATCCATTTATGTGTATAGTATATTTGAAAAGTGAAATAAATGGAATTGTTTATTTGAAAGCCCATCCGGAAACTCGAAGGACGCGATAGAGCTGCCAAGCATTATATACGCATGTATAATATAAATTAAAATTAAAATATAGTTTAATTCTCAAAGAGAAAGGGTTCGACGTTGTTCCCCGGAACGATTCGCTGTATATCCACTCGCAAAATTAATAAAGCACGAAGAAACAGCCATTCCATAAAAGCACTATCACGAAACCTGATCCCTTCCATCAGCGAACAATTCTCCGTAATACATACCGGCGATAAAAAGCTCGGGATCGGTATATAGCACGCGGCAGCTCTTTATACGGGAGAAGAAGCTCGGAAGAAAGAGCTGCGTGAAATATCGGCTGACCCGGGCGTCGGCTTTGTCGTAGCCGGATTATTATGCAAAAAGTTCGCTGTCGCGTTTCTTCCCCTGATGGACGATTAAAACTTCCGAGCGTCGAATTTACAAATTCCTTGGGGCTGACGCTGCTGGTGCTACCGCTGCTGCTGTTCCTGGTGGCGGAGGCCAAGTGGCATTTAGTCTGGTTGCAGGCGCCAAATTATACTTTTGGATTTGCAAAGCGGCGAGCTCGAGCTTTTTACCCCGGGCGACTTTGCCAGAAAAGAAGGAGAGTAAGAGGAGTGGATTTAATCGAGAGACGGAGAGAGGACACGACGGTGTTATGCACGACCTCTGACTCGAGCTTGACAAGTTTTATCTACTTACCTCTTTTGTTGCTGGGGCGACGACGCGTCGGGGAAGATGTTGAATATACAGGGATTTCTTTCGGAGCTGCAGCCAGTTAGCGAAATGTGGAGTAATTTTTCACGTCGAGTGCGAAAAAGCTCTGTATATGTATACACTGGCTAGGGGGAAATTTAATTATTTTTTTTTTTTGGCGGGAAATTTGAATATTCATACGAGCCCGCGAAATTTTATATACACGTTTCATTGTAGGAAACGCGCGCGGAAGCGTTCAACAAGCCGCAATCAATTCAATGCCGTCAATTACGATAAAAAGAACGATCGCTCTATTATATGGCAGTGTTTTTCTTCATATCCACATAACAACGTCGATAAATAGAAATCGCGACACTTGTTTATCAAGCGCGCTCATGTACACCGTTCGATATTATTTCCAAAGCCGAAGTATCTGAATTTTTATTCTTTTTCCGCGGTGCGCAACTGCCCGAACAGAAAAGGAAGAAAAAAAAATCGGCTAAGGCCGTAACTCCGAACCGTGAATTATATAGCTCCCATTGAAACGGAAGAAATCCATTAAAAACTTTGTTTAAACAACGCCAATTTCAGCCAACGTAGATTGCGCAAGTTCATTCGTGCTCCTTTTTATAATTATCCCTAGATTAAAGAATGAAGTAACTCTTTTACCGTTTGATTTGCTCTGTACAAAGGGAGCTCAAGAGGTACAGGCGAATAAAAAATGAGCAAGTGCACTGCGAGAGAAGATAAGAACGAAGAGAGAAAGAAAAAGAGATAACGGAGAACACAGGACCGAGTGGTGTAATGGTTCGAACGGACCCGAGAAATACCAGACACATTTCCAATATTGATGTAATAGAAAAATTCCTGCAACCTTTTTTATTCTCTGCAACGCATTCAAATTCCGCACAGTGCTTAGTGTATAATCCTTTTATTTTTTATTTTTATCTTGTTCCGTATGACGCGATGTTTCGCCGAACCCGTTGCCATTTCGTCAAAAATTGCGCATGTTTTCGAGACAATCTCATCGGCTGTTCGAACGAAGAAACTATAATTGACGTCCTTCGAAAAATCGAAGAGAAATTCGGAAAATTCGATTTGCAGATGTACGAGGAAACATTAATTGCCAGTAACGGAATTCTATCTTGTTTACTTTGTCGACGTAAAGGTATAAGCATTGTACAAACGTTTACGTTGGCGACATACGATACAAGCGAATCGGGCGCTTAATTAACAATCGCAAGAAATTAACAAAATCAACAGTCAATAAGTAATGGAACGTAACGAATACACCAATGCAGATATCTATACACATTTGACTTGTAATCCAATATAGTTCTTGCACTTAACGAACAGTCAGATCAATATTATGATTGAACTGGTACTTCAAAATATTATTGTATAATTTACCGAGACGTTTCTCTCGGGCCAGCGCTCCGGCATAAAATGGGAGCCTGGTTCGCTAAATTATTAGGTAATTCATTACGAAAGAACGTCATTACGCGCGTCATTGCGCAGCTGTTCGTTTGTCCGAGCTTGTTATCCAATTCCTTTGGGGATTCGTCTAATTTTCAGCCGTATCGTTTCGTTGCTTTTCTCCAAAACCTGCGGAGTCTCCATAAATATGTCAAGGAAGCTTCGCGCGCGTGTAAACATCGTTCACCGAAAAAACGTACGCCTAACGAGAGGAGATTAAAAGAGAAACATCTCTTCGCGTGTGTGAAGCTTATTAAGGGTTTCAATATAAGTTTTATATATAAGTTTGCGTGTATTATGTATCTGTGTATAGGTATACATGTACAGTGGAATAAAAGCCCTTTCGACAATATACAGCAATACAGCGGGTTAAGTCAAGATGTTCCCGCTGGTACACTCGGACACTGAGAGGCCTCTACGCGCGCGCGTGTGTGTGTGCATATATACACATAGGTACAGGCGCGATCGGAGCGAGCCTCCCAGAAAGAAAGAGAGAGAAAGAGATAAAAGACCGCATCCGTGAATAGCGTAACGAGAGCGGCAATCATCGGCGACCCTCGGCCAACTCCGCGTTCTCCGCTTCTCTCTTTCGGAGTTGTGCGCAGTCCGCGAGATGGCGCTGCTACGAGTACGCGTACGCCGTTGACAGCGGCTGCTCCCGCGCACAGTCGGCTTGAGGATCCGCTCGTGGCCGGGCGGTTTGGCGCGTTTTCTCTTCTCTGCTTCTCCACCTGATCTTCTCTCGTGTACTCGGAAGAGGATATATAACCGAAGTATCTCTTTCCCTCTCAAATGTATCGAGAGAACTAAAGTAGTGACGGCCTTCGCGGTTCTCGTATATACGTATCTATATACAGATAGACTGAAGTATACTCACACACACACAGACACGCGCACATCGCACATCGGCGCATGTACATCTATCCTTTCTCTCGCGACCTCGCGGTGTTCTCGAGTTTTTGGTTTTCGCCTCAACGTGTATAAGTTATACGTATACACGAGCCGGATCCTACGCGACGAGGAGCCAAGTGTCATCCTCCTTCGCGTTGCTCTCGGAACCTGTTCTACGATACACACGCACACGTATACAAGGTTCACCGGTGTTGCTTGGTCTTCATCTTTCTTTTTTTTTCTTACTTTCATCCCGAGCTCCACAAGTGCGGTATGGTTTTGTTTTTTTTCTCCTGAGCAGCCTTACAAAGCGAAGAAAGACAGAAGACATTTGCTTATTCCAACGAGGACGTTAATATATTCACTCGTACTGCAGCTGTATCACTCGCTGAAACGTTAGACCATACGCACCGGCACATGTGAGTAGACAAACCAACTGTCTTGTGTCTGTCTGTGTGTTTGTGTGTGTGTGTGTGTGTGTGTGTGTGTGTGTGTGTGTGTCTGTGTGTGCGGATATGATCGTGCATGCAATATATATATATATACACATCGGTAACATAGCAAAGAGAGGAGAGTCGAATTGAAGGTCGCGCCGGTAAGAGATAAAAAAGAAAGAAATCTCGGAGGAGAATGCCCTCCTTTTCGTGCTTGATCGAAATTCCACTGGATGGCCAATTAAAAATGCCGCTGATTCCGACAACGGAATATCCTCCATTCCTTCTCTCCTCCCGCACGACGTTTAATCCGTGCCCGGCAATTAAAGCGTCTTTCTCGCCTGCTCTCTCTCTCTCTCTCTCTCTCTAATTTCATTTACCTACACACCTACACTGTTGGCTGGATGGTGGTGACTGGTAACCCCGATCCCGAATTCCCGATACACCGGCGTGCGTGTGTACGTGTGTACGTGTGCTCTTCTCTTTTTCCCTCTATATACATACACTTAGAAGAGACTGCGCGGACACGAGAGAGGTTGCTTTCGTTTCGCGGAGAACTTGTATGTTGTACGCGTCCCGGTGTGTCGAAGAGTATAGTAAGGAGAAAGAGAGAGAGAGAGAGAGAGAGAGAGAGAGAGAGAGAGAGAGAGAGAAAAGTCAGTGCAGCAGCACGCAGTCTTGTGTATAGTGTATACGTTGAGAGTATCTTTCTGTATATATATGTATATATGTATGTGTATACTTATACTACCTGCTGGGAGAGCTGATGCGACTCGGGACTTATCGGAATTTCAGGTGTATAAGGCGAGTGAACGTATAGCGGAAAGTTTTATTTTATTGATTCGAGGGAGAGGCCTTTTGTGTCTAGATATGGTTCTTCTATACCGGTTCACAATGTATATGCACGCACATGGATACATAGTATTGGATATGATTATCATTGAATCTCGTTGACGACCGAGTAAACAAAGTAGTATTTAAGAGTAGCTATTTAGGAGCGGATCAATTGATATGAAAATGAAGGAAAAAAAGAATACGATAAGAATCTGTACAGACAGGCTCTGCAGTAAATGTAATCTTAATTGCGCCACTGTAAATCGTTCGCAACCAGCTTCATTATAAGTCGTTATAATGACTTTTACGATACAAGCTCGTTTATCACCAATCGTGTGACATTTGTACCCGTGACGATGTATAAACAAATTCTAATAAAAAATCGTCGAAAAAGAGAGTGATGAGAGAGAGAGAGAGAACGAAAGAAACGAGTGAATTTCTGATTTTTCGTGATTCATTGGCATTGAGCGTTATCTATCGCTCACGAGCTCACACGAGCGCTCTCTTCTATCGATAAACAAATCATGTGCGTAGGTCGCTGCCTATGTACACCGAAGCGTGTATATATAATATAGGTATATGCCTGTATATACATACATATGCCAGTGAAAAACAAAGGCCCGTTGCTGCTGCATTGCCAGTGAATGCGCGCTTAATGATCGGTGAAATTGTTGTACATTCGCACATAGACGTAAACACATTACGGCCACCATATTAGAAGCGAAGCGAGAGAAATTGCGCGTTAACGCTACTCGAATCGGAATAAGTATAAGCCATGAAAAATTTACGTGTTTATACAAACGCGCACGAATGTCGTAAATGCGATAAGTAGCGTGAACAATCTAGAAATCCGATATCCCGTTTCAATTAACTTCGCCGCAAGATACACCCGGACCGAGAGAGTAGTAGCCGAGAGAAGAGAGGATACACACGGATATAAAGAGTAGAGAAGTACACACAGGATGAGGGATACGGACGAAGCGGAAGAAGAAAATTGGTTAAAAAAACCAGCCGGTCGCGCGCGGGCCACTTCAACTTCTCTCTCTTTCTCTCTCTCTCTCTCTCTTTCTATATACTGTTTACAAGTATATAGCTATACGTAAGTGTTTGGACGTGTACCAGTGTATAGATGTTAGTAGCTACTGCCGTTTAACTTCCGGCGCGCCGCCGTGTAACGACATTGCAATTACATCACAATCAATCTCGAGGCGGGATATAAAGGGTGTGTGTGTGTGGCAGGCAGAATAGGTGAGGGGGGGGGCGCGTGTATAGTACGCTTTTAGCGTTGCGGATAATTATATGCGTGCTGAGGTAGTTTTGTTAGAGTATGGGTTGGTGGTAATAGTCGGAGAGAAGCTGATAATTAACGCGGTGATGGGAGGAGAGCTTTTTTGGCCGATGCACTAAGCGGCTGAAAGTTTAATGATGAGCTGGCTGCTCCAGGAGAGATGAGCGGATTAGACACGATCGGCTCTCTTTTTAGATGCTTGTTTTCGTCTAAAGTAAATGATTATTATCATCGCCATGTACCGGGACCAGGGCTTTTTTACGAACAACTTAAATAATACGATAATTTTAGTATCGAAGCACCGAGATTTATTATATCGCTTTTAAAAGAGAATAACACAGCTGTCCTTGTTAAAGATTTGAATAAATATTTTTAAACGGCTACCGAATCATCCTTTGTATTGTATATCGGTTTAACTGAGGGGGGAAAAAATAGTACAACCAGGTCAGAGCGCATATTACAGCAATATGCGCAGGGACGGTATATTTGTTTATATGCGACGGCGGCTACGGCGTCTCGAAAGACCAATAAATATTTAAACACAAGAGCGCGAGCGAACAGTAAAACTTTCATGATTTTCTAGCTGGCTTTAAAGGTGCAGAGCGTATAATTTATGCGGGAATAAGTACTTAAGCAATATGTTGCACGATGACGCACCACAATAGAAATTTAACTCTCCAATAAGCAGACGCGCCTCCGGGTCATGGATTTTAATGAAACGCATCGTTGTTGTGTATTTCCTGAACGCTATGTATACATATATTCATCTACGTACAACTCATCATCAATAGATCTTCGATCGCTTAGAAAACTTCGTCATTGTTAATAGAGTCGAAATTCATTAAACGCCGTTATAACGCAATTGTGAATCGAAAGCGCGCCAAGTGCGTGAATATAAACACAATCTACCTTGAAAAAAAAAATTGAAATTAGATCCACAGCGATATTATTTTTTCGCGTGTATATACTTGAGCGAATTCGAGCTTTCGAGTCCTAGAAAGTTTCAGTTTCAAATTAAAGAATAACTTTCCCTCTCTCTCTCTCTCTTTCTGTAGCTGCTCTTCTTAGTCTTTCTCTCTCACTCACTGGCACTTTTTTTTAAAAGGATCCGGAAGCGACCGCGGATTTATCAGGCGCTCGAAGAATGCCGCTAAAATTACGAGCAACTTCGTTATAAGATCATTTGAATGGAAAGGCGAATCGTTTCCTCCGCTCTCGGTTTTGATTAAAAGTTAGCGAGCATTGAAAAATCGCCGCTCGTCTTTTATCACGATTCGTATTGCGCAAGTCGACTTCGTACCTGTATTATCTATCCATTGAAGAAACCTTTGCTCGTCGGAAATCGTGTGAAAAGAGAAACGAAAGCACAGTGATTTTAAAACATCATCCAACCCGCATACCACACGACAAAATGCCTCTCTCAATCCATTGAATGTGTATATATAGTCGAGAGCACAATGCAGTAAGTCGGTCAGTTATAAATTTCAAACGACTTTTCAGTAATTCTCTCTCTCTCTCTCTCTCTTCTTTCTTCTCGTTATGTGTACACATTACTTTTGAAATCGTCCTCTCGATAATGATCCCTGGATGTATTATTCGCGAATTACTGGATAATTAAGGGACGCCCGTTTTCCTTCTTGAATAGGAAGGACTACATCGCTCAGATCGAGGACAAAAAAGGAGCGAGTACCGATCGATTTCCTTATCAAATCTTTGTCTTCCCAGCTACGCGCGGTGTAGTAGCGACAGCGCAGCAAGAACGGCTTTTATTAGAATAGCCCGAGGGAAAGGAGGAAAAAAAAGATAGCATTGTGTTCGAAAATCGATGAGATTTGCCTGTGTAAAACAACTCGTTAGGTCGTTTTTATCCATGTTATAAAATGTTCGAGAGAGACGGTACAGTAGTGCGAGACGATAGTGAAACGGCAATTAAGAGGAAAAAGCGCGCACCTGCTCTCGTGTACAGCTTTAATTAGCGGATAACGCAACGCATTACATCTGCCCACCCGCGAGAAAAGGGAAAATTAAACTGCGTCATATGATCGCGCCTTTTCCTCCTGTCCCCTCAAGTCATATTTATTTATCGGGTGTGAAGATGCGGCTCGGATTAACCGGTTCACTTCCGACGATTAGCACGCGGAAAGGAGAAAAACATTTTTATTATTTTCCGATGCATCGCCTTCTTTAATATCTCGCCGACGTCTATCTTATTTTTTTCCTTCATCGGAGGACGACAAGAGAGAACGAGAGAAGACAAAAAAAAATCAGCAAATATTTGAAGAATGTTACAAGCTATACCTATACATCGCCGCTGAAGCATAAAAAAATTATGGGACAGAGATACACAGCCTCCTAGCGAGGAATTCCTTCGGAATTCTCGGCTCCGCAGCTGCACAGCGCATACACATTGGGCAACCTCAAACTCCATTTAAAATATTCAACTTGCCCGAAAGAGAGTTTCTCGACGACGCGCGTATTCAGGAATTACCCGGAGACTGCTGCTGCTTTATTAATCCCCTGAGACTCTCTCTCTCTCTCTCTCTCTCTCTCGTGTCCATGTATAATTTAATTTTAAACCGTGGATCATTAGAAAAAACTCTCCCCTATGCAACGGAAAGAAATCGGCCGTGGAGAAAAAAAATTTCGACTGCGAGTAATAAGCGCGTGTATAAAAAGTTTTTATCGCCATCGCGGCTCGTGCGCGACAAAGTGTGCACATATGTGATCGATTAAATATACGTGGACGCGCATATGAACACTTCGAACGCGTAAGCGGTCATTGTTGTTTTATTATTAATGCGCGCCCGACGATCATCGTAGGTGACGATTTGAATATAGCTTGGAGAAAAAAAGGAGGCGAGCCACGCGAATGTAAGCGTCGGTATAAATAGCGAAGAAAAGTGCTGTTGGGTAAACGTAAACATGAGTTTTTATTCTCTGCTACTGATGCCGTGGGCTTTTTGAATGAATAAACGGCACGTGATGATTGCTTGCGTATATACAGCTATAATACAGTGAAATTATGACTGGTATAAAGAGAAAAGTGCTGTGATTGTTTACCGATTTCTTAGGAGCTGAATAGAAAGGAAATTTTGCGTAAGAAATTAATTGAGGTCTATAAAAAGTAATAATCTTAAATCTTTCGCGCGCGTAAATATTTTTTATATATGCTTGTGTTTTCTATGCTTTTCACACACACACACACACACACACACAGACATGTACAGACAAAAATCTACATGTCGTTGCATAACTTTCGACATTCTCTTTATTATTTTGCGTTTATATTGTGTATATATGCATCAACGTGCATGAGGACTATATCGCAACATCCCAAGTACAAAAAGTGGACATTTACTACTCAGTTAAGGAGATTTTGAAAAACGATTTTCTTGTTTTACTACTCCGCCTTCCGCGTAATCAAAAGTGAGATAACAATTTTCACTCGATATCTGTTAAAAAAAGAGTTTTTACACGCGTATAAAACATTCCTTCTCAGAATGAAATAATCTTAAAAATCTCTGCGGAAAAGGGAAACGCGAGGCATCAGAAGCCGACCGTCTATAGTTGATCCGCGTCACCGCAGCTTTACGTTCTCTCCAAACGAAATGCAATGCATCTTTAATTAAATCTCTCTTTCTCTTTTCCCGCAGAGCGGCATCAGCAGCAACCCTCGGGTGTATCCCTCGATGCAGTTAAGCGGGGGCCAGAAGCTTTAGCCGCTCAAATTTATTCCGTGCATTTCAATCTGCTACGGCGGCCGCGTATATTTGCCTTTCTCTCTCTCTCTCTCTCTCTCTGTGTCTCTCCTTCTCGCTTCCGCCCCCGCAATTCTTGATCCTACTACCGGGCTTCTCATATACGTATGTTTTTACGAATTTGCGCAAGCGGCTTGGAGAATAAATAAAAGACGAGCTCCAGCCACTCTCGAGCCGAGATTGCCTGCTCGTGGAGAGAAAGAGAGAGAGAAAGCTGGACTATACTGCTATGAAAATGAGCGGACGAACGCAGATGCTGAGGCAGCAAATTATCCTGGAAAAAGCGCGACTGTGCTTGTACCGTACTGAACTACTCGATGCATATATAGTTAAATAATAATTCCTCGATTGCACAATTGTAATTATACTCCGGACTCGTGCAGTGTGTAGTGGTGGATTACGTCAAAAAATTACCTCAACGATTCTGGAATCCGCAAGTATATGTGTATATATATATATATTTGCGGATGAATTAATCGCCTACTGGTTTTGTTTATAATAGCCGCTGGGATTTGGAACTCTATGGTACGCGTATTAATTCGCGTCCGGTGTTGCCGCACGTTCCGCGCTGAATATTTAATTTCCACGTCAACCGATTGCGATCTGCTCATTTCGTTTCCATTTTGTCGATAAGGTATACGTAATCCATTAATGTATATATAGATAAGTTTCGAAAGAGCAAAGTGCGAGTTGGCTCGTTCTTTTTATTACTTATTTTACCTAAAATTGGAAGAGCAATTTTTCAATTACCACGGAGTGAATATTCTCGTCCCGTGCCGGTGCGCGTCCTAACCTCGTTTTCCTTATAGGAATATAAGAAAAAATTTTCTCGCAAAGCATGTGTACGCTTAGTTGCCTGTATGTGCGCTCTCGTTCGCGCGTCTCGCCGCCTTAATTCGATACTGCAGCCTCCAGCGGCCAATTACCGAGACGTATGTGCTCTGGATTTGACTGTGTGCGTATTCGTTGCTTTTGGAATCTCAAAGGATATACTTACTCTTGACGTATATTTGCTATTTAATTTTAAGTAGGATAGTCGGTAATTGGCTTTAAGTTTATTTTGTTAAATAAAAAATCTGTATACGCTTTATTATTTCTATCTTAATATGGATAGACATTTGAAGGAAGCTTTTAAAATCTCTTGAAATTATAATGTTTGCGTTACTTATCTTAATTTAGCAACTCACAATTATCAGGTGAAAATTAAAATTTTCTTTTATTATATTTAGTTTCTTCAGTATTCCAACATTTTTATTACAATTCAATTTTATTCACTCGTTAACGATTTATTCATACTGCTTGGAAATAGAAAAACATTTTTATTGTAATTAACTATTGTCGTTTTGAAAAGTAACATTGTCGTATGACAAAACAGAGATGAATGAGTCATGCAGATAAACGATTAACGTCCATTCAACTATATGACGAGTGAGTTTCTAGTTTAAAAATTCAAGTACGGTAATTTGGAAACTGCCAATATGTCGTTGAATATGTATTATTATTGTTTTATAACTCGAGATATACAGTATGACGTGCAGAATTTGAAGTATAAGCGATGAGATTGCTTTATGTATAAAAATAACTAATTTGGCCCAGATTAGATATGTTTTTCTCGCACATAACGACGCGTTAAGAAGTTCTTTAAAACATTTTACGATGAATGAATTTATATAAGGCAATTCACCAACGCGTTTCCTTATTGGATTTGTGTAGCCAATGATGGCAGGTCAGTGTGTCGATTATCGTATAACATTACAAATATCACTGTCACGTTCATTCACTCTAATCGATTAGAATTTTCTCATCAACTCGATAATAGCGATGATGACTTCTGACGACTATGGATTAGCTGATTTTACCTGTTAAACGCCAATCAGTGAAAATTTAATTATCCCAATTACGTACACTATAAACTACTTTTCCGAATCACCTTTCTAACAAGCACTTAAACATACTTTCGACTGCGGTAATTACTCTCCGTTCGTTCACGCCCCAAAAAACCGAGGCTCATCATAACGAAGGCAGTGCAATCAACTCCCGATAAACCTGCAATCCAATGGACTGATCACTCTATACTTTTCGCTGGTATAGAAATTCAGGTATTATTTTCGCGCTTATCCCCTGTTCGTGTACGCGTACACATGATACACATACACCCACGCACATACTGCATAGTAAAAGAGTTACGAGAACTATACACTTGCACACATATACATTAAGTCTCTTCTGCCTGGCGAAGCTATCGAGTTCCTTGCATATTGATAGCGCGCGCGTCGGCTGATTAATTATTATGCCGGAATTCTGGGGGATTGCCGAGAGCTGCAGCGCCGCCGCGGCTCATGCATATTCCGTAGCACTGCGCGAGCTCTCTCTCTCTCTCTCTCTCTCTCTCTCTCTCTCTCTCTCTCTCTCTCGAAAGTCTAGAAGATTACGTGCGAGCACGAATCAAGCGAAAGCACGCGCTGTTCGCTTGTAGTAACACGCTGGTGTTGGTACACGTATATGTACATATACCTATACCGTATAGGTATAGTATTCTTTTGGCTACACAGGAGAGCAGCGAGGGAAGAGATATTTGTGCATGGATGCGACTTTTCGCCGGATTCTAGCCGCTCGTTTTTTTTCCTCCTAGTGAAGAAGGGGAGGGACGAGAAGCGCGAACGATTTTTACGCAGTGATGCGTTATTTACGATCCGATTTTACTTTCAAATGCCAAGAGCTATGGAAAGTGTACGTTGCAGGCGAATAAAGCCCAGTATAAATATTTGTCCCTTGCTTGGGACGGCGAAGAGGGAATAGATGTAAACAGTTATACACTTCTTTTCGATGACACTGTGGGTTCGAGGGAAGGGGTAGGGGACAGACAGATACCGAGATAGACACGGACACCTGAGATTGCTTGTATTTGTAAGAGAGGAGGGGAGCTGTGGGTGAATCGATCCCAACCTCGTCGGCTCGCGCCTTTCGCTTTTCGTTCTATGGGTTAATACGTTCGCTCGATTCGCGCGCTTGAATAGCCTCAAGCTATGCAATGCGTTTAAAGGAGAATGACGAATATTAGTCTCTCCCTCTGCACATTTCTACCGGTGTCAGGGTAATTTTCGCGAAGTAACCGTTGGAAATTTTTCAATTTCGTTTCGTTTTTTCTCCACTCAACGTTTCCACGAGCCTGAAGCTTGTGCCATGTGCATTTAAAGGGGAATTACGTTTATTACTCTCTATGAGCATTTTCACTAGTGTCGGGATAATTTTCGAGGCAACTATTGGAAAATTTTCAATATTTTGTTTCGCGTTTTTTTGCTTAAAGTGTCTAAGTTTCGTGAGCCACGGTATGCGTTTAGCGAATATTAGCCTTTCCGCGTAATTATACTAATTCATATAATTTTTGGGTGCAACTAGATCGACATTTTTCAACTTCGCTGCGCTTTTTCTCACTAACAGTTGTTGGTTGTGCAATTTTGCGTGCGGAATATTTAAAATTTATCAGCAATTTAAAAAACAAAAAGGATAAAAATAAAAATCGTAATTAACAATATACGTCGTCAACCGGGAAAAACGTTTATTACATCTCCATAAACCTTCGCCATAAATTTTCCGTTCACAAGGGACACAATATCATTGTCATAAAGCAGCCCGCGCGCACAATCCTCCTTCGTCCATAGGCATAATGCTAAAATCACCGGGGAAACCCAAAAGCCAAGACAAAGAGACTCCTCGTCTCTGTATATGTAGTTAAAAGAGCGAATCGCATACACACATAACAACTCGTTTCAGACAGAAGGAGTATAGATATTTCGCCAACGTGTATTCGGTGTATGAACGCCGTTCGCCGACGCGTAATGGGCAGTCATTTAAATTTTAAATGGCTGAGCGGAGCAGCGCAGTAGTAGCAGCAACAGCGGAGTCGTCGTCCAAGAGCGGACCGTTGTAGCGTGAGCGCGCGCATCGGGTCAGATAGCTGTAATTCGTCGCTTCCTTCGCGTATATGCTCTCTCGCACACGTTTAATGCACACACATACTCGCGTGTGTACGCTCCGTTTTCGCCGGATGCATCTACTCTTTCGTCGCGTATAAACGGAAGCACGGAGATTTACAAGGCTGTTTACACAAGCTCTTGTGTAGGCGAATGTAAATATGGCTATACGTGTATATTGGTTATTCGAACTCTCGCGCGCGGCGACGAGTAATTGCTTTCCGAAACTCGAGCGCTCGCGCGCGACAGGCCCGAGGCCTCTTCCCTCTTGCTCTCTCTCTCTCTCTCTCTCTCTCTCTCTCTCTCTCTCTTGAAGCAGGAGACGAGGAGAGACCGATGAGAACTGGCTGTCGTCTAAAATGTCGCGTGGTGACGACGACTAGTTCGAGTCCGAAAAGTCGGCTCTTTCGTTAAGTTCAGTCCGAAAAGTCAATATTGCAAGCGAAGCTTTCTGTGAGTCGGAAATTCGAGAGAGTTCTTTGAAGTTTCTTTCCTACTGAGCAAGAGAGGGAGAGAGAGAGAATTCATTTTCGTCTGTCTTCTACACACCAAGCTAATTAATTTATGTTGTTTGCTTTGAACATTTGTATTCGAGATAATCTCTCGCGTACAATAATATACTTAGACCGAGTGTGTGCGTGTACGTATAGGTATATGTACGTGTGTTTCGATAGAATCAGTAGTCACATTAATCAAAGTAATAATAAAGTTCACGTCAATGTTTTAAACGAAGTTATAATATGTACTCAACGCGCTTCAACGTCACTTTTCGAAATATAACGTGGATAAAGAAATCGTTAGAGGTGATCAGCTGGACGGAAGCTATATAGCGTTTCGCACATTAGTACGGCTCTTCTCTCTTTGTCTCTCTCATCGTGAATCACATTGGCAGGCCATTCATCAGGTTCACAACACACTTAGCTCTCACACACACATTTACCGGCATCGTGTACGACCATGACTCGCGTCGGCATTACCTATCGTCCAGTGCATCAGTCATCGTATATATACGCGTATAATGGCGATAGCTCTCTTACGTATTCGTCTCTCGGAGAAACTTCCCTCAGCATAAGTCACAAAAGTCGAGAGATATCCCGAGCTCCCGCGGGAGATTACGCTGTGGAGATTTGCCACCGTCGATGATCGTGCTTGATAATCTCGATTAAGCCACGGCGATGGTGTGAACGTAGCCTAACGGTGTGAGGTTCTCTGCTTACGGTTTCCTCTCGCGACTCTTCTCTGCTACATCTCGTACACAAGCATGTGGTTAGACCGGTTGACTCAACTTCTTCGTTTTTCCTCTAAGCTTTGCGGCCTGCGCTCTCAGTCGATATATGTATGTCTATACACACACACACACACACACATACACACACACACACATATATATATATATATATATATATATATATCTATGTATCTATATTTTTTTTAAGAGAGAGGCGGGGAGAGAGAGAGAGGGAAAGAGTCAGCTTATTTGGAGGAGAGGATTCTGCAGGTGCGTCCTTCCCATATAATACGGCAGTGCACTGGCCATTTCAGATAGAGAGTCCTATACTCTGCACTCTGTATACGTATATAACCAATGCAAAGCTCTATAGAGTGGGAAGCTCGTGTGCGGAGTATATAATACATAAATATATATATGTATGTGAAAGAGGAGGCCAAGTCAGTGCCAGCGTGGAGATTCCGATAATCCGAGTCTCTCGGTCTCGTACTCGCGCGCTCGGTCCTGGGTATTCGACGATCCTGCAGCGTCACGCATGAGTTCGCCCTCGAGTTTCAAATTCCCTTATTCTCTCTCTCACTCGCTCTGACTGTACTGCGGTGGCGACTACGTGTACCTTCGACTCTCTCAGATTTTATTACCCAAGCAAGAGAGGAGAGAGAGATAATCGTTGAGTTGTTTGTGTGTATGTGCTTACGACTGTGTATGTGTGAAGAGGAAATGGTAACAGCAGTTGTTTGTGTTGAAAAAAATACTTTTCGAAAAATACTATGCACATACAGCTTCATGCCCGGATCTCGACTGATCGAGAGAAAACAGCGAATGTAAACGTAGAGTAAGAGTAGTAGTAGCAGCTACCTGGCTTGGGGTTTTATTGCACCCGATTGGCTATCGAAGCTTCTCGTAGCAAGGAGATGCACAGAAGCCCTGACTTTGAAATACCAAACAACGTCGGCGCTCGCAACGAGTTTATGTAGTTTTCGCGCTTGTTCATAAATCAAATTTTGCCATTCGTATTTTCTTTTTTTTTTTCGAAAAATTCGAAACCTATACTCTCAGTGAGTGCGGCATGTCAATCTATAAATGTATAGAGTTAAGCTCACGTCGCACTTTCAAAATGTGTCGATGACAATCTCTGCTCGTTTCACCTTTAATTATTGGCAAATGATCTTTGAAAAAAATAAACGTCATTGTGGAGAAAATATCTCTTATTAGCATTTTGAAATTTTCCTATCCAGATAAAGTCGAAGAGAAAAAAAGTCTTTATAGCAATAGTTCCTATAGAGAGCTTCTATACTGTAGATTGTCGCAAAGCCTAGAGAGTGACTGTCAAGAATTTTGCACGATTCGCAATCGTGAGTCGGAAAAGTGCTTTTACCGAGGCTTTCAATAATATTCTCGCTCTCTCTCTCTCTCTCTCTCTCTCTCTATCGTTCTTTCTCTGGTATAAAGAACTGGAAGCTGCTTGTGCCGCCCCGTTATACGCAGTTTTTCGAATCGACAGAACGCATTTTTGTAATGTAGGGCCTTTGCTCGGGGAGAAAAACGAGGACGCGATCTCAATCTTCGACGTTTCGTAAGAGAGAGGGACAGAGAGAAAGAGCCTCCGCGTACTTACTTCGAAGGATGGATATCTTCTTTATACATGTGTGTGTATACGGCTCCACTTATACAAGTATACACGTCCTAATTCGAGATATTCTGGTCGAGGCAAACGACTGTTCGCAGGTAATGCTGCTACTCGTCTACTCGTGAGAGCTGCGATTTCATCTCTCTCTCTCTCAGTGCCTCTCAGCATGTGAATCGATATACACACCACAGCAGAACAGAGGACAAGCGAGGCTTTACGATGTCATTGCTGGCTTTAGGGCCGGCTATCGTCTCTAACGACGCTCGATCATTTGTGCAACGAGAGACATAGAGAGAAGAGAAGAGGTTCCTCGCGCTCTCTCTCTCTCTCTCCCTGGCATAACCCTCGCAATTAATGATACTACTGTTATACAAGAAGAGACGCAGGAAGCTAATGCTCGCGATGTAACTTTATGCTGCGGATCAGGATGCATTTGTTATCTTTAAACTATAACGTTGTCTAGGTTTCTGGCTTTCTCTGTGTCTTTTTCTTTCTCTTGAATAGCCAAGAAAGTCTATGTCCTCTTTATGCGGTCGGAAACATATCCTACGGCAAGGATGCTTTACTCTTCACGGATACCAGCTTTGGGTTATTTTCAAAAGAAGCCGAGAACGTACGTTCATGACTAGACGTCCTCGGTAAGGAATCGAGCATTCGGTACGTTCTGTGCTCGAAATTCTTTGCAAGCTCTCCTTCACTCGGCAACTCGTAAGAAGCCTTCAAGCAGTTTTTCTGCACTCAAACATCCATTCTTTTAAGCAGGCTAAATGTAACTGAACTTTGGGAAAGAACGTTTCGTCATTTAGGCGACTCTTCTACCGTAAATTGTTAGCTGCTAAGAGACCGGATCAACTGGAAAACTCGGCTAGTTGAATGATATCACGTTGAATGATAGCATTACGGCGAGCTAACTGTGTTTCTCATTGCGTCTACTATTTTTTATTTTATTTTTCTAGCAGTATTACACACATTTCAACTGAATGCATAATTTTAAAATGTCTAACAAAAACTATCGAGTCTTTCTACTGTTCTATCTTGCAACAATTCAACTGTATCTTCTCACAACGCTGGACAGAGTTCGACCCGAAGGCGCAATAACAATCAATCAATCAATTTCTCTCTACCCTTCTCTCTCTCTCTCTCTCTCTCTCTCTCTCAGTTTTATGCTCCGAAAAATATGACCGTTAAAACTCGCTGCTGGTTCTGTTGTAGCCTATATAGACAAAATGGGAAATCGTTGCACTTTTAATTGCCGTCGGCGAATCTTCCTTTTTCAATCTCCTTTTTTTTTTATTTTTTTTTACCGAAAGGTGCCGGAGCTGCAATTTCGTTCAAGTGTAGCAAGTCTCAAGGCTACAACGTCCCAGATTTCTCGGAGATGTTTTTTGCGCGTCTGATCATTTCACGAAAAAATCCTGTATATTATTTTAAGCCGATGCTTTCTCAATCGGAAAATTTTCGTTATATGGCTACCTTTCTGCGATATTTTTTGTTTACGAATGTACAAAAATAGAAGAATTTCTTCATTACATTATGGAGTTTAAATCTGTCTAAGCTCAACTGGCGCTCGTTAACTCCGTGTAAAAGTTAGTCCCTTATTAACTGAACAACGTCGAACTTTGTGCGTTAAGGCTACATCGAAAATTTTTCATCGCTCGATTGTTTCTGCCTTCTCGCTCTTAGGGTACATTATTCTCATTAGCTTTGACTTGCGAGTCTGGTTTTTAACCCTTTTCCGTTTTTCTCCGAATTATTATATGAAATAGCCCCTCACCATTCACTATGACTTTGTTCGTTCGAACTCAATTAAAACTGCTTTTCTTCAGCACAGCTGTTCTTTCTCGCGAAAGAAACTTTTCGTCCCTCGTGCTTACAGAGATCTATGTATGTATATATATATATACATATACACCGTAGTTTTTCTCCACTGCAGCCGATCTGACTCGTTATACGTATATAATACCACGAACAAAGCTAACTTGGCCCGCACTGTTCGTCCTGGCTCACAAACAAATATTATTCGAGAGTTTGTATTCGTGCGGCTTTTGTTTAAAACAACTGCTATTCTTGGGTTTTTCATGATTTTAGTTTTAAATGAGTTATCTAATAGAATAAGATGCCAATTGTTAAACAATCTTTAATCTTGAAAAGATAATATATCGTTACATATTTATGAGATGTGCATAAAAAATACATAAAAAGTTGAAATCCATTATATTATACAGGAAAAAATAAAAAAAAGTTATAAAAATTGTTATAATACAGCAATTAAATTTTTTAACAACATGCCAAATGAGTTAAAAAAATTAATTACGAACAAAATGTATATTAAAAATAAAACAAAGATTTTCATAGTTGTAGGATAAAATCGTTATTTACGTGCGAATTAAAAACACGAAAAACTTTATCAACAAATAGTTCATAAAACATTCTAGAGTTGAAATTCTTCGCCAGCATGTGAATAGATAACTGCGTTTACCTCCTATAGGATTTACTAACGTAATTGTTCTGGTCAAATAAATAAAAAGTCCATCAGTTTCACTGTTAACGCGGTATTGGTGAAATATGAGTTGATTATAGTTTGGGAAATGAAAGCTTGACCTTGTTCTTTTTGACAAGTCTGGATAGAACGAGAACTACAAACACGACTAGGAGAGCTCTTGCAGACACTATTAGTTACTAACTAATTTTACGAGCACGCATATTGTTCGAAATTGAATTCCACGTCCAGCAGTATAGTAGCAGCAGTAGTAGTATAACACAGCAGTAGTTACCCCATACCTTGCCAAGCTAGTACGTGCCTCGGACCAAAGCACGTCTACAACCTTAAAACAAACTCTCTCTTGCTTCCCTCTCTCTCTCTCGCTCTCTCTCCCTCTCTCTCTCTCTCATTCTCTCTGTACTGAGAATCGCAGTGAATTCCTTAATTTTTCAACTAACGAATACTACTCATTTTTCAATCCTCACAAAGAGAAATTCCTTTGGCTTTGTACCGATCGGTTGTATCTACTTATATATAATATATATAGCTATTTATACGGGTTTCGGAGAGCCGAACAGTCTATTCCTCGCATGCAAGAGACTCTAATGCGATAGAAGCTTACACAGAGAGAACGAACGGCACTGAACGCATAGTAGCTTTGGAGTAGATCGTTACGTTGTATAGCGTTACTATACTTGCTGCATAGATCGTAGCGAAACGTTAGGCTTGCCGCGCCAATTAGCTAATCAAAGAGGACTACGAAGACGTCGGAGGTTCGAGTATCGGTATGCACATGTGTGCGTGCTAGAGTGCGTATTGGAGTAGTGGTTGCGGAAAAGCTGAATACTAAGATTCGCTTACGAGTGTTGATGCTTTTTATAGGGATTGTACACTTACTGATACTGAGTAGATATATCGCGCATTCGTTTACTGCGTCGTATGACGTTCAATTGTTCAAATCTCAATGCTAGAATCGAGATAAGCATTTTCGCTATAGGCATACGCGAAAGCCGAAAGAATTCGTCGTGAATTGTTTAGAAACTCGGTGAAATTAGATAAGCATTCTCATTTATCTTTCGATCGAACGTGTATATTTAACCGTTTTATAAGCTAGACAGCTTATCGTGCTCCGATAAGGTAAACGGTTAATATTTTAATGAATTAAAAAGCATCCCGATCGCTTTTTATGTGTATGATTCGTTTAAAAGATCAGACGAAAAAGTAGATTTACGAATATAGATCAGAATATAGATAGGAATGCATAATTCATTGTAGTATATCGCAAAGGCAATTACGTCGACACAAAAGCTCAATAAATCATCCGCATCATCGATAATCACTAGCTCCTGTATCGAGCGTCATCTCTAGCAGACGCGTCGTCTTCCCGTCACCGAACCATACGCACATAGCATAGAGAGATAAGCATACGCATATCTCGTGTAAAGCACGGTGCTGTATACGGCAGAGGAGCATAGCGAGAGTGCGGAATAAGCGGGTCATTACAGCACGCGGGCCGCGCGGCATTAATTCTCCCTGAGACAATTATACACTCTATATGTGCGTGTATAGATATATGTATGCAAGAGGGACACAAGGATAGAAGGGAGGTTGGATTCGCGCAAATTGCGCCGGTAAATTCGATCCACTTGCATTCTATGGCCGTACATTACTTGCGCTTGAAGCTCAACGCGAGTTATGTATCTCTCGTGTGCACGTCGGGTACTCTCCGCTACTGCCGCCGCTATTGCTGTTATCTATATGTACACAACGGCCGGTAGACGAACTTCTTCTTTTCGCGCGCCAAGGGCGGTAATCGATTCTGATCCTTGTAACGAGAACAATGGCCCTTCGTCAAGTAGCGGTTTGCGCCGCCGTTCTGCCACCACCACCGCTGTACTACTGCTGCTGCCGCCGCCGCCGTCGACGAAAGTGGAATCGTCTACTCGTATAGATATACCTGTGTGTATGTAATAGAGACGCCGCTTCAGAGAGCGTGAAATTGGGTCGTTGTGTAGGTGTTTTCGGTTGATGTTTGCGCTGCCTTCAATTCCCCGAATTTTCCCGCGTAAACAGAAAAGCAAACTCCGAAAGCGAAACTCGATATTGAAAACTGTACAGGTGTCTTTCTCTCTTTCGCGTTGCGCTCACGGCGTATAACTGAATTATTCGACGCGCAATTCTGACAACGTGTATGTTTATATGTACCATTTCCCCCTCGAAAATTCCCTGACACTTTTCAATCATCGTCGCGCTCCTGTTATTGCGTCCCGAGACAATGCCATTGTGCGCCGTATACTATCGTAGATATATATATATATATATATGCATTTGTATATACAGACATACAGAAAAACAGCAGAAACTTTGCAGTCCCGTGATAAAATTGCGACAGCGGGGGAAAAAAATCCCCCTCTTCCTCAATGTCTCTGGCTCTCTTTTCACTACACACGTACACAGGGCGGGAAAAAGCAGTAGTAGCTACTCCCTCTCCTTCGTTTGATCGATGAAAATCGCCGGGTGCAGGCGGAGGTGCCAAAGATACAATCGCCGCAGGGGCTTGAGAGAAACATGAGCTCACGGCATCGGGACATTTTTCAAAGGCCTATTTCGAGCTTGAACCGCGGCAGCCGCGTAAATTAATGCGCCAGATTTCGAACTCGAAGAATTACCGAGGTGTTGACCCCTCCTCCCCTCCTCACCTTACCACTCCCTACAGCCGACTTCTCGCCATAATCAATTTGTGAATTATAGTTTGTACGCCGTTTATTACTGGGCCTGCGTATACACGTGTGCTTAAGTGAATTGATGTGCTGGAGCTACTCCAGTTGTGTCGAGAACGGAAATTTCAGACTATTATCGAACATGCTGAATTTTTATATTCAATATTAGCTCGCGGAATGTTACACTCTTATATCTGAACTTTCCTCGTAAGTAATCGCGGATTTTCATATTAATTTATCCGCTTTGCAACCATTACCATAGTATAATTGATTTCGAAAGCTCGATTTCGCCCGTACATTACTTTCATGCAAATGTAATACCGTAAAAGTAGTTTTGATTCCTTGAAAAATCTCTGTAAAAAGCAGCGCAAGCACAATCTCGATTCGCATGTTGGGGAAATTAAATCTACACGCAATCCCAGAATGGGAGAGAGAGAACCCCATCCCATTAAATTATATATGTATCCTAAGCTGTACGGCACGTCGTCTACTGCCAGATGATAATATAACCGGCCGTTTAAACCTACACTGCTCTCTCGCGGAAAATTACGCAGGGAAGAGAAAAAAATTCATTAACTGCGATGAAAATTCTCATCTCGTCTAGCACCGATGCTCCTGGTGCTGCTGATTCTCGGTCAACGAGCCTCCCCGCAAGGAAAACGCTCGAACTGCTGGAAAGAACGATCTAGGAAAGAAGCACTCCTACAGTTGAGGGAAGTGCCTGTATATATACAGAGCGTATATTCCAGGAGGATTGACCCAAAAGCCATTAATAGCAAAGAAAAATTCAAATGGAAAAAGACTCTCCTCTCTCTAGAGGAAATAGATATATATATATATATATATATATCCGCACTTTGGGAGTTTTAGATACGAGCATTAAACGTATCCATTGTGCAGACAAGGTCAACTTCCTGTATATAGTATACAGTCGTGGACTTCTTTACGGATAAAGTGCCTCAATCTCTTTGCTACTGTTGCAAGCGTAGAAAAAAAAGCGACGACTGTGACGTATATATAGGGGGGGCTGGAACTGGGGCGAAAAGGAGAGGCCCTTTTCTTTTTTGATCGAGCTTTAGTGACGCGTTCCAGTTCTCGTGTGTCGTCGCTTTCGAGGAATTAGAATTCTCTCTGCATATCTTCTATTTGCATTAAAAAAAATCGCTCGGATAGAGGTGGGGGAGGAAGGGGGTGGAGAGGAGCAAAGAAAAATTTTTTTTCCAAGAGCATCGCTGCAATTTATGGTAGTAGCACACGTACGCGTAAAAATAAAGCTCGGGATGAGAAGACGCGATAAATCGTCGGTCGTAAAGCGTCGTTAAGGAAGCTGTGCGAGCGAATTTTTTCTTCTCCCTCCCCCCGCGCGTTTCATATATAAAATACACGACTAGTGGAGAAAGAAAAAGAGAGAGGGAGGACCTCAAGTGCGACATGCTGTTTATGGCGTGAAAGACTCTTTATACTGTACGAAGCGATATCCTTCGCGCACGCGCGCGGGGACATATAAAAAAGTGTAAGAAAAACTACTATAGCCGAACCGAGAGAGGCTCTTATGCGCTCCCCAACGACGGCGTCGTACTTGGGGAAAAAAGCGCTAATGTTCTATTTGAACGATAAAATTTTATTTTGTTGGAGAAAGACTCGCGTGTGTAGGTTATTCAGAAGCTTTTTACGCGCGAACCATTGAGTAGACGATTTTTTGGCAAAATAATTGTGTTTTAATTTTTCAATTTAATTTTCCTTGTTTTTTAATTCTGGATTTATTCTATCTGTTTCAGAAGGTGAGTCATCGGTGTACAATCGTTTGCCACTGGCGTAAGTGTGCAATCACGAGTCTTCTTTTGCGATATATATTCTACTATTACTGCAACTTGTGAATTAAATCCCCCTTTAATAGCTACATGTATACATGTATAGCGAAAGTGACAGCGAAAGAAAATAAAGCCTCGTGGAATTGAATGCAGAGAACGGCCAATACTTGGAAAACTCGTTATAGAAGGATGATCGGTGTCGCGAGTTTCCTCCGATTAGTCCTATTGAGCTTGCCCTATCCGGCTTTTCTCGAATATAAGCCCTATTTGGCCGTAGTCGGTATACAGCTCAAGGTGATCGTGAATCGTTAATGCGACCAGCCAATCGTGCGGGGTATCATCTCTCTTTCTGTCGGTGTTTAAAGGCAGAGTTTACGAGAGATATTTTCGAGTCGATTGCCTCGAAGGGAAAGAATGAGAGTACGCGATGTACACGCGGCGGTGCAGGATTCGATCTTTTTTTTCCTACCGAACAGAAAGAGCTTTCGATTATGCGTATATGCGGCGTACGTATCCAAAGCCGGCAATTTATTCACGGCGGTTGCTGCTGCTTTTGCATTTCTTTCGCTCGATGCTACCCGCTGTACCGTCGGGACTTATGGGCTTATGTTTTACTACCGACGGCTGCATCCGCTTCTTATTCCTCTTTTTCTTGTTTCGTTCTTCCTTCTTGTTTCCTTTATTCTTCTCTTGATCCTCTGCCGTAGCAGGAAAAGCACCACCACCAGCAGTAGTAGTACTCGTCCCGCTGCTCATTACAGTAAGAGAAGGTAATAGAAAGTTTTGTTCGATAAGGTGAGCTGGAGCGCGGTGAAATTTATACCTTCGGGAACGAGAGCGAGCATTGTCGACGGGATCGATCTTACATTGAGTCGAGAGAGTGAGAGAGAGAGAAAGATACTCGCTAACGCGAATTTTACAAATTACTCGGGTATTATATATTCCCTGTCTGCATCAGAGGGGGATGAACTCTCTCTCTTTCTATCTCTCTCTTCCTCGTTTCGACTCGTTTTATGTAGGTATGGAGAAAAAGATAGTATTCTACATGAAATCCCCTATAAATCGACACTTGGCTCGAATCCTCGAGTATAAACATAAAGTACAATTCCTATACAATTATCAAACATCATCTGTAGCGACCTCTAGCGGAATTTACGATCAATTTCTATAAAACTTATCTTTTCCTCATCCTCTTTGTGTTCGTCCTCTTGTTTTTGCTTTACTGAAAAACAGCTCAGCAAAGATATTACTACTGACTTTAGGCCTGTTAGCGCCCTTTTGGCTCCTTTTAAGCGGATTGATGGTGTCGTCTGCAAACTAGTTTCTGAACTCGTGCGGGATAATAACTTGTTTGACAATTTCAGTTCAGTTTCTGAAAAGGGTACAGTTGCACTTATTATAACGCGACAGTAACAACGAATGCTTTACGTTGGTTACGGGAATTGATTTCTCCCGAGCTTTCGATACTTGTACACATTGACCCCCTTAACGTCGTAACTCTCTGTCATTCGGGATTCTCGGAGCAAATGTGCACTTGGCTACAACGTCTGCAGCAGTAAAATGCTTATTTGACTTCGGATACAAGACTCTTTCTGATCAAATTTCCTTATCTCGACTACTACGCCGCTAGTATCGTTTTTAGACTTCTCGAAATACGAACCAAGTTAAGTTTCCTATTGTTCAGGTGTCAAAACGCTGCCCTTTGGTTCTTATTAAGGACTCAAATGTACGAACATGTTACATCCATGTAAAGAAAATGGGAAATTCTGCATTGTTCGGTACAATTTTCCCTCTGCCTATTGGGACAAAATTTCCAACTCTAAAATCTAGATAATAATAATGAAAATTTTAAAATGCTTTTTTAAAGTATGTAAACCGGACAACTGTGACATTTTTTATACTTCGACCAGGTTAGTCCGTTTTCATGTAAATATTATATTATACATGAATTTCAGTTTATTTGCTTGTTGTATGCAACAGATATTTATTTGTGTTGGCGAATATTTACATTAATGTTTCTGTGGAAACTATTTTTTATTCTGCAAAACTTTTGGTATGACATTTCACAATGTAAATAGAGTATGCATTGATAGAAAGAATCACTATTCTCAATGTCCTCGTTTGTTTGAATCATGCATTTTTTGTTTTAATATTACAAACGAATATTCGTCAGTATTAAAAAAATATTCATTAATATATCTTCAACTTCATATACCAAAGTCGCACTTGCTAACTGTTAATTCACTGGCTTTACAACAAACGATTTCTTTCCATAAGCGTGCATGTAATACATTTTCAAGGTAATTAATTTGAAACAAGTCCTATGGTAACCCTAACCAATCATAAATTATTACTTTGCCCTACCTTCGCATAGTAGAGAGATATTATTTACGAGCAGAGCATACACAGGTTTTCGACGATGCACATGTGGTCATCACTTTTTCAGAATCAGCGTCAAGCTTTAGCAGGTGTATTCGACAGTACCTGAATTATCCGAGATAAAGAGGGAGAGAGAGAGAGAGAGAGAGATGCGTAGAGGAGGAGAGCGCGCAGTAGCGCGACGCAGTGACAGGCGACCGCAGCGCCATTTCGGCAGTGCAATTTCGTCAGCCAATCGTAGAGTCGAGCCGTCGGACGCTCCATTAGGCGCTTCGGGGGGTCGGTTCCGACGTAAGCGAGATCATCCTCCCGCACATCCTACTATGCTCTCCTGTGCTTTCATGATTAATGCATTCAACAACCGCTCGCCCCGGTCGAACTGACAGCCGTCACGGATTGTACTGTATATATACTATTATACTCTCTGTATCTCGCTGTGTCTTTCGAGAGAGAATATCGCGATACGTATGAATTACTGCCATACACTGTATGTATCCAGATATTTAACACGTTTTTCTTTCGCTATAAAGTCTCCAATGTCCATGACACGATGCGGGCAAGAGATTTTTTGCGAATACGCCCAGCGCAACAAAGTTCAAATCACACGGACGGTAGCGGTTTAGAATGAATATTAGCACATATTGTAACAGCCGCGGAATAAAAAAAAGTGCGAGCGAAATGATGGACGCACTGCGCGAGGTGGTGAATGTAACGGATGCACGTTCGGAAACGCGTAAATGAAAAGTGAATTCCGTATTTAGATCGACATTCTCGGCGATTCTCTCCGCATGATGCTTGCGTGAGGTATCATCCTAATCAATTCTTTCCACTCACAGCGCGCAACGGTGCAGGAGCATCGGTGCGGGGGGGGGGGGGGGAGGGCTAGGGTCAGAACGGCGGAATATGTCCCGCAGACAGAGTCATCGAACTATACTTGACGCGGATGTTCCGGCGTGTCGCCTCGTATATCAGCGACTTGTCGAACGACTCGTCGGCAGTAAAGTTTAACGATGCCGCGTCGCGTGCAAATCGCGAGACCTCTACTCCCTCGTGTAAGCGCCACTATGCTACCACTATGCTGTGATCCAATGAAAGTCAATTCGTTTTCTGTGTACATACTTAACAAATATTCCGCATACGCGTATACGCACAGTACGCGTATGCGCGCTCCGTTAGCTAATAAAAGTTTTTAATGCCATTTTGGGATTGATATGCAGAGTGGAATTTCGTATAGGTTGGGAGGGGGTGCAGATAAAATAAAAATAAAAATTCAGAGGCGTTTGGAAAACATTTACATTCCGTTGCGAGTTGAGTGTATTCCCGAAGAGCGTTTTACGGTGCTCGTTTTTGATAAAACTTTTACGGCGGCTCGGGCACACGCTGCTGATTCCACGATGTATACCTATATCGATTTATATGTATATACCGTATTATACACACATATGTACTCGATTTTATTGTTATAAACAACTTTATTTTCTCTCTTCCTACGCGCGCGCGCGCGAAACTTTTTAATACGCGTAATGCATTATTGAAGCGCGGAATCGTCGCGTAAAAACCGCGTCTTGCGCATTCGAGTATATTAGCATATATACTTATATATATATATATATATATATATATATATATCGCTGAGAGAGAACTGATCCATCTCTCGACACATCGGGTTAGGTGTTTTGTATCTGATAAAATACACCGAGAGGGGAATCTAAATATAGCGCCTATAAGGCTCCCTTACCTTTTTACACCTCGTAGGTATCCGGGCGTAATTTACAGCCGTCGTTTTTATCAAGAAGCGTTCGCGCGAAAGAGAAACGGCCGCTCAAGATTGCCGGCTGCTCGAAATTTCGTCGTCGGCTTGGCATTGTTATTACACGCCGCGTAAAATCGATCGAGCTCTTTATACCGGGCATCTCTCACTCGCTCTATATAACATCCTGTTTTCGTATACTTGCGACTATACCTATAGGTTTGATGCGTAAATGCGAGGGTGTGTTTAGAAAGAGAGTAAGAGAGTAAGAGAGTAAGAGAGTAGGAGAAACTGGAGAGCATATAAACTTCCGACACGTGTTTCACTTGCAACTTTGCTGCAGTGTCTCCTTTTCGTAATGCTGGAGAAAATGCTCTCTAAATAAATGGGAAAATCAAGCATTCTTCACCTCGAAAAGGGTTATGGCTCGAGAAGAGAAATTCCAGAGATTTCGAGCCTCGACACACGCGCAACTCTTCGAGTCGTTTTCTCTTTCTCTCCGGTGCTTGCGCTCTCGAGAATCACAGCTGCAGTCGAAATTATACTCGCGCGAGGAAAGGTGCGAGAAAATCCCTGCCGTTTCCTGCACTTCTTGCTGATATATTAGTATAGAAGCCATAATATACATATATGTGTATGAAATTTTGCAACTTGATTAGCGGGAGTTTTCCATTTCTCCTTTCTAGAATCGTAAAAATGACAAATACGCCGAAGAGGGAGGAGGCGTGTATTTATAGTCGTGCATTCGAGGCTTTCAGCAAGAGCCGTTCGATATATGATCCATCGCACGCGCTCGCAAGAGAGAGAAAATGGTCGCGCGGTCGAAGTTGTGATAAATGACGAGAGATTTACGAGAGTGTGTAGCTTTGTATATAGCCTAGGTTATACACACACATACACACACATATATATATATATATATCTATATATACAGGTAGACATATATACATAGGCAGTGGACGTGTGCAGCGGATAAAATTGGGACAAGGGAGGGGGCAAGAGCGTGCGCGATGTATATATACGTAAACCGCGGAAACTCCGGATGAGGCCATTCGTTCGGCTGCCGGACCGCAAATTGAGCAGTTTGTTTCGCAAGAGCGAGAAAGGAAATGACCGTTCCATCTCGATCCCTCTCCTTCTGCCTCACCCTCTTTTTCGCTCTGTTTTAGTCTAGGGGTGGTACTAGTAGCAATAGCAGTAGTAGTAGTAGTAGTAGTAGTAGTAGTAGTAGTAGTAGTAGTAGTAGTAGTAGTAATAGTAGTAGTAGTAGTAGTAGTAGTAGTAGTTCCACGGTGGGATTCAATTTTTTTGCTCTCTCATTGTTTCACGGTATTCTCTTTCGATGGACGGATAAATTCACCTTGGCGGCGTTAATTTTACTTTCGCGCCAGCGCTGGTTAAGTAGTGCCACTAGGGATCCATTCCAGGAAATGTACTCTCGATTATGCTCTATGGGAAAGGTGTATTGAATGCTTCCACCTCTGCCGCGAGTTAATTCTACACGTTTCCGTGTAGCCAGGAAAACGTGTTAATTTTCGACTTGGTGCTTCATATAAGGGCGTATATAACTCTCTATGTAAACGTTTGTTTGACGAGAGAAAAAATTACATGCGTCTATCGTATATTACACCAATTGCCTTATACCATGGTCCCTGTAGCTGGAAGAAAAATAGACTCGGAAGTTAAAAACAGCCCCTCGGAAATTTCCTGAAGAAATTTCATGTAAAGAGTGACGCTTTGCCGTATAACTTTAAATTGGCCGGTGCAATTTCACCTCGCGAGCGTAACTCGAGTAATTTTTCAACCTCGCGCAAAGTAACGAGGCAAAAATGTCAAGTCCCAATTTCGCACGCTATACGCTTTACCCCCTTTCACGATATATACATATATATAACTGCTGCTACTGCCCGGAGGTGTATTATTAATTTCCATCTGGAGCTTCTGTCTCTCTCTCTCTCTCTTATTCTCACTCGTTCTTTCCTTCGCCGTCCCGAAGGGACCATTTGAGAATAGTCTTTCTCGCTCTCTTTCGGAGTAGAGATGCTGCGAAAAGTCATGTTTATTGAATGACTCGCGCGTAATGCGAGTCGGTGCGTGTGGATATAGCACATAAAAATATGCAGCCAAGAGGTAGAGGATAACGCTTATGATGCAAAGTGGAGCTTTTTGTGTTGCGGCGAGCGAGAGAGAGAGATAGGAAGGAGGAAGATGATCTTCTTGAAAGCTGTTTTTGCAATTTAAATACTGGAATAAGTTTTCGTTGAAACAGAAAAAGGTGGGGTGAGAGCAAGAGATCGTTAAAGTGTCTTCAACGAAACAAGCGTTTAATTAATTTTTCAAGTACACGTAAACTTGAATTATTGGAAGAAAATCTTCTTTGTTATTTTTTCATTTGAAGAATCTTCCGTGCACCTCCGTAGGCGATTCCACATCTGGTTCTCGAAAACATACTTCCAATCCATCTTCGGTCTTAAACTGCCAAACCAATACCCGTGGACACATATAGGTGCATCAGTCGCGCTCTCAAAGAGGACAAGCCTCTCTCTCTCTCTCTCTCTCTCTCTCTCTCTCTTTCTCATTCTTTGGCTCTTCTCAAGAACGAGCACTAGTCGAGGAGAAACGCACTACTGTCTCGAGATTCCTTGCACGTCGCGGATATACCGTCTGAGCCAATCTTGACAGGATGGCACCCCCTACCCCCTCTACCCGACAGCGTGTGTTCCTGATCCTTCGGGAATAGCGTGACGTTCATCTGGCGTCGTAGAAACACGCTAAATTATGTCGAGTGCCGTTTCCGCTGTGACTAATTTATTTCCGCGTCTCAGTGTGTATAGAATATCTATACATACACATAAATACAGAGGGCGAACGACACGTAATGCAGATAATGAAATAGAACAAGACAATAAACACAAAAGCACAGTTTGCCGTAGTCGCGAAAAATAGCCGAGAGCAAATCCAAGATTCGTACGCTTCATCAACAATCATCTTTCTTGTTTCCTCTCTGCCTCTCTCTCTCTCTCTCTCTCTCTCTCTCTCTCTTCTCTCTTTCGAAAATAGACTTTATCAAAAGCCTTAATGAGAATTCTCCTCTGAGCATACACACATATACATAGAATGCGGCTGTTCTCTCGAAGCCAGCGCTTATATATCCTCCTTTGATCTCTCGCAAGTGAATTTCGCGCTGCACCCATTTGAATTTACTTTCGGTCAAAGATCGCTCACTGCGTTCTCTTGGTATATATATTATAAGTCTCAAAGAAAACCGCAAGTCCGCGACTACGGAAGGGGGATGTTGTAGCACGGGTGTGTGTGTGTGTTCAAATACATAGGTATGTATATTGTACGCAGAGAGAAAGAGAAAGAGAAAGAGAAAGAGAAAGAAGAAGGAACAAAGGCTGGCGTGTTACCGGCTACTATAACAGCCATTATACACTCTTTGCCCAGCTGACTTTTTTTGCGCTTCGCACTCCTACACATACTACACACATTGTACGTTAGTGTGAGCAAGAGCGAAAGAAAGAGAGAGAGAGATAGAGACGTTTACGACTCTGGTGCTGCTCTCTAATTACGCGCCTGCACGATATCTCTGGAGCTCGCGCTCGCGCGCGCTTTTTTCCGTTGTTGCGAGCGATAAAGCCTGCATACTTTTATCGGCGAACTGAGCGAGCGCGGGCGCGGGCGCGCTGCGTTGAAATTCGCGGATAATTGCCCGGAAAAACGAATTTTCACAGCAGCTCGCGCGATATATGGAGAAGCCTGCTGTAGTGGCGGAAACGGCTACCGGATTAAGTCGAGAGAGTAGAAGCTCGTAAATCAAAGAGCTTGCAGCGCTATAACAGCCCAGTTATAATAATCATTTCGCGCTCCTTCGGGCGCGAGATCTATATCCTTCGATTAATTTTCCGAAGTCTCCCGTTGAAATAAAGAAAAATTGAATGGAAAAAAAATAAAGCTCCAATCGATGATGGTTAATCGAATAATAACTCTAATATATTTAACGATGAGCTCGCTGTCGATCAATTACCGGTCATTGTTCCTCTGTATACTCTCCCCTCGTCGAATTCCGTGTGTTCAGCACGCAGACGGCTCGAGAGCGTCTCTGAAGAGACTCTATCTCTCGGAGACTAAATATACGACGGCGCTTCTTTCTCTCTGAAACGCGACACGCGCGTGACATCGAGTGACGTGCAATTCCGCGGTGGTATTCGCGTGTGCGAGTGTACGCGAGACGATCCTTTTCTCTCTCGCAGCTTTTATGTCTACATACACGCGCGTCAAGAGCGCGTATCGTACGTCGCGATCATCCTTCTGGGCTTTATTATACCGCGTTATATTCGGATTATAAAATTCGAAACGACAAGCGACTCCTGCGTATTCGTATTACATATATTTCGCGCATCGTATGTCCCGTCGAGCGAATATACCTATATTTATTTATGTGCACATACGTATATATATCGCTTCGATTTGTCTGGCAGTTTAATACGAGATAGCGGAAGGAGCGCGCGGGGTATGTCTCGTTGTCCTGCGTGCGTATAACCGAGAGTAGCGCAGCGCGACTCTCTCTGTCTCTGCCGGCCGGCTTCTTAATAGAGGCTGCGCCGAGATTTATCGCTTGCGACGCCGCCACTGTATGCCTTCTATGTGTACTGTGTATATACCTGTATACCTATACATGTAACCCGTGTATACGTAAGGAAGATTATTTCGTCGGTGAAAGTGGGTATAATCGTAGTCTGCTTTACGTATATGACGTTTATATTATCGTTGGCTAATTCCGCAGAACAGAAAGCAAGTATAATTGGCCGGTCGTTATCGCTGCATCACACCGTTTGCACGAAACAAAGACGAGGAGAGTCGATACCCTCTCGTAGAGTTAGTAGAGTGTATATAGGTAATAGCAACAAGACGCCCTGTAGGGCGACGTCTCAATCGGATGATCCTCCGCGTAATGCTTCTGTAAACTAAGCAACCGTTAAAAATGTCCAAGATACAGCCTCTACCGTCTCGATGTATATACCTATATATTATATAAGCCGATCCCAGTGCGGAATATATATAGGCGCCATAGCGTATCGGCCGATTTGCAGGCATCGAGTCTCAAGATTAATGCTCCAGTGCTCGCGCTCGTTACAAACTATATAGTATATATGGAGTGCAGAACGTACAGCACACGGCGCTAAGGCGATTACGATTACGTCGCGAAGTCATCGTCCGGAGATATCTTCGTCGTCGTCTTTGGTTCGCCTCACGTGAGGTTGGTGGGAGTAAACGAGACTGCTCTGCTACTGCACACGTGCCCAGACTTTGGACGCTGTTCACCGGCCAAATTAAGTTGAGTCGCAAGGGCTATACGTGCGGATTGCGACTCTCCCACTCTTTTTTTCTTTTCTCCTATTTTTTTTATTTTACTACTACTACCGCTGCTGCCTGCCACTGTTACCATATATATATATATATATACTCTGTAGTACTACCGCCGGCGTAGAAAACTTTTTCCCTTGGCGTGATTTCGCTCGGAGACGATAAATCCCGGTCTGCAGAACAGCACTTGCACCCGGCACATTAACGAAGAGCCGCTGCAGCAGCTTGGATATAATATCGACGAATAATGCGCTCTCTTTCTCCCTGCAGACTGCACTTTCGCCGTTGGCATTGTACGTGTATGTGTGCCAGTCAGTACAGTACAATGCGCGACAACAGCACTCTTGCGATCGTGCGCACTTCATCCGCTTTTGAAAAATCGGAGAGGAGTGTATTCTCGAAATTACTCCGAGAGGTTTTTGCTCGGAAAATATACGACTCGTAGACTCTGTTCGCTTTTCTCGCGAGTTGTTGCAATTCAAAAAGAAAATACTTTACCGCAATTGAGGAAATAGCCCGCGCACGCCGGCTAGAGCAGATTTTATCGAGATAACGGGCGTTTATCTAAACTTTCCGAGATATCTTAACGAATTCATTCCGAAGACTTTTTCGAGGAGCTACTCGATTGCCGCGTACGTGGCCGCAGTTCTCTCTCGTTATACGCCTCGTCAAGCGGGAACTTTTTCCGGCCCGTCGAAGCATTTTCGCGCGCTCCCGCGCGAACATACGTGAGCTCACGTCGTCACCGATGCCGACGCCCGTAAATTCGCTGATCCAGCTATGATAAATCGCCGCGAAACTGCTGATCGCGCACCGAAAATCTCTGCTTCACCCTTTCCGAATTCGATAAAGCTGCCGACCTCTTTCCATATGTAATATCCTAGAGAAAGAAAGAGAGAGAGAGAGAGCGAAACTTGATACTTATCAGTAGACTTTTTCGTTTATCTTCCTGATCCCTTTCTTGCGGGAATATAAATAATACGGTGGTTCTTTATCTTAAGTTTTTTTTTTATTTTTTTTAACAAACACGTTGGCCGGTGGAGATCAGTAGGTGTAAGAGGTAGAAGAGCTAGTGGTCGAGATTGAAATCTGAAAGGAAGATCCCTCCGAGCTTATCTTAATTTCGGAGCGGTAGTGCACCGGAAGTTTCTTTTTTGCTGCCGGGGTGGAGTGAGAGCTAATGAAGTCGGATTGGTGTAAGCGCTTTTCGACTTTCGTATAATACATTTGTTTTCACGATCTTTTATACGATTACTTATTCTTTCCACTCAAATTTATCATTATTGTACTAAAGTCCATCGAAGCGAATCAGCGCTGTTGCCCATAATATTCCAGTTGATTATAATTTATTTTATCGATGAAGAGAGCTTGCAATTAACATCGACAAATTCGACGACGTGACTGCACGTTTATACGTATGAGTGTACAAACATGGCTTTTTGCAATAAACCTGTAGTGACACGGGAGGTCAATAATAAGCGAGAGCTAAAATAATGGCTAATAATCAAGATTCCGAATGAAATATAATTATCGGTAAAACGTTAATCATATACATAATATCTGCATTAATTCTAACGACATAAAGGAATAGTCCAACAGTCATACGGGCCTGCATATGTACATTGTGAAAGATCTGTATACCTATAATACCTCATTGACGCTGACTAATCGAATAATCAGTCACCGAAACTCTATACTCCCTTATATTATACGTTGTTGTAGTTACGATTAAAGCAGTACTGTACGCGTCGGTGCATTTCTTTTGAATCTGAATTTTCAATTTGAATGATAAAACTTACGGACGTAACAGGAAGAGAGAAAGAAGGTTTTCATAACGGATCGTGAACTTTCGTCACTGCACATAATGCTATATATATCATTTAATAGCGTTTACCTTCCCGTAGATCAGCGGGACTATAGACGCGTGTATTATATATGTATATGTATATGTCTGTGTGTGTGTGTGTGTAATATACATTCGGCAAATGGGAATCCGATTGGCGCTCACGTTCGTGCGGCGTAATGAAAAATCGCGCGAGTAATCGAATTCGCGTCAGGCGGCGCCAATTCAAAACGCATTGAAAAGCCTATTCCGCGAGCTGCCAACCATATTACTTACTGGCTTCGAGATCACTCTGGGCAAAAAAAATACTAATATTGCTCTTTGCTCGGTCATTCATCACTGTACATTTACACACACACATACGTATATATCGGGGATCATCGGAAATTTTCAATACCAACCTCGGTGACGTTACTCGCGTGGAAAGGTCGAATATACATTATTTTCATTTATTTCAGTTGCCCTTCAATTCGTATAATCAGTTCCTTTTTTTCTTCACTGTTGCAGAAAAGCTGTACGAGAGGGTCGGCCATTAACGTCGCGAGCTGCTGCTACTGCGGATTTTACAACGTTGTACTTGAAAGGTAATGGCGGATTAAATATTTAATCGAAGGCCGAAGGAGTATTGAGAAAAATCGTTCGTTCCGGAGAACGTAAAATTTTGTTATCCGTATAACAGGGAGGGAGAGAGAGAGAAACATATACGTATATACTATTACTGTACATAGAGGAATCGGCGAAAGGCGCTATTCCCTACGTTCGACATCGTAAAAATCATTTGTTGCACTGGAATTACCCTCGGCTGTAAAGGAAAACTATTTTTCCGAGAGATATTGTTAGAGAGAGAGAGAGAGACAGAGAAAGAGAAAGAGAGAAAGAGTCAGAAACTACAAATTAGACCCGATAAATCGCGAAAGACGAAGAGACCTTAAACGCGCCGGGTATTAATTTGAAGTCCGTCTTTCTTTCGTTAAACTCGTTTCTTATGTCCACACCAACTATACATACTAGCTTACATAAATTATCTAATTTTTAGCCGCTAATAGCTCAACTTTCTCAAGCCACCTACTCTCTCATCGCTCTCGCGTGCATATGCACGCAAAGAGAATATTAATGGTCCGAACGTTGGCTACCGACATTCTCATATAACTCCCCCCCCCCCCATCCCCCCATTGTTTTTACGTAAGCCGCGAATGCGGCCGTTAGCCGTAAACTGCGCCGGTAAACAACAGCGAGTAGCCGAGCTTTTGTTTTACGTATATCCTACGCCTAACGACAGTAACAACAACAGCATACACGCAAAAAAAAACAGTATATATATGTATACGTACATGCGCGCGCGGGAGGCCGTTTCGTTTTCATTACCAGAGTACTTTTCCCCCTGTCGTTAAACGCACACGCGGCGGTCGCGGCCGATAGAAGAGGTAGAGAAAGTCCGCTTAATAACCAGCCATTAGCTCGTCCGCCGCCTTCGAAAATCGCTGAGGAAAGCTCCTCAAAAATTCAATTACGCCACACCGTCATCGCGCATGTATAGCTATTGGATTCTTCTTCGACGCCGGCGCTTCTACTATATAATACTCTTAAAGAAAGAATGTTGCTATGTTTTTCCTCCCTCCCTTTTTTTTTCTTTCTCTCTGTCAGGGATTACGCCCTATTATTTTTATGTGCGCTACTTCCTTCTGGTCCCTATGCACCGGCTTATTTCCGCGGAGCTCTTCCTTCCGTGGAATGCTTTTCCGACAATGTCGCAAGAGTAGATTTTTTTCTCTTCGTCTTGTACTTGGGGGAGCTGTTGTATAAAGCTTGAAGGATATAAATCTCGGCTGCGTCGATGGCCGAGGATCGCGTTTAGGCACCGTGAATCCCGTCCCTTCTTCCTTTTTTTTGTACCGTTGCGTTGGATCTCGTTTTTTTTTGCTATCTCGAGGCTCTCTATGAGATGCGGAGATAAATTTTCTTTCTTCGAGGGGGCGAGTTTTGCTTCGGTTGGCTTTTTCCATTCGTGCACTATGCTGGAAATTAAAAGTTTCCTCGTGTGCTGGTAAGCGTATACGCGTTGTTGATCTTTATCGCGGAGTTTTACGAAGTTCGCGTCTTGTCTCGAACGTCGAGTCGTCGATAAGAGAAACGTGTTGCGGTATATTTGTAGGAAATTATTGTTTTTTGTTTTGTTTTTTTTTAATAAACACAACAAGGGAGCTTTCACCAGTGTATATACTTGCTCATAAAACTCAATCAACCCCCGTTAAGTAGTGCAAGCGTTTATGGTTGAAATCAATGGCGCGCGGTACGGCGCACTAACTTATTAATAGTTGGGCGCATTCCTGATTCCCTAGCCCTCTCCCCCCTCACCTCTGCTATTTTACCCCTACTCTAACTCGTTTATCGTCGGCAGCCATTCAGATCGAGTACCTATGTACGCAGTTACTAAAACTTAACGACTCTAGCGCTCTCGTCGTAGAATTCGTTTCAGGGTACATTAACTCGCCCGTCGTTTCCAACTTGCCGTATATAGGTGTATATTTACACATAGACTATATACCGTATGCACCGCGATAGAGATCACGAAAAAGAAAATTCCCCCCCGTCATCATTACAGCAACTGTGGCGACGCGCTTTATATACAAAGAGAATAAAAAGCCTCTAGTAATCGCTCGAGCGAATCGTGGAAAATTGAGTTTTCTCTCGCGATACGTATACGTATATGGACCGAAGCTTCGGTATACGCGCGTGAGTCATTAGCGAGAGTAATGGCGAATCCGAGAAAGAGGTAGAATATAACGCTACGACGGTCGCGAAATTAGAGAATGAGCGAGAGTCGTATCGCGAATGTCGTTCTCTTTCGGTATAATGGTCCTTTCAGAGAGACGAAATCCCTCTCCTCGTCGCATCAGCTTTGTATAGGAATAGATCAGACAATAACTCGCTTCTGCGGCTTTCGCGTCCGTAGATTATTATCCGCATGTAGAATAGTATACAAACGGTAGCGCACGATGACGTCGATAAGACGAAGTGCAGTCCTTGCTTCCGCTTTTGGCTGGGGTGCTTTTTGCTGCGGATGACAGACACGCATAATGGGAGATTTTTGTTTGTAAATGACCGGAAGAGCGAATTAAGACGGCTGAAAAGCCCGTGTGCTACCTATTATCCGCGAGCGCCGAGCTCATTACCAGGTGGTCCTTATGCTGCTTTAGGGAGAGAATAAAGGAGAGACGTTCTTTCACTCTCGCAGCGACGGCTTTGTCTATCTATTATATGTGAGGCGCATGTAGATACTGAGGATATCATTCTTTGCGTGCGATGGCTTTAAACGACTTGCGAGTGCCAATTAAGCGAATTGTAAGCGATTTTCCTCTCGAGAAGTATAATTTGAGGTATACCTTGCTAAGATTTGCCAGTGTTGGAACAGTGAGCCAGTAGTGGTCCAACCTTCGTACGTTATCGGGGTGACAGGAACGGGACCCAGAATTGTAATGCTGTGCTGGTCCAATGCTCTCGTGCTAGATTGGAACAAAAGGATAATCTCAAATGAGCAGGATTGCAATTAAACGTATTCGATTCGAATCGTTACATAGATTGTATAATTTATTAAAAACAAAAAATGGAAAGTCAAATAAAAAACAAAGTTGGGACAATACTGTAAGAATACTGGTTTAAAGTACGGTACCAGTACTGGCCTTAAAGTCTGGTCCATTCTTGCCACTACACTACTGTTGACAGGATATCCGCACTGGCCCAGAACTGAGCCGTTGCTCCATTCCTCTTAAGTTATAAGCAATAAAACGGGAGGGGGAGAAATTTCAAGGAAAACTCAAGCGTAAAGTCGTCGACGCGGGTTGTAACATTATAATGTTACATCTTCCCCCACCGCTCCTTCGTCTTTAATCCCCTCTTCTACTCGTGCGCATTATCATGGAAATTGTTAACCGGAGTTTGAAATTGAAACTTCAAAATGTTACATGTGGGGATATTAACGCGCACACTCGTACGTTCTGTAAAACGATTTTATACGTATATAAAACGTATTAGCGGATATCGAAAGGAATTTTATTCCTCGTCTGCGAAAAGTATACTTATATCTAAGTACCTTTAAGAATCTTTGTCTGTACAAAGAATAATTTAATTGCGAAACGAGGAAGAACAAGTTCCATATTAATAATACCAATCCTGAACTATATGAGCAAAAGTTCGAAAGCAATCTCCGTCCCTGCATAATTTCACGCTTTGAAAAATTACGGGGAAAAAGTAAAGTACTTCGGGAAGAAGAGGCGAAGTACTTATATAGCTGAACTATTACACCGAAGACAACGAAACAAGGAAGCGCGAGAATTTCTCCTCGGCAGTGTGCGCAATTATTACTCGACGCTCTTATCTCCTCCTCCTCCTATTCAGCTTTCCGCGTCATAAGTCAAGTTCTCGGTATACAACACAGCAAACAACGAAAAACCCCTCGACCGGATTTAGACTCGTCGTCCGATTAACACGTCTCAACCTCTCTGGCATAACTCAGTCAGTGCCCTTCTCGCTAAAATCGCTTCCTAAGTTTATCGGGAGGGAGCGAGCGCTTCTCTCTCCTCTCTCCTCTCACTCCCTCTCTCTCTCTCTCTCTTTCTCTCTCTCTCTCGCGCGCGCGCGCGCAATCGTAATTTACGGCTGTGCTTAATTACGCGGCAGTCGCTAATGGACCCGAAGCGTCGCCGTGCGTTTAATTCAAAGGTGCGCGCATGCGCACTCGATGGGACCAATGAACGCGAACCAACGTCAGTCACACGTCTATACAGTTCACAGAGGGGTTATTTCAAAGGGTACATATAAGGCTTGAGAATCAGTGAGCAAAAGCTTTAGCGGCTCTCTCGCTCTCTGTCTCTTCAGCTCGAGCGGATACTATATCGAGGTCGATTTGATTTCTGCGTTCCTTTGCTTTGGAACGCTGTTCCACGGAAGCTTCTCGTTGAATCCTCGCTAGATTTGCTGCTTTATACATCGGCTGTATACACGGCTTTTCATTCGACTTTAAGTATTTTTATTAATTACTTTTGCTCATTATTATCGAAGCAAAGAAATCACGGAGCTGTCCATCGTGAGATGACAATATTTTATTTTTGGAAAGTTTATTTAGCAAGATTGAAAGAGAAAGAATTTATTATACTGCAGAATTGTCTCTCTACCTTGAATTTTGCATGCAAGGATTAATCCAATTCGCGTGGAGTCTGACCGGCTTATGACGATTTTCGTTAAAATTTTATAAAGCAGTATTTTAGCTCCCCCCCTCTCTCTCTCTTTATGTGTCAGCATATGCACATATATGTGTATGTGCGTGTTTCTAGGAATATGATAAAAAAATCGGAAAAAGAGGTAAACGCCGTCCATTAAAAGAAAATAATTGCAGCAACGAGTCATTCACTCGTTCCGATTTAAACGAGCCGCGTTTCATCCAAAGTCAAATTCAAGCGAATCGACCGTCGTTGCGGCGACCCAATTACAATCAAGACGACTAAGTCGACTTCTACAAAAATCAACTCCGCAATATACTTCCTTTTTCTTGGGAATCTTCTTCTTTGCTTACGGCTCCGACAAGTTGCATTGCACTCAGTACACCAAGTGAAATAGTTTCGCCGGAGTTCCCAAGACGTTCGCGACGCAGTACCATGTAAATGCATTATTTACTCGCAATCTGCGAGAAAAACAATGTTTGTCTAGCTAAATTCGTAAATTTATTTTATTTACTTGCTAAAGTTTTGTTGTTTTTTATCGTCTGCCTAAAATGAGTTCACGCCACTTACATTATTCACGGCGCAATTTTTCCTCGAGTGACGCTGAGGTTTTTTTTCTCTCTTTTTTTTGCTTATTTTTCTGGAGGACAAGGCGAAGCATACGCGAGTGCTGTTCTGTTCCTTCTCCTCTCAGCGAAATTGTCCGGGGCATTTACGCGTAACAGCTTAAACTGAATAATGTATAGTTGAATAGTGGTCCTTTTAGCAACGATGACGATCTTATGTTGCTGCGGCTGCTGTTGTGTACTTGTCTGCACGAAATTTCTCGGCAATGTGTTCTGTGTTCGAGGATATAAAAAATTTATGGACCACCGTGGAGATAAAAAAATGATTATGTTGTTATATACGTGAGTGATTAAGGGGAAGCAATCACTATAAACTTAATTTAATGTGACATTATTTTCGATTATTGAATAGGCGAGCATCTATGCTAATTAGTTATAAAAATACATTATTAAATTTGTTTTTGCAGGACACTCGCTAATTAATTAAAGTGAAACAATAGCATTTCAGTTTTTCAATCATTTTTACGAATTATTTTAAGTGAAACATTTTTAATTAGTTCCAAAAACACATGCTCTGTTGGAAAGAAAATATCATCAAAACGTCATTTTATGCACTGATTTATCCATATCGCAAAATCCGCAATGTTTGTATAGAAAAATATCCGTGCAAGGAAAAAAAATGATTGGAATTATTACTTTCAGAATTGTTAATCGAACGTAATTGTTTTCAAACGAGAAATGTAAACGTAGAATATTGGCTAATATTTGTTAGAGCTTGATTAAATTAACTATAGAACTATACGAGTATGCAAAGAATTTTCCTAACAATGTAGGATCATATTTTAATCAAGTTGTTGGTCTATACAGCACCTCGAAACAAGACCAAAAGAAGAAAAATAATTACTCCATACTTCTGGTTCACACACGCACGTACACAGAGAGATTTTAGTACGGTATATAACCTGCAACCAAGACTAAAAAAGGATATCCGCGTATCTGTTTTCGATCAGTAAAGAGCATCAGCAACAGAGAAGCAGTTAAATTTTCCGCCTCTCGATCCTCAATAATACCTCTCGAGTGGCATTGGCAGAAGCAGTAGCAAAACAAGCAAGTATATACACACTCCTTCGGGGCAGTGGAAAAGCCGCGGGAAGAATCTGAAACAATCGGAAATATTGACAGATAATAAAGTCGAGCAATAAGTTTATTAGATTGAAAGTTGTAATTCCACGTTCAATCCCCACAGAGAAATAGAAGAACAATAACAAAAACTCGACTCATCCTCTTATCCTCTCTCCCTCTTTCCCTCTCTATACACAACCTAGACAGTAGCAGAAGTGAGTCTCTTGGAAAAAGGGTTGTGCGCGCGCGCGCGAAAAATGAAGGAAAGATTCGAGAGAAAGAAAGAAAAGAACGAGATTAATGTCTCCATTCGACACGGTTCAAGTTTTCATCTTGGAAGCCTTTTCTGCCGTGGAGACTCGTAAATAACGCGACGCCGGCGCGCTTCTCGCGGCTGGATACGTTTCAATTTTTCACAGGACTCCTCCTCATCAATCTCCGCTCTAGCATGATACATTGCTGCTGCGTCGGCGCACAGGTGCGTACAGCGACACGCTGATTTTCTCTCTTTTTTTACACGCGTTTACGGTTGTAGGTGCTCATTCATCGGGCTAATGCACGCGTCGTCAAATTTCGAAAACACCGACCGCTGCATTGTCGACGCGATGTTTTTGTATACATCATTCAGAATGATAAGATTACATCGATACTCGACTCAGCAACGTTTGCGTGCGCAAATTACCGCGCGGATTGTATAAATAAAATAAATTTCGAGTCATGAAAAAAGAGACGATAATTGTGTTGATAAAGCTGAGAGTTATGATTGAACTGCATATGTGTTTAATTTAGAGCCAACGCACTCGTAATTAGTCGGATCGTTGATGACTGAAATCTCGTGCGCAGCGGCTGTTAATTTTAATCCCATCAGTCATGCCTTATGTGTGCAGCTTCTCGGAATCACAGGCGCCTACGAATATAATGAATGTTGAATTATTCACGCGCGCAGCAAGCTCGTATATCGTGCATCGTCCGTTAACTCTGCAGATCCGTGTACGATAAAAAAGAGCGTGAATTTTTCGAAAAAAAACAGAAAATAGATAGACGAACATCGAAAGTGTATTACAGAGGCAGAAATGAAAAGTCGTATTATCATATAAACTTTTTCTCGAATTTCTCGCTCCGTCTGTGCGTATGTACGCGCACGTGTGATGGTATATATCAATAACAGGGATCTGATTTCACGATCGCAATCCTTTACTTTAGTTCGCGTTCACTGCCAACAGTCTTTATATTCGACGGTACACGGTAGACCAAAAAAGATCAGAGCATCGAATGGAATTCAATTGAATTGAATTTTTATTTCCAAAGCCTAATGACTCGAGGTCCCTTATAGTCAACTGCAGATACACACTAAGAAAACGAATAATACTTAAGGAAAAGGAAAGAAAGGGAAGAAACAAAATTGGATGACAGAAATGCAGTAATAGATAAAAAATACTATACTTAAATAATACAACAATATAATTTGTAAAAACATAAAACTAGAATATTTTAATTATATAGTAAACAGCAGATACATATTTGAAAACGCATAATACTTAACGAGACCGAGAGAGAGAGAGAGAGAGAGTGAGAGAGAAAAAATGGAGAAAAACATAATTGGATGACAGAAGGAAGGTAATAGATACAAAAAATGCTATAATTAAAAATGCTATAAAATCATTTTTAAAAACATAAAACTAGAATATTTTAATAATAAGCTAACAGCAGATACATATTTAAAAATGAATAATATTTAAGGAGTGAGAGAGAGAGAGAGAGAGAGAGAGAGAGAGAGAGAGAGAGAGAGAGCGAGAGAGAGAAATAGAAGCAAACTCAGATGACAGAAGGAGACAGCAGTAGATAAAAAAATGCCATAATTAAAAATGCAATAATATAATTAATAAACCCATAAAGCAAGAATATTTTAATAATATAGTTCACAGCATACAGTTAACACACTTGAAAACGAATAAAACTTAAGGAGACAAGGAGAAAAGGGGAAAAAGATCGAGAGAAGGCGAGAGACAGAGAGAGGATGGAGAATATTACGCGGATTTGGTATCGTAAAATCGACCATCGAAATATCGAATTCTCTCTGTCGTGCCGGGAGGTCGTTTGTACCGATGGCTTCGATTGTCGGAATTATTTCTTCGCTGCGTGCAATGCGCTGTATGTATATATATACACACACATAGACCATAGCTATTCCCTGTATGTATAGACATAGGTGTATATACACTGTAGAGGCTTCATTCTGCTGGAATATATTCCAAGTTGAGCAGTCACGCTGAGCCCGCAGTGTTTCGAGATAAAAACCGCATAGCCTTGATTTCAGCCGCGACAAATATGCACACACATACACCAAAGAGACTATGATTCGCCTTTGAATTTTCATTACTCTCTCGTGAGCCCTGCACTCACACACGTCGAATACTTTGGCATATCCGATATCGTTTTAATCTTTTGTGCTATGCATTCTCATGGTATATACGATGAAGCGAGTCGAGCATGAGAAGCAGTGGGAAGTTTACTTTGCCAGGGATATTGAATAATGTCAAGCATAAAAGTTTCCCGTTTTCGGCGCAGCCGCCACCGCCTTGAATTTGCGTGTATGAATATATATCTTATACGTCTGTCTCTGTCTTTCCCTCTCTCTCTCTTTCTATGATCCGTCTTCCAGGTACTCCTATACTGTTACGACTACGACGTTATTCGCGCATTGCTGTTTGAGGAAACTTGTCATTTAACTTTTCAACAAGACTTCTTCTTCTTCTTCTTCTTCTTCTTGCTTATCGTGTACTTTACTCCCCTTTCCCCCGCTTTTCTCTTCAAAGACGATATTTCAATTAATTCGATTTTTCGAGACTTTTTATTTCACGGGAGTCGCAGAGACGTATGCGTGCGCGAGTGCAAAGTTTTCGCTGAGCAGCCGAAAGTTCAATATCTAGTTATAATGCTAGAGTAAATAGCGCAACGCGCCACGCCTTGATTTACCCATTAGAGCGAAGTGAAACTGTACTGAGCAGATTTGTATGTCTACTTACGAAATCCGTCTGTTCGGTTAACGCGCAAAGTATTATTATTTTGGATATTCGCATAAAAAGGTAGCGTAAGTTTTACAAGTTGTATACTCTCCGATGTAATAACAGCACACATTTGTATTAATACCGGCGTGCAGATGAGCTGCATACGTATATAGTTTATATCGCGTGTTAAAAACGAGAGAAAATTTATTAGCAGTCGGATAAAATATTATACACCCAACTGGGAGTGAAAATTGCAAAGGAGAGAGGTGTCTTCGTTCGCGAAAGGATCTAGGCTTAATGAGGTAAAAAATAATAATGATTATCTGCACAGGAGGAGGCTTCTACTATATACAGCTATGAATTCACGCTTTTATATTCTTTTAAGATATTACTGAGAAGAGAGTCTCGAATGTCGACTTTGCACAACGATTTTTCGCTGCGAATTTTTACCTCGTCAGGAGTATAAATCAAAGGTTCGAATAATCCTTGCGACACCACACGCATATAGACACGATAATAAGTTATCCTCGTAGATTACGAAACCGATGTGTCGCGCCTTCTCAGTCGCACTATATATTTTCGTCTCTTGTATAATTATCGAGAGAGAGAGAGAGAGGAGTGAATCCGCGAAAGAGAAATCGTCTGCAAATGCGGCAGAAAGTTTGACAGGTCGTTGGAAAAAAGCGAAAATAAGTCGAAAGTAGACGACACGGCTCGTGCTGGAATGACGACGAAATTGCGCAAGCTTGTATATGCACAGCATTTAGTCTCGCGCGCCCGGAGACCAAGCGATGAATTGTTCTCGCGAGGGAGAGACAGAGTCTCTATAGCTTTTGCTGCTGCCGTAGCTCGAAAGCAGCCGCGTGTTGCACAATCGCCGGCACGGCACCTTTCGCACACTCAAAGGTCACCTACTCGCTTCCACATGCATACACACACAGCAAAAGCCTTATAATCTCTTGTCTCTCTCTCTCTCTCTCTCTCTCTCTCTCTCCGTCTATCTCGCCCGTGTACACGAGCATATACACTTATACTTTCTTGCATTCACTGGGAGAAATCGTAAATTTACGACTATCGTCCCGACGCATAAGAAGCTATTCGCTGCGAGTCTGTTAAATATTGCTACGTTTTTCTGACTCTCTTTCTTGCCTCAATACATGCAATCTATAGATATAGAATTACGTGACCCGCTAGGATTTATACATACGGACACAATGCAGCGCGAGCAAAGTTTGATTTACAGAGAAATCTCGCGAACGACCGAAAGAGTCGCAATCAGAAAGTTCAGAGCGGCTCGTTAGAAGAGGCACAGCTGCGGAGCGTCGTCGGGGCTCTTCTTCTCTCGTGATTGGACTTTCGAGCCTATGGTCGAGCTTTCTCTTGATCCTAATCGGAGCCGAGACTTCTACCAGTGTGTACGGCAGAGATTGTTAGTTCGCCGGGAGCCATTGCTCGCGAAAGAGCTTCGGCTTGAGCTGGAGAGTTTCCGCAGTGTGCGACAACACTCAGGATCAATTGTGCGCGCGGAAGTGTATGAATGTGTACGTGCAATTATGGTTACTGTGCTTTTCTTGTGAGACAGATATTAGTGTTCGTGTGGTATCGGTCACTCGCTTTTTTTTCTTCTTCTTCTTCCTGACTGCGCAGTATAATCAAATCTGTCCGCAGCGTTAACTCGATTTGGCGTAAGAAACAAAGGTAATCACAGACTTCGGACACTTATTTATCCTTGGACTGTAGAATGTTATACTGCATATGTATGAATGGATACGGTACGCGCGTAAAAGTCACATTAAACGGAAAATCTCGCCGCGATCGATAATGCGACTTGGTATTTACATTGCTGTTAAATTAAATAGGATGATTAACAATTATGCGAAAAAAAAGTTTAATGGCACAATTTGCGTCGGACCGAGAGTTATTAGTCATTAGTTAAAATTATAGAGCAACGTCGTGCTGCTGTGTGCTCTATACGCCGTTATAAACGATTCTCTTGCATAAAAATTTTTCCGTAAATCAGGTTTACTCTCCTATAGGTATAAATACGTAAAGTAAAAATTAATGATAAAACTAGGCTTATTTACATTCTAATAATACTCTATAATAGCCAAAATTGCATGTACGCACGGTCATTATAACTAAAACGCCAATTTCGAAATTAGGATTTCAGCATAATTCCTACGCGCGCGCGATCTCTGTCGTTCCCTCTCGCGTCCCTAAATAATACCGAGATAAATAATTTAATCCAAAGTTCGTGGTTGCATACAATCCTATTAGCGTTCATTCAAACGCTCAAAATGGTTTTTAATTAGAAAACAATTAGCAACTCGATGCGTGTCTAATTCGAGTCAACACATCAAAAGAGAGAAAGTCCGTACATAAACAAGCCCATACATAATACTATTCTATACACTCTGACATACATGCTAAGTCTCTACACGCTTGTAATAGACTCTCTCGGCTCTTCTTCTCCTATAGTTAACGATCGTAATTTCAAATAAGCCTGTAATAAATAATAATCATCGGAATGAGCGTTTATGTCAATCTTCCACACCTGCAATGCTACCGATAATCCAATAAATCGAAGTCCCAAGCTCTTTTCCCTTTCACACCTATAATATAGAGAATACACCCCCCCGAATCGATATTCATTCCTCTCTGTGTACAAGATTCCGTCAAACACATCGGAGCCTAATCAATCGTCTCCCCTCCGGTCCTTAAACCACTATTTGATCGTCTCTATATGCTCGCAATAGTATTTATGCGTGTTTACGCACGCGCGCTTACGCGTGTCCATATACGAACGAACATCTTGCTTTGAATGCGCTAGAAAATTAACGGAAACAGAGAGCGAAATGGATTTTCACATTCTCGCATTCGAATCACCCCCACGAGAGTCTCGTTTGTTCGCATTATCGCGTCTCCGTACAGTTTACAGTCGACTTTAACGACTACTTCGTCGCTCCTACTGCTGCTGCTACGGCTGCTGCGACGTCTCGTGGATAATCCAGCAGAGTAGCGTTGCACACGTGCTGCGATATAGCTCGTAATTCCTCGGTTGAGAACGAGAGAGGGGATGGATCATTAGTTCCGCATTAAATCGTGAATTATGCGAGCTTCTTGTCCGTGCATACAAGTGCATACATTTACGCGGTTTCGATTTGCGCACTGTCTCGAGCGAATCGCTAAATGAACAAAGACTTTCTATACGACGGTATGTAGGTAGCATACGCTCTAAAGCTTCGCGTTAAATCGCCGTGAAAGCGATGAGGTTCGGTACTTACGACAGTACGAGAAATTGAAAAAAAAAGAAAAAGAAAAAAAAACAAATAGGAACGAAGGATTATTCTTCCTCGTTCGAATTTGATTTACGAGAACGAGCGAACAAGAGTGGGAAAAAGTGGCCGGTACGGCTGTTTGCGTTATGTTTTTACGAGAAAAGTTTTATGAAAGTTCGATGTGTTATAATGCGTTAATAAACCGCGTTCGCGTCGAGAGCGCTCGCGCGCGCGCTACGACGTCTTAATAAACGAGTGCAGCTAAGCTTTTATGGCTATTGATTCGGAGAGAGGGAAGGCTGAGCTGTTGCTTGGAATTACGCTAATGTGTGCCACTACTGTACCGCAGCGGCAGTTCTAGAACGGCTACGGTATAGTAGTGTCGGCAACAACTTTGCAGGCGCGATAATATTCTGTTTCGCTATCTTCGCGAGAGTTGTTGAACGGAGAAGCTGTGAATAAAACACAAGGATGAAGTCTGCGCGCGTCTATTGTTTAAGTTGTACTTTACGCTAGAGAATTTCCAAACTAATTTCGAGATTAAATTTTAATTCGGTAGCTCGAGTCGCATTCGTTAAATTGCCGGAAAGTACGCGCTTTATTGTTATTTCACAATATCGGAATGGGACGCATTGTCGTTGACAGAGGCTTGTTTTTCATTGTCAATAAACTTGAGAGCTATAATATAATACGGATCCATAATTCAATAAAAAAAAACATTGCCTTCGTCAATATAAACTCTTCGCGTTAAAGTCAAACCGTGTGGATCGATGAATATACCATTACCCGGAATTTCTCTCAGAAATAACACCCGTTCGCAATTTAATTACCATCACCGCAAACGAACTAAAAGAAGAGGGGAAAAAAGACTTTCCATCGATATATCTCGCTAACCCGGGGTAACACGCAGTGTGTACAAGCATATACACGCACGTATAGGTATAGGTTGCGAGTCCAAAGCCAGCGATGCGCAGCAAAGAAATCGCGTTACAGCGCCGCATATTCAAGAAGACCCGCGCGCGCTCCTACACACTCGCGTATGCACGCACGTGCATACATGCATTCCACCCTCTGGTTCAGCTTGTTCAGCTGGCATGTTGACACTGCTAACGGCGAGTTCGCACGCGGACTTTTTCCCCTGAACGTACATACGCGCGTATGTACATATACATATGAGCACACATAAGCCGCTCGTGTATACACGGATCCCTCGCACTTTTTCGATCGCCAAGAGTATGGCAGTCGCTCTGCTGTATCCATTATGCGCTAGAGGTAGTGCTGGCGTTAATCCAAAAATTTTCTTCCCAGCCTTTTTTGTTCCGTCTCTGCGGTACAAAGTGGTGGCGCTCCGTTTGCAGCTTCGAGCTCAAGAAATCTAGGTTGTTGTGATAACGCGAGAGAGAGAGAGAGAGAGAGAGAGAGAGAGAGAGAGAGAGAGAGAGAGAGAGAGAGTAGAGATAGAGAGCGGATCTAATGAAAGGCGTTTCAGTTGATACCGCTGCTACCGTTGGTGGATGCGATTGCCAGGCTGCAAGTGGCTCCGAGTTTCCCGCGTTTAAAATCACTGTGTGTGTGTACAATACATATGGTCCTTGTCGTTATTTTGGAAAAACAATTTTTGTTTTTCTCACTTCGTCGTAGCGGAGATTGACTCAATCTTTACAGAAAAACGAGAAGTGGGTTGGAAATTTCAAGCGAGTATTTTTTATTGCGATAAAAATAGTAAAAATAGAGACGAAACAAGCAGGAAAATTGGCAATGCCACATTGACACAGAAGCAATAAAAGCCAGCAGGAGGATATTAGCGTGTCTAGCAGAGCTCACTCGCAGAATCAGCATTACCAGCAGCTTCAGCTCTCGGTTGCTTCTGCTGCTGTCGAAACGTTCTGCCATGCGATTCTCTCTCCGTTTTGCACAAGACTGAACTATCTCGCGCTAATGAAACGGAATGGCTCCTCCTCTTGCGTCGAGTTGGCCACTGTACCTGCGGACCATCGATATAATTGCAGACTCCGCTGTAGAGGATTGCGCAATCGTCGTCTCCAATCGCAACCGCACGTTTTCCGAGTTGCGCTTATTTAATTAACGCTGCTATAGCAGCAAGAGCAGCCTCTCGAAATATTGCAGTTTAATCCCGATTCTTCGGCTGCAGAAAAGTATAAAAGACCAGGAGAAGAAAAACCGCGAGGTTACACCGGCTCTATTATGTTTATTATCGCGTTGAGGTTTTAGAAAATTGTTTCGGAGGTGTTCGCGATGAGATTAGATCGCGCACTTCTCTCGCGGGTCTCTCCCACTCTCGCTCTCGTAATTGCGTAATTCTCTTAGCGCGCGTTTCTAATTTTTGATTAACGTGCAATTATAACATGCCGTAAGATAATGTTGCATCGTTTCAAATAAAAGCTTAAATTACGAGCAAAAAAATGAGACGTGAGAATGGAGATACTGCTGGTTAAAAAATTAACGATAAAAATGAAAGTATTGGTATACATGTATATGTACACACGCACACACACGCACATACACACAAACACATACACGGAAGAAAAAAGTAAAAGAAGCGAGAAGAAGCGTCGATTAGAAAGTTCGATTTTCGGTGCGCGCGACCTTTCGATTTTTTTTAATAGAGATGCGGATGCGAGCGTCACCTCCGGATACAAGTCACGATGCTGTCTTACTACATCTCAACGCTGTAAGTCTCATCATCATCGTTGAAAGTGAGAAAGAAAAGATTCCATTCTGAGAGACTTTCACAATCGATAAAGCGCATGCCTCGTGTCTTCGTCGTTTTACACGTGTAAAAATCGAAGCCAATCGTAAAGAAGATCCATTACTAAAGCTTGCTTGAATTTTATGCGCGCGTACTTGTCAGGGAGGGAGAGGAGAACTGTACACTTAGGTGATTGGACTTTCATCGTATGTTACGGCTGTATAATGTATTCCGACGGAATATTTTGTAGTATATAAGGATAATGCCTTAGTATAAGCTTACGTAAAGTCTTGGTCATTGCGACTACATTTCTCCGTTAGGATCGCATGAAAATCAAACTTTAAAGTCCTCGATGTTTTTACTCGTCTCGCAATCTTCGAGACTCAATATTTTCTCCTCGGTTATTTATTCCTGTACACATAATCTTTTACATATTGTCGATGTAATCGGTCAAATAAACGATCGCGCGTCGGAATAAATACAAGCGTAAACGATTTCTGACGAAAGTCAAACCTCGAATTGTAAAAATATGCATCTCACTGTGTAAGTCAACCAACCGAAGCTCTTCTAAAACCTAACACCTCCCCTAGCCTAGATTTTCGTCTACTTTTTCCCACCAGTGCCGCATGTACATGCGGAGGCCGTGTGACTTGTGGTCTCGTCGGCTTTTCAAAAGAACCTCGATAAAAAAAGAGTAGTGCTAGAGAAGCTCGAGCCTTTGATAGGATGACGAGTCGTCGTCGTCGTCGTCGTCGTCGTCATTGCCGTGGGCGACTCAATACATCTCTCTCTCTTACTCGTGCCTTTTTTCCCTCTCTCGTTGCGAGGTCGCGTTTGCACAAAGCGTTTGGAAAGTGTGCCGACGAAAGGTCAACCCGCTCTCTGCTCGACTTGAACATCTCTTCTCCTACAGCTATGTATGGAAGTATATATATATATATATATATATATGCACTTTACTGCGCTTAGATTCCGCGAAAATTCCGTTGTCGACGGGAACGCGTGTACCGCTGCCCGATTGATTATGGGCTTGCGGGGAAGATTCGAGATTCCTGTCCGATACGTGCGATGATTCATCGTTTCTATGGACGTGTGCACCTTTTAAGGAGCGCCAATGGTGGCAAGGTGTGCTGTACTGCACGGGATTTTCTCGATTGTATACGCCGAGTTGTTTCTTTAATGAGGCATGTTATTAGAAGCGGAGATTGAAAATTGTCAGTGCATTGTGGAAAAATTGGATTTGCAGTGGAACTTGCATTGTCCCGGTAAACATTTCGTAGCTAGCAGGATATTGCAAAGTTGAGTATCAGAAACGTAGCGTATTTCTCATTCGGTGGTATTAGTGAATATAATAAAATTGCAAAAGTAAGTGTTGCGCACATTTTTAGACTCGTACAATCAATCAACGTTATATGAAAAGACTATTACGTTCCTTAATCCAAATGCCAATGGAATCGTCAACATTTCGGAAATCTATGGAAAAAACATAAAATCCAAATTGAATTTTAACTCACGCTTCTCCACCTTTTCGCTCATCCCCTTAAGACCTGTAGACATTCCAGCAGGAGAAAGAGAGAGAGAGAGAGAGGCGAATGAGAAAGAGGGAGAGATCTCATCCAGTCGATAAACCCAATTTAATGAAGCAAGTTTCACTTTGAAGTCTCTCTTAGTTCTCTGGCAGTTACGCTTATCCAGACATACAGTAGTAAGGGAAAGAGAGAGAGAGAGAGAGAGAGAGAGAGAGAGAGAGCGAGAGAGAGAAGGGAAGGGTGTGGAGGCACATTCAAACAAACAGTCAAATCTGGAAATATCACATCAGTTTCGTCTTCCTGATCTGTCAAAGCACGTTCTCTCTCTACATTTCACTGCGTATGTATAACAACGGATACGAGTTTTGCTCATCTCGCCTCGTTTACGCGACTCCCTGTGATATCATCTCCGTTATATCATTGTCAACGGATAGTAAGCTGCATACATAGATATTATATAGGCAAGAAAAGCGATAATTGGAGAAGAGAAGGGCTTTTAATTAATTCGCTTGCGCTGTATCAAGGATTACAACTAATTAAACATAGATCGAGAGCGAATCCTTAAAAAGATCCATGCAACATTTTTCTACGACATTCGACTGCGAAAATATCAAGTTATCGCGCAACAAAGCTATATATAGATCCGGCATCACGCGAGCGATTCTAAAGAAAAAAAAATTGAAACCTGTGGCATGTAATTGCGGTGAGCCTAAGTTTAAGTGGCATTAACCGAGGATTTAAAAGCAGTAGTAGTAGCCTATCGCGCAATCGTCTTATTCAGCCTCTTTGACAGTATCGAGCAACTGCAGTTACTACTCTTGGGTAAGAAAGTTGCAAAGGCGGTAGCTACGACTGTAAATAACACTCCCGTAAACTTGTGCGTACGATAAATTTTTTGAATAGTACTTTCGAACTTCGGTATATATATACGTACACAGTTGGAAAAAAAAGTCAGGTGACAAGCGAATTAAAATTAGAAAAGTTGAACAGTTAATGTGTTTAAATCGTGAAATGACGGATGTCGATTCTCGCGTCGAAGTTTTTCAATTTGGGAACGAAAAGAAAAGTTCATTTTCGGGTACTCACTGTAACGAGGATACTTTTTTTTTAATTGCCGTAGCGGAGAGTCGTAATTTTGTTGTTACTTCGCGTTCATCAACATCATAAAAGAAAACTTTTCATTCTGTATCTCAATCTCAACGGCTTTTATCTGCGAAAGCTCGAGAGAACTAAATTACCCTTTTCACGCTTATATTCTCGAAACAGCCTCGCGCTATACGGCGTATTAATCCGAAATAAAATCATAAAATCCAATACGTGACTCAGCGCAAATAGAGCTTTTGCCTCTACGATCAGCATATATAGCGATGTGTATATGTATGTATAGTATATATATATATACCACAGAACGGCGTAACTTTCCCATAAACTGCTTAAAGCTCGGCTGCATCGCGTGCAATTCCGGCTTCTGGATTTCGCGCGAATCGAGCGGTATACGTGGCCGGTCTCATACATAAGAAAAGAAGCAGGCACTACCGGTATACACGGATAAGGCACACAAAAGCTCGGCCGGAAAAATGATGGCGGTCGCGCGGACGATAAGCCTCGTAAAACACGTCGCCGGACCTCTTTTTCGTGCCGTACACACACACACACACACGCGTGCGCGCGAGCGATCCCCACCTCCTCTTCACACACACACAAATATACTCTCGTGCGATCCAGATGAGAAAAAAGGGTGGTAGTGGAGTACTAGAGAAGGCGAAGAAGCGTCGAACGAACGCCTTGACTGAGTGATCCTTTATTACGCCGTCCTTCGCCACCTACTCGGCGCAGTACTGTTTCAGTGCGAAAAATAAAAGGCTCGTAAAAGCTCGGCGGTTAGCAGCGTTATACAGTTCACTCTCTCTTCGAAAGAGAGAGAGAGGGGGGGGGGAGAGGGGAGTACGCGTAGTAAAAAACAGCCCCCGGATGAGAACTCCGGGTCGGTCGTCGTTTTTTTTCCTCGTATCAAGTTGCGCGATAAAAAGTGCTCGCGCGGAAACTGCGGCTAGTCTTTTTTGCGCTGCGCGATGTTTAAATTTCGCGGTTGAATGCACACGCGCGAGCGCGCGCGCTCTTCTCCGTATTATGTGCTGCTAGCACAGTGGCGCATAATGATCCGCTGCGAAGCTAACTCTCGCGTTAATTAAAATATTACGAAAACGTACTCGTAATACGTAAAGGTTTGCATGTCGTATATTATGAAGATATGCGATGCCTGCACCCTTATCGCTCTTCAAATTTTTGTTTACATTTGCCGGGGAAATTTTAATTAAAACTATATATACTAGGCGATCAAGCCCTTGAAACAAAACCGTATTAATTCATTTGTTCTCTTCCTCTCTCCCTCTCTCCCTCTCTCCCTCTCTTTCTCTCTCTCTATATATATAGTAATATAAAATCTACAAGCTAGCGTTACCGCCGCTGGCGCACATACATGTACAACTCTGTATACCGTGCACTACAGAGCCTGTCTAGGAGTAAGTATATAGCATGCCTGTGCCGCGAGAATTAAGTGCCGCCACCACCGTTGCCGCCAGTCTTAATTAACTCGACGTGCTGTGCTCCTGGTCGTTGCCACCATCCCTATACATAGCCCCATACGTACAGAGCAAGAAAGAGAGAGAGAGAGAGAGAGAGAGAGAGGGATAGAGTACTAGCCACTATTCTCTGTTTCTCTTCTTCTCTCTCTCTCTCTCTCTCTCTCACTTCCTTTCATCCCCTGTTGAAGCCTTCGCCTGTAAATCCCCCTTAAATCCGGGGCCGTCTTAACCTTCGGAGGCTTTCTTCTTCTCTTCATTCCTTCCTTCGTCTTTTCTCGATCCCCAACAATTGCGACTCGAACCTTAAACCCATTAGGCGCGCGCGCGTTCGTGGTGTGGTGCCACTATCAAATTCCGAGGCGGATCCTTTACTGGTTATACGACTTAACGCCCTCTTCCTCTTCCAGGCTTCACTTTCTTTGTTTAATTCCGTAAGATCGACGCACACGCATTAGTGAAGACTGCCATTATATAGTATATATATATATATATTTATATGTAGACTATATAATATATAGTCTTCACTCGCCTGGTTAAACGCCACGAAGGAGGTGGAGAAAGAGGAGGGAGAAGAATATTATTATGCATTTCACTTTATCTCTCACTCTCTCACTCTCTAGCCTTTTGTGCGAGTTTCATTTATACCTTCGCGTAAAAACTACATTGTTTCGAGATAAATCTACTCGCGAGCTCTTTTCTTTTTTTCCGTGTAGTGTATAGCATTGTTCCGCCAACTCTCGCGCTGAATAAATTTGAAAACATTATCCTCGTTCTACTCGTTCATCTTTTATTTTCCTGCAATGCGAGTGTACTCGTCATCTTGGGAGTACAAGTTCGAGCGCGTTTTGAATGATAAACGAAATCGCGCGTAGCCAATTAAAATGCGCTGGCGTGAGCTCGGTAGACAAGTGAAAAATCCTGATTTCGAGCAATATTTTTCCTGCGAATTAACAGGCTGAACGATGAACGGGTAGACGGAACAGTGGGAGATGAGAGGGCGGGAAAGGTGTTTAATCGAAATTCAATATTAAGCACTTGAGTTCCTCGTAAAAGTTGTATTTTCATAACCCTCTCGGCACCTTTCCGTGGCTAATTCATAACGTAGTTTTAAATTTTCGCGCTATTAAAAACTCTCGAAAGGATTTCAAAACTTTGCTACAACTTTACTCGGGCCACTGACTAGAAGAAAAAAGACGATTTCGTATTAATAATCCTTCATTTGTCTAAGGCTTCGTTACTCGTTGATTGATCGGCTTGCTTCCTTGATTTTTTCTTTTTTATTCGTGTATATATATATATAACGCTGGCCTTTATACATATATATCTTCGGTCATAATCGCGAAATATCTTTGGGTGAAAAATCGAGTGTATAGAGGGGAGATTAGTGCGGAGGTAGGAAATTTCGAGCGGCGCGCTAGGCGCATTGTGTTAATATTTGGAGGGAAAGCTCACACATCAACGAACGCGTTGATGGATGACCGACGAATTAATCACACTCAAGATGAATGTCGACGGGAATTACGTCGCAACTTCGGAATATAACGACAAAAATGAACAAGCGGCCAAATTACTCTTCTGATAACTTTGAATTCGCTAAACAGCAGCGGCAGCAGCTGTTTATCCCGTTGAATAGATGAATGCACATTTTCCGCGTCAATTACCGCTCGTGCTGAATTAGCTCGCCTCTGACTCTCTCTCTCTCTCTCGCTCTCTCTCTCTCGCTCTCTCTCTCTCTTTACTGTATCTATTGTATATATTATATAGCCAGTCGTTCTGGTGCAGTTTCGGTGATCGTTACACTTCGTTAAGCTATGCCAGAGGCATTAACGTTATACTTCTCCTCCTTCTTCCATCCGCAATTATGCTAATGTCGAATAGACGGAAAATAGACGGAAAATAGACGGAAAATAGACGGAAAATAGGCGTATATGGCTTTCTTTTTCTTTGAAAATGGTTAGTGCTACACACGCGCTAGTGCATATATACGTATACGAGGAATGGGGGTTGGTCGTGTGTTTGCTCGAGGTACACATGGAGAGAACACTCGTGTTTGCGCAGTTCCGGGAGAGCAGAGTATCTCTCGGTTGAGGTAGATAAGTGATTGTGTAAGAAGAGCGCCTCGGCCGTTGCACCAACACTACACGACGAATGGCTAGTGGTCGATTCTTATTTTCCAAAATGTAGCTCACGTCTAGAAGCAAAATACTTATTACTTCTCTGGAAAGCATTGCATACTAGGCTGTGTCGGCAAAACTTTGCTTAATAGTCTCATATTTATTTTATTTTATTTTATTTTATTTTTCAACGAGTAGTATGAAAATCAATGCTTGCGATAAGGAATTTAATCCATCAAGCACATTTGCATATCCATCCATCTCGTCTAGAGAGGAAGACTCTTTTGCGTGTCGTCTCGGTTTATCCAACGTCGCCGCGAGTTATTAGTGCATTCCAGGTACTTTCAAGGGGCTGCCGACACAAGAGAGTCTCGGAGAAAACGCCAGCAGCATCAGCAGCAGCCAGTCAATCGCGAACAAGCGGGGGTGGTAACACTGCAGGTGACGTGGCTCGACCGTAACTCCTTTTGTCGTCATTGTTCGCCGCGTCAAAGAACCTAACCCGCAAGAATTTATCCCCTTGACGTGCACGCTCACTCGCAATTCTGCACAGGAAAAATTTCTTGCGGATTTCTCGGTGATTCTTGTGTTTATAATCTTTATATACACATAAGAGAGACTCTTATATATATACAACTGATTTTATCGATCTGGTTAAAGTAAAACTCAGTTGACTTTTGGAAAATTGAATCGTTTTTTGAAATTCCCTTACAATGCTGGCTGTTCAAAGAGACGGTCGTATCGTATGTGTGGGCGAGCGGAAAAAGGAGGGGAAAACCATTGGCGGAAAATTCTTTTATTTGAATAAAGTTTCGAAAGAAGCGAAAAAGTTTGAAAAATAAAAGTTCGACATTTTTTGGAACATCAGTTTGTCGACGCAAAAAATTGCGGACGCGAAAAGTTCGGCGCTACCGCGCCATCCTTGGAATGGGTTTTGAAACTTTATGAAATTCCAACATTCTGTACAGGTGTAAACAGCATCTAATCATTTTATTTTTCTTTCTTTGTTTCAGGTGAGCTTCTTTATACATAAGGGTTGGTGCATAAGTAAGCTTTAATAAAACATACGTATTATTTATAGTGGTAAAATTATAAAAAGCCAAACCCTCCCCAACCCCCCTTTATCTCGGAAGATAAAGGAAAGAGGCATTAAGGGGATTTTCGCGGAAAAGACGAATGTTCAAACTGGCAAGCAGCGAGCACACACGCGGGTAAATTTTTATATACGCGAATTAAAGGGAGAGAGAAATTTCAACATTTCTTTAGTTCGAGAAAAGCGGAGAAAAGCTCCGTGAAAGTTTGTAAGATAGCTCTGAGGAGTATAATACGTATATGTATATATAAATGTGCGCGCGGGCGAAAGTAGGTACATGCCAAGTTTAGTCAGCCGCAAGGAACTCACTCTTCCCCATGTTATGTGTACGTGTATAAAAGTATAGGTTGTGCGATGTGCATGTTCGACAGCGCGTGCATTTCTCAGTTGCCGTGTTTATTTCCCTCCTCTGCCGCAATAGTTACTGATGATTTTTCATCTCTTTTATATTCAAATTCATATTATTCAGTTGTAGACCGTGAGGAGTTCAAGGTATCTGCATACGTAAACAGATGCGGTGCTTCTGTTAAAATTAACGTTTCTAATTTTATTATACGAATTAAATTTAATTCTGTTATTACGTTATTCTCAACTATTATTATGTACGTATGTACGGTAATTTTATAAATACCGCCGCGGCACTTTGGTAATGTATTATTAATGTCAATACTACCAAGGACAAGACGACGACTATTACATCCAAGCTTCGCATGTTACGTCATACTTTTCTTTTTTTGTATGTTGCACAGAGCCGAACGATGTTATTATTTGGTCGGATTTTCTCGTTTTACTATGCATATCTGAATTTTCTCACAGCCTTTTTTACGCGTATTTTCATTCTCTCCAGCATTTCCAAAACTTCGCTTTATACACCTCATCTTCACAAAACAATTCGAAACTGATCGATAAGTCCACAATAAAACTTCAAGTCTTTGGGTACACCTTCCACTGATTGCTTATCACTTTTGTAAAATCGATTTAATTAGACGTAAAATCTTCATAGAATATACATTAGAATTGAAATGTAAATTTGTTTAAACTTAAGCTTTGCTCACTTCTTTCGATTGCTGTGTAATATTATCTTGTCGCGGCAGCCAAGTGCAGTAGGAAAGTGCTTACGCCTATCAGCAGTACTCTTCATGCTGAGATAATCCGTTTCCGTTTGTATTTCTTCTGGTGTACAGTTTACTCTCTTACAAAGATAAACAATGGGGAAAAAATCTCTCACTGCAGGTACATAAAATGCATACAGTCTCTAGCTTTTTCAAAAGCCACTTTGAACTTCATATCTCTCTATTTTATGAGGCATCTTAAAAACTCGAGATTCTCAAAAAAAAAAAATGCTAGCGAATTCTTCTGCCCTCTTCCTACTATCTATGAGCAGCGAAAACCACGTACCCTCGAAAAAAAAAAACAAAAAAAAAACTCTGTAAATATTGTCGTATAACGTATAAAGTTTTCAATAAAATGTCCCTGGAGGCTAGTCCCGCACGCGTTCACGATCTTCGTCCCGCCTCTTCCATACAACATATATGTGCGGTACGGGATTCCTTTCTTCGGGCAATTTTTCTCCTCGAAAACCATTTCTCATCTGGCAACTCGCTGCGCGCTACTTCTTTCTCTGCCGAAAAATACTGTAATGCTCTTTGCGCGCTCGTCTCGAAAAAATGCGGTGTACGGGCGCGAGAGCTTGCGAGCCTCGAAAAAACAAAACGTTGTACACAATCGTAGCGCGAAGAACGACGTCAGAAGTGGAATGCTTTTCCCCTTGCTCTCGATATATACGTGTACACGCACGCACACATGCGCTGTGTTTTTTCATAACCTTAAAATACAACTCGACGCTTTCCACAAGCCAGGCGATTCCGGGCCACGCGCGTACGTCTATTCCCTTTGTGCTTCCTACGGACAAAGGGCTCTGCGAGTTCTCGCTGCTGTCGCCTAACGGAAGGAAGTTTTCATTCGCCTTCGTCGCCTTCGTCGTCGTCGTCGTCGTCGTCGTCGTCGTCGTCGCCTCTTTCTCCTCTACGCGCCATGTACTCTCTCTTTTGCACACGTTAGCTGTATACATACTTACGTGTGTGCGAGTGGGTGTGTGTGTGTATCGACAAAGAAGAGAAGAAAGCCTCGGAAATGCGTCCCCGAATTTCTCGGCGCGGAAAATCCCTCCTTTTCTTCCCTTTTACCTCTGCTCGCTTTCTCCCCGAGAGTTCAGTGTTCCTTTGCGCGCCTTTCTTACATGTGCGCGAGAGACGCGCCTCTAAGAGAGGCGAGTTTGCTCGAGGGGGTGGCGTGAGCGCAAGCTCGGTAAACGCTCGTGATGACGCGGCGACTGTGCTTTGGAGTGCACTTTTCGTCGTTGATGCAAGAGTAAGAGAGAGAGAGAGAAAGAGAGAGAGAGAGAGAGAGAGAGAGAGAGAGAGAGAGTGAAATAGAGCAAGAGAGAGTAACGGCGAATTTAATTGATAAGTGAGAGCTCTTTCGACGAAGAATTTTCGGGCACTGTGAGAGTTTATAACGTATAATATTCGCGTTATTTATTGCTATAATTTCGAGGAGCTATATTTACGCCTCGTGAACAAGGTTATCGCTTGGCGATAAATTTTGTTATTATACGTCGTAAAGCTAACGGGGGTTTCAGATTTTAAAATTGTAGATAAACTATGGACCAACACATATCGCTAAAATAGTCTTATAATATATTTTTGAAATGCAAGATAAATTGATTTGCCGAATGTTAACTGTCTGAGGACATCAACGCTTATCTCTAACTGTTTAAACGCTCGGTTCTATCGGCTAAATTCGATTTATCTCCTCTGTGACTGGCTACCTCATTTTCGCGAATTCGAAGCACTTTCCAGTCTCATACACAAAACATACACGCGTGCTTAATTAGTTAGCGCTGCTGATGGCGCTGCTGCAGAAAACGACGAATCCGAAAATTGAAAAGTCAAACAGACTTTCGCGGAGCTGCGTGCTACTCTTTGACTTCGTGTTCCCTCATGTCTACTCTTTCCCACACACACTCACACGCACACACACACTTACTCGAAGAAATAGCGACGACGCTTGAGAAGCGAGTCACTTTTGCCGGAGACGCGCTAAAGTTTAATCGCGCGTGTAAACGCTACGACTGCAGACTTTCCTTTTCCATTCACTACTCTCTCTCTCTCTCTCTCTCTCTCTCTCTCTCTCTCTCTCTCTCTCTCTTTACAGTTTCCCTCGAATTTCCCCTTGTATATCCGTTACTCGCCCCCGCTCTCTCTATATATTTTTCTTTTCAGTCCGATCATGTAGGTGTACGTTTATCGTGGAGGCATAGGTATCGGCAAACAGTCTGACTATACTCACCGGGGGTTTATCCTGGATTAACAGCGCGTCAAGATTTGTCCTGGGTAGTAGCGACCGATTTCCTCGTTGCCGTGTTTCTCTAATGCCTGGGTCTCTGAGATCGTTTGTTTTGATAGGTCCCCGACGGATCACGGCTTAACGCGCTAGAAATCAGAGTAGTTGCGCCGATGATATGTATATATATATTGTATATATACATTTATATATATATATATATATATATATATATATATATATATATATACGCGAACGATGGTGATTGAGTGGAAGGAAGTTTGCGAGGTGATTGTCAATATTGGTTGTAATCAAGTACGCTCGATTAATACATCGAGCCCGCGTCGGATGCACATAATACTTAAGAGACTTTCTGAGATGAGCACTGATGTTTGTCGAGGTATCGAAATTTTATTTTCGACTTTTCAAGCTAATTAGCTTATTACTTAATCGATTTTAAAGCCAATCGTCAGAACGTTAATTGCTCTCATTGGCAAGTCTATTACAGTTTCGACGGTTAGTAAAAATAAAAAGAGAATCCACGAACGGCTCTAAGGGATCGATCCTCGCTTAATCGAGAGACCGATTCGAACAATTAACGATCTAGCTTATATGCATTAACGCTTAGCTATACAAAAGCAATTTTACGATCATATATACACGCGTAGACTTTGACGCTCACACTATACTCGAATATAAATTATACATCGCGTCTGGGATAAGTATCTGATTTTAATAGAGCTTTCATGCTGCGATTCCAGTTATACGCGAGCCACTGGTTTATACACGTCGAAATCAATATGTTAATCCTTTATTAGCGACTATTCAGCGAGTGCTCTAATCGAAATTAGTGGCTATGGTTTATATAACGTACACTCGACGAATGTAATCCGACGGCTCTGCGCGGCTCTGTAATTAAGGTATTATTGTGCAGCAAATCATCCATAATTCGAATAATGAAAAACTTAATTATGTGTCGTGCGGTAAATATTTGACATTGGTATAATCGACCAAACCCAATAGACAATTAATGATTTCGAACAACCTTAATGGAGAATTGAAACGAGTCTAGCTGACTGTATTATTATTGTACATATAACGAAGCTTCTTTCAGAATGAGAGAGCTAAAAAACGGAAAACTCTTTATCCTGTGCAAACTAACGTTTCCTTCCCTGATTATACGATCCGGGCACTAGAGCATCGCAAAAACTTTACTCTTTCGCTATCCCTTCGAGGCGAGTGCAAAAGAACGACAGATCGCTTTTTCCCTCTTACGTGCTCTATTATATAAAATAGAATTCGATGTGTTATTTTAAGTAAAAAAAAGTAGAATGGAAGGGAGTGCAAGGTTTGATGACATATTCTTAAATCATAATCTCCCGAAAAAAACTAGACCAGACGATGTGGGATTCTCCTACGAGTCTAATAGAATTGTCATCACTTTGATTTTGCTGGAGTTCTGCGCGAATCTGGCTGTCTATGTTAGATATTTAAATCGGATTCGCTATGAGAAACTGAGCAGTCTAAAATTCGACACACGTCATCTACTCGAACACAAATGATTTGACGATTTACATATGAGGGAATCTTCAAAAACCATCTATCATCGAATTTCAAATGATATAAGTCTAGAGTGCCGATTTAAATATCGTCAGGACCGTAATAACCTGAACGAAGCTATTCGTTGCTCTCGCATATTAATCAATTTCTATTTACGGCTTGTCGACTTTGATGAAAAAAAAGGAAAAAATGAAATCGGCAAATCATCCTCGTGAAAAGAAACGATGAACCATCGGCCACATAAAACACGCATGACACGATCCGCCTTCCGTCAGTTTTAAAGAGATTAAAAGACAGATTTGTAAAAGATTGGAGCAGGACGGTTTTTAGGCGAGAGAAGCAGCTCTAACTTTCTCGCATAAATAACGCCCGTGCGAACGTCGCCCCGATACTTTTGAAGCGACGAGACTAGCCCGTTACTCATGGCTCGCGAATTGTCAAAGTTCGCCGAGGATTACACGCGAATCGCTCATAAAAAGCCCGCCGGGGATATATACGTACGTACCCGAGGGCTTCGTTCGTCTTCCCTTATTGCCTTCTGTTTTTCTTCCCACTCGCTCGTTTCCTTCCGCGCCTCGTTTCGAGTTCGCCCTGGCGCTTTTTATCTCGCGCACGCTCCACTCTAGCGCACGAACTCGAGAAATATCCGGCGCGTCGTCCCTGCGGCGCCGTGAAAAAGTAGTACTAGCACCGGATCCTCTTCCTTTTTTTCATCCCTTTTTCTTAATTGCTCGAAGAGAAGAAGAAGCAGCTTCTCTCTATCTTTCTCTCTCGGTGTAATGTTCCGTTCCGGAGCTTTTTAATAAGAGTTGAGGGAACAAGCGTTGCGGGGGGGTATAGGGGCGAGGGAGGCTTTATATCGGGGCGCTAGAGAGTAGCTTGTTAAGAAGATTTGCAATTTTATCGGCTTTGCAGCGCCGCGTGGCTTTTTCTTTTCGCTCTTTACGATTCTATATAGACACAGCGATGAAAACGATAATGGACAATCTTTCGAGATAAGAAGCATTGTGTCGACAGGTGTCTGCGATCAAGAGTTTACACGGGTCTCGAAAAATTACTCAAACAGCATAACCGTTTCCTCTTCTGGTTTAAATTATAACTGAGATTCCATGCATACCTTTCATTTTTTCCCCTTGATTAACTCGTTCGCGCGGAACGGCGATTTTTGAAACGAATTCACATGCGATTCTCTCATCCATTTGGCGCACTTATGACGCGTATAAAAAAACAAACGAAAAGGAAAATTCCAGTAGCGTGGAATGAGAAAAAACAGAATTTCTGTAAAGAGAAGCGAAAGACTGTTGTATCAACAGAGCTAACCTATGTCTTCTGGGACGTCTCCATTAAAAGCTCCTTCTACAAAATCAAATATAAAATACACGAGTGAGAGGGAGAAGGAGCAAGGGGGCAATGAAAGAACAACGCGCTGCAACTTCGTTCAATTAACAGAAGTAACACTCCGTGCACTGCGTACTTTCATCATTTGACAAATTCATTACGACTAGCTCGAAGCACAGAGGTAATGGACGAGAATGTACACGCATCAACTGTGTGTGTGTGTGTGTGTGTGTGTGTGTAACGTTTGGTTGAAATATAGAGGCGAAGCATGTGTTTTTTGCACAAATTTACGCGAAAGTGGATCTACCGAATTACAAGAGAGGACGGGAGTGTCACTTGCAACAGATCGGTGCGCTTTCCGATTCTACCCGTTTTTTATTTCCGTTCACACGTGATAGATTTTCTGTTAGAGAAAATATAACTACTGCAGGATACCATATCCGGAAAAAACTTTTCGATAGAGAGTAGTTCGTTCAAAGTGCAGCGTGCGCGTGTGACCTAACTAAATAGCAATCCGTGAAAAGAAAAAAAGAATTAATGGGCGATTAAACGATATGAAGATAATTTGCTATATACGTATACAGAGCTGGAGAATTAAGTGGTTGGCGCAGCAGCGCGCAGTGCGCTTACGTGGTAGCTCTAGGGAAAAATCATGCCGATGTTGCCTCGTTGGGAATTCCGTAGCCGTCGACGGCTATACATGAATTTTGATCGATGCGCATCCCGGCCTATTTCCTATTACCGTCGATTTCCAAAGTCGTTGAAATAAAAATGAAAAGCGCGCGCGAGAGCTTGGCTTCGATAACGGCTGGACCGCCGCAGTCGAGATTAACGACGTTCGGCTGATGGTCAATCGAGCGCGGCTGTAGCGTAAATAGTAGTAGTGTTGCAGCACTAGTCCTGTGTGTACGGATTTTATGGCCGCGGGGGGGAGATTCTTTTTCCTTTTTTCCGATCGCGCGTCAAAGTTGAAAATGAAAGCTCGAAGCTGGATTTTTGACAGATCGGGCCGATGATAAAAATGCGGAGGTCAGCGTGATCACAGTTGATGCGGGTTCAATCTTTTTTTGAGGATTACGCTCGTAGAGCGTGAAGTGCATACCGATGCTGTTATATTAACGCGCAGAGCTTTAGTCAGTTACCAACTGGAAGCTGTCGAATACATGTGTATATATACATATAAAATTCTGCCGATCGCATTGCTCTCGCGAGGTTCATTAATAAAATACAAGTTGTGTACAGCTCGTGTTCGAAATCACTCCATCATCCTTTATAAAACAAATTGAATTTCTGGCAAAATAGATCTTCATAGCGGTTTAATCAAATTTCCATCATGTACCACTACCAGCAGCTTGATGAGAGGCTAGCTATACTCGGGCTGCTCTTGACAGTCACGTGCGTTACAACTAAAAATCCAATCCAATCATACGGTAGCTAAAATCGCTCTTCTCGGAAAACTTCAATGAGCGAGAGCCAATGTGGCGACGGCAGAAAAAAAGGAAAGAAGAGAGAGAAAACCCCCTTTACGGAAAACCATCAGCAACCAGCAGCAGCATGCAACTCACGCGAAGTCCATACATATACAGTTTTCCCCTCCTCAGCTGTTTCACTGAAGCAGTAGCAGCAGCAGCAGCAACAGCAGCTTCGCTTAGAGAGATCCAGATACGCGGCCTTTGCTAAACCAGTTCTGCCGACGGCACAGGCTATTGACCTCTCGCTCCAATGCTTGCCTCTTTCTCTCATACTGCGTGTGTATATGTGTTTGTCCAAGTAATGTATATATATTTTTACACATATGTACATATACGTATAAATACAGCTACAAAGCTTTGCTCTCGATATATATTGCGGAGAACGTTGGCTCTGAAAAAGTGCCCTAAAGACGATTTCATCCGTCACGCGACGCGAGCTATGCTTGTTTTCCCTTGCGCGCGCGCTCGCGATTGTCCGATGCGTGTCGTTTCGTCTCTCTCTCTCTCTCTCACTCACTCCCATACTGCGGATTTTATCGCGCTGAGCATCGAGAGCTATTCGTCTTTGCGCGCGATTAATCTGTGCCACAGTGTAGCAGAGTAGAGATTGCAGTTGCGGCACGAGCTTTTTTCTTTCTGCGCTCCGCTTCGCGATTGGGATTTTTCGACACTAATCTCTTTTTCTCTACTCTTGGGCATTTGTATACGAAGAACGCGCGTATGTGTAACGAGCAGCTTTGCTCGTTATGAAAGTATACGCGCGTATGTATGTAAATATACACTAAACACGCGAGTTTCGAAATTTTACTGGACGTGTTTGCGAACAGCCTTACAGTCTAAATACACCTGCAGCGTAGAAGTAGAAGATCTAGGGGTTAATCAACACGGAAGATTCTCGTAGCTGGCAAACAACCAAAGTAAACTATTCACGACAAGAAAGAACGATACAGTGAGAGAGAGAGAGAGAGAGAGAGAGAGAGAGAGATGATGGTAATGAAAGATTTTTAAGTATATTTTACGAAAATTAATTGGATTTTCGCTAACTCCTTCGATAAACGAACATGCAGAAAGAAATAGAACAACGGAGATGAGTTTGTACACCGTGGAAACCAGCTTTCCTTCATACCTAGAAGCTTGTTCGCTGCGCTTCGGAGTATTTCATCTTCTCCCGTCTGGCATATATTTAAAATTAACGGATCCTCGTTTAATTATATAAAACAAGTTTACAAAGAGCATTATACTCTGCTTCTTTGAGATTATTAAAAAGAATATTCTGTTTCTCTCAAAGTCGATTGTACAATTAACCTCGAGTAAAATCAACGAAAAATCACTAGAGCATCGAGCCAATAATTATAGTCGATAGATCGACTTAAACCTGTGCCTATACACGCAATCTTCATAGCGTTGTTGCGCTATCACGAATAAGACGGAACACAAGAAGAAGAAGAAGAAGAAGAAGAAGAAGAAGGGAGCACTAGTCCCATTTTCTCGCGCAGTCACGATTCCAAAGAGCAGCGGCACAGACTACACGCTCTGCTCGTTACAAAGTCCCTCTCTCTCCTACTTCGACTCCAATCTCACGGTCCAAGAGTTCTCGGCTGCTGCACCAGCAGCATCACGGATTATACACACGGCGGCGCTTACCTTACGCCGCATATTGCTTAGCTTAGAGCTGAGAAGCAGCTACTCCTGGAATTTACGACTAGCTACTTGTGTAGAGAGTAATAACACAGTCGTATGGGAAATAGTCGGATTCTTCTTATTTCAATGAGCTGCGACCGCGATTTTATTCTTCACGTCAGATTATATAAGAGAAGTGCGAACCACTGGTACTTATGGATCGTCTCTAGGTCTGGACACTTATACCGCTATATAGCGCGCTGCGGAGGCACCCACGTTTCCACTTGACACGCTCATCGCTGGCAGTAGCAGCGGCGATTTTGTCATTGTTATTTCACATCGTAATGGAAGATTGCGTCTCTGCGGTTATGAGGGTAAAAGGGACAGCGATTTCACGCGTTATCTGCGGTTTTACGAGAGCAAAGTACTTTCTGCGGTGTAATACGTTCTATTGTTATGGAATTTTTTTTTATTTTATCTCGTCGTACGGCGAATGCGCACGCGCTCGCTTTTATAATACAGTCTCAGGTGATCGAGTTCGATTTGCTCCGCGTAACCCGCGTAACTCGAGAGCCTATTATTTTTCAAATACGTATACATGGCCGACAAAGAGGATTACGCGGTAATGGGACACTCGGATGGAAAAGATTACGAGTTAACGGGTTAATTTAGCCGCGCTTTTGCAGATAATCAGTGGAAGGGAATTTCATCCATGAATTTATTTAACATCCTTGTCGCGATACTCAGTATCACCGTGACGTTTATTTATTTGGGTTTCGATCGGTTTATTTATTATTCGCGCTTTAGACATTCCGATGGAAATATAGCTTTATCGGACTTTGGATATCGTCATTTTGCGAAATCGTATTTATAATTTCAGCGTATTATATTTTAGTATTATAATTTCAGAAAAACGATACGGGTACATTACATAATAAAATACCTATGGTTTTGGCGCTCCTCTGACTTTTATTTCGATCAATTCGAAATATCGCGAAGAATTTAATTTCGAATACATTTATCCTCTATGTGTACGTGCACACGTTAATCTCTACTGTCAATTAAAATATCTATTTACTAACGAGCACATCCGGTAGTACTTTACCTGACGATGCACGAAACACAATCGCGATAGGGAGGGTATCTCCGGCGAATGACCCAAAACTCTTCATGCCTTATATTTTCCGATGCGATAAAGCATGTGCGCCTCTCCTACCACAGAAAAGTTTTGCAGTTTCAGCTCTGCCAAGCCGTACAAACACACATAGACACATCCTCGCACACGAGCGTTCGCCGTTCAATGTATTATGTATATAAAAAGAAAGGAAGCTCTTTGTACGTTGCGCGTTGCGCGAGAGTTATCGAAAAAATTTTTGTATCCGACGTGAAAGGGGGCAGCACTCGCGCAATAACTCGAGATAGAAAATTGCCGACTGTAGAGCCACGGCCTTTTCGCGGGATGTGTTAAAGCAGGCCGATAAAAATACATGTGTATTATATATTACAAGCGAACTTCCCTTGGGCGCTTCAAAATTGCTCTTTTACCTCAGTCGAAAAATAGCGAAAAGGTCTGTACGGCTGCACCTAACTTCACTCTCGTGTGTCAGATCGTAATTTCCAGGGCCGAGCTCAAAGCTTGCAGGAAGAAAGAATAAGAAGAAGTAGGGGAATATAGGATAGAACGTATAGAGTCGAGAAGAGAGTAAGGGAGAGAATGACTTCTTCGTCGCATTATGAACGGTAAGAGAAAAAGAGAGAAAGAGACAGAGAACCCGGGGGAGAGGAAGAAGAGTTCTAGGCTCGACAACAAAACTCCTCTTCCTCTCTCTCCTCCTACACTTCCAGCGTCACGTGATATTAATACCGCGTGCTCTTACGCGAAGGTGCCTTTAATAAGTCCGCGCGAGGTAATGAAACCCATTCATATGAAAGTTTTCCGTCAGCGGAGGTATATAGGTGTGTAAGGCTAGCGCTTGCAAAAGCTGTATATATATACTCGCTTTAATTGCACCCGCGTGTGGGAAGGAGAGAGAGAGAGAGAGAGAGACCGAGACCGAAGGAAGCGACCCCTGGTGTACGGGGGAGGTAAAAAAGTGCCTTTCTAAAGGGTAGCTTGCTACTGCTTATCTAGAGCTGAGAGAGAGTGTTCATTATTCGCCCTTCATAACCTACTTTTTATACTGGTCTAGCTCGCTCGTTGAGCTTTGATTTCCGTATGTAGATTTTTTAATTTTTTTTTCAACGATGTTCAGTTATGCCGTTGCAGAATTTTGTTATGGATTTTTTGGAGATCGGCGTTGATGCCGAGGTAAAATATAACGGGACGTTCGATAAAGAAAATGGTTTTAAAAAAGTCGCTCTCAATGTACTTTTAAAAATACTGCACTCTTCCAACGAGCACTTTACGTTTACAGAAAAATGGCATTAAAAAAAAAAATTCGCATTAACCGAATTACCTTTTATGAACACTCGTGTTGCAGTACAGTTATGTAATGTATAAAAATTTGCAACAATGCGAATGTCGAGAACGACCTATATTTAATAAACTTTGTTTGTTTGTATTTAAAAAGTAAATGTAGAGTACGTCGTGCTTGAAATATCTAGAATTACAGTCGCAAAAAATCATTCATTCTCTAGTGCCAGTAGAGAGAAACGCATTTTTCTTCCACAAGTTTCATTGAAAGTCCGATACGTACACTCGTTGATTAAAAGTCGTTATTACTTTTCCCTCACCTTTATGAATCTGCACAGAGGTTCGGTCTCTCCCTCATCCTGAGAACGAATACTCGCACACAATGTGTGCGATGATCTAATTCCGGCAAATAGTTCGTCTCTCTTGCGCCAGACGCATGTATGCGCGAGTGACGTGATTAAAAATGACGCCACAGCTTGTACTTCGACCTAACTCTGAATTATGCACGACGTTAATGCATTTTGGTATTCTCGCTCTATCTTTCGTTCACATGCTTCGCTCAATGTTCAAATAAAAGCTGCATTGTCCGTCAGATAATTTATTCAGTTCTTAGGGCCAGTATAGGAGTATTCACCTCGTGGTCTAAGTGTTTGCTGAATTTATTTTCATGATACATGGACAACCGTAATCCATTTTAATGCCTTGATGCTTTTCTTTCGTCGCGGGAATTTCATTGGTAATTCATCCGATGGTGGCTGCGACGCGTGATTGTTTCCGATTGTCACCTACGCTCCGAGATTCTCCAGATGCAATTGCATGCGCATATATTGTACCGTAAAAGCTTTTAAAAGACATACGAGCGCGAGAAGCACTCGATGACGCGCACGAGCGAGGCTTTAATTTTTTAGCGCTACATCGTTAAAAATTTCACACGAGAGTACTCTTAATGGAATCCGCTTCGCGTAAAAATACACACATGTATATGAGCAAATCCACGAGATAGTGCAAACACTTCGGTGGGTAGGTTTCCAGGTGGAAATCGGAATTTTATCGCGGGGACACCATTGGGGTACATTTTTTTTTATATCTGGCTACATGTCGAGTATAAGAAAGTACCGAACTCACTTTGATTCGGTTTTTGTATCCGTGGATATAAATACATTTTGAAATCATGTTTAAAGCAATATAATTTCTCGCGCTAATATAACGAAGAAGTATATTAACAAAGATTTAATTTTAGAATCTTTTTACTTAATTATACAAGGAAATAATCAGTTATCGTTGTAGAATTACAGTCAAACTTAATTAAGTCCCATTTTTTCTGCAAATCATCAGTACTTTTTTTTATTTTAGTTATAGTACTATCATAGCTTATTCCTCCAGAAAGCTTTTGGAACGATCGTATCTTTTAATGAACGCTGTAGAGTTCTACTTTTTACGTATACAATATATAACATTTCGTTACATGTAAAGATTCATTTGAATATCAAGCTTTTGTTCGAAAAGGCCTTTGGACTTACGACGAAAAAAGTTAATTGAGTGTTGAAAAATAGAGCACGATGTTAAAAAAAATTATTTGAATTATCTCAATGGAAAAAAATAGTTAACTACAAAAAACGTAGAAGAAAAGATCTTTCGCAGAAATGGCATTCGCATTATCTCGTGGATTTACTCATATACATGTACATACGAATATAGAGACAGAGTCGAAAAATGGAATTTACTGCTGGTGTTCTCTAAGGTATTTAAGGAGCTTAAAAGTTTTTTCACGAGCTTTTTATGTCGGCAATTTTCTCTTCGCTTACAAAATATACGAGAGTATAAATGAAATCGATATACTTTGCTTCGAGAGCTATAGAATTATTGCTTTTAAAACACTTTCGGTTATTCAGCGATATTCGATCACTCGTTTCTATTGTTGCACACATTCCCATGAGTTTTCACAAGTACCAACGAGTATTCGATTGCAAAAAAAAGAATTACAATACAACTGTCTCGTCATAGCTGAACGAGCCTTACAAGAACAACGTGTACATGCCCTCGCAAGCTCGGTTGGTAATTACACTTCACCCTCTCGCGTCGCGCTCGTGCGTGTAGAAGTATCCGACTCGTCGAGTTCTAGCGTTGTGCCACTAGACTCGCGACGAAGCGAAAGAAGAGGTGCAAGGCGTATAAAAGAAGACGAGAGTGCCAGTGTCGGCAGCAGCGAATCGAGGCTTAATTTGAGCGAGCAAGAGATGGTTTTGCGATATCCGGGCCGGACCCTCCTATAGCTGTGCGGTCCCGCTAATTCGGCTGAAATTAATTAACGCGCGGCCCGCCGCTGCGGCAAACCGAGCGCGAATCGTACCATAAGAGAGCGGGAGTGGGTGACCCAACGAATTTGATTAGCAAAGGGGAATAGCTGGAGGAAATCGCCTAGAGCTACTTCTACTTCGAAATTTCAATCCACTCTCTGCTTTGTGTATAGTCTCTATTAACCGCTCTTTGTCTCTCTTTCTAGATTATAGGTTTTTTTTATTACTTAATAAATTTTCCTCTCTGAAATCTTCATTATACAAATCTGTTATCGTAGAGCGACGATTACAAACTGAAAGGCGTGCTAAAAAGCGCGTAATCTCGACTCGCTAACTCTTAAAAGCTCTGAGAATTTACATAGCAAAGACCACAAGAAGAACTCTTTCATACTCTACTGTGCAACTTTACTCTCTCTTTCTCTTTCTCTCTTTCTCGTCCGTGCTTATAATTCTGCGCGCGCAACAAAAAGCAGGAAAAACTACTTCGCATAATCCCTATACACAGGAGCTAGTAGCTTATAAATATTTCTCACCGCAGCATTGCGCCGTTTTCTTTTCCATCCACGATTTCTCTTTCGCTATACACAGCAAAGTCTGTGTGTGTATATATATACACACATTGAATGGTACACAGCCGCAGCACAGCTTTTCCACGTTGGCGCGCTTCGATTTTCCGGGCCATGGCACACTCGATCGAGTTGCCGCGTTGCACATACGTCTCCGCGGATAAAAATCCTGCGCCGTGTGCCGATCTAGATACGGACTCGGACGGAAGAGAGTTAGCGCAATTAGGCTCTCGAACAAAGCCGCGTCAAGAGAGAAGAGAGATATGCTTCCGTACACAGTCGTACTCTCGAGTATATCTGTTATGTATATTGTATATGGAGACCGAGAGGGAGAGGGAGAGGGAGAGAGTAGCTTTGTATGCACTGGTAGGACAGCAGGAGGTTATGGAAGTAGCGGTGGTGCGGCCACTTATTTGGCCGACGTCCAGCCGGTGTCTCCTCGCGCGACGGGAATGTCCATTACTTCATTAACGGTTGGCGCGTTAACTCTTTATTACCTCTTGCAGTACACTTCTGTACATGCATATACATTATACATGTATACACCTACGCAAGCAGTGCTTTTCATTATCAAGGCTTTTAACATCCGACACTATCGCTTTGGAATTCTCTCTTTCTCTCTCTCTCTCTCCTCTCTCTCCTCTCTCTTTCTCTTCGACTCTACAGTCAATATTGTATTATAAATACGTACAGATTATATACCCTGTGCAAGTGTGTATACAGTGCTCGCGCTCTGTTTTTACACGGGAATTTTCATTTCAGTGCTGCGCGTATGTTACTGGAATTTCGAATCGAACACTTTTTCACGTCTGTTTGCTGCTGTGCGAGGGGGAAAAGTGAGGGTTAGCGCTTTTTCCAGTTTTCAAGCGTATATACGATATTGTGCGGGAGGGCATAACAGTGGCGGCGTTTTATTGCTTTTCCGGCGGCGCTTGTTTTCCGAGAGGATTTGTAGCCGGCTGCGCGAGCGGACGCTGAAATATTTGTGATTGGCCAGATAGAGTTTTGTTTTCTCCACCTTTTCCGCGATAATTTCCCCCATATACGTAAATATATATATATATAAATATTGGACAATGCGAACGTAGACTCACATCTTGCATTATTCATTAGATTAAATTTTAGTCCGCACTACACTATGTCAGATGCGTAAATCATACGTGTCGATATCGTGCGTATGGAGAAATGCAATTTGATGTATGCGATATATAATATATGTCAATATAATATCGAAAGATACCAGAGAAGATATTTTTTCGTTTGGTATCTTTCGAATCATTTTTTCCGTTTTCCGTAGAAAACCAAATGTGCGGAACGAAACACGGGTAAAAATGTAGTATTTTCTCGAAAACGATTCATAACGTATTGTTTTTTTTATGAGGTTTCAGTAGCCATATATATATGTGCCAGAAAATTAAAATTAAAATAAATTGCAGTTCCGTTAAATTACTCAGCAGATTAAAGAAAAGTTTTATTTTATTAGGTTGTTAAAGTATTGCACAGCCTTAAGAATAACGAGAAATTATAAAAATCTTAAGTTCTCGGTATTTTTTAACTTTCTTTTATAGTCCATCATAATTAATGCGCTCGCGGAATATTTAATGTACGTGCTTCTTAAAAGCAGTGTCAAAATATAATTCTAATTCATTTTATGATTGCATATAATTAATCTGGCGATAAAACGCTAATTACGTTTTATTAAAAGAAAGCAGATAAGATAAAAACTCTAATTTCGATACAAAGTTTCAAGAATAAATTGTTTTTTAATATATGTAAGAGCTTATGTAAGTGTATCGTTTTAAGCAGTATTTTATTATTCCTAATACACGTGCAATGTTTGTTGGAAACCATTCGTTCATCACGAATAAAATTAATTAATCGCTCTAAAGTCCTTATTTGTATGAGCCACTCGCTTCTCATAAAATTTAATTCAAATGAATATTCATGAGTATTAAAAAAAATATTAACAGTTAATGTACTATTACACTGTCTATAGTAAGTAATGTAAGTTTCCAGTGCGAAGTGGTCACATTGGAAATTTATATGTCGCTTCTTATGTCAATAAAAAGTAAATAAAAAGTCGCACAACCGCGTGAAAAGTAAGATAGGAAGGTGATATTGTGTAGCTATCACACTGTCTTTCATATATTGTAAGTGGAGAGGATTCTAGTATCTTGGAAGTTTCCACAACCACTACAATAAAAGAAAAATTACACACACGTATCGACATTTAATGTATTTTCTCTTAATAGTTAATTCTGTAAAGTTTGCAATGTTCCTGAAACCGTTAATTCCGTAACTTTACACGAAATGGATCTTTCCATCGTCACGTTAAGCTTCTCGCATAGTCGTACTAAAAAAGACAATGACATGGGATCGTTTTCGTGAGAACGCGATTTTTCCCGCGCTGATCTACGTGCTATACGAACGTTCTAAACGAACTATATCCTATTGGGTTGGAAATTTTTTCTCGTATTAAATTATTATAAATTATAACGAGAAATTAAATATCAATTATCTTCTTATCACCATGCGACATTTACGAGATAAGCAAGTTGTGTCTCGTGGTTAACGTTTATGGATCGATTATTTTAAACCTCGTTATCTACAACGTCAAGGTGTGTACGTCCTCTGTGTACTCTTGAGCCGTAGCCTGCGCAATCACTGATTACTGATGGAAATCGAGCGAAGCCGTACGGGTGAAACGTTTGCTGCTTTGTTGAGTGTAACTAAAATTTTGCATCACCGATAAGACAAGGTGAAAAAAAAGTATTTTGAATCTTCGCATTAGGGTCGTTGGGACTTCACATCATTAAAAAAATCATATACATTATATTCGTTTTCGTCGCCGGTGGCCTCGTTGTGCAGTGGAACAAAACTCTTCAAGGGGAAACGCAAATTTTGTAATTCTACACAAGCGTATGTTAATTTCATTCATCCGTAAAAGTATCGTATATCCCGCAGAGAGAAAACTGATTAAAATTAAGTGCAAACGTGAACCGATCAATCCTCTTTCTCTTTTTCTCTTGAGTCGCGTAAAAAAGAATCATCGCGTCTAAAGAGAGCCGATAACGTTCTCTCTCTCTATCTCTTTCTCTATCACGACAGCAAAGAGAGAAGAGAGATGTGCGGACATCCGGGAAACGGAATTCCACTCTCGTTATCCTCGTGTCGATAGCCACCGCTTGTCGCTCACTCTTCTCTCTCTCTCTCTCTTTCTCTCTCTTTCTCTCTTGCACACAAGCGCGTACGTGTACTCTTGTACATGTGTGTATTTCGTTTTCCTCAGTGACAACGATTTCGCGCTAGCTTACACACCTTCTCTAATGGAAATCTACGCTTGTTTTTTTTTACAGGCGGTGCAAAGCCGACGATTACATGAGCCGTTGGAGGAATGGAGCATCGCCGCGAGCTGCCGATTCTCACGCCTGAGGTTCTTGACGCCCACGACAAGTAGATAACGGGACATGTCGCTGAGATAACACCTGAAATCGACGAAAAAAAAATATCGATCGAGTTTAATCGGTACTACGCACGCGTTATACGTTTGAAAGTGTGTGCCAGAAATCGTAGCAACAGCATAGATGATGGCGTTTCCGCGACGACGCAGCCTTTGGCTCAAGGTCGCGATCCTGGCCGGAGCTGTATGGTTGACCGTTTGCTTCCTTCTCTATACGGAGGATAGAGCTGCTGTCGCAGCTGCGGATCAGGGAATGCAGCAAGTCCAGCAAGTCGTGCAACAACAACAACCGGTCGCTGCGCCCCAGATGGCCAATGGATTTGTTCCGCCCGTGGCGCAATCCGTTAAAAGAGAGACTCAAGGCAATGGAGCTAGCAAATCGAAGATCAACCAGGCTGGACCCGAACAAGGTGAGTTTTTTCATTACTTTGTTTTTCGTTAAAACTAATCTTGTAGGCCTGCATTTTTCGCGCAATAAGCTAAAACTTTCTCCTATTCGATTAGTGTTGACTTGGAGTTAATAATGCGATTTAACTTTCATCGGTGACAGTGGTGAAGCTAAAGCGTGAATTTGTGTACAGACAGTAAAATTAACGTGAAATAACACTTTTTTCGTGAATATTCGCGCGAATTCGAGAATATTGAAAAAACATTGATAGTTTTCGACGGGCAGGCGAGCTCCTCGCATTTTTCAAAAATTTTATTACACGGCGTAAAACGATCGGCATTTATTCACAAACTTTCCTCTCACATCTCAATCAATCTGTTGCGTTGAACAAAAAGGGGCAAAAGGGGGACTATAAGTATGCAAAACATTTTCGATATTTTTACCAGAAACACTTTCTCCGCTGTCTCATTTACACACCTCTTCTTTTGTAATTCGAAAATAAAATAGGCGGCGGAGTTCTGGTAGCGCCGAGGGATCAGGATACGTCGGCTCCAGGTGAAATGGGAAGACCCGTTATTCTACCTACGAATCTTACGACGGAAATCAAGAAACTGGTGGACGACGGATGGGTCAACAATGCTTTCAATCAGTACGCGAGCGATTTGATTTCCGTTCACAGATCTTTGCCAGATCCTCGAGACCCTTGGTAAGTCAACTAAGTCGTATCTCTCGTCGGTCTCTCGCATTTTTTTCATTTCAGCCGGCTTGTATTTGCTTCGAAATTTACGAGCTGGCTGCATGTAGCTGTAGGGCCAATGATGGAAGAGGGAGGACTGTATGTGTATGCGCGACGTGAGTTGGGAATCAATTTTGCAAAAAAAAAAAGCAATCTGGCTTTTCTCTTCTGTAACGAACTTCGCTTCATGTGTTTTTTTCGTCGGTGATTTTATGGCTGGGTAGCATTAAAGTTTTGATGGAAAGTGGTTAGATTTATTGGTCTTGTGTTTATTTCGAAATTTACTCGGACGATTTGAGAGTCGAGTTGTTATTTATATTCCGCGGGATAAAAACAAACACGAAACAAGTTTAAATCCCAGTGCGGTGGGAGAGAGAGAGAGAGAGATTTTTTTCAGGAGCGGAAATTCCCCACAAAAATACACGAGAAATATCGTTAAATACAAATAGAAACGCACTAAGAGAATGGCCTCGACTTTTCGGCTGTTACTGACACACTTATAATAATTATGCCAAACGTCGTGGATAGGTTAGTAGCTTACGTGCGTAATAGTAGCGTTTGGCACCCTCCAAATATTTAATCCTCAAACAAGAAGGGCGCATACTCGAGGGTTAGCTATATTCAGTTACGCACCCCCATTAGAATCAAGAAGGGAAAATACACCCTCGCCAAATATAAATAACGATGGTTGGAAGCTTCGAACACGCGGCGACCCTCTAGGTACACGTAATCGACGAAGAAGTAGAAACCTTGTGGGAAATCAACGCTGAAACACATTAGGATTTCCCTTCGCGGCGTACTTTGCCACGGCAAAAGTTGTGACGCTCGTAAATTGGCCGTGGTCGCGTAAGTTCAACCACAACGCTAGAAATTAGCATCTCCCGCGAGTATTAATTACCATTTTCGCGATATTAACCGACATTATCGGGACAGCTGTGCGGGTGAGGCCAAGTTCGCTCTCTCTCTCTCTCTCTCGGAAACCGACCACGAGCCGTCGCCGACTTGTCCTCCGCGGAAATGTGGCCATACCGCAGAGACCGGAGGGAGGAATCTAGCGCGTAATCCGGCCACTTGTGTGCGAAGAGGGTACTTTGCAGGACTTGGCTCTCCTCCCTCTCACACTCTCTCGTCCCTTTCTATGTGTGACTACATGTATAACACACACATATATAGGGCCTTCGGCAGAATTCTTCAGGTGTGTGTGTGATTGCGTGTGTGTGTTTGTGTCTGAATATGACGGAAACGAGTATTTGTTCGTGGAAAAAAGGTTTTTTATGTTTGTTTAGCGAGTCAATATTACGAAAAAGCTTTCACGATTGGATTTAAAAAAATCCATTCGTTAATGCGGCAGTTTATTATATGTATGTTTTATTCGCTAAGCTATGCTTCTGAATAGATAAGAGAACGTAATTTTTTGCCATACCCTCGAAGCACTATGTGAAAGGTTAACTCGGCTGCCTCCAATGTTTGCTAATCCATCTGAAAAATTAATAATTGAATAAGTAACAAGTTCCATACGGAAGATCATTCGTACGAAACTATAGTACCTCATTTTCATCAAATGCACATTCGAAGGGATAAAGTCGAGCAGTCCCATGTGTAAAGCTTAAGCCGCGTAATCTTTTAGCCGGGTCTATTTGACGAGCTTTTGACATAATTGCACGCGGTTTTCCATATTTAACGTCGGTTCACGCTTTCTCCTCGCTCTCTCCCCGAAAACTTATATTAAATTCGAGGGAAAACTTACCAGTCGTATAAATTCGTAAAAATAGCTTTCGCTCGACTTTTCAATTTTCCCATTGCACAGAAACGAGAAACGCTTGCATCGACTCGTCGTATTTCACTTTCGTAACAATATTCATCGAAAGATGTTTCCTCGATCGTGGAAAGAAAAACGTGCAGCCGTCGCGACAAGAGTCGGAATAACAATAGGGGGATAACTCGCTGAAATTGCTACTTTCCCAGGCTTTGCGTGAGAGAATATTGTCTTTATTCACATATATATATATATATATATATATATATATATAGAGAGAGAGAGAGAGAGAGAGAAAGAGAAACAACCACCCACATGCACGTAACCCAACAAACGAGCCGAGATTTGTATACATGAGATGCAGCCTGGAATTCATAGTAATCACAGCCGAGCTTTCGGGTCAAACAAACGAGCATTAACTCTCGCGAGAATGTTGCTCTGCTGCACGTGTCGCCACCGGCAGTCCGCAGTTGCTTCTTGATAATGTTCCAGACACGCGCTGCGGAGAAGAGCTCCATTACGTATGCGCGTATACATGTGTGCGTCCACGTAACTTGGATCAATTCGGCCGGAGCTGCTGTTTGCTCTGGACTCTACATAATTCCCATTAGCGGCTGGCGTGTAAGTGGCCATAGCACCGAGCGCGTTCTCTCGCGAATTCGCGTTTAACGCTTTCGGGCTGAATTTTCATAACAGTTTCCACGTGTGCATATACCCGTACGGTATAATTTCGTGGCTCACGATAATGTGCTTTTCTAATGTGGCCTCGAAACGTCCAATATAATACTGTTCCCGCTCCTTTTTACAGGATGTTACAAGTCATAAGAGTAAGCCACGCGTATAAAGAATGCATACGGGTGTACGTATACCGACAGAAACAATTAGTTGCACCAAAGTCACGGTTCGTCTGTATCATGACATTTAATGCAAATGAATATTCGTTCATTTAACAGTTTGTACAATTAACAGTTATTGCACGATTACTGTCTATGGTAACTAATATGTCTTCAGAATGATGCAGTAGCTTATCCCGCTTATGACAATAAAAACTGACTAACGACATACAATCGCGTAAATAGTGAGTTTAAAAGGTTAATTGTGCAATCTTAACATGAATCTTAGTAAAGGAAAAGAATAATATTTTTATTAGATTCCAAATAAACATTAAATACATTGGTAAAAGAAACAGACAAAACTCAATGTTAAGTCCATTAACCCTTAAGACGGCAAAACACCTTTAAGAGAGAATGCCTAAAATTACAAATTTTAATTAGTTAGATTAATTGCATTCTTTATATATTTAATACTGCAGTTTTAGATGCGGATACCTTTAATTCGAGCGTTGTTTCGCATCTCTAAGCCCCTCGGCTTACCACTTCTCCGTAAGATTCAAAGCGAATTAATGAACCATTTAAGTTGAAAATTATTATGATACATTTTTACGGCATGAATGTTTATTATTAAAAATCACCTCATAATAAGAAACTGACATTATAAGTACTCTCCAAGACCTTACTTCAAAAAGATTGGAAATCGCTACATCAATGCTTTAAAGAACGTATGAAAGAGTATTTATGCCAATTTTCAGCTCGTTAATTCCCTTTGAGTCTTACGGAGACTGAATTCTCTGCAGTATTAAATGTATAAAAAATGCAATTAATATAGCTAATTAAAATTTTCAATTTTAAATAGCTTCACTTCAAGGTGTCTTGCCTTCTTAGGAGGGGAGGCTGGGGGTCGTTTACATTTCATCTCTCATTTAGCATATCTATTATTATAGCAATCCTCGTTGTAGTACACGTATACGACTCTAGTTTTACAACGATCGTAAAATCGAATTTTTCATACAGCTGTGAAATACACAAGAGCTGTACCTTCTGCCAATCCATAATGCTAATGACGCCACTGTCGACTGCTGCTCTCTGCTCTGAAGAGTCTTACTCAGCACACTATCCTCCCGCCCACGCACACAAATACACGGACACAATAGTCAGTATGTAGCCAGGCATCAGCGAGCGAAGAGCTGTAAACGACCTAAATTACAGCGTCAACACATCCTGCTGCGCTGAAGGGAACGAGAGAGAGAGAATGGTATAGAACATGCGTGCATGCGTTTACGGAACACTTTATCGAGCCGGAGGTCAATGACGGCCAGGCAGCCTCTCTCTCGCGAGCGAATTGAAACCGGAGGCTGGCCAAAGTACGCGCGCAAATGGAGAGAGTAGCCGCGGTCTGCCACTGCAGCCGCTCCGCTATATACGTCCTCCTCCCCCGCGACCTAATTGGGAAATCGGTATGAATGGAATGCAAGAAATTTCGAACGCATGCATGTACCTATGAAAGTCCGAGCGCATTAGTACACTCTAGAGACGAATTTTCACTCGTGTACACGTCTGCGTGTAGGCATTAATGGTGCATTATTTATCATGTTTATTATTGGTATTTTGCAGGGAAGTATATAAATAGCGGAAATGTAAAATGAGGCTGTATAATTGTGTTCGCTGATCGATAAATGCGCAAATATGCTCTTTACTCAATATCCGCAGAGCTTTTGCTCATTAACGAAATTGAAATTATTAGCATATCGGGCTAATTGTCGCGATAAAATACTATTGCGCTCAGCTCTCTCACTTTGGGCTTTTTTATCTCCCCTAATTTTTTGAGAGTGAAACCCGGCGTCTTGAAATGTCACGTTTGAAGAAAAGGCAGCTCGGGCAAAAGTAGGTTTCCATTAAAAAAAAAGAAGTCGTTCGAGATAATTGAATTTCTTTTGAAACTGATAATCAAGAATTAGCTTCTTTCCTCGAGCTCCATCTCTCGCTGCGTCTGAGAAAAACGAATTTCAAACTTGGACAAAGTCATTTTATATAAATGTGAGATATATATTATAATAGGTCGACGTGACGTTATCAAGCTCCGTCTATGTGTATAAATATTAAAGTCACGATATATCTGCTTGACGCGTTAATAATTCGCGAACAAGAGACTCTGGCGCGTGTCTTCTGCTTTTTCACACGCCCGGATGTTTCGAGACGAGATGCAGATACACGTCGGAAGGTAATCTAATGCAGCGTCGATTTACGTCCAGTGTCGATCATACCGGAATAATGTATCAGATTCGTTTCTGTTTTACGTATACGGCGGGTACGCCTTCGAAACAGACGTACAAATCAAATATGAAAGAATCTTTGTCACGCGGTTGACGCGCAAGCATGCTTGCATGCATGCAACATTCTCTTTTGAATCTTTCAAATACGGGTTATTATTATATATTGTAATATTGTTACTTCGTCCAGAAAATGACTGCCGCCTTCTCATTGGTTGTTAAAAAATTTACTTTATTTTTAAATTATGTTTTCACCCAATTATTTTTTATTATTAGCGCGACTCAGAAAAAATGAGAGATCCTCGTCGAAAAACAATTTTATGTAAGTGGATTATGCATTATTGAATTAGTAAAATGGTTCAATTAACTAATTCCCTTTTGTTATTCAATCATTGTAGAATAATACGCCGGAGGTACGGCTTCAGCGACTTTTAATAAAAACACAGATATGCCTCAACATTTCAATATTCAGAACTCGATTGGTACAAAAAATCCAAGTCATTGATCAAATTTGTAAGAAAATTCATGTGATACTCGTTCATCAATTAAAGATAACTTCCTTATAAAAATATAGATCGCAATGAAAAATGATAAAATTTAGTATTTAAACCGATGATAATGTTTGACATAAAAAAGTATGCATGTTATTGACTTGAAGATTATAAATAATCTGTTTGAAGTAATAAAATGTATAGCTTCTGCACACGTCTAGTATAGATACGGAAACTTTGCATAATCTACAAATTAACTCTTTAAAATGAATAGAAAATATCAATGCCGAGCTTAAATGATTATTATTTTTTTAAACTAATATTGTTATTAATTAAATTATAAATTGTTTATTTGTAAAATATTAAAACATTACAGCTCGAACATTGTGCGTTTTGGTGTCACATCCAATACACATCTGACTTGTACCTTGTTTCGCAAATATTTTGGAGTTACAAGGAAAGAATAATTAACAAATTAATTTATTGACTTTTACATTTAATTTGAAAAATTTGTATTTTACTTAATGTTAAGAATAACAGTCTTCTTAACTATATAGTTTCATCAAAGGAATATAAATGAACGCGCTTAATACGACACTAGGCGCTGAAACCACCTTAAATAAATAAAATTACTATCGACGAGTACCAATACGTAACATTTCGACTTCGCAAACAAATCAGTGGATAGAGTTACAATCATTGGTAAAGCACCTAATTTCCATTTTCTCCTAGTTTAATGGAGGAGTTGGAGGTTGAATTTGATGCAGAAAACAAGCTCCACAGCAAGAGACCTGGAATAATCAAAGCGATGCAACGCAAAACCATCCGAACTATACGAATCAGCAAAGACATCTCCCATACCGATCCTTAATACCGTCTTCATCCCCGCGTGTAAACACTTCGACATCGGCGCGGCAACGGTACCACGAGTAGACTTCGACGTTTGTTTCTCTCTTTTAAACAAGCCGCGCTAGCTGGCGCGCGCGCTGCAACATTCGGCATTCAAAATAACAAATACCCCGTGTGATTCCGACCGCAGGCGGGATTCTGTCGCGGCTTGCGGAGTCCCGGCTGCGGGAATACATCGCAAATTGCACGGAGAGATAGTAGAGTGCTCTCTCGGGTAATTGGATTTTCCGAATACCTTGGAATACGCCTCTTCCACCTCTCGGCAGACTCTACGGAAGAAAACAAGGGGAGGATCAGTGGGGCTCGATTATTTCCATGTTTCCCTCTCGCCGATGACCGGCATCGCACCCCATTTTCCCTCCGGTATGCTATTTTTTTCTTTTTACTCCACTCTCTTTCTCTCGCTTTTGCCCGAGGGTAATCGATAGCCCAGAGGCTATCATTCTCTCGCGAGGATTACAGGAATCATGTGACATCCTCTCCACGTGCAATTTTTTTTATCCTCTTTTTTTCGTTCCGCATTCTCTCGTCGTGGCATCAGGGGGATCGAAGACTAGGATGCGCAGTGTGAATCATCGAAAAGCAACGAGCGAAACTATAGAGAGAGAGAGAGAGAGAGAGAGAGAGAGAGTAATTTCTAACCGTTGCTAGTTAGGATTTCAAGCGAGATAGAAGAGCGTAGAACAGGAAGCGGCACAGTGGAGCGTTTACATTGAAATAGAGGAAAGAGGACACCGCAGAGGGATTAATCCGCGTCATAATAAGTATAATAGAGTTGCTCCGCTGCGGTGCAGCAACGTCATCTTGATATCGCGCGCGAACGCGTTCAGACAAGCGTCTAATTAGTATTATCTCTTGCGCTATGCCGGACCTAAGATTTACATTGTTTTGCGAGAGCAAAACGTCCAATTAAGGAAACCAGGAGAGACACAGGAAAGGTATATACATATACATGTATATAACTAAGAGGGAATAGATATATAGAATTGGAGGAATTTCGAAGCGGCAGCGCAAACAATCTAACGTATTACGAAGGAGCTTCTCGTACACGTAAAGTTTTAATTGTCTTCCCTGCATTGATGTAACGATAGGGAGCGCGTCGCAAAGAGTCACGGAACTCTCTCGCACTGTCCCGAGGATCGAGGCGAGGTAATTGTCGGTTTTGCGCGAACACGAGCGTGAATTTTGACGGATATCCTCGATTACATCATAGATCGATGTTTTCACATTTTTTTTAATACACGCGCATTGACAGCTTATGCCGCGCGTTGTTATTCTACTCGGATTTTGTACAATTTATGTGCATATATATTTTGGCGTCGAGTCGATAATATAGTCATGAGTGTTTGCTAAACTGCGGCTGCAAATACCGTATGTTTGTTTGTGTACAGACTTTATCGGCTTTGGGAATAAGCTTTATTGAATGTAACAACAAAGAGCGCGTGCGTAAGAGAAATACAGATACGCATAGATTAAATAAAATATGTTTGCAAATCGTTAAAGCTGTATATGAGATTTTCACGTAAAAAGCAAATAACTTTTGAAATATCTATCGCGCGCGAGAAATTTCGAATCTAGGATGTGCCCGTTCTTTGTAATCGTGTAAAAACGTATGTATAAATCATAATATTATTTGCAGTAGGAGAACGTGTACCAGCGAGTTTCTTTCTAGAAATGTAAGACACGAACCTTCGCATATTTCTAGAAAACTTCCAGCTCTCGTCGAAAAACCTATGCAATCTCAAAAAAGTGCCACATTTCCCAGGAAATCCCGAAAAAATATCCAACACATCCGCTTCGTAAGTGAATAACGATAAATATAGCGGGAATGCGCTCGTTCAGGTTTCTCGTCTGATAAAAATTCGCGAAATTGCGCTACCCGGCCAACAGATACGTCATTTAATCTATCTCACTCTCTCTCTCTCTCACTCGTTGGCAGTAGAGTTCTATCTTCTGCAGAACAGCGCCGTATGCATGTATCACGAGCAGCTAGGAGAGACCCGGGGGCGCTATAAATATTCGATAACGAGCATTAAACCGCCATAATGTCTAATGCTCGGCCGCAGCGAGATCGAGGCCTTTTAGGCGGATTTATCCATCGTTTCACGCCAAGGGAGTAAAGGCCGGCGGCAGCGACGGCAATAGCGGAGCGCTAAGCGATTTTCGGATCCTCAATTATCGGTTATGGTTCCTACGTGCTACCTTACATAAATTCCAGCTAGCTGTAATGCTTGCAGTCTAGAGAAAACTGTATAACGTGCTATATGTATATATGAACGACTTTTCTCTTATCGCAATCGGGAAGGATCTCTCTCGAAGAGTGCCACTTTCACGAAACGTGCGCGAAAGAGAGCAGTCGAGGCTTGTTCGGAAATGAAACAAGAGGACGAACTCGCAAAAAACGGAAAAAATATATAAGAGCGCCGGGTAAGAAAGGGAGGAGAAGGGAGGAGAAGAAGAAGAAGAGAAAGAGAGGGAGGCAAAGTTGCGGGCCAACTTCTTTCTCATCGTAAAGTTATCCCGACGGTAATCATAAAGTTGTTGCCGCCAGTCTTATGGACTTGCAGTGGAGGGCTCGGCGCCGAGGGTCCTGCCGTTATCTCAAGATTTGTTGTTTCACTCTCCGAAAGTTGTGGACTACTACGTTGCGCCTTCTCTCTCTATATATACCTAATGATCGCGCGATCGAACAGGTAATACGCGCGAATGGCTTTTCCGTGTCTCTTTTCTCCTTGAACATTGTATACGTATATAGAGCATCGAAACGAGAATAACAGTACGTCTCTTTTCAACTGCGCCTCGAGCGTTCTCGTCGATTAGCTTTTACGAGGAAGCAAAGAGTGTAATATAACCGCGAGCGCGCGTACATTGCATCGTAAAGAGTCGAAGATCGCGCGACGTATAGCTAATTTCAACTTCTTGCTCTCTCATTCTCTCTCTCTCTCTCTCTCTCTCTCTCTATATATATATATATATATATATATGTGTATATATATAGTGTGTGTGTGTGTGTGTGCGCGCTTTTGGAGCCTCGGGGAGGAAGAAAATAAAGCGTAAGCTGCACGCACATATCCGCAGCTTGGGAAGATACACAAAGCACATGTAGTGCATCTATGTATAGTAAAGGGCTCTCTTCTGCAGCCTCCGATACACACGTACAAACTCTAGCAGTTGTTACTTGCCGACCGATCCATTATTCAAGGCGCATCGCACGCTGCAGCTCACGTGCGAATACGGGAAGAGAGAGAGAGAGAGAAGAGAGCTATACGAACGTTTTTACTGGCAAATCGTCTTGGAAGCCTCTGCTGCTGCTGCTGTTGCTGCTGCTGCTTCTTCTTCTGCTTGTCGAAATGCCTGACAAATGCTCGTTCGCGCATTATTCGACGTGTCTGACACTCCTCGCTCGTCGAGTCTAACGAATATTCCAAGAGCCGCGTACTTTTATATATACACACACACGCGCGCACACATACATATATGTATACATGTACGTATATTCCCGAGGATTTAGGAAGCGCTACGACACGAGATTTTTCGATCCGACGCGCACGTGCGCCGTGTCTGCGTGTTGTATGCGCGTAGTACAATTAAGTTGAAAAAAAGTGAAAAAGAAGCGACTATGCTACGTATATTACGTCGCACGAGTTTAATTATGCATGCGAGATTCGAAAGGGCGTTGCTTACCACCCAGTCCTCGATGTAAGCGTCTCGCTACCTTGAGAGAAGGGTGCAACCAAGAGAGGAATCCCTTAGATGCCTACGCCTTTCTCTTTGTCTCGTGTCTCCGTCGTAGCAAAGTGCAGCAGCGCAGAAATTTCCCACTAGCCGCAAGCGTCTTCACGTCGAAGTCCCTTAATAGCAACGAAATGGAATTTTCGGGATTCTTCGGTGAAAGATTCTCTCGTTCTCCCTCTCCGTCTCTTTAAATCTCTCTTCACTTTCGCTTTGTATGTACGTGCAAAGGACGCAACGAAACAGCAATATCGAGCTTTGCTGAATAAACATGAAGGGTAGTAGACCGAAAGGTAGAGAGTATATAAGGCCGTATATGTACTGAAAGAAAAAACATAAGAGGCAGAGAGCGGATGATGCACCGCACGGCTGTTTTCAAGACGCACTTGTGTGTGTCTGGCGGTGCAGTCGAGTCGCTCATTAGGCAACGGGTCAATGAGTCGTGGCGGCAATGGCGTATTTTATGATATCTGAGGGACGTGTGTTTATATAGTCAAAGTATTCGTATAATACTGTAGTGTGCATTTTTCTCCGTAACTCGTTGTTTTCCCTCCAAGTAACGAGCGGTTAGTTATACAAGGAGGAGATTTTTTTTTTAAATAATGAACTAGTAACGTTAGCGCAAATTATTTCAAATAAGATATAGTTATGTGGATGGAATACTCGGTAGCAATATACTCGGTAGCAATACTCTGTATTTTCACGCTAAATACTACCTCAGAGTACCTCACAGTTGGTGGATGCATTAATTCAATGAGGTCATTTATTTAAAATCAGTTAAATATTGAAAACTGTATTTATGTGTATTTATTAGATGAATTTATTCACTGAATATTCTCGAACTTAGGTATAATTATTGCTTCGTTCGTCATTTTAATATTTAAACGAATTAATATTTTTAAATAGTTAATAATACTAGAAATCATAAAATAAATCAAAAATAAGTTTGTATTCCGATAGAAATATACACATTGATGGTCTGCGAGCTGTAAATATTTTTACCAAAGACACGTCTAATAAGCCGTAATGATGGTAATAAACTAATTAGTACTATACATTAAAATTTTAATGTTTGTTACTTATTCGATAACACGTTAGTACATGAATGAATATATTTCCCCATATATTTAATATAATGTAACAAGAGAAAATCAATTACATGCAGTATTTAACTTTTTATATTATAATCACTCTAATGAATATTCCTATTATATTATTGAAAGGATTAACCCGATATTCATCAATAATGTATAAATTTCAGTAAACATATCTACTATTCAAGCCCAAGGGGAAAAGTCATAGTTTTCATCACATTTTCTTTCAATGCTTGAAAATAAAAAAAAAATTTAGTACACAATCCAATAACGTCTTCATTGCTCTATATACACTCACATTTACAATAGAGAAACAAGCAATATCTCAAGAAAACACAATTTCTTTGGTAGAATTTGAAAACATTTTTATGCTTAAAATACGGCTATTGCTTTCATTTTGATTATTATTATTATTTCTGAAATAATCCACTTAAATAATGGATAAAATTCACGAAAAAAATGTCTAGTTTAAATAATATATTTTCTCTCGACAATGTCAATCCTGTCGTGATATTCGAAAGATTCTTTCCTTTCACTTGGAAAGGGCATTTCTGTCGGTGAATAACTACTAAATTTCATCGAACCGAACTCCATTGAAACGAAAGAAGTCACACGTCAAGCAATTTGTCCACCGAAATTATTATGCCAAGGTAAAAAAGCGAGAGCAAGCGCACTTCACTCCCTGCATTTCTAAAAAGATCGTTGCCCAACGAATTATCCCCAACGCATCGATTCCGCGAATCCTCTGCAAGTGTGCATTTGTCGCTGGTGCTGCGCCTGAAAAGAAGTGTACGAGCGAGATAAGATAAACGAGCTACGCTAGGTAGACTCTCGTCGGGTATGCGGGTCACGAGTGGGTTTTGAAACGTCCATTCGCTATTTACCATTCCATTTGTTGCCTCCGAACGAACGAATGGAACCGAGGACTGTACCTTCTCTCTCTCTCTGCTCTCTCTTCCTCTAGCGCATCGATGTCTCGTATGTGTATATATAGGGGTTGCACGAGACGCGCACGACACTGCGATTTTCTTACTCGACAGAGCGGGAGTTTACGGCATTTGTGTTTTCTCTTTTACCGGGGAAGGAAAGAGTTAGCTGAATGAAGACGTTGGGAGCTAACTTTTCTTTGAGATTTATTAAGAGCGATTGGTTTACTTTTTCAGTATAGACGTCGTTTTGATTTTTGGACAGATCATTTCGTCGATTATCTATTATCTCCAACTGTAGATTCATTAGCATTATTTACTGTACACGATCCGATAGTTAAGAAAGCGATGTATTGCGTTGCATTAATTTCAATTCCATCAAGATAGTCATTTCACATTAACATACTTTTGTGATATCGTTCATTTATAATATCTTTCAATTATACTTGCCAACAATTCCAGTCACAATATCGGCAATGTAAATGAGCAACCGCATTAATGCAACCTTATCACTTATTAAAATTCTATCAAAATTCAATTAATATGTATATCTAACATACAACTTTAATCAGAGCGAAACGTTCGTCAATTCTAGCGAGACGACGACAAGGTATTACCTAGATATATATATATATATATATATAATATATATATGCATTCGAGATCGTTCGCTCAAAAGATAAGAAATCCCATCATCGTCAAGCCGATATTCTCGCACACAATTCTAGCTCGCCAAAACCGTCGACAAAGACGATGCAGGCGGCTTCGAGCGCTTTCTCTCTTTCCCTCTTTTCTCTCCACCTCTCGCATATTTCGCGCATCACTGCGAAAAAGCTTCCTTCTACAGAAATCTACAAATGAAGAGGAGAAGAGGATTCGAGTCGACGATTCTCGCGCAAAGCCAAATGCTGTAGCTGCTGCTGTAGTCCCTCTTGCGACTGTCAGTATATAGACTCTTCCTCGGAGAATTCACATAGCTACTGCAAGCTCAAGAGAGCGTTTGGTAAATTTGCGTGACGCGCACTTTGCTCCTCCTACCGCACAAGTAAATCTATATGTGAATTTATATATATATATATATATATATATATACATGCACGTTGAAGTTATATACGCACAGGGAAAAGTCGTTGACAAATCGACCTAACCAGTCCGGGGAATCGGCCTCCTTTTGTGAGAAACGTTCTATTTTCTCAGCTGTCGCTCCTGTACAGGACGGTGACGTCGTGTTCCGTTCCGCGAACCTTTTACCTTCGCGCGCATTTTCTTTCTACTTTTCAGCCGTTCGCCGCCGCGCCACGCGTACACGTCGAAAAATAACGGAAAATCGATGCCTCGTACGAGAGAGCTTTTGCAATTTTTCGATGAGCGAATGCGCGGAAAGCCTGCGTTTAGAGCGCAAAGCTCCGGTCGTTCGTTTTCTCTTTTTTTTGCCGGTATTCCAAAAATAATGAAACAGTCCGAGAAATGAAAAACAAATATGGCCACAGTAGCGCGGAGTTGCACGCAATTGGACCGACGATCGTTAAGCCGCGTTACAGCTATCGAATTTTTTCCATCATTTTCTCTATGCGCCGTAGTACCTTTTCGCTCGCCTCTTTCTCTCTACATGTAGTACAATAGGCCTGCGCTCTCGAAAAGAGTAATGCGAGTTTACTTAATGCTCGCGCTACGCGGTTTAATGTTCGCGTTATTGCCGGGAACGCCGGGCGTTATTATGCGACGGAGAGACTTAATTCGCGGCAATCGCGGCGAGTAACGAGCCCGATTGTGAGATGACCTTTTTTCTGCTCGTAAAATAGATGCGGAGAGGATATTTCGGTAGAACAGACAGATATAGATAGATTGGCAACGAGAAAGGCCCCTTTACTATAGCTTGCTCAATTCTATAAGGTCGTTACACCAAGAGTCGCCTAGTTATTGTTTCGTTTTCTTAATGGATCCTTTTCTACAATTACGCCAAGTGCCTATAAATACTATCTGTTGTGTGTTTAATGTTTTGTTTGATCAGTAAGTATGATCGACTTTCGGTTACAAAGTTTTACAATATCGCGCGCATTAAATTCAATACAATTTATATTAGAAAAAATGTCTATACGTGCATTATACACGAACAAGTTGCGGGTACAGCTCGACTTTCTCCCCGAAGAATTTCCGCAGTGAGCGCGCGTTGCAGCGGGAGCATCCATTATCGCGGGCAAAAGGCAAACTCCGTGAAAACGACGCGGTAGCGCAGCCAAGCCTAACGAATCAGCCGCCTCCAGCAGTTCAGACAAAAGTCCGTATAGAGCTATAACGGTGCTCTACCAGTATAGGCTGTTCTGTTCTGCAGACGCCGCGCGAAGACGCTCTTTTCCAAAAGACGCTAAACATGCACACGAGTAGAGCAGTAGCAGCAGCAGCTTTGAAATTCAAACACCTGCTGGCAAAGCCAAGTCCAACTCTCCCTCTCTCTCTCTCTCTACACTATAGCCCGAAAGTTCGCGATCTCTCATCCCTGTATAAGCGCGCACGTGTACAAGCGCTGGCTTTGATCGCGCGCGAACTTTAATACAATTCCAGGCACGCACAGAATTACTCTAGCTTGTGGCTGCGTACGTATTCTCTAAGAGGAAGAGAGCGAGAGAGAGAGAGGGAAGCTCTCTCGCGAATATCTCGGAAGCGATTAAAATCGACCGCGCGCAGCGGTAACTTATCGGCGATGACCTTCGCGCACCAGCTGCTGCATATAATCGTCGAGCTGTGTATGTATATAGCTATATACAGAGAGAGAGAGAGAGAGAGAGAGAGAGAGAGAGAGAGAGAGTAGATGCGGAGAGTAGGGAAATTGCAAGCTTGCGGGGGATCTTCTTCCCGACAGAATTCAATCTGTTCTCCGCGTATCTAGACCAGCAATATATATGTATACAGCTGCACTTTCTTCGTCTAACCTGCACGTCGCTTTTCATCCTGCTGCACAGTATAGTCCAGCGAGGATGGCGAGCCAAGCTTATCGCGCATTTCCATTTTTCTTTGCGAAGAGGGCCCGGTGCAAGTTTTCGTGATTTAACGCTTCTTCCACGACAAAAGTGTCCCCAAAAATGCTCCCCTTATCGCTCGTGTAATTTATGAATCGCGAGACGCGTCAACGAGCGTATTATAGCACACGCAGTCCAAACTTTCCAGAATAAGAGAGAGAGAGAGAGAGAGAGAGAGAGAGAGAGAGGCGTGCGGTGGGAAATTAATTGGCTGGAATTAGCGCGGAGAGATGCGACTGGCGTGATTAATTTCGTCAACTTTTGAATAGAGATTACGCTTCATATTTTTTTCGCAATGATGTAGTTTAGTCGCGCGTCGTATATATTTTTTTTACTTTCTTTCGAGAAAGGAGACGGGTCCATTAGCCCCGGCTGCTGCTGTGGTTTCGGAAAAGTATAGAAGGAGTTTGTGGTGGATTCGAGGGGGACGACGACAGCGATTGGCACGAGGCAAGCGACGGGGTGGCTTCTTGGAAACTCGGCTACTGCAAGCTTCGTAAACATTTTATACTCTCCAGAGCTTTCCACGAGGACCAGGGCGATGCGAAAGGAATTATGAAATAGTCACTGTGTCGCTGCTGCTGAAGTTTATTTTGATTTCTGTACACTCGCTTTCTTATTTTTCATATATTTGAACATTTTCGAAGAAAAATACGTCCTCGTAAGCGAGGTGCAACTCTCCTCTCTCCTCTCCCCCCTCTCTCTCTCTCTCTCTCTCTGATATATTTATACACTTACATATATGTATATATATAGCGTTTTTACTCTCGACGTTAATTTATTCACGAAAGTTACTTTTAGCTATCGCTCTTCCCACAAAGAGGTTGAATTCTTACGTAACGGTATTATTAAAATCGATCATAGCACACGAGTCAGCGCACAGGTTACTAAAAAAAACAGCGTCTAATATAATAAAATTAAGCGTTGGATATAATTTATGTCTCAGCGCTTTAATTAAAAAAGTGAAAAATGTCTCGTTATATATCAATCAGTCGTCCGACGCGTTCCCTCTTCGTATAATAACTTGCATATTTAAAGCCATTAGAAACTCTTGAGATGGTTATCTCACAAAGATAGCGAGACAAGAGATGGTTATAAATTGGATCCGAATGGCGACGAATTATATCCATATATACTTTTGAGTAGTCAATGTCTCGTACGCGTCTGCTTAATTCACTCGCGTGTGTGCCTGATTTACGGGTTAATATTTTATTGCCTTTGGTTGCCATATATAGAAATTATTATATCGTTGATATATAGTTATATGCAATAATTTTGGCTTAACGATATTCAACGAATGTTATGACGTCGTTATATTTTCTCACAGTATTATTTTTGCTGAATTTTCGTAACCGCGGCTTTTTTTCGACTCTGCAGTGCGCGCTGGATAAATTATGCGCCGTGGAATTAGTGGCGTTAAAGAGAGCGAAATGTGTGCTATAATATATTTCTCTTTCTCCAACAGAAACTTTTATACCACTTTCATTCCAATAATTTTCAACAATAAAAAGGCTCTTCCATCAACGACGCAAAAGCAGCGATGAATCATGCGGCATATCGGGAAATAAGCGAAATTGTTTTATCGAATTTTCTCGAGCGCCATGCAGACACTTCCATAAATTATCAAATTAACAGATTACAGAAGGAGATAGAGTTAGTGAGTAAGAGAACGAGAAAATGAAAGAGGGAGAAATGGAGAGGTGTCGATAACTGCCTTTGTCATCGATATCCTCCTCTCAATCTCCGATGTTGTAAATCAAAAAAATGCATTAATTAGTTCTCAAACCGACTGACCATTCGTTTGTTTCAACCCGGCTACTCTCGTTCAAATTTGAAACCAACTCTCTCATACTGTGCACACACAGCTAGGGAGTCTCGGGAAAGGATATACTCGAGAGCGAGGCCTGTAAAAGCCTCTTTTGGCCGGCTTCCAATAAGGAAGCAATATACGCGCCCAGTCGGCCTTTGTCTGTTCGTCGACGTCGCTCCCTTTCCTGAGGCATCTCTCTCTCTCTCTCTCTTTCTCTCTCGCTCTCTCGCTCTCTCGATATTTCGCGACGAGGAGAGTTTGCACCCTGCAGTAGCTTCTAACGAGCTCCCATTGTCTCGAGACGCCGATAATTATGTTAGTTGGACTACTACTGAACGCTACTCTTCGCTCGTTAAGCTTCTTTAATTTATTTTGCGAATATCGCATTCGATGGACGTGGTTGATTAGAATTCAACGGATGACGACTTGCGATGAGGCATAGGGTCGGAGAATATTGGCTTCGATTTTAGTTCCTCGAATAATTCCGAATTGTGAATTATTCATGCGTAAGTCGATTAAAATTGTATGGACAAAATATTTATCGTCGAAATATATTCAATAATGATAAATACAATCGCGAGATGGCGCGCGGAAGCGCAAAAAATAATGTTCGATTACTCAACGTCACCGCAAACGAAGTTAAAACATTCATTTACCTACTGTCTATTTCCTCCCCCAAGCGACGAGTAGAAGCGATAGCATCGGCATCGACAGAAAAATCCCCGCATATAACCCTTGAGAAAGCCATCTCTTCTCAGCGATTCTTTCAGCTCGATTGGCCTTCGACATCGGCGCGTACAGGTGACAAAAGAGTCAGCTTCCCCGATGCCGAGGACGACGACGGCGAAAATCAGACGCTGCAGATATCGAATGACGCGCATCTGCGATTTCCCGCGCGCTCAGCGGAATATTCGAGTAGCAGCTCATCGACGATTTTCACGGCTTCTTTTTCAGTCAGTCCTCAATTCTTATTACGTGACGAGTGCATTTTCTATCCCAGTAGGCCGCTGATGCTTGATTACATCTCGAGAGCTTGCGATGCATTTTCTTCGCGTATTAAAAATTCGTGCGCAATTTCTTTTTTTAAAATACACCTGCACACGTGTAATTATAAAATTTGATAACGAGTCGACGCTCGTTATTAAATTTAAAATTATGATAATGTAACGCGTGCTTCCTTTTCGGAAAGTGCTTTTTTCTCGGGAAAAATTCGTGCGCTGAAAAAAGCCCAGGAAAATCTCATCCCTCGTAGGCCAGCGCATATCACATTTTTTTCCTCCCTCGACTGTGCTCGGCACATTGAATTAAAGCAGCAAAAAAGCCTCTGGGCATTAAAGGGGGAATGGCTCGTATATGAAATGTGTAACCTTTTTCTGTTTTTCTTCGAATGTGCAGGTGTAAAGAGACAGGAAGATACCAGAAGGACTTGCCGCCTACAGCTGTCATCATCTGCTTCCACAATGAGGCCTGGTCGGTACTGCTAAGAACAGTCCACTCGGTCCTCGACAGATCGCCGGATCACCTCATTCAAGAAATCATCCTTGTCGACGACTACTCGGACATGCGTGAGTCTATACCTATAATAATTTCCATTTCGCGAGCTTATAAAAAGCTCCTGATTCTTGTAATTATTTATCTCGATTAAGTTCAATTCGCTGAATTAGACATAACAAAGATTCGAGAGACTAAGTCTGACTAATCTCGTACAGACAGATAGAGTCCGTCTAACTGCTCTTAAAAGCTTGAGAGATAAGCTCAGCCCTCCGAAAGCAGGTTTCATAAACATACTACTGTCCCTTTATGTAGCGAAGAGTTAAGCTTCTTCCTCGCGCGTGTCTCTGTCTCTTCTCCTATTAACGAACACACGCCGATTGTTTTATCATCGAAACGAGATGATAAAGCTCCTTTGAAGCATCGTCGCTTTATTATTTTTAATTAGAATTGGGAATATGTCCTGCGCTAACGAACGTGCGGAGCTTTTTTTTTAATAATCCACGTGTCTCGGATAATAATGCTCCTAGGGGTATTCGTATATGCGAGTATGAGTACTTGTACGAGCGGATTAATGGTACTGAGAGCAGTACGCGCTTGCTGCACAGTTATGGATTTCATATTGTGTTACGTTCGAGGGTAATCGAGACTTTTGAATGCCGGCTTTGTGCTTCGAAATATGAAAGATTTTCGGAACGAATATGCTTGTGGAAATTAATGCGGAAATGATTTGTTGCAAGGTATTCTCTTCGTACCAGTAGTAGATTATTCAAGTTTGCCTTTCCTTTGTGACGCGTGACGTTTGCCTTTGAAAATTATTCAAGCGGGTCAATAGAGCAAGGTCGAATTTTCCATTCTTTTTTCGACAATCCCAGTACAAAGCAACACTTAAAAACACTTAAAGCAACACTCTCGACGATGTAGATTTGAATACAGTATTGAAGTGTATAGTATCATCCCCGCTATACCTCTCTCTCCGAGAGATTAGGATGATTGACCCGTGTAGAGGTCCTCACGAACGTCTCGCGGGCTTGTCATGTAAATTCCCTCGCGTAACCATCAGCATAGAGCAGTACTAGCAGTCCATAGTAATAGTTCGTCGATTTTCCGCACAGTAAAGGGAGCGAGACAGAGGAAGACCGAGCCACCGGCAGCAGCGCATCGACGTCGGAGAAACGACACGATTGCGTGCCATTGTGCGCGGGGTTAAACCGCTTTCGTGTATATATACATACATCTAGGCGCGAAACATGCTGATCCGGCCCGAATCCCCTTATACCCGCCGCGCGGAGGCTTAATCCTGCACCGGGGCTCGCGCGCGGAGGCTTAAGATCGCGGCTGCCGCCTAAACCCATTCGTTATTCGAATAAATCAAGTCCTGCGCGCACGTGGAGAGAGAGAGAGAGAGAGAGAGAGAGAGAGAGGGAGAGAGAGAGGAGTCCGAATAGAGCGATATCGATCTAATCGTCACTCGTAAATCGAGTAGAGGGAACCGGAGAGAGCTCAGCTGTATGCTATTCCTTCGGGGATGACTGCGCGCTCTCCTACTGCTGAGTCGATCTTGCCTTTTTTTGCATTTCTCGATCATCCTTTTTCCCTTCCACCTTCGGACGTAGCTCTAAGAAGATTGCTCGGATGGATGCGGAGAGAGTGACGTGTGTGTATGTGTGTGGATGTGCGTGGATGTGGATAACGGAAGTTTGGCGGAGTGACGGCGAGAGCTATTGTTATCGCGTCGTAGAGGATAAATTTTGAACTTTCGAAGATAAAAGGTGAATACGGGTCGAGTAATTTAGTATCTCGATCGCTTTACATCGGTTTGTGTATACGTCGGATGCTGAGGTGTATGCGAATATAAATTATTGAACGATCTTCCGTTTTATAGAGAAGACATTTTCCCTTAAATACGCGCTCATTTTACTCGAGTAACTTCTCGTGCTAAAAATTTCCTTTGAATATTGTACAGATCGGCAGTATCATCGAGCTAGATATACCATTTCCTTTCAATTTCAAACCGTTCATTTTTTAATCATACTTTTCCATTGCTCATGATTCCAATATTCCAACCCGATAAAAGAATATAAAAAGATCTAGATTTGTATCTCTATCAGGAAAGTAAGAGCAAAATTATCATTATCTATAATAGGCTCTTTCCATTCCACAGCTCACCTGAAGCGTCAGCTCGAAGATTACATGATGAACTACCCTAAAGTGAAGATACTCCGAGCTTCGAAACGCGAAGGTCTCATCAGGGCTAGACTGCTTGGAGCGACCGTAGCAAAAGCACCAGTGCTGACGTATCTCGACAGTCACTGCGAGTGTACCGAGGGTTGGCTCGAGCCATTGCTCGATCGAATCGCACGAAATCAGACGACCGTCGTCTGTCCTGTCATCGATGTCATTGACGACACTACCTTAGAGTATCACTGGAGGGACTCCGGTGGCGTCAATGTCGGTGGTTTCGACTGGAATCTTCAGGTATGCTGGATAATTTTATATCGAATTCCTCATCGTCTGATGAAGACAATTATGGATCATTTTAACCTTGTGATATTTTAAACGGCGAGCATGATTTTTTGATAAGACACTTTCAAATTCAGCTTTCTTTCCTATTTCTGTCGCGAAAAGCTTTCCTTTGATGTTCATTGAATATGCAGTGACCGTCGTTCCCGATAACAGAAATATGCTAAGATGGACTTTTTCCAGCACGTGCGGCCCTTTCATTAGATTGCTATCGATGAAAGAGAAAGCAATGGTACTAAAATTACACGCGATACATTTTTATAATACTTCGTAAAAGAAACGATAATATGTACGCGGTGCGATACAAATCGTTAAATCTGAGTGCTTCAGAGCGGCCGTAATCGAATTTGTAATAGTGAATTTATCAGACTTCCTTTACGACTCCGATAATACGCCATGCTTGACTAATTTCGTTTCAATCTCGGACTCGCGTATACTTGTTTTTGTTGAAAAAACAAGCAGTCGAAGAAAAAAGTAGACACGGATAGCGAACCCACGAAGGAGCAATCTATAACTGACAAGCAATTCTCGTTGGTGTAGTTCAACTGGCACGCGGTGCCGGAACGCGAGAAGAAGCGGCACAAGAATCCGGCGGAGCCGGTCTGGTCGCCGACGATGGCCGGTGGTCTCTTCGCCATCGATCGGCTGTTCTTCGAGAGGCTCGGCACCTACGACAGCGGCTTCGACATCTGGGGCGGCGAGAACCTCGAGCTCTCCTTCAAGACTTGGATGTGCGGCGGTAGGTTTCTGATAATTGAATTCTCGTGTTTCCTGCAGCGCGTTGGGAGTTTCGTGTTTGCGCCTTGTCTCGACTTCAGATCTATCCCGCGTATTCGGAGAGTTTCTCGCTCCATCTCTCTCTCTTTCTCTCTCTCTCTCTCTCTACACTTGTATATACATAGACTTTTATCGATAGCAGCACCGAAGTCGAGATGTACATTGATTTTGCGACGGCCAAGAATAATCGCGCTTATATCGAGGGATGATTTTGCATTCTACACAGGGGTGTCTGAGTATAAGTATAGATAAAGACCGGCTCGAGTCGGACGAGGTCTGAGCCAATATAATTCTTTTATTGTAATTCTTTTATTTTTTTTTATGCGTCTAGGAACACTGGAGATCGTGCCGTGTTCGCACGTGGGACACATCTTCCGGAAACGCTCGCCCTACAAATGGCGCAGCGGTGTGAACGTGCTCAAGAGGAACAGCATCAGACTGAGCGAGGTCTGGCTCGACGAGTACGCCAAGTACTACTACCAGAGGATAGGCCACGACAAGGTTAACGCTCCTTTCTATTTTATTACATTTGCCCGCGAGAGCAAGAGAGGGCGGCCGTGTATTTTTAAGGAAGGACACGTAGTCGCTCATGGTATATAGATGAAATATGAAATGGAGATACATGTAATGGGAAACAATAATTGGCCTGAGCTTTTCTGCTGGCTTTTCGCGTTTCCGAGAAGAGGCCGACACCATGAACGTAAAACGCTAACCTCCTTTCTGCGACGAATATTTATTTAATCCGTTGAAATACACATTACAATATACAGTGGGCCAACTTGAATTCACTGAGGCAACTTTTTAGCTCGCCCGCCAGCTCGATTACGTGCACCTTCGCTCTTTCTCTTCGTATATATACTTTCTTTACGATCGTTTTACGGTTCTCCACTTGCAGGGAAATTACGGAGACGTGTCGGACCGTAAAGCATTGCGGAAGAATCTCGGCTGCAAGTCTTTCAAATGGTATCTCGACAATATTTACCCGGAGCTCTTCATTCCCGGCGAGGCAGTCGCTTCCGGCGAGGTAAGTTTTCGGCCCTATTACTTTTTTTTCACCATCCTTTTGCCTCTAATCCCTTTCGTCTCTTTTTACTCTCTGTACATTTTATTTTTCTCTCTCCAAAAACGACTGCGTCGTCGCCGAGTTACTTGTTTACAGATGCAGGCACCGCTGTTACGTTCAACCGACTGTAATAGCCAGGGCGTAAAAAAAGTCAAGGGACTTAGAGCTGCTGGTGTAATAACACTGTTTTTTCATTACAGAAACATTGTCGTCCGCTGGATAAATTTTTCCCCATATACAGCAATGCGCTCAAGAGATTTTCGGCTGGATTGCATTCGAACAGCGAACATTACAGATTTAATCCAAAGGAGTTAACGGAATACGTCTGACATTATCGCACATCGAAGAATTGAGATACATTCGAGAGCGCAATAACTGTAAAAATAATTTCCGATCGACGCGCGATAAGATTATAAAAAAAAAATGCCGACCTCCTTTCATCGACGGCGTACACATACACTCGGTCCGTCACTTCTTTTGTTCGCACGCGCGCGAGCGCGGGAAATGCAAGCATCGATATTGGCCGCGTCGTGCGTTTATCGCCGAAACTCTTTTATCGTGTGCACGAACTTTCAAAAGCTTTCTCCCTCACTCTGTCGCCGCTCCACGGCTCGTTGGGAATATAGGAGTAGTCGTTATTGCCGCAGAAGAACAATGCATTAATTCGAGCCGACGACAAGTCCAATTGATTCGTTCCCCCGCCCCCCTCCTCGCTGGCTCGTAATTGCGAAATCAATCTCGCGATGTTCGACGGCGTCTCTGTTTATGCCTATATACTCGTTTATTCCAAGAGACATCCTTATACTCTATAGGGTTATAATAAATCGCCGCTCGTTTCGTTACAGCTTCTCCTCTCATACTTTATGCTCGCGAGCCAGATAACCGGATTTACGCGAGAGAGCGCTATTGTCGCCCAGGAACTGACGAGCTCTGAAAAAAACATTTCACCAGACCGGATTTATATTTTTTCGCGCTTTATGCGCGAGTGTGTTTACCACTGTTCTGTCTCTCTTTCTCTACCTCTCGCGAGTGAGGTACAGAGCTAGCTCGGCGTTTACCAATTTAACACTCGCAACTTTTTTCCTCGCGCGCGTGCTCTCTCTCTCTCTCTCTCTCTCTCTCTCTCTCTCTCGCGTGCTGTTGTTTATTTTCTCTCTGCGAATTTTCCTTTTTCCGTTACACATACTCTCACACACGCGCGTATGTACCTGTACATATAAATCCGGATGAAAAAAAAACACACCGTAGGAATTCACAGCTGGAGGACGGACAACATACTCCTATACTTTTCCACTACAAAAGGCTCATAAAACAGCGATTTGCCCGCACGATTGCCATCCCCGGGCGTACATTATTGGCCGTTCGGTCCTCCTCTCGCCGTCTTTTTCTATCCTTTCGTTCATATGTATAGCGCGCTATCTCTGTCTCTATTCTCTTTTTTTTTCCTCTTCATCGCCTGCGATTATACTCGGATATCGCGCCGTCGGCGTTGGCTTAAATCACGTACTGCAGCAGAGCGAGAGACATCGACATTGCGCGGAATTTATAGTCAGCACGCTGAGAGTAGTCTGCGTGAATAATTTCACTCGATGTCGTATCGTCGTTACGTGACAACGGTCCTGCTCGTCATTACAGAGTTTTTAAGTCCTTGGAAACGACGGCTGTTGCTACTGCTTCTGTGGATTCATTTGGACGCCGGTTACGCGCATATTAATGAGAAAGTCCTTCTCTTTTGGCCGAGATTGATTGATTTTTTTTTATTCTAAAAAGACGTATTCCGTTGACTCGTGGTTCATACTAATGAGAGTTCTGATCGCAATACTTATATTATAGTTTTTCTCATTTTAGAACAGCCATGGAGATTTTTTTTTCACGAACATTCGAAGAGATTAATAGAGAGATTTTCGAATACGAAATTCCACTTCTATTCATCTCCACGATTTCGCGCTAATTTCCAGACCAGCACACTTTCCAAATTTAACCAATACAATCAACACGTTTTTTTCACAGGGCTTAATTCAATCGAAAAAAACCAGTATTATTTCTTTTCAGCGTATTTACGAGGAACCATTAGAATGTCTAATCGGCTTTTCGGAGCGAATTTCGATCGATAATATTTAGCGAACGCTGCATATACATTCAGAGCTCACACAATGCATATGCTCTAATAAACTTCGTTTCACTTCAGCAGGAGTCTCGGAATTTTCAATGGCACGCTTTTTTTGCTCTTTCTCTATTTAGACCGCGCGTACGTTATTTTATACGCATTTTTTCGAGACAGCTCGATTTTCCCCTCCCTCACATCCTGTGTACGCGTCACATTCCACGTATGCTCTTTGCAGTTTGTAGTACGGCATTCCGTAAAATCGAGAACGTTGAGGTGGACGCACATGCCTATCTTTAACAAAATGCGCGAGGATTTCATTTTATCCATCGGTTCGTTCAGGAAAACATCTCGGAAAATGCACTCAGTTTTTTTTTCTTTTTCAACTAAAAAATCCCGTCGATTCGCTGATTCTATTTTCACGAGGCTGTATAAAAGTGCTCAATGAATTTCTCTGCACTTGAATGAACGATATCCGAGAACGTGCTTGCGCTGATTCTAGGATTACACAAGGAGGATCGCTGAGTCGTCTCGGAATCAGCGAATTTGGTTAACTTTATAATCCGCAATCACGACGAAAATAAAAACTAACCGCGAATGAAAAAGACAGTAGAGAAAGAGCAGAACTTGTAACGTGCCGTGTATTTGCAACTATAGCGTATATACTTATGTCTCCATATACATATATACATGAGTGTGTGTTTATATACGAATGAAAGTATAACGAGTAACACTAACAAGTCTGACGAAGCGTGATATTAACCTGATACAATTAGGTGCGAAACTTGGGCGAAGGCGGCAACACCTGTTTGGACTCGCCGGCACGCAAGGCCGATTTGCACAAACCTGCGGGGCTCTACCCATGCCATCGCCAAGGAGGCAACCAGGTACACACATACTCACGAGAAATCAGCGCTTCTCTAGCTCTGAAGTATCCGCACTGCACCAGCACGTGTGGCGCTCCCACGAGAGAAAGAATGGACCTCTGGGCTTCGAACCTTTTTTTTCACCTGTGATCACCAGTGCGCCAGTTTCTCTCCGGCAATTGATTTCGTGCGATAATGGCCCGATGATTCGTCATTGGGAGTTTATCGGAGCGCGGGTTGTTTATCCAGCCGCGAGCCGGACTCGATCGCGTAAACGCGGCTGAACAAAAGCAATTAATCGAAGAGATTTTACGAAGACGAAGCAGTCGCACTGGTGATTTTCCCCATACACATAGCCACAGTAGCAACGATACAATTGCGCATCTGTTTTTGTTTGGTTTTTGTTTGTATTTATAGTTTATTTATATATTTACTGCAAGCATGTCGTTGAAGTTCATTATTTACGTTAAGTCATCTAGGTATGTGTGCAAATCCATGCGTCTTCCTCATGTGCGTTATATTGCTGTGTAACCAAGTCTGCCGCTTGTCACCCACGTAATGTTTACCGTTGCGCTGTGCACAAAGCATTGCGAGACTATGTGCCGGCCGTCGTATCGTCGTTTTTTTTTTAGTCAGTTATACTCCCTTAATTTCTCTCTGACCGTCTGTTTCTAATGAAAAAATGTTCCGCATGTCCTTTGTGCACGTCCGAGCGCAGATCCGACACTTGGCTAGCCGAATGTGCATAGACTCGCCAGGCAACCCGGAAGACCTGCACCAGCCTGTAGGCTTCTTTGAATGTCATAGCCAGGGCGGCAATCAGGTACACGTGACGCCTCCGCCTTTTTTTCGGCAATATATTTGCGCCTCTATACAATCTGATTTTAACCGATAGTATATTCTATCTACTCTCTGCAGCGTGTGGGTGCTACTTTGGTGATTTTTTTCCATCTCTATCTCTATCTCTTCCTCTCTCTCTCTCTCTCTCTCTCTCTCTCTCTCTCTCTGTCTCTTTGGCTCTCTACTATATATAGCGGTAGTCTCAATCTCGCTGAGAACTAGTGGTCTGTAATCATTCTCGAAGTTGCTGCTCTGTTTTTTCGACGACCGCAGGTGGAAAAAGGCGTAACGGATGCGACGCGCTGGTGCTGGTGTACCATCTATTACGCGTTGTCTTGATTATTGATTTTGAAAAATAAAAAGAAATAAAAAGAAAAAAAAATTGCCAGCCATAACACTCTGTATTACTGAGCTCGCTCAACGACGACGACGACGAGAAACATTAATTGAGCTGTCGGTAAATGTTTGCCTCTCAGTGGTCAGTTTCGAGTTTTAATAATTCTTTTTTTATCGACTCTCGTCGATTATGAAGTTAAAAAAATAAATAAACGTTGAAAAGCGAAACGACTGCTGATACCACTGCGGTGATCCGATTAAATTTCCTCGTCGCGTACACACATGCGCGAGCTCGCTGTCGAAAAACATAAACTAATTTTCATTTCCTCTCTCGCATATGACACATTAAATGAAAAACAATAACGTGCATCCGTTGCTCATCTCATAGTATAGATAAAAAAAAGGTGTGCGGTGGTATGTGACCTGAGTGCTGCTCTGCTGATTAATCAACAATAATAAAGACATGTGCATTGCTAGCCAATATAACGCGTTTACTAAACCCAACCCTCTCGATAAAAATCGATGCCCCGGAAAGAAAGAACAACAACAACAACAGGCAACCTTTCCTTATCCTTTTCAATTAAGCTCTCAAGACGGCATCCCTCCCCTGTTTCTCGTTCTTTCTCTCGATATATATATAATGTATATATACGGAACCTCAACGTCGAAACGTCATTTCATTCAACTCTCGTTCTCGTCGCGATTGCCCCTGAAGCGTATCGCCCAGGTTTATAACGAGATCGTCCGCGAGTAAACTGCTTACGCTGGCTTGTTGACGTTTCTTTTTCTCCGCGTCTCTCTCTCTCTAGCTCTTTCTGCAATCACGCGCCTCTTGGACGGCGGTCCGTTAAACTTTTGCGTCGGGGCGAAATCCTGCAGCTAGACTCCGCTCTCTTTTGGCCGCCACCGCCGTCGTCGCTGCGAAAAGAGAGGAAGAGAGAAAGGAGATAAAGAGCTTTGTTGCGGGCTGCGTAACGAGCGCGGAATGAGAACGAACGGCCCGACCTTTTGCCGTCTAGCTTGAGTATATAGCGCGTGTTCTCTGTCGTCCTGGCATCCCTATGTTGCTAGCTCGTCTCTCGTTCTCTCGTCCTTCCGTAAAACGGAGTACGCGTCGCTGATCTGCACGCGTGTAATTAAAACGCGAGACGCGCTGGAATTTTTAATTGGAATTTCGCTCAATGATTTTCGGTGGCTACACCTCGACGCGTCGAACTAATTACTCGAGTTTCTAGTAGCGCGATTGCCTCCATCCAGTGTGTATGAGTGTACATGTGCATTTGAATGTATATATAATAAGCCTCTCGCCGCTCATGCCGCTTGAACCTTTTTTTGTTTAAGAATCTTTTTCGTGAACGAGTAATGCATGTATGTTCATGTGTGTGTGTATGTGTATAACTGCAAGTGCATGTCATGTATCCCCGGAAGAAGTGCGGTAGCGACGACAGATAGAGATCGACTAGTCTCTCGGAATTGGATAAACGCGAGTCAATTTCGAGGGGCAGTCAGGCCGCTAATTACGGCTTGGATTCGTCGATATCTATCCTAGTGAGCGCTTGCACTGCTACGGCCTCTATTTCTGCTGCTGGTGCTTGTGTCGGTGTGGGTGGTGCTCTGGTTTTTCGAATCGATTTAATGACCGGATACTCTTTTGAACCGCAGTACTGGATGCTGAGCAAGATCGGGGAGATACGCAGAGACGAGTCGTGCCTGGACTACAGTGGCACCGACGTCATACTCTACCCCTGTCACGGCAGCAAAGGCAATCAGCAATGGACCTATAGTACTCAGGTATGCATCGTACACAAGGATTTTATGTCGGAAATTTTGCTCCAACCCGCTCGAGTTTATCGTCTACTGAAATCTATGGCTTCGGCTTCAACGGTTTCGCTAACTTTAACGCGAGAGAAAGAGAAAGAGACAAAAAAAAACGACTCTTTCTTTTATTGGTTTAGCAAAGTATTTGATGCGGTTAGTAAAATTTTAATACTACGTCCCTCGCAAGAGTGAGAGAAGGATTTTACGTTCGCTATTGCGAAGTCATACTACGCGCCAACTTTCTGTGTCTCAATCTGTTCGACTTAAGCTATGGAAAATCGCTCACTTATATGCATTCCTAATGTAGAATTATTCTTATCCTACGATTATTAAAACGACCTGCGTTATTCCGGTTTAACAAGGGGGTAAAGTCGAGCCGAGTTTAAAATCGCAAATAATACAAAACGATTTATTAGTAGTCACGGAAAAAAAACATCTTAATCCAAGTAATCCATAGTATTTTATGATTTAACCACACATATATACGGATAATACATGATCTTCGTACAATAAATTAATCCATATGGTCCATTTGCATATTAGTATTTGTATTCGTTTGCCACGGGTTTTTTAGCTGGCTATGCACGAAGCGTTCTTTTGGCATAACATTACGAATTGACTGGTTTAATTTTCTAAAATAATTCTTCATTTAATTATTAACATCCACGTAGATCCGGTTTATCCGAGCTTTGAGCTTCAGTCCACCAATACGGTTTCTCACTCGCAATATAATTTTCGATCCATGTACTCTCCGCTTTCTCGTATGCGATTAAAAAGCGAACTTTCAAATTAACCCAGAAAGAAGAGATATAGAGTGAATACATAATGCATTATTCAATGGTGCGCCGAGCTAAAAACCTCTACGCAAAGGCAAACTTTTTGCGCAAAGATTCATTTAAGTAGCTTCATTAGATCACTGCGCTTCTCTCTGCAGCAGTCAATAAAAGCGAGTTCCGAAAATATTCATTAGATTCCAAAGGGGTCATACGAGTCGAGTAGGAAACGGCCTCTGCATTATACGCGCTCACTCTCTCCTTTTTTTATCATTTTATTATCGGCCGTAGCTGCTCCAGTCTGCGACCGTATGATCAGCCGTTTCTGCATAAAAGCGTTTTCATTATGTGCCTACAGCGAAGGCCGTAATTCGATCTCTCGCGAGCATTAAAAATATTAAAAATATAATTGAAAATAAAAAATACAACGGTTTTTGCTTCTCGCGCGTGAAAAAGACCCATCGAAGCGAATTCGGAGCGAAATCATTACTCATTCAAAATAATACAATGGCAGCTCGAGTTTCAAATGCGACTCGTTTTTTATTAAGTGATTTTGCAATATTGACCGAGCGATGCAGACGCTTTAATATTGCGTGAATTTCCGTCGATTAGTTAATTAACCGAGGAGGTCGTCCGTTACGTAGACGAGGTGACGCTCAATTGAAGGCTTTATTTTCGGACCTGCTTTGTTGGACTGCATTGTCGATCGAGGTTTTTTACGAAATTATGCAATTGCGAAAGGTCGACTTTTAACTTGTACACAGGGAAATGAAATTTAACGATAATTCGATTAACGGCAGTTTTTAGTTTAGAACAGAAGAAGAATACTTTCGTATATTGCCAAGTAAATTGCATTACTCGCGGGAAAATCGATTTTATTAGAAAAAGAAAAATTGTTATTCTTGATTAAAACTGGTAATCATAATGGACAGAATTTTTCGTATTAATTATATTACGGCCACATTGACGGAATTAACTACGAAATTAATTAGGAAATTATTAACTGCAGTATCCAAACAAAGCTGTACGCTAACTTCATTAGTTGATAAACTTGCCTGTACAAATAACTTAGCTTATCAATTGAAGACTCTAGTTTCCCGATTAATCACAGCTCGCGTCGTTAAAATTGTCCGCCTCGATAGTCGGCTAGTTGAAGCAGAATCGAAGATGATCTATTAATAATGTAACGCATTTAATTTCACAGACGAAGCAGATCAGACACGAGAGCAGCGGCAAGTGTTTGGCGATAACGGAGAGCAAGCAACGCCTGCTGATGGAGGAATGTTCACCGGCTGCGCCGCGACAGAGGTGGGCCTTCGAAAACTACGACCCCTCGAAGCTGTGATATCGCGTCCCCCTGAGGGCGCTACAACAGCGCCGACTGCATCAGCTCGCTACGTACTTCGGTCCTCGACTCCTGCGACGGAGATCCAGGCCCAGGATACGACAACGAGGCGCCAACGACTAGCGAGACAAGACTACTATTATTACTGCTACCACTATACATTCCGATTTATCTTCCCAGCGTTCCACTTCCGCGCCCCTGCGAGACGCCGTTCTTTTGTATGCGTGAAGAAGACAAAGAAGACGAATTATTATTGTATACACTGTTGGCGTTTGTGCTATGTTATAATATTGTGTATTGTTGTGACGCGTTTTCCTGTTTGTTCCAATTCTCCAGGAAAAAGTTATTATTATTACTATTAATGATTATTGATTATTATTGCTATTATTAATTATTATTATTATTATTATTATTATATTTCTGTATCGTGTGGAAAGGGAGATTCCCTCGAGTCTCCACGTTGTTGGACTTTTCTTTAAGCTTCGAAGAAGGGGGGGGGTATGAAGACGGAGACGAAATAGCAAGCGAGATAAATATGTAACGAATAATGGGCTTAATGCGTTCAGTTTGTGCGGTTTGCTCTGCACACGTTGAAAAATTATTTTTATATTTTTTCTATAATATAAACAAAATAATAGAGACTTGACGTAGGCCTTGTACATTTCTGTAAAATAAATTCATCTACGATCAATGCCAGTTTATTTTAGAATTTAAGACGCCACGAGAGAGTTCACTCGACGGTGATTTCAAGACGGAGGGTATATACATAATGAAAATGCAGTGACAAAAGTTACGCTAATGAAAGAGTGCATTGTGATTTACAAAAGACATTTTTTCCGGGCTAATTAGAGAAAAATTATTATATTAATGCGCAAGGTGCCGTGCGAACGAGAGACAAATAAAGTATAGAAATACGAATAGACAGAGAGAGAGAGAGAGAGAGAGAGAAAGTTTGAAAGGCGAGTGTACACTATTGTATATGAGAGTCTGTGTGCGCGAGACTTTAAATTAGCTCATTACTAGTTGCCAATTGTTGTAATCAATAAATAATCCCCCGCGTTCGGGCGTCCAATTTTCCCTCACCCCACTGTCCTCCTATCAATCTCATCGAGGAAAAATACTCCTGTAACTTGGGCCAATCGAATCGCATTTCTACAATCAGCCGTCGCTCTTTCCGCTCTTAATTACGCTCCGAACGACTGCGCGTCTATCGATTACTTTATTTTAATGGAAGAACTGAGGATTCCGTACGGACACGATAAGTTACTTTGGATTGCCACTCATTTAATTGTCAAAGAAAGGAGGTGGACGAGGAGGAATAGGAGGAAGGAAATTAATCGAGCGTCTACCGGTTGAAACTAAGCACTTCTATTTAGTTGTATCGTCGACTTGAAAACAGAGGTTCGGTTCGATTGCATTGAGTGCGTGTACGTGTGTGTTCGATGCAGCGATCAAGTACGTCTGTACATTCATTAAAATCACGGTATTGTCAAAAGTTTGTCGAAAGAGAGCAAAGGACAGCAAGATTAACGCGGAGAGAATAAAAGTTTATATACCGACCGATTATACATACTTATTATACATATTATAAATATAAATATACAGGAACATTTTTTACGTTTGGTAAGGATGTGGCATATCGTAAGAGAAAGTGACATATGAGATAGCGCGGCGACATTGCACTACTCGAATGCTTCAGGGCGCGATGCGCGCCGCGCGTTTATCGATGTAATATCGAACGTGCCTTATAATTCATGTAAATAGGTATAACAAGTTAGAGTTTAAACGAGAAAGCTACTATTGTCATCATCACAAGAGAAAATGAAAAAAAAAAACAAACGAAACAATCTCTACGATATCGTGCAAGCATTTGTGTTGAATAAAATCGATGTTGTTTTACGTTACGAGAATTTCTTTTATCTACTCATCTCCACTCACCAGATCCCTTGTCAAAGCAATATAACCACTACTGCGAAAAACAGCAAGCGTTGCGCCGCGTGCGTAAACATTTTGCGCTCGTGCTTGATTTATGTATTTTAAATTAGCGGCTTCGTTTTAACCACGCCGTCCAACAATGAACTAATGTTTTATGCATTAGGCGTTGAACTCGCATGCGTTGAATTTTCTCCCTTCGGTAAAGCGAGACCGCGATATCGTATATGCGTCGAATAAAGCTCATTTCGACCAAAAAAAAAAAAAAAAGAAAAAAAAGGCGAAGAGAGAAAAAAAACCAAATAAAAATAACGAGAAAAAAATTGCAGGAGAGCTTGAACATGCAAAATGCAAAGCGGTCATGATACGCGTGTAAGCAAATAAAGCCACTGTATGCGCGTGTATTTTCACGAGCGAAAGCGGCAATTAAGTGCCGTAGGTAGATTAAAGCCTGAATCCCATACGGCCGCGCGGTAAAGAAGGTGAACGAAAATGAAATCGCTCGTTATTCTAGCGCAGCCGCGTTATGAACGAGCTTGTCGCCACTGCGCCGACTTTGTATCTAGTGCGCCGAAGCGACTCCCGAAGAAACTCGACCTCCCGACTTTCATTCAAATAACTTTTCTACCGAGATGAAAGCAATTAAGTTTTATTAAAATCTCATTTGCTCCGAGCTGCGAATTCGCGAGATGCCATTTGGATATTAATTCGCGTTAATGCGTACACCGTACTGTACATAGCCATTATACACGTATACATCGCAGCAGTATATTACTCGGAGAATACTCTAGAACGAGAATACGTTGTACGTAGCTCGGGATTCCAATTTCAGAATTATTATTGTACCGCGCGCGCCTTTCCCCGCGCTGCATGAATGAGTTAGCTGCAGCAGCAGTGTCGACGCTTGCGCCTATCGTTTTTGAGCTTGACCTCCTTTCCAGCTGTGCATACGCGCTTGCTAGTTTCGCTTCCTCTCTATGTCCCGAGTCATCCTGTCTCGGCATTCCCAACAAACTCAGTCTTCGAGAGTATTTTTCCCGCATCTATTCTGAAAACTTTATCGGTATCTCTCTTCCTCTCCGTAGCTCGTCTCTATCCAGGTACATTGAAAAGGCTGAAAAATCGATCAGCTTGATTACCCCTCTCGTCGATGGACAAGGGGGATGAGAGTGAGAGAGAGAAATACGGTAGAGAAAGAGCCGGTGTTCTCCGTGGAACATCCATATAAGTCCACCCACGCGCAAGCTCATCTCGAAAGAACAAAGTGCGCGCATTATCGGGATAACGCACGCGTATACAGGCGGGTGCAGTGTATGTATATAAGAAACACGAGCGAGTGAGCGAGGGTGGGAGAGAGAGAGTTTTCGCTCTAGTGGTTCGATCGGTCGCGAGGCGCAGGCGTCCCTGCGCATAAGCGAGCTCGATGCTGCTCAGCGGCTCTAACCGAGAGCATCGCGTCGAGTCGTCGTCGTCGTCGCGAGCAGTAGTTCTTCCGACGAGATCGATCCTACAAGAGGGAAAGAGCAGGTTTAGCCGCAGAGTCGTGGGCGCAAGCTCGCAAAAGTGTTTTTTCGCAGCACGAGCAGCAGCTGCAGCCCGACGAGCGAGAGGGCTCCGGGGCCCGAGCAACAGGTACTTTCTCTCTCTCTCTCTCTCTCTTTCATTCTCGCAAGCGCAAGCTATATACACATATGTACGAGAAAAAAAATGAAAACTGGAACAGCAGCTGCTGCAGAATCGACGCGAGGAGCGGGACGAGGAGGCTGGCACGATGCCGGAGGCTTCGAGCTCGGGCGGCATGCTCGACGACTCGGACAACTCGACCTTCGAGAATAAAAGCGGCTTGGCCGAGGACATGAAGTTCCTCGCCCGGATGCCCGAGCTCTGCGACGTCACCTTTCTCGTCGGGGACACGCGCGAGCCGGTCTGCGCGGTCAAGGCTGTCCTAGCCGCCAGGAGCAAGTTCGTATCTCTGTGTACTCTCTCTCTCTCTCTATCTATCTATCTATCTCTCCTCCCCACCCCTTACCCCCCTCCCGCCACTTTCGTCCTTCAATTATCCCTCCGTTGACCTGAGCTAGCATTTTCTACTGATTTTCGATGTAAAGCCTCCCTCCAATCGATTTCTCCGCGGAGGGGGAGACTTCCCCCCGATGTGCACGTTCCCGAACCTTGCAAAACTACGCTACCATGGTAATGAGCTCAACAAGTGATCTCCTTGTCCTCATCGATATTTAAATGCCTGTTTATGCAGACGAATCACCAAACGGTTATATTTCTTCTACGCTTCGCAGGGTTTTTCATAAGATGCTGTACCAAGCGCCGAGTCCCCAGCGCAAGAAGGAGCCGCCCAAAGAGAATAAACTCAAGACCTTTTTAAAGCGTAGCTCGGAACCCATCTTAAATCTGCAGAACGCCGCGCAACAGGTAATTTACGAGGACACGCTATAGTATATCGCTTTCTCTCACTCTTTCTCTCTATACTTTTTACTACATTATTGCCTATATAGAGAGAGAGACAGATACTCTCTACATGTAATACACAGCGAAAATATGAAAAAAAAAAAAACCCCGATTAATGCCGCAAAAGTCTTGCTTTCGCGGAGCAGCCACTCTAAGTGTTCGTACCAATAGCTTAGTCTTTCTTATCACGCACTGTGCCATTTATGCCATCCTGAGGAGAAAAAAAGCTCCGAGCTTGTGTGTAGTTTGAGCGCGTCTTTTCGCTGTGTACGAGACGAGAGACGCGTAGTTTCGTGCCGCTAATATGTATATAATACACTTATCGTATCGAGTGCTTTGGAGATAAACTATTGTCCGGGACACTCGATATGGACAAGGATACAACAAACGAAATTGTTGGGAATATATATATATATGTACATTGTTAAAGACCCTATATTGTGTGTCACATATAGCGGTCAGGGTTCACGCAGCAGCTGGCTCCCATTCAAGAGGTATATCGCATCACTGAATATACAGTCTGACAATATTATATAACTTTCTTTTTATAAGAGTCACTTCGTCGCCCTTTTTGCAACTTTTTTTTATACATATATTATATCCTATAGAATATTTTATACAAACGAACCTGCAGTAGTTTTTAATCTGTGTATACCACACGTTGTATGCAACTGGATAAGATCGATACACGGCACTTTTCATACATAATAGAAATACGTCTATATAGCAATCACCTGTACAGTTATGTCTTTATTGATTTGTGCATAAACCTTCATTTATTTGTCAATTATCATCACGAGTAAGATAGTTTTTACACGCACACAAGGATTGGGATGTCGAAAGCTACACGGCTTTGACTTATCGTTTAACGCATGCGCATGATCGAGTGACAAACACGTTATGTACAAAACCACGTAGTCCAAATTTACATCCGATAAGCGACATGTGTACTTTCGTAAGTATAGTACACGTCGCTCGGATTGTCTTGCATCGATTCACTCTAGTAACTGTGCTATAGTATTAGTTTGCAGAGCACATTAATGACACGTTTTGGTATTTCCTGCGGTACCTCTCAATAGAAACACTGTCTTTTGTCAAAGTGTACATGCCCATACAAAAAAAGGAAACGAAATCTACGAAATATCCGAAAAGTCAACCGGCGGAAATTCGATAGACAATGAATGCTCCACTTTTTTTTAACCCAAATTCGAGTATAGATTTTTCTACGAAACTTCGAGTCGTACCGGGATCTCAACTCGATTTTTGCGAATAATAAAGTTGATTTATTTTTGTACGGGCAAAGAGATGATTGAGCAAAGTATATTATACCACTCGAATACGTTTGATTCCGTTTAAATATTCGAAATATATAATATATTTCAGCCAACTATCAGCACTTTCTCAGCGGTTTATTCAATTTTCACCGAAATTACCATGAATCTATTGTGTAAACCTACTCTCTGAATTCTCACGAGTATAGCCTATATCGTTAACCCCTTAATATTGTACGTCGACCGCAGCCGCAGTCCAACCAGCACCATACTCTCATCATAGAGGAATTCGAACCGGACGTATTCCGCCAACTGATCGAGTACATTCACACGGGCTGCGTCACCCTTCAGCCTCGCACTCTACTCGGTAAATATATATATATATATACATTACACATTCTACCTATACATATATGTACTTCATATTTTCCTGTCCCGCGCGCACTGTATCATTAAGCGAGTCGTTAAATAATAACGGATGAATGAAAACGCGGAAATTCGCAGGGGTAATGAACGCGGCTGACTATTACGGTCTGGACGAGTTGCGACGTGCTTGTGCCGGATTCGTTCAGTGCTGCATCACCGTCGACACGGTTTGTGCGCTGTTGGCCTCGGCCGAGAGATACATTCAATACAAGTGCACCAAGTCACTTGTGCAAAAGGTAATCCACGAGATGATTCTCTGTTCAGGGCCAAAATAACAAATCCCACCCGAGGGGTAATGGCTCAAGTAGTTCGAGGCGAATGTGGTCAGACTACACAACTATATCTCACTCTTTAGGTTTTGGAATTTGTCGATGAGCACGGCAACGAGGTACTTAATCTGGGGTCGTTCACGCTTTTACCCCAGCATGTGGTGCGACTAATTTTGGCGCGGGACGAGTTGCGCGCCGACGAGTTTACCAAGTTCCAGGTACTTGACACAGTTTAACTAACTATAAAAACGTGCGAAGATAATGTAGTTGCTTCGTTTACGAGCAACGATTTTACCAAATCAACCGTTCTTCTCACTTTTGGTTAAAGGCCGCTCTTATGTGGAGCAAAAAGTGTTGCGACAGTAATCCCAATGTCAACCTTAAGGATGTCATCGCTAATTTCCTCGAATACATTCAATTCCACAAAATTCCGGCTAATGTACTGATGCACGAAGTTCATCCTCTAGGTTTGGTGCCTCATACTATCATCGTCAACGCTTTGGCCTATCAGGTGCGTATGCATTTATAACTTTGCACTATGAAGGGAGGAGTCGATTGTCAGTGGACTGATAAACAAACATACGATATCGAAATAAAGAATAACTCATGGGTTTCATAATAAAGTTTCGATAATTAAGGCTTTCAGCATTTATATTTCATCGAAAATTCAGATAAACTGACTCTACGATGGAAATGTAAAATTTTTCATATTACATTGAAAACGAATAAAAATAATTAAATCAATAGTCTCTTTATATGTGCTCTAGGGAGATAGAGAATTATCAGGATTCTGTGTAATTTGCGCAATAAAATTATAACTTTAGAAGAAAGCAAATATTGAATAAACTACTGGATTAACCTTATTGGCACTTAAACGAACGCGATACCTTTAAAATGACTATTTCGAAAAATCGAATTTAAAATATTGTCAATAATATAGTGATTATGGCCCCTCGTTCAAATATTGGAAGAAATATTTGTCTATGATAGTATAGAGGTCTAGGATTTCTCTAAATTTCTTCAGTGACTAATTATAGCACACAATAGAAATTTCAATATACGAAAAATTTAGACGGATCGATCACAAACATAATATAGTAATACTCTTGGGTATCCTACTTTCCGCACGAATGTAGAAATTTAACGGAGATGAAAAATTGTTTTTTCAACAAATTAAAAAAAAACTTAATACATTTTATAATGTCAAGTTCCATCTTATAATTGAATCTAGAATCCCTATGACTACATTATTAATTATTATAAAATAGAGTCATTGAGAAAAGTTGATTTAGAAAAAAGTAGTTTATTCGATAACATCCAGGACGAAGCGATCCTGTTGATCTATGGGCCTTTGTTGCAGGCAGACCCAACCAGTGTCGACCCCGGGCAGCTCTCCCCTCACCGAGTGAGGCGACAAGGTCGCAGCATGTCGGTCCAGTCGTCTCTGGATCCATACGGCAGCAACATGACGCTTAACTCGCTGGGTAGCGACGCCGGTTCCGGTAGTGATCACCGCCAACATTCGGGTAGCAACTAACCCCTACCGGCCGCGGATCAATCCGCGGCCGCCGCTGCTGCCCAGGAAGCGGACAATTGCCCGCGGTGCAGCAGTCAACAGTCCTATAGGCTACATTCGCACCACGCTTCGTCCGGCTCGGGCGCCGAGTCTCTCAGTGTCGAGGAGGATGGGCAGCAGCAGCAGCATCACACCCGACGACGACGTCATCGTCAGCACAGACGTCAGATAGTCGTCCAGGCGGACGTGGAGGTGGTCACCTCGCCACCGAGTCCCGTCGCTCCTCCTGTCATCGAGCACCAACTCGTTCAAACCCACAATCAGTCGAGTCAGCAACAGTCGACTGCTGCTGATCAGAGTGGACTTTACATCAGAATGGTACTTAGGCAGGAGGGACGACTCGCTAATCTTGTATGGCTTTACAAGACGCACAAGTTCTAAGTTCGATGTGTATGTGTGTGTATGTGTGTACACCGATCATCCGTATACTGTCGGTTCCCGTCTATAATATCTGTGTATCTAACGTTCGCGATCGTTCGCTTCATGTCTCTGCGCGATATTTCGGAAAATCTTATCTTTTATTTTCTTCGCTTTTTTTGCAAACTAACTGTTTTCTTTCGTGACATCGCTGAAGATGCTCACGGCTGACAAACGCATAGCAGAGATGTTTTTTACAATTGTGCATCCCTCTTTTCGTTGATTAATTTGCCGATGTATACACAAAAAAAAACAACAACAACTGATCCTTAAGTACACACAGTATAACAGAGATTATTTCGCCAAAAGAAATCGCGCCGGTTATCCGCGTACACGAGTAAAATGTCTACAGCCATCGTCGTTCTTAAAAAAAAAATGAACGATGAGGAATTGAAACGTCTATTTTTAATAAGGCTCTCGTAGTTCGTGTTTGAGAAATTCTCCGTACTGAATAAACGCTTTCGTTATGTATTAAAATGATTCTGTACGCAAAAAACTAACATACAAACAAAACATACATGTACAGAAAAAAATAGAAAACGACGCTATGCAACGGATTAAAAAAAAGGCTTTTCAATTTGAATCTCTCACTGCCGTACTCGCGTCAAGTGTACGCGAGTATCTAATGCAACGCTCGATGGTTCCGACCGTATTTTAAAAATGAGAGATATAAACGCTAAAAAGCAAGTACTTTCGAATAAATATCTTCACCCGAACGAATGGAAGTTTCGTAAGAAGCTGATAAAGCGTGCGTCCCTGTGCACACTGAACGCGTACTTTTCATACTATATACAAAAGAAAATAAAAAAATAATAAAGTGTAAACGAGAAAAATGCTATTTTTCAAAAACCTATTTTTCCATGGGACGCGCGCGAGTACATGTGCGTATATATGTGTGACGCGAGGATAGTCCGAGCACATATCACACCTTTTGTCATTTCTGGATTTCTACGATACGCATATATATAAACATGCGATTTATGTGCTAAACGTATATCAAGGAGATCTTTTTATCTCGTTAGATTATACATGCATATTATGTATATACAGTACAGATATATACACATGAGGAAAGAGGAAAATTACATCGTATATAATATATATACCTATAGTCTACGTAAACTTCTGATCGTGTCATATCATTATACACTTGGTATTTTGCATCTTGAATATACAAATATATATATATATATATATATATATATATATCTTTAGACTTACTTGAGATAGTACCTCCTGTCGCGTGGTCACTTCGACTGGCTGTGCGGTCTTTCTCTACCTTGAAACAAAAAATGAAAAGAAAGCTGTCATATAATAAGTCACATCGTTGTTGCATTTACACAGATGTTGTATACACATTGTTGCCGTTGTTGTTATGCATATATTATATTATATATATTTCAATGTTGCCGTGACATTTCATAAATATATATATATATATATATATATATAAAAAAAAGAAATCTAAAATTATAATAAAAGTCATAACCGAAGAGCATAATGCATATAAACACTCGTGTAGCTTTGACCGATACACGCGCATCAGAGGAAATTATTCCTTCGCGTGTATATAATACACCTTTTGAGCTCGTATGACAAACGAAGATAATTGCAGTATAATCCGGATGCATTGATCCATTAATTACAAGTATAGCTCGCCGCTTCTATCGCGTTTACGGGCGTCCATTGGTTAAAGCTTAAATACTATATATATGTAATCAGAAGCAAATTGTATCGTGCGTCAAAATGAAGCAGTTTAAAATGCACTAGTTTTTGAAGGAAACGCATTTCTTAGTTTCCAAGTACAACTCTATCAATGCATTCGCGATCGGGATAACAATCGTCGTGCGTATGGTATGCATTGTAACGTATGTGTATACACCACCTATATACAAATCGATTTTATCGAAACCCATTCGAGCAATCAAAAGTATACTGTTTGTAACTTACGAGAAACTCTCAACATTGTTTCAGTATTATGTACTTTTAATCATCTGTATCTCGACTTATAAGCAGGTTTTCCATTATTTGTATAACTGTTCATCGATACAAGCCGGATAATAATAAATCATGCTCATATTACATTACGATTGAAAAGACTTGTTATTATTGTCCAACCCTATGTATAATGCAAGTATAGTTATGGACTCTAGGTATAGCCGTGTGCTTGGGGCTCTTACTATGTATTACGCTTTATGTACCGCGATATTACACAACCCAAAGCCGCGACGGAGCCCTTAAGACACGTGCTATATTTAACTGTAATTTATTTGCTGGTTTATGATCGCTGTTGGGCTTTCGAGATTGGTTACCCGCTTCTTGTGTCCACCGGTGATTGATATCCAAAGAAATTTCAACGACTTCTGCTTCTTGGCAATCAAGTGTCTATTCAGCTCGTGGTGCAGCTCAGAGTGACTACTGGTTAACTACTGTTAAATAATAAACCTTTCATACTCATACTATTTTCCGACAACTCTTATTTTTTTATTATCTTGATTTATTTAATAGTACGCGAAACAATTAATTGTATGGAATTAATGGTATGTACAGTTAATTTATATATTATTCGATTACTTGAGCCAAAATACGCGTATCGTCATTTGGTATTAATTTTACACTGAAAATATCATACTTTTGAGGTAAAAGGAATGTCTTTTTGGCTAATTCCTTTTGATTCGAAAGGAATAAAATTTAATAATTAAACATGGATTTTTTAGTCAAAACGAATTTCTGTTGTGTCTAAAAGTAAGCATTTTTGTACAAAATGTTTTTTTTTGTTCATTTTTACCGATGTCCGGTTGGAGGCTCTAGTAAATTCAGACTGCAAGTGGTGAAATAATTATATGATTACTGCATAACAAATTTTAAACCCGATACATTTGTTTATAATAGTCGGACTAATTTGTACTGTTGCGATATATTTTTATACCAAATTTTAAAATATTATTTAAAATATAATTTTTTTCCAATGAAATAGAATCACTTCCATGCAACGCGTTCGAGAAATTTATTTACGACTGAATTAATACCAATCCTCTTAAAAGAAAAGAATCTTGCAAAAAACCTTTTTTCCTTTTGATTAAAAAAATATGTTTTCCACGAGCTGTTAATGATTATTTACTTGGTTGAAAAGCTTTCATTAGCTCCAAATTATTTCTTTCAGTGTAAGATTTACAGCGATTCATATAATAAGATTAATTGTACTCATCGGTCATTTATTCTGAGCTAAGGTATATAGCATTTTTCAAAAATAACAATCAATTATTGATCTACAAATGCGTATCAATATTAATGATTTTTTAAATAACTCCTTGCCTCCGCTTCACGCTCTAACGCGAGTTTCATCAATCATTGAATGCTTGTTCGATAAACATCGAAAGGCGTCATGGCAACGAGCCACTGTAGATCAACATGGGGCAGCCGGTACTTTACGGATATAACCTGCAATCAGCTACGCTGTACGGAAGAGGCACACTTTTTGATCATCATTTAATAAAATTCATCCGCGTAGCAACGCAAAATGGTGCGAATGAAAAAATACTGTCCCGAAACTCGGACGACGTACTATCTAAAACCTGGACAAACTCTTCAGAATACGAAAGTAAGATCATTTCAAAGTCAAAATATCGAAGTTTTTTCATTTTCAATGAATTCTTTCGAAGGTTTCGGAAAGATCCTTGGCCTTGATAATTCCACAAAGTTCGTTCCAACGTTTCGCCGATTACATTAAGGATGAAGAAAAAATCGAGCAGGTTATAGAACGCAAATCGAAAACGAAGGAGGACGAGGCTAAGGTACATCAATTATCTACGTTCATTATAGATTTTTTTACACATTGTCTACTTTCGTAGCAAATAAAGAAACGGCGGATGAAAGAGTTTCTTGAGAAAAAGAAGATTGAAGAGGCGAAAAGGATCCAATTTATGAAGGAGGTAGCTGAAAAACATGCGGAAGAACGCGCTGAGATCTTGAAACAGGCACACGAGTTGATCCTTTATAGAAAACCCTGTGTGCAGATCGATAAATCGAGCTCTATTAACTTCTGAGGTATATACGTGTATACTTCATACCGTATATATAATATATATAGGTATACGTGCAAACGCATTGTTAAAAGATGATGATACGCAGTGATTGAAAAAGCGAATATTTACTACCTGATTTATTGTAAAATCGTAAAGGTTGTATCACATGTTGTTTCATCATATTTTGCATTCAGTAATTAGTGATTATTCGCTAAACAAAATATTTGCAATGAGAAATTCACGAATTGATACTGGATCTACATTGAATATCGAAGGTGAAGTTGACGTAAAGTTAATGTTTGCTATTTGAAATTCAGTGAATCGGCGATCAGTATAGAACAATGATTTATTGGAAAATTGATTTGTGGATTTAATAATTTATTATCGAATATTTGAGGTATCTTAATAGACGCAAACGCCTACTTTATTTATGTATTGAATGATGTTTTCAAATTTTCACCCGAGTGATTGACAATTTTATTACGCGACACGTGTCTCGTACGATATCAGCGTAAATATAAAAATAGAAAAAACGATGTTATTTATAATTTTCAGTGCTTGCGCGAATTAAACGAGCAGGTGAAATTTCAACAATCTCTCGATGATATCGAGAAATCACTCAGCGATGAGCAAGCTCGTAAGATAATGGAAGACGTCGCCAAGTTTCGCGAAGAAGAAAAGGAAAGGCTGGCGGCGAAATTGAATAAGATTAAAGCAAATAAGGAAGATCTAGAAAATCAGTCTGTATTACTCGCATTTTATGGTCCGGAACTTTGGAATGAATATTTATTTAATGGTTGAAATGCTTTTAGGATGGAGAAGAATAAACAAGATTTAAAAAAGATGGAAGAGTCTACCAGGAAAGATGAAATCCAAGATTTGCTAAATATGTCAAAAGAAATAGATGAGATAAAAGAAAACGAGTTGCAGGAGGTAAGTTGAATCTTAATTATATGTAAAAATGCGACATTATAATGTAATAACGTTATCGTAACAGGAGATGAAAAAAAAGGAAGGGCTAAGAAAAATGTTCCTCGAAAACATCGAAGAAAAAAGAAGTCATGATTTAAAGGCTCGACGAGAAGAAGAATTTCAGGAAAAAAGTTGCCAAGTATATCGAGAGCTTAAATACGAAATAGATAAAACAGCTAAACAGAAAGTTAAAAGCGTCAGAGCGGAGAACGCCCGTCAATTAGAGATAATAGGTACACAATACTATGATTCATAATCGTATATTTCCTGATGAAAATGTTTTTTCTAATTTTAGCAAATAGGATCGCTAAGACTCTGAAAAAGAATGAGATGAAAGAAATGGCCGAAGATAAGAAAAGAGAAGACGCGAGCAAACAAATCGAGGAACAACTTAAGCAGGAGGAAATGAAAAAAATTGAAGAGAAGAAGAGAAACAGAGAGTTAGCTCGCCAGGAGCATTTAAAAAAGCTCGAGGAAGAGCAGGAAAGGCGAAAAAAAGAAGAGTCTGAGATAAAAGTTTGGGAGATGCTTCAGAGATACAAAAGAAACGAATTCAACAAGAAATGGGACATGCAGCATAAGGAAGAGGAAAGAAAAAAGCGATTAGAGTATGGAAAGTTACTTCGGAACCAGATGGTGAAATAACGCGTCATGTGCAGCTTCGTCGTGCAAATGTGTATAATATATAGTCGGCAATAACTGATTTATTATTTACAGATGGAAAGAGCCGGTAACGCGAGGAGAGAGAAATTTGAAACCGATGATTCCAATGAGATAAAAACCATGACCGACAAAGTCAACCAGAAAGTTTTGGCGTACGGCGAGCAAGTTTTGAAGGAGTCAACGGGAATACGACCTATTTATCCAATTAAAAAAGAAATCGAGGTATATTTCGGATTACAAACTTATGCGTCAGTTGGAATTTTCCTCACAGTCGAAATCTGCGTTATACGACAAGAAAAAACTTTGCTGTTTTTAGAAATTCAAGAGAGAATCGGGTTTGGTACCGCGGTACAACAATCGTGACCCTAACGGCGAATCTACGACGGTCTTCAAGAGAAGACGTCAACGACGAGCTATTTGTCCTAAGCCAATAGACGAAACAAGTGTTTTGTATCTCGGCTAATTTAAGGGCATGACAGCTAGCTGATATTGCTTTTGTAACGGTTAACTTAATAATAAACAGTCTTAATAAACGCCAAACGTACAGGCGTGTCCCTCATTTGTTTCAAAGCTGCCTTGCTATCCTAGTGTTATAGGTTAAATTATGTTTTCATAAACAAAGCTAAACTATAAGATTGAAAATGTCCAAAAACAAGGATAAGGAGAGCAAATCAAGAGCCAAACCACTGCCACCGTATATAAACTTCGTCAATGCTGGCTTATCGGGGTAAATGAAATCAATGTATCCTTGTTCTTTTCATATCTACGTTCATATTTTTACATACACCGTTAGGATGTGCGCTACGTGTATCGTTCATCCGATGGACGTTTTGAAGAACCGTATGCAAATGAGTAAGGAAGGCGTCACTATAAGCCAGACTATAGTGACGATTTTTCGCAACGAGGGTATTTTTAAGTTCTACGCGGGACTGAGCGCAGGTCTTGTGCGCCAGGCCACCTACACCACAGCGCGGTTAGGAATCTACAATCAGCTGCAGGACATCTACAAGTAGGTTTTATATTCTCTATTGATTTGAAATAATGAAAAATTCGCTGGTTTCGCCAGTGACTCGACACTTCGTTTTAAAACACAGTGGAATCGTGGAAATATTTTCGGTGTACATCCACTGTGACTTTTGTGTTTTATGAATATTCGATTGCAGCGTGTAATTGAGATGTAACTTCGAATATAATGCGAATTCACAATTTAAAATAGTGATTTATCGTTGCGTTAAATTCACTGATTTTAAAAACCAAATTTTCCATTTAAAATACTGATTTATGGTTGTATAGAATTCAGTGATTTGATAGTGAAAACTTACTGTTATGACACTATTCGCTCTTCAATAGCTCGTAATCCTTGTACATCGTCATATATAAATGGTTCATTTGCACTTTTCCAAAAAGTGAATTATTTTACGTTTAGTAAAAAGTTCAGACTCGCCATATCGCAGTTGCATACTTACAGTATTTTGAACTGACGAATATGCACTGTCGAATGGTGTAAACATTTCAAAAAGTGTATATAAAAATCTAAAGACGAGCCTCTTTCTAGCGAAAACTACCCAAATACGACGACAACCTTTGGAACCTTAGCTTCGATGGCGGGAATAGCCGGTTCCTTGGGTGCTTTCATTGGTACACCAGCCGAGGTCGCTCTCGTTCGAATGACATCGGACGGCAGGTTACCACCAGGTTGGTGGTGATTATACTGTGTTTTATGTGAAATGTTAACGCTCTGTCTTATTCGACATAGAACAAAGGAGAAACTATAAGAACGTAGTGGATGCTTTTGCACGGATCATCAAGGAAGAAGGTGTGTCAACACTGTGGCGAGGAAGCGTCGCCACAATGGGCAGAGCTGCAGTTGTCAATGTCTCTCAACTTGCAACGTACAGTCAAGCAAAACGGATGATCGCTTCAAAATGTAATAAGGATGATACCTTTTTTTATCGTTTCTTCTTAATTTTCTCTACAAAATTGAAAGTTGAAAAATATCATAAGCATGTAATTGCGATGCAGTCAGGGGCCTCAATTTTTTCATAAACTAAAAATGGTCAAGCAGTGATTTTTCAAATTCAAAACAGCAAATTATCACTGTAATATCAGTGAATTCCACGCAATTAGAAATTACTGTTTAAAACAGTGAATAGTCACTAAACAAAAAAGTTGCCATGACGAATATATCTATACTGATAGTAAGATATACACTGACTAACGAAAATAAAGCTAAGGTGAAGTTAATTTTCGTTATATTTTAAATTCGGAGAAACGGTGATCGGTATATCTAAGTGACTTATTGGAGAATGAATTTTGCCGATTGAATAATTTATTATCGGATAAATGAAGTTCCTTGAATAAAGGACAGAAATATCCACTTTATTTACGAATTCAACGAACTTCTCAAATTTTCACGCGAGTGATTGACGATATTACATATTTTTGAAAAGAATTTCCATCGTGAATAACTGAATAACTGGTACGTCCCGATTATACGGCATTAAGGATACAATATCGGATACGATATCGGGAAAACGAAATTAATATTTTACAAATTCACGATTAAATACGTCTATTACAAACATGTAACTTCCCGATATAGTTGATGTACCGGAAGGCATTCCTCTTCACTTTTACGCATCGATGCTGTCGGGTGTGATAACCGCCTTCAATTCGATGCCCTTCGACATAACGAAAACGCGGATTCAGAATCTCAAGAGCGCCGGTGGCAAAGTGCCAGGAATGTTTGGCGTCATGTTCGACATTGCCAAAATCGAAGGAGTAAGGGCCTTATGGAAGGGATTTTTGCCGACTTACTGTCGAATCGGACCACATACAGTTATTACCTTCATGTTTAATGAACAATTTGCTAGACTCTACAGGTTACATTTTATGCAGTGAAAAATGTTCACTTTCGTACTATGTATCGTTAAACATTAAACACAAAACCTATGTACAAGCAAATGTCTCAGTCTAAAAAGTCCACTGCCAAATCTCGCATTTTACAATACACGAACGGAGAGAGACAACTTTAAATGAGACTGGTTAAAATTAAAAATTCTAATTAGTTGTATTAATTGTACTGTTTATATACTTAATACTGAAGTTGGAGATAGTTATACCTTAAATTTGAGCTTTGTTGCACATCTTCAAGTTTCCTCGATGACGACTTATAGGACGTTGACGAAAACTCACTCTCCATAAGATTCAAAGGAAGTTAATGAACCGATTCTGCTGAAAATTAGTATTAAAATCGTTTGATACATTCTTCAAAGCGTGAATTCAGAAATTTATATTCCAATGAGCAGAAAACAGTTTCCATGATGAGATGTATCGCGATTTTAAAAAAATAGTAATATGACAGTATTTGATTTTTTAAAAATGCCTACATTCATGTTTGAAATAATATAATCAATTCAGTATTATACATATAAAGAATGCAAAGAACTCTATGAATTAAAATTTGTATTCGAACTAGCCTCATTCAAAGGCCTCTTGCCCCTTTAAGGGTACCTTGTGGTTTGTTGGGTCAAGAAAATGAGCAATTATTGAGAATTTGTTGAAGCAAAAGTAAACGACATAGTAAACGAGAGCCCCAAATTATATATATTGCAATTCTAGTATTTAAAGTACATTAAAATATATTGTAAAACATTGTAGTCAATTTTATTAATTTAAGGCCTCTGATAACCAATTGACTTAATTGCTAAAGAATACAATATTACAAATATCGATATAATAGTAGTCTATTCCGTACATCTAATATGTTTATATACGATTCATTAGAAATTGCGTTAGTTGTTTTCGGAAATATGCGTTTAAAATTTCAAGTTACGCTACTAACCTGTGTCTGCATACGACGGGCTCAACGGCTCACAACATATTAATCCTTACGTATTCGACTTTGTGCTTTTAACGCAATATTCTACACACTTAGGTCTATGAAATTAAGCAAAAACGCGTCCGAATTCTCGAATCGGACGAACGAGAAGGAGGTAGTGCTCCATGATCGAGTAAAATCAGCTTACCAACTACCACTAAGAACAATTCGAAAGTTTCAAAATAACCGTCTATTCGTAATGCATTCGCAAAGCTTAGCGTCGATAAAGCAGAGCGACCCGCCTTTTTCTTACTTATCCATCTGGCCACTAGGCGGCGCGACAATTTCCAACAATCAGCTGCAGCGACTCAATTCCCCTATTGTACACATAACGTATATTATTATTGGTCGGCGTCCACCCGCCAACGTCGAACTGTCGAGCAGAATCCGCGAATTGCCACAAGCCGAGGCGTATCACGCGCGCGCGCGCGCGCTCTATGTCTACTGCTGGCCTTCGCTCATTTCCATATCTATATATACAACGCCGGATTCCCACAGACGCGTTGAAGGTCATCGCGAGTGTACAGCAGTGTGGCTCGTTCCATATCGCGGTAGTCCGGTGACCGATACACTTGCCGACGGACGTCGCTGGTCGATGCTAGTACGAGCGCACACGACTCACTGAGAGCATAATACTCCTTTTTGAATTTTTCGCCGCTGGAACGAACGAACAACCTGAGAGATTGAAAATGAGCGAGAAAACAGTACCGAACGCCGTTAAATTTGCCATCGGAGGCACTTCTGGGTGAGTCTTCTCTTACGTATGCGTATGAATTTTCTGTATGACGGTGCAATTATTTGTTGGCCGAATACAGAGAAAAAGGGCGTTGCACTTTTATTGTAAACGATTCGCTGTTGGGGAGGAGCTTCGCTAAGGAATGCGTGCTCTGGAGCGATTGAGTAATACGAGAGATTGTTTCTTTATTGATAGCGATGGAATTGAAATATTGAACTGAGCGATGAACGTGCGCACGTAATTTTTTAGCGCGGACGTTATTTAAGAGGCGCTAAAACTCGACAGTCATGCCCGTCGAGTATTCATCTCTGTTTTTCGACTTGTTTATAAGTTGGAATAAGTTGTTGTATACGCTATGAAATTGTTGCAAGTCTATGCTAAACAACTTTCACTTTACTTTTAGAATGGCAGCCACACTGTTCGTTCAACCACTTGACCTTATAAAGAACCGTATGCAATTGAGTGGAAAGAAAACTTCCACTATAGCTATTATTTCGTCGATTGCAAAGAATGAAGGAATATTGGCCATGTATTCTGGATTATCCGCTGGACTCATGAGACAGGCGACTTACACTACCACTAGGCTTGGAATATACACGTGGCTTTTTGAATTAGCATCGTAAGCTCCATTATAGAGGACGGTGACTTTTTCTGCAAATCATCGGCTAATTTTAGAACCATTTTACAGAAAAGATGGCGCACCAAATTTTGCTACGAAAGCTGGTCTTGGTATGGTTGCAGGATGTGTAGGTGCTTTTGTTGGAACTCCAGCTGAAGTTGCATTAATCAGAATGACAGCTGATGGTAGATTACCGCTTGGTGAGATATGAGTACCAGATTTTTTTGGAATGCCTCTCTTCTTTTTCTCAACCAAATTCCTTTCATCCCCATCATTTTGGCAGCCTTCCAATAAAGAGCTCGAGCCCTGATCTTAACCTTCGTTCTGTTACTCTTTGTCTAGCTGAGAGAAGAAATTACAAAAATGTGTTCGATGCACTGTTTCGCATAACAAGAGAAGAAGGACTGTTCACATTGTGGAGAGGAGCAATTCCCACTATGGGCCGTGCAATGGTAGTTAATGCAGCTCAATTAGCTTCATACTCCCAAGCTAAACAAGCTCTACTGGATACAGGTACTGTTTTAATGAAGTTTCATTAAAGAAAGCAATATGACATCAAACAATGTCTAATAAAACTTTTTATTGCATAGGTTATTTTGAGGAGAATATAACTTTGCACTTTGTAAGCTCTATGATTTCTGGTCTAATCACAACTGCAGCTTCGATGCCAGTAGATATTGCTAAAACAAGGTAAGACTTGATTAGAGATATTTTTAATTTAGCTCTATGTATCAATAATAATCAATGAGATAATCTTTGTTTTAGAATTCAAAATATGAAAACAATAAATGGAAAGCCAGAATTTACTGGTGCCATTGATGTACTAGCTAAAGTTGTACGGCATGAAGGATTGTTTGCATTGTGGAAAGGATTCTTCCCCTATTATGCTCGTCTAGGACCTCACACTGTCTTGACATTCATCTTTTTAGAACAAATGACTTCTGCATACAAAAACATTGCCTGATTGAACAAACAATCATTTCCAATGATTTCTTGATACTAAGAACAGAGAAAACCAATATTACAAGCTTCAGAGATTTTTTAATTTTCTTTACACATACGCTTTTGTGAAACGAAACATTCTTTATGCATTCTTTCGTAATGACAGAATCGTCCGGTACGATTCTGGGAACTCTTGTTTATAACAATTATTTAATTATTTTAGATACAGCTTTCATTGTTATCAGTCATTTGTAGCCCTTGAGAAACATTGTTATCAAGTTAGGACTCTATGTACAAAGCTAAGTAAGAATAGTCAAAATATAAAACTATTTTTACAATAAAAAATGTATTGTTGCCAAAATAGTTTTATGAAATTTATATGATAAGGGGAAATAAGCATGTAAATATCTGTGAAGAGAATCTTTAAGTTATTCGAGTATAAAAACGTTAGTCTCATCATAAATTCGTTTAAAAGACATCTCATAAATGACAATTACAAAGAATTTCAAACAGTGCCATTTAACGTTATGTAATCCTCATTGTAGTTGATACTCCGCGTGTCAATAAATCAAAACTGTCTAAAACGGTTATAAATCGTAAGCTTTTCTCGATGGTTCAGCTACCTTTCACGGTAGTTAGTTGAGTAATCGTGCGTAATAAAAATCAAGAGTCATATCTGTCATAAAATTGATTATTATGATTATTATAATTCTTTGAAATGAAGACTTGCGAATAAAGGTTTATCAATAAACTTTATGTGAATTATTAAAAGGAAACGTGTATTTAGATGCTCAGAGCCCCTCAGAGATTAAAAATGGTTATTAATGTTCCAAAACCACGTATTATTTTGGACTATTTTGATATTGTTGTATTTTCTCTATTATAATAAAAAAAAATATCAGTTTCTGTTGATTTGAAATTTGTGACTGCTTTTAATTTTCCGTCACGGGCAGCGTGTACACATTGCATAATATCAAATGTAAACAATAAACAAACTCGTCTATATGTATTAAAATTACGTAGGAAATGTTTTACCGAGAGAGGAAGCACGTGCGTCGGTAAATCGGTGCACCGACTTTACCAATCCGTCATTTCATTCGCGGGAATTATCAATCGTTGTCAAACCGAGCGCGGTCACTCTCGTTCGATATAATATACTGCGACGACTGGCTATACAAACTCCCCTCCTCGTACTTGCCTCTGGACCGTCGTCGCTGCACTGACCGCATGTAACTTACACACACAGTCCGTTCGCACCGGATAACGGATGCCTCGGAGCTACTGCACGCACTTGGAGAACGATAATCATTATATACGTCTCGGTTCTTCCTTCTCTCTCTTCCCTAATTTTTTTCTTGCTTTTTTTTAGCAGCACAAGATGCATACGAGGACTTTAAAGTACAAAAGATCGGTCGCTCATAATTTTTGAGTTCCTCCTCTGGCTGTGCGGTCGCGCAAAAACGAACCGGTTTCGAAAAGAAAAATCGAATTCCCGATCGTCGGTTTGAAAAATAATCCTCCCGACGTCCGCAAAGGACAACAATAGATCGAAGGGCGTGCGCAACAAGTTACACGTTGAGAGAGCGCGCCTAAAAGTGCGCTGCTCCTGCTGCTTGCTGCTGTATCAGGATCATCGCCATCGAGATTCGCGTATATATATATAATACGCATTCAAGAACAGGCTCTCTCTCTCTCTCTCTCTCTCTCTCTCTCTGCGGTGGCGCCGCCGTTAGAGGGGGTGATGGAACGCGTCGCTGCGCGCGCAGCCGCTTTGTCTGCTGCGTCGTGGTGGGGATTCGCCGCTCAACAGCAGCAGCAGCAGCAGCAACACACGAGGGTCCAGCGGTAGCGCGAGTGAGAAAGAGGGAGATTGAGCGAGAGAGAGAGAGAAAGAGAGAGAGAGAGGGAGAGGACGATGGCCATGGCGGTGCGGCCGATTGCATCCTCAGTTCAGTCGGGCGCTGAACCCGCGCTCCGTTCGGTCGCAGTGTTGTAGCCGCACACTCTCTCCCTGTGTGTTTTCTTTGCTATACTTAAGTGTATATATATATACATATATATATATACATATATCGTCTTGTCTCCCCATCCGTTAACTCGCGCATGCATGTATACACCCGCGGGATAGATCGATAGATCGGTACACCGCTGCAGGACGAGGAGTTGTGTGTCGGTTCGCGGTGTTTTTTTTCTCTCGTCGTTCTCTCTTCTCTTTGTGCATCACCCTCTGGTATATGTATAACGAAGTATATATATAATCGAGAAACTGCGAGGAAGAGAGAGAGAGAGAGAGAAGCAAGCGAGAAGAAAAAAAGGATCGGTCGGATGCCGCTGCGCGATCGCGGAGCGAAAGTGCCTGGAAGAGAAAGAGAGGGGGATCTCGAATTTCCGAGGAGGATCCGGCTGCTGCGGGTGCGGACACGCTGCGACGCGCTTTTTGCCGAAGAAGAAGTATAGTACTTGCAGTGCTCCGCAGGAATAGTGGTGCAGAAGTGCACACGTAGAACAGCAGGATATACACGCATACATATATATATATATATATATATATATATATTCTGCAACATATACGTTCACACACACATATATATATATATATACACCTCCGGCATCACCACGGGCGTCTCGCTGTGCGCTCAGCGCTCGGCAACGGTTCTTCCTCTCCCGGACGATCGGCGAGATTCATCCTTCTGCATGGTGAGTAAGAGTACACAGATTCCTCGTATACCTATATTTATCTACACCTATATGTTTCCTATATATATAAATATATACGAGCGCGGATTGTCGGCGGCGAAATTTCGCGTGTGTACAGCTGTGTTATTTACGACGCAACGCTTCAGATCTGTCCTTTTGCACACAACTCGCGCGAGTTGTGCATAACGATGTGTAAGCTCCGAGCGTAGGCACTGCTACATATACACCTATATAGATATATATAAATATATATACCTGTGCGTACAATAGAACGGAATTCCATGGTGTGTACATATGCCCTGGAAGATCGTCCTCTCTCTCTCTCTCTCTCGCTCTCTTTCTCTCTCGCTCCTGGAGATTTTGACGAGGGGTCGTCGCGGCTATTCGCCGACCGAAATACCTGTGCTATGCGTGCACTCGATCGTCTCGCATATATATATATATATTATAATAAGTCTTTGCAGCGCTGGAAATAAAGCGATGGAGCGAAGTCGGCGTCGTGTTTTTTTTTCGCGCCGATTCAGCGTAATTGAATGTTCGGGTATGTATGTATGCGTACGGGAGTGTACGTGTCTTAGTTTGTCGAATGAAATCGAGTTAAAGATCGTTTAGCGGCTATAGAATTATCCCGTGTCCGATGTATCGCATTTATACAGAGGCTGTACATGGTCGTCGAGGGGATCGGTATCATACTCTCGTGAATCTTGCGTAATGGCCGTAACAGCTTTTTGTTCGCCCGATTTTTTGTACGTACATTTTTTTGTTGTCTTTACACCAGACTAGGCGGAGCGTACACACACGTATACGTTCTTGATGCGAGGGAGGAGGTCAACATCCCGAAGCACGATCGACGTCTAATCGCGCGCGACATGCTCGATTTCGGCAACAAACGAGCTCTCTCTTTCGCAGCGGCTCGTTCTCTCGCGATGATAAGCCGACGGGGAACGAAACTACACGGGATGTCGGAGCTCGCGGGTTCACGAGAGAAAAATGATCCGATTGCCGTGAGAAAGCCGCGAAGTCGAGGAAATTCGCTTGGCTGTCGGCGGCACAGTCGGCGGCACAGTCGGCGGGAACATAGACAGGGGTATATGTAAAGCACTCGGCGTATATACGTTCGGACGTACGTAATTATATCTCTGTGTCTGTGTGTGTACTGGCGATGCAGAGTCGCGATATTTAGTTTCCGGGACCCTGCGCGAGAACGCGAATTTGGCTATAAGATACGCCAGTGTGCGCAGGTTCGCGTATTAGAGGCGGCGTTATTACGCGGCCTGATGGAAGCATCAGCTCCGGGAAAAAAGGATGGCTGTGTGTGCATATGTGTACCGCTAGAAGTACGTTATGTGTGTGGTGCGGCTCTATAATTTAGCTCGAGAGAGCGCGCGCGCGAGTAATAAGAAATAAGGTCATAAACGTAACCGACTGCCGGCTGTATTTTTCAGCGCGGCGGCGTGTTTTGTTTTGTCGCTTTTTACGGCTTGCTGTGAATCCTGCGCGTTCCCCGTTACATCCATACATACCGATCTTCGTCGCGATCGGCTCGGTGTATAGGTATACCTCTCTCCAGGTCAGCATAGCCAAGCGGAAGAAATATCGACGCTCTTGAAGCTTTGCCAAAAGATTCGCCGCCCCTGTATACGCGATCTCTCTCTATACAGGCAACCTGCACCTCTTTGCATTATAGATGTACACCTATACGCGCGCGAACGCCAGAGAGAGAGCAACACATTCTCCGGTCGAACAGTATACCTTTCGAGCGACTATCTCTCTGTCTTTCTCTAGAAAGACTACTGCCGCGTAACGTGCATACCGGTCGCCTAAGATAGACAGCGCGCAGAGTGCACTGTTCGAAAATAGGGTAATCCGAGGTCGCTTATAGTTTCGAGATGATTGGATTTTGCGTAGGATGTATGCGTTTAGAAAACCGAGTAGTTCGACTAGACGGCTTTCAGACGCGGTTGCGTTACAGCGCTGTTGATGGAAATTATTTCAGGATCACTTTTTTCACTGCAACGCTGGCTGCTTATTTTTTTAAGATGATAGAACTGCGCGTCAGACAGTGCATTAACACGAGAGAGAAGGATTCGAAGAGTAGAACTAAATGAGAACGTGGGGGGGGGGGGGGAATTGAAAACGACGAGATATTTTTAGTTGAAATTTGAATGATTGGTGAGCATTAATTTTTTTTTTCAATCGTATGCATATTATATATACGTCCACGCATTGATTTACGCGTTGAAGATCGTTGAACCTATTATGGAATTAAAATAATTTTTATAAATTCAACGTGCAAGCGAAGCCCTTTGTACGTAAAAACCTGTTTTCCTCGGTGCATATGGGATATTTATCACACTGATCGATGACGCAAGAGTAATTCGCAAAGTGCATCGAAATTTAGCCGGTGACAGATTATTTTTCATATGGATTCTCATTTCCCCTTTCGACGCACGCGTCGTGTTAATACTTTTATCGCTACATCAAACACAAGAGAGGCAGGTCGATTATCGGCTATTCTCGTACATACATACGTCACACACTTATGTGTATTTATACGTGTTCAGATAAGCGAATAAACAATCATCCTTATATGATGGATAATGTGGATTACCACTTTAGTTGGAATAATTACTATATGTTTGATGCCTATTTATTTTGCTGAACGATCGACTTGAAAGTGATATCGCTCTGTTGCTATTATCATCAAAGTCGAGCGTATAGGTCACTCCAAACAAGCTCCGTGAATTTTTTAGAACCTACGTTTGCTATAATCGGCATCGAATTATGCACGATCGAAGGGCTACGCCAAGTTAACTATTTGTCAACTTCACATGTCTATCTTGGAAAAAGAATGAGAGAGCGAGAGAGAGAGAGAGAGATGGCATGTAAAATCGCTGTCATTATACAGGAGAGAGACAGACGTGTTTATACGTCCAACCGAGCGATTACCATTCATTTTTTACCGATTCTTTTCCGTGTTTTCCACGCTAATCGCTTCGCGAACTGCATAAGGGCGGAGCACCTGTGTATATAATCACCTAACAACGCGATTAAGTATAATAATACGACGCAAAATTCTCTTTTGTATTGAATGTTATATTCCGAAAGGGGAGAGAGAGTCGTGTGCCGATGATTTGGAGTCTCTCTCTCTCTCTCTCTCTCTCTCTCTCTGCGTAGCTCATTATCGTCATTACGTTTAACCCTGAGTATGACTGTCTACTTAATAATTTCCAGCCCTTCGTGTACGAGAACACACGCACTTGGTGAGAATGGAAAACGATGACGACCGCGGCATACTTAAGGCTTCAATTCAATTTTTGCTCCCTTGTCAATAAAATCTCTCGGTACGGCGGGAAACTCGATCCTCAAAAATAAACGGATGTTGTAACAATCATATCTCTCGTGCCGCGTGTGTGCTGCAGTAAGAGCCTTTCGAATATCCTCTCCATTAACGTAACGCCTGTAGTAAGCGCATACAAACGCGCCGCGCACGCATACGCGTACACGATTGTACAGATACATATAGGTATATACACACACACACACACACACAAGAGCGAAGGAGCCTCTCTTTCTCCCCGTGTAAAGTATTTCCGTAATAACACGGTTTATCGCCTCGATTACTCTCCTAAATAAAAAGGTCGTTCTCAAAAAAACCTCTCGCACACCACCCACTTTTATATTTATACACACACACACACACGCATATGCGAATGTACACGCGTACTTACGGACACTCGCAAGTTTCTTCGAAAGCGCAGATTGTTACTTATATATACTCGAGAGAGCAGCGCGTGACGCGCACCCGTTACGCAACTTTACTTGCACTTTCGCGTGATATATCCGCGCGCGGACACACATTCACACGTACTCATCGGCCTTCTTTGCTTCTGCACCTTATTACGAGCTGGCGCCGGATTGGGATTATGTGCGCGCAGCATTTATTAGACTGACATACATTTTCGGCGAGCTCCACTTTCCCGGGCAGAGCAGACAGACTCTATACACCAGCACTGATTATTCGTCGATATTTAAGCGGTGCCTAGAGAGAGAGCTATGGAAATGGTCAGCAACTTGGCGGGGAGACTGGTTTTCTTCGCTTGCCAGGGAGCTTTTGTCAAGTTAATTTGCAGTATTTTTCAACGACGAACCGCCAAGAGAAAGAGAGAGGGAGGGAGAGGACAGACCGGTAGCGAGACGGTAAAGCTCGGTCGATCGTAAAAGGCGGGGAGAAACGATTTACGGGGAGGCTTTCGTCGTGCAACGGATTTACTCGCAGCGCTGCAATCAATTTACGTTTCATTTTTTTTTTTCATTTTGAGGTACTGATTTTTTTCGGCGGCGAGGGGGCCTCTCTTCTGGCTTTTAAAAAAGCCTCAAAGGGATGCATCCTTTTTTTTACGCACACGGACAGATTTATTCCCCGCGATTTTTTACGAGCTTTGAATATTTTCATATTCTCGTGTAGAGTGAGGCATTAAACTTCTTTAATTCGAATTAGCTTCGTTAAATGAATATTATACCACTCTCTCTCTCTCTCTCTCTCTCTATGTGTGTGTATATATATTCGATTTACCAAGTACAAGAATCGTCGTTTATACACCGAAAAAAAACCCATTAAATTCATTCATACACAATAGCTATTAACATTTTCCAAATTCAACAAGGGACTCGAACAAAGTAGTCAACTCTCAGAGTAAGTAAGAGGTTTCCAGTGTACGTACACACACGCGTATACACACGCGTATACACACGCGAACACAGAGTCATTTAACAGGCCCGTTTACAATCGACCATCAACAAAAGAATATCCTCGTGACGTTCACAAGTGCAGTAGCAAGCAACGCAAGAACTCACGCATGTGTATTGTACACATGCACGGACTTCCGCGCGCGTGCATGTATTAGAGCCGGCTACCGCCGCCAGTGTCGCGGCTGCTTTTTTCGCATGACACAATTCATTACAATGAACCCGAAGAACGCGAAGCCAACGCTTAATATGGTCATCTATACATCAGTGTGTAAATTGTTGCTTTATGAAAGTGACACGCGTGTGCGTTCTGCTACCGTTGGTGTTTTGTTTTTGTCAGCGCGCAAAAAATCGCTAATTGCTACGCGACTAAACGGTTTTTTGCGTCCGTTGGCTCGAATACTCGGATGCAGATTTTTGTCGGCTCGTAATTTTGCCAGTTACAAACGAGCATTCGATTAATCTTCCAGTCGTTTAAGACACTGCCGTTTAATTAAACGCTCCTGTGAATTTTACAGGCACTTGATTAAAATTTTGATTTCTGAATTACAATCTCTTGTTGACTTTTCTCGACCGTCGTATATCATGTGTGCACTGAATTAACGAGCTTTGGTACTAAGCATTAAAAAAAGCAAAGGCGCTAGCGAAAAAAAGAGATCTCTCGCTGAAAAGGGATCTAGGCTATACAGCGCGGCGAAAAAAAACCTCGCAATTGAATCTCCAGTCGTGGCGGGGAAAGAAAAATCCCTTCAAACAAATTTCTAAAACTCTCTCTCTCTCTCTCTCTTTCTCTTTCGGTCTCTTGCTATTCGCGAAAAGACCGAAAACGAAAAAAAAAAACAACACACGGCTTTTATAAAACACGCCTCGTAACTCTTTATCTTCGGTTGATATTTGCGATGACTTTTCTGCGAGCCGCGATTCTCGTTACGCACGCTATCTCTCTTCGTGCAAAACGAAAAAATAAACCGCCACCACTGTACCATCAGCAGTAGCAGCAGCAGCAGCAACAGCTCCTTTTGAAAACCAGCCCATACTCACTTCCACGTACACACACGCTCATATATATATATGCACACATGTCCAGTACAGTAGTAGTTGTACGAAGACGAAGAAGAAGAAGAGGAAGAGAGAGAGAGAGAGAGAGAGAGATAGAGTCGAAGGGCTTTTTTCCGAGTTGCACGCATGCGGTGTTAAGCGGCAGATAGGCATCGCGTCGGTCCGAGAGAGCGTGTAAAAATAGAAGCGCGGAGAAAGACAGCGCGTGTATGTGCATCCTTTCGCCGAGCTGCTGCTACCGCTCGAGCCAAGTATGTAAGTAAGTATAGTAGCAGTCTTCTTCTTCTGCTGTTTCGCGCACACACACGTACACACACACACACGCGCGCGCGCGCACAATTCAGCACTTCTATTCTGGCGGGAAAGCGCAGATGACGAACTTGTGTGTATTGATGTATATTACACACACACTCTCTCTCTCGCGAGAGAGAGAGAGAGAGAGAGAAACGGGGTCGCGCGCGTTTTATATATTATAAACGTGCGCCCTGACACACAATTGATCTCGTTTGACTCTACGACACAGGAGAGCTCATGTGTACCCTTTTCCCTTTGCTACACAACGTGTTATAGAGGAAGTTGCGAATTTGTGAAAATTTTATCGCTCCAGATTTCGTAACGAGCGAAATTACTTAAGAGCGATCGCATGTGCTCTCGACTTATATATACCATATATGTATATAATTTGGCGAACACATTTAGGTCTGCGAAAATGATCGTTTTGTGCGTTCAATTAAGCAAACTTTTCAAAGGAGTCGTGAACAAATTGTTCAAACATTCCCTTCTCTCGACGTAAACAACCTCATTTATATATCTCGCGAAATAAACACATCGCCGCGCATTCTCGCGCGCGAGCACAGACTTTTGGTTTCCGTAAACCAAGAGAAATAAAGCTTACGCAACGACAGTAGGGAAAGAGAGAAAGAACGAGCGGACAAGAGAGAATATGGGATCACTGGGTCAGAGATCTATTTCTCAGCTATATTTAAATGCATTCTCGGTCATCGGTCGTCTCTCCTCTCTTCTGGTGCTTACACACGCTTATGTGCCATAATCGTACTTGCGCATACATAAGCTCACCAGAAAAGATATAATTCTTCGGTATACTCGGTCTTTTTTGCGAGTCATCATTATGTACGCCCAAAACAAGCTTTCGACGTCTGAGAGAAAAAAATGATGCAACTCATTTTCTCGCAGAGAGAAAGAGAGAGAGAGAGAGAGAGAGAAAACAGACGCTTAATCCCGCTCTGCCGGTACGCACAACGCAAATCTCCACGCGTTAATTGGACTTCGTTGCGCGCACTTTCTGTTGCGCGTAAATGCATATGTATTTATATTTTTCGCCTTGGCGTGAGGCATTCGCCTCGACGAGTGTTTATATTCGTCGCGGGGTGGAAGAAGCTGTTTTTATTATACACGGAGAAAGAAAAAGTCGGGTTACATCTAACACGTGTGTAACGTGGAGATTTATAGTTCGAGGTGGGAGAGCTGGTTTTCCAATTGTTCGCTTTGATGTCTTATTTGCAAGGTTGAGTAATGAAATTCATTAATCTCGTAGTATATATGTGGGATTTGTCAGAGAGATTCTTTGTATATTGTACATAGTTCGTGCAGGCTGGAAGGATGCGTCATTGGATAGAACTCTCTATAATAAGAGAAAATTTCGAAGCGCATAAGTCATCGTATGCTTTTCTCACGCGTTCAAACTCGCGCGATGAAGATTCATCGAGCTATGGAATTCCGCTCTTTGCATACGAGCAGCGGTGCGTTCACAAAGTTAATTCCCCGAAAGCGCATCGCAGTTGTCGAGCGCGAGGGAAACACTCGTCGTCGTCTACGTCGCGCGCCACAGGCTCAGTGCACTCGATGTATTGATGAGCATTATTAGTCTCAGTCTCGATGTGTATCGAATTCAAAGCGCTCTACTGGATCGCGCTTCGCTGACGTGTTCTCTCTATAGTTCAAAAGAGCCTGGTTCACCGCGCGTCATCGTCGACGATGTAAACGGGTACATCGGATCCGTGCAAAGGAATGATAATTGTTTGAAGCAAGCTGTTCGCGTATTATATCAATACGTCAAAAGTAAACTCGCTTAGCGATGAACTACCCTATTCGCATACACAGGTATCCCGATAATCGATGCAGGAGGATGCACGTATAGCACGCGCGCATTATCGGAAAAAAAGTTGTCGAAAGAATGCCTTTGTACCCGAGGCTGTACCGAAAATTATTCACGGCCACGCGGCGGCGAGAATGAGAACTAAACACAGCACATGGAAAGAGAGAAAAAGGGGATAAGAAGGTATAGAGGCTGCTGTGGCGAACGTCTCATCTGTCTCCTTTGTCTTTGTTGCTGCTACTGCTGCTTCTCACAGGCCAGTCGCACTCGCTCTGAAAGTCTCCACGCACGCACGTATGCTCACTACTGCTGTTGCTGCGACGAGCTATTTCGGATGGGTATACGAAGAGAGAGAGAGAGAGAGAGAGAGAGAGAGAGAGAGAGAGCGCGAGTGCGTGTGTGCGGTTGAAGAAAGCAGGGCTAGGCTATTTTGTTTTTTGAGAGATTGCTTTCTGGGCACTTTGGGATCGTTTCTGTACGGGTTTTCTTTTTCTCTTACTTTTTCTCTTTCTTTTTCTAAAGGAGGATCGTCGGATCGATTATTTTCGTTATACTTACATCCGGTTACGTCAGCTTCGAGATTTTAGAAGATCGTTACCGCCAGAGAAATGTGCTATTGTTTGAAATGTCGTAAACATATTTCCATCGACTCTGAAATAACTGCAAAGAAAAACAAATCATCGTTGTAACCATAGGAGCGTGCTCTAAATGAAATTACGAGCGGAAAATTCGAGTAGATATTCTAAGAGATCATCATCATTGATAAAAGGCATATTGTGAAAAAAAAAATTCCAACACGTACAAGGCATTCTCGTTAAAAAAAGAATTCAGCCCATTCCAGAGTACAAAACGACGATCTCGCTCAAAATTCTCTCCTCTACATATTCCTCACACGTCCAACCGAAGTTTAACTCTCTTTCTCTCTTTCACATATACACACTCTATCTCGAAATATACTACCGAATTCCACGAAGCCCTCGGACTTGCGAAATAGCGCATACTAGTCTCATCAGGTGTGTCCAAATCGCTCGTCGCTTCCTCCCTTCTTGCAGCATTCCACGTGGCTAAATATGCATACGCACATAGACCAGTCGCGCCCGAAGAAACTTGCAGCAGCAGCAGCTGGCGCAATGTCATTGACATCCTCGCGCGTGAACACACACGCGCGCGCACCGTTCAGGACGAGCTGGTTGGCGCACGGCCGTGAAAATGCTGCTTGGGCGCCTACATTACACGCGAAGCCGATTATAGCGCGCACTAGTCCCCTCCCTCGTATATACTATACACATATACACATATACATGTGTGTATATTATAGATATAAATACATATATATACATGTGTACTTGCATCCTCTCTTCGGTATAAAGCGGAGCCTATTCTTCTGTGCTCTCTCTCGGTAAGCGCGAAAAGCTGGATCGCGTGCTGACAATCGATCCCCGCAATCTCATTTCGAACGGCTCTCCTTGTCGTTCTTTTTAAGCTTCGCTTTGCTCACTCGCTGCTGCTGCTGCTGCTGCTGCTGCTGCTGTTACTGCCGCCGCTGGTTCTTTGCTTCTCTTATTTTCCTCCTTCTGTTCGCTGCAAGGACAGAGCGGAACGGAGAGCCGTATTATCGGCTTGAGAAGGATAGTCGAAATGCGCTGGTACGTTTTTTTTTTATTTAGATCGTATGTAAGACAGCGTTATGTGTAAAGGAGAGAGGATTTATCAGGCAGAGATCGTGTGTAATGATACGATGCGATATAATTATACTCGAAGCGGGAGGAGTAATAAAAGCTCCTAAATAAGATAACCTGCACGTGGGTACATGCATCGCACAGCATGGACAGGATCATCTGTGGGAGTCGAACTCGCCAGGTATATACATATATAATTACCGTTGCGTTGCAGTCCGAGTTTCCCGAGGTTTATGCTAATGCGATGCTGCATCGGACACACATGGTACCTACGCACTGGAGCCCTTTGTGTCCGGGAAAAATATTATCTTTCAAAACAGAGTAAAGAAAAATGTATACGCATATGTATAGGCCTGTGCATATATATACTCCAGTCTTTTTTCTCTTTTAGTAATGAGCCGTATGTCAAATTGACCGCAACTTCCGCGAGACGACCCTGAGCTCCTTTTCGCGCGAGCGCGACTTTACGTCAAGTCATCATCTAGGCTATATTATAAACACGTGAAATTTCTAAAGGAAAGAGCGTAATTATCATCCCCTGGAACACGAGGTTCGCGTGTGTATACCCAACTAAATAATATCACTGAAAACACGCTGACTTCGAATGAAAAGAGATGAGTGACATGCGTCTTACAAATGTATAGCTTCGTATACTTTGTATGGTAGACATGTATATTCGTATACAAATGGCTTTTCAAATTGTTCCTAGATTGTACACTTTCCTCTCTCTCTCTCTCTCTCTCTCTCTCTCTCTCTCTCTCTCTCTTTGCGAGCTACACACATACTCTCGAGCGATGATCGTGCAGTAGTTTACATAATTTAGTGGCGTAAATTAAGCAGCAGTAAAGCACATCATCATCCGTACGCGTATAATGCACACAAACACGGACGTGCAATAACAATATCACTGCTTCATCAAGAAGCTTTCGTATAAAATGTAGGCCAATTTCCAAGCGTCAAATTCGCCGCTCTCGAGCGCACCGCGCTCTCATTTACATATAATTACGCGGCGCTGACTTTCGCGACCTTGCGTACGTATGTATGTAAGCGAGTATAGCGCATAGAAGTACTGGCAGCAGATCAGCACTAGCTGCGCACGACGTGATTGTGCTTAATGGTCGAGATTAGAGCATCTCGTTTTCTTTACGAGCGGCTCTCTACAGTTCCACCTTCGAGTGCTTGTTGCTTTTTATTTACGGAGCTGAGACGTCGAGGATAAAGGACTAACGAAGCCAATGACTAATAGCACCCAATGGAGAGATTTTTCACATCGAGAACTCCGTGGCTTTGTAATTTCTATAGTTGCATAAACGTTCTGAAAGAGAGAGAGAGAGAGGGAGAGAGAGAGTGCGCGCACAGAGTAGTGCAGTTGCGATATAACGTGACGCTGCATTATGCTTTTTTGCCTACGGATATATACAGAGAGCGAAGTTTTTGAATGAAACGGCACGGGAGATGTGGTGTGTTTTTTTCCTTCATTCGACAGGTTCTCGTATGCTGGAGGTGAGTTTTTTTTTCGGAGCGTGAAAAAAATTATGTCCCCATTCGCTACGCTTTTTCGTAAATTTCTCGCGCGGAAAAATCTGTTCACTCTTTCGAATCAATTCGTTCAAAGAGTAATGTCACATCTCTAGATTTGCCTTCTGCGACGATGCAACACGTCAAAAGTCTGGTGTAGAAAATTGTCATTCGTACAATGAATAATCAGCCGACAGGGCTCCATTATTTCTCTCTTTCCCCCCTCCCCTTTCTACATTATTACGCTCGGTGCTATTGACGCGAATATTGCGTATTTACCTGTGTATCTTCCCGCATAATGTCGCGAACGACGACGACCACACGAAAATTCATAGCGGGTAAAATTGCGCGTTCCCACGACTATGGGGCCACGCAAAAACGATACCTTTTCCGATCATCGTGCCTATATGTACGGGACTTTGCTCGATGGAACAAAGAGCTGACAGCAAAAGCGGCTCATAGAAAGCCGGCATAGCGGCGCTCGAATTTCGGAAGCAGGTGTTCACCGCGGTGGTGGCGCGGATTTTTCTTTTTTGCGCAGACTTGGGTCAACAGCGTCACAATATAATGGCTTCTTCTCCTTCGCTTCTTTGTGTATTATATACGCCCGTCGGCTCTCACTTTCGAAGTCACGAGTTTTCGCGATGTCGAGAGCTTATCGGACGACGCTTACAAGCGTTGACTGACTTCGGGCTTCTATTCATGGCGAGAGCCTCCGGCGCATTAATTTATATGGAGTAGCTATGTGCAGTCAGCTACGAGGGAGTAGTAGTTTTTTGTAGAGGAAAAATAAAAGGTTTCTATAGCTTACGATCAGTGCGTTTTGTGCTTTATTTTTCTCTGGAAACTAACGGTCGTGCATAGTCTTATTAAAAGGTTTTAGCTTGAAATTTCGGAGAGGCGACCGGCATAATGCCCCGAAGAAGCTGTTTGACCGGCGCTTATGCTCTTTCACAAAGTTGATAGCTTCAAAGTTGAAAGTACATGCTGTTTCGATTTCTTTTTTTGTACACGGATATTTTTGCAACGGAAAAGGCTAACTGGTAAGTCTTTTATTTAAAAGCGAAGGATATTCGTTATAAACAACCAGTCATGTTTTTAACGATCATGTTTTATATTCGAGTGTACGTATACATATATAAAACATGATCCTCCTCAATCGCTGCACAGGTTCTTCGAGCTAAAAAGTAAACTTTATTGCTCCACTAGTCACAAGTAAAGTCGGGATATGAGAAACCATGTTACAAATCCTTATACATAAGTACTCACCAAAATTAGTCGCTCATAAACTCGTCTCTCTTCATGCGTATATATATTGTATATAGTATCCATATACACACACGTGTAATGTACTGAAAGTCTCTTTGACCAAAACGCAACTCCGTATAATTAAAACTATCCCTAAAAGCATCCGTCGCTTCATTATGAATTGCTATTCAAACCATATACACACATTTACACGTACACATCTGTCGCACCTTCGACCTGATAGCCGCATAGACACCATAGAACTTGTAATATATTTATGGGTGTATACAGCGACTCTCGCCCAAACAATGAAGCTATAAAGATTCGCGAAAGATGCCGTGTGAGGTGCAGCTTCTATCCTACATAGTATGCCTCTCTCCCATTTCTAATATATATATATATTCTTAAACATCGTTTAGTTTCACCTATAGACCAAACGCAGAAACTAGAGAGAGCGGCTATACATACAGTAGTCCTTGAGAGTCGATCGGGTGTTATCCCACGCGATTTCGGAGCTGAGAGAGGAGCCTTTTCCATGCCAATTAACTTTTTCGGAGAATATCCAAACTCTGGCCAAGGACTTCTGGGTCGGTGTACGAAACTACACAGTTATACACAAAATCCTATATATACATATATATATATATATATATATATATATATATATATATATATACCTATAGTCAGGACTAATCGTTTTCGATGCGTTCGATGCTTTACGACCGGAAGCTAAAAGGAGGGCGCGATGGCGAAATTCTCACCAATACATTTGAATATACACGATCGTTTCATTTTGATCACGCGATTCTATTTTTTTTTTCTCTCTTCTATCAATTTACAGCAAAACGATTTCGCATTATATATTATAAAATTTTAACTGCAAGCTCTCGACAAGTTGAAAGTATTTACGGCACAGTATAAGAGACAATATTTTTCTCATCATTGGACACACACAGTGAAACTCGTTTCACGCTAGAATCACATTTCGCGAGAAGTGCTCGTTTATACAGCCGTTTATATACGCACACGTGCATACGTACGTGCGCGCGCACATATACACACAGGTGCAACCAGTTTGCGGATAAAAAGCGCAGCTTTTCGCTCCCATGCAATTAACGATGAAGATTAAAATAGTTCGTTTCCCTTCGATGAAGCGAGAGCGCGCGAAAGTGAAAGCCCGCTTCTTCGATGTATCTTTTCTCTCGATCAAAATGCATTTTGCAAGAAGAGCTCCTCCGGTTGTAGATTAATCCCTGCCGAAAAAGAGATTTGCATAAAACACCTAACCTGTGCATCAAGGTGAAGCAACAGCAGCAAAAGAGTTCCCTCCCGACTAGGGCTGCTGCTGTTGGCTGCCGCTGCTGCTTCGCCGCTCCTTATTAAGGTCAGAGACACGCAGCAGGACCTGCCTCGAAAACCCGTTTTATGCACCACCACTTGATCTTTCTCTCTCTCTCTCTCCCTCTCTCTCTCTCCCTTCTCCACAGCACTACTGCAAACAATCGAGTGCTCCAGCCTCGACCATAAGCACAGCGCGAAGCTTCGAGTCCTGTGTGTACACCTAATGGCGTGATTTTACGCCAATATAATTGATGATGCGGCGGCCAGCGTGTCATCATCATTAAGCCCTCCGCACTGCAGCGGGTTTTTTTTTCATTCTCCTCTTCGAATCAGGGGATATGTATTTATGTCTTTCTGTCAGAATTGGGATTGCTTATATTTGTATTTCGGGAGATGTATGTGTAACGGCGAACGTAATCGTTGTAATAAGTACGTTCTCCGTACACGTAGCTTCTACAGGTCGTCGTCGTCGTGCAGCAGGAGACCGCGCCTGCACGGCAATAGAGAGAGAAAGAGCAGAAGAGAGGCGGAGGAGGAGGAGGAGGAGGAGGAGGAAAGTGGCCGCTTCTTTATGCGCGCCTTCTGGGCCCGTGACCTTTCGCGCGAGATGAGGCATGGCTGGGGTTCGCAATAAGAAATCCCATTTTATTACACGGCTCCGTTGCTCCTTTTTCTCACTGCAGTAACGCACTTTAGTCTCGCTGCCGTTGACGGCACGGGCCCCGAGAGGGGTCAACGTGTGGCGCTGCTGTATTCTCATGTCTTCTTTATTTTTTTTTATTTATTATTTTTAAGGACGAGTTTGAAATTTATGAAGCTCGTCCGATAAATTTCGCAAGCGCGACAAATTTACGCAGTGAATTAATTGTCTTTGGGATTTTCATTAGCTTCGCGTCTTTTCTTTTCTTTCCTTTTCTTACCTCCTTCGCCTTCTCCTCGCTTCTTCGACTATATGACTCGTCGAATTACGTTCGAATGGCTTTGCTGCTTTACTCCTTCTTCTCCTTCTTCTTCTTCGTCTTCTTCTTCTTCTTCTTCTTCTTCTTCTTCTTCTTCTTCTTCTTCTTCTTCTATAGTTCTCCGATATAAGGTTTTCACGCTGCAGGTGACAGTATATACGGCTTGAGAAAAACGTCCTTTGTTCAGGCTTAAAAATGCGCTAATTCGCAGCTGCTTCGACTCTTTTTTTTATCTTCGAACAAAAGGAGAAGTTTGCTCGATTGCATTATGGTTCTTCGGGAGATATTTCTGCGTTTTCTCGCACACGTTTTCCTGCACTCTGCACACAATGAGGTAAAAAACGGCCGTGATTAATAGCGCATTTCCGCATATTTTTTTTCCATCTATTTCTTCTAGGTATGTGCGTGTATTTCCAATGACTGAGCTCGATGTGAAGCAATGCCAACTTCTTTGTCATCGCGAAACTTGATTCCGTTTGCTTACATAAAAGTGTACACTTATTTGTATTAATGACAAATGTACACGAACAAACAGATGTTTTCTGTCAATCTTCCGAAGGCGGTTTTCGCGATGATTTTCACTTTCTCTCTAGCGTCTCCTTTTACGAATATATCCCAAGGATTGGCGTGTATGTCTCGAAACCAGGGCAATACTAATGTGATATTGCGCAACATTGGCGAATTAGAAAATTTCGCCGGTGGCTAACATACATACGTGTGGGAGTAGTCTACGCTTCGACGACGAGGTTCAAATGAACTTGGGTGTGATCCCTCTCTCTCTCTCTCTCTCTCTCTCTCGCTCACTCTTTTACTTGGGTACGTACCGCTATTTAGACTACACTGTAGAGTGTACAGGTTTCTCGTTGGCGCGAGGAGGGCGATTCTCTCCTCGTCCGTTCCGTTCGATCTCTTCTTGAAGGTAGCGTATATAGAGGCACTGTAGAGTAGCAGCGCGGAGAGGAGAGGATAGAGAGTCATGGGTCAGTGAATCCCCCGCAGTTCCTAGTCACGAATGTTTGGATAAAGCCTCCTAGATAGCTATGCATCCTTCGCGTTACCTCCTCTCTCTTATACTCTCTCTCTCTCTATATATATATATATATATTTATAGATACATATATATGTTATAAATATATCTAAAGAGCTCGACTAGCAGGTACGTGTATGTAGAGTATAAGAGTTGCTGCGCCTACCGCTTATATAGCTGCGAGACAGAGCGAAGTTACGTTTCCAGTTTGCGATAGAGGATGGCGTATACACACACAACAACTTTCCGCGGACTTTCGCTCTGCTTTGACTGACTCTTCTTCTTCTTATCCTCAAGGTTTATTTCTACGCTATAATGTATCTAGTTGAAGCAGTAGTTTCTTTTGAAAACTCGTACTACTCTCGCGTAGCTTTTTTCTTCTCGCGGATGGACTTTTATTTCTTTACTTTCGCGTGCAATACGAGTTTACTCTCTCACTCTCTCTCTGTTGGACTCTCTTCACGTGTATAGAGAAAATGAATGGGGACACGTCAAGGATGCAATCATTTTAATTATCTCTTATTGCTGGACTCTTTGCTTATATGTATATATAGAAATTATTTTCTATTATTTATCATTTTACGCGGTCTATCAGACACGATGACGCTTACGTAAAGCCTCGCGTTTGTTTACACGTCGACTCAAGTTTCACCACTACGTTCATAAATTTGTTCACCGCCGTGCGCGAGCGCGCGCGTACAGGAACCGCACAATCGTCGTTTCCTCGATCTAGCGAATAGATACATTGTCGCTATGCGAATCTGTCGACTCGTTCATCCGCACAGTATTAAAATCTTTTTATTTTTTACTCTCATGTTACGTCGGAGCTGCTCTCCTCCTACTGCACGTGTATATAAAGATAGATGTCTTTCATCTTATCTCTCGTGAGATTCTTACGCAACGTTAAGTGGATTAAATCGAGAGAACGAGAGAAAGAGAGAAACATCAACTTCAACTATCCCTTCATAAATATCATTTAATGTACGCAACGACGAGTCTCGAGGCGTGTGAATTCCATAAGAGGGATACATAAGAAGGGACCCGATTTCGCGGAAGACTTAATTTGAAAATGCAAGGAATTCGCGTGCGCGCGCACAGCTGAGCAGGAGCAATCAGCCAAGAATGAGAAAAGTGCTCGCTCCCCAGCTGTTGCGCGTCCCTCATTCATTCCTTTTTTTTTAATTTTCTTTAAATCCTCGAGAACAATTTCCTCGTTTGTTATGTACCCTCCTCGTGAGAGCTCATATACATATAGAACCAGGTAGAGAGAGTGAGAGAGAGTGAGAGAGAGAGAGTTTAATATGGTCTAGTCCTATGGGAATCGATATCCAGACTCTCACCAGTTGCAAGCTTGATAAACGCGTCGTAATTGTCCATTATGTAGCTTAGAGAGATCCTACTCTATATACACACACACACATAGGAGTAGAATGACCGATACAGCTATCATTCGCGCGCTCGCATGCGCCGTCGACGCGCTGCGTTGTGGGTTCCCGTGTCAGACCGACGACAGAATTGTGCACTGCTCCCCCTTGAGTATATCCACCAATTAAGGGCAATCTTTCCTACTGCTGTTGTTGCGGACTCACGGCTCGTCGCATCGCCAGTTCCCCCACAGAGAGAGCTTTCTCTTGCTGTGTAAATGTTACACAGCGCGATGTGTGCGCAGGACTGCATCTGTTCTATATGCTAAATTTACATGTCGAGGGCGGGCGGTAGTTTTTTATTTTCTGTGCGCAAGCGCGAGCTTTATTTGCATTAATATATATATTATAATTATTGCCCGTCCTTATCTTGGATCGGATGGTGCAGGTTAATGTTTCTTCGGAGCCAAGGATGTGGAAGTGGTTAACGACGCTGAATAAAATCTTATGATTATTCATTGGATAAGGGTGCGAGTCACTCGTCCATATGCATATACCGCGTGCACTGCAGATTCCAAAAAGTTGTCCCAGCGATTTTCGCGTAAGCCCCAACCGATGATCTCGATAAAAGGGTCTCTCTCTTTCCCTCTTGGCTTAGCAGTTCTTCGCGTGATTTATATCGTCACGATGCGGGCGTCGGTAATTCGTGTGGGTGATTCTCCCGCTATATATAGCGTTGTACTGCACGCGCGAAGATTTCAATCGACCCGGTCCTTCTTGCGGCACGTGCGTGTCAACATAAAATCACCCCGATACCAATCTCGTTTATCGGTCGCCCCGTCTTCTTTTGTCTGGCCTAGACTGTGCGAGCGTGTGCCCATGCAGCTTCACTCGTTATAACTCTGCATGAGACTAGACACAAACCACTATATCTCTCAATTTTTTCGAGCCTTTGTTTCCAAGGAGATCTTTTCGTCTCCATGTACTAGGGTTGATTTAACGTCGGGTTTCGTCAACATTGTCTACAGCATTTTTTTTCCTCTGTAGGTCTGGTAATTAACGGTATTGAATTAGGAAAGTTGTCGAATTCGTGCTCAGGTATAATCACACAGTTTCACCGAACAGTTAGTGTTCCACGTTTGCACGTATAAACGTATACACGACGCAAAACACGCGTCCCTAATTGAAACGTACGAAACTTGTCGATATCATTATCTACGCGGCAAATAACCCACGCTTGTCTGGGATACCTGTCCCTCCTGCATCCCAAATAGACAATGGGCTTGAATTTCGCCCACGACGCGTACGGAGTATTTATTAATAAAGATGTTATTTCGAAAATGTCGGTTATTAAGCAAGTATCTAAACTACGCTTAAAAATCGAAAAATTCATAACCTTTGGCTCTTTCAATCTGCAGACCAACGCATAAATATACTTATACTGTACAGACTTTCTTGTATACGCGTACACTGGGCCGAACCTTTGCCTTCGTCTCTCTCGCTCTCCCTTGCGTATTGCGTGGAGGAGACACGCACAATGCGTACGGCGTATCTAACGAGTAATGCGCTAGGGTACGGACTGTTCTTTGCATTCGAGGCGGCAAACATTATCTGATGGGACTACATGCTTGTGTACGCGTGGGTCTTTGCTCCGATTTTTTCTCCTCTTCGACGTTTTATAAAGCAGAAAATGTCTTACGTTCTGCTGTTTTTTAGTCTTGGATCTCCGCGCGCGCGGTTTCTTCAAACGCGATGCTTCCGGACAGCTGCTGTGTCGAATGTTTTTACGAGGTTTTTCATTTGAATCGTATGATTCTTATAAATATCGAAATGTCTAGTTTCCCCTGTCTTCGCGTTTGCGGATATATTTTCTTAATAAATGACTATAGAAGAGTCGCTGAATGGGTGCTGCTTGTCGCAGTGTGAAATGAAGCATCAATTTTGCGCGTGATCGTATCGGTACGCGATTCATTAATATATGCAAAGTGTCGAGTGACGAGGTGAAAGTTCTTGCGCAAGTGCTGCTGCATCAGCGGCAACGGATTAACTTATATATATATATAAACTCACGCTGCTTATCTTTATTATGATGAGCACTTGTTCTATCTCTCGTTAAAAAAAGTACATAAGCGGAGTGTAATGTACGAAACGTTTTATTATACCACATTTTATATATAAATAAAAATACTCCTCGCGATGGATACTCGTTCCTTTGTAGGGGAACATTTTACAGTCATCCCTATCGCGTTTAGGAATCATCCTTCCATATTACAAAGAGCCGAGATGTTTTTAATAATACAGCGCGGTCATTTGCAATAACTCCTAGCGAAATTTCCGCAGCGCGCGGCAACACAACAGCCTCGTAAAAGATCCGGAACGATCCTATACTGTACAGTACTCCTGAAGAGATGCAGCGGACTCGAGCATATGGGCTACACGTATAGACGTATAGCAGCAGCAGCAGCAGCAGCAGCAACAGCAACAGTCCGGTACTTGCTCTAGCGTGTAAATCATGCATTTATTAAAACGCAAGCGGAGCTTTCCATCGCCGAGCTCACGCATGAGCGATGAGAATCGTGTCCGAGAGAGAGCGAGAGAGAGAGAGAGAGAGAGAGAGAGAGAGAGAGGGGGGGAGAGAGTCTCGACTTGTATAAGTGTATGCGTTGTGTATAGTCCTCGTATGCGTATGAGGAGGAGAAAGAGAAAAAGGAACGAGTTTCTAGGTGTTGGTAACGATGCACTATCGGTTGGCTCTCTCGCGGAGAGAACGAGAGTGTGTATGGTGTGCGATGGAAATTGGAAGAGCGAGAGCTCTGTACGTACGTGCACGCATTCGCTTTTCATAATTGACGAAAGTCTGCGATTCAGTTGCTCTGTTGCTGGCATATTAGACTTTCGAAATCGTGCTCACGATGCTCTAATATTTTTAACGGGAGAAACAGTATTATGCGGTTTAAATTTTAGGCTTTACCTTCGTCTATGCACCGCCAGTCATTATTTAAGTTTTCGAGGAGAGTACATTAGATTATTATTCGAATGATTTAATTTATAAGAATTTACCGTTAGAAACTCATAAACGGTTCTATGCGCGCGGATAACAGATGCTTAAACATCGTCATCAAAGTCTCGTAGTTAAGGTCAAGTACACACGCACACACACACACACACACACATGACTTTCAAACCGTTCACCGAATTATCAATTATTGCACATCCCCTGCAATTAGATTTTCTTTCTTTTGTAAAAGAGAAAAAGGCAGGGAGGGAGAAAACTATCGCAACTCGCGCACATAGACAACAATGTGAAAGATGAACTGCAGCCGAGACCTCGGGCGGTGCACGGACCGCCACTGCCGCATTATATTCGCTGTAGCAACTCCTGTACCGCTTGACTTGCCTCTATACCTTAGACCAGACCTTATAACCGCTATAATCAACATAAGCACCGCAACCGCCTATACCTACACAGAGCTCTAGACAGAAAGAACGAGACGAGTGAGTCCGTACTCTTCTATATCTCGCAGCAGGATGTTCAAGGTTTTTTTTTCAACCTCGGGACTATGCACAGGTGCAACACTTTGGCGAGTAGATAGAGATTAACCGTCGATTATTGTCGCACAATCTGACCAGGCGTACCGGCACTATAATGATCGCTATCGCGAAAATCAAGGCGCCTATTGGATGTTCCGCGTATACATAGAGAGTAAGGGAAGAGGGAACAGTGCTTCCTCTTCTTTAAATTGGTTATTTATTATCCTGGCAATCTTATCGAGTAGAAAAAGTGTGTATTTTTATTCAATTACCTTCGCGCTGTGGTGGTTCAACGGATAGTAGCAAATCGTAGCATCTCGTGTTTGCGCATCGTTCTTTTGCTTCTTCACTCGAGAGAATTTCGTTTCGTGGAAGACCAAAGCGTACAGAGAGACATCAACTTTCAAAACTAGTAGAGCGTGCTTGCTAATTGTCCAGTTTTATATATCTGTCTATAGGTATGCCCGAGGATCTACGAGAGTTCAATTATCTATAAAGATGTGTTGTTAGCTTATCGGAAAGTATTTACGTCGAATGATTTAAGTTCTTTTTACGCTCTCGCGAAGCGAAAAGCCTATTAATCAAGCGAGGATTAATGCGACTGTGCGCAGTATCTATTATGGTTTTAAGTTTTGATTAATAGCTAATATTATGTACTTTCGGTATAGAAAACAATGTTATTAAAATTTCGCCGAGTGAAAACGATGGAAACGAGCCAATTAAACAGTAAATCTCCGCATCACAGAAATATCGATCCTTTTTAAAGAGATATACAGTTTCGATACACACACACATATATACATATATATATATATATATTCTGTATTCCGAAAGTGATTGAATAATGATTGAATTATACGCTCGCGCGGTCGACTCTATGAACTATATTTTACGCTTGAGAAAGCAAAAGTCATCCGCTGAAAATTACAGACTTCAGTTGCACTGCGACATCCAGACGATGCAATTAGAAGCTCGCGAGCTCGAGAAAGAGAGAGAGAGAGAGACCTTGCTCGAGTACTCTTCAATGATATGGAACTTTTACCAAAACACATTCTTGGAGAAAATCGTATGTACTTATTATGCGCTCTCTCCCCTGTACTTGTTTATGTATTAATAGCTACTAAAATCCGAAGGTTGTACTACACGATGCACATACGGAAGAAGTGCCAGACACTCTATACTCCCACGCGTGAAATAATGCACTCGAACGAGTCTCTGTGTATATGTAATGAGGGGGAGACGATACAGCGGAGAGGAGGTGCAGGTTCCTTCTCTTTCCTTCTCTCTCTTTCTCTCGCGGACGAGTTTGCCGCCGTTGTACGCCCACAACGACGACGCGCGTTTAACGCCTTTCTTCAAACTTATTTGCGATGATCTTCCGCCATGAGAGCGCTATTGGAATTATGATACTTCGATGGGTTTTTGCAAGAGAACGAGAGAGAAAGAGACGGAATTAAAGTTGTGTACGATTGAAATTTTACGATTTACGGTACATTGTGGTTACACGTGGAATTTTTCATTATATTATTCTCCTGTTTTATGGGTATGTCTTTATTAGAAAGACACGGCTTCCTTTGGATTTGCCTATACAACTTATACTTTAATGTTATACTAGAATTTCGCAACGCGCGCGTGGATTACTTTGCCGTGCGGTAAACCAAATAGTAATAACGTAAGTAACGCGAGAATATATAATTTACAGCAATTTTGAACTACTTAAAATAGCATTATTATCTCGTAACGTTTCTCGTAACAATTCAAGTTTCGCACATATAATACAAATACTTATAACTATTTCTCTAATGCATTTCAGCGTCGTTCGTTTTCCGAAGTGTCGCATCTACTAATTATATTTTTTTAATATCATTTTCAATTCGTTATCTAGTTAATACTCGATATTATCGGAACATCTTTTAATTATAGGTTGACTTTTTTGCGAATAAAATACAGTGTGTGATATAATGGCCATACGAACGATCGATATAATGAACGCGAGCAAACGGGTTTCGCGCAGAAAGCAAGTCTAATAATACAAAGCAGGTTGAACCAAAACAAACTCTCTATAGCGAGAGGGACACAATGCATCTTCTCATGCCAAGAGGAAACTCACGCATTCGCGAATTTCATTATGCATCCATGAATGAATAGCTCATCGCGTGTCTCGTGTGAGAGAAACGCAACTATGACTGTAACCTATAGTAACTCTCTCTCTCTCTCTCTCTCTCTCTCTCTCTCTCTCTCTGTCGAAAAAGAAAAAAAGACATTGAAACATATCGATAACACGATTATAATGCAGCAGACGGGATTACATTAGAATCCTCTCTTGAGCACACCTCGAGTAAGAAATAAAATTACCCTTTATTGATTGTAACGGTGAACGTGCCTCTCTCGCACACTTTTTTACCCCTTCCACTTCTCGCACGCAATACATCCGCTACTATACATATATATATATGTATATATATATATATATATATATATATATATATATGCCAGTGTATGGAACAAACGCGAACGCAGTCTTACACTCGGATAGAAATCTCCGTCGGATGCAGCGAATTTCGCAAGATAATCAGCGCGCGCTGTGTATCGTTTACACCATACGATACACTCACTTATATTACGTACGTATATATAAATGTAGGCAAACTTACACACGACGCGGGGGGATACCGTAAGGTTTCTGTTCGCCAGTAATGACGAGCGATGAAAGTATACGCGATGGCGCGGGCAAGCAAGCATCGATCGCCGAGAGATTGCAAATTTCCGTATTTCTCGTATAAGTCATGTAAGTGCGATTGACCAATGCGAAACGGCAATGACCTGGCCTTGCGAGAACGGCAACTCCTTCATCTCTTCTCTCTTGAGTGAGTTTATATACATATACGTGTATATGTACGTATATGTATGTATATATATAGATATACACGTGAACTTCCCCGAACGGTGCGAGTGGCCAGTGCGCGAGAGTAGAGTGTGTGACTCGGCGTGAATTGGACTCAACGACGACTTCACCGGTCGATGACTCCTTCTCCTCCTTCTCTTTCTTCTTCTCTCTCTTTCGCACTTTACTGCTTCTAAGAGAGTACGTTTTTCGGATTACTCGCGAGGCCGATTAACGTCAGGCAGACGACGTTGCCGAACCAGGGGGTAACGAAAATTCGCCCTGGCAGCGATTCTCTCTCTCTCTCTCTCTCTCTCTCTCTCTCTCTCTCTCTAGGCTTTGTGAGAGTAGTCGAATTTAGACGGGTTAAATTTAGCAAAGAACCGCATAGACGTAGCTCCTCTTTTACGCGTCGTGTGTAGTGCTTTTGACGGATGGCTATGTATCTCAAAGATACTCCGAGTGTGTATAATTTGCAGTGAGAGCATGAATCGCCGTTGATTTAATCGGGGGAGACTATGGTTTATTATCTAGACTACCCCCTGCAGTAAACGATGAAGGGTGACGTCGCGTGCAGCTTAGCTTTTCCTGGCGCTATTGTTTTTTTTTTTTCGTCTGTGCAATGCTTCATTCGATTGTCTTGGGATTTGCTACTGCATGTCTGTCGTCGTAGGTTGTAGCGGATGGATAGTCCGACAGTTAATTTAGTTTTAATGAAAACGTCTACAACGATTGTTTTATTCTTCTACGAATTAGCATACTGAGAGAGAATAGTTTTCCAGTCGAACGGAGCATTGTGTAATAACAAAAGCTTCTGCGTATTCGCCGTTACTTCGATCGAAATTCTAATGAGTCATTTGCTGTTTCTACAATATCACCACCGAAGATATGATATAATTTGCGATCGCTCGATGCATAATGTGCAGTAAGAATTCTAGCTGCTCATGAAATATTCTCCCATAATTTTCAACTTTCCACATTTCGCGAATCTCCAACGAGCTATAGGCAGCGCTCGTTAAAAATACTCCCAAGTGACTCATTGCGCTTTGGACATCACATACAGCGAGAGAACAATGCATCTCTCTCGACGAGGTGTAGGCCATGACCAACAGCAATTTCGCATAGCCTGGAGAAAATGTATCCTTTCGTAAGCGACGAGAGTAGCATTAGTCGCCTGGCCCCGATCTCATCGTTCATAAATGAAAATTGGCAGTACCTACACTCAGTGTCGTTACGCTATGCACACTCGGACGTTCGCAAGTGAGTAATTTGCCGCGGCGCGAGGTCGTTGAAACCTTCGTCTATCTCTGTCTCTCCCTCTTTTCTAATCGTCAAGCGCATTGCAATATCGCCACTGTCCGTACAGCTACTGTACTGCTACCGCTACCGAAAGCGTGGGTGATCATTAGACAATGGCCCCCTCTCTCTCTCTCACTCTTGAGAGTCATTAACTTGTACACCTTATATATGGTGTATATAAGTGAGCATAATAAACTCGACAACGACAACGACGACGCATGACTAGAGAATTTGAACAGCCGCCGTGATGTCGCCTCCTCTCTTTCCGATCCATTTCACCACTGACTGACTTACTGACGGCTACGCCAGACTCTGCTTCGCTCGTTCTGAGTCTTCGTCAGCTTTTCTTATTTCTTCGTCGACGACTCTTCTTTTTCGGGAGGGGCTCTCTCGGCAATTTGTTCTTCTCGCTCGAACGCTCTCGACTCCTTTCTCTGCTCGTTTATGGTATATAGCATCAGCATCAACAGCAGCAGCAGCAGCAAAGAACGACCGACAAAGGGGAGGAAAGGAAATTAATCGCGTTTTCACTCTCAAAATTTCCGGCATGATGGATCTCTCTCGCTTTTCTTTCGCTGTGCACGCATGTCTCCTTATCTCCCGTAGATCTAAAGCGATTACTTTTATTATCTCCCCTCCTCTTGTTATATACACTTTTCTGCTGCGCATCCTTTCCAGTAAACACACTTTCCATTACGTATATACGTAATGGAGCGATACTCGTATATCAAGGCGTAACGAAGTTTCGCTGAGTCTGTTTCGTAAGAACGTCGAGGGGATATTCGTGAGTTTGGAAAAATGCAGCTCTATTATCCGCGGAGGACGCTGCTGAGTAATAATACAATCAAAGTACCGTTTTGCACACTTCTCATATCGTCGGACACAAAAGAGCGACTCAGTCTAATTATACACGCCCGCGCGTTTGTTTTCATCCAACGTCCTTCCGTTTGCAAGAAAACCAACAGCATGTACAGTAGCAGTGGTGCAGTACGTACAGCCCCGTAATAAGCGCGTAAAGAGTTCACGCTTTCCTTGCTTCCCCGCGCGTGCATATGCAGCATATACACAGCGTCTCTCTTAGCCATCCGTCGTGACTAATTGGCAGCTATCCTCCTCCTATACCATAAAGACTAAGTCATTTTCAAGTGAAAGAGAGGGACGAATTTTCCCTCTTATCGGGAGAGAGATCTGAGCGCGCGGATGGTCTGCGAGCGTAGATTTCCATTGAATTGAAGTATATATATACACGACGTCGTCTGGTGAATGGGCTCGTTTCACTTTGACGTTGAGGTACTTACCGCTGAAAGAACCGCGACTAACGGCTCGAGGCGCTGTTTTTTTTCTCGTCTTCTTTACTGGACTCTATAGTATCGTTAGAGCGAAATGCTGGCGAATGGATTTTCCGATGAATATTTCGCAATGCATCGAGCCGCGCGCGCGCGCGCGCTGCGCGTGTAAGCATGAGAGATGCAGATTCCTTATAGCTGTCGCGTGTATTTGCACTAACCTTGAGAGTCGAGTACCTTATGCGTTCTCTCGAGTGAGCTCTCTGCAATGCAGAAGTATTTGTGTTTACCGACAGCTGAAGTAGCACCGGTCACTCTTGTATCGTAATCGTTCTCGCGCTCTCTCGAGCTTATCACGTTTCTTTCGAAGTAAGTAGAGCATTTTGAGGCTTCTATTTACCGAATATTACGCGCGATAACTCTCTACAGATGCGGAGAGCAGATAAGAAAATCTTTTTTTTCCACTGGATAAGCAAGCCTTTATCGAGAGTATTCTCCCATTCTATTAAATTTATATCGCCGTGAGCGTTAATCATCGCTCTCGCAATATTCCACGAGCTGTGTGCGCTTAATAACAAAGTATTCGAATAGCCGAGCGCATATAATTACCGCGCGATAAATAAAATGTGAAGTTGCAGATTAAAGCGCATAATACGGAGAAATCAGCGCTGATAACAATGGATGACTTCACCGCGCCACTAAACTTCGACCTACATTCGTAGCGTAGATCTTAATGGCAAGAGCAAATTTCCATAGTTTCGAGTAATAACTTTAACCGCACGGCCTTGCGTCGACCGGAAAAATCATCACCGCGGCGAAGAGTAACTCTATCGAGAAGTAGCCGCCCGTGACTCGTCAGCGCGTGCACAGAGAAGCTGCTTTTTGCGTTCTAACGGAGGGCTTGCTATGGAAGAAGGCTAGAGAACGCTCAGGAAGGAGTTTCATAACTCTCTCGTCGTTGTCTTTTTGTAACCCAAGCTCGGTGTGTCTAACAAACCGCGTTATATTATATTTAAGCTCGCCGGAAAGGTTAGGTTAGCGCATGCCGTATGCGCGTTGCAACCACGTGATATACAATGTATCTATGTGTGCAACGAATTTATACGCGCGTTTCACCGTATTGCTCCACTGGCTACTTGCTGCGTGACGTTAATCACTTTAGCTGACTCATCCAATTTTTACCCGCACCTAAGCAGTAGAGCTTGCTACTTAGACGATGAGACGTTAATGTTGATGATTGGCAAACTATTCGCTTACTAAATGCTTCGCGCATTAGGATTTGCTTATATACTTATTGCCCGGGAGATATTCGATTTCGTAATAATTCGATATTATTCGGGCGGTGGCAGCGCTGTAGGAATTGAAATCGTTACGAAACTTTCCTTGTCTGCTGTTATATAGATCCACCAATAAACTCACCTGTATCATGTACTGCCTTTCGTTTTGCCAGTAATGGCTCATCGGGATCTAATCAGCCGTTTACACAAAAACTCATTAGCGCCCGGGTCGAGTCGTTAATCTCGTTGAATTATCTCATCAAGTTCATCCCCGAGTGCCTTGTTAATTACGTGTGCTTTTTTGGAAATCTGCGCTAAATGATCGGTGGAAAATTCAGCCTCACCGAGAGAGTACAGACGTATGCACACACGAAACGTACATTTATACCAGCGAATTCATCATCGCGTGTACTTAACAATAAAGAGGAAAGTGATTACGCCGCTGGAAATTCGCGGTTCGAAGGCTTAATCAGTTTGCATTTCGTTCGGCGTTATAAGTCCCCCCCCCCCCACCCACCCACCCCAACTTTACACAAAAAAAACAATTCTATTTTTAGACTTCAATCAGCATGCGATGGCGAAGGTAACAAAAAAAGGAATATACATCGTAATTGAAAGACTTTTCTTAGTAAGCCTCTAACGAAACCCACAAAAACGCTGCTCATATTGCATGACCGCTAGCACTCGTAAGTTTTTATATCGCTGCGCTTCGACACACAAACGGAGAAACACGCCCGAACGCGCAAAAACGGAAAATTTACATTTCTCGCGATCGCACACGGTATATAACGGACGCAATGCTCTGCTTAACCGCGGATTTCTAAATCGCGAGTGTGTGGCCTTAATGGACTGCACTTTGCGTTATGGCGCCTTCTCTCTTTTTTTTTCTTCTTCTTTTCCTCAATTTGTATTATCGAGGGGAAAGCATATGTATAGTATACACACGCGAGGATGACCATTTTCTCTTTGCGCAAAAGTCCGGTCGTTAATTACCGAGGCGAACATTTTCGAGTGAATAAGATCCTTATCTGGAAGAGGCATACGACATATCACGTTCTTTTTTTATTCTTTTCACTATTAGAGACGGCTAACGGGTGTGGTTACGTCGGCGTACAGGAAATGTGATGAGTTTGTATGGAAAAAGCTCTTTCCACGTGTCGCAAGTTCGCATTCGCTAAGTAGGTTTGATCTTGTTGCGTCACTTTGTAATTGGTTAGCTATTTAGGGATTTCAAGAAATGGGTTATAGAAACATGAATCGAGGCCGTAGTACAGCTAAAAGAAAACTTTTTCGGGATAATTGCTTCGGTCGAACAAACTTCCTGGCATATACGTATTCACGTAAAAAAAAATAACTCTCGAGAACAAAGTTCCACGGCTTTTAACTAAATGAAAATGTCGTGACCCGGTTATTTACCCCTCCTAATTAGTCCGGCAGTCCTTTATAAATACACCCTTTTGACGCGTCGTTTGCACAATTACCGAAAAGTTTCCACTCTGAATCCGCAATAAGTATAATGTCTCGCTCGAGTTACAACTCATTGCACCCTTCGTAACAATCAGCAATGAAGTCAAGTATCCACAGGTGAGCATCCGTAAGCTATTTAGACGTGTACGCGTTATTAGCCTTACCAGTAGACTCCCAGCAGCGGCAGCTCCGCAGTCTCTATCCGCAGCGTTACTCCATGTCACACAATGTGTAAAACCGCAGGCCGCAGTCCACGAATATCGATTTCGCCTCGGCTATGTGAATTATTTTCTCCCTTTTTACCTATGGACGTTTACCGCCCGCTGCTGTACAACCTGGTGTCTATATGTATGTATCCATGCGCAGACCTATGTATGTACGTACATACTAGTCGCGAACCTCCTGAAACTATAACGTGGCGCTTTGCATGCAACGACGGCGTCGGCCCCGTAAAGGTCAGTAGCCTCTCCTGTACTTTGTATAGATAGCCTTTTACGACAAATTTATTGTTTCCCGATGCGTGACATATCGATCTATGAATAGATTTTTAATTCATTGCTCCAAATAATCATCTGACTTCGTTGAGTCATACTATTTTTGTGGAGTTTATTATATACGTATTGCAACTAAGAGTTTTTCATCGAAAGTCGGGTGGTATAATATAAGACGATGCTATCTTGAGCTTTATGCAATTATTGCGAGGATTTTCTTTCCAGCAACCAAGCGCGCGCCTGGTTCTTAACCAGTCGAGTTTCTAAAATACGGCGATGCGGCCAAAAAGAAATACGCAGTGTTCCATTTTTCATTCGACTGCATAATTCCAGACTACTCGCCACTATCTATATCTTACTTCAATCCTCCAGTGTTACACAATGTTGCGTGATTTTTCTTGCGCCGAACTTGTCTTTCTGTTTTGCTTGTCCTCGATTTGATGACTTACGTATATTAAAATACGAATTTCATTGTCTCGTCGTTAATTATAAATAGACTAGCATGTGTACACGAGCTATTGCTCTAAAGTCTTTTTCTCTCTTTTACCGAACATCTCTCTTTGATAAATAGTAAATATTCCGTTTCCGCGGCTGCAAGCGATCACGGGGTACTTTATACGTCCGTAGAAAAATATCGAATTTCAATGGGTTTCGACAGAAGAAGTCCCTTGGTGCAGGACGAGCAAACGATATCGCGCTGTGGCACGGAATTTTAATATTTCTGCATTGCGTGACTAAAATAGCGTCGCCGCGTTGTCGTTGCGCTCGCAAGGGGATGCGACTCGCGTTGCTACTCTCTGTTTCGCGGCTCGTCTTCTTCGAGACTACCAATCGATACATGTTAATTTAGTTACATTTTTATGCTAATGTCTCGCGATGAATTATTTTTCTTTTCTTTTCGATCAGACCGCGATCCGTAAACATTAATAAATTTATATAGACGATGCACGGAGTAGACGAGAAATAGAAATTATTCCGACTAAATAGAAAGCAGTATTGCACGTACCACAGTTTTAGCAGTTTCCCTGATAAAATTTCGGATGGCCAACCGTATACAGCAGTTGGCCAATTTCTGGTGTAAATTTTACCGCAGGGTTCGTTAATAATGAAATAAGATAAAAATAACATCGATCGAAATAACAGCGACGATGGGAGAAGAGTCGCGCACATTTCAATTCTGTGGCATGCGATATACGACATGTATATACGTTGTATCCTGTCTAGTTACTTTCTTGATTGCTTTTTACAAGCTTTTAATTCGAGGCTCTGTATATAGCGATCGATACTCTCAGTGTAGTTTGTGCATTGCTCTCGTTGCTTACGGAAATTGATTAACTAAAATCCATTCCGTCGTTAATTAATTCCATAACTCATCAAAATCACTTTTTCAATTCACTTTTTTATGTATCCGCGGAGAGAGAGAGAGAGAGAGAGAGAAAATAATATCTCACGGTAACGCGAATGCTACGACGTAATAAAAAAAAATCCCATCAAAATGAAAATTCTAATCAAGAACCAGTCGAGTCTTGATGGAAAAACATGGAAACGCGAGCGCGCGAGTGCACGATGAGCTAGGAATCTCAATAACCGCGCGTTTAGCATTCCGCGAGAAATCACAGGCGTGCGCGCGCGCGAGAGAGAGCAAGTGTGCAACGAGAGACGCTTTCGCGGAGGGTAATTAGTTCGAAACGAAGATCCGCGGCCAATTAGAGCGACGCCTATAGGCGATAGCCGCGGTAGCTGGTACGATATACTTATGGGTATCCACCTATATATCTTTGGAGGTAGATAGTATACACGCACGTTGGTACGCCACGTGTGTCCGGTTGAGAGAAACAATGCGAAGGAAAACCGGTGCGGAGCACAAAGGCCCGCGAGTCATATCCGAACTCGAAAGTGTCTCTCTGTCTTTCTTTTTCTTTTGTATGTACCTAGTCACGCGTCCGATATAGTGCTACACTTTTTTTCCATATATATATATATATGTATGTATATATATACAAGGTATATCTATGTGTACATTGAGGACTATAGAAAAGCACTTGCCCCAGAGGGTTGTTGCGTTAGCTCTGTGCAATAACAACGACAGCAAGAAGTCTACGTACACGAAATCGTATAGAAATCGTCTGTCTCTCCAATAGGTGAGCTGTCATCGGGAAATTCTATCGAGTGGCTTGCATAGCTCGTGTACATATACTACTTCGTCGCCGTCGTCGCTGCACCAGCTCATAATATAATACCGAAGCGATCGCGCTAATTATCGCGACTCTATAACGAGCTCACCTCGGTGCACACTCGCACACTCGCACACGCAGATACACGTATGAACACTCGAATGCAGCAGCACCAGCAGTAGTTGCAGCAACAAAGAGAGCGAGAAAGACTTAGAGAGCGTATAGCCTCGCGTTTTCGCAACAGCATCCAGTCGCGCGGGAGTGAGCAGCAACGGCAGCGGCAGCAGCGAACGGCCTTGCATTTTGCAAGCAGCCGGTATATATAGACGCGCGAGAGAGTCAGACTTCGTGGCGTATGTATATATAATACTCTCAGTACATATGTGTGGGTGTATGCGGGAAAAGCGCCTTTTACCAGCAACAGCCTACGTGCAGACGAGACTGGAGGGCGTATAAGCTGCTGTTATACGACGGCGCGGCCAGGTGCCCGTATTAAAAGCGGGAAAGTCTGTCTGAGCGACTTGCTCTGCGATTTACCCACGCAAATGGAGTTCTGCGATGTCGCTTTCCGTATCTTTACACTTCTATAAAGATATAGTCGACGCATATCCTTTTCTGAACCTACTGCACTTGGCAGCGGGTAACTTCGTTAATTGATCGAAGCGAAGAGCGTTCTTTCGTGGTATACGACTCCCTCGTATATGCGCACGGCTTTCGCAAACACGGAAGTGCATATGAATTGCTTTACGATAGAGAGAGAGAGAGAGAGAGAGAGAGAGTGAGTGAGTGAGGGACAATATATAGGGAGAGAAATCTCTTTGCGAATAATTTATGTAAATTCGATCAATAAAATTGTTATTGAATGTATCGTGTCATCGAATCGTAAATAAATTTAGCTGCTGTTATTACGTTGTAAGCCTTGTCTATGTGCAGGTATCGTCTTACATCATAGTGCGCGGGGACCTGTATATAATATATTATATACCGTATTGTATATACAGATATATATCGTATATTGCGGATATTAATACAATGATTCAACGCAGTGGCAGCTGCATTATGCCGAAATACAAATTAGCATGACGCCTATAACCAGCGTCTAGACGCGCAGGAAATAATTTCATGTAAATTAAATGTACGTTTATGAGCACTTCGATTAATTGCACTGGAAGAGGAAATAGATACAGACACCATGTGTCTTTGTCCTGTAATGGGTTGTACCTTGCTTAAATTACCGTTTAGTTTTTTCGTTCGATTTTTTCACTTTAATTATAACTCCCCGGCTTCTTATCTACTCGATGCTTCTAGCGAGTCCATTAGCAACGTTTAAAAGCAAAAAAAAAAGAGACAAGACTCGCTGGAGCTATTTGTACAATTATATAAGTCGAGTCATCAGTCATCGCTTACATCAGCATTATACCGTCATTAATCATTCTGCACAATCAAGTCCGAGGTTATACAAAAATCTGTCGAGCCGAAATCGCACAAAGTCATCTCTCGCCGCCTTCGATCCACGCAATATTATTTCTTACATTTAAAACCATACATTAAGTTTTGAGTTGCTCGTCCCTACCCTCGTCCATTTTATTTCTGTTCCAGACACCACAGCATCGAATTCGATCTTGCGTTTCTCCGAAAGATGCCAAACTTCGTTTCATCGGCATCACGACGATGCCCATCATCATCAGCAGTGAAGACTTGGCAGAAGCAGCATCAGCGGTTACTCGACTCTTCGTCGACCGCCGACAACGTCGTGCACAGATGAACCTAGTTTTTTGAGAGCAGTTCTTTTCTGTTTCATAAACTAGACCCTCCGCTACAAAAGTAAGGAAATATAAAGGAGCGTCACAGCCTCGCCGTGTGTCCTTTGAGCCTTTATTTCCCAAGGGAATCGAGGCCAGTAGCGCATCCGAGAGAAGATGTTGGGCGTGAGCCAGCCAGGCAATCCACCCTCGAGCCTGCGGCACTCGGCAAGTTTCTCCTGCCTACAGCGCGGCTCCGGTGACACGAGTCATCGCGCCCGAACTTCGACCCTTCCACAGCAGCCCAGTCTACAACTGAACATGCATCAGTATAGTGGAATGTCGTCTTTGCAGAGCCATCGCCAGCCATCATCTCAACAGATTCCCAAGACTAGCTCGTCGGCCAGAGACTCTGGCATGGCCACTACCGATCTCTCCTATTTGGATAATAGCAATGATTACGGTTTCGTGAGATCGAGACCCCGACTGCGTAGCACCAACGCTATACTGCTCAGAGGCAACGCCGGTGAGGAAGATCTAATGTCGAAGTCCACTTCTTCGTATCTGCCCTCGTCGTCGAGGACCGACCGCGAGAGCGCATTGAGCGACCGAGAGATCGGTATGGCTTCGAGCTACCGGGACGTTGGTCATTATCATCATCATCACGGTTCAGATCCGATGGATAAGTCCTCGTCGAGACAGCAGGACTCAAAAAATCCGCTCAAAGGTGCCCTCATTCTTTTTACCGCGTCGACTTCCTCCTGGTGGAAGAGTAAGCAGCGGGAGGAGTTGTTGAATGCGCCTGCTTCTGAGCGCAAATGGACAAGCGGTGGTAGTAGCAACGTGCATGGCAATGGCTCCAGTGCTGCGGCCACCTCACCTATCCATGAACGCAGATGGCCCGGAAGCACCAGCAACGGGAGCAACGGAAGTAACGGAAGCTTGGTGTCGCCAATCAAGGACAGCAGCAAATGGTACGTAAAGTCCAACGTTCTGACACCAGAGCGTTTGAGTAGTACTGATAGAAAGTGGAGTACCCCGGTGTCCTCTACATCGTCCTCGTCCAACAATAACAACCAAGACCGTAAGTGGAGGTCTCTGGGAGCTTTACTGAGAACACCCGTGGGCGCCAGTAGCAGCGTTCCCAACGGCAACAACAGCTTGAGTCAATCAAGGTCCAGCCAGACATCCATCTACCACAATGCCAGTATGTCTATGATCGAGGATTGTGAGCGGATTCCCGAGTCGTCCCTCGTCGGCAGCTCGTCCACTTTGGATAACGGCTACTATCGCCGTGGCACCACTTCCAGTGGTAGCAGTTCTCAACCAGCCTCCACATCCAAACTCATGTCGTCTAAGTCTCACGGGGACTATTCACTGAACAACGCGAGCAGATCAAGGGTCGGCCGTCGGCTATTCCAGCAGCCACAGGAAGACGCCGAAGAAGAGGTGAAGGACCAAGACGGCGCCAGGTCAGCGCGAGCCCAGAGCTTTTACCTGCTCGACGACTTTCTGCGACCACAGCCTCAGAGCAATGGTAGCAGCACTGCAACTGCCAACGGCGGTAGCACCGGCTCGAAGAACTCGATAGACCTCTACCTGTCCTCTCCGTACACGAGAGCGACCGCGAACGAGCGAACCGGTTCCAATGGACAGCTCGCCACGAGCACGCTGTCCTCGACAGCCGGTGCCGGAAGCATCGGCAATGGCAATCGAAGCATGGTGACGAACATTACACCTCCGAGGAGGCACAACTCGAGCTCGGACAGTCTAGAGGTGGCAACGAGTCCTCTGCCACCACCGGTACCACCACCACCCCCTCAGATAAGCAGTACCAGGGAGAGAGAGAAGACCGAAAGAGAGTGGGCCGAGAATCAAAGAGAGAAGGATCTCTGCAGGTTGTGCTGGACTGGAATGCAGCAAAGATCTCTCCACGAGGAGGTTAGTTCTTGCTTTTGGTTTTCTTTTCTTTTTTTCACTTTATTTTATTTTGGCAATGGGAGAAGTTTTATTTTCTCTTCTCGACCGCAGGAATGAATGTAATGTTATTCGGCCGGCAAATTGCCGATGAATCACTCTTACTTATTCAAATTGCGGCCGAGCCTACTCCTACGATCCGAAAATGCAAATAAAACCACGGCTGAATTAATTTTATCGACTGTTAACATTCACGTCTCGCTACCGTATTCACCGCACTTATTTCAAATTCCTCTTGCTATATACGTAAGTAAATATACGTATACACCAGATCATCAAGACACAGGTAAGTCGTAAAAATGAATCTTCCAGAAAAATCAATCGAGCCATCCAAAAGAAATCCATAACTGCCTCATTAAAACACGGCAACGCGGAAAAATATTTATATATCACAAACGGAAACTGCCAGTAAAAGAGTAGCGAAGCACACACAGAGCTCTAATAATAAAACGGTTTTAGTACAGGCGGAAAGCGTATAACCTACGACAAATATAGCCGAGCGCGGCGCTTGCGCTCCCTGCATATATGTTTCTTTGAAGGCATTACAAGATCCCAAAAAGTTTGAATTAAAAGTATTGATGCACGGAGGGCGTGAGGAATAAACCCTTTCTCCCTCCTATTTTTAGGCTCGAGGCTTTAAAACCGTCCATTAAGGGGAGAAAGAAGGAGACGTATGCATCGTTGAGGAGACGACGCTTCTGCACGCGTTTATATATGTATACATATTTCCATCCTCTCCTTTCCGGTAGAGAAATGAGCAGCAGAGGGAATCGATTCGCTCGTTGACGAGGAGAGGGCCGCTATACAACCCGTACATGCATTTTTAAATAACCCTACGCGCAAGCTGTGCCTGCTTTCTTCTTCGCTCCTCGACTCCTTTCGACCGCGCGAAGCTATAAAAATATACTTGCCATTACTGGCGCTGTAGTGCGTTAGTCGTAAAATTAACGTCTCGTTGATTTATCGAATTATAGCGCGATAAAGATCATGGACATAATTGAAAGACTACTCTCGAGTTTTTCGAAGAAAGCTGATGATGGGACCGGACTGATAATACAGAAGACCTCGCGATGATTTCTGAGACGTCACTCCGTTTGACATCGCGACGACTCATCCTTCTGAACGATACCACTGCATCGGAGTAAACGAGAGTGTGTGAGAGAGAGAGAAAGGAGAAGCTCGTATTTGTATTCAGAATACGCCTCCGCCGCTGCGGTTCTACCAGAGCGACAATGAAAGTGCACGCTCTGATATTTCAGAGGAGAGACGAGGGTATATTAACTGACGCGACAGGTATGAGGCGGAACGCGTTGACAAAGAAATAGTTCTTTCTCTCTTCGGGCGAGCCTATCTAATGGGACGATCTTTTTGTACTTTTTCGAACCTGTCTATCCTTTTTTTACCATGTACTATATACATATGTACATAGGGTCTCGACGCGTATATGTGTTACAGTACATTGTTATGCCGGTTTGATACTCTCGTATTATAAAGTACAGGGACCGTGAGATGCGTAACGGTGTACATAAAGTACATCATACGCACGTAGCTTATCCTATATCGACGACTTCTTTTGGAGTGTAGCAGCAGTGGATTGAAAAATGATAGGTGAGCTTCCATGACGATGATCCAACGCTTTTTCTCCGAGAGATGACAGCTTGGAAATTTCGCCGCTCAGATCATTTGTTACACGCGTACTCACCGTTACATCGATTTATTAATAATCGAGCCTACATTAGAGTATCAATTTATGGAGCACATTAATTACACATTTCATACCTATGTATAATGTACGCACAAGAGATGAGTCGTATCCAACGATGAGCTAATTGTACTAAAATAACGATCGATCACTCATCCGAAAGAGCACTTGTGGAGGAGACACTGTAGACTTTCATCCCATATTTTCGGAATCGCCGCAGAGATGTTAGATCGTAAGAAGTAAATATTGACCCAGATATTATAATTGAATCCGGTCGGTGACGCAAGCAGCGTCCTCCTAATGAAATCGCAAGTACAGGGTGTGAGAGAGAGACTAGAGCGGAGTCAGTAGTCCAGCTCTCCCACGGAATTAAGAGTCGTCAACCGCTGTCGCTAGCTTCCGAGAGTGATCGATGGCGAGTAGGAGTTTCGGCGGCTAATCGGCAGGGCGTTTCTTCTTTTATACGATCATCTCTCTACAGACGACAGACTGTACAGCTACGCGTATAATATAGACGTGTGAGACTTTCAGATATACATGTATACGGTATATGCGAACAGGAGAGGATTGTGAGAAGTGAGAGCACTGCACCACGCCTACGATTGTGTCTCGCTCAGGACTTATCTTATGGAAAATATCGGTTTGCTTCGAATGACTTGTTTACGGCTCCTCGAAATATGGCGTTAATTTATCGCCCCGTTGCGGGCTTTGTTTCTGATGGATCGGTCATGTGTATAACCGCAGCAGCAGCCGGTTCTCTCTCGCCGATTTCTGACGTAACGAGACGGGAAGTAATTTGCCGTATCGACAAATTCGAAGACCACAGTTAGCGGCTGGTTGTTGTTTATGGGAACTTGTTTATTGGTATCAAGTGTTCAGCTGCACGTAACCGAGTGATTCTAATGGAATACGATATCAAACCTTTTAATTTACTATGTTCATGTACTCGATTTATTATGAGGGAATATTTCAATAAATGGAGCGTATTTTATTTACGTATATATATGTATACAGAAATACATGTATAATACTGTCTATATGTCTCGTAGCAGGAGAATAAGACGTAACCAAGAGCAAGAGAAAGAGAGTCAGAAAGTCGGGTATAATAACATGCTTCCGTCGCTCAACTACGTGATACGGAATAATTCGTGCATAATTGATAGAAGCTCCGACGAACGAAAAGGAAAAAGAGAAGACTCGAGTTAAGAAGAGATAATATGACGAAAATGACTTTGAGTGAGAGAGAAAGCGAGAAAGAAATAAAGGGCAGAGGGCACAATCGTGGCACGACTTACCGCATTGCCGTATATCGATTGTAATTTAACGTTTGCGTATACACTTGCAAGTAGAAATTACTGCGTGATACGATTGCTGTATATATAGCAACTCAAAAGTTTTCCCGAAGCCTTTTTACGGAGGGAGAAGAGAGTAAGGCTATGCAACTTTTTGCACGATATTCACCTTGAAATTGCGCGTGAAACTTTTGAAGCGCAATATAGCCCTTGTTTTTTCGGCGGGAAACTTTGACTGCGGCTGGATATGAAATTCGTTTATTGCCAGTGTCGGAATTGCGAGTGAGATTCACTTGATTTCTTTGGAGATACACGAGGTCGTATACGGTTTATGAATTTTTCCTTTTAGATGGATGGTGTAATTGTTAAAAGTTGTTTGAACTTCTAGACGAGCTGTACACGGTATATCGGTAATCTATAATACTTTATCGATGAAAAAGTTTGTTTTTACGCCGTTATAACTTTCAATCATAATTTCTCGATAAATAATCATTACAGATGGTAAAAAAAGTTACTCTCCAATAAACTTCAGTTATATTATCCCATAAAGTAAGAGGCAACGGGTAATTCAACGCAATCGATAGAAAAGTATTCCGAAACATTACGAAAAAAAAACATTCGTTTTAATAATCGGAAAAATTGAACAACAAACGCGCACCGGAAGTAACACCAGCTTGGCAAATAAACGTTCTTCCCGTGGAGCCGAAGGAAAAGACCGTATATACCTACGCATACACTACCCATCGCCGTCGTTTTCTCTCCTACACATTTATAGTCGTTCGCAGCGGCAGCAACGCTTCGCTGCCGCTTCTTACACGACTGTAACAACAACTACGACGTCGGTCTCTTTTCCTCTTTCTCTTTTGAAAGGGCCCGGTTCCAATCTAATTCCAACGGCACGCCGGCGCTGTCGCTGCAGTGTACAGAAGATTAACTCTTTCCTTTGTGCCATTTTCTCATGGCTAACTCTTAATTTGCAACGCGATTATAATAGCCGGCCGAAATCCACGCGATTCGTCCGTGACACATTCCGCGAGGGAACGAGAATATCGAGAAATATTATTATTTCCGAATACCTTCGGCGCCGATCGCGTCCTCGCCAGGGCTTTCAATTTAGCCGCCAAGTATGTTTTAACATATTGTGCTCGACGTAAACATATCTCGGCGATAAGGATCGCGGAAGTCGCGATTATCTCCAGACGTTCCTTCCGCCTTAAAGTACGTAAGATCGAACGCTCGAAAGAATGGAGAATTCGATAGATCGATACGATAAAATAACAGGCAGATCCAATAGGAGCGACTGAATGGAGATTACACGCGGCGAAGAAAAGTACATTGTCCGCGCATCGCAAGCCGTGAAGTGTGCGCCAGCGATTATAACTCCGTGCAGTATAGTAGCCTAAGCTGCGAAACCGCAAAGTCGCGACGCGTCGCGAGCGCGCGACGACGACTCGGATTATATATCCACCGTATATACATACTCACACATGCATACATACACGCATACTTTCGTGGACAGTTGCAGACGACGATGCTGGAGCTGCCTTGGGCAGTGGACGTGTCCACGGCAGCGCATTGCCGTTCCTTCTTGTGCTTTCCATTTCGCGCTCGCTCGACGTACCATAGCTATAAGCGCACACTGCCGTTCCGAACGAGCGCGCGTACGTATAGTGCATGTACGCACGCGTGCGTGTGCGTACAAACATCGAAGAAATGTCGTGCACGCGTTGCGAGAGTTGCTTCTTTTAACGCGATGCGAGTGTGTCCACTTACACGCTGGTGTGAAATTCTTCGAGATCTTGGAGTTTTTACGATGGGATTAATCACTCGGTATCGTCGTTCGTAAGAGCCGGTCGAGCGGTGCGTGACGCAAGAAATAAAATGTCTTTTAATGCATACGCACGGAAACGTCGAGAGAGCTGCACGTTAAGAATATCTTTCGAGATAGAGAAAATACTTTCGTCCGGGAGTGTACTTTATCGCATCGTGCGCAACAGTGCGGTGTCCGAAGATCCTCGCGCGGTATCGGACACGCAGGCGCCCCCTGTATCGAAGTCTCCGCGGTAAAGTAGATTCCTGTACGTTTGTGGTCACGGGCTCCCTATACCGGGAAGGTTACCTACCTTACCGGCTTTTACCATCGTCGAAGCGACGGCCGCTTCGTGGAGAGGCTCCGAGATGACACCAGCACTGCTCGCGGTGCAGGGACTTCGCAACGAGATGAAAAATTATGTATACAGGATGCAGCGCTCGTCTTTATGGCTTTTTGGGGTACACAGAACGCCGCCGGGTTTTGATATACGACTCGCGCGTCGTCTTATTGCCGCGGGTCGCGTATCGGTTCGGAGAATTTATATCGCTGCGATACTCGTGCAGGGGAAAAGATGAGAAGCATAAATTTTAATTAGAGGGTTAACGATTGACGTAAAATGCGACTCTCGCAAGTACAAATGCGTAGTCTTCCGCGACAAAAACCGGCGAAACGTAATTTTTCCAGTATTAACGACCGAATCGCGAAAAAAAATTAGAGAATGACAAAGTTTTAATCCGCTGGCCATCGCATGCTGCGACAACTTTAAGCGGGAGAGAGAGAGAGCGAGGGAGAGAGGGAGAGGGGAAAAAAGTAGTCGAACCAAAAGCAAACGGAAACCTGAAACGGCGCGCGCGCGTAGGCCTCCTGGAGAGTCGATTTCTTTCTTAGGCGCGTGATAAAGTGCCGTGAGAGATTACGCGCCCGCGTGTGAGTCCCGCATCGTCTGCATATAAGATGAAACGAACGTCGAAGTGTATATTATACGTGTGTTGGGCTTCCTCCTCTTTGTTACTTTCAATCTCTCACGATGCAGCGTCCGTTCTAAATATGCATACATGAAATTAATGGAATCGGATAATCCGCTACTCTCTTTACGGGGAGATATTGTCTTTTTCACTCAAGCGCGAAAATTGAATTTCCGCCAAGAGCTAACGCTAAAAATATACAAAACGCCGTCTCGGCAATCTTTATTCAAAAGTATACGTATAAGAGAAAAGATATACGATCTAATACAAAATTCCGACTATTCCTCGCGCTGACACACGAGTTTCTCTCCTTATCGGTTCGAAAATTATGTTAATTTATATCGAGGTCCTCGCCGATTTTAAGCGCCCGCCGGCATTATACTTTACGCATATTCTCTCTTCCGCTCTTGTCTCTTTTTTTTTGTATACTCAACAGGTATTATAACCAGCGACTATGAATTCCTCGATTACCCATCTCTCGTTTACGACACTTCCAGCCTCTCTTGACTATATATACCTATAGCTTCTTCAGCTACCGCTACTTACGATTTCGATTTATTCGTAGTCGAGAGCACGCGCGCGTTCGCCGTATAACTGCGCGCCCGTGAATTTCGTCACCGGAGAGCTCGAGAGTAAGAGGCTGAGCGAGATTTCGAGCTGCACCAGCTGTGCAAGGCTCTCTCTCTCTCTCTCTCTCTCTCTATGTGGGTTACGCCATTGCGCAACAGATATATTCTGCAGCAGCTCCAGCTCCTTTGTGCGGCGAGAGATATCCTGCAGCGGTTTCCCCGTTGGGCTCTGCTTTTCTATCTTTCTCTGTCGTACGTATATCTATAAACGAGAGACGTTTAGTCGACGAAAGCACTGCGCATATGTATATACAACAGTTGAGGGATTGTGTGCATTTACGCTTATTGTCTCCGGCGCGCGATGACTAGTTTAAATCAACGCGCGAATGCGAGTCTCTATTGTCTGCCTGCAAAAGAGAGAATCGGTATTTTCGAAAAGCGAGGAATTCCCGCCTCCGTCGACAAAAACAGACAAATGCTGACTCTGGATATGATCGATATGAACCGATCGAGTGCGATTAAAAAAGTTTTGACAGATACAAATCGATTCCTCAACGGGGGGACATACGTAATGCATTCTGCATACATATATTATGCGGCAGGAAAAAAAAAACAAGTTCGTCCAATTGCAAAGCGAAGTACGAAGTGCACGTAGCCAAGTACGCGGTTATCTCGGGCTGGGAGCTTGATGAGAGAACCGCCGTCTAGAGAATCTTAAATCCGACATCGAAGAGCAGGAAAAGTGGAAAACGTGCCAGCGCTGGAACTGAAGGAGCAAGAGGTGGAGAAGTAAGACTTGAGTTTGCGTGGGAAGCAGTCCTGCATATGTGAGAAGTTCTGACTCCATGTCTGGACGCACGTACACCGTATATATACCTATGGGAGATGAAACATCGAAAAGTAATATAAACGTCAGGAGTCTGCTTTTTTTTCTTATCCTTCTTTTCGCCAATTTACGTAATTGTTTCTTTTCGTTTATATTGAGAGCGTTTGTTTGATCGGCTTCGTAGTTGTCGACGGCGTAGATATTTATCGACAGAACGTGTAAATAAATCATTCGTCGGGTGGAGAGTAAGATTAATGAAGCGCCTGACTTTGCTGAACCTTTTTTTTCTTATTATACACCGGGAGCTTGGTGGCTTTTTATTTACGACGCTCGTTGCGCCGTGAAAGTATATCACAGAGAAAACCAAAATAGTGTCTAATCGCACGCATACGGCTGTCTCGAGAAAGGAAAGGAAGAAACGAGTCGCTTTGAGTTATCTGAACTTTAATAAACGATCGACGCGTCCTCGTATCCTCTGAACTTGGCGTGAAAATCTGTTCGTTGTCGGGGGATTACACATCTGCCGCAAGACGGCTATAAATAATTAAGCCGACTGAAATCTAACTCATTACCACGAGCTCGGTGCAGCCTCGTATCGCATTAAAGCCGTACAACTGTACGCGGTCGTCGCCAAGGACTGGTGTTTCTCTCAGCGTATAACTATGCGAACAATAAAGATGATTGACCAAAGAGGAAATTCGTGTACTATGTAAGAGCTGGCGTGTTGAGATCGTGTACAATGTGTATAAAGAAGAAACGAAAACTCATATTGTGCGGAGAAAAAAAGGGCCACGCAGTGAGCAAAAGAGCGAGTGCGAGTGGTGTCTGGCAACATAGTGTACAGTGGGGGTGATCCATACGCGAGACGACCTCAACAGCAGCAGCAGCAGCAGCAGCAGCAGCATCCCTCGTCGACGCGCAGGACCTGCGCGCGCGAATTTCCCGCCGTGCTCATATTGATCCCGAGCTGCCGCCGTCGCGACGGGATTCGCGCTTCAGCCCCCCCGGTCCAGCAAAAGTCCCTAGACCAGCAGCAGCGCCGCCGACTACACCCTCTTTTTCATTAATCCGACTCTACGCGCAGTCTCGAGAGAAACCAAGCGAGGGGATGATGCTGTGCCACTGCTTCCGCTGCTCTCCTAACGCAGTCGCGCGGCTCTGTTGTTGTCGACGGGGGACACCGCCTTGCAGTTTTATCCACTTGCTCCTGCAGTAGGAGATATTGTGCACGCACTTTACTCACGATATCGCATATACACAAACAGGCGCGAGTGGCTCTGAACGCGCGTTTCTCTATCAGTGCCGTCGAGTGCGAGACTCGAGCGAGAGGAATCTTAATTCCAAAAGGAAGGATAACCGCAGGGTGTGGAGGTAGTATTACACGATACATACCGACCAGTGCGTAAGCCGAGGAGCTGTCTTTACGTGTGTATGTGTGTGCGCGCGCGCTCTTTCGCCTATAGCTTCTCTCGCTCTCTCTTTCTCTGATCTTTTTTTCTGTACTACTGTATACTGATGCACTTATTCACGGGCTTACATCCACGGGGGTCGTAGGCGATCAGTCGAGCGCCTTTACACGCTACTCGACTCTCTGAAGAGACTTTAATTACACGTCTCTACATCGCGACGATTGACGCGAATAAGGAAGCGCGGTGTATGTACTATACGTACCTGTGTCGGTGTACGTTAGACGCTTGCTCTCTCTCTCTCTCTCTCTCTCTTTCTCTCTCTCTGTGTCGCTCGCGTAGTCGCAATGCTCTACGAGCGGATGCCAGAGTTCGAATTCGTATCGGCACGTTGTTGTACGCACCGCTTCGCGCGCACAATTAGATGCGGAAAGTTTCATATTTTATCGGTGTATGTGCACCTGCATCGACGGAGAAACTATATATTGTTTCGAGTAAAACGAGCCGTTGGAGACAGTCGTCGTTGCGATGGCCGTGGGCGATACTCTCGGTGTCTCGAAAATTAGAGCCGAGAACTCGATTTGATAAGATTGAGACTTTTCATATATATATATATATATATACTTTGTATAGGTTCGTATCGGTAAACGAGTATCTAATAACAAGACCGGATCTAGGTCCCGCATTGATTCGTATTACTTAGGTTTCCTTGAAACAAAAGTGCAACACTTTATGTACACTCACTTATGACCGGAGAGAAAAATAAAACCAGCCGCTATACATATGTGAGTGCGCGCTCTCGCTGAACAGCACAGGCCGTTAACAGTAAATTCGCGCAAAAACGTGTATGCGTCAGCGTTTCATTAAAGCCGATGCGTTATCTGCCAATAATATCTTATGTATATGTATGTGCGTATGTGCACGCGCGTCTAGACCCATAACTATAATGTTTTGTTCGAGGAAAAAAGACGGACAAAGGCACGATAGCAGATTTGACCTGAATATTCGCAAAAAGAGCAAGTGCAATCTCCTTAAAAATTCTTTTTCACCGGTAATATCTTTGTATATACGCGAGCCCTCGTTCTATATAAAGGCGCAACACCGCGTCTCTTTTCATTTTTGCGGCGCTAGAGAAAGAGATGTATCGAATTAAAGCGGTACCCATGGTCGGCTGAAAAATGTGTGCCGCAATCGGCTGATTAATGGTCACGAGTGATTGATTGGTTCGGAGCTGTTTAAGCCAGTGATTTTTTTTCTCCATCGAGTTTGCGAACTGATTTTTCCTACAACCTCTATAGCTAGATTTGTATTTACCGCTACGTTCCGAGAAATTTTGAGCGTCGTTGGTTTATGACGGATTGATAGAAGCACGCTTTTCTCGATCTATCATCGTTAAAAGAATCTACACTTTTTTATGCGTGGCTCTGCTGTCTTACGTTTGCCTAGCTTATTATCCGTTTCCGATGAAAAGCGATTGCTCCGCAGCACTTGATATAAACAAATAAATATATATATATATATAAGTATATCGTGCGATATAATAAAGCAACTTGATTTTTCACGGCTTGTCCGTTTATATATACCGAATCCATAACATAAAGAAAAAGCAGCCTCGCGTGTATCTCGCAAAGGATCTCTCTTTCTCTCACTCAAGGTATAATTTTATTGGCCATCCGAGAAACACTTTGTCAGCATTGAAATCGCGCTCTCTGCTCTTTATACCAGCCGATGAATCAAACGTCGTTCCTGTTGCTCCGTTAAGGGCAGACCGTGTGGGCGACTCGTCGGGTGGAATAAATAATTTCAAGGTGCATCGGCATTTCATCCCGGACAGACCGGAATCTCATATATGCGTCTTATGTGTGTGTATGTGTGTATCTTCTCTGGAATTCTCGGAATTTCCTCTCGTCACTTGCACACTATTCCTTCTCTTCTTCTTCTTCTTCTTCTGGTTCTTTATATTCCTCTCTTCTGACGAATTTCTGGCCGCTTCTTCGCTCGTTAATAAATACTCTTCAGGTTTACGAACAACATCTTTCTCGGAATGAACACCGCGCTTTGTCCAATTTTTCTTTTTCTTTTTTTTAAATCTGTTTATCATGTTAATTAGGTGAAATTTTGATGGAGATGCTAAGACCACAGTGTCGTGTGTCTTTAACCTATTCTAATTGCGCTTTCTAGGGTGTGTTGCGTCTTCCATATGTATATAATTGGATCAGCGAAATCGAGCGTAGTTAACGAGACAATTAGTCACTTGCTTGTTTCTCGCACGATTTTTGGCGGAACTACATCGTGGGCGATTCTTCGGAAATCGAAATTTTCAACTTTCACTCGCAACTACATACGTTAAACCTACTTCTTTTCGATGAAAGGCGCGCATATTCGTATGTATAATTTTACGGAACGTTTCAGCTCGTTAAATTTACGAATCGACCAAGATGTCACGCCGCATTCGCGGAAGCATAAAACTTGCGATACAATGCTCTTTATGGCTTCTGAATCCGGAATCCTTTATACATAAACCTCGGCGCACATTGAAATTAACGTCACGCAGATATATATATATAAATATATAAATATATATTATAGGAGTACAAAAAAACTCGCGCATTCGGGATTAATTGCTGTAGAGCAATTTTTGAGAAAATAGTCGTGTCGGATAATAAACGTCGAAGAAGAAGAAAGTCCGTGCACACGTGTGCGTGTAACTTATTTATATACGTACACACATCTGCAGCTTATTCTGTGCGAATCTCCCAGAGGTCGTGCAGTCTTGTCGTGGCTCGTCTTTTTTTCCGAGCAAAAATAGCCCGCCTCTCTCGTTTTCGAAGGTATATAGAGAGAAAAAGGAGAAAAGCTCGCGAGCGAATATTTATGTGTGTATAGACACACGACGGATATAATATAACGAAAGAAACATAAATATCCGTAGGTGGACACGTCGAGATGCTCGTAAAGCAGAGCGTGGAGAAAATCGAATTAATAGCCTAATACAACTATAAATTGCTGCTGGTGAATTTGCATTTATCGTAACCTAATCCTCTTATGTACCGTGTGCCAAAAGAAATCGTTTAATCGATGAACTTTGCCGCGTCTACGTAGTCGCAGACAAAAGTTCCTTTTTGGCAGCTGTTTGTAACTACAAGCGGAACTCCGTAGCAGACTGAAAACAAGAGAAAATTCTTCGGCACAAACAGACGCTATACGAGCCTCGTACTCTCGCGCTCTCGAAATTCGAGGTCTATATACCTATACCTATATATACCTATAGCGGCAACAATGGACTAATTTCGAAGGTCCTTAATTGCTCTTGGCGCTAGACGTAGTTGCTCCTCTTGATGTGCTCGGTAGCCGTGTACCGCGATCGCTTCTATTAATACATGCCTCTCGACATCGTGTACTTATGCGCGTTTGTGAGTACGCGTTTCTATACCTGCGTATTAATGGCAATGGAAAGGTAACGATGCATGCCAGTCGTACTGTACAGAGGTACATTAATGTGGTTAGACGGACACAGAAGTACATAGACGATTGTTATAATCTAGAGGAAAGCGCGTCCAGTGCACTCGAGGGACAACAGAGACTTTATCGGTGTGGTGCTGCGCCCGCGGTGGTAGCTAACGAGGGGAAATCGGAAGAAAGGATCGCTTAATAATCAGCGACACGAGAGATCGCGTTCGGTCGAGTTTCGCTGCTGAAGCCGAACAAGTACTTAATACGTATGTACACGTGCTCGTGCTAGTAGTGGATATGTGTATAATGCAATGATGGTTATTAGCCTCGATTTAAACTCGAGTACAGTGCGGAACGTTTATGCCGATGACATTTTCTCTTATTTCTTTTTCGAATGAACAGCGCACAGTGCAGTAGCTTAGAGCCGCGAACGGGAGGCTTGGCATGTGTGTCGCTGAATAGACTTGTTTTCTGCATCAGACGCTCTATGCACGCGAGAAACTAATGAAAGCGACAGCCATGAGAAAAAATGTATAATCGTCGTTTTACGCGCTTTACTGTACCCACTCTAGTTTGAGAGCATGCATACAACATATCTCTGATTCAGAAAGCGGGATGTGCGAGTATAATATCTGCACCGCAAATCATTCGACTTTTACATATATATACGCTGAATAACGGCTCTTTCGTGACCTCGTCCCACGTTTAATTGGAAAAGTTTCGAGCATATCACCGCATTAACCGAATAATTAAATAATCGATGCACGAACGCACGGAGAGAGAGAGAGAGAGAGAGAGAGAGAGAGAGAGAGAAAGAGGACCTTTGTAGGTGTCCCAAAAGCCCGGACAATGAAATTCTAATTATATTGTATACGGGCGAGGACTCGGAGCATACATGCACACACATACGCACGTGGCGATTCGTTAACCTGTAATACTCTATTTGATGAGACCTTGTTATCTGTGGCGCACGTGCCGCTACAAGAGACAGATTAAGGACTCGCATGTACCACGAGCTCGACCTCCTCCAGGCTACGTTGCGCGTCATTATCTAAAAAATAATAAATTTCAGAATATACTCGTCAGTGTTCGTTTGTACGAAATAATAGACAAAGAAGACAGTGAGTGATTAGTTCAAAAATTACAAACTGAGCGAATAGCAAACTGTGCTTGAGACATGGATGCTCTCGAGCTGCAGGCCGCTTTGGTGAAGCTCGATCCTGCGACAACGGTCACACCGATCGGTTCGAACGTCAACCTCCAACAAATCAACTTCAATACCAACGTGGAAAAAACCGATTTGACTTTGCGAAATGCTCACAATAATGCTCAACAGCAGCAAGTGAACGTTTCGACGGGGAACAATACAGTCGGTAGAAAAACGAGCAGAAATCAAAATAATCCTGCAAATCAGCCCCTCAAGTGTACTATCACGGAGGTCAGGTGACGTCAACCTTGTATCGGTGTCAACATGATCTACCACACGTATCCACCTCACAGGGCCGACAAGCATCACAGCAAGCATCTGGCCAAGGAGAAGCGTTATCATCACTTTCATCACCATCATCACCACACTTTGCACCACAAAATAAGAGCTGTAAGTTTAATGATATAATTTATTTTTTGCGTCTTTCGCGGAACGCCCTTAAAATTTTAAGACGCACATTCTAACGTAATTAATCCAATGACAACGAGCAGCAAGAGCTCGAGAACGGAACTCCTATTTTTAGAGAAAGGAGCCGCGCGAAAAAGCAGTCAACCGAGCGAATGACAAAGAACTATCTGTGCTCGCGTTCTGGAAAGATAATGCAGAGAGTTGTCGCATACAACACCGCGAGTTGTCTTGAAGTACCACAAGCTGCTTATATGAATACATAAAGTCTACAAACGTTGAGTAACTGTCGATGCATATATGTATATACACATAGATCTACTTCTCGCGTGTAGCGGTGCAGCAGCGGCAGCCCCTGACTCATTATATACGAGCTGAACCACTTGTCCACTTCAACTGTCACTTACAGATGGCTTGGCTCATATATAGAAATATCCCTCTCATTTCAGTGCACTAATTACTAATAAGACCTACATACGTCCCGAGCAATTTCCCAAAGCTCGCGGTTGAGTTATGTAGTCTCATTTTTCTCTTTGGCTATTTACGCTGCCACAATTCTCGATGGTATTAACTTTCGACCAGACGATGCATCAGTGATGATAAAAACCGCACGTGCATAAAAATACATATTCAATTTGCGAACAATCGCAGCCAATGAAACTTTTTAACTCGTAAATTTAATGAACTTCGAAACGTGCGCTACGAGTCGAAAGTATATACGTGTATCCGATCGATCTGCGACTCTTATCTGCGGTTTCCACCCACGACTCACCGTTGCAGGCTTCCACCCTTTTTATATCGCTCTTCTGCACTGCATCACATCGGTTACCCTGATTAAGGCTCTGTCTATATTCGCGATCGGGTTTACATTTTTTTTAACTTTACCAAAGCAAGAGCCGCGAGGTGAACAAGGCGACGCTACTGATTTTTGCTTCTCAAAGCTTGGTCTAAAATAAATACATATAGATAGCGCGGACCTCTCTATAAATACGCTCATTTCTGACACTGCGCGATAAAGCGCTGTGTAACGTACTGGGATGAACACTTAACCCAGATATATCCCGGAGATTTCAAAAGCTTTGTTGAGCAAAAAAGAGCGGGTTCGAAAAATAGAAAAAACTGTAATTTATTCTCTCTTGACTGTCGTCGTGTTTAATGTACATCTTACGTCACGTCGAAGAATTTATAGAAAATCATATTTTGAAACGTGTTGCATTCGCGTCTATGCACATACGCCTGTCGATGCAACTCATGCGTGATTTAGCATCGACCAGAGCTTACATGTTATTAACACTCTGTTCGCATACATTGCGGACAGAAGTAGCATAATTAGATTTCATCGGACGCAAGTGAGTAAATTAGAGAGAGAGCGAGAGGGAGAGAGGGAGTGCGAGGGAGCGAGAAGATATGTCGTTCACGATCGATTATTGGAGGGCGAACGTAGAGAATCAGAGGGGCCGACATTGTCCCTGACTTGTGCTCGCTTTATCCTCTAATTCAAGCGAATACACATTTAAGATACGCTTCGCAAGTTGCATTAAGTTTATTAAACGATTATCATCAGCGAACGCATTACTTAAGGCTTAAGGCTTACTCCTTGTAGAAACGAATACGCAAAGTGTATCGCTTCGACGAGAAGTGTCTTTGTTTCTGGGAATTTCATGCGAAAGGAAAAAGAATTACACGCCTCTGTAAAAAGAACAAGCCGAAGAAAAAAAAAAGTATCCGCACGGGAACAAAGCAAACGGACACGTAGTTGGAACAAGAGGCTTTGCCAAATGAGATTTGACGCGCTCGCGGAAGCCAAGCTGAAAGTCAGTCCACGTGGAAGATTGAGAATCGATGTGTCGTGCAGCCTACGCACGACTCGACAAATACACGTGAGATGGCCCACGTGAGGTAGTTACGAGAAAATAAGAGAAGAAACAACAGATGGAGATTCGAATTGCTATCATCCTATTAGGGTCTGCGACGTACTGCGTACAGCTGCAGCAATGCGAGAAATTCTTCTTTGTCTCGCGACTTTTGAGCATGAGTTGTCTCATTCTATATATTGTATTGTATATAGGTGCACACGAGATACTGGCAGAATATTCTTCGAAGCAGCCTAAGTTAACGATGTCTTTTCAAAATCGAATCGGGCGATTAATTATTAACAATTGCTCGCATGTGCATATATACATATACGTATATGTAAGTTCTTATACACACTACGCCAGTGAAAGATCAACCGCGCACGTAGGCGAGATAAGGGTCGTCGCGCAATTATCGGCAATTAAGCGGCTGTCCCTCGATACCTCTATATGCTCCTCCTCCTCCTCCTCTCTCTTCTTCCTTATTATTATTATTATTCTTCCCTCCCCACTTGCGCGAGCAGGGAGAACAATGACACCAAGTGATATTTCACTCGCGGTAAGCGAGAGCGAGAGACTTATTTCCTGCTGGCGAGGCCAGCCAGCCCCGCGCTCGTAAAAGACTCTCTCGCGAACGCGCTGCAAGTGCATCGTTCGACGATCAGTGACTGTCCAGCTTAGCTTCATGACGGACCGCGAGTAGTCGCGTTATTTGCCTCTGTGCTCTTATAATAATACAGTCATGGCAAGACGAGGCGAGAATAACACGTACAGTAGATCCTCTCGCTGCTATTTCTCACTCGTTCTCTCCCTCTCGTTTCATTCCCTCTCGCTTCTCTGTCTTTCTCTTTCTCTTTCTCTTTCTCTTTCTCTCTGATTCTTTTTAATTTTACTCGATAGTAGTTTGTGCAGTGCATATAATATAGTGTTTATGAATTCTGGCGGCGCTCCAGCTCGTTTTCATTGAGAAAAAAAAGTGCATTATTCTCGGCACCCCCGTAACACGAGAGTGCACTGCTCCTTGAATAGCCGATTTGTGTATGGAATTGCTGCATAGAGGAAAAAAATACGGATTCACACACATACGCAGTCGAACACATTTATATAAAAGCCGACGATTCAGCGGAAAAAGGACTCGTGTATCTGTTCTCGCCTCATCGGGCTTCCGGTCGTTGAGTAGACCGATGAGAACGCGAGATATTGCAATTTATAAGGAGGCGAATTAAAACGTTGTTTCTGTTCCCGTTTCCTCCTCGAGGAACTGGCACAGAGGATAGACGAGTTATTTTCCAGAGTCGAACGTGTCGTTGGCTTCGAGCCAGTATCGAATTACCACGAGTGTGTGGGGGAGGACCCTGCCACCTACTGGCGTATGCCGTCGAGAGCCTTATCGAAGAAATTAGGAGAGAGCGAAGAGGACTGCTTTTTCTTCTCGCCTTTTTTCCGAACCGGTAGCTTTCAGCGCTTAAATCGTGATGTAGAGATAATTCAGCGCAATCAGTCATCGCATTAATGTACTTTGAAATTTCCCGCTGCGCAGTGCCAGAAAGTCACTCTATCCAGCGCGTTGGCTCACTTAGCAAATGAGAAGAAATATAAATTTCGTATGCCCACGCGATGTAAAAAGTACATGTGTGTAATACTGCATTTCACCGGAATCGAGGTCAATGGACAAGGGAGTCTCGAACCGAAAATCGATTCTCTTCCGGTAGCAGTACTGCGCGCTGCGCGCGACGCCGCTCCGCGGTGGCTGAACCTCGACGCCTACACGCGACAACGTCGACAACGTCGACAAGGCGATAGCTTTCTTATTTTTGTTTTGTTTTGTTTTTATTTTCGTTTTTCGTCTGCGTTGGAAATTTATGATTCCGAGTCGGTTAGTAAATTCGCGATGCCGTTGTTATTGTTGCTCTTTAAACGTCGCGCGGTACAGCTCTTTGTGCGCGATTTACAATGACATTTTTGAAACCCGTATATTATACACGCATTTGTATATAGAAAATCCTTTGCCGCTCGGCCAAATGCATCAATACAGAGTAATTTTAAACAGCTCGAATTTCAACATTGCGAGTAGAAAAGTCCTTGCGTATGAATATACTCCGTGGGGGAAAAAGGGGAAAGCCTCGCAAATATATCTCGCCCGATATATTGGATTATGGTGGTGAAAGAGGCTCGCTCGCGTTGGCTAAGCCCTAATTTAATATAGACCGGTGACAGTAGCTCGAACGTCCGATGCTAGACCCCGCCTCGTGGAATCGGAGCGGGCAGTGTCCGTCTGGCCGGCATTAGTGAAGCTTCTTGTGTCTTACATGTAGGCACTACGCAAACATTCCAGTTCTTTCAGAAATGACGGCTCTTTTCTCTCGGCGAGACTTTCGCTCTTTTTTCTGTCTATCTTCTCGGATGAGTATAGAAAACATTCTTGTATAGCCATTAGATTAAGCTGCAAGTGGAAGGGAAAGAATGAAAGAGAGATAAAGAGAGAGAGAGAGAGAGAGAGAGAGAGAGAGAGGAATATTGAACTAAGTGCTGATGTGATTTTTAACAAGTGCTGTGCTGTGCAGTGAGTCTACGAAGCTGAGATTCACAAAGCAACAACAGAGGAACAATCGTACCGGGGAGACGATGTCAACCTGCTCGGTCATGCCGGTCTCTCTACAGGATATCCTGGTAAAAAAAAGAAAAAAAAACAGTTTCACACCGCTATACTCTTCTTTGTGCGAGCTCTATAATGCGATATAAATCTCAGCTGGTCTCGTGAGCTTTATCATCGGCTAAAAATGCGCGCCGCATCTTCCCTTTCTCTCGTTCCCGCTCCTTCTTCATAAGGTCCTTGAATCCCCCGAAAAGTCTTGCGCTGTGTTGCTGCTAAAGGTCCTTCAGCGGCGACGGGATTCCGGTTCGAAACCGGTTTATCGCAACGAAAAATACGCAACTGCCCCTTCGAAGAGGAAAATCGTGTTTAAGTAGCCCGTTTAAATGCACTTGACGCGTGCGCGCCGCGCGAGAGGGTAATGGAGAAACCTACAATTTCGAGCTCCACGCTATATGCGAGTATACTCGTGCATATGAACCCTCGCAACGTGTAATGAGTGGAAGATCGTCTTTTTTATCTATATTTACTATCTCCGGGCCTTTTAAACGAAGCGGCGCGAGTTTGTCCTTGGCTACAGGGCTTTTGAATAAACCGCGGGCGAGACTTTTCTAAAAAGCACTACTGTTGCCCCCAGAGAGTCCGCGACACCGATGTGCTCCGCGCAAACAGCCTTGACCCACTGACCGGTGGTTGAGAGCTTCCCACTCTCTCTCTCTCTCTCTCTCTCTCTCTCTCCCTCTCTGTCTCTCATCGGTATATAGTACATCTATATCTTGACTTTTCTATTCGGAATCGACTGGAACCTAATTGGTCGTTAATCTCGGGCTTTTCATAGCCAATAAAAACATTACTCCGGAGAGCTACGGACGATAAAATTGTCTATCGTTGTTTTACAACTTCGTTGCAGAGTAGGATATATAAAGTGAAGTAAAGCAAAGTATAAAGCAAAGTGTTGTAAAAACAAATGAGAAAAAAAATACGTTCAATAAATATCTCGATCATTATGATCGGCGAGGTTGGAATTCCTAATGAATCAATCGCTTTTACCGAGACTAAGGCGTTGCAGGTGTATTTCGAGTGGTTCGTGGGAATCTAGAGCAGTTGATTTCGGCCTCGCGAGCACACTACCCGGCACAAGTTTATTCTGGCGTAGGCGCGTATTCAGTGCCAAGAAAAGCGCGCCGCAATATTTCCATAATGTTATTGTTTATTTATAGCCGCGAGAGTATCAACACTCAAAGGGAATAACTATAGTTCGCGGTGTATACGACCTGTAGATTTTACACGCGTGCGATAAGCGTTCAATTATCGAGCGCGGGCGTATGCCATTAGGCCGTTGTTCGGGTTTTACTACGTGCAATATGTGTACTAGAACCAGCCGCCGTGAACGTTAATTTTTTAAGTAAACGCACGACTATGTTTGCGAGTTAGAGTATTGATCTGGGCATGTAACAAGAGCCGTTCTATTTAGTGAAAAAGATTGCTTGTCAAATCCATTGATAGTAAAAGCCTGAACTGGCCTGTTTGTATACTTTCGAAGCGGTAAGAAGTTGCTAGCGATTTCCGCATAAATTATATATAACGCGCGCGCACGCCCGCCTGCCCGCCTGCCCGCCTGCCCGCCTTCGGTGTAACAAGAGCGAGAGCTGAAAAAGTTGTTCCAATTATCCGAATTCTCCTCTCGCGGTTGTATCGAATGGAAAAACCGTCGACTGCCGTTGTTTTTTCGCCCTCGTATATAATGCTCTCAGTTAGCAAAGCGTGTCTTACATAAAGTATTTAATCTACGACTGAAAACTCGTTCAAAACTTAATCTCATCGCGAAATCCTCGGAACCAAGCAATTACACACCCCCGCAGGGGACTTTCAATTTCGCATCAGCAGTCTCAAAGGCAATTAGCTTTGCGACCATATAATTCCCAACGCTATAGCGCGTGTTTAAAACGTACAAGTTGAAAACCTCCACCGGAAGAAGCTTTATGTATATATACACATCGTTCTAAAGTCAAAGATTAGCCTGAGCACGTGACGAACGGTTTCTGCTGTCGGTGTAACCTCGGAAATGCACGCGCGCGCGCGCGTCTGTGTGTGTAGAAGCTCGCGCGCTCAAATCCATTGTCGCGCGCTTCTCGCTCTCGGTCTGTTCCACTGAGACGCGAGAGTCTTCGATCTCACTCGTGTGTGCCTTATTGCGCGGCAAACTCAATTATGCTCTGCGAGAGTGTTCCGAGGCACAAGACGACAACTACGTAGGCAGATGTATGCTTCGCGGGAATTTTCTATTTTCGCTACCTTGCCTTTATGGCGCGCAGATTCCTCTGCGTTATAACTTTCGCTAATTGCTGGAATACATAGCGCGATAATAGCTGCAATCACGATGCATTATGCGGTTAAAAGAACGAAAAAAAAAAAAGAAAAACCGTAGTTATATGCGTCGACTCGAAGGACGTCTTCATTGATACCTCTTGGAACGGCTCTGACGGCAGCATGATGTATGCGAGTCGTCGAATTAATTAACCTGCACAGTGTGCGCGCAAATACCTATATCTCGGGTATAGGCTCTCGAATAAGAAATCAATGGCCTCAGATAAGTCGGTTATTCAACATTTGGCCATGGCTCAGCAACTGTTCTCTGTTTCGCATGCACAGCATCTTGAGACAAGGAACCCCAGAGCTCGATCTCTTCTGCTTCGAACACAGAGGATATTTTCGGTTTTTGGCTCGTGCCGCTATGGCCTACATCGAAACGCGAGCTTCGCACACATACACATTACGCAAGCCGTTGTCTGCTGCAGCGAACCGCTTTACGAGCGAGTAGGCGTCTCGTACGCGCGTTTTTCGGACGAGATTATATAGTGTCGCTTTGGGGCGTTTTTTTTTTTCTTCTCTTCTCGGGATGCTGATGGTTTAACGAGGTATGCTAATGCCGTATGTGCACTGGTATTAAAGTTGCTTTATGGGCCAGTTCTTTCGCGGGTTTAAAAATGGATTTCTTTGTTGCAAGAGTTTAGGAGCTCGTAAATCGACACGAATCGCCAAGCGAATAATTAAAGAGAGTGTATAAGAGTAAGAAACGCAAGCGTGAAACTGAGCTTGGGTAATAGCGAAGAATTTTTTCCAACTCTCGCGTAATAATCGCGCGCGTTGAAAAAATCTCGAAAAGTCTTCCGGAACAAACGGATAGTTATTATAGTGAGCTCTTTTGCTTAACAACAGAACTTTGGAAAAATGTGTATACATACTTATCGATCGCGGAAATGGAAAACTGGGTTAAAACTCGGATCTCAGGCACAGAGAACCCGAGCGATCAAACTTCATCAGCATCTCCATCCAGAAAAAGCTCAGACCGTAGCATCTCGCGAGTCTTATAACCCCACAACCCTCTCTCTCTCTCTCTCTCTCTCTCTCTCTAGTTCTCAACCGAAATAAATACCTTGAATCTTACGTAATCGAGGTCGGTATGTGGCGCGACACTACGCATCTTCTTCCACTACTCTCCGGATGCATTCGCCGTTGTCGCATCACAAAAGCGAGTTTGCGTAAGCGCTCAGCTGTGGCGTTCAGTATAGGAATATCGCAGTCTGAATCCGTGAGTTCGCGCGCGCACGCGTGTACGTGTTTGTCTCGGTTCGTTAGTTAGTAATTAATTTCACCGGCTTTTGTTGCTTCCGCTTCTACTCGATCGCTCTCTCTCTCTCTCTCTCTCTCTCTCTGATTCTCTATCTCTCTCTCTCTCTCTTCCCTATCTCTCACTGCTGTTACCGCTGATCGACGCCAATGGGTATTTACCACTGATTAATGCGATTGTGTCGACTTGCATCTGCGTTGCTGTTCTTGTTATTGTTATTGTTGTGTTTAGATTTTCTAAATGTGTGTGGTTTTATCCAGTGACTAGTTCTGATTAATTCATACAGAAATCCATATATACACATGTGAGATTGTTTGAATCGTCGCGGAGAAAAAAATGCGTGAGAAAAGCCTGTCACGACTTTGTGTTTTGTTATAATTTCTTTTGTGTGTAGCTCACACTCGACCAGTTGAGATTATGGCTGATTGGTCACGACAAGGATTAGTAGAGTTAATTTCTATATACCTGTATCGTTTAGAAGAATTAGTAATCCCGCGCAACGTCGGCGCTAGCATTGGAACAACGAATGCCAACCGAGTCTATGACAAATCTCGCTTTTAATGGATACTGATACACACACTCACGGTGAATCAACAGATCGACAGCGTGCACGTTTAGAGTAAGAGAATCACACGGCACACAGTAGACATGCAGTGCGAACAGAAGTCGATGGAGCAGTCCAGCGTCGCAGGAGCGATCGTGAAGTTCCTGGTCAAGTACTGCGAGTTCATCAGCGTCAAGTTCTCGGTGAGGAGAGAGAGATTCATTGCGTCGCAGCTATAACGCTTCCGTGTATTCTTATTCATTAAAAAGCAGACTACTAGCCTTTGTGCGTATATATGCATATAACTCGCCGTTTAATTGGATATTCTCAGCGCTGGCTTTGTCTCATTCTGCTTCTGTCGCCGTTGTCGTTTTTATTATCATTGAAAGAGGAAGCGATTCCTCTCTTGGAGTTAATGAACGAAGGTATACCTCCTAAATGTTAAACTATACGTAATTTAGAAAAGGTCAATGCGTTACCTCTACAGAGTGCACTATACCTATATACAATATATATATATATATGTCAGTGCTGTGTGTACATCATATACGAGTGTACACACCTTCTTTGTTCGAGAGGAAACGCAGACGTTTGTGAGAAACAACGGGAGTAACACTCAGCCGTTGTTCGCGTCGAAAGAAACATCGGCCGCACTTGCATAATTCAAGCGAGAGCTGACTTTTCGCCGGAGAATGAAAATTATGCCGCCGGCTGAATAATTGCCCTAACCTTGATTGAGCTTCATTCTATTCTACGGAAAAGTTATAGAGAAGCAAAAATTGTTTTAATTGGAGATATTCAACTTTTATCGCAGAAGAGGAACGGATTAATGTAGACATCGTTCGGAAACTTTGCTTTTCCCCGCTTTCCATCGATAAGCAAGTTTATTATTGCGCATAAATGCACGGCTTCAAATAATCCACTCGAACTTACACAAGCTTTCGTTAGATTTTTATTTCCATCGATTCTCCCGCAATAAATAGCTTCCGAGCGTATTAATGTATGCATAATAGACAATGCAACTAATGTGTATATAATATAACACGCGCGACTATATTGACTCAGCAAAACGGTATGCCGTGAAACGATAATTAGATTACGCAAGGCGCACCGGCGATTAGTACAACAACACAACGCCTGATTTACGCGTCATTCCGATTAATCTAATCCGCACACACGAAAGCGAGCTTTCGGCATTGCTCAAATACATCCATGAGTCGGCGAAATGTCTCGACCCCTTTGTTTTACGCGAATATGCGTATACACCGTATGGAGAAAGGAGAAAAAAAGTTCCGACAGACAAAGAGAATAATAACCGTATCGCACCAGACGCTTTTCATTATATGCCGTCCGCGAACTACTCGAGGCGATAATTAGGTTGTCTGCAGCTGCTCGGCAAAAAAGTTTCATCTGATTCATCGCTGCGCGAGCGCATGTGTGTACGTATGCTCGTATGTGTGTGCCAAAGAGTATGGTATATAATGACGCTTAGGTGAATCAGGAGAGTGAACTCGTGGAAAACGATAGGTGCGCGCTTATATACTCCGACTTCCGCTAGTCTTAAAATGTACGTTTCTCGCCAAGATCGTGTGTACCTGCGCGCGTTCGTGGATATTCGATCGTAGCTCGCGCGCACGCGCGGAGAAACGAACGGTTCAGAAAGAGATCTTAATCGGCGATAAATCGCGAAAGCGTTTCTGTTATGTATATATGTATAAAATCTCGCGAAAACCCGAGTGACGAAAGCACCGGAGAAAATTTACGCTCTTGTGTATATGTGCTGTGTATATCGCAAATTTCCCCGTCGACGTAATTACACAATTATTGTTCAAACCTCGTCTAGACGGAAAAATTTCGCTTCGACGATAAATTTCAATGAAAAATGCCAACGAAAACAAGGCATGAATTTAAATTTTCCCTTTCTCCAATGCATTAGCTCTTAATACAATGAGCGCGTGTGTTAGCCCTAACTCATTACACACTCGGTGCTACGTATAGGCATCGGGCAAATAGACACTCAGCCAATAATTTTACTCGCGAGATGTACAGCAGCGTGCGTCTGACAAGTGCATAATCATTACTTTTCGTTTGCACATTAGTGAAAATTTAAAATTCAACGCATACTGTTTTTCATTATATTCAACACTTTGCTTCGTTCCTGTATACCTGCACGATACAACTTTCTCTATTGTTGAACGCGTATGAGTATATTTCTGTATTTATAAATCAGAAGGAGATAAGAACTTCGCGACGAGAATAATAGTTCGATAATAATGACGATACGAGTCTCTCCTTAATATACGCTTTTCTTCTGCTTGCAAATCAAGGCTGAATGAAAAATAGAAGATGATTTTCAATGTGGCGCTGCTGGTCGCCCTCGCTTTGTCTGCGAGTATATCTAAATATATACGTGCATATTCGCGCGTGCCTTAATGCGGAAACACGCTTGCGTGAATGTCCAGTTTGCGAGAGGACTACTTTGCGGATAACGTTGTTATAGTAGTCATCGACAGGCGTCATCGGGGATCTTGACGTCTTTTAAGCCTCTTATGTAGATTGTTTGATATTTAAATATTTGGAGAGTTGGTAATATTAATGCGTGTCGGGAAGAGAATCAGCGAGTGTACCGGGGGATTAGTGAAGCTTAAGACTACACGGAGTTTAGCTTGCGAATCCTCGAGTTATCGAATGACACATGCTTTCGACTGAGGTTGAACAGCCGCTGTTAAGGATTGATAACATTGTCAGGAAGTACGTTTTTTCCAAGGATGCATCTATTCAATTAGGATTCATTTCATATCCACGCAGACTCGCGAAGTAAAAATTGAAACAATTATTCGCATTCAATAAACGAGAAAGAATATTTATTTTTGAACGTCAGAGTCTTAATAATTACCCAGACCGAGAAACGTAGTTTGCGAACTTCTCGTAAAGCGTATAATAATCCTACCAATATAAGCTAAGCGATAAATTACCCGGCAACAAGTGGATTAAGAAGCAAAAGCACGTTGTAAATTATAATTTTAGAAATCAATATTTTATCGAAGCACCTTTCCGTCGTAAATAACCAGCTATATAGATATTAAGTATGTCCAATCTTTTCAAACGTTAGAAAGCCGTACATATGATTGTCGAAGCATCGATAATCCAAGCACAATAAAGTCACAAAAATAAAATTCTCGTCCTCCCTCTCTCTCTCTCTCTCTCTCCCTCATTCGATTATATTCACCAACACAAAAGACTTACGTATGTGCATCGTTTAAATTCGTGTGTACGTGCATGTACGAAGCGTTTATTGAACCACGTTATATCGGCCTGCAACAGAGAGGAGGCGTTGGTCCAATGAACTTACACGTAGGGCCGACGCAGTTGCTCGTTTCAATCACAACGTGGACATGCTGATGCTAAAAATAAGTGACTAATATATACTTCTGCTACGATGTATCAAGCGTTTGGATTATGTACCACCCACGTGATGCAAAAGTTATCACATAAGAAAGGCGCAGTCTATACATCATATCAAAATTTAACTTTAATTCCTATTAATTCTAATATAATTTCCCGTGTTTTATGTGACATTAATTGAATCTACCAATTTAGCATGCACATCCCTATGCACAAATTTAACCGTCTTATATTTTCTGTTTTAGGTGAGTCATTGCGGCCAAAACTTATTACCTACCAAGCAATTAGCGGCGGTGGTAAGTTTGATATAATGAGCAATTAATATTTATCGGAGACTCGATCCTATGCTGCATCTAATGCACTTAATACAAGAGCTCCGATGAATAAGTCAATGAGTCATTCACTCTATATTCAAATTGTTCAACTGGGTAAAGCAGTTGAAAAAAAATTAAAGTCATAAGCATGAAAATTTTAATAAAGTAATCAGAGCGTAAAGTGAATGAAACCGTGCTCACCTAATATATACACGAAATATTACAACTAAATTTCCTTATAACTGCGCTCACTCGTTTCTCTCTCTCTCTCTCTCTCTCTCTCCCTTTCACGCGTCTCGACTTGCAATCGAGCGTAATTGCAACACTGAGACACCGTTTCATCAATCAAAATTGTACGCGTACAAAAATAGCCTGTCTTCCTATCAATAACATCGGCGCAGAGAAAAAGAGAAAGAGAGCGAATTATGTGTCTCCTACAATATACTAACGCGTACACCAAACAGAGCGACGCAACGATTCATCCTGAACAAAAACACTTCCGTTGTTGGCAAAGTGACATGTCCGCGGATGATTCATAACGAGCGATCCCAGGCTGTCTCAGACGTGTTCTATACAAACACGTTGCATTATACACGCATATAAGACGTAAAAGGGCTACAGAGAGCGAGAAGAAGTGTAGGACGAATAATCTCTCTCTATAAGCCGTAGGCGAGCGGCACACAGGAGACTAAGCCCGAAACGCCGCCCAGGTTTACATAACCTGTTTAATAATAGTAAAAGACTTTTACCTATCCGATGCCACAGCGGCTGCGACAGCAGCAGACGACGCTATAATAGGCAGCGATCCAAGCCGAACGTGTGTGTGTCGAAAGCGCGTACGGTCCGCGCTATACTCTCCGTAGCGATACGGATTTTAAGGCATCGCTCTGAACTACATATGATTTGAGCAAAGGTATAACGCTTTATCGGATTTGAATTTCGACATACTGTATACGTACGCACTGATCTCTCTCTCTCTCTTTCTCTCTCTCTTTCTCTGTCTCTCTTTCTCTGTCTCTCTTTCTCGAGTAGGTGGTGTCGAAAAGCGCTCGTTGCCTAATCAGCGCGATGTATGCACGTGTCGAATTTTTCATAAGAGGAAATATGCTCCGCGAAACGTTTCGGTTTACCGAGGTAGTCTTTTTGTAAGTCGTGACGTACGTTTTAAAGATTTTTTTTCTCTCTCTAAAGGAATCGAGGTGGTGAATACTAACGAAGGTTTAGGAAAATTTAATCAGTCCGAGATTTATATGGGAAATATGGAATTTCTCGAGGGAAGTGATATATGGATCTTTACTACTCTGTAAATGCAAGAGTACGTCAGGAATATATATTCACGGAGACGTTCGGAGTAGCAATAAATCAACAAGCTCGCGCGCGAGTTTGCGAAAATCCACAACCGATAATCCCCCTCCTCTCTCTCTCTCTCTCTCTCTCTTTCTCGAAAAAAAGGAATTTGTTTAGAAACGTTAAGTCAAGAGTGATATTTATCGGTCATTCGTCTATCTAAGTTAGCTGACTTGCAAAACTGTAAATTGCATAAGCCGTCGTAGAACCACTTGGAAATTCAAATGTAACTGTAAGAACCGTGAAATTCGATTGATTCGACACCTTATGAAACCCATCTTAATCCTCGACTGCACTGGCAAATCTCGAAAGCACGTACACCTCCGCTCTTACTTAAGGAGGTCGAATCAACGCGGATACCCTTGACACATGGCTGTAGCAGCGGCAGCAGCAGCAGTGCCTATTCAACCTCCCGTTATATATACCTGTACAGAGAGTCGCTATTGAAAACGACGAACATGCACGCAGAGACTCACGTGTCCCACACCCAATTGGCCCACACGACGACGTTATTCAGAGCGTAGAGCTCGTGTACCTTTCATTCGGTTTACCATAGTAACGAGAGAATCACCGCCGTTTCGGAGACTTTTGTTTCGGAGAGTTTTTTTTTTTTTTTTTTTTAATAACGCTATGGAGTGTTTTCCGAGTGAGCATTCATATGTACGTGGCAGGCCTCATGGTGAAAGAGAGGATGAGGTCGCTTATCGTCCAGCGGTAGTATATTGTATATATGTACGCGCAGCAACACTGGAAGGGAGATAATAATGTATTACCAAGGAGATAATACGCTGCGACGGCTCTTACGCAGTCTCTTCGCGATACGCCTGCGGTTATCATTAGCGTCCGTTATGTTTGCCTTTTATTTCCATTTTTATTTTGTTTATAGCGTTGTGCAGAGTGTATATATGTACGTTTTGCTGAACAATTTTTCAGGTGAAATTTTAATAAAACGAACTTTCTCGTTACATCGAAAACAAGGGCAGCCGTTAGTAAGCTCCGTTTCCCCGCAAAGCTCCGCCTTTGCATGAAGAAAATCCAATAACATAATTTTGCGCGAGCGTGAGAGAGAGAGAGAGAGAGAGAGAGAGAGAGAGACAGTCAGTTGTAGTGTTCATAGCTCTTTCTACGCTTATAGTTCAAGGAAAACTCTCGGATGCACTGACCTCTTATCTCTCCGCAAACAATATCGACTGCGCTTTATCTTCTCCCCCAATAGCTGGTAAAACCGGCTCTGCAATGCATTCCCTAGGTGCGCAATATATAATATAGCTCTTAGAGCAGTCATATTTTTTCTCGGTCGAGCGACTATTTACCCATAACGGAAGGGTTACCCAGAATTTCCCCCCTAAAAAGCGAGGGCGGCTCTAAACGACTTAATGAAGAGCAGTAGCAAACACAAAAGCAAGAGAACTCAAGCTTTTACGAGTTTTCCAGGAAGCATATAAAAACGGAACTCGCGCTCGCTCGCAATGACGACTACTACATGCGCTTGCTTTTGCGGTGTGTATGCGTGTGTGTGCGTATGTGTATTCGATTTTTCAAACGAATGTCCCTTTCACTTTGCAGCGATGTACTCTCTCTCTCTTTCTCTCTCTCTCTCTCTCTGTCTCTCGTTTTCGTTGAGTAATAATCAAGCTTCGAATCTAGTTGTCACAGACTACTTATCTGTGTACACTATGGTACAGTTTTCATATCAAACATTTTAGACGTGCCCATGATCGCGTAAGAGAAACGGATTGTATCGACGGTATTATAAAAAGAGCTAAAAACTTATTGTCGAATCAGCCTGTTTAGCACCTACCACTACAAATCGCGAAACGTGTCCGAGCGTCTGTTTTAATCTTATCTATATATACTCAAGAGGCCTTTGCCGCTTTCTCCTGTGTTTTATTTACCGATCGAATGTACGTATACGTACGCGACGAATCAGCGCATAATATCATTCGGCAGCAGCCGAAGAACCGTAAGAACCGAAGATCCTTGGCCTGTGTGCCGACTCATCGGTAAATGCCTATGAGATAAGCGGTGGTGTTCTTCCTTGAAAAATATTAAAGAAAAAAAGAGAAACAAGCCTTGTGCCTCGCGGTCCTGCATCCGGAGTCACCTCTTATCTGTCAAAGCACTCCACGATGTCTGATATGTATATTATGCACGGATGGAGGTCCTAAAAGCCGAAGTATAGATTGTAAGCGGGGAAATTCCGAGGAGAGCCTCTGACGAAAAGACGCTAAAACAGCGGGCAAACAGGGCGGCGTTAACGGTAAATTCGAAAAGTGGCGATAAAAATCGAAGAGCGCACAAAGGAGCGTATATTATACATATACGCAAATGTAGGCCGTGACTTTGGAAAACCGTTAAAGCTCGAATTCGAGTATCAAGTTTAAAAATAAAAATTTATCCCGATCGCTTATGAGTTTTCTTCTCTGTCAAGAGAGCAGAGTGCTACGCTATCGCGATCTCTAAAAAGACACTAGAGTGGTCCTATCGACCCATCCGGACTCTGGTTGTATATGCGTTCGGTGAAAAACTTCTTAGAGCCTCTCTAACTATTTCGTACGCGTGTATAAAAAGCCACATTTATACGGCATTCTTAATTCAAAATAATAATGATCGATAGATAAGCGCTGATCTTCTTTTATTGTTAGCTGCGCCTCCCTCCATACACATGCGCACATACATACATACGAAATTTATTTACAATACGCATCTCTCTTTGTAACGCAAATGACGAACACACTCGAGCATAGCACTCGTGCGCGTTTGTTTTCCGCCGGGACGTGCATGAATAATCCAAATGCGCGTCGAGAAATGTATATCGATGCAACGGTAAAGAGGAAGTTAGTCACGTAACATACAGAAAAGGAAAACTGGGTACAGAAAACGATGTGTTTTCGGTGGCAACGAGATGTATGTTAATTTTTTTGGACCGTGTTTGTAATGTAGCGAGTGACGCGGTATGACTCGCTGTCGTTTTCTTGTGAATTGTTTTATGGCCTCCGGGAGTCGATGCCAATTGATAGTAATATTACCGGTTGGATTTCCTTCGATTTTTCACCTCAATAATATCGGTGATTCGTCATCCCCCTTTCCGATACTCGAGACTCTTGCGGGTTAATTGCGTAGCTTCTTTCAGTTCTGCGAATGCGTTATGATGAGTTATTTCTTACTTTATGAGTATATAGAATAATCTGCTATTAACTGATAGCTCGAGGCTTATACTTCAACGAATAACGCATGCTATTCTTTATTATTGTGTAACAACTTTGTTATCGAGTATCTTAAACATTAATCTGTGTATAAATATAGCATGTATTATATACCTTCGCTGAGCTCTACAAATTTCATCCTATTTCGTAAATTATATCGTATAAAAATGTAGCGCCGACCGCGTTAAATCCGGCATATTAAATAATCATTAAGACATCTCGCATTTGCATCTCTCGCGAAATTCCAAACTTAGGCATCGATTTCTCGTGTAATACCGCGTGTGACTCAGGCTCGGTTCCAGCTAAGACGAGAAGATCTGTACAAAAAATCGTTTTTTTTTTCTGAATTCCCGTAAAGTCGTGCTGTTCACAAATTTACGTAAGACGTTCCTAATCGCCCTCGAGCTTCCGATGAGTCCTCATAGCTAATCCACTCAATGGCACTCATTATACGACTGTTGCCGCACGCGCGTGCGAGTACGCTGTTTAAGGATAATATATAAGTCCATGTAATTGCTTGCACACTTATCTCTCGCTCTTATCTCTTCTTCTTCTGCTTCTTCTTCTTCTTTTGTGTGTTTAATATCTTAAAACTATATACACGCGCTGTCGACGGAAAAGTACCTTCGAAGTTTTTGAGCTTGTGCGTACGTATGTATAGTATATATATATATATATATATATATATATATATTCATATGTACATATACGTGAATTCGTTTACGCGAAATTCTAATAAACTAAGCTGGTCACGTAATGGCAACGGTTTATAACGGGTTTGGAGGTACACGCGACGACATGCTGTATTGTACGTTGCTAACCTGTATGTACAAATGTACGTACTCGTCTGGTATCACGACGTGAACTGTATGCGAGCTGTACACCGCCAGCATCGCGCCTTCCGAGATTCGCACGTATCAATTTTGAAACGTGGTGCTCGAAACGTGTTGCTTCAGGCTCGATTTCGAATTGTTCATAGTTATGTTCTTTTTTTTTTTTTTTTTTTTTTTAATAAAAGGTATATCTTAACGTTTCAGAGCGTGTGAACGATTTGAAATTCAACAAAGGTATCTGCATAAAATGTATGTCGGCGAAAAAGAAACCTACTGTATGTGTGTTGCGCTGTGCTTTTATGACAAACGCCCCACGAAAACGTATCAACTTATCGGATCATAAATGTCATAAAACAGCAGCGCTACGACACTGACTCTTGTTACAACCGTACATGCATGAGCCAAATGAAAAATGAATGAAGAGCATCAGCATCAGCTGCGGCGCAACTCGTGCCTTCGTACAGAGACGACGTACATAATGTATATACGTATCAGCGGCTCTCGTCCTTTGTTAATGCGCCTCTCGTGCGACGTCTCTCCGATGGCAAATGTACGTATAACACTCGAGTCTACTACGTCGCCGCGTGACCCGCATTTCGCGAGAGAAGCCGATCTCTCGTATACAAGTATATACATATATATATTTGTAAATACAACTGCGCGCAAAAACACAAGAAGATTCTTCCTTTTTGCGCAGCAGTAGGTACAACATACAGCGTAATACAGTTTCCCACAAAGAAAGAAAGCTGGAAAACGACAATGCAGCGCACGATTTGCCTAATTCTTATGTAAACGGCTCTTGCCGCGCACTCGAGCGTTACACGGCCTAAACCTCGATTCGGAACGTTATAGGCTCACAGTGCAGTGTGCTACTGCAGCGAGAGTTTGTTTATTTCCATAATTTTCCGGGAAGCTGATTTACATGAAAATAATAATTCCTTAGAGCTGTTCATGCTCCCATCGTCGTCTGCCGGAGATAAATTTAATTGAAGGAGATAAGTATTAGCTGAGCGTTTATAAACTTTCTGCTTTTCCGCATAGTAGCGCGGCTGTCATGCGAGCGATAGCGAAACAAATCGCAGTGGCACAAATTTTTTTTTTTTATTTTTTTAATATTCACCGCAATATTATTATTCCATATTTCTCGATGGAATATCGAAGAGGGGCAGATTGATAACGCAACTGCTTCGAGAAATCATTGAACACGGTTTCATTATGATTTGTGTCCGAGAAAAAGAGCTTGCCTCTATATGTCATAACTTGATTATACCCGTCGGCGGATCGAGCGATACACTCGAGCGGGCACAGTACAATCGATTTCCCGTACGCAAACGCGTGTGTTATGGGTACCGTATACGCGTGGGAGACTGTCTGCCGCTGCTATTGCTGTTGCCGCTCTCTATATATGTATATATCTTACAAAGCAGCATATTATATTATATTATATATATACAGACGTTTTTTGCGGGTCACATTGTTGTGAAGTTATACATTGAAAGTTTTTGTAGCGAAGGCATCGAGAGGTGTTCTTAGGTTGCTGATATTAATTGTCGGTACCGCGAAGCGTCGAAGAAAATATTGTTTGTTTTTGCTCCGATTGTACAAAATTGATATTGCAGGGAGAAAGAGGGAGAAAGATAGCCTATTTCTCATATTTGCGAGCGGGCGCCTCGCGGCCTCGTAAAAGAGTTGAAAAAGTTTTTTCGAAACGACCACGGTCTCTCTCGTTTTCTGCGAAACATTCTTATACTTTCCAAACTCCTGCGGTCACTTTGACTTTCTTCGGTCGGTTCTTCCCGCCCATCCAACTAAGTAAATCAGGGACGTTTTTTCAGCATACACGTAGTTATCAGGGATAAGATAAAAAAATACGGTTATCTGGCATTTATTCACACAGAACGCTCGTGAAACCGACGCGGAAGAGAGGAAAAAAAGTTTATCGAACTATAACACCGAGTGCTCGGAGAGAAAGAGAGAGAGAGAGAGAGAGAGAGAGAAAATATATGCATATATAAGTGTGCGCGTATATTTAGATAAAAGTGTAAAGAGAGGAAGTTTAAAGTGATTGTGGCCCGTAATTCCTGGAAGCATTGCGCGAAAGCGTAAACAAAAACATAGTGAACCGATAGTGTGCTATGCATGTGTGTATGCTAATGTTAGTTGTGAGCTCCTGCAGGGAGGCGAACAAAGGGGAGATTTCCCTCATCGCACTATAGTACGTATGTACAGACACACATGCATATGTTAGAGGGAAAAAGGTAATTTTAGGAATTATTAAACGTTCTCGTATCACCAATTCATTCTTAAACTCTAGCACACAAGAGAGAGAGAGAGAGAGAGAGAGAGGAAAAAAAGAGATCAACGCAGAGAAGTACATACGGATCACTCCAAAAATAAACTGGAGAATGAAGAATCCGATCCTCCGCCTAAATTAGTGTAGCTCTCCCCTCCACCTAATTATCGAATCAGCTGGCGTGTGTTCTCTCTTTCTTTCTCTCCTGTGGGAAAAATTTGTCGGCGAACGACGAAGAAGTCCCTGTTGCACACACGTGTGACGCAGCAGCTATAGGTATATGCACACGTGTGTTCCAGCAGTGTATATATACGTACTAATAACAAAACACAGCAGTGAAGGCGTCGTCAGAGTGGGGATACAAGCCTGTTTCCCCCGTCGGCGCTACACAGTTCGCTCATGGTGTGCGCTTAAAGAGAGAGAGCGGAGTAGGGATAGAGACTCTCTTTTCGCTGTGTGAGTGTATACGTAGTGGACTGTGTGCTGTGCCGGAGACTCAGTCAGTCTGTCAGTCAGTCGGTCCACCGGCAGCGACACACGAGGAGGCCGCTCTGTTGTTCTTCGCGGACGCGTACGCGTTACCAAACGATTTTTCTATTTTTTCTTCTTTTTCTATTTTACCCAATATTATCGTTTCGTTGACTTTCGAGCGAGCGTCGATGCGCCAGCTCTGGACGATCCTCGGACCCTTCGAGTACTTTTGTAGCTCGAAGAGGAGGAGATACGAGCATCAAAAAGGAGCGGTCGAAAGACTCCACAGGTTGTGTTGCCAATTATACCACTGCCAATAGCGGTTATCGACCCGGCGATTCCGCGATATCGATGGATATTTGTTAGCGTGCGAGTCGCCGCGCTGTACAGCCGTTACACCACGTGCTCGTCGAAGCGGAGTACCAGCTGCATACACAGTGCGAATATGAACGTTCGGTGTTTTGTGTTCGTTTTTTCCAATCTATAGTGAAGATAGTACACAGAATTATATTGTATTGATCGGCATAATTTTCGTTCAATCGTCATATAAAGAGCCGGCAAAGTGGTGCTGTTAGATAAGAATATAGCTGCGAAAATGCCGAGCCAGACGACGACTATTCTCCTCAAGTGTTCGATGGTCGACGTGCCGGCTATCAACCACGTGAGGCTCAAGTCGCTTTATGATGTAAGTACCTTACCTTCGTTCATTCATTCGGCTGAATTCGCTTCTCCGTGTTATTATTGTGCATTGAGAAAACCGCATCTTCGAAGAACAAGACACTGCAATGTATGTCCAGTGTGTATAAACTCTCAACTCTTATCGATCGATCGATCGTTCGTATCGATAGGTTATAATAATCTCTTACTCGCTAACGACTAGCGAGTAAGACAAGCGCATGTACTATCTCGTACTTACGTAAATGCGTATAAAATTTATTTTTTTTGCGAAATAGTTTCTAATAAAGCTCGAACTGTCTCGGTTCGTTCGATGAATCGAGTCGCGGATAATTTTCCTCGGGAAATCAAAGAAGCATTATCCCTGTGAATTTTCACGCAGAGCCCGCATGTTTTCACTCAGACCCATCTCTCTTCCTCTCTTTTCAAAACAAAGAAACACAGCCGACTCGTTCTCCTCTTTTTTCCTCTAAAAACGTGCCTCGTAGAAAAGAAGTGGCCCCTCTCTAAGCCGTCTCGTATAGCACCACCACAGCTGCGGGTTCAAGGCTCGGCTGCACTTGAAAAGAGGCTGGCTGCGCCTACCTGGACACACAGCTACATTTCGAACGGATGCTTCTCGTTCGCAGTGTGTAAGGTGTGTCGACGAAGAAAAGGAGAAGAGAAGAAGGGATAGAGAGAGAGAGAGAAGAGAGAAAGAGAGAGAGATGTGTTTTCTTGGAATGAGCAACAGCAGCAGCAGCAGCAGCCGATCGACGACCCGAGCCTCTCTCGGAAGGAGAGTTGCAATAACAATCGAGAGGCGTAAATGCCAAGGACTCGAATTGCAAATACTATACTCGTACGCGTCTCCTGTTGAGCGGAGTGTAATCTCGATTTTCCATTCCAGTGGTCAGATTTTGGAATCGAGCTATTGTAATGCATGAGTCATAATTTATGCTCGGTGCTCCACTTTTTTTCAAAAGACGGAATTTCTCACACACCAGTAGTAAATATATGGAAATCGGCTTGGAGCATAGCGGGAAGATCAATCGAGCTGACTCGACGGATTACTACTAATTTACCTACAGCAGAAGTCGTTATTAAAAATTACTTCGACGGATGCATGCGTAATTTATAATTTACGGTGGTCCCTCCGTGTAATAAGCTCTAAAATAACAGGATCACATCTAAGCTCATGTAACGTCCAGACATTCAATCAGCAAGCTTGCTCCTCTCTGCAATGATTACCGATTTAACGACTAGCTCCTAAACGCTTTACTACGAGGTCTCCGTACACAAATCGAAGGCATTATTATATAGGTGCGTCGGGCGTAAAGAAAGTTTTGCGCTGTGTAACGGCAAATTTCTCGTAGCGGCTATGCGTTTACGCGCGCGAAAAAACATCCTTCCAATTAAAACGGCAGTAAAGTAACTATATACGAAGGGCAGCAGCTCGTTTAATAGTATTAGGAGAGAGAGAGAGACCGAGGGGGGGGGGGGGAGTAGAGTCATCGTTCACGTTAACCTCCTTCGCAGGGATGAGTCGCGTTATAAACCACTTTCGAGCTGCATCGTGTGTGCGCATAAGTAAAGTCCATACGCCTCGAGGACACAGTGGCTATCTGTCTTTCCTTTTATATATAAATATATATGTATATATTTACAATATATACATATGCACAGGCTTCTAGGGTCAAAAGCGCGTTTTCTCCGCTTTCTTGCCAACGAGTTTCTATTTTTCTAACCAGATATATGTACACAGACAGAGAGACATGTACACACATAGACGTGTAACACTTTTTAACACCTTGTCTACAGCAGCGTAGCAACGAGATTCGCTGTGTAAACATACGTCGCCGGACACTGTCGTGAAAGTGAGCGTCGTCGTTGCAGCTTTCTTGAGACATCACACGGGGCCACCCTGGTTATAGAGGTACTAAACAATAATGTAGTGTCCTCGGAAGAAAGAGAGAGAGAGAGAGAATCTTTACGAGCGTTCGATATCGTAAATTTCGTTCCGTCTCGACTGCTGAGGCTAGTTAGAGGAAAGCGCAAACTCGAGGTGCAATAAACCTGAGGAAAATCGCGCGCTCTTGGTAATAGCCGCGATTATTATTACACGCGGGAAAGTCGAAGTTCAGGCTTGCGTAAGTAAACCGACGGTTTCGAGGGAAAAGTCATTGTCCTCGCGTGAGTAAATCAAGCCGTCTATCGATCGTCGATAGTCGCGTAATTAATGCGCGTAACGCTTTCCCCGTGTACTTTTATTGCAACAAAGCAAAAACACGCGAATGCGTTGCGAGCGCGCGCTTCATCGTCGTCGTCCGAGGGAGAGATAAGCCATGTTTACGCGAGCGGTACTTTTTAAATAATTCTGCGGGAAATGGAAAGGAAAAAAAAAATGCTCGAGCACAAAGGTCTTTGTGCATCAGTTGTCAGCTGCTTATAACGTTCGTTTGACAAACTACTGTACTTTTCAACTCTAACTCCGCCGCTTCATCGGCGATTACGTGCAAGCGAGGCGGTTTATATGCACATACACGATATATTAAAAGTGAAACCAGATTATAAACATTTTACTGCGGATATTAGCTGTGCGACGTGTTACACATAATTAACTTTCATTCTCGATGCCGCGAATTACGCCGCAATTGCCGTATCGATCGCACTTTCCAACGCACGACTGTATAATTTTCTAAAAATACACTGGATTAGAAATAAAAAAAAAATAAAAAAGAAGTACTAGAACACGGTGCGCACAAGCGTACTGTATTGTTGGCGGTCGTGTCAAGTTCAGCAAACTGAGAGAAAAAAAGAATTACCGAGCGAACTAATCGCTAGTCCACATCTCTCTTCTTTCTCTCGATGAGCACACGCGACGAAACAAAGAATTAATAACTCCCACGCATCTGTCGTCGCCCTTTTTCGGCTAACTCGTGCATGAAACTTACTGTTCGACGCGCGTGTGTATGCTAAAGGGCTCTGCCAGGCGTAAAATCGTGTCTGCTCGCGCGCGGCCGGCCGTTCGTGTTTTAAAGGGACGCTGTATCTTAAAATCAATCTGGAAAAATTTTATGTACGTCACACAGTCGGTTATACTATCAAGATAAGAGCAAAGGCTGATGGAATACCATCCATCGAGAGAGAGACGCACACATACTGTCCTAAACTAATAGCCGCGTGTTCAGTTGTGTGTCTGTATAAAGGCACGCGGAGAGAAAGAGATCTGACGTGTGTATTAATCGAATGCCTGCTAATCCATCCATCAGCGAGTACATATGTATATACGACAAGCGTCTCTTAACAATCTTTTCCCTGCAGAGACATACGATTAGCCGAGTTCTTATACATTATAGCTGATACAGCACTTGGGATCGTCTGGAGTAGTTTGGCTTCGCAAAAAAGAGCTATTTCCTCCGTGTTCTATACGAGGTCACAGTCGTTCTGCTGCGCAGCAGCCTCCGCCGCCGTCGATCCGACCGAACGAATATCGCCGCCCGAGGGATAGAAATTACACGCTTCGAGGCTGCGTGTAAGAGAGGGTATATATCGAGAGACGAGCTGCATCGCGCGTTTTAATTCGATAACCTGTTTTCTTTTTACCAAAGAGAGAAAGAGAGAGAGAGAGAGAGAGAGAGAGAGAGAGAGAGAGAGAGAGAGAGATGCCCGAGAGCTGACTCGTCCCTCTCTAAGAGAGGGGAAAGCTGCTGCTTTTGCAGTCTGCTTTACTCTATATGGGCTATTCTGCGTGAAATCGTCAAACTCGCTAGACTTGCTCTGAATCTCGGGTATAATGCCTTAGAAGCTTACGTTTGTAAGAGTCTTGACAATCATTTACTTGAATTTCACTCTCTCAGAAAATCTCGATGACTCGTCGATAAGCATCGAATGCCAAGGGAACCAACTGCAGAAGAATACAGGGAGCCTGTGGCCGTGAAAGTTTTCCATGCCCTCTCGCGTCATTGCTGACACACTGATCCCCAAGAGAGCGAGTCTGGGAAAACTCGCGGGGACTTTACGGATGCATCGGTGTGAAATTTTATGTTCGCTCGTTAATTCGCTGCGGGTCTTTCATTCATTACAGGCTAACACACACGTAGCGATGGATGTTTATACATAGCGCTATACAAGAATTTGGTACGGAATAAGCTATATTATAGGAGTGAGTAACGACGACTCGAGGCTTATTAATGTTCGCTGTCCAACCTTTTGAAAGTTGTCAGCTGCAGAGCTGCGGCAGCAGTTGGAGAAATTTGATTTTCCTCGCTTATCAGTGAAATGGACGCTGACGATCGTAAAATTCGAATTTCGCGCGTCAGCGTTTACACGCATGAGTGTATAAGAAAGGCACAATATTCACGACTCGATCGTCCAATAAAGTCTTCAACGACGACCCGCAGCCTTAAAATTCGTCCTTAGAGTAAGAGAGAGAGAGAGAGAGAGAGAGAGATAGAACCTCGTATAATAATATCCCGCATACAAAGTACTCTCCTCTCATTTCATACGCTGCGGCGCTATATAAAGATTATTTACAAGCAGGCGGCCGCCGTCGAAAAATCGTATATTTATCCAGAGAAGAAACAGCAACGCCGACTTCGATATAAACCTCGTGTTATATAGTCACACACGGCCGTGAATCCGGAAAAAGGAAGTTGATAATGTTACGCTCGAAGGCCGTCGCTCGCGATCGACATTCGGCTGCACTGCTGACCAGCAGTTGCACATATGTTGCGTATGTCTCTCTCGCTCGGGTAATTCTCATTGGGAGGGACTAATCGCAATTAGAGCGAGGAATTAATTAGATTCGACGTGGGATACGTGTACATAAGAGCAATATCAGTCAGCGCACGCGCTGGTTCACGTTTATGCAGAACGAGCGTTTCTTCTGCCGTGTGCAGCAGAGAGCAGAGTATGCATCCCAGGCTTTTCTCAAACGAGCGAGATTAAACGACCGTGGATAGAAAGAGGCCTGCGCAGTGTTACCCTTTCAATTTGAGCGCTGAAAGCGACTTTTAATAAATTGAGCGCGCGCCTGCTATCGTCCCTCACAATACCGAGAGACTTCCGCCAGAATTCCAGGAACCAGTCGATATCGGCATCCGGCGTCTATTTCACCAGTAGCAGCGCGAGAATAAAATAAAAAAAAGAAAAGTTCAGAGAGAAAGAGACTCGACTCATTTATTTTTCACGTGCACTCGAGCGTTCTTCTCTCACTCTCTCTCTCTCTCTCTCTCTCTCTCTCTCTCTACGAATATATATATCCTCGTCCTCGGGGCTGAGTCTCGAGGGAATGTAGAACCGCCGTATCTTCGTTACATCCTCTGAGTATACCTATAGACTTTGGCTGCTTTCATTTTGCAAGCTCGATCGACAGTCAAAGCCTCGTTTAACGAAGGTACACACACATATATACCGAGGTGTCGCCTCACCGGAATGAAATTACGCTGAGCAGTGCGCCGCATCGGGGAATCGAACTAACTTTGTCTCTCTTGCGATACGCCAGTGTGTACGCGTGTACGTGTGTGTGTCTCGAATTACTGCTGTATAGAGTAGAGAAATAAAAGTGCATTCGTACGCAGGGTATAATACTCTCGAGTGTCGTTATTAAAAAGCTATTTGATTGCCAAGTAGGAGATATTTTTTTTGCTCTCGAATAAAAGTGAACAGTCGCTCATTATCATCAAGTCGAACGCGTAAAATAAGAGGATAGCTTTGCGTGATTATACCGTATTATATCTCGCTACACGCATACGCGGCGGCGAGTACAAATAAATTTCCAATATATCCCGTTTGTCGATTTCCACTCGATAAATGGAGCCGGTCTCATCCGGATAATTCTACGCACAGTGAAAATTAATGATCAGGGAGGAAAGAAAGTCCCGCTTGGCAGCAAAAACAAGTGAAAATTCATTGGGAGAGACTCTGAGCGCAAAGTCGGATAATTCGAGTATAGCCTTGGAAGAGTAGCGTTCGAACACAATCGAGAGGTTAGCCGCGGAAACACTTGTATTATTTTTCCCTGAGGAGGTCCACAATGAAAACATGACTCGGTACTTTTCTTTATTGCGGTGCGGTTCTCCAGTATAGCCTCGGTTCTCTCGGTACATGATTGATACTGTGTGAGTGTACTGCAACCGAAGGAGCGTCCTTTCCACGGAAAGTTCAGAAATCTTCTTTTTTCTCTCTCCCTCTCTCTCTCTCTCTCTCTCTCTCTCTCCTCTCTCTCCCCTCTCTTTCTGTGTTTCTTCCCTATCTCTCTCTTTCTTTCGGTAAGTCAGAGATCCGTGAAACGATAGCGCTGATGAATTTCAGTGCAGACTCCTTTCTCGTCTCAAAGGTCATACAGAAGCAATGAAAAAAGACTCGAAGGCTGTTCTTAAATTCGAAAAACAAAGCCTCTCGTTCCTCCTGATTAAGCGATTAATAATTGAATTTTTCTTCTCGCACACGCGATAAAATTAACGGGCTACGAACGAAAAAAGTTGCGTCGATTTGCATCGAGCCCATAATGTATACGGTTAACAAACACGTGTGTACCTTGCAGGACGTAGAAAAAGTCAAGGCTCTGTAATAATCGTGCGCAGCTCAACGAGAAAAGAAAAGAAAAGCATTTACACACATACACAGTCTCGCGGCATTACCTAATCGACCTAATCCCTCGCGTCTAGCGCTCAAGCCTCTCTGGCGGAAAATAATGGATCGTCCAAGGCTTAACGTTTACATGGCCTAAAGGCATATATACATATACATGCACTGCGAGATGCGAGTCGCACGCTATACAGTTTCAACAATGGTATGCGAAGACAGCATGACCCACATTTTAAGCTGAAAAATATTCTTCAAATGAAGTTAATTGGAAGAACCGTGTCCTTTTCTCCTTATCTCGAGAAGTGGCGCTGTTCAACTTCGGAAGCTGAGCTAGGAAAGTTTCGCTTAATTTTCGTTTTAATCGGCGAATACTTAAAACGTCTGTCGTCTTGTCTTCGATAAAAAAAAATTCAAAACCTGTGCGCCGACTCGAATCGGTGTGTAATTAAAATATTAAAAGCCGACCTTCCGCTCTCGGCAGCTAAGTATGCTATATACTTACGTAATCTATCTCATACGAAGAACGAAATCCTAGAATAACGCTCGATTTAGTCCTTGTAATCAATACTAGCACACACGTTCGTATTTTCCCAAGCAGTCCTATACAATACATTGGCAATATTCTTATTCGAAGCAATAGGGGCATAAACAGCGGAAAAAAGTGTCGTTGACGACGAAATTCAATTACTGCGACGACAGACATTCCCACAGCTTGAAAATGCAGGCACATGCGCACATCTGCGCAGTCTACATTCGAGAGAATTATATATATATATATATATATATACATATAATATACAGAGAGATAAGACGCGAGTGTCAGATTATCCGAGTCGCGCATCAACTTTCATTGACTCGAGTTAACGGATCGAGGCTCGTACCGATCGCAGACACCACCGCACAAAGTCATTACCACGGCCTTGCAATGCGACTCCTCTTCTGTATATAGACGCACACAAGTACCTCTATTTACGCGGATTGGATTGTACAAGGTGTGTGCGAGGTATATATATGTACGCGGAAACGCGGAAAATCTTTTGGCGAGGGACAGTAATCCTTCGTGTTTTTTCCTCTCGCCACTTTGATGTGAGCAAACGAGGAGAACAAAGCCGAGCTCGCACGCGCTGTCTTGTCTTCGTCAACGAGTCCTAATCTGAATTCTCAGTGTGGTTTAATCGCAGCTGTGGCTTTCTTTTTTTTATCTACCGTCGTCGAGCGCGTTTTTTTTTAACGGTTCTTTAAACGCGCGAAAAGGATCTGTATTATAGTTGGGTTCTTTATTGAAATATGGTTACACCACGCCGGGGACTAACTCTTTAAACTCTCTCGGCCAGTTTTTTCCTCTCTCTCTCTCTCGCACTCGTCAGGTTTGCAATACGCTAAGATGCGTATCGGATAATTACACTCTCGCCTGCGAAGCAATTAACCTCCTCTCTGCGGGCTACAAACAATAAAAAAAAAGAACAACTGAGAGTGTATAGACCGAACGAGTAGTCAAAGAAGTTGGAAATATTTTTCCAAGAGAACTCTAGAGAGAATCAAGTTCTATGGAGTCTTTTGGATTGTCAGCCCTCGTACGATATAGAGAAAAAAACTCGTTTGACGAGTATCGTATGTATATATGTGTGTATACACAAAGAGCGAGCACAGCTGCCGAAACCTCGGCCAATCTTTCTCTCGTTCTCGTGTAGCAACGGCAGGTGCCCGTTTCGCGAAAGATGCATCTGCCTCGAAAGAGGAATAATATAAGACGCCTTTTACGAACAGCTGGTACGAAGATATCTATACGTGCAAAATACACTCGTAGAAAATATCCGCTAAATCAAAGCTGCACCTTGCACACGTACGTCCAGCTGCAGTCTGTGTACACCGTATATTTATATATTGTATAAAAGGGCTCGGGATGTGCATGATTAAAGCTGTGCAAAATTCCGAAAACCGGCTGTACGTACACGTATACACGATATACTCGAGACGATGAAGAGTCAAGAATTTATAGATCCACGATTAACTTTGTTTCAGGCTTAACTAAGAAATTCGCAATTTATAATAATTAACGTTTACCTTATATAGTCTCCTCGTCCTATAACGAAAAGCCGTTAAATCGGCAGGATAGAGAAAAAAAAGCAAGAAAACTCACCTAATAGCCGAGAAAGATGCAAGCCAGTCGATAAAGAACACGAAGGATTGATTGTTAGGCGACAATGCTCACGCGAAGCAACGTCGTCATACACGAGGCGTATATATTGCGAATCCGGTTCTACAACTTTATTCTAACTCTTCCGCGGTAAGAGAACACTTAATGAGGTGTCGTTCGCTATAATACAAGACTTAATCTGATATGCGTATATAGTATATGCACGCGAGAGTCTTTGAGATGACGAATGCGAATTTCGGTTGCGGAAAGTGATATTACCCGGTAGAGAAAGAGAGATACTATGACTCAGCCTTTACTGTACCTGTTGAACTTTTATTTACAGAATCAAAAGTAAAGCAAGAGGTGTATAAATAATACGAGTCGGAAACATAGTCTGCAGTTGTAGGTGGGTGGACGGTTCTTTGTCTGTTTAGATGCATATATATATAACGGCACGTGCAAAAAATCTCGCGGGAACCTACTCGAGAGAGTAGTATAACGGAACGTATAATCGTCCGGCTATCGAGTCGTGTGTATATGTTCGTGTGAGTGTGTGTGTGTGTGTGTGTGTGTGTGTGTGTGTGTGTGAGTACGTTCGAAATAGCTGCTAACAAGTAGGTAGAAGCTGAATCCCTTATGGTGGAAACGTGCCCGCGATTATTCGCGGAATAGCTAAGGTCAGCTTGCGGCCTATTTTTCTAGTTTAGAGAAAGAAAGAGAGAGAAAGATGCCTATGTGTAAGAGAGTGTCTTAAGTACAGTACCTGGATAATATCTTACGGCAATTTGCACTTGCCTCTATTGTGTCGGTGGGTAATAACCGTCATCTCGTTCATTTTTCTTATTAGAAACCTATTTTGTAAAAGTTTTCTTCGAGAAAGTGTGTAATAATACATTAATGTTTGCATTTTTTGCTTCTATGCTTGCAGAGTCCCGGAACACTGCACAAAGATGTCGGAGGAGGGACGAAAGTTAGTGGCAAATCAGTTGGTGGAGTCGGTTCCGCGACCCTCACGTCCCTTTCGTGGATCACCAACGCGAGCAACGCCAGCAGAAACAAAAACACCCCCATTTCGCATCGCGAGGTAAGATCGACGATAAGATTTCACTTTCTTTGCATTAACGTGCCCGACTATCCGCTATAACGAGTAACAAAGTGGCTATAACACAGTGTATAAAGGGTGACCGATGAGAGTGTATTTATTTTTATCGTTTCGAAGAAATTGTATGCATGTAAATAGCGACATTGTCGGCATCGTGAAACACGATTGGCACGATACGTAGCATTAAAAAATACCAACACGCGAGGCGTTTACTTTTCACATTTGCCTTCGATTTTTTTCGCGATAACAGACGCATAATCGTCGTCGGGGTCGATCGTTGCTCTCATAATTACAAATAATTAGCGAGGATCATTCGCGTGACGCAATGCGTGTTATTTATATATGTGTGCCAAATAAGCAAGTCCAACTCTGCGGCTGGTAATGATCGAGCCGCGCGATTTTCCATTTACGTAATGATACGTGCGCGCGTATCCTGCGTGCATGTCCACGCGAGGACGAAATGATATCATAAGAGAGAAAGAGATAGAGACAAAGAGTGAGAGGGAGAGATAACCAGTTGGCTTTCCATTCGCGAAAGTATTTTTCGAGGACGGGAAATCATTTTCGTGTATATGTATTTTATAATACCGAGAGAAAGTTCGCTTATTTGTCGTTTTGCGTACAACGGAGCATAAGACAGAACACACATGGGAAGACGTTAAGGTTATTAGCGAAGGAAATGACATTGGATATCGGCAGTCCGAAATCGTTAACCTACTTCGTGCCTATATAAGCAGCAACAGCAGCAGTACCAGACTACCTACAGAGGCAACTTCTTCAAGAAGCAGACGATCCGGTTTCGTATGGTGCATCCGTGCGCTTTACTTTCTTGACCCGCCCGACCGGCACAGATATGTGAATGGGTAACGACTTGTCCGCGAATGCCATGCCTTTATGGAAGAATTACGAGCGTAAACAAATACTCGACTGGAGCCGAACTCGTTTTTTCGAGAACAAGAAAAGAGAGAACATTTCCTCGCGGAGTTTAAAAAGTCTTGAATGAATTTTGATTGCTGGAATGAGTCGAGCATTACGATTGCAACATTTTTTACCAGCGACGAGTCATTAGTAGAAAGAAACCGATTGATCTAATCGGTAAAAACTGAATTATTCAATTCTAACCGAGCCTTGTGCCTCGCGATTCCAATCTGAATAGCTAACCAGTCCCTTCGGAATGAAAAAAAGCTCGAACGCACCCAGCTAAACAAACAAAAGTACGCGCACACACGCGCGATCAACAGTAGCAGTCAAAGCTCTCTCGGTTAAGTGTGAGTACACACGTCTAAGAGTTTAAGCCGTCGCGCGATAAGGATCTCCAAGATGTAACAAAGCTGATTCGCGCCCGTGCTCGATGCCCATACTGTCTCTGTCCCCTTCTCGCTCACTCTCTATACCATTACATCCCCACTTTTCTCCATATAGTCTCGACTGCAATACCAGAAAATTTAGCTGCTGCTCACTTACGTAAGTGCAATTAGGCTGTGCGCGAGTGGCGCAGAGCGGCAAACTTTCTAAATTCGCGTATATGAATTAGCCTGTAGAAGACTTTCAGCTCATTAGGGTGACATCACGGTAGTATGTGCCTATTGAGATTCTGATAAAGAATCGTAGGCTACCTGCAGCCTCTCCGCTCGTTATAATTAGACGTAAAAGGGAAGAATAATTAGAGGAAGGCTCGAGCGCGCGTCCTTTGCGATATGCGACGTTCTGTCGTACGTTTCGCAAGCGATATGCACGATGTCGTGTATATTTACACGCAGAACCATGCAGCGGACAGAAAAAAAATAACGATCACGACGACGTCGACGGCTATGCATCTCTCATTTCATAAACTGCCGCATTATGCGATAATTCGCCGAGCAATGATGCAAGACGCACCAACGTCGTCGCGAAACCAACAACAACACTGCACTCGAGCTGAACACACGCGGCTCTTGTGTTTTGCAAATCAGCAGAAACTTCAAATCGCAGCTTTATTACGCAGCTAACGCAATTTTTCTTTACCCATCGCTGTACATCAAGTGATCGTGGTGAATTTTCCTAACTCTCAAGAAAATCCCTCGAATAAATTCTTCGGCCGTCGCTGCCAGTAGGTAATTACGCTGGAATTATTCGAACGGGCTCGTCGATCTCCGCTACTACCGCTGCTCTTGCTGTTGCTCCTGCTGCAATGGCGATCGATGTGTACGTATACATATATATAACGACCAACTGCACTGAGAAAGAAGACTCGGTATAATGCGTATGCGGGACGTCGCGGAAAATACTTTCCTCCGTTGAATTTTAACGAGCGCATTCGTTAGAAAGAAAGAACGTACAGGTATATATGTATATAAGTATCTTTCGAAGAGTGCCGGTAGCAGGAGGGAAGGTCATGGTGGTCTCAGGTCATTGACTCTATGACGATTATATACTTATGTATATATAGGTGTGTGTGTGTGTATGTAGACTATTTGGCGCGCCGGAAAAAAAACTGTACTGCTGTTCCCCATCGATTTTCCAGTGGACTTTTGTGCGCAACCGCTGGTAATGACCGACGATCTGATAAGCGTTGCTGCGTTCCGAAAACTGGACAATAATGCCGAGTATGTATTCGTGTGCATGCATAACGGCTACTTATGGGAAAATTGCTGAAACAAGGTGGGAATAATTTAATTCAAGTATATTCAACCATTGAATATGTCGAGTACTTTGATTGAACGGTAAATAGCGTATGTCACGTGTTATAATACAAGCACCGATGTAATTCTCTCACAACCGGAAAACCATATATTCCACCCACACATGTTCCTTCGTAAGAATAAAACTCGTCGCGCTAATTCGTCGGTTAGATTGGCGCCTACGGCATGCGTAACCGAGTCGTCGTAGTTGTCTTCGTCGCATCTGTCGTTCGACAGTAGACGACGGTTATACACACGCACACACAGGGTCATGTTGCGGCGAGTCAGTGACCGAGCGACACGAGACACGAATCTCGATTCCACTTGCCGGGCGTGTTCTTCTTTTCTCTCTCTCTCTCTCTCTCGCTCTCTCGCTCTTTTCTTCTATACTCGTTCTTCGTTGCTCCTCAGAAGACGCTCAGTGTGTGTACAACATCCGCTGCGAGACAAAAACCGAGTCTTGCCATCATCGTCGTTGTCGTCGTCGTCGAGCTGACAACGAGAGCTGCGCTTTATCGAGTGTATGCAGCTGTGAGTAGATCAATGTGTGTCTGTGTGTGTATGTGTGTGTTTATATGTGTGTACGTGTCCGTGTATGTACATACATATCCAACATTTCTTATCGTCAAGTGAAAGTGTATAGTCGATTGCGTAGATGTGTACGTGATTTCAGTAATTCCTTTTCTCCTCGCGGGTTCTATACATCTCTGCTGTTTTATTCAAAGAGATATTATGTAAAGACTGACGTGTGTATACCCATGTACTCCATATAATGTAGAAACAAGATCGCGGTCGCTATAAATTGTGCGCTAGCGCTCCGGTCCGCAAATATACGTTTTGGCATCGATTACCGACCTTATTCTCGCTATAGATGTGCAACAACGCCAGATGACGATGACGACGACTATCTCCGCCGTTATAATACACTTTCGATCCCGGCGGAAGGACGGTTTCGCTTTCGATGCCGTAAACAAACAGCCGTTGCTGCTGCAGCAATACAGAGAGAAACTGTTCCGGTCGATCGCCGACGCGATGATAGGCTTGTATCTCCACGCACGTGCACCTACGCTCTCTATATGCTTATTGCGTCGTCTATCCGAGCTCCAGTAACAATACTCAGATGAAGAGAAATAAAAAAAAATATAGATAAAGAGAATGTAGACGCTGGGAGAAAGTGTGTAATCGAGCGCAAAAATCACATTCTATATATATATATGTAATTCGACTGTCCTTTGTTTTGGCTTCGCCGAAATTTCTATACGTCGACTGTTGCAGCTGTAATTGACCGAGGCAATGAGCCGCTTAATGGCTCCTTCTTCACTGCGTCTCAGAGAAAGAGAGAGGCGCTTGCTTTGTGATCATCCGTTAATGCTTCTTCTTCTTCTTCTTCTTCAACTTGTACATACATATATATTATATATATATATAACCCTCTTTGTGAATTCGCCGCCTAAGCTGTAATGACATACGCAACGCGACGCGTACAGTCTCCCTCTCTCTCATTCCCTCTCTTTCTCCTCTTCTTCTTTTTTCGCGTCTACCTGCTTAATGAAATTTTCCCGACGTCGTGCATAATAAGGCGGCGGCGGCGGCGGCGGCGGCGGCGATTCCAGACACTTTTCACCTTTGCACATGTGCAACGGCAGCAACAGCAGCCCCTGTACCGTTAGCGTAGTGTGCGCAGCTGCGCTAATGGGCGTGTACCTCGACACCGCGAGTCGTGTATATATTTATCGAAAGTGCGCAAGACTAGCGCGAGCTTCGCGTGGTTTATACGCGGTCGTAAATATTATTCTCTACGCCCGTGGAGAATGATTATTAAAATTGCAGCGGGATTATCAATCGCAAAAAGATACGCGGAAAATATTCGCTGTGGCTCGTTAGATGCCGTATCGAGTCGTTGGACGACGCGCATTTCTTGCGTTGGTAAGATTTTATTAAAAACGCGTTATTAAAAGAAGCCGCGGTATTACCTGTGTGTATACAGGTATATTAAATATACATGCGGATATCGCGTGCGCGGACACTTTACGGTCGAGCGTGAATTTTTGTCAGCCTCGGATGGGACTTCGAAGAATACGGACGATTCGAATTTCTCACAGTAAATATACTCACGAGAATAGACACGTATTACGTATACAGGTTTTTCGAGTGTCTATCCTCGCATGCTGCAATCAGCCGCGAGTTTTTTGTAATCCACCGTGAATCAATCGCACGCGCGTTATCGACTGCTGAAAAGAAAAAAGATCCCTGAGACCTTCGATCTTGCGCTGTGGTAAGATTACTAATAATAATCGCTAGTGAAGAAAAGAAAAAGAACCGACAGGATATATGGATTATTGTGCAAGAGAATCTATCAGCTGCAAGCGATACGTTCATTAATGCTTTACACGTCGTCCGATCCTCGGGAACTCGAAAATAAAACAAAAAATTAATCGAAGCGGTTACAATGTGATAAAAAAAGAATAACTGTTTTTTCGTCGAAGCCGCCGCGTATAATTGTAAAACTCTCGTCTACGTTTTCTCTCTCGTTTAATTCAGACACACGTATAAAAGTATATACACAGGTATACACATCGCACACACACGGAGCGGTTCAACTCCGCGACGTCCGTTTGTATCGGCACCATTTCCGGTCAGCGCACGTGACTTCCGTCGCAGTTCTCGCCCAAACAATGCATTTCCATATTCGTATGCCAGTCGTATATGTGTATACGTATATACGTTCATGTACACGCGCTCACTGTGCGTGTACACCGAGTTTTGACACAATTGTTGTGCTCCTCTTTTACGTACGCACGTATAGCCTGTCTCTCTCCCTCTCTCACTCAACTAATAACAGGCGCGAGAAGTCGACTTCTCGCGTCGCGTTACGTATAAAGCATCGTAATTCCTGCGTGTCTCCGCATATCATGCGTATATATCTGAGATATTGTACGTACATATTAACTACGGCTCTCGCCAAAAACACGTGTTTCAAACTCACACGTGTGTACCAAGCGGCGTAATAGAAGCGACTTTCGTTCTATACGTGCATGCTGCATAGAGCGTTGTGCGCTGCGCTACATGCGAGTATATATACGTACATATCCGCGCTTGCACGCATATGCATACGCGTATTCCGGTTATATCGCATGCATTTTCCAAGGCGCGTGCCGACCATAGATGAGATTACTTCGCGGCTGCTTTTAATGATACATTATGTAAAGGAATGCACGCAGGCTCGGGCTTTCGTTCTCGCGTCTACACGCTTTAGATATATATACATATATGTATATCACAGGAGCGGTGGACTTTCGTTTTCGTTAGATCTGGTTCGCGCGTGTGCGGATCCTAGGCAATTTATGAGATGCAATATGTGCAACAGTGCGCTATAATGCACGAGAGAAAACGACGCATTATACATATACACCGACTCGAAGAGATGTCAAGGTCCGATCGGTGAGCGCGGGCTAAAAACAAGTGCAGGGTAATAACCCGTTCGACTCTCTTGCAGGTTTAGATATATCGATGTTCGTGGCACGCGTTGTATATGCATACCCTTTGTTAATAGGAACCGTTCGGAAATTGTTTGCTTGTGCGCCAAGCAGAGAGAGAGAGAGAGAGAGAGCATTGTGAGTCGCGACTCGCAGATATCGGGAGCCCGATTTCAATGCTCGTTGGGCAACAACTGCCGTGCGCTTTTGTAACTGACGTTTATACGTCTATACGACGTGTGCACAGAACCGCTGCTTTTGTATTGCAATAAGAGAAAGAGAGAAGAGCGAAGGTGAACGGGAAAGAAAAAAATGATGAACGTTAATCTACGGCTTTAGGGAGAGAGAGAGAGAGAGAGAGAGAGAGTTTATGTCGCCCATTGTTTCTAATCGGAAGGTGCTGCTAAGCTCTTTCGACACTGTGCATGTGGTACATGCATTGCTACTGTTGGATATAGCTACACAGACAACATTTTTTAATAGTTTCAGAATAACAGAAATGCGCACGTGTATGTTTCTACGTATGTATATAAGTGATGCATGAATAATGGGAACGCCTGGAGAGGGAGCAATAAAACAAAGTAGGATATCGGTTTTTCCACGAATTAACGAAGCGGTAGAATGTACACGCTCTCCTTCTGCCATTTCAGGCGAAATTATATTATTCTCTCGAAGCAGGTCTTACACGCGAGTTTTTTGCGGCTTTCTTGCGCGCCTCGCGCGCTATTCCGGCTCTGCGTCATTTATAGCTACGGCGCGCGAGAGAAAGACAAGAGCGGAAAAGTCGGACACAACGCGTGCACCAGTCCGCGCTCGCAATGTCAAGGGAAATGGTAGTTACGAATTTTCCTTTATTTTTTTTATTTTTAATAGCGCCGAGTCTGAGTCAGTTGTACCGTTGTTTGCACACGCGGTGTGTAATCCACATTTTTCAAAGCAAAGCCGCGTCTACGCGTTGGGATAGATATTTACGAGCAAATATGATGTCGAATTTCAACGAATTCGCGCAATCGTGACTCGAGAGCAAACATACGCATTGCTCGTACGTTACAAGCGTATATACACGTCTACGAACGTCCATCGGCGAACGTGCACTTCTGCATCGCGTAGATCACTGCTCACGGTTTGTTTAACATTCAATTAGCTATCGCTGCTGTCGACGATGCAGAGTCTTTGACTCCTGCACTGCGCCTCTCTCGAAGGCACATCGTGGCTTCGGCGTGAATTCGAAGTCACGAACTTCAAACACGTCCGTTATGTTCTCGCTTTAATGTATACGTATAGGAAGAAGAACTTTCGCGAGAAATGTTTAACGAATCCATTTAACGACTATTCTGAGTAGATAATACATATAGTAAATAAAAAGTCATCGATTTTTACTTATTTTCCTTGTTCGAATCCTCATTAATGTTGTCGATCGGATTCTTCATCGACTGCCGGTGGGTAGTAAAAAACTGGGTCAGAAACATATATTATCTTCACGGTCAGAGCCAGAGATAACATAGTCGGTAAATCGAATTTAAGTCACGAGCGTATCTTTCGAAATCGCCGGCTTACGGTGTCGCGCCTATGCAGCCGAGTATGCACACTCTCGTTCACCAAGTACCGCGCGAGAGTTGACTAGATTCGCGAAGTGAACAAAAAAAAAAAAAGAGAAGAAAACGAAACAAAACTGTTGGCACGAGATCGAGCCCAGTAAATACACGTACACACGTACACGTACGAGGTGACTAATTGTCTCTATCGCGACGAGCTTTTGAAAATGCAGGTCTCGGCGTGGGAGCGTCTGCTCATCTAGTGCACATACTCTTATGTACACTAACGCGAAAGGTCATTATCACTTGTTGGGCAATTCGCGCGTGGCACGCGAGAGAGCCAAAGACTCCGTCATCCCTGTCGTATGTGTATAATATACGACGACAGCATCTGATTCGTTTGCGTCGATGAGGCGCAATTGAAATTAATCGTCCTCTTTCGCTGTCCCTTTTTCTCTTCGGCATTATGATTATTACACGATTTCTAGCGCGCTATACGACTCTGAATTAACGAGAGGAAGAGAGAGAGAGAGAGAAAATGAATGTTTGCTGAATACTCGCGTCAGAGTGGCGTCGTTGGTATATAAATTGAAATCTCGTCTTTTCCTTAAACGACCGCGCGCCTCGCTGCAACAGCGGCATTGGCTCTAATCTCTTTCTCTCTTAAAGAGAGAGGCATTCGCACTTAGCATACTACACGCACTCGATTCTTCTTCCTCCTTCGGAGGGAGAGAAGTAACGATATAGGAGTGAGAGATCAGGAGAGTTATACGACCGCTGGAGAAAGACCGAGCGAGGAATTTCTCGGGCTTGTCGCTCGTTCGAGGAAATCGCCGGGAGATTCTTTGTCTCTCGCTTTGTCGAGATGCTCGGCGATTTTTAACCGCGCGCTCTCGCAAGCAACAATGTACGTGTATAATACGATAATGTATCGGGGAAAGTCGGAGGAAAAACTCCTCTCTAAATTCCTCCGTGTGTTATTATTCTATTTTTTTTTCTTCTTCTTCTTCTTCTTCTTCTTCTTCATTGTTCCATTTGGCGACTTTAGAGAAGTGCTTTAGAGCGAGGACGTGAAGAGATAGTCCGAGTTAAAATGAAAACTCATCGGCTATGTAGCTATCATCTATACTCGACCCACGCATACCTACGATACAGAAAGCTTCTTAATGGACTTCGATTGACCTTATCCTTTAAGTGCACGTCCCGTTCGATCGCGCATCCTCATACCTGAAACGCTGACGCGGCGCGAAATCGTCATTATCATCGTCTCTAGAAGATGCACGCAAGCAATCCAACGGGCATACGCGCGTACACGCGTGCACAAGCGGATTTTCGCGCGCGATTCCAAGGAGAGGACGCCCACGGCTACCAGCGGTGCATTAGAAAGGCGATCGCTGTATAGCTGGAGATGTCACAAGGCGAACCGCATAACTGGATATTGCGCATTGAGATCGATCATTAACCTATACATATGTATAGGCAGAGCAGAATGCTTTCGTCTGTTTATATACGTGCACTACCGCTGCTACCTACGCGACATTAGTGCGCATGTATATATATGTATATGTACTCGAGTTGCCGATAGCCTGATTCCCGAAACTATACCTACAGGCTGACGTAATCGACAACGAACAAGTTGCGCTATCGCACAAACTCACGTGGAGAAGAGAAAAATCAGTTCAATGCTCTTATATGTAACTCCCACATTTTCCGCCCGTGATACAACGCTTCACGCGCTCGAAATATTCGAATAGTTAGATATACATCGTAAACAGTGCAATTGATTCGGCGGCGGCGGCGGCGGCGGCGGCGGTGGTATGTGCAATCGGCGGTACTACACAATGGCATGCTGACGTTATTCGACGATCCTTTCTTGCGAGAGAGCAACAGCGCACAGCAGCAGCTCCGAGTCTATGTATGCGTATACTTGTTAGGCAGCAAAGCTCGTGCGCACATATGCAAGGACACCGGAGAATGCGCGACTTATAATTGCGGGGCTTGTCGGAGTTCTCTCATACACATATACCTATAATATGGACGTAAATATTTATGGTGAACTATACGAAAATGTTGCTCGCCTATCGCGTCGCATCTGTGTGCAGCGCAGCAGCCCGTGTACTAAAGTAAAGTACAATTTTTCATTATTATCTCCGCGACATGCATAAATCATCGTCAAATTGAGTTATCAAATCGATAATTACAGTCTGCCATTGTATTCTGTCCTGTACAGGATATATCGATTCTATGATAATCAGGTCGGCCATAAGAAATTCGGAGTTCGCAACTTACGTGAGGGAATGCGCATACAGCGGCATACCTACGTATACTATCGCCACCACGAAGTCTGTGTATATATAAATACATGTACAGACTGTGCTCGTCCGAGTAACATTTCATGCGTGACCCTCGAGAGCTATTCGTCCCGAGTAATGACTATCATGCTCTCGATGAGTTAACGGAAAAAAAATAGAAAAAAATAGCCTGACAGTGATCTCGAATTGAACCGTAATATAAACATATCATCGCAACGAATGCGCGTCATAGCAAAAGAAAAGAAAATTAACGACTCGCTCCGACGATATCCTTGAGAGATGGTTACTGCACGGAAATCAGTCGAGCGAAAGTGAGGATGCGACACATAACGCCCGATTGTGTATTATCAACGCCGCAGAGTATGTAACGCGAACGAAAAGGCAAAAAAATATTACCATAGCACACCACACCTCTGCGTCTTACGCACGAAGGAAACTGGGTCGAGGTTACGGGGCAGCTTCCTCCGCAAAGGAAACGAAGAAAAATCACACGAGCGAATTGACTTGTACCGACCGACACGCTTTACTACTTGTTCTCCTTTTTTTAGAGTCTTCCGCTCGCAGATTTATTTACACCAAGCGTAAACACGCGGAAACGAGTTATTTTTCACGGGGTCAATGGCTCGCTCTGTTACTGCTTTCTGGAAATATCGTGCGTGCTGCAATCGCTGGCCTATGCTATATAAATCGTACATCTAATTTCGATGATTTTACGCCGAAACAATGTACAGTACAGTCTGCGAGCTTTTTACCCATACATCCCGCAGCTTTATAGCCAGAGAATATATTCTCGTCGGGTCAACGGCCCATTCGAACCGCGTGGTTAAATTCGCGCATAAACGACAACTGTAGAAAGTCCGCGTGTAATCGTCGGTAGCGTTTTTAAAGCCCTCTTTAGATTGATAAAACAAAAAGCCCGCCCGAGCTTCGTACATCACGCGAATTAAAAAGCGGAGGCACGATACGGTATAACGCGCTGTAGAATATAAGCGCTTTGATGCAGGCGATATCTTAGGCGTAAGAAAAAGTGAATGAAACGTAAGATGTATACCCACTGCATCATTGATTCAAAGCAATGTTCCTACATGACTTTTTCAAACGGAGCCGCTCGCGCTCGATAAATAATCCAGGAGGGAAAAAAGCTCGTGTGTGTGTGTGTGTATGTACCTTAAGCTTTGAATTCGTAATGTCGAGGGGACACGCGAAGGCAAAGCGAATCGCCGTCCTTTCCGCGAAGCTGTCGAGACGTGCGTATAGAACGAGCCTTCTGCGAAAGAAACTTCAGCTCATAATATACGCGAACTTGAACCGTAGCTGCTTCTGCTGCTGCTTAGTTTTAAATATTTACGTCTGTATAACGAAGTGCAGATATGACGCGCTTGCGGTTTGTTTTGCGTTACGCAAGAACCCCCCCCCCCCTCCCCGCACCGTGTCTTCTCATCTCTTTTTATGCGTCAATTTTTTTGTTAATATAATACTTGGATTATTATTGGCTATGCGGTGGATCGATTGAACTAACGGACTTTACTCCTTTTTTGCTTCAGGTACTGCTGCCGCACCTTGGGAACTCGAAAACATCGTCGCGGGTGGATCGATCCGACAACAATAACGCCAATAACACGAATGCAAACAACATCCACCTGCCGATACACGACCCGTTTAATACCAACTCACACACCGACGGATATGGTAAGATGATAATAAATATTTATAATAATGGCACTGTTTACTTCATAACGAAATGTTGAGTTTATTATTTATAATTGGTTTGATTCCCTGTAGGTCTACGATTACCAATGACTCCGGAACAGGCGACCAAGTACTACGGCTCGAAGCTCACGGAATTCGAGCGAGCCGAGATCGAAAAGTACTCGGAGATTTGGTACCTAGGATTGTCGGCATGTAAAATTCACGGGGAAGAGGGCGCTTCCCAGAACGGTGGCTACGACGATGATAATGGTAGCTACAACAAAGTCCTCCACGATCATATCTCATACAGGTAAGGTTTAGCTTGAATATTTTTTTCTTTTTACAATTTCCCGCGCAAAGCTTTTTCCTTCTTCTCGAGATAATAAAGCTAGTATTCGGTATAAAGCAAGACGATTAGAATCTGTTAGCATGACGTGACGCAATGCTTTAAACTGTTGTTTATGCAATGTTTGAGTCATTTTAAATCATTATTTTCATGAAGTAACGTGCACACCGCGACAATAAAGATAATTCCAGTTGTGCAATGAGCTTTTTTGTTTTAACTCGTCGTGAAAAAAAAAGTAATTTGAATCTCTATACTCCCCATCTAGATATGAAATCCTGGAGGTTATCGGAAAGGGCAGCTTCGGTCAAGTGATCAGGGCGTTAGATCACAAGACCGGCCAGGATATTGCTATCAAGATTATAAGGTTGGTATCTTAAACGCCTATCTATATTCGAGCGCATTTCAGCTGTCGACAAGTGAATTAATCGCGATATTTCGTTTGAAATAATAGGAACAAGAAGAGATTCCATCACCAAGCCCTCATCGAAGTGAAGATTTTAGACCACCTGAGAAAAAAGGACTTACAGGCTAACTCGTCCCACAATGTGATACACATGCTGGAGTACTTCTACTTCAGGAATCACTTGTGCATTAGCTTCGAGCTGATGAGGTAAGGTCGCGCTCAGTGGGCTCGACGGTACATACTTATTCTCTTAATCTCTTGCAAACGCAATTACTAATGTGCCCGCCCGACTACTCGTTACAGCTTAAACTTGTACGAGCTCATAAAGAAGAACAATTACCAAGGCTTTAGTTTAAGTCTCATCCGAAGGTTCGCCAACTCGCTGGTCAATTGTCTCAGGCTGCTCCATCGAGAGAACATCATTCACTGCGATCTAAAACCTGTAAGTATATATATAGTTTGGCCAGTTCACCTCGACGCATTCAACGCACGTCGTACTAAATCATCAATTTTCCCTCGCAGGAAAACGTATTGCTTAAGCAGCGCGGCAGCAGCTCGATCAAGGTGATAGACTTCGGCTCGTCGTGCTACAGCCACCAGCGAGTGTACACGTACATCCAGTCGAGGTTCTATCGCAGCCCCGAGGTCATCCTCGGACTGCCCTACGGCACGCCCATTGACATGTGGTCTCTGGGATGCATCCTCGCAGAGCTCTATACCGGCTTCCCGCTCTTCCCAGGCGAGAACGAGGTCGAACAACTCGCCTGCATCATGGAAGTGCTCGGCAGGCCCCCAGAGCAGCTCATCAATCACGCAACCCGTCGCAGGCTCTTCTTCGGTATGCGTTCCTGTTCATTGATTCTTCTTTTATTCTATCTTTTTTTTTCTCGACTAAATCTCGAAGATGATTAACGCGCGAGCTCATTTACAGATTCCAAGGGAATCCCTCGTTGTGTGACCAACAGTAAGGGCAAAAAGAGAAGGCCTGGAAGCCAGAACGTCATGATAGCCCTGAGGTGTCGGGACCCACTTTTCGTCGATTTCGTTAGTCGATGCCTCGAGTAAGTATTTGTAATTATATATTTATGAAGGAATAGATGATTCGAGAGATCGAGCGATTGGTATATTAATGATGGGAGATGCTTGTTATGGCTCGCTTTTTTCCTGTTGATGCATCGAAGCAAATTCAATTATGATAATTAGACTCGCTAGAACGATTGGTAAACACGGATCGTTCGGTACTTAGTGAATAACGAAGTACTGTTAGTCAATTAATTAGACTTGTTTTACAACGATTGCATACAAGGAAAATAAAATAAAGAAACTGATAACACGCTTTTAATTGCAGATGGGACTCAAAGAAGCGAATGACCCCCGACGAGGCAATGCGCCACGAGTGGCTCAACTCACCATCTTCGTCGCATCTTTCATCCTCATCGTCGACGATGGCCTCCTCGATCACCGGCAGTACAGCTCTGACTAGCAGCGGCGGCGGCGGCGGCGGCGGCGGTGGTGGTGGCGGTGTCGCCGAATCCAGCCAATTAGTGCACGGTCAGACAGCAGTGTCCTGCGGTGCCACCAGCGTCTCCGCGAGCGTCGGCGTGGTGCAAAGTGTTGCCTCAACGGCAGCCGCGCGTCGACGCACCGAAACCATGGAGGATCCTCGGCAACAGTACGCCGTGTACCGCATGTATCGTGGCCGCAGGTGCGTTTCAAAGGTCACGGCAATGGACGCACCTGATGCCTCGGGTCTCGTCGTCAAGAGCAAACTCAACGGCAGTGCCAGCAGCCACGCCCTCACCGCTGGGGCTCAGCCCGCCAACTCGAGGCACGCGTCCACTGGTGATATAGTCACCAGTCTCGACCCCAGCCTCGACGATTCGGGAACCTTTTTACCGCACATCCTATCTTGAAGCCGGGTGCGAGCTAGCCATTTCTAAATGACGCGCGTCGTCGCTGCGTTCCGCTTTTTCTTTCCGGAGAGTTGCCCCGCTCTATTGGCCTTGGCAAGAGCTGGGAGATACTTCGAATATCATTGCGTTTTGTTTTCGATTTGTTTCAAATAGAAGAACGCGCCTACGGCGTGAGATGTCGATGGGAACCGGAATCGCGAGCGTGTTTTAGAAGACTGTTCTAAAGGGCCAACAAACTTTATGTACTCTCTGATTTGTAATGTATTGAAAAAATATTTAACAAAGCTTACAAGAATAATCGTAATGTACACTTTTTAAAACAAAGTATAACGCGCGAGGTTACATCGTCAACCAATGCAACAAAAAAATCACTTTTTATCATCGCGGAGAAAACAAAGTAAAATAATGTAAACGGCACGAAAAATATAAATTCTTATGTATGACTTTGTACCGACAATAATTTTTGAATCGGCCAAATTGAGAGAAAACACACGTGATATAATACTCAATAAAGCTTAGTCGTTCAAGGGAAGTAAATGAGCGTGAGAGAAGGAGAGAAAGAATACACAATGAGATTCCTAGCAAGGGACGACATTAGCAAGAAATGGCTGGCTTGATGATATCGTCTCATCGAAAGATTTATAGCCATGACCCAACGAAAAATAATGGTCGATATGACATAAAATTGTAAAACTCGTAGCTAGACTAATTGACTTTGACTGGAGTGTTACGATAACCGTAAAAATGAAAATTGTCTTTCGTTTTCACAACTTATAGCCAAGTTCGTTGTGTAATTTTATAAATGTAAGTTATTGTGATCGATCGACACTAGCTTGACGAAAGGGATCGACACGATACGTGTAATATATCGCTCTCTTGACGAATAAAGTGAGCGATAAAAGAACCGATAAACCAGAATGAAAACGAAAAATAAAAACGGAGCGTTTACGCGTTTATAGTGAAAATAGTAAAAGCATCAGTCTTTTCTTCGATGGCTTCGAAAACCAATATACGTCGTAAAAAAATGATTACGCAGATTATCCTTCTTAATCGGCGTGACCCCGTTTTTCACGAGGCCTGAGTAGTCTTATTGTGATATTAAACTACCACTGTCTTACTTGGATCTCTGATAATTGAGAATATAGTGTCGTCTAATGATAGTTTCATTAATATTACTTTTAGATATTATTATTATTATTATCATTAATGATTATTATTATGATTATGAGTATATATTATTACATATATACATATATATATATATATACATATATATTTATATATATATTTATATATATATACATATAAATATAAATATATAAATATTATTTTGTTATGCTTTTGAGCATGGCTACTGCCAGCACTACGACTGTAATAATTAGACTTCATGTTTTAATGACATTGACTACAGATCGATGATGCAAAATCGAAAAAATTTGACGATTAGCACAAGTGAGCTCGATTGTACAGAGTAATCAATCCAGGGTACATACGTCAAAGCTTGTTGCGCATCATGTCACAGAATTTCTAGATTTTTAGTAGCTCGCAGAAGCTTTACGCTCCAATATAATTATGATTACAGTCTTTTTATTTTCAATTGTAACGCTAGACATAATTTTAGACTTACTATCGTCTCCTTCCTCTTTGTCTCGTATAAAAACAAAAAAAATGTTGTTTGCGTGTATATACTTTTATCGCTAATGTAACCCGTCTCAACGCTTGCGCTGCATGCATTTTAAATATGTACCAAGATTTTTTTATACACATTTAAAGTATTGTACGCAATATGTCAATCCATATGTACAATTTTAAATACTTGTCCAAATTAACTCTGCTAAACTGTAAATTTTTATCATTTTAAACGTTTCTCGAGCCAAAGACTTGACAAGTTTGGCAATAAATCATTGGATGTTTGTTTATCGTAAACAATGTGCTTGCGTTAAAGGAAAAAAGTCGACAACGAAAAGAAAATCGTAAATAACTTCCATATAACAAAAATATACATGTGAATTTATGCGTTTTAATCTTGGAGGCTCTCTCTTTTTCAAACATTGATGTGTAAATAAGAATCAATATCAAAATGTAGAAAAAAGGCAGTAACGAACTCCTATGCAGACCACGTGTGACAAGACTGAAAGATGTTACATATAAAAAAACTTATCATTTGTCAACCCCATTTTAATGAATAAATACGTAGAAAAATTCATTCACTCATCATTTAATCACGAAGAAAAGAATAAAAAAATCAATTTTTTGGAAAATTTAGAGAAAGTTTCGAATCGAGCTATTACATCGTTACACGCTGTAATAATTAAACAAATACTCTATGAAGTCTACCATTGAAGCATTATTTTTTCACTGCCGCTGCGATATCCTGAGAGATGGCAACCAAAGCAATGACATGTACCGATCAAACGTGCATTGTAATTTGCTGTTTGCATGCGAAATCACATTTTTACGAGCGATAGTAGTCAAATGTATCAATTAATCGACTGTAAAACGAAATAATGTGAGTGATTCTGTTTTTCAAATACTAATGAGTATAGTTGTATATTGTACGTTATTAAAGAAAATCAAGAGTGTATAGTATAAAGTAAGTTTGGTATTTTATTGGATATTCCTTTTTGATGTTTTCGTGTACACCGATTCGAAATTTCCTACGAGATATTGGTGTGAAAATGATGCTTTTAATAATAAATAATGTAAATTGTTTACCAATCTTTAAAGCCTCCTCAAGCTTGTTGGAAATATTGCGAAAAAGAGTAATTTAACTGAAGTTGACCAAGTTTTTGTACATGTGCATTATCAAAGTAAAATGTTTCGTCGTGCTTCAAACTTCAATTGTTAATAGAAGCGAGTGCAATATCAAATGAGAAATTAGCATTGCTTGTTCAAAGGATTAATGAATTTGAAAATTGTTAATGTTAATTGTAAAATTGCATGAATCCAAAAGATATACGGAAGCAATAGAATAGTGATAAATCAATGCGAATAAAAGTTGTATAGAAAAACACATTCTCTTTTTGTCTCTTTGTCTTTATTTGTAAACGGAGTTCGCGCGATTCTACGCTACTCGGCGAGAGGGTATTTTTTTCGATTTCTGCAAATCGCTGTATAATAACCGATACTGCAAAGCAAAAGCATTAATGTTCTTCAGCAATGTATATCTCTTTGTCACATCAAGATGGAAAAGGTTTTTATAATTTATGAATAATTCAATTTGTTAATCGGCGCAAATATGCGCAAACAAGTTTTCATCATAAACGTCGAACGAAAATTTCCTACAAATAAATATAATTGTTCTAATATTGCTCTTGACGATACATTGATTTAATGCGTTCTAAGTATAATCGAAAGATACGATCGTACGAAATTATTATAGATAACGCAGAAATTCAATAAGCTCTAGTTTGTTATCGATGCCTCAACTTCCTCTATACCTCTCAAACCTTCGATACAAAGAATGCGCAATAGATTCTGATTATGTGACCACATAAAAATATATTTGCTTCCTTATCTCTATCTCTGTGGATAATCAAGTTAGTTACTGATTTCTCTGAACAATTCGTGGTTAAACTGAAGATTGTAAAAGTAGTCCCCCCTACATAGGACAATCAAGAAATGTTTTTCTTTCATTCGCGTGCGATTTTTAGATTCGTATGTATACAACAATATTCAGATAGACAAAAGGCGAAAATCCATTCGAAAAAGCTTTGAAAGTAATGTGCGTTTCGAGTATATACACATATATAGATTAATGATCCAGTAAGGCATCGCTGGTCCACCGGGCGATCACAAAAACTCGTAAAATCAAATTAAACGAAAGGCGAGATTTCTTTTCAATTCGCAATACGTGCACTTTGTATACAAATGCGTGTATACGTATGTGAGAAAAATTGGAAAACAATTGGCGAATCTGATGAGCGATAAGATCGGCAAAACATCTATATACAAGTATAATATAAGCGTGAGAGGTGCGTTTGTGCGAGCTAATTATTATGAAAGTGCATTTTGTGATTCGTAAACGAGAACAAAAAAAAATGAGTTAAGAACAACAAATTAATATAGCTATAATTAATCCCCTCGATAAAAGTCGATTACGCGCGAGCGCGGGATCGACGATATCTGCCTGATATTATATATAGTATGAGTGCAGCCTCGAAATAGATTAATGGCTTGTAACTTAGAGAACCGTTGCGCATATTGTTAATCGAGCCTAATTGATCGCATACATACGCGATCGAACGTATAATCCGAAAGCGGAGAAATGAAGAGCGACTTGCGATAAGGAAAAAAAAATAAGAAAAAGAAGAAAAAAAAAATACAACGTGTGCGCGACCCAAGAATTGAAGTATATAGGATTTACAAGAAATAACGACATCGTCAAATGTGAAAATTATACAATTAATATATAAAAAAAATCCCAACTAAAGCATCATCACCTTTTGTATCATTTGTCCGTTTGTTTCTACCTTGCTGCGTTTGTCTTTCATTATTAATGTAAAACCAGGATCAATCGGTCCCGACCGAGTCTTGTGTGTACATATATATATTAATAATAAATATTATACATATTGAGAAAATGCGCGTGTAATTCTACATATCACGGAAAATCGTCTTCCCTATCCTATTTCAGAAGCTACGCGTACGCACTTATCGACTTAAAGAAGTAGCAGCAGCAGAAGCACCAATAGCACGTCAGCCGTCAGTCGAAAAATATAATCTATATTTAGCGGTTTCGAATTTCTCGAAATTACCTCTCCAGCGCTCCTACGATAAAGCCGACTGTTGTCTGTTAGTCGTTCGCGCAATAATATATGTATACATATAAGTAATACAAACGTGTTCTAAGTATGTACAGTCTGGTACAGTGTGTAGTTCGTAGTCTGCGTAGTTGCGTACTCGCGTAGTTGGTTCTGGTTGGCGGTGCGGAGTGTTTGCGCGCGCAACAATGGCGGTCGCCACGGCGAATTTCGATTCCTGGTTGAGCAGCAAGCTTAAGGAATTAAAAACCGACGAAGGTGTCTTCGGCAGCTACATCAAGGGTATTCTCGAGGGCGATGAGACCGAGGACGAGAAAACCGAGGCGCTCGAGGGCATTCTCACCGGCATAACGGTGAGGAACCGTTAGGATTCTGTCTAATGTGAGGTTAGAATGTATACACCGCGCGTAATTTTCTCTCTCATGCGCCCGCTCGATAATACCTTTACGACTTAATTTTCACATTTTTTCTCCAAACATTTAGTCGGAAAACTTGTCGCGAGTCTCGATTCTCAACTTTTAATTCAACATCTCGATGGGAATTCTGTATCTCAATCGCGACTGACGCGCTTTGGATACATCATGATCACAGTTTCTTAGAAGCTTGTGATGTCTTTAGATTGCGCAAACCTTATGAATTTAGATCTGGATCGTGATGATAACTTGAATTTCAGGAAGATAACATTGGAAAACATGTGACGGAGATTCTTGAGGCCTGGGTTAAGTGGGGCCAGGTCGAGGAAGAATTGGTTGATAATACTCCAAAAGAGGATGTGGACGTACGGTTGGTCCGCATGTTGGAATCTCAGAGCATACCTACTACTTCGCACAAGAATAATTATACAGAGGAGGACAAGAGAATCAAAGAAGCAATTTTAGCACAATATAGTCAGATGTCTGACCAAGAGGAGAGCAAGGATGAGGATGATGAGGAAAGAGGAGTAGCAGGTGGCTCTGAATCTGGTTTAGAGAAGAATACCAATGTCGCTAACATTATTCAAGCTGTAAAGGAGAGACGAGAGAGATCAAAGCTGGAAAGTGCAAAGAAGAAAGAAAAAGATAAAGAGGATCGGTGAGTAAAGTTCTCTGTATATTGAATAGTTTAATTATCGTAGTACATTGTTTGTATTTCAACTTGGAAAATATTGAATTTATCAGGGAAAAACAGAAATTGCTGAAGGAAGAGAAAAAGGAAAAGCGCAAAACTCAAAAAGGAGAAAGACGAAGGTAGCATCATATACAGCACAAAAGAAATATATACCTCGAAAACCCTGTTCAAGAAGTGTTTCTGCATTTCTCTTTACAAACTGACTCATACCACTTTGTATCCCTAAGTCATGCATTTTTATCTAATCTTGTCTGCAGTATGAAAGTGGAATCTGATCTCCATGATGAAGTATCATGTCTCGATGCCAATGTAATGTACAACTTTACTTATGTTCATTAAAATTGGAATATCAAGATGAATTTATACAGACGGTTATAGTTTGTGCTCTATGACTGGATTCATCTCAATTTTATTTGACTATCCATTTCTTGTCATACTTTGACTTGTGCTTGATACAAGTATTGTTTTTTTTTTCAATACATAGGCCATGTATTTAATATGAAATCGTGAAATAAATTATTTAAAAGATAAGTATATGCTGAGTATTTTATAAGTTATCATCAATAAACTGTATATTTACAATGCCATTTGAAATGGTTACTATAGAGTACAGAAACGTTTCCGGTATTTACTATTTTTATTTATGCGACTAGGTTTTATTATTTTTGTGTTCGCAATTGATGAAATAAAAAGAAAGAGATTTGTTCCAAAAGAATACCAACGGTTGATAATGCAGATTATGACTATTTCAGAAAATAAATATTATAAAGCGATTACAATGGCAAGGATAATGAAGGACAATATTATATAGAAAGATATAAACACTAGTAATTACTTCCAAAATACGTTTTATTATACGATTATACGATTCATTAACTTGTCGAATACGATTTATTAACTTGCCAAACTAACTACAGCGCAATGCGTTCACCCATACTTTTCTTTTCTCAAATCACACAATTCTAAACTTGCACACTTCATATTTATATGTATAAAATCTAAAATTGTTACTATTTAGACACCGTAACTCCTATAGTCGTGATAAAGTTTACAGTATGCTAGAAATCGTTTACTAGTACCAAGTCACCGTGATTGAAAGAAAGTTCGCGAATAAGGAATTTTGTAATGGCATTTATATTTGTCCTAACATTTGCCAATGACATTTGTGAATAATTTAAGTAACTTACTATCACATTGAAAAAATTCATATTTCTCGAGGTTTGATTGGCTTGTACTTCAAACTAAGAATATAGTTTATACTTTACAAGACTTCATTATAATTGTATTCTTAATGTTAGATTCGCGACTTTCTTTCACATCACTTAATTATGACAAACTGCAATTTTGCTATCAAAATTCCAAACAAAAAGGAAACCGTGCAACTATGCCGTTGTAATTTAGTTTGACAAGATGCTTCCCTTATTTAAAACTTTACTTTGACTATAATTACATAAGTATCGTGACTCCATATAGAAAGACGCAGATTTAATAAGCTGTGAAATTCAAACTCCGATTGTGAATCTTGAAGTTTGCTCTGCGAAAAACGTATTCTCTTTAGCAAGGGAAGCAGATCGTCAAACAATTTACTTTTTAAAATGTTTCGCTACTGACTAATGCACTCGAATACATTTAGACAACTCGGTCCGCATTCATGGTAATTCAATAATATTCTGTAATAAATTGTAGTCACGTATATTTAATGTTTCTTTGTACCACACGCATGAAAACTTGTTTCGTGTAAAAAGAAATTTCCATTAACGTGATATCTCCTCGACAAAAGAATCTTGATAATTTGCATATTAGATACGAAGGATGATTTTAATAAATGTGAATAGCAATTCAATTGGTAATGCATTTAATACAAATGAATACTTTGTACGAAGAAAGCTTGGATATTCGGAAAGGAACAGCGAGGGTGGAATAATCACAAGTACAGCATAACTCTTATTTTATACATGTTAAACAAAAAATATATGTATATATGTGTTGTTATTGACATGTCAAGTTTTTTTATCGTTCTTGGAACAAAAAAAAGAAAATAAAGAACAATGATTTCCCGGCTGACGATTAAACGCAACGAAAAAAGCCATTTCCCTTTCGTGCTCTTATAATAATGCAGACACGCACACGTATACGTACAAATATAGTGCCCAAAGACATAGCGCAGGATATGACACGGGCATATCGTTCATGTGTTATTTTACAAAAATAGCTATCGCAAAGTCACGTTATTTATTTTCTGTTTGAAAGAAAAAATTCGCTGTGAATTTTGCATACACAGATAATAGACATATACACGCGTGTATGTACACGTTATCGTGGCCGGGGAATTGATTTACAGGCTGCAGTTTACATAACTTTAAATATCGAAAAGTTGCAATTATTTTATTAAAGTACTATAAATCGGTCATTATACATAGACGAGTCGTGTAACTTGTCAATCAATAATTTTTAGTCAATTATTCTAATCTTAAGCTATTATTAAGATGATATAATCAAACAGATAAGACAGTGTCTATTTCATCTATCATAAATTTAAATGATTTCATCTCTAATTTAAAAGCTTAATTGACCAAAGTTTGACAAGTCACAACATGTCGCGATAGCACCGAAGCGTCGAAACAAAAAAAAACAATAAGGTAAATACTTGATTAAGTATGAATGAAATAAAAATATGGACAATTTTAGCTTAATAACGACGACTACGGTGAGACCAGATTTCACACAACTAATTTTAAATAATTGTGACTGAAGTATAAACTAATAGTTAAGAGGACTAATGATAATTGTAATTAACGTATGTAAGCTAGTCACAGAACAAAAAATTAAATCATTATAATAGTCGCAACAGTAAGTGACTGCACTAACAGAATTTAATACATACTATATGATAGAGATCGTACATATGGTAAGTACGAAAAGATGTGATATCGCAAAAGAATGTTAATCACACAATATTTACCAAGGATAGAAATCACCGTTTTGTAAACATCGAAATTGCCACTACAAGCGCAATATATGCAACTTTTCGAATTTTTTTATCAACTTTCATTGAACACTTATATAAGATTATTTGCGAAGTAACAATATTTCGCTGTTCCTTTTTAATTATTACAACTAAATCCAGTTAAGCAAACAGCTATGGCGGAGTAACTGAAAAACCGCCAAACAGTATCGTACTTTGGTAAAATGTACATAAAGACGCATTTAACGTTTCATCACGAAATCTTAATTCTGCTATACGTATAGCTATGACTTTCTTGGTATATCCAAGAATATTCTACATAATAAGTACATACTTTGTAATTTGCTTTTAGCTAGTAATAACATTTGCGACTGTTTTCACTCTTTGACCTGATTTTTTTACTTGATGAGCTTACATTAACTCGCTGCTCAGAAAATTTTACTGGCCTAATTTAGAAAATAAATGTTTCTTTTTTCATCAAAAAGAATAAACTAAACTGATACATTTTGAAATAAAAATTATTTTTCCAAGCATCGGTACTTAAAAGTATAAAACAGAAAAATGAGGAATCGCAATAAACTATAGTTTTGAAATTTCTAGCAAAGCAAATATAACAATATACTAATATTAATAATTATACTGACTAATAACAATAGTAACAGTAAAGTAACACTCGCACAGTCGACGGTATAATAACAATGTTTTTGGTTACTATGATTTTCAAAAATCAAAATTTTAAAGTCGCGAAGTGTGAGTCACAAAAAACTGTTTAATAGAGACGTACGCATCTGTGATAATAATTAAGAGAGAGAAGTTATAAGGTAAATCGGATTACAGAAATGGATTACAAACTGTCGATTCTGAAATAATGACGACGAAAAAATATACAATACGGCATACAAAATTTGAATTCAGAAGCTACATTTGACTAGGCTAAAACAGAGTGCTAATTTTTACTTTTATGAATTATTATAAACTTAGGATAGTTTAGTAAGATTTCTTTGAAAAGGTATTTAAGTTAATATTGTAATAAGTACATTAATTAATTAAGACACGTCTTTGGCATTCCCTTTGAAATATGTATCTTGTACGGTACAAAAAAACTTTTAAGTTTGATTTAAAAAGTTGAATTGCTTTAAATAATTTACATGGAAAATGAATATACGTTTCACAGTAATAACAGTGTCGAATTTAAGTACAAAAAATGTAATAACGTTTAGTGACGTAATAAACATGTATACACACTTATAACTTTTCTCTTGTTTAAAAAACGTATACATATATGTGGTCATTCATAGTTAACTGTGGAACATGAATATACGATGTATAAAGAACAGCACAACACTCTTCATAGAAAATTGTGTTGAAAAAAATACCGAACTCAACAAGGTGTTTCTTCGCATTAACAAGGAAATTGTGTATTTTTGTTGACGAATTGATTGGTTTAGTTATAGTTATAAATTAAACTGTTATAGTGAATGCCCGAAATTTGAGAGACTTTGCGACGTCATTATAGACTTGCAGACCTTCAGTTTCGTTATCTCTGGTAACTGCTAGGGATTCTCTCTCTTTCTCTCTCTTTCTCGCTCTCTGTAGACTTGTATCTTTAATTCATGTTTTTGTAAACGATCTTTCTCAAATCACAGGCGAAAATAATGTAAAAAATGAATAAAAGTTTTCACTTCAGAAAAATCTAATCGTTTGACGATTATTAAAAAATAGATGATGAAAACTGCAGAAATAGGCGTACGAATGTGTAAAAATTATTTCTTTACTGACTTTATAAAACAGTAGTTTTTCGTGATTAGCCAGATTGGAAATGCGTTTGTATCTATACAATTCTTTTGTATGCTTGTTTATTTTTCGTGACCGTTATATGAAATAGCAAATACCACAATTGGGCATGCAAAATATAGAGAAAATAAATGAACGTCATACGCTCGATAAAACTGCATTGTACATATGTCCCCGATCACAAATTTTTTTCTCTTTTATGTATGTATATATATATTATATATACCATATATAAACACTTGCGCGCAATCTCGTTACACGCCTTTTTGTAGGTTTCACATTATTTTATACAATCTTATTACAAAGTCTTTTTAAAAAAAGTTTCCTCGCACCATCGGAGCGTGTCCAAAATCGTTCGGTTGATATTTGGTTTTTTTGTCTTTGTATTGTTTTTCAATTTTGTTTTATATCTATATAATCTGCGCTAATCCGTTGCACTTTACTAATTACTCTTAACAGATTTCTCGAAGATGTTGGTCACCGCGTCTAAAGATGGCGAGGATTCAATGATCATCGTGAGCATAGTGCGCGTGTGGTGTCTGTTTAATAGGCGAATGCAATATGTAAATAACGCACACTCATCAGCGATACCACACAGTTGACGGCGAAATATCTTTTGATAAAAAATACCTTTCCCACCAGTCAAAGCATTAAATTGTCTTCACAGAGTTTCTAGCCATCGCATGATATTAGCTCCTTCCGATGTATATTAAATATTTATAGATGCACTCGCAAGACAATCTCACGGCATTATACATACGCACGTACAAACATATACATATATATTTATTATATGTACAGAGTTATATAAAAGTGTGACGCTCGCGTATCTATATTTATCCGCTTGTTTCGGCGCCTCCTTATCTTGAACGTGAAAGGATCATCATCAACGACTCTATTTTCTTGATGTCTGCCCCCTTGAATATCTCATTTATAACCGCTTTGATATACTTATTTATATATTTCTCGTAGAGTTTTCTTTACGCATACTTTTACTTCTCGACAATGCGTTTATAACTCGGAAAAGAATACTTGTGTGGCTATGGAAAGCCTCGAAGTGGATATAATTTTGAGAAATGGATAAGGGTAAGACATTGGGTACGTGATAAGATTTAAAAATGAACGTAAGAAAGGTATGGATATATATCTGAGTTTCATAACGCAAATTATCACACACACACGCGCGCGCACAATTGGTTTTGCTGCTCCTTTTCTAGCTGGTGTCTGGCGTAAGGGCGCAATGGTTCTCGAGCAACAACAACAACGACGAGCGACGTAGAGGACCACAGCGACGGCGGAGGCAGCGGCAACGACGACAGCGACGAACGAACGAAGTTTTTGCTTACGTGCACGTGCGATGGGACACCGCTTGCTGATCGTGTGTCGTCTTGGTGTGCGGGAGATGCGGATGTAGCGTGTGGTTATTATATATACACATGTATTTGTATATATCCTCGAGCATGAGGTGTGAAAGAGTTGAAAAGTAGTAGTAGAGTGTGATGATACAGAAGGCAGAAAGTATAGACAGAATAGATAGATAAGAGATAGGAGATGTTTATGGATTCCAAGAGTGAAGAAATCAAGGATCGAGTCGTGACTGACCGATCGATTGAGAGACAGACATGGCACGGCGACTCCGGTCGAGAGTGTACACGGTCACAACGTCACAGGCCACCTGCTGGCACACAAACAAACACACGGACAGGTTAGTCACCACCACACTGGATAAAATACATACGGAGATCCTCGTTAAACTATGCGCAAGCGTTATACATACATGTCTGTCCATGACTCCGACGATCTTGAAAAAAGAGGATGTTAAAAGCATCAAAAACAGTTTAGGTTAGCTACGACGAAATTGCGTATTTTAAAGCTACGCAGGTAAGCAAATGGTATAATAATTATTTTAGATTTTGAACATTTAGTTGTCCAATGTAGCATCTTTGTATATATTAAATCCGCTAGTCAACTACTTTACTTCATCCTCATTTTTCAAAAAAAAAAAAAAACGAACAAAAAAACAATGTAATATTAGACTTGAGTCAGAAAATCCTGCTTTAATTCCAATAAGTTTACATACGTAATAAATTGCACGCGTAAACACATGCACATGGAATCTTAATTATACCACATTACGTTTGAATATTATTTATAGACGTTAAGAGTTACCATAGAAATTCTTATGAAAAATTAAAACAGGTAAAAATAAAGACACTTTAAAAAAGCGGACAGATCTTGCGATTTTAACGAGGATCATCAGGTTTGCGTTTTTTTTCAAAATACACAGTCTAGTGACATTTATAGTCATACGTGTTCAAGGGTCATATTTACGTGTAAATAATAAGTTAAAAAACAACTGAGCTCTTTGGATGCTGCTGCAATAGTAAGTTATTTTTAAAATTTAAATTGTTCAGCACTCCAAAGAACTGAACAAATAAAGCTTTTTGAGGCAACATGTTGGCGTAAGGTAACACATTGCTAATATGTATATATAGTATCAATGTTCTACTTCAAACCATCCATTTGCAACAGAACAATGTCAAAATATAAAGAAGCGTGAAACAGTAATAATTAGTTTGCTCAGCTAGGTTTCTGCAATTATATCAATGCCATACGTTTTTTACAGGACTTGAGACCAGCAATAATGTCAGCTAGTATATATATATATATATATATATATATATATATATATATATAAAACGTGTTAAACGATTTGACAAAAAAGATGACTACAAAGAGATCACACTGAAAAAAGAGAAAAATCAGTCTTTTGTGGATAAGGCACGATTATTGTACTTAAAAAATATAAAAACCAAAAGCCTCCGCGAAATATTAAAGCCACATCTGTTTAATTAACGCGTTTCAAAGTCAACGAAACTGCCGTCATTTTATACCTGGTTAATATTAAATACGTTGAGTTGCAAAAAAGTTCACGTGGTTAACTACAAAGAGAATAAAGAAGCGCACCTTTGGCCTACAGAATTAGTTGAATATTTTACGCATTCCGATAAGGTTCACAGACAGAAAACATGATTGATGATTTTGAAATTGGTCGCCGTGAAAACGCGTGGAAACACGCGCTGAGTATAGATCGGACAATTTAATCGGAATCAGCGATGTTTCAATTGGCCGAACACAAAACACGATGAGAGAGAGAGGGAGCAAGAGCGGGACGAGGAGCAAGAAATAGATCAATCGTCATACGTGCGCGCACTGGGTCGTGGCCGATAGTGGACGCGCGAAAGATAAAAAACGGCTTGGATCACGAGCCACCTGTCAATGACAGGCGACTGTAGCCGTCTCGCAAACGCGGACACATTGATATAGCCTTCGCGATCTATATTTTTCGAGATCGTTGCGGAAATCGGATTTATTACTGTGTACGAATCAAGTTATTGTTGCAGGAAAATATAGCGGTAGTGACGAAAAAAAATAGAGAAAAGAAACAACTCGGACACAAGAGGATAAAAAAAAAGAAACGAACTCGAGATAAAACTCGTCCGCGTGTTGCAGAGAGTCGCATATATGCAGATTCATACGAAAGGAGAGATATATATACACACACATATATATATATATATGTTACATATATATATATTTTGGCTCGGCGATGGTATGAAAGGATCTCGTTTTGGTATGAGAGCAGAGATGGAAAATATTCGCGTGGCTACGAAATAAAGGAGCGATAAAACGAATTGTGTAGACAGATGAAATAGAGATTATTCCGTTGTCCAATAATAACAGGCAGACGGACAGTAGTTGGCGGTGACGGTGGAGAAAAACAAGAAATCTCGAGTTACGGCAGTTGGAACAATGGTAGCTCGAAATAACGGATTCACGCTGTAGTTTTAATTCATAACATTCGTAATATTAAATACTTTTCCCTTTCGTGCATTATAAATGAATGCTCATCGATATATATAAATGCAATATAGTCTCGTAAGAAAAGATGATGAAAAAATAAACACCGGTTTATATAAACTTGCCCTTTTTGATTAGGAATATACGAATCCTAGAGCATTTTGAAAATATCACAGCTATGCTTATTAGGTAATCTATACGTGTCTAATTGGCAACACTATGACTATATTTCGAAAAGAAACTGAAAAAGTTTAGTATTTCTAAGACTTTTTAGTCGGTATTGCTGAGAATACTCAAACTTTGACTAGCTACGAGAGAGCCTTTTGGTCTTAAAAGTTTCAGAAAATAAAATAAAACTTTATCCATTGATAATAATACTTTGGGTTCGGTCAAAAAACGACCGCATTAAATTTTCACGCTTGAACATATACTTGAAGACTAGACTTGTGCGTCGAAACGATATGTTCAAGGCTCCTGGAAGGCTTGAACATCAGCTTCGTTTGTAAGTGGTCAAAATGCCCGTTTTTTGTTGTGATTTTAGTATCTACCTACTAATGGGGGAATCGTTGACATCGGGCTAGTAAGGCTTGGACGCATCCTTTGACTTCTTCAGTTGGACTTTCAATCGTTTCGTGCCAATCTGGAAGCCGTGCATCATTTGAATAGCCTTTTGTGCACTAGACGGTTTATCATATGATACGAAGCCTAAAACACAGAAACGTCATACGTTACTATATCGATTCCAATATTACATGTAAACAACAGAAAAATAAACATCATAATCTAATCTCTTAGCATTCGATATCACAAAAGCAATAAGTATCAACTCACCGAAGCACTTGCTCTTTTTTGTCTCCTTGTCGATGAAGACCTTGGCCGAGAGAACATTGCCAAAAGGCATGAACATAGTTATGAGATCCGTGTCCGTGTAGGTGTGCGGCAGGTGGTAAATAAAGAGGTTGCAGCCCTCGGGACCCTCGATTTGTTTTGACAGTAATCGAAAATCGTTAAAGGTCGGTGTGGCCTGCACAGCCGTTGCTGCTGTTGTTGTGAACGCAGGAAACCCTAAAAATAGACATACCGTTTAGAGATTCACTCAAATCATGCACAAACAATTCTACGGAAGAAAAAAAGCGAAAATTTTAATTATCCAATACATTGAAATTAAATGTAACAAATACGTAAATATTGTAAAAGCTAAAATCAATAAGCTATACATTTTCTGTTATTCTATTTTTAGATTTTCCCTTATTATAGATGTAAAGCAATAAAATATAATTGAATAATCTTTCAATTTCTCACTAATTGTGCTTATTAATTCATTGGAAAATTTAATTTACATATTGTATAAAGTTTGTTGATTTAAAAAAGTTTCCATAATTTTGTCTAAAACGTTCATAAAGATATAAAAACTTTTTTTACCGGCAAATAATAAATGTTGCAACCTAATATCTACAGCTAAAATACATTGAAAAATATTGTTGTAGCGAAAATACAATGTATTACACTTTTAAAGTGCATAACAAACCAGTTAGAATAATAAAAAACTATGTGAATTCCTTGAAGTGATAACGTACAAAAACCTGTCAATAACAGGTGCAGAAAATGAAACAGTTACAACAATTTTACGAGACTTTTACTTATTACGTAAGCTCATTCCATGACGCATTACTTACTGTGCAATTCTTTCTTTTCCACAGTGACTGTAGTCTTTCCAATGAGAGCTTAAGAATTGCATACAGATTTTTATGTTAGAAAATTTTTATCGCTCATTTATTTATCAATTGGACGTGTCTAACATCTCTAATTCATAATATTTTATCCGTAATTGAGGAAGATCGAATGTTCCAATTAAATTAAGCTTATCGACATACCTGCATACTGTTGCAAGCTCGAGTAGGCATTGCTGAGAGACTCCTGGAGTCCAGTCAGAGGCGCCCCCGTTAAGGAGTTCAGCGCCAACGACGTTACAGGACTCAAGCTTCCGCCCGTTGACCCTGAAACATCGATAATTATTTTTTAAGTTTTGTCTTGCTTTTCAACCAGCACTGGTACAGCTCGAAAGATGCATTAAAACAAAATTTACAAATTCCCACTGCGATTATATAAATATCGATGCAAACTGAAAATATACATAAGTGATATTTGGCCAATACAATGCATGCGCCATACCATTACGTGACTAGTAAATTGTAAACCTTTATGTATTACATCGCTGATTAAAAATCGTTTGTATATAAGTTATGTGGTATAATGGAGGTGGTCAAACTGAATAGGCTATTATTAGTTATTTTTTTAATGGATAAGAGCGAAAAGAGAATGTTAATGAGCGCTGTAATAATAGTATTCGCTGCGTACACGAGCGTAGCGTCTTCCGTAGTTTACCTCTTTTGGTAGTGAAACTCCAAACTTTAGAGCCGATCAAATACATATATGCATTAGCTTAAATGGAGATTTTTTTTTTAAGTATTCCTTTTGGAATAACATCCTGTTGCCAAGATTGTTGATAAACTTTTCTTTGCGATGTCGACAAAGAGAAAAGTTAGTTACGTATATTAAAATAAAGTGATAAATATTGTTTTCCCCCGAAAATCTCCTATGTACATACTTTTGTGTTATGATCGACTCTAGAGTTTTTGCGGTATCCGCAGGAGGGCGCTCGAAAACGAATCGTGTACTGAGCAAATACTGCTTCGAGCAAGTCAACGAGAAAGAAAAGAACGCTGTTTAGAGAGCGAAATTATTTTCCGCACTTTAAATAATCGTTATACAGCTCTCGGTAGACCCTTTCAAAGAGAAATTTATACATAGTCTCATTTGCATTATCTTTTATGCATAGGATTAACTAGTAACGTACATAATAATTTCAACTGCAGGAAACATCATTATATAAGCATTTTCGCAAAAATATATACACAATCAATACTGGAAAAGCTGAATCGAAACAATAAACAAAAAGGAGATATCGCTCGACATCACATGCTTACCGACGAGTAGTTCAAGCTACAAAGATGAATAACTTTTTATATATATATTGATATATATATCAATATTTGCAGTACAAGCGCCATCTTATCGACGGTTAAATGGTTATGTATCTCGATTAGTGCAGGGTTAAATGTTGTATACATAGAGAAAACGAATAAAAATAAGGAAGGGCTATAAAAATGTACACGATTCGACAAAAAAGTCAAAATCCAGTAAAAGCAGAAAATTCGAGATTGAAAATGAGTACGCTCATTGCATGAAAACGACTCAGGGGCGCGCTCACCATGATAAAAGTATTACCAAACCAATATATGCCTGCATTTAAATGTTATACTCATGTAAATATAGATATAAAGATAAAAATAATGTTGATAAACAAAGAGGCCGCATTGAAGTAGCTGGAGAGGTGTACGTGTTTAAATACGATACAAAAGAAAAAAATAATAATAAAATATTACAACAAAACTACAATGACAACAAGATGCGACGTGTCGTTGAAAATACACGACAATCTCACCTGTGTTTCCTGTCTTTCCTAGTAGAGCAGCTACACATGTGCGCGTGTTGTGACGAGCAATAGAAGAAAGAATAAAAGTTTTTGGTTAAATTGCTGTCTTTCAGCATTTTTATCTGAGTTTGCGTATCTCTATTCTCGGGCTCATTAAATTCTCAAGCGATTCCCCGAGGGTATTTTTAACTTCTGGAAAGTATACGAGCTACGTAACTCTCGAGTGCAGCGCGCGACGATCATCCATCATTATTATTTACGTTCCGGGGGGTGTGTAGAGTGAAAAAAAAACGACGACTCGGCGAAAAACCCAATAAGAATTTGAAGTTTTCCACCCTTAGTGATTAATGATCTCGCGACGGGATGCAAAGTATTACTGCTCAGGAGGGGGGGTGTAAAGATCGAGTCGAGCTTATTTATTTTCTCAATACTCTCTTAAAAATGTTAAATTTAGTAATGGTTAATACTATACCAGGCAATATGACACGTACATAGCGACATACCTGCTGTCGAGTTGGCCAATCCGCTTAGCGCTAGAACACACATTTGTTTCGCTTTATTAATGTGTATTTCGTAATGAGGCTCAGCTAAGTTGAAAAAGATTTTCTCTCTCGCCCTTTGTTTCCTTCATTTTTTTATTTTTTTTTTACGCGAATCGATTTAGCTCGTTAATTATTTCATTACGATGCGCTTGTGATTCGCACACTCCGCTTGGATTATCAATATATAGTGCGAGAGAATATACATGTTTTAAAAAACGTTAGTCATAAAACAGATAAATTACTTGGAAGTACTTAATTTGAGATTATAGATACAATTATCTTTAGAATGTAAGTGAAACTCTGCGGCAAATAAATCATGCGTTCAAATTACTGCACAATTGCGCTAATTAGCACCACATGTTTTGTTAGTAGAGGCAAAAGAAAATTTATTACATTTATTAGAGTTGAATTTTTTTCAAGGATATCTAAATAAATTATATTACAAGGTTTGCACTAAAGCTAGATTAATTTTCCCTTGACTTACTGTTTGGAGACACTTGAAGGTTATTGGTGCCACCCGTCATGGCAGCAAGAGTAACTAGGTTCTGCATGCTTATCGGCGACACACCGGCGTTTGCTAAAATTCAAAAATATTGAAATAATTAAAATGATTGGTAATTACAAATAAACGTTTGCACTACTGTGAGAATATTTTGCAATACGAAAAATTAAAGATCAAAACAAATAATCGTGCAAGAACAAGAACAGAGATTGGAAATAATAGACTGTAAATTGAAACCCAATGATACCACGAATCATAAAGCATTTCTCGCTATACCGGAAACCTTTACTAAAACATGCTAACATTATCCGCTCTATATATGGAGACTAACGCTCTACTCATCAAATTCGTCCACGATAAAGGTTATACGACACGGGTATCAATCTGTGTTATTCCTGAATAGTACTATAGACAATTATTATAAAAATTAATGAAATAAACGGTAAAAGTAATAGAGCAAATGAACCGAGCTAGACATTTATACATATAGAATTCTATATTGCGGTTGTAAACGCCTGATGTTGGCTGCTCAATGGACGCGCACCCACCCGTTACAAGATTCAATTTACGTACAAACAGTTTTTTCCCGTAACTAATTGTATTTTTTATTAAAAGATAGCTAAAAGTGTTGATCTACAGACTTATTCCGTAGATAAAATAGGTTATATGTACGCACATTCTTATATAGAATCATCCGAATATAAAACAATTCATAAGAGTTACGGACGTAATAGATTCTTTATTAAAATTTTTTACGATGGCCTTGTAGCAGCAAGCGGTATATGCACTCTGAATTTTCAGAATGTGAAGCTCGCCGAACAAAATAATCCAAGAAAAACAATAAACGAGGTGTTTCAGTAGTAACCAAACGTACCCATGCACAATTGTTCGCAAAACAAAAAATATTAAGTAATTGATAAATAATAATTATAAAAAGCACTTGTGCGACACTGACCATACTCACCGGCCGAGCTGCCAAGCGATGCAAGGGTAGCTAAGCTCTGAAGGTTTGCGGGGCTAATTTCAGGGGCGGTTGGCACCGCCGCGGGTTGCGTTGCTGCCGTAGGTGCAACTGCGCTTAACCCGAGGTGTTGTTGCAGCAGAAGTTGATGCTGGACGCTCGTGAGAGCATTGGGCGAAGCTGCTGCCGCTGCGGCGGCTGCAGCCGGGTTCGCCGTGACAGGCGTCGCTGCCGCTGCGCCTGACGTTGCTTGTAATTGTTGCAGGAGCTGTAGCGACGTCGCGGCTGGTGCAATCGCCGACGGCGTACTCTCGTTCTGTGTAGAGAGATTGACAGGTGCAGGAAATTCAATTTTTTTTTAATTTGAAACGGCTTGATTTGTACGCGATAACGATAACAGGCATAGAAAATTATTTCCAGTTATTATTATTATTGCATAGGTTATCGAATATAACGACTGGAGAACTTCCTTGTTACGTTTTTCCGTAGTATTAATTTAAAAATTGAATTTTCAATACAAACATCGGGAAAATGAAAAATGAATACATTTCATATCAATTATTTTTAACGATTAACCATTGTATTTTGAGATTTGAATAGATTGTAATTAACAATTTAATGTTACTTGGATACTATTACGAAATCTTCTTTTGCCGGGTTATCCCGTCTGGAAACTTTCTTAATTTTGTAAGAAAATGAAAAATAGTAGTGGATTATCTTTAAAAATTCAAGTGTTCTGTGACTAATTTTCGTTCTTTGTATATCGTTATTGAGGACACCTTTATCAAAGTTTTGGATCGATACAGAAATGACAAGGCAACGAAAAATTGCATTATATGTTTTAATTTTTAATTTTTGAATGGTTGAACTTGATTTCACGAACTTTTGAATGTAATCATTGTAGTAATATTCAAAATCATGAAAAACTCGTCGAATTTCTTTGAGAATGTTTCTGCTCCGGATAACACGTCGAAAGGAGACATTAAAAGAGTATCCTGGTAACGTTAAAATGTTAAATGAAATGTATTGCGATGACATTTTGTACATCAATAGGAAGCAACTTTATTCACCGTGCGAAAATTTCTACGTTAACGCGTATGAAATAAGAAGTTCAGATCCAATATCATAACAGCCGACACAAAAGAGTGCGGCCTCAGCCACCCCTGTGCATCCATCTTACCGTTGTAAGGTAATGGGGAGTCATGTTAACCCCGGCGATATTCCAGAGGTTCGCCTGCATTTGCTGCAGCCTCTTTTGGTCCTTATCCTTCTGCGTGTCCGCGAATTTTACAACCAGCGGCGACGAGCATCCCTGCAACACAGGATAGAAAAAAAACTGTCGTAAAACCAAACATTCATACGTCGTTGCTCTATATGGGTACAGCAAACTGTAAAACTTTTACTTCCCCGTGCGGAAATTTATTTAAGCGCGATTTTTATTCACTACGCTCAGAGGATAGAAGCTCTATACCAATATATATATACCGAAGCTCCGTTTCCCTTACACGCGTGTTAGCAAAAAGGAAAATTCCGACGAAAAAGTGAATCGGTATAAATATTAATTCGTTTCGCTCTCTCCCCATCATCAGTCGACTCTCCACACTTGCGAATTCATGAGCGCAATTTATTCAAGAAGTCTGCTACGGACTTTTCGGCGCGGCGTTGATATTCCCGGGGCAAAATAAGTAAGCCCGTGCGCGATCGAAAATGCAATCGCGCCAGTTAACCGTCCGCGACGAAAAACAGAAAGAGAGATAGAGGTGGACGGCGGCATGAACGGGAGAAGTAGTAGCAAAGGAGAGAATGCTCGAGTCGCGCAAGTTCAAGGAACTCGCGGCCGGAAATATTCATGATATTAAAATGGAATTGCGACGACGCGGCGCAAGCGTTGGCAATTCGAGAACGCGGATAGAAACACGTTTCTATCTCTCTTTCGCTCATTCTGGAGTCCCTATCATCTTTGTCTTCGGTCTCGATTAGCCAAAGACGATCCGTTCATTTTTCGCGGCACGCGATACACGTTGCCGAACATTAAAGAAACTGCGCGAATGAGAACCAGTGCCTACGTCTTCTTTCGCGAGTTTGCATACAGCCGAAGCTTTTCTTTTGAGACTACGTGTACTTTCGAGCGCTTCTCATCACTATTGCACGCGATGAAATGGAATAGCCGAGCTGCTCTAGTCGACTTTAATCTTGCAGAGCTGTAGCAGCAGCAACAGCAGCAGCAGTATCAGAAGCAACGGGACAGGGCGAAAACAGCCTGCGCGCGCTTTTTACTTTTATGACGTTTCGTTTGCATCCAACTACTGCAGCAGGCGGCTCTTGTCTCCCTGATTGATGAAACTTTTTTTAATTGAAATCGAAACGCGAAATTGGAGGCCGACTGTTCGACGAACGCTTCTTTTACGAACCAGAGGGGAAAGTTATATTGTTTCACTTTTTTCAGCGCTTGCGCATGTTTCTGATGGAGCTTTTTTGTTGCCATTCGCAGAGTGGCAATTCTCCGCGATGCTCTGCTGATTGTACCCTCCGACTGGAAACAGAGCATTTTCTGAGCACAGCGTTCCTCGCCCTTGTAATCTGTCAATTAGACATTAGCCGCTCGATCACCTAAGTACTTCCGAGTTAATCCACGCGAGACTACTATAATATGTTTTACCTAGCAAGCGAAGGAACGAGTTCCGAGATTAACTCTCGAGCGGGGTTCTATTCGAAAAATAAAAGTAGTAGACGGACGAGTTAAATCAGTATCGTTGCTACTGCTATTGTTGCTGAGGAAAAGGTGACTAGCCGCAGCGTTAGAGCGCGAAACGCGATGCGAGATGGCACCGAGCCAATGGCTATCGGGCATGTAAGTACCGTAGCAGTCACAGTGGACCAGCTTAAGGCGCTGTAGGTACTGCTGGGGATGAGAAGGAACTGCAAATCAGCTGACACGAGAAGATGCTGTGCAAGGCGCTTCGATTTAAAAAAGGGCGAGCTCTTACTCTTAGTTACGTAATACTATTTCCGCAATGTATGCACATAAATTCCTTATCATTATTTCGTCAACGATTCTTTTCGATTTAGATTCTAAATTTAAATGCCTTGTATGCAAATGAAGTTGTTGAAAACATGTCGCGCGTAGTTGTCCAAGAAGAGAATTTGAAATTCCCTAAAAACAAAACATCGTCAGCAAAAAGCGAGTCAACGACGAGTCTTGGAGAAACATGAACCACCTACTCCAAAGAATCTATAACCTCTTCACTTTTCGATTATTAGGCAAACATTGGATCCATGCTTTAAGAGCTTCCGGGAGATGCTCGGTTGTCATCGCTATACCTATAGCCTCGTGCATCGCATTGATGAACAATAAATTTCTCCCAGTGTCGAAGGATCGTTTTTCGTATGCCGATGACGCACGCTCTTCTATCTCTATAATATAAGCGGCACGTCATAGCTATGCGTATATATCCGGTGTTCGCGTGTGCGCGAAGAGTCTTTAATGGACCTTGGTACGCGCGAGGGGGCGACTCGAGAAAATTTCGATCGACTATAGGGCTTTGTTTTTTCCTATGCGTTCTCATGATGATTCGTTGCCGGCTGCGCGGCAGAACTTGATATATATATATATATATATAGGTATAGCTCAAGCTTCCCAGCGGTATTCATTCCAACAGATTTTCCGATAATTTGGTTATCGATATCTAATTAGTCTGCAGGTGCAGCAACAGCGTTGGGCTTTTTAAGAGAAGCAAAAAGTTAATTCTGTTTGGTTGTCCGTGACGTTGTTGCAAATTACTAATTAATTATTGATCAATTATTGCATTATGTTCACGCGGAAAGCATACACGTTTGTTCGAACGTACACCTGACCTACATCATAGCTATTCGATTATTATACTGAGAGTACAGCAGTGTTGCTCTCGATTGATAATGCGCGTGAGAAGCGGATGGATTCGATCTCGTATATGTAATACGATGGTATTACAGCATGATCAACTCGTCATAAGCCTTTCGAGATAATATAGCGAAGGCAGCCGGAATTTTCCCATCCTATGCTTATACTGTATATGCTTCATATTCATATGTGTGCATATACATAGTAGAAAAAGAATTGTTACTCACCTCCATCGTTTGTGAATGGTGAAGGGCCTTGATGGCGAGCACGGCTGATTGCTTACTAGCGAAGGTGACAAAGGCGCAGCCTTTGCTTTGGCCGTTCTCCCTGAGCACCGAACACTCCTCGATCTCCCCGTAAACGTCGAACATGTTCCTCACATCGTTCTCCGTGAACTTCTTTGACAACATGCCAACGAACAACTTGCGATCTGCAAATATAAAGAAGAGAGTAATGTATTAGTGAATGTATTCGTCTCTCATTCTCTATCTTCTGCTTTGAGAATGTTGCGCAACGCGGACCGATATGTATCGTGTATGCCGCTTCATGTACATAGAAGAGTGTACGAGGGAGAGAGAGACTGACTCTATGAACACGCTAATACTTTGTCATTATACTGCATGTACGGAACGTTACGTAAACTCGAAGCTACCGCTCTCGGGGGACTAGCTATTCATTGTGCAATGTTTTTGCGTTCCTTTTTTTCCTATTCGAGTTGGAAAAATGGTTGCTTTTAAATGGAAATCTTTTCGTGAGTTACCGCTGACCGTCGAGTTGTTTATGGGAAGCGATTTTGTCCAAAAGCTGTTTTAAAACTTTCGAACTGTATACGATTTTAATGGTTGATTAAGGGACTTTAATTGCTGTGAATAAATTTTCAACACAGCTGAACACCCGGACGCAGATAACCTTCTTTAGAGATAACTTTCATACAATTAGATTACGTGTCAGTAAAAAAAAGTCATACATTAATCCTTTCACATTGGTACAAATTAAAAAACTAATAACGAAGTATCCTATCACCGTGCATGCATAGTCAAAGCAGCGCACAAGAGCAGGGCTGATTGGTCATAAGGGTAAGTTGGCTCGATGCCCACGATTCAATATGTGTAAAACATATTGCACCAGCAGTTGCATCCACAGTGGCATAGATTAGCGCGCGTGCCGAGTACATGTTGCGTGATTTATAACCCATAGGCTGCGCATCATTTCTCCGGTCACGATAGAGTCGCGACTCTTAAATTCCTTCCCTCATTGAGACGTTACGGTCGACTCGTAAAAAGAAAGCGATTTTCGATACGTGTATGCGAATACTGCTCTCGTTCAGGATTGTTGAGCAAACAATGTGCAATTTTTCAAATGAAAATAGGTCAGAATATTCGAGAGTGCGTTGAATGTATTTCGGAAATTCAAGAGTCAGCTTCTTCCGCAAGATCATTCTTGGAGCGCTGCGCCTCTTTCCTTTACAGAGAGAAAGAGAAGGAAAGAGAGCTCGCGCTTTCTCAGGAAGGAGAAGGAGGTCGGCCAATATTTGTTTAGGCCTTGGAGAGAAAAAAGACCACGTCGCAAAGCAGCTTATGTAAATTCTCATCTTCCGCACATAATGCCGTACGCCGCGAAGAAGAAAAAAGAGCAGAGACGAGGACCGTCTAGAGAGCAAAGACGAAGGAGCTGCGCACGCGGAAGAAAAACCAAGAGGCGGGAGGGTTTATGCAGCGCGCGCTAATTTGATTAGACGCGCCACGAGACCGAATGAAAAATCTGGCGGAAAATAAAAGAAAGCGAGAGCTGCTGCTACTGCTGCTCCTGCTGGTGCTACTGCTCCTACTGCTGCTGTTGCATTCCTCTCGTAAATTCATTAGCTCGTCGGTTAATGAAAAATAAAAGAAGTAGGAAGTCTAGTGTAAGAAGAATTTAGCGGTCAGAGTACCTGAAATACTTGGTGCCTTATAACCTTTCTAGAATAATAATACTCTGGAAAATTCTTCGCTTGACTCCCGACAGCGCAACAGGAAAACCTATATATGATATTATCGAAAAAGGAGTTATATATATTGAAACTTGACTAGGGGATGGTCTATCGAAGCACATGTAGCAGTACAGTTTTGCTGGTTAGGTGTATTCCATAGAATCGAAGGTCCGTAACTATATACACATAGAAAGAGCGTAGAAGCCCCGTTCGTAGCTATTGGTTTAATTAATTTTCTACCCTACCGGAAGCCCCTGTCGGACAATCGTACAGTATATAGAGTCTAGCCGCGAGCGAACAAATCGGATTTCTCTGAGAATCAGACGTGACTGAAAAAATTTTCACTCCCTGCCGGCGCCGGTATGTCTATCTCTACAGTAGTCGATGCGCCGGAGAAAGAGAGAGTATTACAACCCTTCGACGAGGGATGTATAAATTTACTCGGCGATTCGCGCTTTTCAATTTCCATAGCAAGGCTATATGTAGGGCCGCTCAATATCGAAAAAATATGTACGGATGGAGAGAGAAAGAGAGAAAGAGAGAGAGAGTTCCTACTGCAGGTCGAAAATTTCAACGATTTGATTAATTATCCACTGGGGGAGAGGATTTATTAGGACATCGTTGCATACATTTGGTATAGAGAAATCATATTGTTACACACAGAAGGAGAGGACGATTTAACTAATTTTTTTATATTATATGTGTGTGTATTTATCAATTGCTATTTTAATGCGGGTTTGCCGAACGATCCGTTTTACAATTCGGCGAAAACTTACTACGACACGCGAACATTTTTCTAGACGGACGATGTTTTTCTGGCGCGCCACTAATGTACCGAAAGAGGCGAAATTGACGGATCAAATAAAAAAGGGAAAACACAGTAAGTATGAGAAAAAGAGACAGAGAGCGTAGTATGAGAGAGAAAGAGAGAGAGAAAGATTTAAGGTAAACGTCGGGGCAGACTGCCCGAGTTCGATGCACTTTTCCTCGAGCAAACAGTTCGATGTGCTTTACTTTCTTAAGCTCTCGTCCGTAGCTACTAGCTCCTTCGCTTATCTTCTCGAATTTCTCTGTAGTAGCATCTTTCTGATAACCAAAATCATCCCCCGCTCGCGGTTCATCGCTGAAAGCATTTTTACTTGTCAAAACTCGCGTTCGCGGACGAAGATAAGTTGCTTGAGTTTTCCCCAAGTTTCAGCAGCACCGCGCGCGCCGCCCTTTGATTTATTCCTAGGCTAGCTGCAAGCTCGAGTGATTTAGCGGCTTGTGCGTATGCAGACGTACATGTATACTGTCTTCTCGGCTGGGAGATGAAAGGAGTTACCGCTCTTGTACGACTTGCGAAAATTAGTAATATGTATGCGTTTGCAATACGCGATTATTAGCTTGCAGTCGACGAGATAGCGATAATTGTTGGCTGTGAAGTGTACTAAATATCGACGCGTTGATGAGGAAAAATTTAACGCCTGCATTTGCAAGCAAAAGTGTATTTTAAAAATTTTCCAGGCAATAATGACTCCTAAGCGATTGCACAAATGTTTAATTTTACATCGGTTTCTTCCAAGGTAATAGTGTGTATTTTGGGGGGCTAGTCCGAGAGAAAAAGAACAAGTCACACGAATATTCTCTGACTCGCGCATCAGGACAACGAAAGAGAGCGAGTCATTACTGTGACGATATTCCGTAATGACGAGCGACTGCGTGTACTATTTTTAGATCGTCAAAATAGACGGGTTGGGGTAAGTCTCCGATTGTCGTGAGGTTCAGCTGTCTCGGGAAATGAGTATTTCGAGTTCTACAAAAGAGATAGTATTGTTAGACAGCAGCGGTAAGATATTGTACTTAGAATAATATTCAACATATTGTTTATTTGTGAAGAAACTACTACAAAGGCCGAAGTCGTAAAACAACTGTTGAAAGCATGAGCTCATACGATATCTATGTCTTACCTCGATAATAATATTCCGGGAATAAAGAAATTTGACGCGACAATGCACTTTTCGTCTTGACGGATCGTCACTCAACGCGATGAAAGAAGAAAAATATGAACCAACAACCTGCTTTAAGTAGAAAAACTATTTTTCGCTCTCTTTACTTTAACTCATCGGACAATTATGGAGAAAATAGTGCAAGTAAAGAGTTTTCAATAGACAGTATATACAGCACACGCACTCAGGCCTTGAAAATAACGGAGCTTATCAGTATGCACACGGCGTTTTCGGCATTTCAGCTTGCAAGAACGTAGAGAGGTGGTAGTTGCCAGGGTCGACCGGAAGGAACCAGAGGCATCGAATCCCATACAAATGACCAATTAAGCTGGGGACGCGGTTCTTTCTTTTATTCTCATTTCCTTGCTACTGCTATAGCTTTGCGCTACGACGCCGACTCTCGCCCTCGGTCGTTTACACAAGAATTAACTGATTTATTTAGTTTCACAGGCTAAGTTAACACTGCACACTGGCACAGCTTTTATTTGTAAAAGGGCCGCTTGCGTGTATATGTGGTTGTGAAAAACGATAAGCCACTACTGTTTTTCCCTCTGTTCTCTGGACGGTCTTTCTTGGCCAGCTCTTTTCTACACCTAAACGCCTTTTTTCTCTCTTTCTTTTTGTCTCTTTCTCTCGGCGGAAATCGACGAGCATCGGCACCCGATAAGCCATTGTGCACCGGCATTAATTCATCGAATAAATATTTATCGCCGCATAAATATTGATTCGCAAAGAAGAGAAGAGAACGGAAGAAGAAAAGTGGTGGGGTAGGCCCGAGTCGTTACTTTTACGCTGTAACCCGCAGACAAACGACTTTTAGTGCGAGCAATGTAAATGTCTCTCTATACGTACGAAGGGATAAACAAACGTTTGCAAATATATGTATACGGTTGCGAGCGAGGCGCACGCATTTATTAAACGCAGAAACTGATTGACAGACAGGACTACTCGAGTTTCATTTGAGTCGCCAATTAACAATGGAAAACAATTGATATTCCAGCTAGCTCGCGCGCGTCAACGGGAGAGAATTTCGCAGTAATGATTGCGCACGTCCCGACGAGGCGTCTAATATCATATAAATACCGAGGAAAGTGATGACACGACAGTCTCTCTTTCTCTCTCTCTCTTCCTCTGTTGAGTTGGATGTTATAATACGCCAGATCCAAACAATACCCATGCGCGCTGTGTGGTTTATCTGTCCCTTTTGTCGCCTCCGCTTCGCCTTCTATGGGAGTTAGAATAGAATTGATGTGCAGCGTTGCTGCAAGAGTTAAGACTATGTACACATGCAACGAGCAAAGGATTCTGTCGTCGCATTCATTTTTTACATCAGCTAATTGCACCAAACCATATATAACTAAAGATCGTAATGTCGAGATAAAGTTTTCGGAAGGGCAGTATTTTTGAGAAATATCTTAAGACATAGTTATCAAAAGGACGTCTATATAAATTCCTTTTGTACGTTCAGTGAATCACGCACACGAACGAGGCCTGGGGATAAAATTTCAACGCTACATACACTCAAAACACTAACCAAAGCGAAGACACGTACAATCATGAATCTTCCCATCCATAATTTTTTTTCCTTGGACTATACGGCCTAAAGAACAACGGCTACAGCAGTACAAACCCACAGAAATATACAGCGACTGCGCACGTGCGAGAATTAATGCGCGCGTGCATCTAAATTCCTGGCGGGCTAACCGACCGGTGCACTGCTCTGTCGCACCGTCACGCGGGGCTTTTGCGCCAGTCATGCTAATGATAAATGCGAGAGAGCAGAACGAGCGGTACGACGACACCTGCAGCAGCAATGACGCGGTTACGAGTTTTTAATTCCGAGGGATGTGCTGTACGTGATTGTGGAAAAACTAGATGCTGCTGGTGGCAGGAAAGGGTATAGTATAAATCGACGATGCTTTTTACCGATTGTATTGTACGGACGGATGCTGCTGATTGCTCGAGCGCATCACGTTTGATTCCTTCCTTGCTAATTGATTTTTTTACCGTGGCTGTGATTTATGCTGGTGCGTGACTGATCGGGGATTTTTATGATTTTTAATTTCGCCGATGTTTGGATTGGAACTGCCCGTACGTCCTTTTATCCGAGTCAGAATCGTTAAGAATTATGTTTCAATATTACGAAATCTTTTTGATTTAATAGCAATAATCGTCGTGCGAAAAACTATCTGCACACAGCAAAGAGGAGGAAAGAAATAGAGATTAATTCAAAGGTGCTGCAGTAGTATTTAAGAGGCAGACGACTTGTGCAAGTCAGCCAAGAGAGTCAGCAGTTCTCAGATATGGACTATAGGATTTTTTCGAGCCAAGTCGCGTAAGAGCGAAAAGAAAGGAGAGAAAGAGTTCAGTGCTGCAGCCCTTATCTTATCGCAGGTTTACAAATCGTTGCTCCTGCAACTCCCGATAAAGCTATATGAGCGCCCGCAGGTGATACTCGCTCACACATGCGTACATAATCGCACGAATTATGTAGGTTTTCTCTTTGCGTCTCTTAGCAACAGCCTGCAATTGTCACCGGTGAACGTAATTGTCATTCAGCGCAAGCTTGTAATGGCGTCTCTTCCTTCGTCTAGAATACCGAAGAAGGTATGCGCAAGAAAGAAAGGCATTGGCTTGGCGAGTTTCTCCCTTTAGCGAGAGAATTATTCAACTGCGCGTAATTTAGTCTTCGCTTTTGAAAGTGAGAATCGTTTGTTTGTTTTCTTTGATAATACTCGAATGTATGATATTATAGCGGGAATCTAAAATGTTCTCACAGGCTTGGCTTCTCACATTCTCTCTCTCTCGAAAGGATACGTAGAATTTGCATCCATTTTTCATTTGAATTTCTTACTCAGAACTAGCATTATTATGCATTAGATTGTACGCTAGCGCTTAAAAACTCGTTATTCACTATGTTGATTGATGAGTCACTATGAAATTTCGCGCTGAGAGCTATGTAACACATCGCAATATAACACGGCGCTAACAGTGAACTTCAATTTAATTAAAATAACTTGGAGCGTGTGGCTACCTATAGCTTAACCTTATGTTCTCGTGTATACACTGTGTCTCTTCCCTGTATACTCACTAGCAAAAAGGACAAAATAAGATACGACGACCTCGCATACAGCTCGTTTATCGATTAAGTAGAGAGAAAAAAGCGACACCTCTAAGTAACTATACACCTCCTCGTTTTTCACACGTACACTGGGGACAACGAACGAGCTGCAAAAAGCACACGACTATACGAAGAAAGAGTGAGAGAGAGAGAGAGAGAGAGAGAGAAGAAGAAGCGATCGGTATAACACACTCGAGTGAAAAACGAGGTTAGTTCAACACCGCGTTTAATACCTCTCTTCGACAAACGAAAAAAAAACCACGATCGGATCATCTTCGCCGATGAGGAATTTCGTAGAGTCACGAAACCCATAGCGGGTTCAAAGACACACGTTCGCGTAGTTATTATCTCGCCTAAGGCAAATGACTCGAGTCGCTGCTGCAGCAGCATCGGCAGCAGTAGCAGCGAAAAGAGAGACGTGCTTGCCGGGCCGATAAGTAGGTTACGACAGGTACACGCTGCACGAGCACAGGTAAGCAGATACGCGAATGCACTTGTAGGTACAGTTGCGCGCTGCACGGGTAATCGCTCTTTGCGCAGCTATAAGCGCTTGCACAATCCGTCTCGGCTTTTGTGTGTTAGCCACGAATCCACGCGGATTTCTGCATTCAAAAGATCTCGAGAAAGGAGGTTCCATTAGTTCCTTACCATGGCGAATAGCTTACGATATACCGTTTGTTTTAGACTTCGAGCGACGTATACAGGTGCATAATAAGGCTCGTTGTCTGCATATACTTTTTCGCAAAATGAAAGAAATTCTTTGCAATGAAAGCGCTTTGTTGTGCACATCATGTTATAGAGGGCAATGATTGAAATTGCAGGAAATGATGCTCCGCGAGCGGGAAAAATAATGGGCTTTTCTGTATATATATATTTTTTCGTGCGTGTAATGCACGAGCGCGCACGTTACGCGACCGGGCACTAATAAATATAAATGCCTGTAGATGAGCATATTATACGCGAAAGCGAATAATGCTCGGCTTTTGCGTGCATGCCTGTATACGTATGTGTGTATTGAAATCGTCACTCCGGCAACGAGACAATGGCGAGGAGAGTCATTCCCTCAATAGCGAGCCACGAACACACGACACACTAAACACGTGTTATTATCGTTTATAAATATTTCAAAGTCAAAAATAAGCAGCTGTCACGTGTATGCGCGTTCCTGATTGAAAGCAAACACGCCCAGCCTCGAAAGACTAAATTAAAAAGCGCATTGGAAACTTCGAAGTTACAAAGTATAATAACGTACGCGTGGTGCGAAAAAAGAATAGTAAAGCGCATGAGCGAGCGAACGAGCTTTGGAAAACGAAAGAAAAAACAGACATTTTGTTCGAGGGACACACTTTAGCTGGATGACGGCTGATCGGAGCGAAAACAAACGCACGGCTTCGAATGAATGGGTAAGTAACGTTAACGTTGATGGCTGTATCCGGCTGCTATCTCTCTCTCCCTCCCTCCCTCCCTCCCTCTCTCTCTCGCTCTCTCTCTCTCTCTAGTTTTCCATCTACACAATATACTACACATACACACACAGGGTAGAGCCGGAGCTATTGGCGATTCACAAATCCCATTGAGCATGATATTTCTAGCGCGAGACTGGCATATACCTGAACGCTAAAATGATTGGATGTTGAAAAGTGATGTTATCTCGTGTTTTAATTCGTATAGAGAAGCAATGATACGATTGATTTCGAGTAGCAAATTCGCTATTTACATCGCTGTTTAGGTAGAATTATTGCAGACAACTACCTTATTATGAAATGCTCGAGCGATAGTCAAAATCGGTAATTTTCCAGAGCGATGACTTCGTTCCTCCGACTAGATTAGAGCTGGCTAGAATCTTTAGTATGTCGAGAACGCGCAGGAACCCACGGAACTTCAAAGCCGTGCGATTTAGCGGTCTAATGACGTGAAATCCCTCTAGCTTCTAAATCCCAAATAAAGTACGGGAAGAAAAAACGATAGAAAAGAACAAGAACACTACAGGCGCACAGTGTGTGGGCAAAGAGAACACGTCTCGCATGTGGAATAGTGAAAACGTTTTCATGCAGCAAAAAAGTCCGAGAGCTACTGACTTACGATTTGCCGGTATACGGTTCTACTGTCTTTCTGTCTCTCTCTCTCTCTCTCTCTCTCTCTCTATCTACGTACGTTTACGCTAATTTCGGTCGTCTGTCATGGCCAGGAGTATCGCGTATGTTTATATCTGTCTGCCGATTGCGTAAGTACGCTTAAACAAGCATATTATTATACGTATACTACGTAGATTTCTACCTGCTTTCGCCATCGTCTTTTAAGTACATTACGTTTGAATAGTCGATAAGTAGACTATACGTGTACGTATGCGTAACGTTAAATTGTTGTGTTGTGCCGCTCGATCGACCTGGAAATATACTCCCAACAGGTTTTACAGAATTAGCTTACCGCCGGATTTACTACTAGCCGCTCGTGCGCTGTTTTTGCATATTCCACGGTGATTATCGTCGTTTTCGTTATACAGCTGCATGCTAAATTACAAGTCAGCTACTCGACAATTGCAAAATCTTACGTCGTTAATTCCAGCCACATTGCTCTCTGCGAGTATAATTAGCAAGAATGAAATTTGCGGTCGCGGGAAAGAAGAAGACACGATTACTTCATGCAAGAATAAATCTCGGAACGATTGGTAAACATACTAGTGACGTAGACAAATTTCGGTGTATATTGCCGGTATTACGCGGTGCGAGTGCGGCCGTGATCACGAAAGAAAGTCGAAAGTTGAACGATCGGAAACTCGCGTGCTAACGCGCGCGCTCCTAGGCGTTACTAGGTCAAGCGCGTTGTACCATGAGCTCCATCCTTAGAAGCGCTGATGTCACTTATGTACTATGTCGACGAGAGTTGATGATGGAAGACAGTTCACCAGAGAGATACATAGAGAAATATAGTCTTACATTATGTCACGATGCATGCGTGCAATTGTCTCTGCTTCACTGCTGTTGCTGATCGGCTAATTGTGCGCTAGAATAGACTTTCTTCGTAAAACTATACGATGAAATCGATGTTGTGTAGTCGTTTGAACGTTATATGTTTATATACTTTATAATAAATCGAAGGTAACGTTGATGTATGAATTGTTAAATTGAAATATAGGCAAACGACTCGATAAATATTAGCTCTTGAATGACAGGGTTATTAATTCTATTTTTAGAACGATTAGTGAGATGCGTATTTATTTCTCAATAAATAATTCCTAGACTATTATATAACGACTATTAGCTTGAGCACATTGTTTAGCAGACGATATTTTTTTCAAAAATAGATTGACTTGTCTCTTTGTGCCAGGAGTCACGTAATTTGTTGGGCATGATGATTGGAAACATGTCAAAAGAAACTCACAGATTTGGACTTTACGTGCAGATAGAAGAAGACCGAGAAAGAGAGAGAGAGAGAGAGAGAGAGACGGCTGCTTGAGCTCAGACTGGTAATGCGAGCAACTCACTCAACGGAACGTCTGAGAATATTTTGCCGCTTATGAAGTGAAGATTTGCGTTCAGATTTGCGTGTATACAAACATACTGGGGATGTGCGAAAATGTCAAACAAACCCGAGAATTAATTACTTCGAGAATCATACAAGCGACTTGGAGATTTGTCTCGCGGGTATTTTAGCAATAACCCGTCTCTTTGCTTATGCAATATGTTTCTCATTAAATTTAGCAACAATAATGGCTGCACTCAAAATTATGACTGAAAAGCTGAGGCAACGTGAGAATGAATTGGTTGCTTTTGTTTACATACGTGACTCACCGAAACGGGTTCTTGTTCCAGAGCAAACAACCGTATCTCATCTGGTATTCACAAACAAAAAAAAAGAAGAGATCAAGTCCGCCGAAAGTCAAGGAATGCAAATCGGTAAAGAACAACACGTAAGTCCGGATACACCGAGTCTTTGTTCAGCGAATTAGTCAAGACATAAGGATAAAAAAAATTCCTTCGACTGAATGAGCGTGAGTGAGTGGGCCGGATATACCACCAGAAAAGGACCAGAAAAAGAAAATGTACCTATCTATATACACTCCTTCTATCCTATTGTAGTCTTTCAGCTATTACACACAAGATGTATAGGAAGAGGAAGGGGGGGATCCGCCTTGAGAAACAAACGTTGCGATCGTGTGGGCGAGCGCGAAAATGATGTTTACCTATATAAAGGTGGGCAGATACAGGTAAGAACATAGAACGAGAGAGAGAGAGAGAGAGATAGAGAAGGTGAGGCCAATGACCAGCTCTCCCGCGTCTCGTTTCCTGGGACTGGGTCAAATGTAAATCGAGAAGCGTTACCGCGCTTACCAGTTCATTTCTCTTGAGCGCGCAGCGGCGTGACGCTTGTCGTCTGCACTTACGTATACGCGCACTTAGGCTTAAAACTCTACCGTACAGTGTACTCGTCTCTTCTGAAAGTGTGCTTTAAATTGAAGCGAACAATGCACCATTGAATCTACTCAGTTGAGAGTATCGAGTTATTTTGCGCAGCATTTATGGTGGGAATCAATTTTCCCGCAGACCTTATTATTTTTTATTGAATTGATTTTCGATTATACCTCGATATTTCGAAAAAAATATGATATATGTTCATAGAATTAAATTCGTAATCTTGAAATAAAATTGTTTAATATTAGCAGTATATTCGTACATTTTAAATTAACGAGTATTTTAATCTAGCGAATCAAACATAACTTTAGCTTCGATACTCCATTTTCCGTAAAATCTGTATATGTAGTCTGAACGGGTCGCCACAGAAAAAAAATACAACGATCGTATACGTTTCCAAACTAGCTGCAGCATTCGATCGAAACCCACAGATACTCCTTTGGAGACGATAACAATCAGCCGTTAATATTCCGTAATTCCCTTGCAATCGACGACTTCAGTCCGTGCTTGCGCGCATTTATACATACTGTAATCTTTCACATAGATCTATCTTTCTCTCGATTCTCTCAGCGATCGCAGTTGGTAAAAGTAAATTGTTTAACGTCGACTTTCTGTTTAAGTTCAGCGAAAGCCTATAGTTAGCTTTGTTCGTCCGCTTACGCAACGAGAGTTGGCTGCAGTAACACATACGAGGAAGCTCGAGCCACGTACATAGGTTTTCTCATTGTTTAAAGTCGCGCGGCAGCATCGGCGTTTTCTCGCGGAAAGGAGCAGCCTCCGATCCACTGACACACTGCATCGTGCCGCACGCCGACGAGAAACTCGTTGAGAAAACTTTCTCGATGGCGACTCTGCAAAGTTCAATTCGCGCGCGCGCAGATAACGCTCTTGCATACAGCCTATACACATCTGCTGGTAAGTATAGTGCATTACGCGTTATCGTGTAGGTGCATATACCACGTATATACGTGAGTTCAAACAGCCACAACTTTTCACGGCGACGTCGAACTTGTTCTCGGACTACAGCCGAGGCTAAGTGAGAAAAAGGGGGAAGGGCTGAATAAGACCTTTTTCCGCGCGCGACTCTCGGAAATAAAAACTTTTTGAATTATCGCCAGGGAGAGAAGGAGCGAGAGTAAGAGAGGCGAGAAAAGGCCAGGGTTCGTCACCTTTTCTTCCGAGACTTTTGCGCGTCTCGTTCCTTCTTTTTTTTTAATATTTTCATAAGATTTGCAGCTCCACACACTGATCTCGGGTGGAAAACGATTCGGAGGGAGGACCAACTTTTTTTTTCGCGAGCACGAGAGACGATAAAATCTCGACGCAGTTCATTATGGGACGCAAGTTTCTTTCAAAACTCGATGTTTGCTTATTTAAAAACCGACGGGTAAAGGGTTTATAATTTAATTAAGGAAACTGCGCACAGCTATAACCGCGTAGTTATTTATTCTCAACGACATTGTTCGACGCTTTATTTATCGAGTTGATTCTAACGAAAAAAATGAAAGCATTTTTTAGTCTTTCGAAAAACCGATAACGAACGGTATAGTCGGGCAATTAAATGGTAAAAACATAACAAGCGAGGAAGATATTTTATCACAACTCTTTTGTGAAATTCAACGGGTTGTACGCGCGATCTCATATATAAATACGGAAAACAATAAACAATGATTTTACAATGTATAAAAAAGAGGGACAGTGCGTTATCGCGTTGTCGCAATAATAGCGACGACGAAAAATTCAGTTGAATAAAATGAAACAAAAAAGACCCCTGGTTCTCCGCGTAAAACTCGTCGATATTTCAATTCTCATATCGTCGCGTCATTAACTACGCGCAAAGTCAGTACTTGACACATAAAAAAAAAGAATATACATCGATCGAACTGCTGCGGTTGGCTTTGCAGTTTCGCTTTCTCTCTCTTTCTCTTTTTTCCCTCACTCAGGGACAACGTGGGGTCTACAATTAATCGGAAAAACGTCGATGAAAGTGGGGGACGAGCCGAAGCTGCACGAGAGGAATTTGCGGGCTCATAGCGCAGGATTATGCGCGTCGTTGAGCGCATAGCGCAGAGGTGTACACTTTCAAACATCCTTGACTTCCTTAAGACTCGCGCGAGAGGCTCGCGGGAAGTTACGCAACGCGCGACGCCGCGTCGGTTAATGTCGAAGCTACTAAGTTTGGATTCTTGTATTGAAAAAACGGAGGAAATGGCAGACGGAAGTAACGACAGAACATTCGTCGATAGTTGTGTTGAAAAGAGATGCGGCTCACTTAAATAATATGTTTGCCAGGAAAAGTATTTATTGCTCCGCTTAAAAAGAAATAAAAGTTGCGCGCGACCGTTACTTTTATGTTTTATTTTTTTCTCTCAGCTCGAACACGTATATTTCTATTCATGCACAGTTTTTTTATCGAAACCCTCGAAAATTACGCCTTGTATAGCTCGGCTCTCGTCGATATACAAAGAACGAGAATAATGAAAAAACAAAAATTGCTCATCTAGACAAGAGAAAACGTTTTGTGGGTCATCCGCATACGCATACGTGGAAACAAAACTCAAAATGCCAAGGCTCGCGGCAATTTTTTTTACTCTCTCTCTCTCTCCCTCTTAGTTATTCTCGATCCCCACCACCATAGAAGTATGCAGCAGCATAGCACGCATGACGCACTACGCTCGGTTTTAATGTATACGCGGGGTCTGCTGCTGCATACGTAAACACTAATGAATAATAGATACTCTTTATCCGTACAGACCCGAAGTAACGAATCTCCTACCCTTTCCCTTTTATTTCTCTCTCTCTCTCTCTCTCTCTCTGTCTCTCTCTCTCTCTCTTTCTGTTTCTGTCTCTCTCGTTTCTGACTTATTCTCGGTTTCTCGTTTTTGGATACTGCTCCCGAGACGTTTCTTTAGTTATGGACGAGGGAGTTAGTCGTCGTCGAGGGGAGTATATAATCCGTGGGAGCGTCGCGATCCATTAGGATAATGAAATTATCGAGAATACGTCGATCATGTTGCCTAATGCTACTCTAATACTGCAGCCCTCATGCTGTCAATTATTCGTAGCGAACCTATTGTTAGATGTAAAAAAAGTCCTGAGAATCTGGAATTTTAACTCCTTTAGTTTCTTTTTTGCATAAAATCTATTAAAGCATGCTTTTTTTCACGACAAATGTAAATTACTCATAAGTATAAGAAATTATGAATTGGCGAAATCGTAATAGATTAATGTGCAAATCTTTTGCTAGATAAAAATGCTAATTAGATTATTCAGAAACGTTCTGGGAAATAATAAGCAAAACAAGCAAATTTATGGTTTGCCGTCGTGTATGTTCTTGTATCCAAAAGGGTTAATCAACGTATTCGAATAATATAAATTTTAAGTAAATTTGCGAGTAAGCAACTATACGCTCGTTATTCGAGGATGATGATTCGCATCGGTGAGCTCGTCAGGTGACTAGCGCGCGATAATTTGTTGCGCAATTTGTAGCTCCGTGGTCGACGATTCTCTCTCTCTCTCCCTGTCTCTCCTTCCATTACGCATAATATTGCATTTAGCTTATGTATTCTCTGAAAACGAGTTTCTTTTAGACAATAACTCCTTCGCTCGGTGCTAAATCATGCAATAGTCCTTATTGAATCTCCAAAGCCTGAATCGATAGAGAAGTACAGTGTATACAAAGCTTTGGAAATACACGGACTCTCGAAGATTCATAGTGTCTCTCTTAGGTGCAGTATGTAGGTGAGTACCCATAGATGCAGCTGAGCAACGATTTGCATAGAGCCTACTGCATATGAGCGTAGGAAGTCGTTTACCCACACACCTCTCTATTCTTGCAATGTATACTCGCGACTGCTGTCCTCCTATTATATTCGATGTTGTTTTATCGATGGTTGCAGTATCTCTCTCTCTCTCTCTCTCTCTCTCTCACTATTTCTCTCTGACCTCTCTCTTTCTTCTCGATAAACGATCGATAAATAATCTCCGATTGCTATATACATCATTGCATCCTATGCACAGCATACATTTTGCAATTGCTGTGGTCTCTGTTCCACGTGAGCACATTAAAATAATGACAAGTGTGCTGGAGTTACCGCTGTTGCTGACGTTCTTTCTACGCTGCGCGCATACACCTACATAGATATATGCAGGTGGGTGGGAGAGACGGTTACGCGCCAATGTTCGCTGATTGTGGGTGCTGTACAACGTGGAAGGACGAACGGAAGTGACGATGCAGCCGCTGCACGTAACCCCCATGACTGCATATACTGTATATCTAAGTATATTGATATGCTAGACTTAATATACGCATGCGATAAATAAGCAGTTATATTCGGTGATTTTTCTTTTTTGCAGAGTTACGATTTCCAAAGTTATTTTGATTAGACTGCAGAGAGCCTGTAAATTTAGAAGATCTATCGATATGTGCTCTCGGAGTTTGATGTACGAGGCGGGTTAAAAGCCTTTTGAAATACGACGCGAATTGCGCAGAAAAATTACTCGACTAGACTCGCATAGCATGTATAACTCATGATCTTGAATGATTAATCGAATGAGTTAAAAGCCCAAGATCACTCGCGGCTTAGGTAAATTTTGTACGCGCGTCACGTCAACGAGTAGTAGAGAATACAGGGCTGAGACGATTGCGAGACGAGAGTCATAACCACACTAGAAGGGATAACGACAGTACGAGGAAGGTTGTCTTGTCTGTATTGACGTCTGGCATCGATCAGTAGTAACGTCGTCGTCAAGAAGAGCTATCCCGAATCGCGGGCTCAAATATTGACTGACGCGCGTTGCGTATGCTCTTCCGCTTGACGGATACCGGCGTGTCTTTATTTATTAATAGAAATGGTTCGCGCATGCAGCCGGTATAACCCTCATCTTTATTTATGTGAACGCGCGCATGCTAACATATCGGTTGATGCTGAGTATTTATTCATTTTCTTCGATGATTATTGATAATCCACATTTATACCATAGTCATTTTGTGTCGCCTTGGTGTAGTTTACGCCGTTGATGATTATCGGTTTTTTTCCTTACGCCAAACAAATTATTTTTCCTTTGTTTCGCAGGCTCGAGTCAAGTGCAGTTCTATAGGCGAGGAATTTACGCGAATTACTGATACGTAACCAGTGACGACAGGTGTTAGTGTACTTTTCGAAGTTATTTCTACGCGCGAGTCATGGAGAAAAATTCAATTATGCGTTTAGTAAGAAACGTAAGTTATCGGTGATTTTGTTTTATAGACTTTCTTGCAAAGTAGTCATTGTACGCGAATATTTAATTGCACTGATCATCGATGCGTGTTTTATATTTAGACTAATAATGCTTGATTCGCAGCTGAGCAAACAGGCTGCTCGATCATCGAATAACGACGACAGCAGCGAACAACAGATTATTGATATTGAGGCTACGCTCGCGACCTCTGGACGAGTAATCGTCGGTCTGATTGAAATTTGCATAAGCAATGGTGAAGCTACTTTTCCTCCAACGAGCTCTATCGACAAATGAAAAACCTCGATCGACTGTTTACCTTATAATAACAATCGTACATGCACGTATAAACCGAAAATACTTTATCCGGCACACGCATACAATAGAGCGGTCACCCGAGAATAAGTATAAGACAACCATCGCTCTAGTCTCGTCGCCGTCGACGACGACGATGACGACGGCGACGACGACGAATGAGTGAGTGAGTGAGTGAGCGTGTGAGCGCAGAGTACGAGTTCGCTGTGAGCTGCCTAAAATAGTAGCCGCGGCAGGCGCGTTTACGAGGCTAAGTACCTGGAACGGAGTAAGGCGCAGTCTGGGCCTGGGGCGCCCAGTACGCCTGGCTGATGGCCGGGTAGTACTTGGGTGAGCTGAAGTGGTACGAGCCAACGTACTTGCGACTCTTCATCGCCATAGCTTGACGTCCTGCTGTGGATCCGAATCACTTTGAAATAGCAATCAATAACTGTCGACAAAATTCTTTCGTCTTCCTTACGAAGACGCACCGATGCTACTGCCGTTGTAGCTGTAGCCTCGACGGCGGCCGAGGCGCACTGATAACCGAGTCCTCGCTGGCCAGTAGTGCGGCGAAGGCGCAGCGCGACGACAGGCAGCGGCGGAAGAGAGAACGAAGAAAAAACGCACGGCGCGCGGCACAAGGATGTAACGACGACGTTAATATATAAACGTATATCTATATATATATATATATAAATATATATATACATATACACACATATATATACAGGCTTACGTAAGGCGACGATGCATCGCACGCGCTCGCGCACTGTTTGATGTTATGTACACTGGTACGTATTTGCGCGCAATTATTCGCTGTAGATAGACAGCGCAATCCTCGCGGCCACCGGCTTCTTCTTTCGGACCCGTAGCCGCTCCATCGGAAGAAAAAACTGAATGCACACTTATCTTACTGGATTTTTCACACTTTGTACTCTCGAATGTGTACAACGTTGGATTTCAACACAGAACCACACGGTAGAAAAGCACGTGAAACGGGCGCGTTCGAGCCGGCGGAGCTGGACGCTCGTCGCTCGACACTCAACAAGTGAGCGCACGGTCGTGCTCCCGAGACTCGATGCCCGATTCCTCCGCCTCCTACTCCTTCTACTACTCTCGACGCCTCTCTCGCCGCTGCTGTTGCAGCGACTAGAACTTGCGTAGGTTATATGATCAAATACATATGTGTGTGCGCGCGTTGGCTCACGCTATGCTCTCTTTGTCGCACTCTTACGGGCGTATACTTGCGTGTGCATGAGTGAGAGAGCTCGGTGTGCTTAGTAGGCGCCACTATAACGCGCGAGCTCGTCTGGCTTTCAATTTGTCGGAACAGCTGATTCGCGAGAAGTGCGCCGTCGCGCAACGCACGTGATGCTGTGTATGCGTTGCTCTGTTTGTGTTGTGTGTTATGCGATTGGTACGTGTAGGTTTTCGAGAGAGGAGGAAAATGACTTCTGCTGCACTGGCTTAGCCGAATGGACAGGTGGTTTCTTGCGAATTCGCTGATGTGACCGCGGGATTCACTGTTTATTTTGATGGAGAAAGGATTTATTGCTTTTCGTTGACTGAAATTCTATAAATCCACATTTTACTGTCCATTACTTACAGTTGTAAGAGCGGTTTAATCTTTCAATGTGAGTATTAAAAAAAGTTAATAGCTGACGGATATTACAGAAGTGAAACGAAAAATGATAAAAGAAAATAGTGCTGTGCCACTAAAGAGTGCACATTTCCAACATTTAAGTATGTAGTATATAGCGTTCGACGAACCTTGATTGATCTCTCTCTCTTTCTCTTGTCGCATGTGACACGCGAGAACGACCGTATAGTCGACTACGAAACTTTTTATTTGCAAAACTAGGTAAAAGTGTGTATGTCAACCGAATATTTCTTCTACAAATGTCATCGCAGTACACAGTAAGCTTGCATTATTCATGAAAAAAATTCTCGGCAGTAAAGGAAAGTTTTTTTTATCAATTTACGCTGCAGCGTCACCGCGATTTTTCTGTGCGCCGACGAAAAGTCGTAAATATTTATATAAAAACCGAACGCGCTATTCCTCCCATTTTGATTTTATACACAGAGAGCGAGAGAGATGTTATATTCGAGAAAGATGACATTTCATCGCGTCGCTAATTAGGCGAATACCATGTATATACCTTTTCCTCTTCCATAAATATTTATGAACGACCCGTCACGATTTGCACGCGCAATTAGAGCCAGCCCTTTATCCTTCTCTATATGTGTATGTGTACGTGCTATGGGTGTGCGTGTTTATATGAGCAAGACTTCCTGCGCCACTTATCTGGACTGCAGGCGTCTTTTGTTGAGGCGAAGCGCACGCGTGATGTTTGTCCTGCTCTAACACTGATAGACTATGGTGTTCTTTGAAGTTACTTTGTGCGATTGTGTGCGTATAGAGTAGTACCTTCTCCAATGACGGGGACTCTGAATTCTTTTGGTCTGACGAACAAGGGACTGCTTTGTGTTACATGCAGGAACGACAAGAACAGTTTTTTCCCCTTATTCTTATCGGAACAACGCTAAAGATAGGAGAAGATGCAATTCTGGTTTTTCTTTTCTTTAGCTCGAGAAAGGAGAAAAATTTATAAATTCACAACGTAAGTATTGCTAAAGAAAAATAGAAAGCAACAGCGTGCAGCCATATTTGGAATAATACAGCAGCAGACTTCGTATCGATCGTCAGTGAAAAGCCGCATCGCGAAATTTCACGCCAGTGTCGTGTCTGCATATATGCGTCTTTGCGCTTCGCGTTAGAAAAGGCGGTACAAAAGGAGTGAAGATCCGTACGGCTTCCAGCGAGATTGAGAGAAAGAGACAGAAAATGGCTAACGAAGAACTGTCAGCGTGGATAAAGCTTCTGTGGATGTGGAAAGCTCGTATCATTGTGAAACGCAAATTCATGCAAATGTCTTGGCGGTATATAGTGGTTATTACGAAACGCTTCGCATCCCTATGCGGAGGAAGACGAAAGAAATTAAGGCGGATGAAAAAAAAATTACGAGGTAGTATGCGGTGACAAAGAATCAGGCTATGCGTTGAACGATAGCTGTTCGAGTAGGGTCATCGATATTTGCAGTCGGCATTATTTATACACTGTAGCGTGTGTTATTTATAAGTTACGATGGTCGAAAGAGAACCGGTGTCTATGTTATCGTCACAAGCGAGAGCAGCAGTGTTGTCGCTCTTCCTGCTTTGGATTCCTCGAGAAGCGCGCGGATTATTCGTCGTGTAATCTGCAGCGCGGCTTTGCTATTTTTCTTAGAATCTAATGGGATTACGTCACGCGACATAGTATTCTTAGCATAATATAATAAGCTGTGCAAAAAAAGGAAAAGATATCATACACTCGCATTGGTGACATCAAAATTTCATTGTGAATATACACTCATCACGACGACTCCACGACTTTCCGCATTTTTGCATCGAGTGTAAAGCGACGTTCCGAGAATCCTCATAAAGAAAGGGAAAACACGTATACTTTGGGTATGCATTGTTCGTTGTCTACTATAGTATTGTATAGGTATATATGTGTCACAAAAGGAAAGATTATAGAGCCAGAGAGAGAGAAGGAAGAAGTAAAGGTCATTCTGCGTGTCACGATATATTATTCTCTCGAAGGAGATTCCGGAAAGACGAGGAATGCGAACGAGGGTGGCGGGATGATTTCAGCGAGTCCAGTCATACGCGCAAGGTGATCCAAGTTCGTCTTTCTTCTATTATATGCTTATACTCTTGCGGCTGTACTCTCGCTCTCACTTTCTAGACGCGCGAGTCGCGCGCAAATATTTGGCCGTGAGCCAGGCGACCATCCTTCCGTCTTATTTGCCAAGTCCCTCGTGGGTATATGACTATACGTATATATACCCGAGAGAGAGAAAGATAGAGAACAAGCTCTCTTTTCTCCATTTCTCTCTCTCTTTCTCTTTCTTGCATTATAACGACGTCAAAGACACAACACGCACGCTTTGCTCGGCTTCTTCTTTCGGGTTGGGCGGTCGATATACGGAGTGTGTGCGTTGCTTTTCTTATTTGAAGCTGGCTTTCTTTTTTTTTCTTTTACAGCTGCTACGCGATGGGCTTAGCTTTTTTCGAGAGTGCGTACACGCGCGCGTGTTTGTTGTTTTTGAGGTTTTACTGGCAACGACGCGTTTGATGAATAGAAAATAAAATGGTTAGAAGCTCATATGTTACGAGTTGTAACATTTCAGAAAACGCTTACAATTTTTTTTTAAATCCAGCGATATTCCGCAGTCAAAATTTATCAAACCCAAGCGCGGTGTAGAGCTTTGGCTGCAGAATAAATGGGATGAGCTTTAAGTTGTTCTACTACATAATGATAGAATTAATATGTTTCTACTGTTTTTAAAAGGAGATGAATAAGCGGGAATTGATTGAATTTTTTTAAATTATTAATTTTTCAAAAAAATTAATTGGTTATTTCTATAAATATATTAATTATGATAAAGTCTTACTTCAATTGCTTTACTCAATTGCAAACTTTATTCAATTGCTTAACGTAGCATAATCTTCATTAATCACAATATAATACAAGAAATGATTTAGGATTGCCTTTAAGGGACGAAAATTCCAATGAAAGTGGAAGGTTGATGGAACACGAGCGACAGTGTATCGATTTTTAATTAATTTTCCATAAATCGTATATTAAAATTAATTAATAATACAGAATTCTATATTGGTACAATTCTATATCATGAGCTTCTCTGTACGGAATAACGACGTTATATAATTTACTTATATTTAATATCTTTTACTGCTCCTTCATATTACATGCTTGTAAATTATAAGGAGCTCTCTTGACATAAATATGAATTTGAAAAAGGTGACTCGAATCCAGATAATGCAATTTTGGTCATTCAATAAGAATGAATTAATGAAACTTATGTTTTTCAAATAGAAAGAAATGGAAGCAGGTATTTTTAGCAAATAAACGCGATATAATGCGAGCAACATTTATTCGAAGTATTCAATAAAACACGCTATGCAGGAGTAGAGAAGTTTAAAAAATGTCGAATGCTCACGAACCGATCGCAATGTTACACGAGAATTGCCCGATATTGAATTACCGATAAAAATGCTCGTCGGCGCGGTTAACGCGATAGAACTCGAAAAATGCATTTTGCAATAATGCACTTTTTAACATCACAATTCACGCAGAAGGGGACCTCATCTCTGCTGTATGAATAAAAAAAAGCGAGAAAATCCGATTCGCGACATTAGAGCTGCGAAGAGCTGTGCCTCGCTTACCCTAGCTGAAAATCGATTTGTTCCCGTTCTCGCGCGTTGAAATTTCACAATTTAGAGATAGCGCAGCAGTAGCATCAGCGGCACACGCGAGGTCCTTTACATCGAATTGCACATGCCTGTCTGCGTTCCTACGAGCGTCGGCTCGTAACTATTCGACGCACGTTGCTACGCTCTCCGCCGCGCGCAGCTCGTCAATGGCCAATGGCTAATCATCCAAAGCGATTACTCGCACGGTCGAGTTCGAGAGTGAGCGAGAGTAGCGTCCGACGTACTAGAAGGACCTTTAAGGTGCTGAATACGTGCTCTGTTCAAAGCCCTTCACGGGGAATTACATTGAATTGCCCAGATACAAATTCCTGAGCGAGTGACTCTCTCTCTCTCTCCAACTGTTTCTGCATATAGGTATAGTAAGATAGATACCTACAGAGGGCTCAATTCAAGTTCCCATTTCGATAGGATATATCATTTTCACATCTTCAATTGCTCCGTGGTTACCGGAGGGAAGGCAGCCTTTTGTTGCTCGGCGTACCAATGGGATATTGGCGCTGCGCCTCGCTAGTTGAGACTGAATTTATGAAAGCCAAGTAAATTGTCGATGTAATTAATGATACGCCCCGGACGTGTATGGCGTGTGCGCTTTAATTAGATGGCTTTTTTCCGTCCACAGTGAAAAACAAAGCGCCCTTTGCGTTATGAAAAAAAATCGCGTAACTCAACCAAGTGAGGTCAGTAATTAGTATAGTAGAGGATTAAGTTTCGGTATAAATCATTATTAACATAGAAATTATATAATTTATTTTGAATTTTAATTTATCAACTGATATTTGATGCGGCTCAAGTACACAAATGAGCGAGAAAGGCGTGGCAATAGCAGTTATTAAATTCGCACGCAGAAAGAAAACAATCGTTCGCGAGTGGGAACGAGTATCACTCAACGTCGAATCTTTACACCTCGTTTTCTCTCATCCAAAGTAAATAAGCTAAAATAAATCTCGTATACCCCTTTTCTCGCGTGTACACATCAACTCGAACTACCTCGTTAATCGGCACAAAGCTATTCTTAGCGTGAAAAAAAATTGATCAATATTCATATAAACTGAAGATCAATAAATAAGATCATGTACATATATATACGTTACGGTGAATATGAAAATCCAGTCACGAAAAACAGAAATAGAGCCCAGCGAGCTTTTACTAAGTATCAAAGTATACGCCCGGAAAATAAAAGAAAGAGCAAAAAGAAGTGCAAAAGGAGAGGGAACGTTGTGCAACTCGATTCACAGAGGCTTTTAAGGTTGTCGCCTTGCTGGCGCTTCTCGCGTGTAATGTTCTCGAACGTTTATGTCCACCATGAATTTATGACGCGACGATATTCGCCCGATCCCCTCTCGCGTGTCGTCGTGAATAATGCGCGGATCTAGGTCGACGCGGCGAACGGAAAAGAAGCATAGCTTGCGCGCGCGCGACACTTCCACACGTCGGGGGATTATTTTCAAAAGACCGCTCCCGATCTCGCTCTCTCTCTCTCACACCCTCTCTCCATCGAGGAAATATACGGGCTTTTTTCGTTTGTGAAACGCCTTGTTTTTTGGAAGTATACAGAAAGGCTGTGATGATCAAGTCGATCTCTTCCGCAAATAAAAGTGTTATTGGACAAAACAGGGGCGTGTATATAGTTGAGGCTGGGAAAAAATAATAAAACAAGTGGATTGTAGCCGCTACCATAAAAGTGATTTATTTTCCGGGACGGGGTCCTCTATTCACTTTATACCACGAACGAGAGAGAGAGAGAGAGAGAAAGAGAGAAAGAGAGAGGAACACTATGGTTGCATCGCTTTTGTATTCAACGGTGATATAAGGATTTTTTCGCCAAAACGATCGTGCCAATGCTTTGCTCGATTATAAATCATCGGGTGGGATGTATATGCTCGCAAATGTTTAACGTGAATAAAAAGTATATTACAGTGATAGTAAATATAAGTACTTTTTTACGCTCGGACAGTATGCGTATTATTTTGTAATTGCGCAATTTGACCAATCGTCGAATTAATCTTTATTTTATGTTGCGCAATGTAAAGTTCTCTGAAAATTTAAATATAAAATGAGAATATCAGCTATCTTCATTTCGGGAAATACTATCGATGCAGTTACTGAATATCGGCATCGTATTTAATTTCGCTCATCGAGCACACAAGTTAATTAAAACTCGATAATTAATGTATAAAATAACAGAATTATTAAATTCCGAGAAGACAGAGATCGAGAATGCGCTCGAGTGAGAGGAAGTTTCCCGGAAAATGACCTTTTACTCGACACAAAGTCAGTAATTTACTCGCTGATATAAACACAGGTAATACAAAGGTAACGCGTGTGCAGTTACTTTCGCATACCAGAGAAATTTCATGTAGAGTTTCTTTGAGAGCTGAAAATATACAGACATAGGGACGGTTGCAACCCTTTCGATTGACTCAATTACTTCCTAATAAACACGCTTTGAAGTGGTATAGACTGGCTACGAACTTTAGACTTGAACGAGTTTTCTCTCCACGAGTCTCTCTCTCTATCTCTATCGAGGTGCGTAGCAACGGAGGAATATGAGAGACACGGAGAGGCTCGGCTTTATACACGCGTCGAAGAGAGAGGCGCGTATTGATTTTCAATTTACCTCTAAAGGTAGACTGAATAGTTTGTAATATTACATATATCAGACATATTTCATGGAAATATCTTTAGTTGAGATGAACGGGATGAGGAAGCCTGTACTAGACAAAATTGTAAACGATATAGTTGCAAACGGAATTGGTGACACAAGGTAGCAAACCCGAAAGGCTTGTCTTACGAGGGATTTCGTCGAGTCGATTTTGCAATGAATCATTTAATTCAACGATTTAATTAAATTTCGAGTTCAATTATAATTTCTATACTACTACTATTATTTCATTAATTTAAAGTATTTAGATTTCATAATATTATTCATGAATAAATGGTACAATAATTTTTTAACAACTAGAACATTTTTTAATTTGCATAAATATCTCGAGATAAATATCTCTAGATATTAACGAAATTAAAACACAGAATGATGCATATCGTGTGAAATATTTGATTAAATCAATATTTAAGACATTCTGTCTCATATGCCCGATTTATAAATTTCTTTTTTATTTCGACCTGATCTCGTTTTATTATTTTAGTTTGGTACTGCATTTGCACATTTATTTAGTTTCGTGAAAGTGGAGTTTTTTAAAAATTGATTCTGGGCTTATGTTCGAGAAATAATTGTTATGTTAATTGAACCGAGCTGGTGGATAGATGCAAACTACATTAGACTACCAATAGGTACTTCAGTTGAATAATACTTTTACATATTCTTGAAACCCGTCAAATCATCGACAAATCACGCTTTTCATTGATAACGAATCGAACTGAGCCATTTCGTAACATTGGGTACAATATCAATAAAAATAAAAGATGAATTATAAAAAAATGAAAATGAAAGAAAAGTAGAAGTTTACTCACGACTTCGATTCTCGCTGTCGGCAGGTTTCATTTGGATCGGATGGAGTTTCTGAAACAGAACGAGAAAAGAATTTATTTTATTTCTCTGTGCTCGCATACATTATATTCTAAGCTTTTCCCATAAAATTATCATTCAACGAGCGTACACGAGTCTCTCTCTTACTCTGAGCATAGGCTCGTCGTCGTTCCCAGAACATATACCTATACGATATAGGCTATACGGTCCGGACCATCAGCTCGTCCGATGATATATCAGCGAGCTCATCCTCTTCTATAAATTCTCTATGTGAATATATGTATATACATACAGGTGAGATAGAGAGAGTTGTCTCATGTGCGAATCTGGGTTACCTAGTAACGCGATCATTTCCGAGGGATACAGCCCCTTCGACAACTTCTGGCGCGTCATTATGCGGCTGTAAGTAAGATTCATATCACGCTCATTATCGCGACGGTCGATCGGGCCGTTATCGAGTCGTCGTCGGGGGTAGTTGTATCGTTCGGCCGATCCGAGATTACGATGAACGTTCAGTTGCTGGATTATTCATGTGCATTCGCTGCAATAGCGATGACTCCAAAGAGAGAGACAAAGAAAGAAGGAGAGAGAGAGAGAGAGAGAGATCTGAAAGTCCGCTGAGACTATAGTCGCTCGCAAGGACGAAACTCGTTGTGTCCCCGAGCGCGGCTATAGTAATACAAGCATTCGTGGAGATAAGCACAGGAAGCGTCGATTTTATTCGACTGAGAGCCTCCTATCGAAGCGGAAAAATGTATGTAAGGCGAATCGAGCATTTAGCGCTCGAATCAATACAATTAAAGAGATATAACGGCATTCTATTACGGCAAGCTTTATTCGCTCAAGTTATCTACTTTACTTTAAATTTCACGAGAAATACGAATTTATTTGAATTTTCGAGTATGTTATACATTAGCACGTAGAATAGAATGGTGTAGAGAATTTTCTGTGTAAAAACATACATTACATGTGGCATAAAAATCAATAGGCTCTTCTCTACCTCGGATGGACACAATTCATCGTCGAGTCGTCTCTCTTCCACACACATATACTATGTACTATACATACGTCGGTACAGATTCATTTCACGTATGCGGCGTGTCGACAGAATGAAGAAAGAGGAAGAGGAGGACGAGACGAATATATCGGCCAGAGTAGTAGCGCCGTAAAAATCTGCATAGATTTTTTTTAAAGCAGCAGCAGCAATAGCAGCACCTGCTGTAGAGAAAAAGTTGCAGAGCTCCGACGGTCACGTACACGCGCCGAGTGAAACGGAAGTGAGGGAGAGAGTCGACAATCCTCATCAATAAGACACGTTCACTCGTGTATCGTTCTTGACTCGTGGTATTCGAGCATTTTTTTTGCAAGCTATCTTTTTTTTCTATAATGAAATCACACGTTACGTAAATTTTCGTTGGGATTTAGAAGTTGTGTGCAAGGGGCGGAGGTGGGAGGGTTGAATGAACAATCGGACAAGGATTCATTTGCATAAAAGTACCTTACATGGATGTTAATATAGCAGCAAAGGCTAATTCAGTCTCATCGCAATAAAAGCAAATAAGCGAATCCCAAGCAAATCTAATTATTCTCAAAGCATTGAAACAACGAAAATATCCTCGCACAATCATCATGCCACACTGTTTATTTGATTAATGTAGCAGTAGAGGCTGTAGTCTCTTCCTCCTCATGGAAAAGCAAAGCATATTTGCGAATTTCCCGGGCTAAAGTGTGTCTGTGTACCGAGAGGTGAGCGAGAGTATATACTTTCTCGAGTGCACTTTGGCCGCTCATTAGGCCTGACAAAGCTATCTTTCACTGCGCGTGCCGCCGCCACCACCGCTCCGTAGTTTGCTGTCGTGAACAGGGTGCGAGTAGTCGATTACGTGCGCACAATGCGCCTCTTCTGTCTCACGAAATTACTCTGATGTCGCGCTTATGATAAACGGTTTTGTTCATCCCCCTTTCTCCAGTTCGTCGTTCTCTTCATTTTCTTCTACCTCTTTTCCACTGCCGAGTCTGTTGTGAACCTTAACATTGGTCGAAGGCTAGTAGGAACAGAATCGTATAATTGTATAAACGAGACATTAAGGCTGCGAGGTATCCTTATTTGAAAACAATTGATTAAAAAAATTTCCACTTTTTTGCAACATCAAAACGTTCTAGAAAGTCAGATCCATTATCCTTCATCTTTGAATGACGCAACGTAGTCGTTATCACTGTAATTTCTGCGAATAAATACAGTTGGCTGCCTTCGGTCGCCAATTACGGTAGACGGAAAAAACCGATCGCGGCAATACGAAACCGAATACTGTACATACACCTACGTAGTACGAACTCGAAAATCGCAGTTCCGGAAAAAAGTGGCTCCCCGAAAAAGTTCAGAATCGAAAATTGGCGCGCAAAAACTAGGCGCAAAACGTATTCCGAGCGCGGGCAGAATGAGTTGTGAATCAGAGCGGAAGTCGCGATCTATTTCTCGTGTTTCTAACGCGCGTTTCTCAGGGAAATGGAATCGATTCGACTGCTATACTACTGCAAAAATTGCACTGCAGCACACTGGGGTCATCCCGCTTTTTCAAGCAAGTTGTGCGCGCTTTGTTTCCTGCAGGCTGAGCAGGAAATCCGATTCGTGGCCTCTCTCTCTTCCACATCGAGCGTTCCTTGGTACGTGTGTTTAGTATAGTTACGTATATCGGTATAATATATATATATATCTAGGGGGAAAGAGAGAGAAAGACCGTTTGACTTATATTACCAAGGCTCTTGGCTTTTTGCCTCCCTTAAATTTGGCGCACACCCCTGTACAATACAGACAAACGACGAACGGCTCTTTTTACGAACCCGCGAAACATTTTCGCGAGGAAAGGGGATGATGCTATTCTTTCTTTTGACAAAAAGCACTCAACATTTACTTTATTTATTTACTTTCCCAAGGGAGAGAAAGGCGCGTGGCGGAGAGACCTTGGAATAATATAGACTCTGCGTTTGCGGGGGGAGGCTTAATAAAAAAAATCAAAGTCGCTGATAGTGGAATGCAACCAAAAGCTGCAAGCTATTAAGCGATAGATTGGAAGCTTAATAAGACGTGAAATGCCATGGCGGATTTCTCGAGGGTGAAAGCTAGTGAAAAAATTGTCGACTCATCAAATTACGCCCGCGGGATCATGGTCTCGTAGTGATCCCCGCAAATCGTTCGCACGTCCTACACACGCGGCTCGAATAAACAAAGGAATTTCTTAATTTTCTACCTCGAAGGATGTTGGATATGTACGCACACGCGCGTATATACCGTACAACCTCTAGAGAGTCAAAGCGGTAAACAGGCGCGGAAATTGAAAGTTTTCCGACGACAGGTATCGGTGACGACGGACAGATTTCTTTATTTCCCTAGAGCGACGAGTCTTCCGTTAAAATGAAGCGGAAAAACTCGCACAAGCAATTTCCCCAAAGAAACGGAGCGTGTCGAATGAAATTTCTCCTGTATGAATGCGATTTGGATTGTGCAAAATACTATGTATATAGAAATAATACACATACAGTCCGATTTTATCGCCGTATATCCTTTTGTCGTCGACGCGCGCGCGCGCGCAAACTCGATTGCGATTCTTCGTCTTGATAATGAGATAGTTTGCGAGCTTCCGCTAACACCCCCCGTGAATTTACGGTTAGCGTAAATTTCCAAGTGGATGGCGGAGCACGTCCGGCCGAAAATGGCGCGGAACAGATTGGAAAAGAAGATATAACTTGGCATCGAAGCTGCTGAGTCGATTTGTTAAATTCATGTATGCGTATGTGTCTATATATGTAGCTTGTAAACAGTAATAGAATGAAAACATCCTTCGTTCTCGTGATGATTTATTCCGCGTACTTGCTGAGAGATGCATTTTGTGCCGCAAAGATAGACCTTTAATTAGCTCGTGGGCGGCACTTGAAATAGCTCTTGGGATTACGCTTCGCCGTAATTAATTGATTATCGTCAGCATGAGCGTGTTTTGATGCATGTACACTCTCCATATGTAATGTAAATACAAGAACTAGTGCAAAAAACTCACTGCGTACTGTATGTATGTTCTTCGTAACATTGATCTATCGATTCAGATGATATACGTGCATGCGCACATCCCACATACATTAATTGAGGCACCAACGGCCACGAGCTTGAGCTCATTTACTCATCATCGTCGTCTCTTCTTCAATAGAATGAAATATTAACTGTTCTCGATGATTAATGCTTGAGAACAGGAATAAAAACGATCCGAGTATATAGCGGAAAATGAATAAATGCAGAAACCTGCGTCCTATAAATTTTACCTAGCTTTGCAGAAAAATGTTTAATTTCGCGATCGACGGAGCGGCTGGTCAGACGAAACGTCAACGGCAGCTGTGCCCGCAATATATCTCCAGCATACGTTAAAATGAGACTTTGTGAATGAAGTACGTACTGCGTAAATGCGCGTTACGTAAAGCTTGAATCTTGCAAAAAGTACACTAATCGAAAAGTGATGGTGTAAAAGCGATCAATGCGCGAACAACCGACTCAACGGAATGAAATATCGACGGATTAAACTGACCGGTCGTTATCGCATATATGCACACTGCCTATATATATATATATATATATTATCACACGTTATGCTTCCAAAACTCTTCTACCTCCTGTACAGTTGGCGACACGTCCGAAAAAAGCCGAAAGCGACAGACGCGTGCGAATTCCGTCAACGAGATTGTTATTTCCTCGTACGTTCTAAGAGCGCGAGAGTCCCGTATGTGTCTGTTCAAAAAAGTGAAGTCATCGTTAATACAAATTGCAACGCAAGTCGTCTAGATTACCAAGACCGTCTGTCGCTATATCTCTGAGTCGTTAATGACGTCCAGCTTTTTTACTCGCCGACGGGACCCAAGAAACGTTCGTTAACGAGAATATGTAAAAAAAAAGAGCAAAAATATATTCGCAAAAAATACCGTCAGTCAAAAAGGTCGGATGAAGAAACTCAGATTCGTCTCCGTTTGGGTTTGGAAGCCGTAATTGTTTGCGGTCCGAGTGCGTTATTTAAAACGAAAAGAGACAAAGAGAAATGTGGGCCACGTAGCGACGGTTTGTCCAATGTATATGTGTATATATACACATAGGTACTACAGACCGACTACTACTCTAATGCTCTCGACGAGTAGAGTTCGCCGAATGATTTATTTTCGGTTCCGCGATCTTAGCAGTAGTCGGCCTCGCGTGAAGCGTGTCGGCTATACGAGCAGCCGTCTTTCAGGTGACTTTATTAACCGGAGACAAATTCTTTGCTTGCTGTATAAGAGGTTGTATTATAAAAGGTAAGCATTATACACGCACGTGTGCGAATGCGCTGTAACGCGTCGACTAGATTGCGCATCGATGGTTAGAACCGGTCAATTGCAACTGCCACACAGGTTGTGTTTATGTGACAAAAGCGGGTTAACACCGACAACTAGTGCGTGCAGAGCTCTGTGGTTTTGAGGTGACTCGATTTTACACTGGCGCTCGTCGTACTTGACCTTAAAATGTTACATTTTAGTCGCAGAAACGTGTTTTAGTAATATAAATATATAATTACAACTATCCTATTCTACTTTATTATACATAATGAATTTTTTTCAACAAAATATGTAATTGTAGGCGCGAGAAACTTTTAACTTTATAAAACCGCATTAATTAGTTATAAACAAAGCAGAGACATTTTAAATTTTGCTCGATGATTAAAAGATTTTCTCGTTTTCATCATAGGTATAAATATAGGTTGCGTCGTTTGCTCGTATACATGGAAAGCTAGTGTAATCTTCACCCTTTTTTCTACTTCCCTCCTACGCTTTCCGACGCTATGCCCTGTCCTTTGAATACGTAGAAAGCGAGTGCCGCGGGCGCGAATAAAATTAACGAGGCACTTCCTGCCCTCTTACGGTTATTATCTCTCCCTCTTGGTGCTCTCGTAGCCGTCTTAAAGCCGACTGGTATAATATCGAAAGGGCGGCGAAAACTGCCGGGAAACCAACTGTACTACCCCCTTTTCGCACGTAGTCGAACCATATTGCCTCGTAATATCGATCTTTTTTTCCAAACATTACACGTTATACACATGGAGAGGTGCTACTTTTAGAGGTAATGTTAACTGGTTATCCGCGATAATAATTATACGTGCATACGTGTGGACTTAATGAGATTCCAGGTGGCCGACCGTCATAGCCACTCGCGATAATGGTTGGCATGCCTATCGGCCACACACGCGCGAACTTGAGCAATATGACAGATGGATAGCTGTCGAAACTGGATCATCGAGTGTGTTTTGCCCTTTCATTTATATATATATATATACGCACGCATGTCTATAATACCGTACTGTGTACCGGAGACTATGATTGTACGATTCGAGTGTGTTCGCTCCGATGCGACATTATGCGTGAGTTGGAATATACCTCGATAAGCCTTTGGCTGTGTTGCTGTTGATGCTTTTGATCAGGATTTTTTTATTGCATTGTCCCAAAACGACTATAGATAGCGAAAATCGAACAAGTCTCCTGTTATCAAATTTTATTATCGCTATGTGGATGCAAGCATGCGTTCATTATCCGATCATTGTTTTAACGCCCCCGCATCGTGATCTATCCGCGAGGTCATTGTTATTCACGTTTCCGGTTATTCTACGAAAAGTATGAATGGCTGTGTATGTACGCTTGCGTGGAAATGGAACTCTTTGAATTCTGGTCGCTCGTCGGGCGGTACACTTTAATAATATTATTTCTGAATTCGGCTGTGCGCAACTCGTAATAAAGTTGTACGAGGTAGATTATGAAAGTTTGCGCGGAAACGGAACCACGCATCAAAATTGTTTATCGTCAAAGAAGCGGGGCACGTCGAGTGTAGCCAAAGTGAAAGAAGCTGGGGCATGAAAAATAGAGGTTCACAGTGATTTATGAAACATGCAAAAATCGAACATCGAGCTGAGAGAGGATAAATTTCCTGTCGTAGAAGCTGTCGCACAAAAGAGCGAGAGCTGCAGCGGCAACGGCCTCCTTGCATTTCCATCCCTGGAACAGGCCACTCGTGGAAACGAAATCCGATACCGAGGCGCAGGCTAAACTCCTTCAAATGCATGGATCTCGCTTCTCCATCTTTTAACCTCCTCCTTCTTCTTCCTCTTTTCCAAACCATTATTCTTCCTCTCTTTTCTTTTTTCCAACCTTTATATTCCCTTCCGCGAATTTCGCCTATCGGGTTCTGTATTTTTTTTCTGAGCGCAATTCTTACCAGCAATTCGTTAAACAAAAATGTTTCCTCGTCGACCCGCTTTTTTTTACTCGACTGTAAAGAAGGCGGAAACTCTTTCCATTTGTGCGCTTTTTTTCGTCGTCTCGTGCTGTACGTGTGTGCATAATACCTCTGTACTAGCGACGAACAATAGAGCGGCTGCTTTGTCGTCTCCAAGGCTATTACCGCTCGAGCTCAGAAAGTCATTCGGCTGGTGATAAATAAGTGTACTGTGGCGGCGTCGTGCGGCCAGAGCTCAAACTTGGCGAATTGTGTGTGTCGAACGCTCAACAGATATATCAGTTTAGAAGCTGGCGCGAGCGAGCCGTGCACACACTCTCTCTGTCTCCCTCTCTATATATCTCCTCTTGTGTGCTAGTTACTATACTGTTCTACGCTCATTGCGCACGTTAGCTTCGGCATGTCCGGCGTTATATTATCGAAAAGGGAACGTCGGGAAAGGAGGATACATCGATGCTAGCAAGGATATGGGATTTCTGTCAGAATTGCGAAATCTCCAATAGTTTGTCGCGATAGTGGGGCATCGACGGTTATGATTTTAAAGTGCTTATTTGTCGTTAAATTTTAATCTTCATATAAGCGAACATCTAAATCATTGAGACGATGCTATAATTAATATTTGCTTTACCATAATATAAACTGAAAAATATATGACTGATAATGTTTGAAATTCGAAATTGCAAAGACTACTGCAATCAAAGAGGATTGTAAACAGGATGTTATTGAAATAGTTGTTATTTTATCGCGAAATGAATATTAAGTAAACATAGTGTAAATATGCTCGTTAATTTTATTATATTATAAGTAATTAGGTCAGTTCATTATCTTAATAGAATATTAGACTATAACATAATTATTGCAGTTATAACAGAATATTTATATACATATAGAAATGGAACGCTGAGTTAATAAATCGAATGTTACCTTTACGTCAAATATTTATTGGTCGAGTTTTGTATACGTGCAAGTTATAGTCAAGTATATATATACACATACAATCAGTATTACGTTTGCAAACGACAGAAAACTCAGCATACATTCGTAAACTCTAAGAAAAACTTTGTTCCGGGATCATTATCGAGATCTCGCTCGACAGTTTAGTCCGAAAAGGCTTCGGCATACTCGAAGCTAAAAGATATCAATCACGTTGGTATGACGTGCACCGTACCAACCGGTCGCTTGCTCGCTAACGACACCGTTCGTATAATTGCACAGGGAACGTTCGCCGTAATTATCACGCGACTATGCGAAGTTGAAGACGTCGACGACGAGGACGACGTCTCTGAACGGCGGTAGGCGATAGCCATGCTCTAGCGCATCGCGAGTAATCGAGGCGCGAATACTAACGACGAACGAAATCTCAACGCGAGGTAATTGCTGCAGCGGACGTTAATCGAGGCGATAATGCCCCGCGTTCTCGCAAGCGAGTGAGATAGAAACCCTTTGACCGGAGAATTCCGTCTCGACTTTTGCGCACCTCTTCGACTGCAGAGCTTCGTTCTGCGCGCAGCTAGTGATAATGAGGATAATAACGAGGTGTAGATAGTACAGAGTGTTGAACTTACCCCGTGAAAGGTCTTGATGTTGTGGAGGGCGTTCTGGGCGGCGAGCGCCGCCTTCCTCGTGTAAAACGTAACGAAGCAGCATCCTGGAACAGAGCAAAAGACTTGGTTAGAGCCTCGTTTATTTAAAGACTTAGCGCGCTCGCGACTTTTCTACGAGCGAACTAGATCGGACTTTGCAGCTACGGAGGAGAAGGTAAAGGGGGAGGGGGGCAGCTGCTAGTTGGGCTCCTGATAGTTACGAGTTGCCAAAAGTTCGATACGCCTCAGGAGGCTTTAGCTTCCGGCAGTACTCTCTCTCTCTCTACCCACTCCTTCGTTCGTTCACCTTAACGAATGAAGTAGGCTGCTGCCGTACGAGCAAGAGACTGGAGGCTGCTTAGCTGAAGCAACGACGGCGGACGCCGGAAGGAAGTCTCGTTTACGTGTATTCGGCTCACGAGCTTGTAAGAACAAAAAGCTTGCGAGTTTACGTGTGCGCAAGCTCTGATGAAAGTTCTGAATTCCAGGCCGAGACGCTGTACGAATGCTTTTCAGTAAAAATGTGTGTATATGTGTGAGATGTATATGGGATTGCTGCAGTGCAGGGGAACAAGTATGACCTCTTCCATGTCTAGTGATGCATTTGCATTTCTCAGAGCTATTTTGGCACGTTAACTGCATTCTGAGAGAAAGAGAGAAACATAGCGAGAGGAGGGGCAAAGGAAGGAGGATTCATTTTAGGGCGTTACCGTTGTATCTGAAGCTGTACTTAGTTGTAATACGCTGGAGCTTTGTTGAATAATTTTACTCGAAAGCTCATGGCACTTTACGGACTACATAACTGGAGCTTTTCAATTTAATTCTCTGTTAACTCAGATAAAAAAATATCATGAAAATTGTTAAAGTACATTACCCAGGGATTTACATAGAAAAATGGAACGTTTGTCTTTTTAGAATCATGGTTAATACGCGATGATAAACTAAACCGTATGGAGTATCACTCATATTTACAAATGTGCTCATTAAACAGCTGGCCATGAGCCGTCACGAGCCCATGCAATTTTCCGATAGGCATCTCGCAGGTACTGTTACTACTCGAATATTAATTCCCATATATAAGCTGAAGCTGCGAAAGGACAAATTATGCCTCGAATATGTGAGACTGGCCGGCCTTGAGACATAGTCTTCAGCAGTAACGTCGTTCATCGCGCACTAAGGGCTAAATCATGCGCGAGCGGATCTCTCTTGGCTGGCAAGCGTGAGCTTGTAATAGTCGTGTCTACAAATGACCCCATTCGTTATCGTGCCAACACCCGGACCTCTAACTGTCTCTCTCTCTCTTGATCTCGAGCACACGTTGGCCACTGCTCTTACCAGCAGCCATTTTTCAGTAGATTGACCTTAAGAGGCTGCTTCTTTGACGATGCGTCGGCGCTTCATAGTTTTACGTATAAGAAGACATTTTTTTGTATGAGCTTGTTATTTTAGGAAAATCGATTCACTTGTTAGTCGTAGAATATATCAGAGAGCCAATAAATGTAAAAAGCAATTCTTCATGAAATTTAATTCTTTGTTGGCTTTTTTCAGTTGTTCTTTCTGTATACAATACGCGATCTGCCATTGAAAGGCCGTAATGAAAACAAGACATCGTTGCATGTGTGTCTATTGGAACAGTGCCGATGAAACGTCCTGATTATCTATACGTGCGTCCATCTTATTGACGAATAGATATGGTCCGTATTTCTATCGAATCCGAGCTGACGAATCGGGAGAGACTTTACACAACTCCAGCGATGTTATGCTCGACTGAATTAGCCAGTGAATCAGGAGGAGTTGCTCATCTCTCTCTCTCTCTCTATCCTTCTCACCGTGTCAATATAAGCAGAGCCTCACTCCTATGGGATATTTATAACACTGGCTGCTCAGTCGATCGATGCCCTGGAATGTCTGCTTGCTGTCAATAATCGTTTCCGAGATCAGTGATGAATGTGAATTCTAGGATGTGATATATGAAGTATTTTCTGGCGGGTGCAGTGACGATGTTGAGTTTCGTTATAAATTTAATGAACCTATTTATTTAAAGCATTTGTCCTATCAAAACTATCTGTTATTGTATACGGTACTAATTTGTATTGATATATGTAGATCTAGTATGTCCACTGCATTTCACAAGAGGATATTCATGAAACGACTAGACTATATAAGTTTTAAAAATAATAGTGAAATTATCTATGTTTAGTTTTCTCATTTCCTGTAATTTAGTATTAAAGAATGCATTTGAAATATAATGTCAATACAAAAAATATTTCTATTGTTTGATCAAAAAGCTTTTTTGAATTTACATGTTTGAATTCTATATTTTATTAACAGATTTCCTAATTTACATTCAAAATTAGGTACTCAATTTACAAACACAAAAAACTTTTTTGACTTTTGAAAGCGTGTAATAGCGTAAAATCAAGTCAACTACAAAGAATCTGAAAAAGAAACGTTCTCCTCATTTCCTCTCGCTATATGTTAATGATGCTCCAAAAATACCCTCAGTCGAGGTAAAAGTAAAAACATAATACGGCCATCAACAGCCACGACTCACGGGAGAAATTATCTCCGCGAGAACAGTTACACTGTAGCACAAATACACCGACTACGCGAACAAGAGCCAACGAAGCATCGGTGGTGCTCGATGCAAAGTGTCATTAACTCAATAAATGAAAATTAATTTAATTCGCGCGTGCGCAAATCAGTCGTCTGCAAAAATTTACGCGACTGCAGCGCTACCGACTAGCCATTAGGGATTCCCAATTCGCGTTGTCATGATTATCGTTAATTGGACTCTGAATTATACGCGTTCGCGCACGTGGTGCGTGTGCACGTGAAAGAGAAAGGGAAAGAGAAAGAGAGAGTCAGAACGAAAGAGAGAAAATGAGAGACAGAACGAGAGAAAAGAGAGAGAGAATTATACATTGCTTTTGTACGAGAGCTAGCTCCCGTTCGCCAGCGCGACATCGACACTGGCAGCCCTCAGGCGGTGGTGGAATCCGATGTTCTACAGGGAAACGACTCTTCGGCGTCTATAATACCGATGTGCAGGAACTCACGCGTATAAGTATTAAGTATATGTACACAGACAGGTAAGAGATAGGAAGAGAGAATGAGAGAGGAAATATAAAAAGTTTTACGCGCCCAAAGAGCTGGATATAATTTGATTCAGAATATAGTGTCGAACCACGCGGTTTTTTGCGAAATAAAACGTGCTTGATAACGAATACGCTAGCGTATATATATACATAGAGAAGCAGCATTTAAGAATTAAACTTGACGATAATTGATATTATTGATTTATTCATTAAATTGCACAAATTTATTGTTGCAGCTGTTCCATGTCTATTGTAATGAGCGGCAAACAATTCAGCCTTAATGAGGATAAAGAAATTGAACGCATGTAGAAGAAAATAATTTCAATACTGAAATTAATTGGTACAAGCGGTTTTATCTCCGAAAACATTTAAAACCATAAATATAATACACGACAGACGAGCTTTAATTATAATTAAAAGCAAGTAAATTGAATAACTAGCGAAAAGGCAATCTGATCAGGCGACAACATTTCTTGGCCAATAAATCGTTCGGTACTCTGAAAAGCAGCTTCGATATTAGCGAACCTCCAAATAACATTGTCTGTACCTCAGTCCTGGAAAACGCGTACATCCCGAGGCAGTAAAAGCACGCAGATACCTCCGCGATAAAATCTAAACATACGCGCGTCCAGCAGCAGTCTCTACACTGATACATACAGCGCATAAAGAGAGATCTGAACTACCATCAGCAGTAGCAATACAAGCTCTAGAGAGAGAGAGAGAGAGAGAGAGAGAGAGAGAGAGAGAGAGAGAGCGGTCGGCTAATCAGAGGTCGCGCAGTGACGTAAATTGCAGCTCGTAATCTTGCAGGCTTACCCAGCCCGAGCACTAATATCCTCTCTCCTGCTGGTCAGAGCTCTTTGCTCAAAGGAATTGGCGTGTATGTACCGCAGGAGAGTTTCATATACGTGAAAGTCCGCGATATCATAGTGCTGGACAAGGGTTGCGGTACGGACGTCGGGGGATGGTTCAGTTGGGACTGAAGACTGGGCGAATGAGAGAGAGGGGTAGAGAGACAGAGTAAGAGCGAGAGAAAGAGAAACAGAGAGAGAGAGGAGTACACGGACGTTTCCGTGTCGAACACGCGGGGAGACATATCGCTGCCGACCGATCGTATACGTGTGTGTGTAAGTGTAGAGCATCCCGCGGGTCTGCGGCGTCGGCTAATACCTGGCCGATGCGTGATTAGAGTCCGCAGGGAAATCTAGCCGAACAAGCCCCCCAGGTAGTCTCTCTTTCCACCCATCCTCCCACTCTCCCGCCCGTTTTCTCCAGATTCTCGATAAATTTCATCTCGTGCGATACAACGCTGACTCTGCTACTCGAATGTGACTTTTTCTCTCAATATATAAGTATATATGTACATACAGCTAAACAGTCCGCTCTACGAGCATTTCGAGATATTTTGATAACTCGCCAAGCGAACCATTGGAATCGCATCAGTCTCGGCTTCTTGTGGACGGACTGTATATATATATATATATATATATATATATATATATATACTGGATGCGCTCTCTATCAAATATCGTATAGATAGAGAAAAAGAGAAAAACCGTCGAGGAGCTGAGTCAGGAGGTAAGGTAGCTCCTTTCCTATTGACAATATCGGAGCTGCGGTCGCGGGAGAGAACAGGAAAGGCACTCGAGCTCTCGCCACTCGGACGCGCGCCAGCTGCAAGAGAGAGGAGAGAAGAAAGCGACGCTGCGCTATTTGACGATGTCCATTCGGGCGAAGAATTGCCGGCGCGAGAGGTGATGCGATTCTGCCGAAACGGACATATATCTACAAAGCGCATTGTCGGAGCTAACAGACTGCTATTCTACTGTGGCTTCGACGAAGGGCTTTTGCTCGAGCAGTGGTATTCGTGTTTGAGAATTTACGGTTGTCCGGAAGCTATGCGTGTGTTTTTTTGTTGTTGCAGTTGTTAGATAAGTGTTCGCTCTTTTATGTATTCCAAGAACACAAAGTATACATTATCAAAGATTCCGTAACCTCAGGCTGTAATAACGAGACGATCGATATTGCATCAGCAATAGCCATCGAAATCGAAGCATTGGCATAATAATATATAGGCCATGTTGGTAATACTCACTGGCAAGCGAGCTTGCGCAGCATTCATCGAACATCCATCGTCCTCTTCTCGCAACAAGACTCCTGCAACGTTGAGCTTGCACTTAGCTGAAGCAACGCCGAACCAGTAGCAGTAGTAGCGGCAACAGCAGCAACAACAACAACCATAAGCTTTGATCGGCCAAGCAACGTAATTTCCGTGATTAGGTCGAGAACAAAGCGGCAGCGTCGCGTCGGCACCTGCCGGAAACCGCTCACTCTCTCGCGCTCGCTGCGCTGGCTTCCTTCCTATCGTCGTCGCTGTTGTCGCTGCAGGATCGATGTGTGCGGGGCTAAGCTTTCTCTGTGGATGCTGCTGCTGCTGCTGCTGTATATACTCGTTGTGCGATGTGTATAGTGAGAACTTTCGAATTCGAAGCTTTTAGCGGCGACTTCTGGTTACTTTTGAGTTACCCTATCCCCGGTGCTGTAACTCTATCTCAAAGCAAACTGCCGAGCGAGTGAAAGAGAAAGCTTTACTACACTAGCCAAGCTTCTAGCCAGAAAATAGATAGAGCGAGAGAGAATGGGAGAGAGCGACAGCTAGTGCACTACATAACGGTGCGGAAACAACTTTTGCGAGAGGTGATGCTGCTACTGCTTCTGCAGCTCAAGTTTTTCGCTTTGCTGTACCATTGTTTCTGTCGCTGATGCCTTTTCCGTTCATCTTATACACTAGTTCGTTTTTTAGTACTATAGAAACAGACGGGCATCTAATTTATGAGAGGACGTACTACTCTTATTGCTGCACTATACACTTCGATGCGAATTAAAGTCCAAAGAAAATAAAAGCGTGCGACCGTCCTCCGAGAGTACACGTCGTAATAAATCCGGCGATTCGTATCTACATAATGAAATTCAAAACGCACACGCGGAAATTCGTTCCACTCGCGCGATCTCCGGTTTAAAGTGAATCCTCGTTTCGGTGCACTGCGCCTTTTCAAATCCAGCCACACTGTCACAGTTTCATATTATGAAAACGTGACACACTTTTCTCAAAGTCCAATGAAATATTTACGAAAAACAAGATTTTTCTCGAGCATCGACCCTCGGGGAAAACCATTGCGGGAGCGGACATCTTACGTACATTGCGATACATGCTGCGCGAGCAGTTTACAAATCGAGGTAACCAACCGCAGGGTTTTCGAAAATGCTCGTGAATCCATCGCAAGCGCCCATCTGCTTATCTCTTAAATCGATGAAGCAGAATAAAAAAATGAAACAAAAATATACACCACGAATCACAAAACCCAGCGAATTTATCTGCGATTCATCCAAGCATATAGGAAAAATTACACACGCACTGCAGTTATTCCCTGGGCCATGCATTTGCCGCCAGCACGGCACGTGCGTCTTGTGATAAAACTGAGATTGCTATCGAGGTCCAATTCTCGGAGTTGCTGCAACGTTGCAGGAGTAACATCTCGATATCGAGGACCTTCGTGTGTGTCTTTGAGAGATGGAGAGCTAGGTGTGTACGATCTTCAGAGCAAAGAGAGAGAGAGAGAGGGATGGAAAGAATCGGGATACAGTCCCGGGAGCGCTTTAAAGCCGTACGTAAAATCCAGGTTGGTAGATTAGGCTTCGTGACGCGTCTCAAAGTTAGTTGTTCTCTACGTCGCTCTTTACCAGCCGATAATCGAGCTCGAAATTATCGCTGCATTTCTTGTCGCAACATCGTCGGTTAATAAAAGTTCCGTAATTTTCGCCCCAATCCACAATAGCGCTTTTAATCCGGCTTATAGATCGATCCGGGCAAAATTATCGAGATGAGCCTCTAGTTGCTGCGGCAAAAAGTGCACACACGCAGTACCTCCGAGTTCACGTTGTTCTATATCCTCTTTTTCTCATCGCGCACGGCGTGTTCTTTGACCTCCGACACGCGTCCGATCTCGCGCTAATCCCTTCTCAGTTTCCGCATCCGTGCGGCATGATCGGCTATCCCAGAACGAGAAGGAGTGAGAGAGAGAGAGAGAGAGAGAGATACAGACAGAAGGAAGAAGGGGAAGTATAATCCCATTGGCGTTGCGCGGAACATGCATCCGCGTATCTATTCCGATACACTTTTATGGCCTTTTATCCGTTCGTGTGCAAGGACGTCATTGGTATTCCGCGCACGTAAAAGATGGCTTCCCCTCGCGGATAATGCCGAAGGAATGCTCCGGACCAGGCGACGAGAGGCTAAACCCTCCGCCGTCGTCCGTCCAACGTCCGTCCTCCTAACGTACATATATACAGTTCTCTTCTCCTTCAACTTGTCGCGCACCCTTAAGCTCGACGTTGCGATTTACGATATACAGCCGAGTGCGATAACCTATAATGTGTATAGGATATAGACGAGGTGAGGACTAGCGCTCGCACGCGCGCGTAGAAGTCAGATGTATACTTAGACATGTATAGAGTGCTCATTAAAATGCCCGGGTCGTGGGCCTTTATGCGATACCGCGCGACAAGGGGTCGACGATATAATATTGGTTTATTATAGCGGAAGAGAGCTTTCTTGTAGCGCGTTCACGGCTGGTGATGTGCTTATGAGCTGGGATATTTATTAGCTGCTACAGGACTGTCGGAGATGGGTTTGTTGTGTCAGATGTATTTACTGGATTGCAACTCGTCTGCAACCACAATTTTTGAAATAGTGGCACCTTTCTATGTTTCGTTTCTATTATTCACTCGTTGATCTTTCTTATTTGGAGTTTATTAATCCGCTATATTATTTGTTTTAAATATCGAATATTTACTAGTCACATATTGTTTACTATGGAATTTTCATTATTTTAAATTTTAGAAAACCGGGTCATGTGTAAGAGGAAAATTTATATTTGTCAAGACATGTTTATCAAATTTGCGAATGGCTCATATTAATACTTTCAGTCACAGGAGCTGATATGTCCATCTGCTTCTATCATCATTTTTCAATACTTTTAGTAGAAAATATAAAATTATTATAAAAAACACATTGCTATTTCATGAAGTTGAATGTTAGCTTAAAAGGGTTAGTATAAAAAAAGAGAAAAATGCAATAATGTGAGCGTGGGGCTACTTTCGATAAAGCTTGAAATTTCAATCCTATCGAAAACACTCAAGTAGCAGCCAATCACCATCAGGCTAATCTTTTCGAGCGCATTTACGACACAATTACCCGAAGCTGCACCTCAAGGCGCTGTCATAGCAGCTAAACTCCTACGCGAGAGCTCGCACACCTGGTCAACGGGAGCGGCGATAGGCGCAGTAGCAATCCCTGCTGTAAATCCTAGCACCGTACGTTCGGTCTAATCCCCCCACGGAGGAGGAAACTGCCATGAGCCAGTAGCTCCGCGCCCGATAACCTTACACCTCTCTCTCCCCCTTCTCCATCCTACCTACCATTAACGCAAAGGACAGTCGTAGAGCAGCGTCGTCTCCGAGTAATCCGCGGGTCAGTAGTCCTCGCGGCTAATCTCTCGGGTCATAATTTCAGGGTCTTGCGAGTAACGTATGCGCGATCGTCCAGGTGGACGAGCTATACACACCCTCGCACGCGTATAATAAACGGACGTGTACGTTCTGCCTCTCGCGTCAGTTGCAGGAACAGGTGGCGACCTCTATATACATAAGTGTGTATACCTATAGATAGCTACGAAGCGAGAGATACAAGGGAATCGAGCCTGACTAAGACAGTAGAGAAGAAGAATATGGCGTATAGTCAATATCTCGGCGTTTTTACCCACAAATCCCATCCAAGCTTATTGAATTTAACGTCGGTGGGAGACCGCTTTAAAGCACCTTGCATTATCTACGTGTACGTCTACATGCGTGGTTGAAAGAAAACGATATTCTTTCTCGAGGACAGACATGCCGCATCATCCTCGTCGATAGTATATAAGTGGCGCGGTATACACGCGAGATTTCAATCTTTCCCGTAACCTGCTCTTTATTCTATTCAGGAAAGTATACATCGGTAGTGTATTACACGTCGATGTATACAAATGTATATAGGTATACTGGTGATAAGAGTATAGTGCATTTTAGTTCTCGGGGAAGCAATCGTCTAATGAAACTAGCAGATTTTTCATCGTCCAACAGTCATTTGTGATGGTTTATTGCACGGTCGCATATAATATATAACTCTTTTCTCTTCGTACAAAGGGTTGCTATTACTGCTTTCACAAATGGTAAGTATAATAGGGCGTCGACGTTCTTTCCTACTGGCTTCGATATTTATATGGCATTTTAAAGGTAAAACAACATTTCACAATTCTAAAGATAAGTAAAAACAAAAAATTCACTTTCACGGCTCGTCGGATAAGCGATAATAAATATAATATTAAGAGGAAGATACAACTATAGAAAAGCTCATTTCTTCGCGAAACTTTTCTCCAAAGAAGCAATAGTGAGAGAAGAAATAAGAGAGAGAATCCGTCGCTTTTCGTTCCATTGCAGTACGACGAAATGCGACGGATAAGCGCAGCAATTATTAGAGTTACCGGGCTGTGTATCGTTCGTCGTCGCTTGAACGAGGCGCGGCTGAAAAGAAATCCGATAGAAATTCGATAGATCGAGAAAGCGCCGCCGCCGGGAAAAACCATTAATCGAATAAGGGTGTATCCGCCACGAGAGCGCGGCAAACGAAATAATGTACCAGTTCCCAATATGTATATATACATATAATACTCTTCTCTTCTCTTTTCAAGTTCTGTTTGTTTGTGTTTTTTTGCACTCAGAGTCGAGAGGGGAAAGATGCTCGACTAATTTATACCTCATCCCTACGAGAATATTTTTCGATATTCCCTATCGCGCAACGGATATGGATTTCGATGGCATAAGTGATAGGGAGCTTGGAATTATTTTTCAGTCCTTATTGTACGGCTTGATATTTTTTAATGAAGACGCTGAAGTATGCGCGCTCTGCAACTCGATTGTGATTGACGTTACATTTTCTCCGCGGGATTACGTGTGTGCACGTGCATTATGTTGTCACATTTACGGAATAAAATGAATTTCACAATGTCACAGCCAGAGAGAGAAAGATAGAGAGAGAGAATGAGAAGTGAAAGAGAGAGACAGAGAGAGAGGGAGAGGAAGAGGGGAGAGCGACAGTTTAAAAACTCGCGGAAGCATTCGTTTTGTCGGCAGCCAATTAAAATTGAAATTTTCAGTGCGGTTAACTAGATCGGAAATTAAGTTTCTGTCAATTTTCATAGCAAGTAAGCCTTTAACTCCTTCTATAATGGATTTTTAAGTAGATTTTGACGCCAGAGCTCAACGTGAAAAAGTCGTTTTCGACAGGATAAAGTGACCTACTTTGCTGTCGTCGATGGTATGTGGTGAGTCGAGAGAGTAAAAGAAAAAATGAACGTTATACCGATAAAAGTGAGTTTCATTTTCTCTGTTTAATTTGTGGAATGTATGAAATGTCGAAACGCCGAATAATGTCGGAAAAATTATTTTGAAGAATAAAATTTTGTGGCTCAGCTCTTTATGGTCGCAAAGTCGCCATAACAATTATTTCGAATTGACAGTTAATATTCGTTTATTCAAATAAAACACTAAAAAATTCATTAGGAAGAGAGGCATAAAGTTTTTTCTTTTAATTGATATTGCAAATACATTATTTTAATTAATCCAATTGTTATAAAACCGGCTACAAAGCAATAAATGTTGTAAGAGCTTCAATCGAACTAATTGATTGAATGCATTTTTTACTTTACAGCGTCGTATTAAATGCCATTTTCCATTCTGGCATTTCAGGTGCGCCGGACGGTAGATAAGAAAGAGAATTTGCAAAGAGTCCAGCGTGCGATGAATTTCTTCTTTCTGTGCCGTGAGGCAAAGCGAGGAGAAAGAACGCGGGGAAGAAGCACTACTACGACCCGTCGTCGCAACTACGACTGCGACGACCGCTTACATTTCAGCCTTTACTTTCCTTTCTTTCTTTGACTCCAGCCGCATAGTGGTCTTCTTCGCGCACACTGTGTACCAGAGCGACATTCGACAAAAAAGGTTATGAATCCTAACTGCGCATGAATGTCTAAGGAGACGACGAGTATGACGAGAAGGAAGAAGAAGCCAAAGAGGCGGCCAGATACACACTTTTCGAAATGAACGTTGAGGAATATTTCAAACACAGTTTAAACAAGGGAAAAATTGAAGTTGCCGCTTTGCATCGCCTGAATAAATATTTATCTCTAGCCGGCATGCTTTTCGAGAAATATTTCCCTCGAGTGGGCTATACTTTTCTTCGTTTTTTTTATCCTACCCTCTTCGACTCACCGACTTCTTTCGACAAATAATAGAGCACCATAATTGCTCGCGATGAATATTTTCCCAGCCGCAAAACAACTTCTGTGCGCGGACTAAGTTATTAGCACTGACTTTTTTCTCGCCACAGGGCGTTAATGTTTGAGTGACGAATGCGTCGGCTAATTGAATAATTAAGCGTCGAAAGTGCGGCTTTGGTGGTTTTTACATCGCGTTGCAATGTGTGCGATGAGAATGAAAAGATTAACTTTCCAGCTAACTTTACCGCTCATACCTTTGCGCAAACCTATTGTTTCATATAATAAAAGGCATTTTAATTAGTATTACGTAAATGTTTTACGAGCAATCGACCGATCTAAAAAGCTGTTCACGGACGTCTTTTATACGCGTCTGAATTAAAATTGTTTACGGCGTTTAGTAAAAAACTAAAGGTATTATTAAATCGCTATTGCAAATCGCAACAGTCGAATAAATACCTTTGATTAAAAGAAAAGAGTAACGAGCAAACAGGCAATCAACGTTGAACAAAACAACGTAGCTCTATGTCCAATTTGTTCCGTAACAAGTACCGCCATAAATAGTTCAAAATCACGAGATTTCGCGAGAAACCAGAAGCGCAGTGAAGCAACACCAACAGCAGCTACAACAGTAGCGCACCAGTGCTATTTCTACCCGATAAATTTATAAGTCGCGTCCCCGAGAGAGCGTCTGACCATAACGGCATGACTCTACTTCATCAACGAGCAGTGGCTATACGAGTAGTTCCACGGGGAGTTCTTAGGGCAAAGTCATTTGCTGAGATCCGTGCAACCGTACTTCTTCTCATCTCCCTCTATACGCACACACACGCGCTTACTACATGGCTGACAAATCGTACTCGTGACAAACGAAATTGACGATTCGCTTGTGTAAAAGTTAGTGCCCAGTTCGCTTTTAATTCGATATCCGAATGATGTAAAATGCAAATGCGCAGATTCGATTGTGCAATGGCGCACATGCAGATGATAATTGATGCTCGTTACTTAGTACTCTTGTGATAGGCCTCGGAATAATGGAGTTCGATCACGAAAAGCCGAGTTATAGCGTTGGCTGCACGTTATGCACGCGAATGCTCATTAAAAGCTTTCTATTCATTTTTAGAGCTTAATCAGCCTGCACGTATTATTCAACTGTTGAGCTTCTGATGCTTGCTTTTACAATTATATTTCTTTTTATCGGATAATATACGTATATGCGAGGGCGACTATCAGAGTTCGAAGGGTGGCATCGCGCTTCAACGGATAAAAATATAAAAACGCTTCGACGACTCCCTTATCACCAGTGCGAGTAGCAGCGGCGAATCTTCCCCAGGAAATTGTATAAAAGCACCGTTCGAGCGTCGTCCAATGTATAAGCTTTTTAGAATAGCATCTCGTCGGCTGGTAATGAAATTTAACGAGCGTCATATCGTTCTCCGGAAAATATAATCCGCGCCACCACTCTGCAGTTTCGTAAAACGCACCGGCCTCCTGCGTGCGAGAATAGAGTCGACAAATGGTACGGAGGAGGATTACAAAAGTAACGAGTCCTGAGAGGTCGAAAGCCGACCATTGGTCGACGCTGCCAAGAACGGAATTTAGTGAATGGAGCAGTACTGCGTTGTCTGGAAACCGTTAATAGAAAAGGACGCGACTAAATTGTACACGTGAATACACGGTGGGAGGTTTGAGTTTTGTTGCGACACCAGGGTAATGCTGGATCTAAACGTGATTTGGCTTGAGCATGGCTACTAGCTTGGGCTGGAAAAGTACAGAGGATGATGTTGTTCAACGGGTCAAAACTTATAATCAACGAAGCTATAGAATTAAAATTGGTTCGATACTCCATACAGTTACGTAAATTGTGAAGTAATGAATAATTTTAATAATCCAACCCGACATCATTCAACACAGTATCCCAAGATCAAAGTATAGGTTATAATAGCAGTGAAAGTTATATCGCCGATTTAATATTCCTAAGTTTCTCACTGGTAGTCTTCGCTTCTCCTTTGCATACTACCACGCTCACCTAGTGCATCGCCTCGGGTGACTATGATGTGTACTCTTCTTCACGAGGGCGCACGCGCGAAAGAAGTTACGCACGCGCGCACCACCTCCATAGTACACTACACTAAAGTCATTTCATCTTTATCTCATTTGCATTATTCTAGTTTTGCAGAAAGGAGCTCGCTCTACATATTATGCATTATAGATCTTGTTACGACGGTGAAAGGGGAGTATCTGTTAGCTGTAATGCGAACTCGAGAGCTCGAGCAGAAGGGAGCAAGAGCTGGGAAAAAGGTGAGATTAGCACGAAACATATATGAGGCGGAGTGCGAGAGAAAGGAAAGACAGGTCCTCGGGTACAGTAAACTTGATTAAACGCCCGGACACGCTCTCTCGCGTTTCGTGTCCCCGAGATATTTCTTCGTCCTTCTGTGCTACTGATGCTCTAGAGCCGCGACAACTAGTTCGCCGCCAAGTCCTTATCACAGACTTATTCGTTTTCTTTTATTTTTAGCGATCACTTTATGTTTTTATTTTTGAGCTCCGTTGCTTTAAAGCCACTCAGAAATATTAAGTGTTAAAGAAAGTTGGTCGATGAATTTTATATTATAGTGCTATATATGAATAAGAGAAAAACGTTTTAATAAATAAATCTAATAAAATAATCAGTGTTTTGTTGGTTTCGTTTACGTGGATAAATTCTGGATTTCTAGAGCATGAAAATGAATCGTTCCATATTAGTTGTTGACGGTTCTATAAAAAAGGACTTTACGTACTAGTATTTATATTATATTTATCGTCAAAGGATGAATCATATACAGTTGAGTAAAGACACACGGGAATAAGTATCAGTTGTAGTGGTCAGAAAATGATAAATTGAGCGAATGGGAACCTACTATGGTAATACTCGAAAGACGATTACTATTCGAGTATACCATTTTTTTGTTTAGAGCAACGATTTGTACATTAATTCTGGAATAGTGCAGTATTGATTTGATATATTACGTTATATCATTGGAGCAACGCTACTTTTCGAATACATACTATCTTATTCTAATTTTAAGTAAAAAAGCGATTCTTGATCATTTCCTAAAAAAAGTTTTTCAAGCATAGTGGTTATTGCCAAAAAAGCGAATAATCTGTAGGAGGCTTATAAAAGATAATATTTTCCTAGAGTAGTATCGGCAATGGTACAGGAAACTGAAGAAAAAGAGCTGAAGGAGAAAACGAGAACTAGAAATTTCCCGACGCAGCGGCGTCGTCGTCGTCGTCACAATTACATCGGATCAGAGAAGAATATTTCATCCAGCAGCAGCAGCAGAGTCTTGCCAGTGAGAGAGAAAGCAAGCTAGCCGGGATTCAGCGACCCGGACGGATTATTAACGGGCAATTTGCTGCGTCTGCTGCCGCCACTGCTACTGACTGTATTGTCTCTCCATTTCTCTACTTGCCAGGATGTCGTGGCGTCGCCGTCTTTGCACGCCTTGTCCTTCTCTTATCCATTCTTTGGAGGCTCTTGACTGTCTCTTAGTTATTTCCGCCGTCGTTAATGTCCGATATCGGAACACTGGGAGACGAAGAAGACGGAGAAGGGTAAAAAAATAATGGAAGGATTAAACTCGATTGCTCGCGATCCATAATGACTCGATCTCTCTCTTTCTTTTTCTTTCTCAGTCTCTCGCGTGCAGGTCTTCTTCCGGTACTTTTAGATACTCCTCCGACTGAATTTAGACGTTTTTTCCGATCAAGCCCCCACTAACAAACACGATAGGGACGACCGACGCCAATCGTCGGGAATAATCCAGACTAATTGCGCTTTCTTCGAGTCGATGGTTCTGGCGCAAAGAGGAGGGCTTTTTATTCGCAGGACCTGATCGATCCATCGGGTCTGATAATAATTGACGTTCCGGATGTGTATTAATTAATGTTGAGCCTTCCTCGACAATATCGAGACTGAATTTTTTTAACTTTTCCCAGTACAGCTATGCAATGCCGTATAAAGTTTTCGTCTGGAATGGCGAGCGTACTACTCTTGATAATTTTAGAAGACTTTTAGGAGCTTAACGCGAGAATCCTCGAGAAGGACAGAGAGCAAATATCTCGAGCGTGGAATTGAAGAATCGTCCGGGCCATGTATTTACTATAATAATTTTTGTCAGATGTTTGCGTCGCGCGGAATTCCACATACTTTATAACACTTTTCACTTGAAAAAGGCATTCTGACTTACTCGTTAATCAGGATTTTGCGCATATAAACTTTGTCTAAGAACTCACCTGAAACAGAGAGGAAAAAGCGACATTAGAGATACATTCAAAATGATAATGCAATAAATGGTCATTCGTGTAGAAATCAGTCTAACAAATCGCAATCGGTCCTGTGCCAGAGCGCGGGTAAGCCAGTTAGTAGCGACTATTTAGGAGCCGGGAGAATTCGAGCGGGGGAGGGTAGCCAAAGTTGTACATTATATACCGCCGCTGTACTATACATATACGAAATCCCCGGACTACAAGCCGGAGCTTCGCCGGAATTCCGAGACGGGTAAATTTAATAAGTGGAAGCCCGCGCGCCCTCGGGTTTACCTAGGCCAACTGCGATCGTGTATATTTTAATGCCGGGGGATGATGCTCGGCCGTACAAATTAATGGACACTCCACAGTGCACCCTTGGATGGGGTGAGGGAAGGGGGGTAAGGGCTAAAACGACGAAACCGCGAAAATAGCTCGCACGGAAGCTACTGTTTTTTCTTTCTTTCTCTTTTTCTTTCACATTCTCTATTTCGGCCACTCAAGAAAGGAAACAATTTTTACAGTACGACGAATAGTCGTCGGAAAATTTTCTTCTCTCGGTACAAGAAGCGAATGAAATTTGTACGTTTTAATTAAAATCTCGCTGTGGAAATAAGAGAGAATACTCATAGCGTTGAGAGGAGCTATTACTCGCCGTAGTCACGATGAGGTTTTGACGAGGAGAAAAAGAAGAGAGATGAAGGGAAGGGTAAATCTTTTGTGGAAACAATGACGAGCGCTAAGTAAAGCATTATCGCGTGCATTTGAGAGATCCGACAATTTACATTCGTGAGTAACCGCGGCTATTGTTTTATCAGACGCGTACACGGATTTCGCTCAAACTATATAAGTATTTCACTATAATGATTTCAAAATGATGATTACCGCTTTTATATTTTCCTCTCTTAAAATGTAAAATGGTATTATTGGACGATGTACGTGTGACTTTTATTCGGATTGCGTTCGGACGAGTTAAGCAACGGACGAAGCACAGCACGTAGCTGCGATTCCAATGATACACATGTCGATTTAAGAAGGAGCTTCATCGAAAATTGCTTCGATACTCTTATGCTTGCATCTAGAATTTAATAGCAAGAATAGTTTTATTGTTTACTCGATAGAATGCATTAAAGAGTAGTCCTTGTCTTCCGAAGAGTACATCTCTTTATCATTTGGAATAATAAGAACCTAGAGTTTTAAAGAGTTTCGCGTTACGAGCACTGTGATGATGAAAAAACGAATCGCCGAGATGGAAGAAAAAAGTTAAAATTACAGACAGAAAGGCACACCAAAATATGTAAGAGGAAGAACGCGGAAAAAGCTTTTACAGGGATTATCCAATAGCAGGCTGTGTGCGGTTTAAGCAATTATATAAGAGAGAGAGAGAAAGAGAGACTTTTGCGGTAGGGGTGTAATTTCGTACTGTCGACATTAAATCGAGCGCCGTTTACGTATGAAAATGTGTATGTGTAGATATATATGCACACATGTACGTGCGGCCAAAGGATTCAGTTAGCTGCGCGCCGCGAGTTAAACAAGTACGTATACGGAGATCGTACGTCGCAGGCGCGCAGCTCTGGCAGCTCATTTCACGCTCCTGCCAGCCGGTTCCCTCTTGTCTGTTATACTAGCTGCTCGGGGGTGTCTCGACGCGCTCGAGCTATTGCAAGTATTGCCGAGACGAAAGAGACGCAGCCGTGGTTTCTTATACGTCTCTCGCGGAGTAAACCGCGTTAGGAGGAGCTTTGCCGAGAAGACAGCGTCTATTTGCCTGTCGTGGATTTTAGACTCGTGCTTGGTAGAAACGCTTCCCGACGCTGTTTGTCCGGTGAGCTGTTTAATAAAATCTGATTTTAGGTATTACGTAGGACGTTCTTTTTCTGTAAAAAAAGATCGGATTTAAAACATCTCTACGACTGCTTTTTGAACGTGTTTTTGGAATTCTTTGCGGGGCGCATTGAGAAGAACGTCGTCATACACTTATATTCATCAATAGAATTAAAAAATGTTAAAATTCGATAACGCACACATAAAAATGCTCGCTTCTTGCAATTTGCATCGAAATCACTGTATAGTGCTTCTCCAGCCTCTCTCTCCTCTCCTTTATACTTTCATATCAACAGAAGAACGAAGATTGGCCTCGCTTTCCTCGTAAATAAACCGCGAGTAGCCACTTGAGTTGGTAGCGGTGGCCACAAGGGCTGTTAACTTCAGTCTTTTCTCTGTCGTCGTCGTCGTCGTCGTCGTTGGAGGGTAACCTGTCAGTGTTAAGCATGGATCACCGCGAGGGTGTAGTAGTAATATATAGGTAAGGACGAATAAGAACAGCTTCGAGTGGCCGTATGCGGGGAGTGGAAGAGGTGGGACATAGGGGGGTGTAGAAAGAAAAGAAAGTTCAGTTGGCACGAGTAGGTACTCGACTTTACGGATAAATCTACTGAAATAATATTTTTTCATGTCTTGCTGTGCGTGTGGGGAGATTTAATCAACTTTCATATGTCAAAGAGTCTCGATTCTTTTGTAAGGGGATACGTAGTACTAACGAAGGTTATTAGTACGAATAAAACTGAACAGTGTTAAGAGATAAAGAGAGAGGGGAAAAAGAAATAGCATCAACATCGATCTTTTTAGGGGGACACGAGATCTCTTTTTCAAATTATGTGGAAGCCGGAATTTATGGGGTCATTTTCCGTGCAGGACGCCCTTAGCTCATCGACTACATATACATTCCAAGTTCGTCCTATGAGTTTTCTCTTTTGCCAGTTTTCTCATCGAGTGCCAGCCTGTACAGTGTCGTTTGACACAGTATGCGAGGGATAGGAAATATGTGGATCGACGCGTTAGGATCTCAATCGCATGAAAAGTGAACGAAATCTGTTACAAGAGCCTTCCCGTCGATATTTATCGCTCAATTAATTGTGGTAAGTTATTACATTCGTTACGCATTACTGGTTCTATTTAGTTTCTTCGCTTGAAGAATGTATCAAGTAAAGGCAATTTTTTCAATGCTTCACAATAATAGAAAATTAATAGTTTCTACTCAATCGCTGCTTCGCGTAATATGACCGCGCTGTGTTATAATCGCTATTCTCATATTCTTTGCTTTAAAGCTTTCGTGCAAAAATCGGAATAAAAAATTGCATGACCTTACCTCATCCCGTAACCCGCGAAATCGATCGCACACTAGTAGCTGAGACTCGCTTTGTCCGGCTAAACTCGATGAACTAAACCTATCGAGGTCGAAGCTGTGCCGCGAGCAAGTCGATATCGAGGTCAGCTTTCGAGCAAGCGGAAAAATATCGGCGAATGTCCAAGATTTACGGGCAATACCGACGCTTGAATCACGGGGACAAAGGATCTCAATCAAATATCCTGCGTTCCCCGGACAGGACGTTACGTCACGTTTCGTCGCTCGTAACGAATTCTTTTTCGCCTTTTAGCTTCCGTTCGATGCTGCTTCTACCCTCGAGGCCTCATACGTATGCGGCGCCCGTGTCGCGCTTTCCCTTCCTCACTCTTTCTCTTCCTTTCTCTCTCTTGCTCTCTCTCTCTCTCTCTCTCTCTCTCTCTCTCTCTCTTTTCGCTTACTCTGATGCTCTGAGAGGTTGTGCATATAACTTTCATTCGACGTCGAAACATGAATAAATACTCATGCTGCTTCACAGTTATAAAAAATTTAGAACCCGCGACGGGAAGTGCTTTCAGTAGCTTATTAAATCTTAATTTCTTATACCTGCTTATTCTTCGAGTTGATCGAAGGTATAACGACGTAGATATATCAAAATTGTTTATTCCTTCTCTAGCAATAAGCGCGTATAATTCACGCAAGCATACAAAAGAATAATTAAAACGTCAAACGTTGCAGCTTTACGACAGTCTCTTGTGCAAGTGTGTCGTTAAAATTTGACTCGACAGACAGATTGAAAGAAGAGGGGGGAGTGTGAGAGCGAAAGGAAGAACTCACTGCAGTAGCTGGTCTACGACGATTTCAAATCAAATCCACGTGAGCCAGACTTCAGGAGCATATTTCGGCTGTAAAACGGCTGCCGGATTACGAACCCTCGACGCTCCAATGCACCGACGGCAGTCAGTCCCTCGGATTTTACGTACCGTTTACCGCACTTTAATTCCGTCAAAGGTATATATGCTTTATATACGTATATAGTCGTCGAGATCGCACGCGCGCCCACGCGTAATTCCTTGGGGGATAAGAATTACTCGCAGCAGTTCAAGTGCCTTGCGAGTACTACGTATTATATAGACGCAGCCACGAGTTATGGCGTTTCGCGAGAGTCGCATGTCGGAAAGTATAGTCGCGCCATCAAAATCGATCTTGCATTCTCTCCTTTACATCGAGCTATATACGTGTGAGCGAAGAGTATATTTCCAACGAACAGATACCGCTTTTATCGCTGAATTTGAGGAATATTATTTGCGGGACTATATGGATAGTCGTTAGGTTATTCTGCAAACTGAGAGAAAACTAGATTTTTTACTCTATTGGTTTCAAGACAAGTTTTTATCTTTATGGTATGGACTTAAAAATTTAGATAGGTATTGCTTATAAAAAAATTGATGCGAAAAATCTTGAAAAAAATAAGCTTATCGACGAGCTCATCACTCTTTCGGCCGTTCAACACTCGCAAACTGTAACGGTCCACTGCAGAGATATTTCAGACTTTATAAAAAGATATACGAGACCATAATGTAGCCACGAGAACAGAGATGAAGAGAGTGTAATTTGGCAGAGTCTCACACCGGCATTTACGACGGGGCCCTAATTGCCAAAACCGGTCCTAATTCAAGCGGCGAAGGTTGTGTTATGTGCATTAATAATAATTGTCGAATAATTTATAATATTGATTGTATGCATAAATTGAATGAGGTCCGTTAACTATCAGATCAAAAAACTTTTTTTTAGAAATCGTCGAATAATTTACGCTCAGATTCTCAATAGTAAAATATTTAAAATAACAAGGTGGTTAAATAATATAAATGCTATGTATCATTATCCATGTTTATTGATGTTAATTAAAATTCAGTATTTCCCAACGAATTCTTTTTTATACTCCGAAAAAAAAATAATTCAATTTGCATTGCACGGTTGCTGTTATGCGCACGGAAAATCAATTTCGTTTGGTTATCGACAAAGTATGTACGTATTTATATATATCAGTGATTTCGTTTTTTTTTCTACTCTGATTTTAAAAAGTATACTATATAGACATATGATGAAAGTCATTTATTGTTGATTATCTAGCGACTTCGATTCCAATATCAGGATCGACTGTACTAGCTATAAGCAACGGAATCACAAGTCAAAATATTCCCATCACAGTTTCATCAAGCAAGCGAAGCGTATCGAGGGTTTTCATTCGGAACCTGATAACGGCCGACGGATGATAATCTCGAAAGACTAGCCATTTCCCGATAACGCACTTCATCATCGCTTCATTTAATCTCGCGAGCTTACCTACCCCCCCCCCCCCCCCCCACACCCCGCCAACCCTTTGTGCCTCTCTCTCTTCTCCTCTCCTCGCTATACATATATACGAGTATATACATACAAACACATACATACATTAATATTCGCTGAGCACAAAGCATTGTTGATCCCAACGTCATTGTCCAAAATGTATGATATCACAATCGCTCATTTTCGAGACAATTTATATATGACAATTTTTCACTAATAACAAATGCCAAGTCAAATAACAATTGCGTAGCAGATGAATATCGAGAATTTCGCTGTTCTCTCGTTATTAATTAATAAATTTGGATTTTCAGGATTGAATCGTCATCAGAAAGTTGACAGTATATTGAATATATAGTATATTGGACATTCGAGTTTATAACTGGATTGTAAGAAAGTTGGCGGACAAATTCGCAACCATCTGTTTAGCATAAACGTAAAACAGATGCTGGCTTATAAATCGTCAATTACATTTAATGAAAACAATTTGCGTCATTAAAAGTTTTAACGATTCACAAGGAACAAATAGAGAAGCGAGTCGAGATTCGCTTGTTTGTTTACAATGGGATCATTCTGCGTGCATAAAGGGAGAGAAAAAGAGAGATTGAAAAATCGAAGCTGCAAGGGATAGCGAGGCGAGTTCGTTATAAATTTCTTCTTCTTTGAAGCAGGAAGGAAGAACGGAAAGAAGAGAACGAGTAAGAAGTAGGAGAAGAAGAAGAACAAGAACAAGAACAAGAATAAGGAAGAGACGGATTCTCGAGTAAAAACCATCCGTGCTCGATTTCGCTTTATTTTTCGTATCGTCGACCTTCTGACCCGTTTCATTACGCGCAGTTTTCCCTCGACGACCGACTAGCTGCTGCATATACAGAGAAAGAGAAAAGAGCACGAGATATAGCTGTAAGTCGAAAGAACGAAAGTTATATAAGAAATAACGTTTTGGATCTGAGGATCTTTATCATAATGGGGTGAAAGAAAGATAGAGAGTGTGTTGGAGATAAACTATTATTCTTCGAATCCTCGCGGATAAACAGCTCGAGTCAGGGAGCAAGCAACTCTTTGTATTACGAAGCGTTGTCAGCGCAATTTGTCACATTTGCTACTAAGACGTGTATACTCGTGTGTTTTGTTTTTCGATCACGTCTAGCTGTCGGTCTTCTTTTTACTCCCTCTGCTACTTCAGTTATATATAATAACTTTTGTATTCAGCTCACTTCGAGCACGTCAATCAGCATTGAATCTTTTCTCCCTTAAGTAAGCATTAAAATTCATTGTGCATACATCAGTATATATATCCGCGCAAAGCTTCGGCTTTAAACCAAAGCAGCGACGGTAGCAGCAGCAGCAGCAGCATGCGAGTGCCACTTTCGATATAACCAAACCAGATGCAAGCGGGGGGGTAAGAGCACAGCGCACGCCGAACGATAAGCCAAAAGCGGACGCGCGCAAAGCACACGTGCGCAGAGGCAGTGGCTCATTTGCACGAAGCGAGACGTGGATGCCTACAAACAGCGGAAACGCGTTATAGTTCCAAGCCCACACTGATAAATAGCTACACACGCAATTACCGCTGGCTGGCCGGTTTCTCTGTGCGAAACTCCTCTCTTGCAGATGCGAAATTCATCGACGCTATTATCGAACGATGGATAATCGATGCGCCTATGTTGTTTCCCCGTAAAGAGACTCTCCATGTCTGTGTGTTCATATATATATATATATATATATATATATATATATATATGTGTGTGTGTGTGTATGTGCGTATGAAACTATAGACGAGATTGATCGATGGAGATTTATTTAATTAATGCGAGAGCGAGATTGATGCTCGTGAGATGCGACGGCCCGTTGATGAAATGGTGTAGCATTTCTCCCTGTCTGCAGTGTTTGTACGTCCAAGTGCTTTCTGACAGGTTAAATTTTTCGAGAAAATAACGCACACTCGATAAGTTCTAATTGTTCGTAAAATATACGATCGTGCTAGAAGCATTAATGAACCATCATGTAATTTCAAGTAGATCAAGATGCAAATAATCAGACACCGCTTACTCAAGTACACAGTGAAAGCTATTTGTTAAATATTCATCAATATTATTATCGTTTTAATAGCTATTATCGAATTTCTAAAATTATGTGAAATCGATGGATACAGTTAATCAGTTTCCTCTTGATAATCAAGAATAAACCGCTTAATTAGAGCTAAATCATCTTAAATAATGTAAAAAAGGGATGATGAAACAAATCGCTTCCGCAGCCCTTACAAAGCACACAAGCATCTCGGAGAAAAACTCCGACGACAAAGATGCGAAGGAAAATCACCGGGAAAGAACCCAGCCACTCCACGAACCTCACGTAAAAGCCAGCTGTTGCGCGCCGACATTCACGAATAATGGCATAAAGATTCTTTGTTTAAGCCTCGCTCCTCTCGCTCGAGAAAGCTACGATGCAGTAGGTCTTTTTTGCGTTACTCCCCTCACTGATGCTGCTTCTGGGACGGCAGACGAACCGCGCGTGCGCACACGGGATGTACGTAGCTCGTATTAATGTCACGTAATTTTACGGCTCGTAGACCGCGCGCAAACTCCGATCGAAGTAGAGGTGGATGAGAGGAACAGAGAGAGAGAAAAAGAGAGAGGAAGAGAGACAGACAGAGACATAGACATGCTTTGATAAAAAAGCCGAACGTACGATACGGACACGTCGATCGCATGAAACCGAGGCAGGCGCGTTCTTCGCTGCTTGAAAATCCAATGTGCCGTGGGAACAAGGAAAATGAGATTCGAGATTGGCTTTTGTGAGAATTTATTTAGCAGGAAAATCTGGTTGAATAATTGTGAGATTTGAAACAAGAAAACAATTGTCATTTGTTTCATCGTGTATATTCGTGATGAGCAAATTTAATGGGAGCAGAGCAACTTGCTTCTAGCGTTGAAGTCACGAATCTTGAAAACTCCTCGCGGCGTATGGCAGGACTCAACGATGACAGGATTAACCCGCACTTTCAAGTTTCGAGCTAATCTGAGGTCGTTGTTGAAAACGAAAAGTTCGGTGTATCGTGAATGTTTTGCGAAAGAATTGATAAGTTCATTTTTAAAGTACATTTTACTGGGTTTGTTTCGCTTGCTTATGAAAATAACGAACTAAATAAACAAAAATGAAGCTTGGAAGTTTTTGAGTAAAAATCCATGCACTCAATCTCAACAGTCGTTCTTCTTGGCAAAGCCATTCCAGCACTTGAGCAGTATTGCTAGAAGTAGTGTGCGGTAGCCCGGATGTTTTGCCACACGCGAGAGAAAAAGAGAGTCGCGATATTCCTGAGGTTTGTTTTCCGAAACGTTCCTGTGCGCATATCGAGATTCACGCGGCGAAGCAACCTTTACGACTCGCATAAAATGCAATCTTTGCGAATTGCTCTGATATTGCCGTGTGTGGCTGTTGCATATACATTCACTTCTCTGCGCTTTCTTCTCGCTCTCTTTCTCTCCCCCCACTATCTTGCTTTTAATCTCATCAAGCTTCTCTAGCTCAAAGAATATATATAAATATATATGATAAACAAAAACAAAAACAATAACATCATTGTACTAACGCACTAGCAACAACGGAAAATGCTCGTAATGTAAAGGAAGCGAGCGAGAGAATGGGAGAAAAAGATAAGCGAGTGTGTAAATTCTAATAAAGTCGGTATAAATGTTAATGCCTGAGACGCAAAATTTAAAGTTGCACGCCCTTTATTCGCGAGTAAAATTGCCTAGTCTAGTGCACTTTGGCTTAGCGCAAGGAGCCAACTCATTTCCCTCCCCGACCTTAAGGAAATTGAGTTATCTCACAAGTAAACCGTGAAAATGATCTACGAGGAGCATTTACACGCGAGGCGGAGGAACCTCTTGTCGCGCCGGCATACAAAACAGTGAACTCCAGAGCTGCGGCCTAAGCAAGATAAAAGACCGAGAGAGAGAGAGAGAGAGAGAAAGAGGGTATGGAGCTAAAAAAACTTTGTCTTCTACTATATAAGGAGACGCGCTCTTGGTTTAATGCGGGGGTATTAACTGACTAAACGAATGTTCCTCATTAATTTTATAATTTTTCGTAGTAGCGGCGCCGTACGGATCCTCTTAAAGGTCGCATGAATGCTTATAGAAAGTACGATGTCGGTACTCTTGATATTTGTAAAAATAATCGTTTTAAACATTATTTCTCTTATATTTAGTTTTCAGATCAAATTCATTATCATAATTAAGCGCCAAAAAGAAATTTCAAATCATTCAACTGGAAGATCGACCGAATGAAATTCCGAGCATATCCCCTCGAGGTCCATAAAACCCGTCGAGCATGAAGGAAAAAGTAGATTGTTCAAAATTAAGGGAGTATTCGAAAATCGAAGGAGGGTAAAAGTGGAAGCTAGAACCGTGCTATAGCAGTATGACGAGTTCTAAAAAGAGCTGAAGACGAGATCGGAGAGGCTGAGACAAGATGATTGGCCAGTGTTGGCTTACAAGTGCGGGGCGTTAATGTCAGGCTAGGTAGGATATACTCTTACAAATTGTTCGTCGTCGACGTCGTCGCCCCGAAGACCGAGAGAGAAAGAGGAAGAGGCTCAGACTCGCGGTGCTAGAGGGATTTGTCTCCATTAAAGGGATTGAGGTTTTGTCGCGCACGAGCGCGAGTTCTACTTTCTCCTAACTCTACTGCTGCTACTGCTGCTACTGCTGTTGTCGCGGGGGTAGATTTCGGATTTAAAAGCAGGGGAAAAAGGCAACAGCTGCGCGTCAATGGTCAAAGGGATTTGCAGAGGCTCTTTTATGTACTTGTAGAATACCGCTTTCTTTCGTGTTACTTTATGAACAATAGCAAAAGAAGCGACGACATGAAATTGTTTTCATGGAAAAAAAGACAATGCAGTAGGAATCGTATTAGAAAGTGAAAGACGGAGAGGGCGAAGATAGAGAACGAATTAATTAAGAGTAGAAACGGACGTCGAGCGGGGAAAAGAAGATTAGTCGGCTGTGCTGACCGAGGTATTCTACGGTAGTGCGAGAAAGTTCAAACAAATCAAGAACTACTATATGGATATACACTGCCTTCACAGCAAACTGGATCGATTTGTTCTACATTCCTCTCTGTAAGACAAACAGACTCGTCGCGTAGCTCGCGAATAAATATATTTACTCCGCGTTTCTCCGACTTGCTAATTCCGTTCTACAAGTAAATCACCGGAGCACAGTTAGATCTCTCTTACTTCTTTGAACGAAGGCAGAAGAAGAAGAAGAAGAAGAAGAAGAAGAGGAAGAAGAAGAAGAAGAAGAAGAAGAAGAAGAGGAAGAAGAAGAAGAAGAAGAAGACAGAGAACGGATATCGGCAGCGATCAATGAAGACTTGTGCCTCAAATATTTGCCCGAGTAATCTCCCGTTTGATATGGCGATGAAGAAGAAATTTGAGCTCGCAGCCTCCAAGGCCAGACTCTGGATAAGAAGAAGCAGAAGGGGATGAAGGAGAAGAGTGAGCGAGGATAAGCAAAATGCGAGAGCGCAAAAGAGAGAGCGGCAAAGAAGTCTCCTGGGATATAGCAGCTAGCGCACGCGGGAGTAACTAAGAACGAGGATTTGAGAAATTAAACTTTGGAGTGCGAGACTCCTCTTATATAATCCTGGCTGAAAGCCAGAACTTGCGCGCGAGTTTACTTTGATTGCAAAAACAGGCGGATGCGCGTTCACGGTGTATAGCGGTTATGCCGCGCGATTGTCGGTGCAAATCATCCGGTTGATGATTTACCGCCCGATATAATAATCCGATTTTCACTTCGTGTGAACACTTCAAATACTGATGAGCTTTTCCTTTTCGCGGTCTATATATAGGTATGCGCTTTCTCTACGATGCGTTTTCGCTTCTTCCTTTGTGCACAAGAGAGAAAGAGAGAGGATCGTCGAAAACAGTTTATTATCCACGCTCGATTAATCAGTTCAAACCAGCCGAATTTGCAGCGATTTATAGCTCGACTGTGTAGAGTGGAAAAATTCTAATTATCAAGCGCGACCTCGCTTATACATTGCATCCTCTACCCTCGTTGGAAAAAATATATTGCATTCAATTAATCGCGGCGAGTGCCTCCCCTTGGTCGTTCGACATTGAAAAGCTAAAGTAGAAAGGAGAGAAAGAGAAGCTTCCCGCCGAATTCCGCACGCAAGTTTAAATTAAAGCAGTTGGCTTCCCTCATTGCGCGCGTACTTTCCCACTTAGCATTCCCGAGCATAGCGCGCTGAGAAGGGGGTAGAGACCCTCGGGAGGTACCCGTTGCGAAGAAGGAAAAGAGGAAAGGAGAGAGGAGAGGGTCGAGACGAGCTTATTGTGGAGCGGCCGTTGCCTCTATTTTTTGCAACCGATGAAAAATGCTTGTTGTGTTGTGTTGCGTTGTATGCCCTCTCCGTTTCCCGCAATTACGTGCGAGTGAGATTTCACCCCCGGATTTCACCGCTATAGTCACCTTTTTCTGTGCATGCCGGCGAATACCCCACCTCTCTACATTATTCATGAGTAATTTCATCTGAGAAGTTGCTTATTTTATTTAGAGCGTCGGATGAAGACTTTTTGGATAGATTAATTCTGAGATATCGAATTATCCGGAGAAATAGAAGAAAAGGCGATGCTATATGAGTATGCGAGAGACTGACGAGTGCAGTGAGCTTGAGCGGCAGAAGCAACTATGGACGAGCAGCCAAGCAAGAGCGAATATACATGGAATTTGCGGTTTGCGGGAATGCGAAATTTACGAGCTAATGAAATCGATTATATGCGCGAGCAGCGTTATAGCCCGGCCTTAAAATAGATATGCTTACGAGGCTGCTGCTCGGCTGACTCGTTATGCGCGAGCGCGAGCGTGAGCTTCAGGTCATAAATCGCCCCGACGAATGGGGCACTTATTCGACAGGTGATATTGATTTTGACGACGCGTTGCGCGTGCCGTAGCCGCTTTTTTCCTTCCAGCGATTCCGAAGAAAGAAAGCGAGATTATTTGCTAAACACTTGACCCTTGCTCTCCAATTAATTTCCAGTGATCAGTGTTCGATAATTTACAGCTTTCCTCGTCTTCTCGCTCCCCTTCTTCAGATTTATCGACAGCTCATTAATCGTACAATTTCTCGGCGCGTTGATCAAAGATCGAATCTATATACAAACACGGAAGGACAATTTGGCGAGTCACTGCAGACACAAGAGAGCGAGAGAGTTTCGCATCGCTTATTCAAGGATCGTAGTAGGCGATGGTAGTAAGGGTAGCGAAGCTTCGGTAAAGGCTCGGGGTTCCCTCGGGCGCAGTTACCGACAGCCAATAAAACTTTGCTGGCACTACAAGGGACGTGACCGAGGCCTTTTTGGACACTGTCGCTAATGTCCAGGAGTCGACTCTCTCTCTCTCTCTCTCTCTCTGTCTTTCAGTGCCGTCGCTGCTGCTTCATTTCCAGTAGCACAGTAGTCCGGCAGCTTCGCCTGATCCAAGAAACTTCCTGCAACTCGACGACCATTATTTAACTCGTTGTGTGTTTTCTCCCTATTTCAGTCATCCTTTTCTGTTTTCTACATAGCGAGCCGTGTTCGCAGTTCTGTCAAACTTTTTTTTGGCAAGAAAAAAGCACGCAAACGCAATTTTCCGCAGTTCTTGCACGTCGACAACATTAATTTCAAGTACAGAAAGGACGAATTTGATCCAAGGATGCGACAAAGGTCTTATAAAAACAAACGCATCACGTTGCCAGCATATAACGCACTGTCAAAGCTTTCACTACAGTAATGCGAGGCAATTAGTGGCTTGAGGCACTCGAAAACGTTCGCTTTCACCTCCTTCCCTTACGTATACTCAAGACGAACACGATTCTGCACTCGCTTTAATCGAGAACTCCCGATTTCCGTGAGAAGACGACGATAACGTCTCCGCGTAGAATTGGACAGCCCCGAGAACATCATTGGCTACGCAGCAGTCGTCTCGCGCTCCGTTCATTGGGATGCAATCGACCGAATTATTTCTTGTCAACTTCTACTTCATGAAGAGATATCGAGAATCTACGCCGAAAGGGAAAAAAGTTTTTCTTAAAAAGAAAGAGGGAATTTTTCCATTGAGGGTAGATGCGTAAATGTGACACGCCCGCGCGCTTTCCCTCACGGGCTTTTCGTAGGGTGTAACGAAGCGACGAGGATAAGGGCTCGAGCTTGATTTATACGCTTGACTCGAGACTCAAATTGAATGATACATCGGCGTAATGGTTTTTCTCAGAATTTCGGAGAGAGCCCTCCTCCACTTTACACCCTATAATTCAAAATTAGATCCAGCTTCACTGAGTACACCCGCTTCATCCTCGGAATAAGATTGAGATATCAAAGAAGAGAAGGTATACCGGAAGGAGGTAACTACTCTCACTCTCTTTCTCGAGTAAATATAAAATATCGACTGCTGCGCGAAATCAGCGCACACATAACTGAGAAGCTTCCAATGATGCATGAAGCCCGACGGCGAGCTGTTGCTTATCGCCGAAGCCGGTTCGTCACGATCGCGAAGAGGTCCAACATTTGCCTCGAGCCAATATTTGCCTACGCTTTCTGATCTGCCGCCTCTATATAGATCCTAAATGGAGAGGGGGGGGGGAGTCGTTTCCTCCAATGATATTAATGCAAGAGAGGGACAGATAGAAAGAGGGATCGATCGATACGAGCCGACGAAGATGTCACACAACAGCTCTATATATGCGAGAACGTTATCGAAATATTAGATGTGACAGAACTAGGCATAGAAGGGAGGTTGTTCCTAATGATTGGAGTAATACGATTAGGCGGACTAACGCTCGCCGGATGTCTGTAGCTCTAGGCTATGGATTACTTCCTTGTGATCGAGAGGTTGACTTGAGATATGCTTATTTGTCACACGTCTGACAAATGTATACATTATTGACTAGACCTGTGTGAACTCTCCCTATTAGCGCGGATATTTTAAAGTTTTAAGACATGTTATTAATAATCACTTGTAAAAATTATTCGTAAGATAAAATAATTTTATGAATTTGATTTCGCAGTAGTAATCCCAACGTATGGTCGGACATGCCCTGCGTCTTCTTGTTGGAAATATCCAAACCATTACGATAAAAATATTTACAATAAACAGTGATTTTTGTTCTACTACGTAATCCGCAAATATTCTGACGATACCGTGAGAAATCACGGACTTCACATTACTCATCCCCATCCATGGATTATCTTATTATTGTAAATCGCTCGACTAACTCCAGTCCAGGAAAAATTTCCCTCGTCGGCAGAGATTTCAAAGTTTTAAATTGATAATTCAGCGAGAAAGAAAAGATCTCATTGCCGATACTGACGGGATTACCTGGGCAGATGTTAGCTCCTTGCTCGAGAGAAGAATTTTCAACGCTAATCGGATTAAAACGGATTCGCGAGAGTTGCACTGCCGCCGGTGCTAGTGCTGATAGCGACCGAGACTTATTTTAGTTTTTAAAAATTTCCTTCTTTTTCACTGCTATCGATAAATCAGTCATGATAGAAAATTCTTTTCTTTCTCGGTGCTTCTCAAAACTATTATTCGCAATTTTCCCCTTCGTGGTCTGATACTATGTTACGTTTTAAATCGATATATTTTTTATTCCAGATGAATGCCTATTATAAAAAATACACACATTCGAGTGCGCTGAAAAAGTTGTTATGATAGAATTCTCGGAGGTATTTTCGCGCAATCGATGCTGTCTCTTTCTTTTCGAAAATCAGAGCGGAATTGTTCGGCATCAACAGTTGGAGTTCTCTGAAGCTGGCATAATTGCGATCGCACAGAGGCTTCTCGAGTGAGCATCGAATGCCAATTACGCAAGTGCGCCTGACGTTTGCCCGAAGTCGGACGCTCCTTTCTCTATTTTTCTTCACATATACGACGACGAAGGTGGCTACTGTTGCTGTCTATATATAGGCACAGAAACGACCGCTTATCGTACGTTTTGTCGGAGGGAGGAAAGCCGTAAAACTCGAGCAGCTGTATGAGGCGAGCGGGAGGATAAGAGTAGACGTATATATGTATACATATACACGCTCGCATGTCGATCAATAACGGGAGATCCATACGTACGAGCTTTGCCTTTCGTTGGTTCCCTCTCTGACCCATCGATTTCCCATTCCTTACATTTCGCAAACGGAAGCGAGTGTACGTGTATGTTCGGGCGGCTGTATGCGACTACGTCGCTCTCAACTCACTCTTACTTTCTCGGGACAAGACTGTAGCCTTCCTCGTTGTGAGCTTTACTTTACTTTCTCGGTTGACGCTATTTTGGTGGCTCGTTTATGCTTTCGCTTCTACATGTCTCGAACTTGTACTGCGTGTTAAAACTTTTTTTCTTCGAAAAAAAATATATACACGTACGCAAGTGATATTCTCGGAATTCCTTCTCAAGGAATTGACGCGTGAACAGTTAGTGTGAACCCATTGAGTATTTGGGGATTCGTATTTGGGCTAAAGAGATTTGCCGAGTTTCGACGTGAGTTTTATGAGGTGAGAAAATCTGAGCAACGAATCGTTAAATTATCTTGGAAATTATACACAGGGCACTTTGGCGCGTGACTCAGAATTGTCCATTGGTACATAAAAAAGAGAAAAAGTATACACGAAATTGAATTTCTGAATTTCTTAGCCGGTCGAGCGTTACTAGTCTAATACAAAGTTCCTCTTTCAGTCGAACAATCTTCCTTCTTAAATCGCAGCAGTAGTAGCGAGGACCGCAGCAGCAGCTGTGCGACTACCTAAGGTATATTGTAACGCCTATATAGTACTCTACTACATAGAGTATAGTGAACGTGTGTAGGTTATACAAGCCAAGGACTCTCTATATGCGACTCCTTATTTGTACGAAATGACGGTCATTTTCTTGGGCTCTGTCACCTAGACCACCTTGTTATCCGAGTCAATTTAAAGGACGCCTTAAGAAATGTGAATGTAGCAGATAACATATATAAACTCTGACATGGTACGGGCGAGGCTCCGGTGACAACGAATAGCGCTTTATTTACGGACCCGTTACTCTAGCGTCCTAGTATTTACGAGGCTGTGTTTTTCTTGGTAAGTGATTTTTACGGACTCGGTTAACATATTTCAGCTCTTTGCGAAATATGGAGCTACTATGCTACTGCTACCAACAGAATTGAATTCGGTGAAACGCGAAGTGTGAAACAACATCGGCCGCGTGTGTTGACGTCGATTCTACACGTGTGATTGGAAAAACATCGGGATTTGAGCGCCAGAATGACGTTCAAGTAATCGTTCGCTAATCGGCTTACGATGATTCGAATTCGGTCGCTGCTGTCGCTGGTTTGTTCGGTTCCCAAATAACACACGGTTTAATCAGATTTACTGAAAAAAATTAGTTTACCTCTTACCGCGGACTAACCATATATATACATGTATTTCGATTAGCGAGTGTACATAGTTTGGACCATGTTGAGAATATCAGGGCTTACCTTTGGAACTTCCAGTGTACTTGTCTCGCAATACGTTGATTTGATGAACTCGACCAAACTCCTCGAAGATCGTTCGCAAGTCGTTCTCATCCAAGTCCTTGGGCACTTGCCCGACGAACATCTTGATGTTGTCGGGGTCCGGCTTCTCTACACTATTGTTGTTCATTATACTGAAATCAATATTGAAGCAATTAGCTGATGATAACGTTATTTGATTAAATTAGTTAAAGTACGTTCAAAATATAGTAATATAATAGATATACGCAATGAATATTTTATTTGAACGATACCGGCAATGGCCGCATTGACCATGCAGAGCCACTTCAAATTCAACGACATAATCGTAATAGCCTTACGATATAATATCTTAAAGAAAAGTGTCTTTCCCCCTTGCGGCATGTCGAGCAGCGTTAGTTGGGCTCGGCACACCAGTAGAAGGTGTGAGTTATGAAGACCAGAGTAGTAGTGAGTGTGCGGCTGGTTTCACGAGCGGAAGGCATTACCGTTTCATGCTCGCATCGCGCGAGCCCGCGCGACAGTTTGTTGCGCCGTAAAATCGTGCTTGCATAAAGTTCGCGCTTGCGAGTCTGAAATATACTGACCCGGGCGTATAGTTACATACTGGTCCTCTTCTCGGCTTCTCCGTTTACACTCGTGAGTTGCGACATGGCCATAGAGTCGAATCTGACCCGCGGCTCACTCTCTGTCCGTGGGTGGAGGATGGTATGTAAATCTTGAATTTTAGAGGTTCTGGCCGCGGGCTTTGATCGTTTTTCGGTATTTGGGTCAATTTGACTATGCGCTTGGTATTTTTCATGTCTTCTGACATTTAAGTCGAAAATAGTTGAATGTACAGCTTCTGTACATGTATGTGGATTTTTATAAAATTGCTATTATATGCGTATTTTATCAACTATTATATTCTTCATAAAGCAAATATTTGTGTAAATAGCAGTTAGTTTAGTCAATGAAACGTCCATTTACCCACAGTTCGTACAACCGCGTATTTACCCGAAATTAGCTACACTCAGCAGATTAATCCCAAGAAAATTGGAACACGGAATGGACCCAGAGTCTTCGAGCGAAGGTATTCCACAGGATCGAGGAAAACTACGCGAAGGACTACGGAGACTTGGCACAGTCTACAGTGAAGCTCCTTGCATCTCTCTCTCTCTCGCTCTCGCGAGTAGAAGATTAATTTGAACAGACGGCTCGAATCAGTATGCCAATATCGGTCAGGTCGGCAGTAGCACCAGTCGAGCAAATGGAGTGATACACATCAAAGGAAGCACCAAGCTAGAGAGAGAGAGAGAGAGAGAGAGAGCATTACGTCTGTGTAGCCACGACGGCTACTTAATTTCCTATATACAGCCTGTGTTCCACTAGAGACGCTCCCTACTGTTACTCGTATTCAGGAATGCAACCTCATAATGGAATAAGACTCAAGCTAGCTCTCGAGAGCAACAATATTACTCCAAGGCGTCATGAGCGTTGATGGAATATATTAAATTGCAGAGAATTTGAATTTTCACTCGAGCAATGCTGCTGGCCATCCGTTTGAATAAAGTTTCTAGTAGTAAAAAAGTTGAAATCCAAAGAGGATAAAGAGTAGAATGGTGGAAGATTCTGAAAAATGGGCCGTTGCTGCGAGGTAGGAATGGAGACAGTAGCGGCAGCGTAAAGTTAAGGATAACCCCCGTTCTCTTCGCCACTCGGTAGCGTAATGTATGTGACGATTCGCAGAGGAGAGAACTTGCCCCACGCCGCCTTCGTCGAACAATGCTTTTCGGCGAGTTTCGTTTCCGGCGGCCGGGCTTTCGGCTGCTCCTCCGAAACTTTGCCAATATTTTAGAGCTCGGCTCACGTACATATCTATATACATATATATACGTGTGTTAGTGGATTTAACGCCAGAGAAAGAGAGGGGAAAGGGCTCCGCGTACGGCGATCTTGTATAACACCTCTCCCGGGGCCGTTAAATAGTCCCTGCACTTGTGCAGCAGCGGCTCTCTCCTACTTCTAAGATTTAGGTGAGGAAACTCCTCTTGGCTCTTTCTTCTACCTCCTCGCGGCTGTAGCTCTTCTTGCCTGAGCGCGTGGACAATTCAATTTTGCACTGCCGGATAATCCTCCTTGGGTCGATATAAATTTTCAGCTCGTTCGCTGCGTAATTTTGTTTACGCTCGGGATTAGAAAGTACAAAAAAGTCGCCAAAAAAATAGAAGATGAAAAAACACAGTGAGGTGAAATGAAAGGGATGAGGCAGAGAGGAAGAGAGAGAGAGACTCTTGACCTGAACGGTGCAAGAGAGCGCGGAAAATTGGCTTACCCCACGGACTCGCGCACTAATCGAGTAGAGTTGCGAGGGAGGGAGAGCAGGGCCGGCTGCTCCGAGTGCAAGCAATTGAGTTTATCGGACAGACTAATTAGTCGCTGAGAATGCGGGAAATAGAGAGTCCAGTAGCAGCCGGTGGGTTTCAAGAGCCGCCGGCAGAAGTCGCTTATGCCTGCTAGTCGCCAGTCACGTTCTAATTGCCCGGCATCGATTCCCTCTTTCTCTTCTACAACAGAGATGCCCTAAAACCATATTCTAGCTCGAAAGTTCCTCTGTGCTCACTGAAATACTTGTTGGAAAAAGTAGATTAATTGGGATTTCTCTTAATCCGTACTCCTACTACCTTTGCTATGCATATACACTATGTATATTGCATACGAAGGATAACTGAAATTCTTACGATTATTGCGCGTGTCTACAGTTTGTTATGGATCGATTGGCGCTCTATAACACAAGAATGGATACGTAAATTTTTAGTGCACGAATGAAGCCAGGCGCTATGCGCGAAGATGCCTTATTCGCAATCGAAAATCAATCGAACATATTTCACTAATGTTCTACATCGCATAATAAAGTCAAATTAGCTTGTGCTCTCGGGCATGTGCCGGAAATAAGCGATGCGCGAATAAAATCATTGATCTCGCGTAAAGGGCGGCTATGTGAAAAGCACAATTATCCGCGTTCACATTCGCATAAATTAATGGATTAGAGCTCAGAGAATGATGCATACAAGCGTATTGTTCGAGTGCAGCTGTTTCACACTTCCACGAGCTCGCGCGAATTTTAACGTTAAAAATGTTAAATCCTCGTGTATACATCAATAATATACATATATATGGGCATTTAGTGGTATGAAACGTGTGGTAGTAGAGCCTACATTTCCAGGTCGATTATTTGCAATGTTGAAAAATTATCCAGACACGTCGCGGCCAAATCGAATGAGCAGGAGAACTTTGATGAAGCGGAATCGAAAATTCGCGGAGGATACATAAAACGGGATCATTTATGTATATTATACATGGATACCTCGTTATGACCGGAGCTGCCATCTTGTCTATCTCACTCTGCTTTAATGTTGAATTTTTCAACGAACGCAAGCTCGTGCAGTCAAATTCTATTGCATAATTGATCGGTGGATCCAGTTTTGCATAATAAATTCATCGCGAGATTTCAGGAGCTGAGTCGCGTGCAAAAAGTGCAGTAACGCCGACAAGGCCGATTAAAGCAGCTGGGATATAAATTGAATCGTTCCCGGGACATCAAAACAATCTCTATTTCTCTTTAGCGTTTGATATTCAAATCACTGTCTGATTCGATCGATCTGTCTGTGAAAAGAAAGATTTTTTCGAGCCGGAAAATATGCCGTGCCTTCGGAGAATTAACGAGGGGCACAAAGATATCCCGGAGTTTTACAGGGGGTTCTCCTTGGTCGTGCTCGTTACGAAGCATTTATTCCCGCTAATACCATTGCTATCTTCGCTGCACAAAGGTGGGCTGAATTGTGCCCCTCGACTCTCGGCATTGATTTTAATTATGTCTTGAGAGTTTCGTTGTCGAGTACTAACTTTTTGTGCCGAGCACGCACAAGCTTTTTCCAGGCTGTATTTCTAACAAACCGTCGGCAGTGCAGATAGAGAGAAAGAGAAATAACAGTTAAGTAGAAAGGCTGATGATTCTTAATATTTTTTTACTTAATTAATAAGGTTTACTGTTAAACACTGAAGAATATAGGCGAAGGAAAATTAAGCTTTGCATCTAAAGTTTTTTCTAAAAAATGCATTTCAAAAACAAGCACAACTGATAAATTATCGAACTATAAAATTTAAAGAATGAATATAGAGACCATCAGGCTAGTTGCTTCATTAGTCCAAGCGAGTTTGCTGGTAATAGTGTAGAAACGTTAAAAAGCAAAGAAGAAGTTGGAACATACGATCCATGATTCCGGGTATAACTGCAGGTGTTTACCATTCGTTTGAATATTTACATAGAGTGTGCATAGAGACAGTGTAGCCGGTGATCGAGATTCATTCGTAGTCGGATATTCAATTTATGTAAAATTGAATTAAATGATATTCAACCTTTCTATACATATAATGCTTTAAAATTTGTGACATTCCGGTTTTTGAGAAATTATAAAGGAAATAGTGTAGAGTGAAATTTATAATTAAAAATATTCCTGGAAAGTTTGATATAATTCATAGAAAAATCTTGAATGGTATAAATGTAAGAGAGCGAGAGAGAGAGAACAAGCTCGTAAAAAGAGTGAAAGAGACATGAATTTAAAAGCAAATTTTTGTCATACCCAATGAGATAACTCCAGCGCGAAGAGTGTAGTTAAAAAGTAGTCGAGGACTAATTAAGTCAGACATACTTGGCCGCGTGCACACGCGTATAGTTTCTCCCCAGTGCTTTGCAAAATTAAATTGCGACGCGCCATACAGAATATCCGGTACATTAAAGCGGGACGAACGTATAAACACAAAAAAGCCGTGTTGAGACTCCCCCCTCCCTACCACTCCTAATTCCACTTCTTTACGAAAACATTTAGATTTAGTGTTCAAAAAGAACAACATTAGTTAATTTTAATTCTTATATCCGTTAGTTAATGTGTAATTAGCTTTGAAAAATTACATAATTTACTCAATTTTAGTTTATCCGATCAGGGTACTATTTGTTGCGTATGCTTAGTGAATTATTAAATAAATAAACGTTAATAGAAGTGTGCGTATGCACCATCAGCAAGCGGAAGCTTAGAGAAACTTCACATCTGTTTATATTTTATAACAGACGCTTAACCAAAAAAATTGGCCATGCGTTAGCTAATGAAAAGTCATAAGCTCTTTTAGTTGGGTTATTTTCTACCAGGACCGCACTCGTATAAGTATATGTACTTGAGCTAAAAACGAGACTGTAAAATAAAATTCGCTCTTCTCTCAACTCGAGTAAATGAGCTCCAATTAGCGCTCTTTAAAACAGACGAAATTCACTGGTTCATTAATTCCTACTGCCCTCTTCTTCGCGTACTTTGCACACTCATATAGAGTCTGTGATGTAGTATGATTTGATTCTAGTGCTTCTTTATGACCAATTTAATTATGTTATCTGAAAAAAATTAAGATATCTGTAGACCTCTAAAACTGTGAGATTTCTTTACCCCGGATTTTCCGATAGTTACATTCCAATATGATTTTGATATTTCATTTTATTAGCTATTCATGTAGATGCGTTAAATATGCATGCAGTGTTCGCATTGTGAATATTTGTATACACCATAGGTACACCCAAATAACTGTCTTATATCAATTCACTGCTCCAGAACTTCCGGTTACAACGTCTCAACGAGCGGTCCGAAGTCGTTACCGGGCGAGGGCTGAACCCGTTTCTAAGACGTTTGGGCATGGTAATGCACTGAATTTATAAACCGGGAAACTTCCAATTTTTTCGCCGTCGACCTACTCCAGGAGAACAGACTGCAAGGTATTTCACAGCGCATTCGTCTGTAATTTGGCTGCCTTGCAAAGTGCTGAACTTATTGATATATAAGAAAAGAGAAATCTTTTGACTAATGATCGTGAGCTCTACGAATTGGAGCTAGGTAATAAGTTATAATCATTTATATTGTTAAGTTTTCAATAAAGAATTATGCTTATATTTTATATATACCAGATTGCTCAAGCATTCCGTTAAAAATACAACAAAGAATCGAAATATCATATCCAAGAAAGTTATTATTTTACTTTCACATTAACTAAACAATAGCTGTATTATTTTACAGCAATATATTCTTTCATATCTAACCTTTTTTCGATTTGACATGAAGGTAATTTGATTATTTTCATCTTCATCGATATCTATGTGTATATTGCACTTTAATTTCACTAGTTGCACTACAAGTACTAACTTTTGCAAGAGCGATTGATGCATTTCTATGAGTTATTAATCGTTCTCTTTTTCCAACAAAAACGAAGAGCTACGTTGTTAAGTGAGTTTTTCACCCGTTACTATATAATAAGGATACGTTAAAAGCTCGGCAGTAAAAAAAGATGCCCCAGGATACAGGACACCGACGTTGCCGCTGCCGCTCCGTCCACTTCTAATTGTTTACTCGCCTCCTCCGGTGTATGATGACTCGACCCTTATTTCCTCCCGGCCTTTCTCTCTCTCTCTCTCTCTCTCTTTATTTATCTCTGTTTTCCGTTTTCTTTCTCTTTATATATGAAACTCAAGCACAAACTCTTATATACGTACATTTAGCCTACCACCCGCTCTTTTTCTGCCTCCTAGTACAGGTTAAGCTTATTTTTGTCGTCTTATCTCGGTGTCCTCCTAATTTTTTCCTTCTTTTCCTTTAGTCATCTATTTTTCTGTTTCCCTTAGCCTCTAGGATTTCTTTTACTGCGGTCAGCCTCTCGCATTTCTCTCTTTCTCGAGTTTCCAGTGGAGTGAGAGACAGATAGAAATAGAGTAGGGGATGCGTCCACTTCTATTCTCTCTCGTTTTCCACGCGCGCGATCTTTCGCTCAATTTAGTCGAGACGTTTTTTTACGCCTCGGCGCAGGCGAACGCTCACTAACGAGGACAGCTCGTGGATGAGATGACTTTTAACGAATCGCCCTGCAGTCGGCGTCGACGTGGTCGTCAGCAGTCTGTGCCACTCACTCAATGGGGAGAAATAAAACTGTATCGACTAGAGCAGTATGAGCGATTTGTTTTGTTACTGGATTTTTTACTTTGAAACGTAAATCTACAGAATTTGATATTTTAATTTTACGAATAATATTAGTTTTCAGTTCGATGTTCTGACGCATTTATTCATAAACATTGTGAAAAATTGATAAAATATGATAAAGCAAGGTTTATTTGTTCATTTTACAAATGTGCAATCTGTGTTAATAAATAAAAGATTTCACCGCTACTTTATCGGAAAATAAACATTTATATTTACAAAAATCCGAAAAAACGTTGTTCTATATCCTATACCTTCGAAGCGTTGGTAAAAATGTGCGGGTAAAGCTCTAGAGAAAAAGAAAATCGCCAAAAAAGTCCCGGCTTGCTCGTAAATTTCAAACACATCGAGCGCGCGAATATTCGTAAAAAATTCAAGAGGGCGCAAACTCTCTCCACTTCCGCGATAGCAGCTGCGAAATACGTAAAGCGAGCGACTTTATGACGTGCTCCGAGGGGCGAGTTAATTTTCGGGGTCATTGGACAGGACATCAATCACAACAGTAGCGCCGAGGCATACGGCAGTGGCTTTTCGATTTGTTTATTCAACTGCATGGGGAAAAAGTGCAAGCGCTCCGACCATGAATCAAAGAACTGTAAGCTTCATTCTGGGTAAAAGTATAAGACGATGGAATTTATAATGAAATTCGGGGGCTCTACGCTTGTCGCGCAAAGGCTGAGAGCGAGTTGGCACACGACCGCCGTTAATTTCATTGCGACTGCGACTACGGCGACGACGATACAATGTCGGTGTACTATATACGCGTGTATAGAGAGAAGAGTAGACTCAGCCTCCGGCAGCAGCGGCGGCGGCCCGGAACTGCTAAGAACTCAATTTCATAAGGCGGCTAATATCATTAACGTAATGCTCTTTCCGTAAATGCGGCTTAATAACGACGCCAAATGCAATTATATCTCTCGTATTGCTCTTCGTCAGGGGTTGTCACAAGACAGATGTAAAAATGAATAAAGTACTTTCAAGTTTACATGAGGAATATAAATTCATACAGTGTCTTCTGCACGATGTTGCTTCACGCTCGTTTGAGTATTGCGGTCGATTTATGGGGGGGGGGGGGGGCTGTCTGTTTTTCAAGTTTCAAGAACTCGAAAAAAAGGAACAACAACAACAGTAGCAGCAGCTCACTCAGCGGTGCAGTAAACCGCAAACAAACAACCGCAAGAAACTTGTTTTTTAAAGCGGCTTCTCGCTCATAGCTCTCCCCGAGAACAACCACAGAGGCGTAGCAGCACTAGCCCTGGTGAGCTTTTGTGCGTAGCAGCTTGCTCGCTTGGGCGTCAAATTCGGTTAAATGGCTATTCAGAAATGGCCGTTCTCGCGTAGCTAGAAAACAGCTCCTGCGCTCTCTTTCTTTCTCTCTCTCTACACTTGCTCTCGCGAATTGCGGTTCGCATTCACGTCACGTTCACGTGGTAGAGCTAGGCCCCTCCCTGAAACAAGGGCATAATGTCGAGGCAAGAAAGAGATTTAATAATCCAATCGGTCTGTTGACGATAGCCGCGACAAAGCTTAGCAAGAAATGAATGAAAGTTGGAGGTATTGTCGATAATCAGGTTCTGTACGATGGTCAAAGGATTCAGCGACTGTAGTGGCTCTTCGAGAAATGACGTTTACGTAAGTCTTTCTGCGCTTATCGAAGCTGAGCGAGGAGGGGTTATTACGGCAAGCTTTCAAAGTGCGAAACTGTATAAAACCCAATGGCGAGAGAAAGAGAAAGAGAGGGAGAGAGATGGCGATGAATTTCCAGCTCTCGCGCTGGCCCATTGAAATTCAAACGAGGTCACGCGGCGGCTCGCCGAGATTGTAAAATACTTTTAGGATTTTATCGCGCCAATGGCTGTTACGTCCCAGCAGAGCATGTGTATATATACATATAAAAACCACAGCGATTCCGCTCTTTATTTCGTCGTTTGCGCGTCCTGCCGATATAGAAATAAGCCGCAGCAGTCGTGGCGTTTATACTTTACGCAAATCTTTGTTTCGAATCGGGTTTTACCGCGCGGCGCCTCGTTTGCACTAAAAAAATCTACATTTATAGACCGGTTTAAAAAAATGTTTTATTACTGTATATAATGTGAGTGCGCACATCACTTTAGAGTGTAATCTGGTGTGCGCATAGGCCGTCAAATTTATTACAATGGTCGACGCCGGCGGACGCAATTGAAACGCAGTGTGCAGGTCGCCACAGTGCTCGACGTTAACCGATACGCGCGACTGCGCGCAACGATATCGATGACGACGTGCACTACTTGGTTCCTCATCACGCCTCGTTGGGCCTTCTTTTGAACGATAATGATTCAATGGCTGTATGGATTGCTGACTGTGAATTACGTTTATTACGATGGAAGGGAATCCATTCTCTTCCTGTTACTTAATTTTCATTTCTTAATTTGAACAAAAACCAAAGTTAAAATCATATTTTTTTCGGGTCAAAGTTAATTAGAAGAAAAACTGTTACCGCCCGTTACAAAGGCAATTTTAAAGCTCTCAGGGAAAAATCCTCAAAGGCAATTTCGAAGCTTGGAACAAAAACTGCAAAAAGGCCAAGCGCAACTCTACCTCTAGCCACTACAATATCATCAAACCGACTCCGCGACATCTGCCATCGGCTTTCTCTCTCTCTCTCTCTCTCTCTCTCGCTCTTTCTACCCTGTGCACATGAGCTCTCTGCACCGATACCAAGCGGCACCCGCAAAGTCACATTGGCTCCACCACCGTTGCCCTTCGTCCCATTGCATACATGATACATGAAGCACCACACGGCGCGTCGTATATAGAGAAAGAGGAGGCGGCAGTAGTGGCATGACACTCAGCCGACCAGCCTGCCGTGAAATCATGCTTCTCCGAGCCGTAGAATGAGAGCCAGAGTTGAATATACATATATATTCAATGTACATGTAGGAAACGACGCATGCTGCGGAAAGCGCACCGCAGAAGCCCCGACTGCGATCCGCAAGCTCCGCTAGAGCCGATCTCTATTTGTGCCTGCATTACGAAAAGTGTACCCCGGGATGTTCTTAGAGCTACAGAGGCAAGCTAGAAAGTTAGTTTATTTTTATTCGATATTTAATAACTAAAATTAGTAGTTATAGAAGAGCGACAATTTATTCAACAAAACAACCGCTTATATTTTGTAGCATTGTACATATGAGCTAAAACTAAATCCTAACTAAATTATAACTCTGCAGAGATTGCCATCAACGCTCTAGCGAATTAGCCACTTGAAACTAGAGTACTTTGGAGTTAAAATTACGAAATTTCGGCCCTCGTGAATTTTCTAATCAATTATTCGATGAAATCTGGCGAAACGACGTTGCAAATCACTAAGTAGTAAAGTAAACAAACGTATGTAAAGTGTAAAGTTTTAGTAAAAGAAAACATGACAAAGAGAAAGAAAAAATGACTCGATTGCAATAAGCATGAAATAGCACAACAAGCCGCAAGCCCTAAACAATCCCATTGAATACCGAAATTCCCGGAACGTACATAAACAAGTGTGTAGCGGTGGGCAACTTCAGAAAAATGCAAGCCCCGAATATAATAAAAATATAGCGGGAGTTTGGAAAGTACCATGGCACGGCGCCTGCAGGACAAGAATCGCTGCGCGGATGTGGAAAGAACTAGGTCGAACTAACAAAGTCCTCTCTCGCGAGTGCGAGCGCGCGCATGCGGCAACTACTTGAGGGTTCCGGAATTTCGAGGTTCGCGCCCTGCTTTGTCTTTGAACTCTGGACCGTGAAATTTGCCACGACGCTTATGTGTGCGGTTATGTTGAGGGGCGAGGAGGAGCTATAGTTTATGGAACGGAGAATCCTCTCTTGCTCCTCAGGGTGTGGGTGCGATAGATGAATGGCTCGTGGAAGCGCCGAGGGTTTTGTAAACACGCAAGATACGCAGTAGAAACTTGCGCGATTCTTCATTCTTCACTAACGATTTGTTTTTCAGTATTGGGCATGTGTGCATAAGCGAACACGGCTTTAAATCATCGAATATAATTTTATATGCTTTATAGTTCCGTTCAATTCTTCGCCTTGTCGCTCTCGCTGGCAATTATTGGTCTTCATTCATTGGTATAGGATCAGAGGGTTGGATTTTAACGCGTAAATATTGCCCGTGAATCAACAGGACGCGAAGAATTTTGTAATACTGTTGTTGCACGAGTAAAAGTGTCGGCTTTAGTACTGCGAAGAAAGTTTAATTGTACGAATCACCGCGAAGTCTGAACTTTATGATAGTCGTCGTTTTATGAAATTCAAAGAAACTTTTCTTAACTTATGGAGAGAAGTCATTAAACTCCTCCTGCCAAGTCTGTAGTCGATTCTTGATTAATTAAATCAAGAACTAACAGGATGATGAGGGAGAAAAGGATAATCTGAAATAAAGCAGCGGACGAACTTTACGGTTCCGAAAACAAAAACAAACTGGTATCGTGATGCTTATATACATATACAGAAAAGAAGGAGAAGAAGGGAACTAGCAGGGCGGCAGTAAAAGTAAATGAATCGAATAAAATTCAGCGAAACTACTGAAATAATCTAAGCGATAAAATCTCGAATAATAAGTGTACGTTGTTGCGGCGTCGGCGCAAGTTTCTCTTCTCTCTCTTTCTCTCTTCTCCAAACTCTGGGGCCATTTGAAAATTCAACTCCCTCCTTCTTCTACTGCCACAGCAGCCCTCGGATGACTAATCGCTCCACAAGAAACTCGTAGCTAACAAGGACACGCGCACGAGCGGCACAGTCTACGGGCCGACTTCTCGTTACTCGGTCGGGCGAGTTTGCGGCCACAAGAAAAGCTAAAGAAGAGAAAGAGAAAGAGAAAGAGAAAGAGAAAGAGAAAGAGAAAGAGAGTGGACGCGAAATTCCGCGAAGCGACTTACCCCACAGTGGACGCGCAACTTTCAGCGTTTTCAATTCGATTCAATGAGGTTTCCTGGCTTTTTGCCCTCGCGCGTCGACGCTTCACTTTACTTTTAACTTTACTTTGGTATTTATTCTGTCTTATCTCGTGAGAGGCACTACTGATGTCGCTGAGGTATGCTTGTGAAAAAGTCATGTAGTCTTTATTTGGAAATTTTTTAAACAGCATAGCTACAATTTACAATCTGAAGAACAATAAGTTCGTGAATGGTAAATAACCCTCTTCATATTGTGTCAAGGAGGACGTACATAGCTTCGTAAGGGCAAATCGAGAAGACCCGCGATGCGGAGTGAGTAGCAGCCGCGCAGATGTAGACTAATATAAGAAAACAGAAGAGTAATTCCAACTGTCTTGGATAGTTCTTGTATAGGACAAGATAAGGAAATATCTACGGAAGGAATACAGCGTGTGAGGCCAGAGGAGTATTCGAGCGGTGTCCTGGAGATTGATATCCACCAAAAAAGACCAGTTTCTGGGTAACCACAGAAGCATCCAGTAGAATCTCTCAAACGACTAGAGTGTAATCTAAAAAACTCTATTACAATTCATTATATATAGCCTGCGAACCCACTAACCATTTACCGAAATACCAGAACATGTGTACATAGAGTGAGCTTTACGAATTAATCGTGTGTGGAGAAAATGTGTGAGAGTATGGATTGTGGAGTCAAAAGAAAAATTCAAACTATAAGCGATTTTGCAGTAATAATTTAATTAATAATAGCTAATCTAGGGCTTCACTGTAGATTGTTCTGCAAATATATTACAACGCATTGTTTGAGATTTTGGCGAAAAATCCAGAGGAACTATGTACACCCTGTAAGCCATCAGATACTTTTATTTGCTGGAGTTAAGCATTAAAACTGGACTCTCTAGTCCACAACACCAGGCGCGTGAGAAAGCATCTCCCCCGAAGAAAGTTTCGGCCCAGGTCTTTAGCCTTTCCTCCGCACCACCTAAATTTATAACCGCGCTCTCGCTACAGCAGTAGTAACGGTATAGCGCAGCAGAAGAGAGAACTAATCCAAACGGCATTACACACCGCCGCGCGTGGAATCCTGCCAGGCGCGGCAAGATTTGTCGGCGAGGATGGTTCTGTAGCCTGGAATTTATCGACTTTCCGTAAATTCGTAAATTGACTTTGAAACCACGCGGCCTCCTTCTCACCGGCTGTGCTCTGATGAGAACGATTCGTTTATCCTTATCACTTAAGGAAAAGATGCTATTTGTGATAATTAGAAACTTTACTAATTTAAGTATTCGCCAACTCTCGTTACTTTGTTGTAAACATTTTCATTGTATTTTCTCTGAACCGGAGGAAAGAGAGAGGGATTGCAAGGAGCGTGTCCCCCTTTAACTTTAACTTGAAAATGTCGCGCGCCCGCGCGCGTGCGCAAGTGTCTCGAGAGCGTCGGCGAAACTTTTAATTATATAATAGAGCACCGACTGACACTAAGGACGCAACGTAAGCTTTTAATCCGAAGATGCTTTAAAGTGTCTTTGCTGCTAGCTGCTGCTACAGAGACGGCGTTCTTTCTCTCTCTCTCTCTCTCTCTATTTTCTTTCTTTTTCTTTTCCTTACTAAATCTCTGGATTTATAGGCCCGAATTTTAAAATTGACATTCCTATAAATTCTAAAACATAGACTCTACATTCCTATTAAATGTGCATGGCAATATCACGTTAAACTGTTTATTTAAAAATAAAAGATATAACTATGTTTTCATAAATACACTATTTATCATGTTAGGCTAATTTATTATTCTTTTTATTTATTTATGTTTTAAGTTTATTGTTTCTTACGAGATTCTGAATATTTCATTATTTTTCTTTTTTTGTATTTTATTACAATATGATCTTTTAGTCGATCAATGTAAATTAAAATAAGTATTTCTGTATACGAATTTTTTTCACGTTATTGAACGGTTTGTTTAAAGTTCTCGAGCAATCACTCAGTCAGGTGGTGGTCATTTTTGACCGTTTTAATCTCGGATATAAACTCTCGACAAACTTGATTACTAGCGGCTTGGAAGACCACTTCTCTTCACTTGCTCTTTTCTGCCTGAGAACTCAGCACGTTGCGGTCGACTGCCTGGAACAATCCTGACTACAAAGATTTCCGCACGATCTATCATGACACATTTTCCTTATTGCTACGGTAGGTCAGTGATCAATAGCGGACTATTAACATTTCTAATGCTGATGCTGTGTAACCGTAAATAATCATAGCCTTAACCTAACCAGATATTTACTCAGAATTTAATTTAACCGCGCTCAAGTTGGATCATTTATTGTGTTTTATTTTTATTTTGCACTTCTAACCATTGTATTTTCCGCCAACTTCTATACGGTCCTCGGAACCTTAGCGGAAAATAAATAAATGCATGTAATCAATCTCTTCCTCTTACTGTTCCACTCTCGCACTTGCTGTTATTTTTGCTTTTCCCGCCATCTCGACTGCGATGTTTTGCCTCCTTATTTTGTGATCTTCTTCCTCGTTTGTCGACTATCAAGTTCCTGCTTCTCTCTCTCTCTCTCTCTCTCTCTCTCTCTCTCTTTCTTTTATTCTGAACATGTTCACCCTCTGGAACTTTTCTACTTGAACCACTCGTCAACTCAATGAGCGTCTTAATTTAATGGTCTATCTACTATTTTATTCATCTTTATACCGCATAAGATATCTAAATTTTATTTTTTTATTACCTCACATTTCACTCTCTTATTTTTAACTGTGTAATTTTTCTGTAGACAAATGTTTTTATATCGATGCATTTGAGTTACAGTGAAGAAGTGAATACTTCCATGTAAGTCTCTAAAGAGAGCTTAATCTCACCTCAATGAAACATCGAACTATCGTCTCTATCGCGACAAACAGAAGATCGGCAAAGCGGTTGCAGGTGCAGCCAGCATGACTTTCATTTTCGTCTCTCTTAGCCACTGATTACACGTTAGTGAGCAGCTGAATGGCTTGGATGTCCTTTGACCATAGGTCTGTTGGTCATCGACTTCAAAAGCCATTTCCTCATTCAAATTCTCCAAGAGAAGACTGTTGCATGCTTCGACTGACGTTTATGATCAAAGATGCCCTGCTGCATCAGTGCAAATTCGACGACGCTGCCGACGAAACACTCGACGAAATAATTATGATCCTCGCGGCTACAGGGCTGTGCAATATCTATCCCTTCGCATTGTATGTGTAGCCAGCCGTCGATGAATGCCCCGAGATAAAAGTCATCCGGCGCGTACCCGTATAATGGGGGCGTCGCTTTCTTTGTAAACTCACACACACAGTAAACACATCTATAGTCACTGCAAATGAGATCCTTTTTTCATGGAACCAGAACGACGACGCAATGGGTTCTCTCTTTTTCTCTTCGGGATGAGAAACTGACGGTCGAAGGGAGAGATGACGAGGGCTGTGGCTGGCGGCGCGTGGATTTATAAAAGATTCAATGGGAGGATAATATTTGAGACATCGGATTGTCGGGGTGAAAGAGAAAATGCGAAGAGAGACATAAAGCAAAAGAGAGAGAATGGCCAGTTATTTTCGCTTTATGGACAAACGTGGCTTTCTTTTCTACCTCGCATTAAAGCAACTACTTTGGGTTCAAAAAATTTATTCCATATACTTGTTTGTTTCATAGATACAGAGGTAAGGCTGACTACGTTGCTACAGATAAATAACAGTAATACATCCGAATAATTGCATACCATCAACAACACCAATTAGATTCACGCGTACAAAAAATCATTTATCAAGTTGACCGGCTAAAATAATAACGTAAACGTATGATAACGCGACGGCTCGATATAAATCGCGGGCGACGCGCTACGGCCGCGCTTCATTAAAAAGCACGAAGCGTTATTCGCGTGCTGGTAATGAAGCTTCAAGCGACTATGAAAAATACAAAAACTCGCGTGAATCACATCAGTTGAGAAAAAACCTGCAGCATTTCTTTCTCTCTCTTATTCGCCATAAGCTTGCGTGCGAAGATCCTGGACGTGTGCTTTATTTCCCTGTCGGGCCGTACGTTTCGAATCATCCCCCATGCGCAGCTCCGAGGGGAGCTGCATCCATTAATGTAGACGTGTGTGTGGAATGCGTTTATACATAAAGAAGAAAAGGCGTTGTCAGAGTATACGACTTGCGAATTCGAATTGATGAATGCGGCTGGGATTGTGCGTACACACATTGAAAATTATGAAATCGAGCGCAGAATGTTGAAATAGCTATAATTGCATTTCACTAACTGCATAAAATCAGTCGAGGGTGTGAATTCAACGACGTGAACTATGAACGATTTTGATTTTACGCCGGACAAAAGTAGCTTGTCGTATCAGGACTGCATTGAACAAGAACGGAATATATTTTTCGCCCTTATCGACCCTCGACAAAGCCAGTCGGCTCAAGCTAATCCCGCTTTTTATGCGCGCATCTTTTGGCCCAGGGCCAAAAGAGACGCGAAAAACGAGAACGGCTCGTCCTCGCACTCTAAATCATAATCGCGACGTAACTTTAAGCATATAACAAGATCGCGGCGACGTTGCTGGTGGTAGTCGCGGGGGAGTCGTATACACGGTAGCAGTGAGCAGTGCAAATTCTAATTCCGGATTAAGGTTTACGCGACGGAGAGGAGAGCAATCTGGCGATGGCCGTCGTGACGGCGATGACGTCGTTACCGGAGCGCTTCCAGATTAAATGCTCGGCTCTTACGAGGCTCCCTTTACCGCCGCAACTCACCGTAATTACGCGAGCGACTCCGAAGTGATTGACACTCGGTCGGAGCACTGGGCACTAAACGTTAATTCGTTTTGATTGCCGAGCGAGACCAGGAGGAGAGGATTGGAGAAATCCCCGCGAGTCGGTGAGTGTCTTCGTCTGTCTATATGTATGTGGGTTGCTGCACGTGAGAGAGGAAGAAACGACGTGTGTGGGAAGAGATGGTTCGTTTCTTTTATAGATGAGCGGTCGAGGTATGCCCTCGTCAAAGTTAAAGACCAAACGAAAACACACCTGGGGGAAAAAGGATTGCTGGCGGAGGTAGTTAGGAGCTTTAGTGCGTCTGTTTGCGGCATTTCTCTGCGATTTGACCGTCTTAAAAAACATGAAGGGAAGCACGGACCTTTTCTAGATACTGATACTTCTAGGAAAGGTATATATCGTTTTTTTATTTTTTTCAGTAATCCCTATTCTGATAAAGAAATAATTTATCTTCATTGAAAATACGGCATTAGTTAAGTAATAACAATTAAAAAAGATTTAAATAAAAACAATTCAACAACTGACGGTAGTGATATATTCATAGCATTTAAACTAAAGGATTATATCGGACTATACCATCGAGTTAAAAATTAAAATGGAAAATGTAATATTTCGTGAAAACAGAATCATATTAAACTGTTTATAACGAACAAATTGAAGCTGCTGAGCTCACCCTCGAAAATTTCAATTTACCGAAAATAATGAAATATCGCAATCATCAAGACAACATAACGATCGAAAATTAGGGGGCAAGCAGGCGTACATTGCACAACCCACTCCTTCCCTGAATGGGTAATTGCGTTATACAGAAGCGGCAACATCAACGCAATGCAGCTGCAGCAGCAGTCCAGCGAGCCATATCAATTTTCGCGCTGCAATTAATCAGGTGCGCAATGACGTGTAATCGGCGCTCGCGATTCGGCTTTGACCTTCGTAGCTCGCGTGTACAGAACGAGAGAGAGCGTGACAAATTTGCCGCGTATAGGCAAGATGAAAGCACCTAATGATTGATGTGTGCGCGCGCTGTTTTTGATCATAAGTGAAAATCATTATCAACGTGAAATTTCAATGTTTGTGCAAAGGAGTTAAGCCCAGAAAAAAGACATACAGGACTTTCACTGGAACATATTTACGCCTGTTTCGATGAGGTAATGGCATAACTTTCGTAACTGCCATGTGTGAACACAGAGCATCCCTTTAAATTATGAATAGAGCGAATAGCTTGCTAAGAGCGGGAATTTTACGATACATGACCTGTTCAATCGACATTACTACTATCTTTTCTAAACAAAAATAGGTTGATGACATTTAATGTTTGTTTTTTTTCGAAGAAAGCTTTGGCTTTTGTAAAATAGTTTCGAATATACTGTTCTAAACTTTGTGTTAAGTCTTCCGTGGATATTTTTTTATATACCTTGATACAGTATACAATATACAGTACTGGGGAAACTATGTTTTAAGCTCAAACTATATAAATATTTGCTCTTTGGCTAGACTATGTGAATATCAATGTGTACCAAAGTGCTACTATGTTCGTTATTTAAATGAACGATTCAATGAAAAGCTTTTGTACGGATATATAAAGTAAATTTGTACAAAAAAATTGAAAATTGCACTTGATATTCGAAATATCGAATTTTTTTCATGAAAATACGAATGAAAAAATAAACACGATATTTTTTTTAAAGTTCGCTTTTCAACCATACGTAATAGGAAATAGATATTTTTTTGTTCGACTGTTTTTTTTATCCAACGGAATATCTTTATTTTGTACGATATATCTCTATACATATTTCTATTCTCTGTACAATTTTAATATAAATTATTTTAAACGTATAAACGCTGTTGTTGTCCACCTTTATGAACTAACCAATACTGTTTTTACGAAACCGACACATTTGTCCTTATTTTACGGAAAATATTAACAAAAAGTAACGTTAAACAAATTTTCGAAAAACGGCAAGCTCATAATTATAATTCATTCTGCCATGGCCTGTGGGGGCAATAGGTCCGAAATGTGTTTTACGACGAGAGGCTTGCGAGCAATTTTCCGCATGCGAGTCGCAACCGCATCATACGTTGGAGTGCTGAACCCGACCGAAGCTCGCTTGATTACCTTTATACGCAGTGAAACACTGCGTTAGCATATCACTTTTATGCCTCGATAAAAATGAATAAGCCAAGAAGCTGAAGCGACACGATTTTTTTTTAATTCTCCCAATATTGTCTTTATACGAAGATGAAAGTGAAAAATCACCGCAAACTCTGGAAAGAAAAACGAGCTACTCATATTGTGTGTAATCCGATTTAACGAAAGAGAATTATTTCAATGGAAGGCATTGGAAGCGCTCGCTCGAGAATCCATTGTCTTTGCCTGATATACCTGACGGACGCGCGGCTGCGTGTCCGGCGTCGATTCTTCAGCTCATCGTTCGCGCGACTTATAGAGTGAAAAGCCACGGAAACCCTAGAGCGCGTATGTGGCCATTGTTTGGGCGCGCAAATTCAATATGCATTGTCATCGAAGGCGCAAAGATGCGTCGTCTCGGTCGCCATTGTACGAGGGATTAGTTAAGTCGCTACATAATTAATTGCCCTCAGTAGAGACATAGAACCAGAGGGTCGCGTCCCCTTGCTATCGTGTATACAGAACCCTATTACACGAGAGGTATATTCGCTTGTTCTCTAAGCCTACAAGAGCTTTTTCCTTGTTTCCGTAATTCATTTTGTATGTATTAAGACTCTGAATGTTAATACGATTTACCTGTGCAATTCTCTCTTGTGGTTTATTTGCCCCATAGAGAAATGTCGTCAGGAATTTTTTATTGTATCAAGAAATTTTATTTTAACGAATGTCCGACTGACGGCTAGAAACATATGTTAAATACTTATTTAATCCCGTAATGCGAAAGCATATATTTATAATGTTAAACCCAGCCTACAGGTCGGTACTGACCTATTTCGTTACGCTGTGTTGGTATAAGCGCATTTAATATACTAAAATATCATTTTAACTCGCTTTGTACGCATGTATCTATGTATGAAGTACTCTTAAATAATCTCATAATCACATCAAGATCACTGAAACAATAGGCATTTATTTGAGTGTTTTTAAATATGTCTATAATAGGAATTTAAAAATTGTATTAAATACTAAATTCACTGAAACAAAATAGGCGAATAGAAATAGATAACGTAGAGCGTGTGTGCCATGTATATATGTATTTAGGCAAAACGGATTTCTGAGAGGTAATGAGAGGAACGAAGGGAGATAAAGCCGTCCGAAGGTTTTGGGACAGTCGTGCGATTTCAATGCTCATTGTTCTCTCACGAAAACAGAACAGGCATTGTTCTGGAATTAGTTACGTCACGAGGACATTAATTGTCTGTATATATGCGCGCACACACACATACACAGGCCGAGATAGTGCAAGGAGCTGCATCCGAGGCTTTTGGAAAATGAGAAACTCAATGTTATCCACAATAGAGTTCGAGAGTTTCAAGTTGTTGAATACAATTACAATCATTGAAGCTTTTTTTCTTACAGATTTTTCCGTTACTTTTCTTTCAGAAGAGAGCTTAATTACCTCGAAAGAGATAAATCGAGAAAGTCGGAAGATAAAGATGAAGTAGTCAACGATCAGTGAGCTCCGATTCGATGAACGCGTAGTCGTCTCCAACAAATGGAATTAACGATGGTGTGCACGAGCTACTTCATTGAATGCTAGATTTCCCAAAGGAGAAAAAATAATGTTTAGGTTGTCCTTCTCTCACTCTCTCTCTCTTCTATCTCTCTCATTCCGCTTTCGACCCTTCGCACACGCGTCATCGGCAAGTCGAATGCGTCGTTGAACGCTACTTTTACGGCCTGCAACAGCAACGGAGTATGGCACACACAGCGCACGCGTAATTTATCTCCTCGCGGATTTGCATGCAATTTATGCGAGAACGGAGCGGAGCGCGCTTTTACTATTCTTTTTCGAGATCACTTATCTATTTAAAGGGGTAATCGTAAAATTTAAATTGTTTCCACTGGAAAATAGCGACGATGTGTGTACGCGTGCAACTGCGCACAAGCAGATGGCTTATCGCTTTCGAATGAAAAAACTCGGAACAGCGTAAAATGTGTATGAAATTTTTTCAACTCCGATATCCGCAAATATGCAATTAACGACTTATCTGATTTTCATACCATGAGCAGAGAATAGCTACAAATTCTTCCTGAAAGGATACGCTGTATCGTAGCCAAAATCGTGACTTATCTCAGTATCTCGTCAACGAAAGCTGCTGCTCGGTAAAAGGCAAAACGAGAGGCGGACGTTCCCCCTCTGCGTATCGAACAATTCTCAATACGTCGACCACGACCGGCACTTTAGATCGTCAAGATTTATTTCGCATCGAGAGCGTCTTTTGAGGGGTAATGCCTTTCGCCGATAGTGTTCGTTTCTTCGCGACGACAACGGAAAAGTTTGCGCTTGGTTATAACGCTCAATGCCGCCGTTGTACGACACAGGAGTTGCCGCTTTTAGAGTACACTTGGAAAAGAAAAGGGAGAGAGAGAGAGAGCGATAGATAAAGTCAGTCGGGACATTTGTATCGCGATTAAGCCAAGGCTGTCTATATAGCTTCTTGAAAAGCGTATAAGCACGAGCGGAACAATGGCGTCGTATAAAGCTTGCGATTGCTTTTCTTCTTATTCTTCAACCATATTCCGTATACTACTGCCCGTACTTGCCGATTCCGTCGAGGGACTTATACTTGCGCATAATCAGCACCGCGGGAGAAATTGGAAATGGACACGTATTTTTCGTCGACTTCTTTTTGCTGTCAGTTCGCGATTGTTTTTTCTTTTATTCCTATAATATAAAGATTATTCTCGAATATTTTCACGCGAACAAATAGTGAAGATTTTTTTTTACAAAAAAATCTACCGCGAGCCATCAACGCTCGTCAAACATGAAGACAAGAAAAGCAAAGCCGCGCAAAAGGAATAAAGCATGCGGCGCGAAAGCAGTTTCCGCTTTTACACTCGAAGGCACGAACGGCCGACGTCGAAAGCACGCATTCGTATACCCGCATCCATAGTAGCTTGCCCCCAACAGCAGTAGCAGTATCACGGAATCACACTTACGCCGTACGTACCTACTCTTTCTGTTACCACTTTTTTCGTAAAAGCATCGTCGGGCATTATTTTCCTTTTATTATCGGCCAACCGACGAGAGATGAAAAGGGGAAAAAGAACAAACGCTACTCGCACTTTTCGGTTGCGTTTTTCTACGTTTCAGTATCGTATCCCCCCACCCCAGGAAATTTATATAGGCACACGTGTTCGAGGCTGGTTTACGATACCGATGTACGAGCAAAAATCATAAACGCGCGTGTATGTATATATGTTACTAAACCATCGTGCTGCGCTACTACGTAAAATTCGCTGTATACAGTGAGCCGAGAGGATGTGCCAAATACGATGGTATTTGCAAGCCCGAGCTCTGGGTAACGAAATCGCTGGTTGTGTATGTCCTTTGCAAAGGCCGAAGCGAGGAAAGCATCATAAAGGTACACGTAAGAATTGCTCGTATACATTCGATGCGACTATACCAAACCGACGCTGACGCAGGAGAATGTGTTTTGAAAATATGCTTTCATTATCAAAGGTCACGAAGAAAAGTCTACTCTTTTAGTAAATTATTCCGCTGCATTATTAATATTTATTTTGAATATCAATATTAAAATCCTTTATCCATTATTATGCATATATGATATGTTTATCAAAAGAGAGTAAATATTTTTACTGCTTTCTTATGTCATGAATAACAAAAAAGAATCTTAGTTCTATTCAGATATAAAAAGATATTGAAAACGATAAATTTTACTTAAATATAGTAAAAATACAAAATTACAAGATATTTTTAAAAGAATGATTTATTAGATTTTCTTATTTAATAAATTAATTAATTCAGTTCATTACATTAAAATCCCGTTATTTGGATAGAGAATTTTATTGGTTGAAATTCTACGCTCACCGAGTTATGAAATTTGAATTCCATCGGAATAAATAGATATATACACGAAAATGAATTTTCTAATTGGATTTGTAAAATCAATGAAAGCTAATAGAGTGAAAATACAAACATATGCTAGCAAGCGTATAGTATATACATAAACTAAGAAGCATGCGCCTATACATAATTTGCACTAAGCGTTAATTTGTAAACACAGAAGACTCTCCATACATAAAACAGAAATACAGAGGCAAGATATAAACGTATATACTCCCCGTATCGATGGGTCAGTCGGGATTTCTGTCTTCGTATTATACACGTAAACTCACGTACATACACATGTAAACATGGACTTATCCGGCTAGCGTTGTAACAGTAACGAGAGACGAAAAGGAGGCCTCGCACGTAGGTAGTATAACGAAACACAGAGAGACCTAGAGAGTTTGCGCCTTTAAGCTCCGAGTGCTTTCTCCCAGGAACTTTCTTTCTGCTTCTCCGAGAGACAGACTCGGAGTTGCTATTGCTACTACTGCTTTCCTCGAAAGAACTGCATTACGTGATTGCGCGCGGGAGACAAGTATAAGGCCTCTCCGAATTTCCTTCTCGGAAGCTTTTCTCTCCGCTTCGCGATCGCCTTTTACCTTTTTCTTACTACACACGTACATTGGAGTTCTCCTGATTTCCGCGAGTATGAAGTCGGAGGGAGTCGCATAAAACGGCAATCACGCGGGGGAAAAAATAAGGAGAGAGAAATTTCATCGCCGATGACTTTCTTCTCCGAGACGCGTTTTTCCTATCGCGGCTTTTCAATCGACTGATGGTCTCTCTCCAGTGGCGCGTATAGTTTAAAAGTTAAACACGGATTGGAAATTGGCATTTCTTTCTGAGCGCGCTGTGAGCAAAGTTAGCCTCGGGCCGAACTTTTACAATTCACTCGCGCGAGATACCTTTCGCGCAGTCGTGTGTATTATACGTATATCTATATTGTAGAGAGCCGCTAGATATTTTAAGCTGCTCTTGAGAAAAATTAAATCGCGTACGGTGCGTGCGAGAGCTTGAGTTTTTTCTCTCGTAATTAAACGAGAAGGAGATGTAAACTGGAAGTTCGTAGCAAAAGAAGTTGCTAACTTTAACTAGTTACAAAGTATATATCGACAACTCAGCAAACAGGACATTCTTCGATACTTTAACTTTTATTATTATCCAGATCATCCAATTTTTCACAGATCGCCGAAGAGTTAGCCAAGATGTGATTAAAACAGCTCTCTAACTGGATGAGATATCGTGAGACGCCTCAAAAGAGACTGCTTCTACTGCTGCTGGGAGAAGGAAAAAGAGAGAGAGAAAGAGAGAGTGAGTTAGCCCAGATATCTCTTTGTATAGGAAAGCCCGTATCAGGCGCGCTTTAATTAGTTGATTTAATAGAGCGCAGAATTGATAAGCGACAAATTGGATAAGGAGCTCGCCGTGCGATCGAGGGCTATTATTTCGAGCCAGCTGCCGCGAGAAGAAGAAGAAGAAGAAGCAGCAGCAGAAGAAGAATGGCCGACGGGAGTTTGTCTTTCGCTCTATTCTACTTCGTCTCTCAGCTATCTCTTTTTCTCCCTTTCTCTCTTTCTCTTTAAGGCACCAAGAAAAAAGTTAATGAAAGTATAGAAGAAAAGAAGCCGCTCTTCATTTTATACAATTTCCGTAGCAAACCTAAAGCTTTCGCCTGATTTAATATGAGTGCTAGCGATCAAACCGGCAACAAAAAAGGCAGAACCCTTCCCTCCACTCTCGCACGTTCTAGCCTCTAGGGCTTTCCTCCCTCGATCGCTGCTGCTGCCGCTTCTTAGCTGCGTTCGCCTTTTTACCTCGAGCGCCTAATCTCTGGGAGGCGGTCGAGGGCGTGTTTCGAGCTACTTCTTTCTCACCAGCTATATGTTGTAGCACCTACTCATTTCCATACGTCGCTGCTCGCTCGCGCGCAAGGGAAAATTGATACGCGACGACATACACGAGCTCAACAAGTAAACTTCGTAAATCAAAATCAGCCTTTTACGCGCCGTTGTAAATTACCGTCTTTACGAGACTTTACTACATTGTTGTTCTCTCAACCGAAAATGTTCACGCTGCACGAGCGCTGTTCCGCGTTTTTCTACGGTAAGTGAGTTAATTAAAATCGGTTTCAATCAATTAAACGACAATAAATCGTGGAGAGCTTAATTAGATAGTTGACCTTGTCGGTTTTTTTTCTATTTTCAGTGAATAGACAATGTTACAGAAGTTTTTTCGCTGATAAATTTAAAGTGAAAGTTTCTTTAATTTGACAGAATTCAATGACTGAAGCAATTAGAAAATCCGTCTTTATATAGCACGAAAAGTTTTGATTTTTCTCTCCTTTTAGCTCTTCTTCTCGGTTCCATGCAGTTCTTACTTGAAGAAAAAGAAAAAGGAAACGAAAGCAGGCTCTCGTCTATCTTTCTGGCCCCTTACTTTTCTCGTAAAATTCGACGTAAAAGTAAGTTTATTGGGGCTTATATTCGTGTTTAAGTATATCAAATAAGTGCCTTAGCAGCACGGCCCAGAGAGAGAAATATATGAGCGCGCGATCTAGTGTGGCCTCGCACAGTAGTGGACGTAATAATAGGCGGTGCGGTGGTAGCTTCTTGAGAAAAGTTCGCACATAAAAATAGATCGCGAATTTATGGTCAAAGTTTGAGAATTTCCGAGAGCCGTAATTGTCCAAGATGTATCGCCATTGCAGAAAAAGCCTTCTTTTCCTATCTTCAAGAAAGAGAGAGAAAGAAAGAGAGAGAGATGATATCTACAGTCGCTGTGCTCTCATCTCGCGTATTCTATAGCCTCGCAGATGCGCTCACTCTGTGTATATGAAAGGGGATCTAGATCTTTTTTGCGAAGGCTGATGTATCGAGGGCTGCGGGCTCTATCTATACACGGATGGAATAATGCATTGGCTATTTATACAGAGTAAAAATATTGTAGTGCATTGTGTACTTTTAGTTGCTTTCTTGTTAACCTTTGATTTATACGAGTTAATATCCTGATAAAAACCTTTACAAACCATTTGTCAATGCTACGCCAATTTAGCAGGATCATTATCGTTGGTTATTTCGACAAGAATCTCGTTTGTTTTTTAAGATTGCAAATAATCTATTGATAAATGACAATGTATTGGATTACCGGATGCTGTTACCAATCTATCGTCAACAAAATTGCCGGGTCGTGGGCAGTATGTCCAGTGTCCACTGTACTTGATTAATTTATTGCTACAGAGTTTCGACTATGCACAATGGTACTTTACGGAATACGAATGGAAAAAAATTCAAGAAATTAACAGCCTGCCCCGTAAATAACGGTGTCGAAAAAATTGCCCTCTCCCTACCGTTGAAAAAGAACGATCAACTCACATCTACGCGCTAACGCACAGAAACACACACACACACACACGAGTCAAGCGACAGCAACTCACTCTCGCGCAACACTTGAAATTAAGCGAGCGAGCGAGCAGTGCATGAAAGAGCGCATGATATATTCCCGGCGAATTGAAACAATATTTCTGGAATGCAGCGCTAGTCTACTGCCAGCGGCGTCGCAGCGTTGACTGTAATTTATCTCGTGTTCCCGGGGAAGAGGAGAGAGTTGGTAGAACGAAATTTTCGCGCGTCGAAAAAAAGCACGTCGTAAAGCGCGCGCGCGCGCCCGCGCAAGCGAGTGAAAAAGCGCGGCATAGACCGGATGGAATACCGGCGTGCATTGTTCCACGGCGCTAGCTTTCCATCCAGTGGCAGCCTATATGAAGTCGAGGCGTGCGCGCGATAGTCGAGAATGAAATTTTACGAAAATACTAGCTGCGAGAGAGAGAGAGAGTGAGCTCCGAAGCTATACGTTATTCGAGCCTCTTGCGTGCCATTCATTTATTGCAGCCGACGTATATGGTACAGCCGGAAAACCGCCTACCTCTTACCTTTCTTTCCCGTCGCCAACATAGCTACGGCTATGGCTGCTGCTCTTCTCTATATTGCGCGCGTTACGTTCATCAATTTCGATCGAGCAAAAGCTATTTTTCTAGCTGCCGGTACCGCCGCTGCCTCTTTTTTGTCAAGAGAGACTCTCCTTCCCTGAGTGCTATTTGCGGGTCGGATAATTCATTTGAGTCGATTTGTCGTACCGTGAAGTGAAGTGCAACCTTTTTTTTCGTTAAAATGCATCGAATTAAATAAAAAAAAGCATTATAAAAGGAACTTTGCCATGACTCGTAGAAGTAACAAGCAGCAAACGAACAGCTGTAGCATCAGAACTTCGTTGCACTCAGGCCTCTGTACAATATTAAGCCCTTTTATTAACGGGAGCGCGTAGCCGCGTAATGGTTGGCCAGCCGGAGGTAGCGGCGGCGTCCAATCGATTAATCGAAATTCGATACCCTCGCGGAGTGTGTCCTGCTCACGCACGTGCATCGGGTCTTAGCCCTGGCGCGTACTCTCTCTCTTTCTGTCTCACTCTCTCTCTCTCTCTCTCTTTCGCTTGGTCGCGGGCGCCATAATAAAGTTAATAGTATCATAAACGTCGCTCGTTCGCCGACGCCGCTGCAGCTCTACGGCCACTTTTGTCGTTCGCGTAATGGCTTTAATAGCCGAGCAGCGGCTCGCGGAAGAGAGCGACTGTGTGTATATTTTGTAATGCGCCAGCATCGAAGCCAAAGGCTCGCTTCGACATTGAGCCGCGTAAACAGTGCTAGGGACTAGGCTATAGTCTTAATGGACTGCGCGCATCGACTCCCTCTGTGTATTATGCTCAATATTATATACTCTGCTCACTGTGGCTTTCACTCGTCTGCAAGCGCGCTACGAAGCTTTTTATTACCGAACCGCGGATCCAAAATGTCGCTGAGAAAAAACGAGCGGCTGTCGTTGCAAGTATGACAGATCGCTCGGTTATGGAGGTCGTTGGAGATTTTTTTTGCTTGAAAAATACGCCCGTGTTTTGATGACGGTTCTTAAAAAGTATTTAAACAAACAGTCGGTATAAAAAAAGCAGGCATACCGCGCACTGAAACCGTAGTTATATCAACGTTCGTGTATAAAAAGCTAACGCGAAGCTTAGCGTTTTTTTACATATTTCGTAAAGTGCATTATTTCATTCCGCGTCGCTAACCGAAAAAGGCGGATTAGAGGGGAAAAACTTTCGGGAACCGTAGCGCTAGTGGTACAAAAAGATTAGAACTTCAAAGAAGCGGTGACGAGCTTTTTTCAACGACGATCTCTTCGAGCGTTAACTTAACCCCACAGAGAACAGAACTACTTCATAAAATAATCATTAGGATAGCGTCAAGGCGATTAATATCGTTAACGCAAAATACAAATAATTTTACAGGCCAATCCGGCGAAAGTTTTTATGCGAGCGAAGAAGCTTTGCTGCCGCTAATCCAAAAAGCTTTAGTCAGATCCCCATAGAGTGCGGACTGACCGCAAGCTTTACGCTTTCTCTCTATACATCCATCTGTCGACTGTTTAACTTTTGCGACTGACAGAAAGACTAACGAGGTATGCGTCCAGAAATTCAAATTATGCTTTAGGAATGAGCGCGAGAAAAAAACGAGAAATGCAAAGAGATGCTGCTGAAAATATTTCGCTTCCCTCTTATCCTCTCGACAATCAGAGTACTATATACGGGGGTTTATTAGACCGAAAATTCTCGGAGCTTGATTAACGCGTGCGCTGAAATATTGAAATCCCGTCTGTACTCGGATGCTCGTGTGAGTATGGGTGTGCGAGGGTGAGCTTGTGGAGACGAGTGAAAGAGAGACGCAAAAAAAGAAAGGGGAGTACGAAGCTCTAATCCTCTTTATAGGAGAGGTAGAGAGAGAGAGAGAGAGAGAGAGAGAGAGACTCACCTGCGCGTCGCTGCTGTATTACGGACTTACAGCGTTAAATTGATGACCGCGACTCGCGGTGCCGCAGTGAAAGCCGTGTGTTCGGAATTTGCATGCGTCGCCGGAACGCGCACTGTATGTTGCGTCGTCGCGTGGGGGATTTGCGAAGAGAGAATGCGACGAGGATTAGTGAGAGACGAGAGACAGATATATGGAGACGGAGAAAAATTACTGAGTAATGACTGCAGGGGAGATAATTTGATAATAAACGGCCGTCCTCTGGCTCTAGCGATTTTCGGGGATTAAACAGGAATTAGTGAGCTTTTTTTCCAAAAGTATTAAACCCGAAATTCCATTGGACCTTGCATTATCATCTTTTTCCTTTTCCGTGTGAATACGAATTTTCCTAGAAAAATATTACTACGCTCTCGGTATAAAACGATTTATTTTAGGTAAAAAATTTCATAACGACTATTCACAGTAACAACGCAATTTCGACACAATCTAATTTGTTGCTAATTAAATTTCTTTCTAGAGCAGCAATCGTACAAACAACATTAAGAAGTTGCAAAGATAACAAATTGATTAGTAACCGCAAAATTCAAGCGTAGCATCAGCTAGAGAACGAGCGAGCGGTATCGAACGCCGGCACGTAAACTCGATTTTGCGGTTGCACGTGATCTCCCCCTCCGTCGCGTTGCTGCGATTCGTCCTACCACACATTCACACACATGCTCCTACATATATATATATATATATACGTTATAGCTATAGATATATATCTCTTCTGCAAGCACATACAGCTTTGGTGAGTCCAACTTTTCCGACAACATCGACCGACTTCGGATTCAACATTAACGTGCGACAAACCTTGGAATATATACATGTAGTCGTCACTGAGACCAATTAGGCGTAGTGGTGAGATCGCGGTTGATGATTACGTAACGATCATGATACCTGTTATCCAGAAAAAGCTATTTGTGAACATATACGTTTTGAAATCATAGCTCTCTCAAGCGAAATTTTAAAAGTTTCTTTTGTCTGCTTATAAATCAACAGAAAATATAAAATAATATCGATACATCAAAAAACCATGTATAAATGCCGAGTTCAAAGAATCTGCTCGTATAAATAAACAAATGTATTTTATTAGCAAAATGGAAAATAAAGCATTTTTCAAATAACTTGTGCAGTTAAAGTGTTTATGTTTCAGAAAACGATTGCTAATGTAGGCATGAGTTTAATTTGTTACCCTTGTTTCTTTGATGAAAGAGAGGTCGCAGTCACTGCGTCCGACGATGGTAGAAGGCGACCAACCGACACACACACGGTATATACACGCAAAGGTTTCGTTAAAGCCAGCAGCTACAGCAGCTACAGCAGCTTTCGCTCATGCGTCCCGAGAGTCATAGACTGAGGCATTCGGCAACTCGAGTGCTCGAGAGTGAGCCACTCGCCACCTCTACATTGCCGCGAGCTTCAAGTGAGCTCTACTGCTCTGTACTAGGCAAAGAGAGAAAGAAGTAAGAGAGAGAGAGAGAGAGAGAGAGAGAGAGATCCTTTTAACTTTTAAAGTCCTCGTCCGGAAAATGTCGGAGTTCATTTCTTTGTTTTTTTCGCGCGCTCACGCTTGTGCTAGCCCCGGAGAAAAGGAATGCAGCAAGCGACTAGAACCCCGCGAGGGAAAAATAAAAAAAATGTTGCTTTTATGTTTTTAATTGTGAACTGCAAGAGGTACTCGCGTTAGAAAGATATTAGAATGTAGTGACGGGACGTGTTATAAAATGCGGCTTGTTTTACTCGATTTATGCTGCAGAAGCGCGTCACTCGATATATGTAGAAAGTAAACATGAATAAGAAATTTCCGGACTGTGTATGAAGCACACGTTCTGGTATGTATAGATACTCGATATCGCTCTCGGCGGCGAACTCAAACGCTGACATTCACAAAGAACCGGGCGGCATAAAGCTTTTGTCAAAAGTAGGCGATTAACGCGTCAGCTCTCTGGATACAGGCGAAAGCTCGACAAAGAGCGCAGCGCCTGTCTCCCCTTCCATTTTTCTCGCCAATTTCCATCCGGCGACGATATTCGAGAGAAAATAGAGAAGAGAGAGAGAGAGAGAGAGAGAGAGAGAAAGCTCGAATCCCACACGGCGTTCGGCGCCCGAGGCGAGCGATAGAAATTCAAGAGCTTCGACAAGAGTGAGGGTGTCGCCGATTCCCTCCAGCCATACGGCCGGCCCCTACACGCGTATACCGCACCGGTCCATTGTCGTATCTCTCTCTCACTCTCCCTTCCACTCTACTCTGCGACGACTGGCCGACGATGAGAGATAGAACGATATTCTCGTCTTGTCGGTTTCGGCTCTTTCATTAGCCACAGGAAATTAAGCGAGAACGACGTCGTAACGAAATCCGGAATCCGGAATCCGTGTGCAGTGTTTTTGTGGCTAGAATCGGATTTAGACGAGTGTATGAGAGTATAACGATATTCATTATATCTTTGAGACAGAAGTGTGATATTTTTTGTTTTTTTTTCTTGTGTCAGAGTTATTGTCAAGGGGGATTTTTCAAGAGATTTTCTGCTTCATCTTGGAATAAGACGATGGGAAGAATATCGAATTTCTGTATCGTGAAAGCGATCAGTATATTACGATCGAAATTCTGCGTTATTGAAATAAAAAAAGTACAATAAAGCATCTATTAAGCTGATTTTGTGAATTATATTTTTGAGATTAATGTCTGCGTCGTAATAATTTATTGGTAAAAAATAATTAAACCATATATGCACAACATTATTTAGCTTTTACCCAAGCGAATACCATGTATTTTCAGTAGAAATCTTTCTTCCAACATTAAATCTAATTTACAATGTGTCTGCATGAATAATACACTGGATATAATCTGAATTTTACGATCGACCAAATAAAATTAGTAATTACATGTACATATTAATATGCTATTTTCATCGTGATAATTTTCCAATGAATTTTCGTTTCAATCAGCAGTTATAGCATCGAATAAAATTATAAATAGAAATAAAGAAAAAAGTAAACTGAGCAAAAAACATTTACCGATATTTACCTTTTCTTGGCAAACATGTTCTGACAAACATTTCGCTATGCTATGTGTATATATAGTACGATGGTTTAGTATCCACGTCACAGTTCTCTCCAGTCGCTGTTTATCAACGAAAAGGAAACAGACGGCGAGCAAAAAAGCAAAGCCTCGTATTGGTCGTCCATCGTTCGTCTATCTCGGGGGTGCTATTTGCGACTCCTCGTTTCTTCTCCCATTCGCGCACACCCACACGCTATTCGTCTGGCCGACGACAATGCGCGAGTCAAATCACGCAGCAGACGCGCCTCGCATTTGCATAATTGTTTTCAATTCAGTCGGCTGGCTTCTAATGAAGAAAAATACGTCCCTAGTAACTGCCGATCTCTCGCACCCTACTCTTCGAAACTTTTCTTTTCTTTAGACGATTCTTCTTTCTTCAAAGAACAAAACTCTTCAATCCAAAGGACGTCCAAAGCTCCAAGAAACCGTGATAATATCTCATGTCCAGTTTTTCTCGTCGTTCAGTTTATTTTTTCTTCGAGTAATGTTATTTCCAATCTTTTACCTTTCGAAAGATTCAGCTAGAAAGATTTGTCCTTTTTGAGAAAATCCATCGTTCACTCACTCTATATAGGTCAATCAAGAGCATTCTCCAGACAATCGTTGAGCTACGAGTCTGGCCTGCCAAACAGTTCTTTTGCGCAGCATCGGCCCATCAAACTCTCCGTGTTGTTATAGGTCAGTAATAGAGATTTCAGACGAAGACGAGGAGCCAGTGCGGAGGATATAGCTCGACAGGTGCACGTCTCCGAGTCAGCAGCGCAAAGTCTCTCGCTGATTCTTATTCGAGTAGAAAGAGAGAGAGAGAGAGAGAGAGAGAGAGAGAGAGAGAGCGAAAGAAAGGGAAGAAGAGAGTAGAGCAGGTGCAAGAGTGAGAAAGAAATCAGCAGCGAGAGTGTCGTCGTCGCAGCATTTTAAACTCTCAGAGGGTTGAGAGGGCAAGTCTAGGCCGGTCACGTGTAGTGTCCGCTAGAACGAGAGTCGCATACCAAACTTTTCTCTCTCGCTCGCCTTCTTCCTAATCCTTTTTCCGACGCGCAGCAGCAGCAGTGGCAGCAATGTCCAACTAGTCCTGTCCCCTCTTGCCGCCTCCAGCGCTATACGTGCCTTCGCGCCCCGTGTGTGTGATCTAGTGTGCGAAGAGAAGCCAAGGGGAGTAGTACTCGTAGGACGTCGCCTTTATGTGTTTTTGATTGTTCCTCTAATATGTATGAACTTTGTTCCAACGTACACCCGTATGGGCTGAACAAGACTGGGTAAGCCGAGTGGCACGTATACACGGCTTGCCCATTATTTGTGTTACTTATTCAGGGATTCGGAGATCGTTTTTTGAAAGCGAACTCTGGCTTCGTACGGTCATTAGTCGGATTTTCTAGTTGGAAAAATTTGTTTTTTTTTCTCTCTCTGGACGTAAAGAGCTTCTGTACCGTTCATCTTTTATGCGTTCAATTTTAACGGGGTAGACCATTGTATTATCCACGTCTCCATTAAAATTTGAATAATGTGCGGATGAAATCGAGATTTTATTACAATTTGAAATAAATACAAATCTGAAAGAAAGCAGGATCAAAGGCTGTAAAATTTTACGACAGACGTCAAAATCGAGCAAAGATTTTTGCCAATAGTCCCCGCGAAAACGCGCAATCTATTTTCAGAAATCCCTGCTCACCAATACAATGTCCTATCGTAAACGCGCGGCAGTATATATACTCGAGGCTTATGCAAGTAGCTATTCGCCGAGTTGCGTATAGATCGAGAGCACGTTATATATGCTTATGCCATATGCAAGTTTAAATTCTCGGTTGAGCCGCGTTTATACGACCTGCTCACACCGAGTGCGTAGTAACGGCTAATCGAAATTTTGGCACGGCGAACAAAGAAAGCTTTACGCTCTCATTTTCTCTCTGGCAGTCGTTCCTCGTGTTTGTTTCTTCTATGAACACTGTGCTTAATACCACCTGATGGTAAATATAGCGGGATGGCTTTTTCGAACGAGACGTCAATCGTCGCGGAGTACGACGCTTTTAAGTCGAATTAATGTCGCGTGTAGATGAAATAGAGAAGTAGCTATATATATCGGCAGATGAAAAAAGAATGAGATAAAGAGTCGCGTTCACGACGCAATTATTTCTTGCTCGCGCGCGCGGAAGCTTAACGAGTGCACCATCTCTGTCCTTGCATTTTATGATGGATACTTAAAATAAATTATTCGCAACCAGCAGCAAATGTATATATCTCAGCGAATGCAGAACTGCACTTTAACCTTTTATTTTCTTTTAAATTACAGTCGCGTATGTTCTACGAATTTTCAATAAACTCGTAAAACGTAAAGCACCGTTTTCATTTAAGCTTAGCGTGTACGCAAAAAATTTAAAATTTCATCAACTACGATTTTCTTTGGTTAATCTGCGCTCCGCACAAAAAACCCTCATAAAACAAGCACCAGCTCTCGAGCATCAAGAGCTTGCTCCTCAACGCGAGTGACGAATTCGCGAGCGGTATTATTTTCGCGACTCTCGCACGCAATACCTGCAGAGTAGCGCTTTTTAATACGAACGGAGGAAGAAAAGAGAGATAGAGATAAAGTGTGTATGTATGTGTAGGACGAGCCAGTAGGAAAAGCCGCGAGTCAGCAGTCTGGCGAGACGACTAAAAAAGGGCGACGAAATTACTGCAGCGCTGCGAAAAAGCCTCAACGACTTCCGATCCTGCCCCATCTCTCTTTCTGTCTGCCTCTGTATTATGCCCTATTTGTCGGCGTTTCTCTCCCTCTGTAGCTGTAGCAGCTATCAGTGAACTCGTAGCAGCATCCACTCAAGAGAAAACGAGGGAAAGAGATGGAAGGTATAAGCAGCGTTCGTCCATTTATTCCTTTGTCTTCTCATCGCGTCTTCCGGCAATGATCTCGACTCGAAAGATCCTTGCTTCTTCCTTCCTGTCGGCACGAATCAAACCTGGCTAAATTACAGATATGCTGATGATCTGCCTTAGAAGACGCGAGCGCACTAATTGCGAGAAAATCGTCGCGAAAGTAAAGATGAAACGATAGCCGTGTTAAAGTAGAAGATTCGATAATCGGCAATAGGCCTTATCTATTTGCTATCCAGAGAGAAAACAGAATTGGTCGTAGGTCTCCGACTTGCGATACGCTCGGTGGCGTCCAATTACGGAGGCGCATAATTGGACCGGAATTTCTGCTGAGTTGCACGCATGTCCGCGGATCGCCTGCAGCGCTAGCCGATTTTACCGACGTTAGTTCGCAGCTTTGCTTCTCGGCACGCGCTTTTCGTTTAATTAAACCGATTAAGCAAGCCTTGGGCTTTTGGAGGCAGAGCGTCTTTTACAGCCTGAGGCAATTTTTGTAGGGGAGAGAGAGTGTCTACAACGCTATGTGTTATGGGGTTAATTGAAGGGTTGGGCGTTGAAAGGGGCGTCGTTGAGGCACAAGCATAAATTGATTGTTCTTGACTTACGATGCGATTGGCGACATTGACGTGAAGAAAATGATTCATAATAGTCTAGGGTATTGAAACTCACCTGAAACAATAAAGCATATAATTATTAGATTCGTTATTAGAAAGAAAATGATGTCAATGCAAATTTTATAGTCCAATAAATCATAAAAATTTCTGCGAAATAACAATGCTTCTGCGGGAAAAAATTAGAGGTATAATAAGACAGAATAGAAGTGAGAGTACGAGACAAAAGAATGAAGTTTTAAAGGATTCACAAACAAAGGCAAGTTCAAGCGCAAAGGAAGAGAAATTCTTCGCAGCGCTTTGTCATCGTCAATAAAGCTCGACTCTCTCATCCGTCCCTTAATCGTAGCCCTTGAAGCCTCTGCAAGGAATCTCGGTCAGCGACTACTATGCTGCGTCAGCTGAATATGTACACGCTTCAATATTTTTGCGGTGCACGCGAATTCATGAATTCGCGATGTGACGAATGAATAATCGAGAGAGAGTTTTTTTCCGCGACGCGTTGCAAGAGAAAAACTGCGCGCGACTGCGTATGTGTATGTATAGAAACCGAGCGAGTAAAATTTATGCGAACTTTCAATTCGCTGCCGCGAGTGTGCGATGGGTTTTATATTTTTTTTTCACCAGTATTGCCCGAGAGTGGAAAATTATTCTGCAGATGGTAATGAGGCAAGATTATCTAAGTTTTGCGTAATGCGTTACGACGAGCGAGTTTATTTCAATATTGTAATTCGAAAGCTGTGGGTACATAATGTCTATATACATACTTATGGATCTCTTTGTTTTACTTTGGAAAATCCTGGGGGGCAATAATATTTCCGAGACTCAATCGCGAACGAACAACGAGTGCAACAACAAACTCCCATATAAATTGAAATCCCCCTAGAACTTCCTCCATCGACTTGCCTTCGAAAAAGTGCAAAAACGCAAGCGCTTGGCGCAGAGAGAAACTCCGTCCGAGGAATAAAGCACGTGCCGCTGCCGCTTGGAACTCATTTATAACTTTGCGCGCGTTACAAGCGCGAAATCGAAATTTCGAGTGCAGTATAGCGCCGTTCAGGGAAAGATAGAGAGCGAGAGAGAGCAGAGTATAGTGGCAGTAGCACATAGAAATTCCGCGGCGCAAAGTGAAAATAGCTCGTCGGGATTCTGGTCTAGCTACACACCAAGGCTTCGCAGAGGGACTGTTTAACCCGGGCCGTATTAACTCGTGAGCCAGAGCCGAAAACATTATCGTTACGAGATTAGTTTTGCTCCGAGAGCACCGGCGTAGCACCGCAGCCGCGATGTACGGGAGAGCGATCCTAATGCATTTGCTTCTCAATTCTGAAAATGAGGCGAGAATTATCCCAACCCTCTAAACTCGGATTAATCTGCCAAGTGATTCTGCTGAAGCCATTACACGCTGCGTATTATGCCCCCCCTGCTGCCACTGCTGTCGCAGTCGCATTTTCTAAGTACGATATAATATATACAGACAAATTAACGAACAAAGTCTGTTAATTCCGGGGTTTTGTCATCTGCGTAACGAGCAGGTCCAATTTCTGTCACCATTAAAATCTGTTTGCCATCCAACTTTCGCGATATCATTTCATAAACGAGTTATATTATTCTGACTGTAAGTTCAGCGACATAAAAAAATTACGAATATAGTAAGATAAAATAAAAAGTTGGTGAACGACCTTAATACTAACATTGACGAAACAGATGCTCTCTCAGAGATTCTCTCTCCTAGATTAACTGCGCGACACATAATAGCGTGCTAATCATATACCCGTCATGATTCATGAGGCTCAGAGATAAACAGCCTCGAGATAATTTCCAGTCAGAAGAGATAAACATATATATATATAGCGACATTGTGTGCAATTCTTCGTTACGATTTGATAGCTTAGAGGATATTGACGAATTAATCGTCCTTCGACCAATCACTGTAGAAGCTTCTTCTCTCTATCTTTCTCCCTCTCCTTCGCGTGTGTCATTAGTCCTGATGTCCAGCAAGAGACACTAACGTCGTTTAGGAGGCGAAAGGAGGGATTAGAGACTGTAATCCATGACGACGTTTTACTGTAGTAGGAGTAGGACAGAGAATTATATTAGACGATTTGGCCTAATTAAATAAGACGTAAAAGCAGCCCCCTGTGAGCAATATAATTTTCTCACTCCCTCTCTCCTGCTTTCGTAATGCGAAGTCGACAGACAGACTGTCCATCCCGACTGACTGGTTACATTCTAATCCCATCAAAGTCTAGACCGAATTCACTTTTATATCGGTTATATGGACGCATTTATTGACCTGACAATAAGAAGAAAAGTCCAACAGAGGGGAGTGAGTAAGAGAGAGCAAAAGAGAGAGAGAGAGAGAGAGAGAGAGAGAGAGAGTTGGATAAGACGGTCTATTGCACATTCGCGCGAGTTACCGAGCTTTTCTTATTTTAGCACCCTACACAAATGGAGTTTTACAACTTTGGCGAGGTTTCCTTACGAAGGCAATCAAATGAAATTTCAACTTATGAAATTCTTTACTTATGAAACTGTTTACTTAAAATGTTTTTCACTTGAAAAAACTCGCATAACAATAAATTTTATTGTATAAACTGCTTGCTAAATTTAAAGCGATTTTTAAATAACCGTATTAATACAAAAATCGAGTAAATAAACGTTCTTGTCATTTACACCACAAAATTGGCTTATCATTTACTACAGAACACGAAGACAGGCACCTTCAGTGATAAGTCGTTATCGTTCCGTAATTCAATTACAGCTTTCTCTCTCGACCACTGCGCGCATTGTACTACTTCACCCTCTTTGCAACACGTGAATTGTTATCGAGTGGCCCGAGGTTCCTTGCGCGCGGGGAGAGACAATGGCGTTAAACGACAGATAAGCCGGACGACGCGCGCGACGGATCTTGTAGAGTGCGGTATACCGCGTAGAGCATTATAGTTGCGGCAAAGGCGACGGTGTCGGGATTAACGCGCGGGCGATTAAATAATTGGCTAATTGGCTGGAATTGATTAAGTGCTTCCACTTGAAAATCGATGCGGATTCGTAGCATTGACTTTTTCATCTTTTATTTATTTACCAGTGAGTTGAAGGGTTTATTGTGCGCGAAAAAGTGTATACTTATACGATGAAGCATTTTAAAAAAAAATTTTGTTCAAAACTTTTTTAAACAGCAATCGAGAGTAGTACTAAGAGAGAAATACAGAAAAAATCTACGCCAGAAAGAGAAAGAGCATGAAGAAACAAAACTCACAGTGATATTGAAAAAGTTTTCTCGCGTGCACCGCCTCATAATACGTTTAAAATGTTAAATAAAAGGCATAAAACAAGAAGAGAAAGCGGGGGAGAGGAGAGGAGAAAGCTCTCTCGCTCTCTGTGTGTCCGTTCTCTTCATTGTGTTCATTGGCTGGAACGCAGATAGCACTTAGTTTCTCTCTCCCTTTCGACCGTTCTCCCCTTCGCTAGATTCCCCTCTTGCGTACCTCCATCAAACTCCTGGCATCTCTCTCTGCTGTTTTCGTACGCTATTTTACTAGTTTTTTTAAGCTTTTGGTTTGTTCTATTCTTTCGAGTTCTATCGAATTTCTCGCTATCAGACATATAAAGCTTCTAGAAATTCAAAATTCGTATAAACAGAAATTTATTATATATATTTCGAAAAATTGACAAAATGAAGGTTTAAGGCTGTTCTACAAACTTCAGACATTTTACGATATAAGCTACAGGGAATTCGATACTCGCAAATATATTCATAACATACTTGTACTTGTATTTTCTTAATGCATTGTTCGATTGTAGAAGATTTTTCGTTTAAGTTTCATAATTGACTAAAATAAGTCCATAGCGCAGAGCATGCTATGTATATATAATTATCCTTTGTCAAGTGAAATATTTTCCAATTAGTCAACAATTTGACTTATCCAAATCCTGTAAAATGACTGTATAATATTCAATACGTTGACATAATTATTCCCGTTAATATACAAAATTATGTATTAAACTCGATATCAATTGTTCTGATCAAAATTAAATCAGCTCAACTAACAGTCGATGACATTTCGCTTTTATTAATAATAGATCCGAATGAAATTTTCCATCGAAAAAGAAAACCTGTACCTGTCGAGACTATACGGCCAATGGTCATCCATTTCGAGATTGTTGTTCTGATCCAGAAAATGATCCATTTCCATTTTGATACAATTGTTGTTGTTGCTGCTACTAGTGCTGCCGTTGTTGGTGAGAGGCTCGAAAAAGTTTTGACGGAAACGCAACATTTTGTATTGTAAAAAATTCTCTCTCACGCGCGAATTGCCTGACCTGGTTGCTAAATTGAAATTCCAAAAAATATCAGCAAAAAAGTGAGTGAGCAAAAAACATTCCCGACGGAAAAGAGAAGAGAATCGACCAAACAGCTATAGTTTCGAGATTAAAAAAAAGTCTCGGGTAATTCTCTCAAAAGCAAAAAGATGTCAAAGCCGAGCTGTACTCGAAACCACAAAACTAGTTCTGAGCAAAACTGCGCAGCGATAAATTTCGTTTTGCGCGACTCGCGAGCTGAAGCTTAAGCAATTGCAGTTTCGCAAGGAGAGCTTAAGCAGAGAACCCTACCAAGTCGCAAAGTCTAAGAGAAGCTGCACTGAGAACGTTAATCTTGCGCGCGATGCTCTCCCATGAGAGTAGCTTCCGTTGCTGACTCGTAGCATGAGAGAAAGAGAGAGAGGGAGAGAGAGTTATACAGAGAAAGAGATGTTTCTTCGAGCGCTCGGCAATCACGCGAGCTGTCCGTCTCTTTTTATCTATGTAAAGATGTACACACGCTTTTTGGAAGACTCACTGATGGAGCGGTTTGTTACAGGAATGAGCTGTTCGTGGGGTATTTTACGTCTGCGCTACGAACGTTCTTTTCAACGAAATTCTCTGCGAGCTTTTGTTTTCGCGTGCAGAATACTACATGCACGCTGAAATTATAACATACTTCGTTTTCCAGCAAATAACACTCCTTAATTAGAGTAATTTTCACGAATTTCACGCAAATTAAATGAACGAATATTATTAATTATTCACCGAACAAATCATTACGGATTTGTAAATCGGACGGGAAAATATTTTTTCAATCTCCTGTAACAGCTCCGGATTCCCTTCTCTTTTCCGTAAACGTGTATAAAAAAAAATCTCACGTACATTCACGAAAACGAGTCTAAAAAAATCAGTCACGTAAGTCACGTAGTCACACGTCGCGGGTGTCTTAAAAGGCGATAATCGCAAGGGTTAAAAGCGGGCTTGATCCTCGCGTATCGAGTTCAAGAGTCAAACTGAGCCGCAAACAACGCGTCACTAATTTTCGGAGACTCATTTGAACGACACGAAACTTCGAGAAACTCAGGTGTAAACAGACGCCCTGACCTTCTCGCGAGCAAGAGGTAGCTCCAATGGCTAAACATCGTCGGTAACTTTGTTGTGTACACGTATGCGTATAGATTAAATTGTACGAGGTTGTTGTGTTTGCATGGATTTTCAAATTCCAGAGACTAATATATTTTTTGGATTTACCTATATATATAAATATATTCGATACCACGTTGTGAGGAAAACTAATCTTAAATTTCCGACTATTCTAGTTATTACTCGTATCGACGTCTTATTTCCCTGAAGAAAAACACATTTCAAGAATATATACGATGCATTTTTTACGAGCTATCACGAAGCCGTATACGACGCAAGAGAAAAAGCCAATACTGAAATGTAACGCAATCGACCTATATAGAGAATCTCGGTAAAAAATCTCGACGAAAAAGTTCCTCTTCTCTCGAATTCGAAAAATATTTTACGCGTTGAAGATTCGCTCATCTGCATTCGATCTCGGGGAACGCATATATACACCTACGGCCACAAAATGTACGGCCAGCTGTACGATGCGGTGCGCGCAACCTGTTGCCGGGAGTCTGCTCGTCTATTTCGTTGGCTCGATAGAGAAGCGGGCGCGTGCGACAGAGAGTGAGAGAGAGAGTGAGAGAGAGTGTGAGAGAGAGAGAGAGAGAGAGAGAGAGAGAGAGAAAGAGAAAGAGGTTACACGCAGCGTATACGAAGGAAACCTCCTTCGGGCGACGACGATATTTAAGGGCGATGTCGTTTGCGTCGTCGTCGAGCTGCTCGGAAACGCGGCTTAGAGCGGAAACTCGCGCGCTAGGAGGGGAGATAACTTTATCGATATGATCATCATCGTCGTCGTCGTCGCAGTCGCTGAGACAAAGTGAATCGCCTTCAAAAAGAGATAGCTTCAAAATTTCAGCAGAATCTATACTGTGCTTACATCTTTATTATTTTTGGAAATTAGGTTATTCGGGGTGAATGTGGAAATTGGCAATTAAATTTTACGAGAGAGGATATTGAACATATACCTTTTATTCAAATAATAACTTCTCGTGACTTGGTATTGAAAGAAAAAAAAGAATTATCAACTGCATCAATAGTTAAATAAATGATCGAAGACGCTAAAGTAGAGGAAATTTTTATCCGAGAACACTGGTGGCAGAGAGAAAAAGAGAGGGCCGATGGGATAGTGAAACACGAAGAGAAAGAAAAGGTTAAGTTGAGGAGAGCCGGAGAAAATTTTAGGAGCAGCCTTCTGCTCTCTCACATCGTTATATACGTCATCTGCAAGTGACGTTTTATCCGGCAGAAGAATCGCAGCAGCAGTTTTTACTACCGGCCGTAAATCGTAGCTTTCGCGAGAATGTCTTTCAGTGGGTCGACGTCGGCGCTCGCCGCCTTTCACGGAAAGACTCCTTTGCTTCTCTCTCTCTCTCTCTCTCTCTCTCTCTCTCTCTCTCTCACTCTCGCTCGCTTTTGCTAGGAAGTTCTGCCTTGCAAACAAAAACTCCTTAAGCTTCTCAAAAACCCCTGAGGCTTTAAGGGGCTAGATCATTCGATTGCTCCAGGCGTCGGAAGCTGAGCTTACGCTCGGCCTTTTTTTACATCCATCAAGAGCATTACCGTGCTTGTTAAATTATATCCAGGTTTATGTACTGTGTAAGCGAGAAAGTATTCGGTATGGTAAAATGCATCGAAAAAGACCTCTTTTTTACATTGATGTTGGGCATGTTATAGCTTGACAATCTATACTTCGAATAATTATTTTTTATTTTTATTCATTACATTAAATTGAATTACGAAATATTGTTTTATCCACAATGTGGAATGTAATCACGTTTTGATATTTGCTGCTAATTAATTATGTAAATGATATTTTAAATCAATCGCATAGGATTGACTCAATGTAGTTCGGAATGCTCTCTTTGCTTGAAACACTTGATATTAAATAAAGCCATCAATTTAATTTAATAATTTATTAGAACTTCAATTTTTGAGATTGATTAGCAGACTATCCATCATAAAAATTCTTTCTACGACTTTTTCATACAAATAACATTTTTTTAATTTATTGAAATTGAAAATTGATCGGTTTTTTCTGTTCTAGATAAATAACTCATCTATCATTTATTACCATATATAGCAATATTTTATAATAAAAAATCAATAATAATTTTATCAAAATCAAGTTCGCCAACATGTAAAAAAATTAAGACTTAACGATAACACAGAAACATACTTGTCAGTACGCTCTTAACAAGTGCCCAAAGAAATTGACGAGAGTCGCGCGATCGAGAACTGCGGTATATTCATTGCGCCTATCAAAGAATAATTATATGTAATTGACGTGTATAACCGAAATGGAAATGGAGATTAGTTGCTCAGAGCATACACGAGCTAAATATACAGAGTCGAGCTAGGCTGTTCCATATTGTTGTGTACGTGTATGTGTTCCAACGCGTAGAGCCTCTAATACATACGTATAAGTGTGAGCGAGTCGTGCGCGATGGTAACACGCTATATAACAATGTATACAGGCGCTTGGCGAGCCTGAGCTCGCTTCGGATCCCGGCTTCGCTCTCGCGCCCTGTGTACGTCTGGCAATAATGAAATTGAACCGCAAACAGAGCTCTTTGCAGTCTGTACATGCACACACATATATAAGTATATATATATATATATATATATGTATATATAGCCACATACACATACAAATATGATATTGTCAAAGAAACCTGCACTGCCTGGCGTAGTCACGCGCTGAAATCAATTATACGAATTGAAATAAACATGCCAGATAAATACACCGAAGGCAACGTCGATTCTTAAACAATGACGAAGCAGACCTGTTTCTTAATTAGATTGACTTTCGGTCACGAAATTTCGAGGCGATATTCGATTGATGGATTACTGAATGATATAGAAATATCTTTGTTTGCGTCGCACAGAACGTGTCAAGAATACATTTAAAATTTTGCTTTTAAAAATTACATGACCTTCGATCATACGCATAACGTTAATCCCCTTTAAATGATATGTATATTTTTGAAATTTTTAATTTGAATATACGTGAATATTTTTACTCGTTGCAAATAATGGGATGATGTATGTGTATCGGCTCAATTTCATAAGCATTTACATAATTTTAATGAAATTCCTCACAGTCCAAATATATATCTGAGATGAATTTAACTTTCATATAACGAGAATTTTTAATCAACATTGTATAAACAAAATACGTATTGTTAGCTTAAAATCGTTTCATTACAGAAATTTGAAAATTGCATGAAATCCAGTTTTACTCGAAATGCAAGCTGTCTTCATACATGGTATTGGAGGTAAATATAAAAAAAGAAGAAAAAATAATAAATAGCTGTCGATTCGTATTTCTCTTTGAAATGAAAATCCAACCATCGATCGGGAGGGTATAACAAATCAAATGCCAAAATCATTTCGGGAAAATTTCAGAAACGTAGTGAGTGCTTATACAAAATTTTATATAATATACGTCCTCGAAATTGTAGAGCATTACAATCATTTACTCCTGATTTACCCGTTAAATTCGGACTGCTTGCTTCAAAGTATAATTCATAACCGAGGCAATAGAGCTCGTTGTGCATAATGCATATATAACAGTTTCGATTAACGACACCGTGAAAAACTAAACGAATAAAGCAGCAATGTGTCCATAAAGCCAAACAAGCTTGCATCGAAGTCGGTCTTTAATGGCCGCACCATTAATGATTGGCACTAAAGTGCCGTTTCCCAACCTCCCCACCACGACTGCATGCTCTCGATCTCTCGTAAGCGTGAAAGGTCATAAATGATAAAGTTTAATGGATCGACGATGCCGTAGGACATTGAGCCGTCGACTTTGGCCAGAGATTGGTCAGCAGCAGCCTTAAGTTCAAAAGCTGCTTAAGCTGCTATACACGGTGAACGGCAGCGGCGACGACGGCGAAGAAGCTCGTCGAGGATCGACTTAGACGCGATAATGTAATTTCCCGGCGGTGCTGTACGTGTGTGCACGGGTTCCGCTCGATATTAATAATCCTCGACTTGGGTTCGCGTAATCAAGACTCAAGATTAGGTTGGGGTCCATTCCGCGTGCTCTCTGCCTCTCTTTCTCTCCCCTCTCCCAACCCTTCCTTCACCTACCTTCTCTTTCTCTCTCTCTCTCTCTCTCTCTTGCAACAGGTATAAAGCCTTTCGTAGACGCTGCCGCAAGTCAACGCATATTCTACTCCAAAGCAGCCCTACACTGCTTTGCACCCTCCTCTCTGGTCCTCAGTCTCTCCGCAGCTCTTAGTTTCCAAGTATGCCAAGATTCGAGTTGCCGTCGTCAAAGAGACCCGAGGACTGAAGCGGTGTACCTACTGCAGCTGCTGCGTGCTACTACAGCAATTTATAATGAATCGAGCGGAATAATTCGGACGCAAGTCAGTCAGCCTTTCCAGCATAGTTATACGATTTTGATAAAATTATATTACTGCTAGACATGAGAGATAACGGCAATGAAAAGCCGAAAGTGGAAAAGTCAAGATTTGATAAAAATAAAGCTAATAAATTCAAAGCGCTCTACTTTTAAGTTGGCTCCATTCACAGCAAATTGAACGAATTAAAAGAAAAGAAGCGGTAACGTTGGCAAGTTAAATATTTGTATTTCTTTTGAAGCGTTTCGCTGCAACACTTTTATCCCTCGACTCTTAGCTCTTTTTTTCTCCAGCTCTTGAGACAAGCTTTCAAGATCGTCGATTTACGCTTAAAGTAACTGTAGCAAGGTACGAGTTGATTCAAACGAGAAGGAGACAAGAAGATTCGAGTGCTGTATGCAATTAAACTTTTATTCGTCTGCCTCCTCCCCTCTCTCATTCGTTCTCATCTCTCCCCATCTTAATTTACCCGTCAAGCTTGAGTATTGAAGTATTCCCAGAAAACTCGATAGTCTCTCCAAGGCTGCTGTCCACGCTACGTAACGAAGCAAGCGACACTTGAGGTACGGCTCGAAATACTGCGCCGTCCTTATCTCGGCTCTTATCCGAAATACAGCTGCGTCTCTAAGGTGGAAAACGGAGAACATAATGGAAACGCGAGCAAGTGCAGAGACGTTATAATCGCTCGATCTGCAACATAGATAGCGACGCATTTCGAGGCAAAAGCTCTCTCTCTCTTTTCTTTAGTTTCAATTTCTATTTTTCCAAAAACAAAAGCCTTTTGTATTTTCAACGTATACCGTTCATTGTTGCTGGACCGTATTATGGTGCGATCAGTCAATTAATCTAGATTCATTCACCGCCTTTATTCATAAACATAATCAATCGGCTAAAGCTCTATACCTACGATATAAAGAACGTTTACGAGACGATGATGCTGGATAGGGAGATGGGCGACCTAGTTTCGCAATAGCACGGTCATTCAAACAATACGCTCATTACACTCCATACTTATTAGTTCATTATGTTCATTAGTCCAGATATTAAGAGAGCTCAGTCGAGCAGCATTACGCTATTTAGAATCAACAGCCTAGCCATTAGCTCGCGCTAATCGTTTTTCCTTCGCCGACTTTATCAATAACCCAACTTCCTACAAGCTATGTGTGTGCTTAATTATCGATCATCAAATTTGCCGAGTTTTCATTACTGTTTCAAGAGTCTTTTGTCTGCTATAAATTCCAGACGTCTGCAGATCAAGCCGCGTGGGCTTCGCCACACGGCGATTTGAGATTCGCGTGACTCTTTCAATTTCGGACTTTGCTTTACAGCTCTTTATTTTATACCGCGAATTCACAAATTAAAGCTAGTGATGACCTAGTAAGACGGTCCCGATTGCAACAATGTTGTATATTTAGTACCACCCGATCGATCGGCTAATGTACTTTTCGCGTTGGTGCGATTACACACTCACACGCGTCTCGTACAAATGTTCGCAAACGTGCCATTTATCGACTGAGAGAGAAGAAGTTGCATGCATTCTGATCTTCGAGTCTGATAAACTCGTTCTTATCAGTCCTCTATAAGACGCGATCTTAAAGATGACGCAGAGCGCGCAAGCAGTTCGAAAATACTCAACTATTTTACAGTACTGAACGAGTTCGAAAGTGAGAGACAAAAGCACGAGGCGGAAATCAATTCCAAAGTCTTGATCAGTAGAACGAATCCTACGCTCGAATTTAATTAAGAACCAGTCTTGCTCAACGAAGCAGTACTATACTGCAACGTCTCTTTTACGCTACTTAATCGGTCGTTCGCGTCTGGCTCGGTAACTACGGAAACTATGTACACGGAAGAGTGGAACAAGTATCGTGTGCGTTTCTCCTTTTTCCTCAACTATCTCTCTCACCCTCTCTTCCTCGTTCTCTGTTTCTCTTCCTCTCCTTCGCTATTCTTTCACTGCAGCAAAGTGAGCAGGCAAAATTGCATGTGCACGCGCTTATATATACGTTTGTATTCGTGTATAGATATATGTATATATGTATATGAAAGGAACTCGAAACCTATGTAAACTAGTTCGAAACTATGTAAAGCAATGCTAATCCACCGATAAAACCACTGACGTTGGCGGGCGCATCGACATATATAAGGCCTCCTAAGGGGAGGAAGAGGGTTCAGGAAAGGTCGAGTGTAGGAGGGATTTGGAGAATTAGAAAAAAATTTTGCCATATACGTTGTACAAGCCTATGAGTGGATATGGATGAGCTTCAAGGGATGAATAATATTTTTCGAAGATACGTATACACAAGCATAGATATTTAAATTTTGCTGGGTGCATTGGGGTGAGAATCGGTAATTTATTTCACATAGTACTGTGCATCAACAATCGACCGGTCAATATACAACATCATCACAAAGAAGCATGAAATATCCGAAGGCACATCGCAAAAGGTATTATAATTTCACGAATACTATTGCTCAACGCATGTGAATATGTCTAGTAACCGGAAATCGCACGAAGCGACGCTGGTCGTAGCAAACAATTCTCTTCCTCTCTCTTCTTCACCTCCAGACCAACTGAAGAGGCTGGTTTTGTTCAATCGTCTCTTTTTTCCCTCTTTCACGCAAAGAAAACGTCGCCAGCAGCAGCAGCAGCGGTGCTTAGATTCTGCTATCGCGAGAGAAAAGTCAGTGGTAATTTTCCGCGATTTGTCGTTGTTATGCAGTATGCGCACGCGATTCGTCTGCCACTGGCATGCGGTCTTTTCTCGTCGTCGAGATCGAATAGCAAACGGATATTCGAGGGAGCCATCGAGTTTTAAATTGAAAAATTATCAATACCGATATGATATTTTAATAGTGTATATATTTTTATCTGAAGAATTGATAGGAAACGCCATCAAGCGAGATCGTATAACAGTCGGTCGCATATAGAAGAAACAAAACAAAAGTAAAGTCTCCCAACTCAACATCGATAAAAGGCCATCAATTTCTCATAATATCGCGCGAGCGCGCGAAAGTATCCAACTCCTCGAGGAATAGCCTGGTGCAACTGCAGGCGAGACTGGAATATAGCTGTGAGAAAGGGAGAAGGGGAAGCATTTAAAAAGTTCGCCACTTAGCGTAGTTCTTTCGCGTGCGTAAACATTGAGAGTTGCCTCGCGCCCTCGAGAGTGGCATCGTTATAACGGTGCGCTGCACCACCGGGTCCTTTTACTCCCTCGCTCTCTGATAGCACCGATGACTTTTTCGCTCTTGTGTGTACTTTTCTCCTAGATTATATAGCTTTTCTTGTATGAAATGCTTTATGTGCGCGTGACCTGCGCGATCGATCGGAAAAATAATAATTTCGTCAAAATTTCCATTCGCTGATAAGTTTCGGATAAGAGAGCAACAAGTTGCACCTGTAGCCAGAAAAATACTCTTGGTATAATTAAAAAGCTCATCTGATCGAAGATGTTTTCACCTGCTTAGCTTGGTCGCGTGTTGCTACGGGAGTTTCTACGGGATATCGAAAGAGCTATTTTCGGTTCGCACGCGCACATAGCCGTACATTTAGTCATGGGTGCAGATAGAACTCGGCGGTGCTTTAACTCGCATATGATGAAGTGGCTATTACCGGGTTGCGTAGGATCGTAAAAGTTCTCCGGTAATAACAGCCATAGTAGTAGCAGCTTAGTCTATCCGTTGAGTGTGGTGGTCACTGGAACGGAAGCAGCCGAGCTATATAGTGACTCTCTAACGCTCGTCGGAAATAAATTCGCGAAGGGCGCGTACACACGCGCCGCGGGAAAATTATGTTCCAGGGGATAAGCTATTCGAGCGGCTTAACGCTTGTTTCGTCGATGCTGCTGAGAGTGCGCGTCGTTACATCGTTGCTGCTCTTGCTGCTGCTGCTGCTACTACTGCTGTTGCTGCTGTCTGCCTTTCGTTAACCCTCTTTGGGATTATGGTCATGGACTTTAGAACTTGGCACTTGTATAAACAGCTTCGGCGCGCCTGGTAGCGCGTTATACTTGTACGGGCTAACGATAAAAGCTCCTATCAGCCGATACCTGCAAGCTGAGCAACTTTGTGCCTCTGGCTATAGAAGCAGCTGATCAACTTTACAGATTTTCCGCTTCACCGTTGCTTGTATGCTCTTCAGGTTGTGCGCGCGTTGCTACCGTTAGCTCGTGATAAAAAAGGATGAGGTGTGTTGGATGGGTGTAGCGCCTCGGTTTTTGTGTTAAAAACTTTCAGAGCTTATTTGATTAAAATAGTTGCCTTTCGTATGCATAAACCCGTCGAAATAGTTTAATGATTAGTTGCTCCAAGTTCATCCCAGTGCACTGTTTCGAAGGAAAGACAAACAACATAAACTAAGCTTTCTGACTCTAATCAGACAATTTACAAAATATATTCCCTTAACAAGATATCGCGACAACTTGACCACACACCTTTGTAACTCTCTTGTTCTCTGTAAGATATTGAAGCAAGGTCTCTTTTGTTATTGCTCAAGACATCAAAGTAGCGTCCGGAATCAAAGAGAACTTGAAAGAGACAGAGACAAGAATGAGAGAGTGGGAGACAAGACCAGAAGGAAAGCACAAGACGTCGAGTTTACGGATCGACGAGAGGATGACGCGGTGGATACGGTACGGTGGCGTCAGACGGAGCTCGTTAGTTGGATTGCTGGTGTGCCAGTTATACAACGTGAAAAGGGTTCGCTTGTTTCGTCCAACTGAACTGATATACATCTTGCGGACCGGCTAGTGTCATATATATGTCGTCTTCCAACTAGGTAGACTGTACTGTCTGTTGGGAAGAAGCTTCAGAGCTGTTTATCTCGATAGGGGTGGACCGGATTAATTACTTAATTAGTTGGGATTAATTGGGGTACGGTGCTGCAAAGGAGTTAGTCTTGTCCCAGAGAGCTTATTCGCTCCTTTCAAAATAAACTTTGACATTGGGACGGTAACAAAACCGAAACGAATATAGTTTGATCGGTACGGTGATTAATTACTAAAATTAAATTTGCAATTTAGAAAAACGTAAAATAAAGAACAAAAATTTTAGCCGCTTAATTAAACACATAAGTGTACTAGCCATCGTCCCCAGCAATTGCCCTCCCCTCGCAAGTCTTTCATCACTTTCACTAGTGCAGGTCCTTCGATCGAACGTTATATATGCTTGCATACATTAACACACACCCCCGTCGAGCCGGCCGAAATTTTAATCAACAAATTCCAACCGCGCCGAATGCACACATAAAGTCGAACAGCCTGATGAAAGCCATTAGTGGACGCAAAATGCTCCCTGTGGAGCACACGTGTAAAAAGCGGTCGCCCGTCGACGTCGTCCTCGTCGTTGTCGTCGTCATTGGGAAATTAGCATATGAGTAATTATCGAACTGGGACGCTGGCATTGTTTTCATCTTTCTTATAGTTATTCTTTCTTAATTAAATTTCATGATGTTCAGGAAATTACATCAAAGAAATAATGCAAATTAAGATGGAAACTTTGTGTGTCAGAGAGAAGCATAGATAATCTAGGTGATGTAATTTTCCTATCCTCTGTTTCTTTCTCTATATTATTGATCTGTGAAGTTTTTAGTGACTCAAAAATTATCAGTAACTCAATACTTTTACACAAAAATCATTGAATATTTTAACAGGTTGAACAAAAGGAAAAAATACAAATTATAAGCAATATCTCACTTTCTGCTCATAAAAATAGAGCACTTAAGCTAAAATAATACGTGTAGTTTGTATAACGCAAATTGAAAAAAAAAAACAATTTTGAAATCTCCCCAAACGAAACGATGGAAAACCCGGCCTCAGAATTTCCAGATCCTAGTTGGCGTAAGAGTCTCGAGCACATAAAACGAGGGTCGCAGTAGCGCAGTACAGTTACCCCCAGAGGCCGGACAATGGCTAGGACCTCTCGCGCTTGCGTCTGGCTATTTGCCAGCTCGGCACATTCAGGGTATAGGTTGTAATGGCCTGGACGTTTGCCGTCGTGTTACAAGTGAACTTTACACGGCCGCCGGACTTGCATACATTACACACGTAGCAATGATGGAGACCACTTGGCAAGTATGTACATGTTTAACCCGAGCACTTCTATCTCTCTCTCTCTTTCTCTCGTAATTGTCGCTGGAAATTATTTCCTCCCACTCTTCTCCCACAAAGTTCTTGTATTTAAGAAGATTGATCCGATGCAGCAGCAGCTGGAGTTGAAGGTAAGGAAAGCTGGGAGACACACACAAAAGCTCTTAAGCGCGCGGGGGTTAATTTATGCGGCAATCAAGTCCGCGCAAGCGACTCTCGTTCTCGGCCTTTGTAGCGGCATTTGTTCGAGCTGCGAGTTCCAAACACACGGCTTGTCTCGGCAGCACGAGAGACACCCTCATGGAATACGAGACACCTGCGCGTCGACACGTGCTGCGCCGCTGTGTAAGCACGCTTATGAATACGATTACGATGAGCTTTATGGACATTGCGGTCATAAATTTGCTGCAGTACTGGAGCTGCGGAGAGAAAACGAGAGCAAACCCGGAGATATCTCTCCTAGAGAGGAGCTTTGTTGAATGGTTTGCAAGTACTTTCCTAGGACCTAGGAATTCTAGAAAAATTGCGGGGATTTATTTGTTCTTCGTATGTAGTTTGAGAAATTGTACGCGAATTATTGTATAGAAAACGATGAAAAATCTTTATGCGATAACGTAGTTGCTTGATTCATAAAAAAAATAAAGATCGTAACTAAGGCGATTAACATCTCGTGTTACAGTTAAGAGAGATCAGGCAGCTGATTATACAAACAAAAAGTTAGGGCGAAAAAGAGTCGCAGCTGAACATAGCCGTGTGTTATTTTTGTATATCGATTAGCCGGAGTGTTTTCTGCCGTTTGAATAAATAATGCCTCGGCCCGACAAACATTGACCGTTGAAATTGAATTTCCTCGAAATTGCACACGTGCGCGCGAAAGCTGCAAATAAATTGACACAAAATATTCATGATACGTGCATACTGGTTCTCTTAGTCGCGTAGTGAATAGAAATATAGCTTATTTCCTATTTTATTAATCTTGATCGACGCTGATGTAATAATTCAAAACAACTTGATCCGTTTCCGATAAAATGTATTCTCGATCTGAAAATTCGTACAACGGAATGTTCTATTCTATTGCGCGCAATTTGCATCGCTTATACTATTATTCTCCAGAAATGTTGACCGAGGCTCACAGAATATAATTATACTTCTGCTCTGTATAGCGCAGTCGCAGAAGTTGACTTGACCGCTAGAGTAGCGCAGTGCTGGCGGCGCGTTTGGTTCGTTAGTTATTTGATCGACGTGTAATTACGCGAAAGACTGGCAGAAACTTGCTTGTTTCGCAAAACGGCGATAATGATCCCGCGGGAAACCTTGTTGTTGCACAGCTGCATTTAATTATGCACGATACAATTAGCCAAATCTCAGACACGACTGTACGCCTATTTTTTTCTAAAAGTATTTTGTTCTTCGCGATGATTTTGCTGGATTGAATTGTTTCATTTCTGCTATTAAATGATGATGTTAAATGATGATGCTGTTAAAACCCTTTCCTTCCTTAACATGCCTTTGATGCCATCTTTTATATACTTGCCATTGCTGTCTTTGGCAAACAGAAAGTTTCAGTACAATGCATAATTTTAAAACCAATAGAAATCGATTATTTGACAATTTCTCTAACTTTGTTGGGTAAAAGTTATTACATGACCTAAAAAAGTTTGTAATCTTTGAATAAACTGTTATCGTATTCCAACATGATCCGGAAATCTAAAATTTAAATACTTCGGCAAAGGAATACCGATAGAGTTTGTCTCTCGTAATCTAAATAGATCGCGCCTCGAGAAAAAGAATGTCTGAGTCCGAGTGTAAAATAGCGAATAAGCAGCGAACAATTTTCTTTATCTACCCTCGACTTGTGCTGGCGCGCACCCGCGTACGGAGCACATGCCAAGCGCGCGAAATCTCGTTAACTCGGAAAATAAATGCAGTTTGAAAGAGTTTCGAGAGGGGGACTGAGTAGCTGTGAGTTTCAACTTGCGGCAGCAGAGCAGCGACTCGGGTTATGGCACCGGATTATACGCTACAGTCTTCGTGTCTCTTGCCACAATTAAGTGACACGAGTCCCTAATTGCGTTCCCGCTGCAAGGGGAAACGACTTGTCGTCACAACGATTGTAGTGCGCGTGCCTGACGCAACGAAGACATTACTACTTGATTTCTCTTTCTTCTTGATACAATTATGGCGCGTAACATGTATACGTATATATTATATGTTCACAAATCGTGTAAAATCATGGAATAACTTAAAAAGGTTTTATTTCTTCTCTACGATAGTTAACTGTTTACTGTATTTTGTGAAGCAGAAAAGGTACAACTCTTGAAGAACGTTTTAAACATAGTTTAAAAAAAAAATTGATGATTATGTGGCTTAAAAGTCCGTGCTTTACAAGAGTAGTCAAGAAATATCCCGTAAGCACTATAAATCGATTACTTTTGGTGCAAATATCATAAACTATGTACTTGAAGCATAAAAAGTTGCAGTCAGCTAGATAATGTTGTCTTTTTATGTTGCCTATAAACCGTTGTGCAATTGTGGTATTAATTACATTAGTGTATAAGCTACTTTTCATATAATTCCAGAACACTAAGACCTTTTAAATCCTTATCCGTGAATCTAGTATTAATAGGAATTACAATATATGCATTTGCTATAAGATTCTAGAAGAACCGATGGATGAATTAGCTACAAATATAGTAGACACGAGAGATATTGTAATATACACTATGAGAGAATTGTTTTAACATGATTAGAGGGATTCAAAATCGATTATGCCAAAAGATTATTAAAAGCAAGTACTGGTTCTTAAGAGTTATTAACAAAATAGCATATTTTATAATGACAAATTTTGTCCAATTTTCTAATTTAAAATTCCTGTATTTATGTCAAAAGGAGTCTACCGAAAAGCGTCCTCTTACAATATAAATTCGATCCATCCATCGGCTATTCTACAATCTTTACGGTTAGTAGATTTTCTAATACCTACTATAACTAAGGATTTGAGGTGCTTAAGAAAGTCCTCTATCTCTTGAATTGCAAATAAAACTATCTATACCCAGTATTCACTGAGGTACCATTAATACAATTTTTAAATAATTATTTTAGCTTCCTTTTATTTATTTTCACATGAAACCTATGAAAGCAAATTTTGCGAAGGACTTATTCTATGAAGGACTCCTTATGCCAGGCAAAACTGGATTCGAATTGTAACAAATTTAAGAGCTGAGATTTAACGCTCGATAATTTATGGAAAACGAACAAAAAAATATATTATGTAAATTTTCGAAGCAAAATTTATATCTAACAGTTTCAGAAGAATTTCGGATTTTCCAAGAAACGCATTTATAAGCCGAATGGAAAGTTCAGTGGAAAGGACTTGTGATCATTTTACTGCTGCCCCAGTGCGCACATATCGATATTCCGCAGCTGCAAAACAGATTACCGACTTATCGGCCTATTTGGATTCGGAGTTCAATAATCTAAATATAGACTCAAAATTATATGAGAACCGGTAATACAGTATATGAATGTTTAGGCAATAATAATATAGAAGAAGTAAACAATATATCCCTTTTTACTCAAATCAAACGCAATTACCTCATTTGTTTTTCTTCCTCTATTTTTTTTTGCTGAAGAGAATGCAATATGACAAGAAACAAGAACCAGATGTGGGTCTTGAGGATAATAAAATCCGCGAGAATTCGGAGGGGTTTAAGCAGGTGACTCGTCAGAGGTGAACTGCAGAGACGATGATAAATAGAGCGATGCGCAAACTGCCAACATACCGGAGCAACACTGTAGCTCAGCGGCACCTCGACGCATACCGATGCCTGGCCACAGCGCAGCTGGACGTGCTTCGTAGCATAGACGCGGCTGTGGTGTATACCGGCCATCCCCGGAATATCTAGACATCGGAATCTCCATCGCGCGGCCATTCTCGTCCTCCTAAGAACGTGTTATTGCTGCGCAGCACAATCCAGGAAGGAGAGATGAGAGAGAGAGAGTGAGAGAGTACAGTCTTGATGTCCACCTTCTTTCTTTACTTTTGCCACTACTATTACTATAGCTGAATACTGTTGGACTCAAGGGACATTAATATTTTACATGCCAATGCTACCAGTTATCTTTACTACCTTCGATGAGGGTTGAGAAATGGAATGGCGATGGTGGATAGAGAGAACGAGAGAGAGGAAGAGAAGGTCCGTTAGTGATTGCGCGACCAGATTCTGATTTTATGACGGGAATTGAGCTGAATGATTTATTGCCGATTTTGCGATTGCCGCAGATATTGATGTATAGTTCACTTTCTTTATTGGAGAATGAACTGCGCGTCGTTTTACATGTATATATTCCAGTTATATACCCGCATATGGGTTTTTTTTTCAAAATCAAAGTTAAATAAAGAGAAACTACGTCACCGAGTAATTTAATTATTGAAGCATGCTCGATGCATCAGTAGAAAATGGAATTAATTTGCTTTAAATAGATTTAACAAAAAAATAGCTTTGTTTATGTCTAAAAAAGGCTTAATTGTAACAATAACGATAACAACAAATCTTTGCAATTCGCATTTACCGTACCGAAATTGCACTTACTGTTGACAAAGAAAATTATTCAATTTTTCTATTTGCAATTCTACACGACAACGGCAGAGAATATTTGTGACCACACGCACTCTCTATCGCAGACATAAATGCACGTAGCGATGTAAACGGCATTCCCAAGTATGACTATTGTTGAGTAAATAACAAGCAACAGTACGCAGGAAGTTAGCCGGTGGTAGCTCAGCTCAGCTTTTCCCAACTATTCCTATTCTCACCCCCCCCCCCCCATCTCTCTCTATCCTCCCACTCTGACTTTCTATCTCTCTGTATTTCTCTTTCTTTATAATCAAATTGCAAAATGTCATTACGCAGCGTTGTAGAGTAAAAGTCGAATGTCCATATTGGAAATGCGAATCTTTCCGAAACTGTGTACTCCAGTTTGAACTTCCCAGAGTTTTTTTCGGGCCTGCGCGTACAGCGTTCAATTATGTTGATTTTCGTTTTATTTTCAGCGTCACTTTTCCGAAGGGCTGGTGTTGTAACAAAGGCCAAGGGAAAACGCTACAGACAGCCTTTGTTGGGCACAACTGATGGCCGTAAGCAGCCCGAGCTGTTTTCCTATACATCCTTCTTTTCTCGCCTGTGAGTGTCAAGAGAAGGACCCAATTCGTAGGTTCTTTAATTCTCTCCTCGCGTACGTACTCAGGTTGATAAAAGTCTGGATAAGAGGCGAGGAGACAACGCGTCCCCGTTTCCGAGAACATGTCAAACCAGCATGACCTTAAATTAAAAAGGACTTTCTTTCCCCGAGAGACGAATCGTGAGATTAAAACCTAGAGAGATGAGATCGGTCAGATGGCAAAAGTATATACATATATGTATAGAGATACGCACGCATGGGCACATACTATCCCCTGATCGTCGTTCGAGCGGACGAGACAGAGATTATAATGGAAAAAACTCTCATCCTTTTGATTGAAAAAACGAGGGAAAGGTTTTTTTTCATTAATATTTCGTCAAACATAGATAGTTGATTTACCAAACTTTAACAAGGAATGTACACGTCGTCAATTGAAAGCAATGCATACTCATAGGTCTACAATTCCAGAATAAACAGACCTTAAATATGTGTGTTCTGCTGGCTCGTGATAAATTTTGCGATAATTGTATATATTCGAATTTGCGGTGACTGAGGCAGAAAGTCCATTTAACGTTTGATAAATCTGTACAGAAGCTTTGTGCTGTCTCTTCTTTTAAATTGAAATTCCGGTTATAATCACGTCAATCATAATGCTCTAATAGTAATGGAAATAAGGGGCCGACGAATAAGCAAATTAAAACGCTGGTAGCTGTCAAACATTTTGAAAGAGATAGAGAATTATAGCATAGTTCGTTCTATCACTCTCGTCCTAGTCCCATGGGATATGAAAGAGAAAGCTGCAACCCACTCTCGCTGTAGGGTCGGAAACAAGTTCCCCGAAATTACGTATTTACGAGACACAAAACTGGCCGAGGGTCCGAAATGTCATTTAATGCCCGAATCTCTCCCAAGCACATCAGGAGTGTGGGTAGAATCCAACTGCCGTTACTACTGCTTTTCGGACGTTTATGCCGATTCGTTTCGCACGATCGAATCGCACAGCCGAGCGATTCGAAAAAAAGTAGACGGACGAAATAAAATGTTTCCGTATTCTTGGACCAAGATACACGTAAAACCCCTGTAGTGTACACACTCGTATTCTTTTGTTGCTAGGCTTCAATGTAATAAAGGGTTCTTTTTCTCGGATAAATCATTTTTTCCTATACGTCTGCTCCCGTCGGAATAATTCCCTCTCGATCATGGGATTTGGCCTCGTTACAACCCCCCGGATTTATGTATTACGCTGGTGCACGGTAACTATTTGATTTATTTTTTCAAGCTTGCGTGCTGTATTTATTTTCGATTACCAACGTGTATTTTTGAAATTCCAGAGAAGTGCGAAACTGTGATTTTTAGAAAAATAATAAACGAAAATACAAAAGCGTATTAAATAACACATTGTTCAAATTCTGACAAACCTTTACACTGAAATTTTAATAAAAACTTGAAAAAAAAATTCAATAAAGATCGTGCTTGATAACTCGAGGACAATAACCTACATATTCGACTTTTGAAAAATAGGAAAATTGATTTTTTTAGTTTTCCCCCTTGGAGATTTCAGCAAATGAAAAAAACTTTTTCGATGACATGAAGGTAATAGCCATTGCTGTAGATAGAGAAGTGAAAAAATTGTAGGAAGCAGTTCTTTCGGTTGGTGGGCCGCGCGTAATCACGCGATAACGTGGCTAACCAGCACAGACAGAATCTAAGCCGCGTACAGTATTGGAATAGAATAGCAGGGCACGTCCCGGGCTGCAACTGGGTCAGCGGGAATCAAATGGATATTGTCGAGCGCTCTTTTGGAATAATCTGTCCGCAGAATTAACGTTATATTGCGGCTACATAGTATAGCACTATATACTCGTAGTTTGTTGCGTTCATGCGTATCTGGATATAGTATTTGGTTGTTTCGTTGGTGCGCAAGCGGTGTCGAGCGATTCGAGGACGTTTGTGGCTTTTAATTGACGTGGCATAACGCCTGCGGCAAAGTGCACACTTTCTTGGTTATGAGGCTTTGAATTATTTTTAGAATTTCTAATTAGAGTCAATTTAATTAACTCACGCACTGACAAAGAAGATTTTAATGGGCATCTGTTGAAACTCACCTGAAACAGAAAGAAGAGCAATTGTTGAATTCAATGTTTGTGTGAAATAGAATAAAATTAAAGCGGGTATAGCTATCGTTTCATGTTCGATGTAAATTTTCATATCCGCCGTTAAGTTTAGTCGGAAAAAGGAAGCTCACATGTGTCCCGAACCAGACGCATTATTTAAAAATTCCTCGTGTCTGGCTCGGATAGCGATCGAGAGCTACAGCTTGCAGAATAGATGGCAGCAATCGATACTCCAACTTAACTGTCCGAAGGCTTTTTCATGGGATTCTTTCAGCCTGCAGTATAGCAGCGCGTACACACATAGCACGTAACATCCTAGCGCGTATACGTACATGTGGATGGACTAAGTACCCAGAGAGTGAGTGAGAGAGAAAGAGAGTAGTGCGTATTCCTATAAAAAGCTCTCGGTTTGGATACGGGCAATTGAACGAACGACGCCATTTACGAGAGGGACTCGACGCTTGAATTTATAACGTTATTACCACAATCTATGCGTCTCTTTTAAGCGGAAGAGACGAGAAAAAACTCGGAAATTTTGATACCGTGCATTATTTCACGCTAGATTAATTTTGCTTTTCGTTCCCACTCTCTCTCTCTCTCTCTCTCTCTCTCTCTCTACATCACCTACATCCATAAATGCATGTAGATTCTCGCACGCGCACCTGTGGTGTACGTGTTCACATATGGAACTTCTGCCTAGTAAAAGCTTGCGCGCCAGCAATCTACCCTTTGCTGGATCGATCGACAACGAAAATACTCTCGGAGACACGCAGAAATAAGCCCCTGCTCGCTCTCGGCTATTTGCGGCGACACAAAGTTCCGCGAAGAACCGTCAGTTCCGTGAAAAAATATCAACTACAGATGATGCGCGCGAGCGATAAAATTCACGACAGCCTACAGCGTATCATTGCCATATACTGATTGTTGGTGAGATAAGTTCAACGAATGAAGTGACCATTTCATTCGAAAAACCTTTGCTTTCGCGTAAAACGTTTGGCGAAAGTAACGATTGCATGACAAGGAAGTGCACTGAAGTCCATTGCGAATGATCGGTCTCAAAGTGCAGTAGAGTACTTTGTATCTAGACTATAGTGTTAAAACTGTTTCTGTTCGAACACGCGGTAAAATGCTCCCTTGACAAAGACAAAGCTGCGCCATTAACGGTTATTTTAACGCGACTGGTAGCGGGTCGACTGAAAATTGCAGAAAACCTTTGCGTGAAAAAAATCCACCAATTACGCAACGTTTTCCATGAAAGTCCATCGATTACAGCTTGGCTCACCTTTTTTCCTCTGTCACGTCGATCCTACTTTTGCGAGCACGCAGAAATTATGAATTTATGCGCAGGTCGTGTTTTTGAAAAACACAGGACTCTGGCGTGAGGTTGGGTCGTCGATCGATGAGGCTTACGCGTTATTATCGAACGTTATTATTCATGATTCCTGTGTTGCGCGCGCGCGTGCACGTGCATGGGTTTTGAAAAATTGAAATTTCACGATGATCATTTCAGCGGAGAAAGAGCGTATAGAATGTGAGTAAAACGTTTTCCATATTTCACGTTCTCGTGAATTTTACATTGCTAGACATATGTTGGAAATGAATTTCTCGGAAATTCGTCGTTATATTGTCGTGTGCGCCTAATAAATGTAAAAGTAAATTGCACGACCTACTACTTGTATATTTGTCCGTATCAGTTGACCGAATTTTAGAATACGAACCCACTCTATTTGGTGACGCAAACAAATGTCGATAGCTACGAAAAAACAATGAACGTTTAAATTTTTTACCTATTGCAGCAATCAAGATCGAGTGGGCCAAAGTGGTTTACCCGTACGACGATCAACGTTGGCAGTAGAAGCAACAACAGCATCAGTGCATTAGTCAACGACGCGAACTAATGACCGGCGATTATTCTGGATTTGTTGGTCAGCTCGATCTTACAGGCGCGGTAAATTAGGCGTGGACGGCAACACATCGCTTTGAGTGTCGTCTTTACTGTGTGCGAAGATAAGACGAGGTCGCGTATAGCTACACAAGCGCGTTTATCGATCTTGCTGATTATGGGATACTCAAGAGAGGCTGAGCGATCATTTCCTGATAAAGGATTCGACTATTTGCGAGATTGACAATCAAGGGTGATGTGCCTGACTTGGCTTGTTTTTGTTTTGACAGTACGGAAGACCCTAAGAATGAAGAGAAAAAGCACTTCTATAATAGAAAAACGCTTTTATCAGTCGTGGGCGAGATTGATTTACGGCATCAGTTTCATGGAATGATTTTTTATTTTTTTTTCGAAAAACAAAAAGTCTTCATTAAAATTCAGCTATTCGCCAAATGGCGATTCGAAAAGAGGGTGAGCTTGAAGCAAACACTGCGTCCAACGAGGGAAATTCGAGAATTAACGATCGAGCGAGAGGCGAAACGTGCGCCGTGAAAATCCTCTCAGCTACGCGGCGGTAGCACTCGTTAGTTACCACTTGGGGCCTCGGTCCGATAAGGACTCCCTTTTAGGACGTTATATCTCCGAGCGATAAACTGGGACAAAACAACAAGTCGATAGAAGGAAAGGTGCGAGAAAATGGAGAGAAGAAGAGTATGAGAGAAAAAGGAAGCGTGGACATGATTGTTTGCACAAGAGAAAGAGAGTTTGGAACAGAGGGTATATAGTTGTAGATAGTCGATCGGACACACCGGAAGGAGTATGGAAGTGAGAAAAAGTTCGATTTAAAGGGTTGACGTTATCACGGGTCAGTGGTCAGCAATTGCTGCTGAGAAGGTTTCGGTTCTATTCGGTTCGTCGCTGCAATCAACTTGCCTCTCAAATGTCATCTAATTAGTTAAGAGTTAGTTTTTCATGATTTAAATTTCTAATTATAGCTCGTTATATTCAAAACGTGTTATAATTATATTTGTCTAAATGAAAATAGAAGAAGCTTACATAGACATTTTATAATCATCTAATTAATTACTAAAAGTCAAAATTTGTTAAGAGGAGGATATTGATTGCGCCAGACTCCATTCTCCCTCTAGAATTTCACATAGGGTAAATAGATCTGTTGCTTCTGGAGGACACCATCGTCAGGGTTTGATCCTTGATGATCGACTTTTAATTAAAGGATATCATTGAGGTCTAACTCTCTCTCTATCTCTCTGTCTCTTAGCTTGACAGGAACGGCAGCTTTGAGCAGCAGCAGTGTCTCACCACAATAGCGTCAAGTGGTAATTACTGGTCGTTTAGATAGCCCTCCCCCCCTGTTTGCCTAGCGGGGGAATTAACGGCTTAATAAGTGGCCCACCGCCAAGCCAACTTCCTTCAAGAACCGATCCTCGCGCTTGAGTCGGCGCCGATTCTTGGGAGACTATTCAGTAGTATGTATATAGCGCGTTATTTGCATCTGTAATTTAGTTAGCCGCTAGCGCCGCACGCGCGAGGATGCAAAGTGCCATTGTCGCGGGTAGAAGTTAGCGCGGGGATTCCAGTGAGAGCAGTGAAACACGAATGCCGCAGTAGCGTCCCAAGGGGACCCCTCTCCCACCCGCTCTCTGATTTATTCTCAGCGTTTTACTTATCGATCGCCACCAGAGAGAGACTGAGCTTTTCAATATTAATCCCGTTATCGTTACGAAGCCGAGAGCAAGAGACTAGAATTATTTCGCTTATTATAAGAGATTTCAAACTATTGCGATAAGGAAAATGCAGATTATTTAAATTTTTCTATTCGTGAAATAGAAATGTATTCTATTGCTTTTATATTATTCTGTTATGCTGAATGGGAAATTATTAACCGAATAATATATAGTTTTCATCTTAAACTTACTAAGCTCGGTAGAATTCACCACTGGTTTCTGAAATAATTTTCTCGAAGCTCGTCACTTTTCTCCTTCTATATCAAGATTGAGAGGTTGCTTTTGGAATTCAAAACAAAGAAAGTCAGAACACGTGCGCCCGGCGCAACAAATAGGTACGTACATATGTGTGTTCGGTTATTTCTGCAACTGGCTACTCAGCGAGCGGCATCGATTGATATCAGGGTCGCAAAAGCAATCTCGCCGCAAATAGCACTCGCATTCTCGAAACAATCGACATGTGCCTGACCTACTACTCGCATTACTGATTGACTCTTGCCTATCTATTATAGCATTTGGTGTGTGCAGAATAAGATGCGTGTAGTATTTAATTATATACCCAAACGATAACATGAAGAGAACATTGTAAAATAAAATATCTAACGTTCTCAGTACCTGCACATTGAATGATTTACTATACTGCTCGAACCTACATTTGATCTCAATTAACGTATAGATACTGTCACGCAGCGCTAAAATATCACCGGTATGATCGCATACATCTTGATTTGCACTTTGCCGCATCTGTAATTCATTTCTCTCTCCTCTTTCACTCTTGCTGTTGGCTGTATGCGCGACGACTTAAATTCGGACGAGAGATCAAGATTTAGGAGCGGTATTCGTCTTCCCGAGAAGGATAACTCTCGCGGAGTCGCGTAGCGCTATGTCTATACGTAGCTTGGTTTATTTTAACGCGCATTAGGATCGCGTATATTGGAACATTAAACCTGTATATGGGCTGTGTACACAGTGGCACGTATTGGAAGAAGCTGGTGCAGCTGGAGCTCAGCCCTGGAATCCGTGGAAAATAGTGGGATTGCGTCGTATAAAGCAACAGCAACAGTCGTACTAGCAGGCGATGGTGTGGATGGTGGTGGCTTCGAAAAAAAGGGCCGCCGAGGGGAAAGCTCGACGACTTTACACACTGCCGAATCGCATATTTCCAATTCAATCTGCCGCTGCCGCCGCTGCCACAGCCGTCGATCGAAGGAAAAACCATTATTCTTCTCGCGCAAGAGCGGGAAGAGAGGAAAAACGAGCCTCGATAGCATTGTGCTGTTAGCCGCGAACCGCGAAATATTACCTGCAGTGTTATACCTATACAGACAGACACGCGCGCTATGTCTGACTGATCCACATAGCTGCTATATACGAGGAGAGAACGTAGCCGGTAATCGCACCGGATGTGCCGCACATCTCTCCAGGAGCGCGTAATATTTACGAGCATCGCGTCTCCGTCTTTGCCTGCCTTGTCTGTCTGTATATGTCTCTCGGTAAGAGTAGTACAGCTACAGGATAAATCTTGAGTCATTTTTCGCTTCGAATCGCGCGTAATAAAAGCTCGGCGAGTTTTTATTTGCGAGTTTTTCTCGTTTCTCGCTCCATTATTATGGTAGAGGGTTCAATTTGTTCGTGTATTTATCGGATGGTAGGGGATGAGGAAAGCTATTTCCCCGGGAGATACGAATCCGCGAGTTATTAAATCCGGTGGAAAGAAGGTACAGTGTCGCGGCAGCGGACAGACTCTAATCCTCGCGATTTTCAGATCGTTGTTGTGTGATTTGTACAAATAGAATACGGAACCGTATCAATTTCGGATAAGCCGATCAGGAGAAGAAAGACGCTGAGTTCGCTCAAAAGTATATATATTCATACACATTGTATCGTCATACAAATACACGAATTTTTTCTTTTACGTGTACTCTATAAGTGCTTTTTCTCTGAATCCAGAGCAATCATCATTCATCCGTTTATCCGAACGCTCGCCATTATCTTTTTTTTCGTGGAAGATAAAAAGGTTAACGTCCACACGCCGTCAAAGCGATAGTTCTCTCTTTGCATCGGAGACACATCAATGAGTAAATGTGTGCGTCTCTGCTTTGTTCCTCGGTGCGTCCTGCTATAAATAATGAGCAACGTGAGCGCGAACGCCGAATCTGATAGTGATTGCTAGACGAAGCGTGAAATTATAATTGTCACCAGCTCAGCGAGAGTGAGTGAGTGAGTGAGTGAGAGAGAGAGAGTCGAGGAATCGATAATTAAGTGACGATCGTTCTTCAAGTACAGCATATAGTGTACGCATGTGCACTTGTGAATGGTAAATGTAAAAGTATATAAAGCCGGCCTTATGACCGGTGGCAGACTGCCCGGTAGATTCGGCAATTAACGGTGTCAGAGAAGCATATCGCCTCGCCACAAAAAAGATACGCTGCTTTTGGCGAGGCTATACTCGCCGACGAACGATATTACGATGCGCGCCCTTTTAATGCCCGCTGGCATCAAATCTAGCTATGTTATTATAAGTCACATCTTGATATTCTTGACCTTGATGAATGGCGATGTTCGTAGTCGTATTGTTTGTGTTTCTGACGTACACAGGCTGCGCTGTTATTCATTGAAACTCCTCGTTTTTAATGTAGTGATATTCAAAGTACACGTAAATTAAGCTTACTACATGCACTCGTATCTTGTCAGAAGATTTATGAAAAAGAAAGGTTGAATATTTGATTTTAAAATTAGAATCAGTCTGCTTTGAAGACTGCACGTAAATACATTGGCAAAGCTCATCATTACGTGGTCGAGTTAACCCCAAAACACAATCTCGCCTAATCCTCGCAACCAGATCCTACTACACCAATTACCTCTGACCCGAAGGAACGAAAAATAAAAGAGAACCAATACCGCGGGGTTGTAGACAAAGTAAGAGAGAGAAGTTTCTAAATTCGACCCGCCGGGCGAAATCTAGTACAAGCTAAACGGAAAAAAGAATTACGCGTTACTCCCAGTGAGATCGACCCTATTTGCATTATTCATTGTGCCGCGTGCATCATCCATCCCCCTGTAACACACTGTAGATTGGCGGAAGAATCGGCGAGGGAGTCTTGACGACAACGAAGACGACGACAGCGTATTGTCGTGCGAGACGACATGAGGTTCTGCTACTGCTGCTGCTGCTATTGCCCTATTATAGCACTACACCCGCTTTCAAAGTACCGCGTCGACGTCGTAGTGCTCAGAGCTGATTAAAATCGTAATGCAATACGCATGTTCCGCAACACAAAGGGCTGCACGTTCTATAGTGTGTGCGCCAACCCCGAAATCCTCTGTAAAACGGTGAGTGCACGAGGGGTATATTTCCACGTCGTAGAGCTGTGTGCCGGGAGGAAAAGAGAGATAGCAGGGTTCCGATACAAATCAGGGAGTTTCAACTAAACGAGTTTAAAGACTTCGTCTCCCGGATAGTCCGATACAGGATATAGTGCCGTCACATTTGCATTACAGTGTTTTTCGTGTATGTATTATGATAAAAAAAGAAATAATAATGCGAGTACAACCGCAAATTGATGGTTTCGATTTAACGGAATTTATTATCCCAGTGCGGTATCAGACTGGAGAAAATAAATAGCGTATATAGGCTCGATCATCGATGATAAATCAAGAGGGACGCGCACGCAAAGCCCGCAGCATCGTCTTCCGTTTTCAACGGGACAAACTTATTCTCGTGCACCGGCGAGCTTTTTCCTCCTCCGACTTATCGATCCAGCGACGCGAGAAGCTGAAGTTTGTACGTGTATAGGTGTATACGTACACACAGACCCATGTGCTCGTAAGGTCTAGAGGAGAAGAAAATTCATTCTATTCCCCCTAAATCAGTCGAAAAATACCGTGAGAGCGAGGCAGCTATGTAGCGTATATCTATAGTTAAGAACGGTTGGGGATATCGGGGAAGCGAGCCGCTACAATTGATTATTTGCGCAATTGAAGTATTAGATTTTTTGGTCAAACAGTTTGGTAAAAAGTGAACTATGTTTTTTGCGCACATAGAAGTTACGTGTTGTACTCAAGAATCTTATTTACGTTTCGGAAATTCAATTCAAACTTTTTATTCTCCACTGTGTTTGCAAAAACAAATGCCTCGATAGTTTGGAATACAAATTTTATTTGTTTACGTGTCTATAAAAAATCAATTAAAGCAATAATTTGATTACTTACAATTAATATTCGTTACCTTTACACAACTATAAGCTAGCGCTAGCTACTAAAGACTGGAAATTCTATCGAAAGAGGTGGAACGTCAAATCCAACTGACAAATTAATCAACAGGCTTTTTCCCACCGTGCAAACGTCGAATAAATCAGTAAATCAGTACCGCCTACGCATTATTATCAATTAGTTGAAGGTGAGGGTTGTACGCCACACACGCACATACGTAAGTAGAGAAAAGCGCCTGTTGGGGTCCAAGCTCAGCCGCTCAGCAGGACCATCCGTCATTCATGGCTCGATACGCGAGCGCACGCACCGCAGTTTCGGGAGCGTCATGGTAATTAATACCGATCTTCGTATAGCCCAGACCGAACAGCGTAGGGCCACACGCCTATATACAAATTGTAGCCTAGTTGTAACTCTCCACCCTATATACAAATATACATGTATACACCGTATGCATAGAACGGGGGGACTCGTGAGACACATTTCGAGACTAGGCTGTTATTAACTGTGTGCCTGAGGAGCGACCACGCTTACGCGATAACAATTCGGATACCGCTCGCGCGACGACTCTCCCGATGACAGTGACATATGGCGGCAGACACTGGTGTCCGGCTGCACGTGTCCGTGTATAGATATATATGCCTATATATGCACCTATATATTCGCAAGCGACACACGTGCAGCGTCGAGCTGCATATGTCGAGGGGTCATAACTCGTTAATTACCATCAGCTCAGCGTGTGAGTGCAGTGCAGTTCTTCCTAATGCAAGTGATAACGTATAAGAATTATCAGTGCGAACCTCGTTAGCGGAGACCGTCGTCTGACGCTTCACGTCTGTTTTGTTAAGCGAGATTGCAGCGTTCCAGAATTGAGAGAATGAAGAGGGCAGTGCATCGAACGACTGGAATTCGGAGAATCTGAGATAGGAAACTCGAGAGTCTGCAATGGGGGCTTTAATTGGTCGCATCGAGTTTCGGAATGATTGAGAAATCGGAGGCAAATGTAGACACACTATATACCTTTCGAAAGCTCGCATCGATCAATAGGACGATTAGAAGAATTCGGCGAGTTTGAGTCTTGAAACTCGCTCCCCAGATCGTATAGTTAGCTGGTGCAGTCGAGTCGGCCGGTCTAATTAACGCGGCAGCAAGTACGCGGCGACACTGACGTATCCGTCTTGTTCCGTCTTCCGGCGCGTAATTCGTGCATGCGGTTCGCAAGACATAGAGCCTTGGTAGTCGTGAGCGAGTACGCAGAGCGTAGCTGGAGCCGCAATGCAGTGGTGCGGAATATCCTGAGACGAAACGCAAGGAAACCGAGCCGAATGAATGAGAAAAGGATTTGGATTTGCCGCTTTAGACTTTGATACGTTAAATGAAAGATTTAGCTTCTCGAGCGGATCGGTGAATGAATCGATTAGAATTGAAAAGTCATTACCGAACTTGACTTCCGAAATACACCTGATCAAACAGAGAGTTCTACGGCAGTCGCGACAGCAGCAACCGAAGCTCGCTATAGAGAAACGCGTTACATACAACCCGTATATGCACAATATCTCGCATCGGTCTTACAACTAAAACTTGCGAGCAAGAAACTTGAAACTGCGCACGAGCAAACGAGCAATTTGCTTTTGTCTAGTGGAGATAACGATAATGGCCGTATTTATCGATTCACTTGTACAACATGAAATTCTTAAGTGACGAAGAAGTTGGAGCGCGCTATTGCAGCAGTAGCCCATATTATGTAACTGCACGTTTATCATTGCGACTGTGTACGCAATGCGGATATCGGGATAGCCTAGCGTGTGCACAATTACAGTCCGAAGAATCCGACGGAAATGGTGGGGCGCGGTTTGCTCCTCGAAATTCCGGTGAATTTCTTTCGCAGCTGCGGCTGAATGCCTTCCTTTCTTGCTGGAGCTTTCAAGGAGAAGGGTCGATATCACTAGCGCACTGTCGTTGCTTTTCTCCTTCTACTTGCGCGCGACTTGTCATTGTCCGAGTGATTTACGGACTAATTGGAAAGCTCCGTGTTCACCGAACAAAGGACCATAGTTTTCGCGCGCGCCTGCGTATGTGTACATGTGTGCGTATCTGTGTATGTGTGTGTGTGTGTGTGTGTGTGCGCGCGCGCGGGCTCGGGCGTGTGTACAGTGTCACCGCTAAAGAGTTTGCACGAAGCCTTTGCTCCGTCTTCTTGCAGAGGGAAAAACCAATTTCTCCGGTTTTTCGTTTTTTGGATAAACGAGCTTTCACCGGCACCGCAGAAAAAACTTATTGCGACAGAGTGAAAGCATCATCTTGTCTCTTTTTCCTTAGAGTAAAGGAGATGATGTCAAAAGCTCCTCTTCAAGCGCGTTCCTCACTTATTTTTAGGTAAATTTGCACTGGGAACAAGGAGAAGGATTACTACAAGTCACATGGTGAACGAGCTCTTTCTCTCTTTCTTTCTCCATCTATCTCTTTCGTTCTCATTTTCTCATTCTGCGAACTATGCATTTTAAATGTCTTCCATTTCGATCGACTTTTTTTGCCATTCGATTTTTTTCCTCGATGAATCAGAAGGCCAAAAAGACTTAACTTTTGGAAAAATAAAGGCAAAAAGTTTGTTTTCAATTTCCCCGGGCAAAATTGAGCACTGCTTGCTATTGAATTTCCACATTGGAAATCCCCGCAGCAGTCAGAGCTACCGCCACGTCGCACACTACTTGTGTACTCCACTTTGCCGTTGTCTCGGAATTTGGACGTCGAGTTGGGCGGTGGCAGCAGCACCAGCAGTGGTAGCCTGCTCTGCTCTTTGACTCCATCCGCAGTCCCTCCATCGCCATAGTTGCTTCTGCTCTTTCGCAATCCGAGCGCGTAAACTTGGCCGGCAGCTACGTACCCCTTCAGAGAGCAAGGGGGGCAAAGCAAAAGGATGGGGGGAGAAGAGAGAGAAATCTGCGCAGTGGCACCTGTCGGCCGGCTAATCTTGAACACGTGTTTCCTTGTGCTACAGTCATGCTGGCCTTTTGCCAATGCAAGTGAGAGCTCTATGGAATGGTCATTGCACGAGGCGTCGCTGCGTTATACGCACAAAGCGACACCCGCACAATCTCAGTATGTCCCTTTTGTATTGCTGCCACTGCTGCCGCCGCTGCATCTGTACGGGACTTACAACCAAATCCCAGCACTGCGAGCATTAGTGACCTTTTGCTCGATTTTTCGCTAGTGCGATGTCGCCTCTGAGTTGTATTCCTGGAATACAGCAGCCGCTGTAGAAATCTTGGGGGTGAGATTGTTAATGAAGCGAGTGGCCTGACAATCTCTAAAAATAGGAGTACAAACGAAGTTTAAGATTTCGCTACTAGCCAAGATTTATTTACGAAAAGCGCTACAAGCTTTCATACGCTCTCCAAAAGCAACAGCTGGTTTTCGAATGCTTAGTTGAAAGTACTAGGACATTAGCCAGTAAAGAAATCGAGAGTTGTAATAACTTGCACGAGCGTGATTCTTTGAGAGAACTTGTGTAAATACCGCGAAACTACTGTGTAACACACGTGCGCTCGTAATGCACTTTAATTGTGTCTGGAATCGCTTTTCTCGTTGAAACGCAGGTTTTATATTGTATTGTAGATATATACCTGAGGAAATCCAAACTCGCGCGCGTTCTTGGCCTGCTTATTGCCTTGACTCTTTCTAGAAAAAAAGAATGAAAAGAAGCTGCTAAAATCGTGACGCTGCATTTCGTGCTGGAAACATTCGCCTGCAAATTGAATTTCGCGCCTCGCAAACGTCGTCGCTGCGCCAGCGAGATAAGAGTTACGCTTTCGCTCGCGAATTTCCGGGGAGAATACGGCTTTCAGGGACTGCTGCGGCAACTTTTCGACGGAACTATTTCTGATACAGAGAGCAGCGCGTTTGCAGTGTGTTGCTTATCGGCGTGTTTCATCGCCGATAAGAGTTGGCTGATAACAAGCGACACTGAGAGATTTTCAGGTGTACGCCGCCTTGGAATTGTATTTTATTTTGCCTGTAGATTTTTTTTCTCTTCAATGAGTTTTAACATTGACGATTTTGTTGGATATGCAGATCTCGCTGAAAATTACGCTCCCGATTGATCGATAGATTAGATTATTCATAATATTTGTGAAGCGCAAATGTGATACGCATAAATATTATATTGAAATAGGTATACTACTAAAATAGCATTTAAATACAGTACGTGTGCTGATCTATGCATCAAAATATTTGATGAGCGTAAGTGTTAGCTCTAATTATTAGAGCGTAAACAGTGCAACTATTCGTCGCTATCCAACTGAATTTACTCGCTTAATGTAGTGCTTGCTTCTGTGTTCAAAGATAATATTCAATGAAAAAGACGTCGTATGCTAACCTTTCGCTATTCAAATATTGGGATACAGTATGTGTCATACAGAGAGATAAATAGGGAGAATGAAAGACTGCGAGCAATTGGTGGGAAGTTTTTAGCAATGCTTCTGGTGAGCAATTATATGCTGCGGCGTTGGTTCTGCACCTCATTGTTATTTAGGTCGATGTACCTCAAAAAAAGCGAACTCTACTAAATTTGCCTGTTCGCTCTTGCGAAGACGGCAAAGTTTCTCTTCACGATGAAAAAGCTTCAAGTACACGCGACGGAGAAAAAACATGGTAGACAGTCAGCGAGTGAACAACAAAGAGAGAGACAGAGAGAGAGAGAGAGAGAGAGAGAGAGAGACCGAGAAAGCGTCTGCTGCTCGGAGATGTAAAAAACATCTGGCCGGTGCCGTGTCGTTCTTCACTCTCGTTTCGGGCCGTTGCTGTAGTACAAACTCGCGCCCAGTAACCAGCAACGAGTTTAAGTTTGCTCGGACAGTTTCACGCGCTGGAAAATTAGGAGAGTGGAGGAGACTCGATTAGCGTTTATCTTAAGTCTACGACCGAAAAAATATTTCCTTTCTCTTTGTTTGCACGAGTTAATGCTCTCGGAAAGAAAATTACTTTACACAGTAAGACAAGCGTTAAAAACACAACCGTAGCGATTACGAGACACGCGAACCGATATCGACCTTGTATACATGCACACACATAAAGCTCCAAAGCTTCTCCGCGGCGGTACAGCCACAAAGGCGAGTTAAGAATACCTTCGGTCGTGTTTAAGCGTGCGCTGCATGCGCACATCCTTCTTAAAAGCATACTTTGTGCCGCATTTTCGCGCTGTGTCTGTGTGTGCAATGCTCGGTTCGTTGAGACTCGCGAATGTGTGTCGAATATAACAGGCTGACGCGCCTAGCGAATTTCGCGGTTCGTGCTTTCCTGAGCTTGCGGCGCTTGGCTTTTGCACGGGATTTGTTGTCACGAGAAGAATTATACACGAGTTGGTTTTGAATTGTTGGAGGGTAGAGAAAAAAGAAAGGATGGTTATTCCTTTTATTATATGCATTTGTAACGTACTTTCGACGTATTTTTTTTAACCTGGATGTATATTTAATCAGCCTTTGACAATAGAAGATCTGCAACGCAAAGATATTTTCGACCGTATTAAAATAGACCGGGCGACGAATCAAACGTGCAGATAAACTTTTTACTTTTATTTTCAATAAAATTAATTATATACGTAGAGGCAACATCAAGTGTCTTCGCGCAAGGTAGCGCTGGAAGCGGGAGACATTATAATAGATTTATACGCTAAGTGACGGTTAGCACAATGTCGGCATAGTGCAAAAACACATTCATCTCCACGGACCGCTATATTATATCATGATTAGAGCAAGTGCTCGCTAATTAGATCATAAATAATAATAACACTCATGAAGATTAATATTTGCGATACAATGCTGCCGTAGCATCCATACGTACCCGCGATAAATGCGTACTTGTTACTAGCAATTTGTTCAGCCCGCATGCACAAGTGAAATTTTCCCCAATAAAAAAACGAACTCCTCGCACCAATGCACAGTAGTCGGAACTTCAAAAATATTTGATCGATGGTGGAAGTGCTCTTATAACGCGCAGCAACGGCACCTGTCAGTGACAAATAACTCGTGCCTCATCACAAACACACATACACACGTACAGAGGATTTTCGAGCTTTTTTCAGCTCGTCGATCTTTGCGCGCGTGAACGAGATATATCCGGGCGCTTAAAAAGGCAGAAATGCCGCTTATCTGTGCCGTCGAGCGTGAGCCTCTCTCTCACTCTTTGTCGGACTATATAGTACAGCCAGTCAGGAGCGTTATCTTATCAGTCGGTGGCTGCGCGCGCGCGCGCGCCATATGCCATTAACGTGGAAACATTGAACGAAGCCTCGGAACAAAGAGCTATCGAGTCGACTGTACCCTTCTCTTCGAAACGATTGCTACCCTGTTACACCCTAGTAGAGAGGCTAAATGTCCCTGCATGTAATAATGCAAATCTTGATTTAGTATATCGGAATATGCATAGTACAAGATATTGCGCTGTTGTATTGTTGTAATCCTTCTCTCTCGGCCATTGTTTTCTTTATGAATTAATTGAATTTTCGAGGGTCACTATCGCAACGTTTTCCGATCTTCTTTTTCGGGTGTAATGTACACACGTTGCGTAGTATTGATTCCAAGTAATAGCTACAATATCTAGACTGCTTCAGTATACCTGAGTGAAAGCTGATTAAGCGGGACTTTGAGCCGTCGTCGTCGTATGCGTCAGTGTTTTCTTATCGACCTTTTTCCTCCTCTCACGGACACGAATAATTAATGGATTGCATTATCTTTACACACTACACGTTATCGACAAATTGATGAACTAGCTCTTTTCATAAGCTCCCTATTTCTCCAATAAAAGAAAAGCTCTGACTCCTGTATTATTAAGAATGCACGGAATCGGTAATAGTATCTCATCAACAGGCTGGATATCATTGAAAGCCGGTTGGTCAATTATCACATCGTAAAGAACATTGAGAGGAACAGAGACACTGGTGGCTGGTATACAAGGCACTGTGGAAATTAAATTTTTTAATTTCCAGTTACCCCGGCTTATACGCACAATGCAAAGCAATTTGCCGCACGTTCCTTTCTACCCCACGAATTCCAATTTAATCATCCTGCGCGTGGAAATCGAGATTTGCTCTTTCTCTACGCACACAGGAACGAGTATTAGCGTAAGCAGCGCTCGTTACTTCCCACTCAAAGCTTGAGAATCAGGCGAAACCGCTTCTCTCTCTTTCTCGCTCTCTCATTCCGCCCCCGTGATCTTTCGAAAACATGCGAGCGCGTTCCAGAGCCATTTTCACAGTACTAGACTAATCCCCCTCCCCCTTTCACTCTCTTCAGTTGTTGTATTATTTCAATTATTAACACTTACTGCAGTGCGCCATTCGGCCGAGCTTTATCTTGCTTATCGCGCACCAGACGCTACCCAGTATAGCTGTTGCATATATACCAGAGGCTGTCTGCGAGCAATCGCCATTTGCTCTTTTTTGCGAGAGAGAAAGAGAGGGTGGAGCTTTTATCTACTTGCCGCTGCACTGCGCTACCGGGTACTTAGGTGTTTAATATTTGGACGGCGTGAAAGTTTTATGGGGGTGGAGTCGAGCGGCAGCTCTACTGCCGCTTTGATAAAGTTCGCGAGGATGCAGTAGTGTTTTGCGTTGTTTATAGCGGGAGCGTGTGTAATAATCGGTTGAAAAAGTAAACTTACCCTGACGAGAGACCATATAGAGGCTATAGACTGTTGATTATTCACGTTAATGAAACAGCTCAATAGCTGATCGACTGCAATTTGCGTAGAGTAATGAGAGGTATGCCTTCGTTCAGCCTTACTCGTTTCATTGAATCATTCGATATATAGCAAATACGTAGACTGAAACCGGTGTTATGCCATCAAAAGCTTTCGGAACGTGCAATTTTTATAATATAACGTGATATTCAAGCTAGAATATAATATGCAAAGAAAAACTGCTGCCTCAATAAAAAGCAAGCGCACTAAAAAGAATCTTTTATCTGCTCGCACAGCGCATTAAAAGCTCGACTCTTTATACACTTCCTCGAGCGTTGCAGCAACAGTATAACCCAGCTATATACAACCGACAAACTATACGAAATTGATCTCGGCGCTCGCTATTTACGCGTGGCGCTATGCGTCGTATATACACTGTATATCCACCCACACATCCACGTCCACGTTGGCCTGGAAGCATATGTTCTCATAGTCACGGGGGCTCGAAAGTAACTGCTCTGTCTATAGATCGTCGTTCACTGAACTCGAGTCTACGGCTATTGCCGAGTTCTGTATGCGCGCGAGCAAGCGAAAAAGACAGAAGGATATAGCGCGCACACGGCAGTTCGTGATCGCGAGTAATAAAAAGTTTGCGCAGCTCGAGCGATTACGATCTCTCCTCCTTCTTCTCGTATGTATTTCCGTACTATAATGTCTACGCACCGGATATCGTATATTATGCACGAGACGCGTGGTCGGCTGAATTACACAAATTGATCGGACGTCTAATGATTTCATACGAATTGCACACTATTCTCCTTTTTTTTGTTACAGACACCCCTCACGAACACACGGGGATATTTATGAATTTCGGGGGAAATATAGGTGCGCAGAACAGTGTTCGTGTCCCCTTCGTTTTTTTACTTCGCTCTACGCGCGGCGAGAAACTTTGGCGATAAACCGACTACTTTTTCGTCGCCGTTGACGCGAGCGCGTGAGATAAAAAAAACTCGGGCTTTTGTATGTTCGGGAGAGCGATTCAGCGCGAGCTTGATTTGTTACTCAAACGTGAGCCGACGACGAACAAAGGCGTATGAGATAAAAGCGCGCGGTCGGGGTTGGCTTCGCGATTGCCCTGCTAACGCACTCCCGACGCGAGGGATATCGCTCCTCGTCGTTGTAATATTAGTATGGCCCTCGTTAATGTCCGACGAAGCGCGAATACTGACAATTATCATAGCGAGCGATAGTGCGCTCAATCGATTTTCTTAGCTATTTTGCTTTCTAATTTTGAGCTCCGTAGCAGTATCGATGATTGCACTAGATGGACGCTAACGGCAAGACGTCACGCGACAAATGAATAGCCGTGCAACCGCGGAAGGTACTACGGGGTACTGCAAGGGCTCCTATCGAAGGGAAGCATTTCCTATCGATTTTTCAACGAATATAAATGTGATTGATTTTTCATACTATCAATCCTTATTTTAATCAGAAATTTAGGACATTTATAAATAGGTAAGTTATTTTCGCGCTTTTGAACTTGCTTCACGGTGGTCACTTGGATTCTGTAATGCATTTTCATTCGCGTATGTCTTTTCTGATTCAGCGGAAATAATTTATATTAAATTGAGAAAATGACGGTATAAAAGGATTACGCGAGAACTGCTTTCATATCGCGGTTGGTAAACCGCAAAAAGATGCATGTTGATTACGGTATTAATAATATTTCAGCGAAAATGTGTACGTTAACACATAGTATATAAGAGGATTGATCACAAACCATGAACATATTTCGCGATACACTTTCGATGCATAATTAAAATGATATTATTCACTGCAGGAAAATTATAATCCGCTTCCGGCAATTACAAGGCATAATCTTCCCCAACTGCAAATGTATTACCAATAACATAAGCGAAATACAAATTAACACATACATTCTCTCTGTTGAAAATCAGCAAGTTTAATATTCTTTATAGGGAAACTTCCAATCTCCGCAAGTAACCGAAACAAATGCGGAAATTTGTTAGCACAGCATTACGATCAGCCGACTCAGTGCTGAGCAGTATAAAAAAGAGAAAAAAGTGCAACAGAAAAGTCATTAAACACCGAGAGCTAGGTGCGAATGAATTTACGATCTCCACAGCACACATCAGCACTGTAGAAAAGGTCAACAGAGAGTATAGTCAGTCGCGCGCAAAGCTGCACAGAAGTCGGCGAATTAGACAGAAGGTCCAAGAGAGCCGTGAGAAAATAAAAAGAAGACAGTGTGTCGGACGGATCGTGCATTGCACTCGCAGACTAAATTTAGGCATGTCTCTCTGCTGCCGCTGCTACTAGTACTACTACTACTACTACTATTACTACTACTACTTCTGCTACCACCACCACTACTACGACTACTGTGGTATACTTCTAGTCCGACCCATTCGTCACTCGAAATTGGCAGATCACAAAGAGAGAGAGAGAGAGAGAGAGAGAGAGAGAAAGATAGAAAGGAAAGAGAGACTCAGACGGATGGAAGCACTGCAGCCAATTACGCAATGAACAAGATTGACGATGGTCCGCCGCGGGCATCGCGGATCGCACTCGATAACTTTCCGTCGATGCACGCACGCGATACTCTTACTTTCTCTCTTTGTTGCTCGGAGTTTCTCTGCCGAGTAAGTGTATATCAAATAGCGTCAAGAAAGATGGATACCACGCTGACTGAAGGCGGTCTTCTTTCTTCATGGATACATTATTTTATAGGTGAACGATGGAATTACCTTCGAAAGAGGATGGAGTCATGCGCAAGAATTGTCAACGAGGATGTTATACAGCCCATTAGGGCGGCACGTGCTCGGAAATAACAGTCGCGTGTCGTTTTTCGCAAGTTGCTTTATGTTCTCGCGCGCGCGCGCATGGATTTTATAAATAGCTAGGGTAATTATAACGTTACTTAGGTGAGAAGCATAAGGAGTGAAAAAATATTCCTACAAAGCAAATAGATAATTCTTTAGAAAGGAAACGACTTGCACCTTCTATATAAGTATCCTGTTCCACAAGACACTCATTCATCCCTAATGGCTCACTCGCCTATTCGGACTGCCGAACAATCGGAACTTCAAAAGGTGCTTTGCAATCTCGCGTAAATGGTCTTTCGCTCTGTATAACAGCGGCCCATAATTTTCTCGCTCGCACACATTATACACACAGCTGCCGTCTGGCAAATAATCAAATCCATTCTCGCGAGCGAGCAAGCGATTCTTATTGCAGAAGCAGTAGTTATACGACGATGAAAATCAACACATTGCCGGGAGCGCGTGTTTAACACGGTCGACATCAATATTTACATCTTGCATAATGATGCCGACGTACTTTTCAGTAGCGTTGTACAGTAGCTGAATTTCTCGAACTAAACGATTTTAACCACTGATTTGCCAGAGACGCCGTAAATCTAGAGTCGACCGACGAATGAATGAAGAATAAGTTCCAGTCTCGTCTCCATAAATATCGAGCCGTTGCTTCGCCATTCTTCGCGCGGTTCTTCGTTCAACGGGGCAGAGCTCAGGCTAGCAGAGCTCATGTATAAATTGGCCGCGGAACTAGGTATGCCAAGGTGGAGTTGAGGAACGCCACCGGCAACTAATTGTCCTGATTTATGCTGCGTGCAGTTATGCTGGCAGAACTGCGTAGCTCACGGCATATGCGAACGAAAGGAATAGTCGTGAAGTATAGCCGTAGACTTGGGCTTCGGATATCGGTCTCTCTCTCCTTCTCTTTCTCTTAGTATTAAGCTTGGATCTTGGCCAACGCGACAGGCTGTGCTTCCGCTGATTCGAGATCCGATCATCGTCGATTTGAATTCCTGCTGTGCAGTCGCCATATCGAAAGAGCAATTTTTACGTAAGCTTCGTATAAATTACATGTTTGAGAAAAAATTGTTGGTTCAAATTGAAACCGACACTGTAGATTTCAGCCAACATGGAACATCCGGATTGTTCACGTAGCTACTTTAATCACTTGCCAACGTCAACTCCCCCGACAACGTCACGACAGACCATCGACTCTAGACACCGGGAAAGCGACGGAAGGGAAGCAAAGACGACGACAGTAGATTTGCGGCGGCGACTTGGCGTTCCAGACCATTACAAGACGTGAATATTTCATCGGCTTGGTCTGCGCACACACAGCGCGTATACGCACGCGACTCGTACCTCTGCATATGCGTAAACGCCCTCGCTTGCATGAGCAAAAAGCTAGTTGCGAGACGGAAGAAGATTGAGGAGGAGGCGGACGACTCTCTCTCTCCCTCTCTCTCTCAGTCACTCTGCTTCCATTATTTATTGCGTTATACTCGAATGCAATAGAGCGACCCACAACTACGTCGAGGAGATATAGACGCGTGGTGACGCTTTTATTTTATGCATCATTGCCTTATTATTCATACAGTGAAATTTCTATTATGCATTCAATGAGACGTAGCGCAAGAGAGACAGACGAAGGCCAAATAACTATGAAGCCTTTGCCGGTATTACATCGTAGTCGTCGTTAACGCGGCGGTGGAGGCGGCAGCCACTCGACATTCCATGCGACGAAAAGGGGCTGCGTAGCTTCTTAGGCTGGCTTAATCTCGTGTAAAGCGCTGAGAGAGAGTATCGTCTTTCGGAATCCATAAACGCGGAGCTACGAAATTATAATTCGCATGAGCACTTTGGGAATTTTTAATTTTTTCCCTTACTCCGCTCCCCAGCACAACCAATCCAGTCTCTTGAATATTTCTCTCTGTATATACGTGTTGGGTCTGCGCCATTAAATCTCTCGACGAGCTTAATAAACTCTAAGTTCGCCTGATGAGCTATGGAGCAATTAAAATGAAAACGATGAATTAGCAGTGTTAACGAACTTCAATCGCGAATGTCGCAACTTTCCTACATTGTACTTCTCCGATGGAAAGCATTATTCGAGAAGTAGTAGTAGGCTCTAAACGCAAGCGTTTAAAACGAATATTCCAACAGCAGTTCAACCACCCTCAACGTAAAGTCGCACGCGAGAAATATGACGAGCAACGGCATCTACGACAGCTGCTTAAACCGACCAGTCCTTTTCTGTCTCTCTGTCTGTCTCTCGTAGGTAAAATTAGCCGTCGTCTTCTCTTATATGCAAGTAGAGCCAACTTCTCACGCAGAAGAACAAAACTATGAATTCCAGCGCTTGGATCGAGCGACTAGCCATGTAGGTGGGGTATTATCGTTCGGAGGGTGTCAACTGCGTTTTGTATACCTATCAAAAAGAATGACGAGCCGTCAGAGGGTAATTTATGGCGAAGCGTAACCCCCGCTAAACAATTAAAGACACGCGAGAACACTAACGCATGCACGCGACCCGTGTCTACTCTAGTATCCGTTTTACTATGACAACGATTATATGAAAGGCTATTCGTGCACGAGGATCATTTTTTTCACCGTCGTAGTTTTGCGGTTCTGCCGTTGTATTGGCGTTTTTTTACATCGTATATCTACACTTGTCTGGTTATATTGCTTTGAGGGCGACGAAGAGATAAGGCTGATTGCTCGTTTCGATTTCTGTTCGAGTGTGTTTGAAACGTCGTTATTATTTTCTTTCGAGCAAGTTCGTGCTTAATGGGACTTTGTTGCTCGCGAATGAGTTGATATTTGAAACAGTCACGCGCGAGCACGAGTAACGGTAAAGCTCGCCGATAATGTAATGTCGTTGAAGAATGGAGCAAAAAATGAAAAGCGATCGGAATATATTCATATAGCTACGGTTCGATAAACCGATAAATTCCGTCCGGGCATATTTCATCGAATTAGTTATAATTCACACACCCGTGAAAAAGGGGGTGGGTGATAACTCGCTTAATTAAAATCCACTAGCTCCAAAAAATCATCGACGAAATTCTCCGAACTCCAGCAACACCGTCCGAAATTTTCGTCGCCGCTCCAATCGACTTTCCGGTTCGTCGTCCTCCATCATCACTCGGCAAAAAAACTCGTTGTCTAGGCGACATTATAAAAGCTGCTTAATTAATCCGCCTTTTATATGATAGCGTCGTGATATAAAATTCGGACCTTATCAAGTAAGAGGAGTGAGCGATATATATAATAGAGAGGGATAAACGTTGAAAGTTGGAAGGTTGCGTGTGTTGAGCAAGAGGATGTGGCCCTGACGTATTTCGCTTACGGATCGAATTCCACGTGGGTATAATTATGACGAGCGCGTTGTTCAGCTTTGTGCGCAACGAACGGCTGTTGTATATCAAGGGCGGACGCCCGATATTTGCTGGAATTAAGAGATCTTTTAGGCTTTCGGGGGAAGTGAGTTCGATTTGGGGTTCGTTGTTGTATTAGATTAAATTTCACTTCGTGGTTTGTTTCAACTGAAATTATCAGTATAGTTCATGTAAACGAGTTTGAAATTATTGCAGTGAATATTAATTGAAAAGTTGCAAGTATTTGTCGATACCGCATTTTTTTGTAAAAATATCTCGGTTTACGGCTCGTTTTCCGCATGACAGACTCGTTCGACGCAGTGGCGGTAAAGATGGTCAGTTCTCGTATTTACGAAAAAGTTAGATAGACCGACAGAGCGGGCCGAAACGCGAAAAAGAAATAAAGTAGAGGCGCACCGACAAAGGGACCACAGAGCACGCGCTTGTTTCCATGGCGAGACAGCCGTCCTTCCTGAAACTGCATCGTTTCCTCGAAGCGAGAGCGCGCGTTATCAATATTTATATCTCAAAAAGTACTCTCCGCTTTGACATCCTACCCGCGCTTGCGCGAGACTTTGATAAAACTACGAGGCGTAATTATCAGGGTTCTCTCTTTTACACACGAGTGTCATGGTAACGCGGCCACATATAGCAGAGACGAGAGAATGAGAGAGCTTTTACAAAAGCTCTCGCCGCTACGGTACGTGAATCGTGATTCATCGCGTGGCGGGTGAATGCATGCGGTTTTAATTTCGTTTTGTGTTTGTTTTGTTGGTTTTTCGGGGATCGGGAAGTTTCTCGTGCTTTTTCGCACAATTAATTTGCATTTTAGTCCTGTCGAAAACATACACGACTTGTCGCGTGTCGCCAACAACCGGCTACGGGTATTAAGTTGTGCGTTGCGTCGATTCTGAATTCTAGTACGTGCACGCAAATTTTAATTGGCTTCTGAATAAAAAACAAGATTTTTTCGTTTTTTATTCAACATCAAACGGAATCATACAGATATAGGAAAAGAGTCACCACTGCTATATATAGCTTCCTCTTGAATATTCAGTGCGACAATTTGGTTTGAAACTTTGGATTTTTTACCAGTAGTAAAAAAACTTGCGATTACGACATTTTCCGGAATGAGCAAAAACGAGAGAGACTACCAGGACACACAGGACGTCCCAGGGTAATCAAGCATAGATACGATCGTAAATCTTTCCGTCGATGTGGGCGGACTAACTGAGAATATTCTGACCACGCGGAAGAACACGACACGACGACGACGTTGATGTCGACGCCGTGAAGGAGGATGTCAACTATGGACGTAAGCTCGACTCGCTTCTAATTCAATACTTTATGTAGCGTAGCGTTGCGCGCGCATAGCGCTGGATCGTAAAGTCGAGTGTTATTGGATGGGCTCCACAGACGGGCCCGAGTCAAAATAACTTTACGAGGCCGAGTGGCTCTGCTAGTGTCGCACGCTGAAAAATCCGCGAGGGTGGAGTACTGCTGCTTTTTTTACTGGTGCAGAGCCTGTAAAATTCATTCAATCTCGGACTGAAAAATATTTTCTTTGCCCGGCAAAGAAGGTTATTGCGCGCATTACTACGCGGTTACAATGTACGGATGTCTGAGTGAGTATATATGAGGGCACCCAGAAAGTCTTCCCAGTTCCACGAGTAAAATCCAAGCTTTCGAGAGCTGATAATAAAAATATGTCCGAATACGCGTCTCACTGAATTATTTTTGCGAGCGAATAACTTGTTTTCAAGAGTGGACGCTAAGGTATGCAAAAATATTGTCGTAGACAAGGAAAGTTATCGTACGAAATTCGATGCGGTTCCGCAAGATACACATTCACACTCATCACAGTGGATTGGCTAAAATAAACCTCCAAGTTATCAATTACTTCTTTCTTCCCCTCTCCGGGCGAAACTTGGCACTTCCCTCGATATTCGACCGGTTATTAATTTGTCAAAATATAAACCCGAGAAGAAGATCTCTCGACATTTTAGGAGAAAAATCCAAGAAAAAGTGCCGACTTCGCCACAGAGTTAGCCCGAAATTGAGTCGCGCGTCACGTGGACTCTTGCTGCAACGCGTGCGACGAATTACTGTTCATAAAGAAAACGTTTTCTCTTCCTCTCTCTCGATCAGGAATCGGAGAAGCTCGAAGAGCAGATCCGAAACGTGCAGGGCCGGCGATAATGTCCAGCATCGTGCGGAAAGAGGGGAGATAGTCGCTTTATACGAGACGACGCCTTGGACGTGCCGAAGACTGACTCTAGATATAAGCGATTGGATGGAGCAGGTTAAACAAAGACGTGGAATGTAGCCCGAGGATTATTGGGTCGGAATTGTGCTGTCTAGGTATCGAATAACCGTAATGGTTTTTCACTGGTCTCATCGTCGAGAGTTTAGCTTAGTTTTTCCTTCAGTATTTCACGGAACTGCTCGTATGTCCAGTCATGTTTAGGCTTTCGAGTTCTAAACTAACAGTTTTTTTAATAGAATGATAAAGATAAGTCAAGGGTACAATGAAAGAGTTTTTATTTAAAAAAAGTTCAAGTTATAAGTCTGCGCATTCTTTTGAGACTCGCGTAATTAAAAATTACGAGAAAACGTAGCTCGAGGGGCCCATGACACGAGAAATTAATTTTCACATTGTTGAACCTAATTTTCTTAGCACGCTTTTTAAATGGTGAGCACAACTTCGAACTAACACAAAGAAAGCTTTTAAACATTGGAGCTTTTATTTTAGTCTATTTTTTCTTAATTAAAGCAGAGCACGTTCTGTGTAAAAAAATAAATTCTTTGCACTACAAATTCTCGAAAATTAAGTAAACAAGATGATATATACCGCCATGCAATTCTGAAGTTAAGCTTCATGTAGATTGCTTCAGTCGTGAAACAATACGTTTACATCGTCAAGGGGCCGATCGGTAGGTATATGCACTAATTTGTGGCTAACAGCCCTGGCTATTAATTCTTAATTAAGCTTGGCGCACACAATCTCCACTGCTTCACCTCATTGAGTCTTGTCGAGGATATATATCGAAACTTGGCTGCGCTTCAACCACGAATGATCAGACGAGCTGTGCGCAAGACCATTATAATATGCGTCTCCGTCTCCTCGACCTATATTTCGTACATACGCGAAAGTTTTCTTCGCGGCAGCGAGCATTTTTCAATCGACGCGACGCTTATATATCCTTTCTAAATTTTCCTTCGTACTGATGTATAAATTAAAACATTTGTCACTATTCTTTTTAAGCCGACTGGCAAAAGTGACTACTAGTTGCATCTTAGTAGTCAATGAATTTAAATCTACACTGAAACAAAGTTTGCAATATTTAAGATAATTTATTTATTAACAATTTGAATTTTTGGTAGAAGAATGTATGTACTAGAATTAAAAACTATTTTAAAGTGAAGAAAATACGTTCTTCCAAAATGCAATTTTTTTTTAATAAATGAATGTTCTTAAATTTAGCAATCGTTTTTTTTAACTTTTGCGTAGCGTCGATATCCTTGTTTGACATTGAATTATGGATCTCCACAAATATTCGGAATGCCGCATATTTTTGTAGTTACAAATTATTTTCACGTTTCTATTTTATCCGATAGAGCGATGCATAAATTGATTTGACAACGATTACGCTAAATTTGAAGGAAAATGTGGGACCATTAATTGCAACGACGGATGGATAGGAGAAAATGGAACTTCGATGACGGTAATCTGACACCCTGCACGCGCTGCTACTGTTCAGGTCGACTCGCAAAATTTCTGACTGAGTGGGAGGAAAGATTCGCAAATTCTCGAATCTAAACATAAGCGTCATCTCTCCCGCCACCGCAGTCGTCGCTGCCGACAGACAGTTGTGTACACGACTGCGAGACGAAAAGTAGGAGGAGAGACTATCACAACTCACTTCGCACTCTCTCGACAAAAATAGCTACTGTAGAGAGTCCAGTGGATTATTGCTTGCTAGAAATTTTCGCCTCTTGCGTCCGCCTGTGATTGCAAGAATTTTTTAATCTAAATATCTCAGTATATTACATGCGAATGTTGATTTCATAACGAATTTGTCAGATTTCTCCAGTTTTGATTTTCTATTCCTGCACTGAAGCATCGAAAAAAATAAAAGTCACCACCAAAGCATTAATTCACGAGGAATTCCTTGTAAGAACCTCTTATTATTCCCGTTGAGCAAAATCATTATAACTCAAGACAGTATTCATTTTTCTTGCTCGACAAATGAAGAGGATAAATCCGCAGCCCAGAATAATTATAGTAAGCTGACGAAGAATGAAAAGGGGGAAACTCCGAAGATAGGTACAGCGACAAGCAAATGAATTCATAGAATCACGTTGTTATTGATGCCATAGCAGAATATGTATGTCCGGCAGTGTCAGCTTTTACATGATGCGTATTAAGAGTCTCGAATTTGGTCGGCGCGACGACCGCGAAGCCCGTAAACACTACTGCGCGGGAGTTAGAAATATCCTCTAGCGTAGGCAACTCGCGAAACACGTATTCGACCAAGTTTATATCCGCTTACAGGCGGCAGCCACTGCTGCATCGCGCTCTCTAACAAAGATCGGTAAACAGGCTTTACGGGAATACGAGTAGTGTAGTAGGCTATGCTTTGTTCATCGTCTATTTTTACATTACTTTGATGAGTGTAATGTCGCGCCTACTATTTCCCAACGATTTTATTATTTGTAACGTGATATCGTTATAGTCAGCTTGGTTAGTTTCATATAGGATTTGCTTTTTTTGTCACAGGACGATTGTCGGGACAAACTGAATTATAATGCCTCTATAGATCTATATAAATGCACACAACAATTGCTGATAATATATTTCATAACGAAATTAACGTTGCAACTACTAATACTGATAATAATAATATTTCAAAACTATAACTTCTAGAAATGCTGTATTGTTAAAAGTCAAGTACTATAATGGTTTAATTATACTTCGGGAAAGGTAAGTACATTTAAAAACTTATAATTTCAAAGAAACGTTACTGAATTATTGTAAAATATTTAAAATTGAAAATGATAGTTTCAATGATAGAAAGGTATCATAAATTCATTAAAACTTTATATGCATAGAACATTAATACAGTTGTAGTCAAAACAACATTATTAATGATAACTTAAAAAACAATTCTTAAAAAATTCATAATACAAAATTTTCCAAACATCACTAGATAAAACAATACTATATTACTAAATAAATTCTATTAGTTTTTTTACCCTTGGCACGTCAATAAATCGAAAATAATGCTCTATCTACAAAAAGATGAATTGTGTATTACCAGATTTAGATAAATATTTTATATCTAAAATATTTTCCAGTCAAAGTAACTGCAATGTTGGCTATATTTTGTTATGGATTTCTAATACGAAATATTTTTCGGTGCCAATTCACTAGTTGAAGATTCTAAGCGAATTCCTTATAACAAATAGACTCTGCAAAGCTACAATTAATATTCAATAATTTTCAATTCGAATTTTATAAAACATGGCTTCATACTACTATAATTGATATTCGAAAATACAGCAGAGGTTTTATGTATAAAGAATAAAGGATCTAATTGTAAAGCAATGCACATGCAGCAATACAGTAAATTAACATTTAGACTCTATAAATAAAACAAATTCGCAAAGCATATAAAAAATGTCAATATGCTATGAATCACTCATTACGGATTGTGCGCAATGAAATAGTTATTTATTATGCAATAATAACAATTTATTATTACTGGATTTATTGATTCATTAAAAATGTAGGGTTAAGAGTAAACGAAAAAATTTATTGTCCAATTAAAAATTCGATTTCGAATAAGCGTAAAAACTTGCAAATAAAAAACAGTAATTTATAAATGCATAAGCGGTACAGTATAATAAAAAGAATTGATGTTTATTTCAAATGCAATACAATGGGATTTGTAGAATTATAATTTAAAAACTCGTAACAATTTTAGTAGTGTGTTTGAATGACTTGAACGAATTATAGTGTTATATATATGAGCTTCATATATTTGCTTTATTTTTTCATTTTATTTCTTATTGTTAAATTGAAATTATATTTGATGAAATAATATGAAATCGAAATTAAAAGTAGGAATATTAATTATTTCACGAAAAAGTAAGTTAAGATTTATCTGGGTGCTACAAATTGTAAATTATTTTAAGTAGATGGTTCCATATTGAGCTACAAAAAGCGTCTATAAATATGATACCAGCAGAGTCATTTATCGCAGCACAACAGCAATAATTGTTATTCACATAATGAAGAAGCGTGTCTTTCATAGAGACGCTATTATAGTCGATCGAGAAGCGAGAGGGTGTACAAGAGAGGATAATAAGCCTGTAGCTGCACAGAGGCACAAAGGGAGAGAAAGAGAGCGAGGAGCTTGCGCGATTTTTCTTCGAACACGTGAAAAAACAGAAGAAGTGGGGGTAGACACTAAGGAAGTTACTTTTCATAATCTTTTAAGAGCATAACGACTTTGTGAAACAACCAAGCGCTGGCTCTCTGCACAGCACTCGTAATTAAGAGGACGGACGAGGGAAAAAGAGGAAAAAAGCGCGTAGAGCGAAAATAATAAAAATAATAGAGGCGAGTTTGCGCGAAAAACAAAAAAGCGAGATACAGAAGTAAACGGACTGCATGGAGCAAAAAGAAATTGAGAGGGGGGGGGAGGGCGGGGGTTCGAAGAGCAAACAAAGAACTCGAAGGTGAAGCTTCATTCGCGGGCAAGCTCTTTGATGGGCCGCCGCTGGAAAAATAAATTACTTGACGTATAGGGACGACATGCATTGCGATTGCGCAGACGATTAAGCGAAAAGCTCTCAACGGAATAGTCCATGACAGTATTTTGCTCCGAGCTATAGCTCTTTTTCTCTCGCTCACTCACCCTTTTTCTCGCGAAGCTTCTATAGCTGGATTGACCATTGTTTTACGATTTTTTTGTTGCTTTTTCCTGGCCAGCTTCTCTCTCTCTCTCTCTCTCTCTCTCTCTCTCTCACTCTTTTTAAACGAATGGCCAGTTAGTCCGATAGATAAAACGGAAATACGAACTGGATGAGCCTGATAAAACTAATGATTTACGCGGACGCTCCGCCGGCTCTCTTTCGCATTTCCATTCGCTGCCGGTCAAAGTAATAGAGTCGAAAGCGAATTTATGAAACAACGCTACGCTGCCCACCATGTGTGCACACATGCACATTCAGTCTCTCTCACTCTTTTTCTCTCACGTTCTCTATCTATTTTACCATCTATGTATTATTGGGTGAACTGCACATAGCCTTTTCCGCACCTACATTTTCCGCTGCACAACTTACCTATTGATGTGTAACTTTTTTGAAAAAGGACGAAAATTGATTACTCACCTGAAACAGAAAAATGAAAATAACGATGTTAGATAGTACATATTTTCATATACATAATTTCTTATATGAATAGCAAAATGTAAGTGTCTATTAAGTATTCACGTAAAGAATATAAAAACATCAAGTTCTAATTTGACGTTCCCTCTTATATAAACAGAAGCAGGTGTGCTGATAACGTAATCTGCAAATGCATCGATTTTAATAAGGCACCTGCAAAGCGTAAATAAAGAATGATAGTCAGTCGAACGACTCATGGGACGACACGTCGTCGCTGCGTCGATGACGAGGTCCGTACGAGCGTCCTACTTAAAGACTTCAAACTTATTGTCTGCCACGGCACCAACAAATGTCCCGTTGCAACAGCACCTCAACTAACTCATTTTGTTATGTAAAATGCACGCTGCTGCTGCTGCTACTGCTGCTACTGCTGCTACTGCTGTGCGCGGAAACTTCTTCGGGAGTTCGCTGCTGTTTATTATTCGCAAGTTTCTAAAGTACGCGAGAAAGTCGCTTCGAGTAAAATTGACGGGCTCGTTTTTGTGTATGCTGTACAACGAGAATATTCACCGCAATCACGAGTATGCGATACGGAGAAACTAATAAATTCGTTTGACAAAATAATTTCGACGGGCCCTGATAGGATTGGCCTACTTATTGGGTGATTGTTCAAAATAGGCTTACACGCTGAGCATAAACAGCGCGGAGAGCTAAGCCCATTGCGAGATACCTCGTCACGCTAGGTTAATTTTAATGGGATACGTCGATTCGCGCGTAATGCGAGAGTACGCATTGAGTGTATCTGATCGATACTCACCCTTTCTATGCGACGCATAGCCAGAAAATATTCGTTCTAAATTATGAAAGTGTTCTCAATCGAAATAATGATTAAGTAAGTTTTCACGTACGTAACGTTACATTAACACGTGTCAATATAAAAATAATATAAATACTGTGGTGGAATAGAAAATACACGTCTGGTTTTCTCTCTCCTGCGTGGGTGTATTACAGGCACTCGATAGAGCGTTCCCCGTTCTTCCGGATCGCTGTTTACGCTTCGTCGACATTAGTCGCAAAGAAAGTGACGGCAAGTGGGTTACGACGAGCAAGTCGAACAGCGGAAAGGTAATTCTCGCTTTAGGTCTACAAAAGAATACAGAGCAAAGAGTTGCCGACACGTTCGCCGCCATCAGCATGCTGTGAGCTAGCAAGCAACTGTCAACAAAACTATACAAACGACCAACTTTTCATGCAAACTTTCACATTTGTATTTGAGAGCGTTTATTGCACAGAGAACTCCTGCCGAGTTCATTTTGACAGTTTCGAGGAAATGACATACGCCGGATGCGTTTTTGGATTTCGATACAAAAGATAGATAACTAATTGTGAAAAGTCGACGCGAGAAGTTTGCACGGGCCGTGGCCCGGGACTCATTGAAAATTTATCGAGCTACCTTGCACGGATTTTTGCCGTAAAAAAACTTTAACCGTATCTCCGTTACCGTCGTGCGAGAAATATAAACGCAAGCGGAGACTTTTTATGCAAAACAGTACCTTGGAAATTCGAAATTTGACTTTGAGAATTCTTGGCAGACGCTTGTGCTTTTTAATTTTAAAAAAGTTTCTTCAACTCCCGCGTAACTCGCCAAGATTGCGTCGTAAATATTTGCCGGGCAGGCAAATTACTTCACTTAACGTTTCATACTTTGTTTGAATTTTAAGCTCGAGCGTTGTCAAAGCCTGCTTTTAATTTCCCATGCTATCTCGGTAAATATTGGGTACTTCTACTACTGGTTTCATTACAAAAATGACTACAGGTAGAGCTTCTTACAGCTCGTCGTGTTGAAATAAATCAAATCAAGGATGAAGAAGCCTCCAGAAAAGATACCGGATAATAGAATTTCCGATCAGAAATTTTGAAAATACCGGTATATAGAGCGAGCGAGAAAAATTGCAGTGATGCTTCCTTCTATTTTCTTCGCGAAATACAGTGTTAGTAAGGAAAGATCGAAGATCTTCGATCAAGCTATACGGAAGCGGCAGATTCGTGGTTAGAGACACGAACTGCTTGCGTGACGCGCAGCCCTACTCGCAAAGGGAGAGAAACGATTGTTAAAACTTTGTGAATTACACACCATGAGGCCTCCTTCCTTTTTTACTCTCAGATTTCTTGTTCCTTATGTTCGACACTCTTATAAATCTCATATATCTCAGATATTCCATCTATAAATAGAATGAACTCCAGCTTAGGTACTTAATTGCATGTAGAATTATTGCTCGGGTAATAATGGTCTTAATGACTTTACCTTTTGCTCGTGTGAGTCGACGATGCTTTTCGTGCAAAACGCAGTATAAACGTTTTATTAGACAAGGTTTTTAATTAAACTTTGACAGCAGAACTTTGATCGTGCCGAGCACATAAGTTATTTGTTCTACCCTGACGTTTTTGCCTCTTGATAAAAGAACTACGCAGTATTAAAGAAATTTAATGCGCGTTGATTCAGCAACGATAAGGAAAAAACTGCTATCTGGTAATTGGCACACACGTTTCTACAAACTTATTTATCTTTCGCATTGTTTTATTTATCGTTAACTTAATTTACAGTTAAAACATTCAATGTAAAAATATCTTTTGATCAATTCATAGTGTCTATAAGTAAGTAGCTATTTTGATTAGGAATTACAAGTCTTTAAGGAATCCTGAAGTTATTTTAGACCTTGAAATTGATACCCAACCGTAGGTATTTGAATTTTATCGTTAAAAATCGTAACGATAAAAAATATTACAAGATTGCAAAAAAAAATTTCTTAAAAACAAAAAAATGAACGAGAGCTTTAATAGATTAAGATTAGAATTATACTATTCCTCGATATGAAAGGCTATGTAAGCATACACACAATCATACGTGAACGGACGCGCATTTGCACGCATGGCTATATCTTACTTTTATACAAATACTCCTGATAGAAATTGAGGTAAATACGAAGAAGCCCGACAACTAACCCAAGTGGTTTCTTTTTTTTCTTTCTCGGTCAAGAGGTGGCGGTTAGCAAAAAAGCTGCAGGTTTCACGGTTCGTGCACATTGCATGCAGATAAGCATCGTCGCGCGTAACCTCAGCAATAGGCCGCTCCAGTAGCCGCTGTGCTGACCTAAGCATCAGCATACGACACTGCGCGCAACACAGTTGGTTTTTAATTAACCTCGAGTAGTAGCTTTTTTCTTGTACTCCGCTATCCTCGGACACGCGATACCTGCAAAACGCCACATCATCGGTCTCAGCTCGAATAATAGTGAAAATTTTTTCGAATCACACAAGGCAACAACAGCAGTAGCATCAACAGTGACGGAGTGCAAGCGGCTCTTTGTGAAGCGAAAAGTGTCTGGGCGTCAAGCGTCCATTGAAATATTCAAAACAATAGAATGTCGTTGACAATGAGAAGCTGCTTATTAACTTTTTTGACGAATATTACGCTCAGAGTCGCTGGGTAATCAAGTTGGCCTTCACTAACAATAACGCATCGTATACGTTCGACATCAGACGAGTCTTTGTATTTTTGATATTCCTTACGGATACAAGATAGTATAATTGCAATATATAGAGAAGCAACGTCTTCTAGCTCTCTGAAAGCGGATAGTGCAGGGTTGATAAAGGGTCGAGGAGAATTTGCAGAAATACTTGGCATCTCTTTGTTACATTATTTATTCGTTTAATTAAGTTTGCACTTCCTTCCAATAAAGCCTTCTATTCCTCCCGCTCTCTATGTCTCTCTTTCTCTCGCGCGAGCTTCTCTTCCGGTATGTTTCACGGATTTTAACGCCAACGAGACACGCGACACTACACAGAAGCAATAGCAGCTAAACTGGATTCAAATCCGCCCACCACTGTTGTGCCACTTGACTCTATCTACACAGACAGAGAGGGAAAGAGAAAGAGAGGGATGGAAAGATCGGATGAAAAGACTTTTACTAGATGAATAGTCGAATCAAGTTAGCGACCCGAGCGAGAATGCGCTTTGCTGTGCGAGTCTTGTATACCTTGCGACGAGGACATTTTTGCGCCTTTAATAAAGCACATTTCTCTTTCCGTCTAGCCGACTAGAGGTAAAAATGAGATGAACCAGAACAAGGAGACTTCGCCGCATACAGTACCAGAGTAATGAGAGCGGACCAGACTTTAAAGATAGTGCTGGGCAAGCACTGGTACCGTATTTTTTTTTATTTTATATCTAACGCTTTTTAACGGAATATTTTTTCTTCATTTTTTAAAATTATAAAATGTTATATATAACATAAAATAAATTATGATTTATTTGAATCTAACACTTCTGAATTGTAGTCTTGCTCTTTTGAGATCATAGTTTAATTAACTCTGGTTCAATCTAGTACGCCAGCATTTATCCAGTACAGTATTAAAATTCTGGCATGTTCTTATAATCTCCATGTCGCGCTAAAGTGGGGCCAATACTGCCAACCAGTGTACTGGCAGTCAGTAAAGAACCAATACTGCTCCTTTGTTGCTGCAGCAACAATTCTTACCAGGGTTATCTGGATAGATCTTTGACTAGATAGTCAAAGAGCTTTGTATTACATTTGGAATGTAATTAACATCTGCTTCACAGTTTCGTACTGGAATTGTATACGCGGTGGCCATTGAATGAGTAGTTTCCGACAGAGCCGTCTAGATAGCATGGAATACAATCCCACCGAGGGAGTAAGAAATACAGAGAAAAGAGATTTCTGAACTGAATAAATTGGACAGTTTCCTGAAAAATGAGAGTCTTCTTCGCGTAATTATTCGATGCGTTACACGCAGTATGTTCGGAATAATGCGCAATAGATTACGGGGTGATTTTGAACAGCCGAGGGGAAGCGGCCGACATGCAAAGTTCGAAGATAACTTTTGCAGGGGCACGAATGAGAGCCCGACAGAGATGGTGATTAGCTCGAAGTAAACAACCTCCCAATAACATGCTAATGCAATCTCGTCGCGCTCACCCTCTACGGTCCGCCCCAACCGCCACTTTCGCTTTCTTTCTAGCCTCTCTTGCACACGGGTCTAATAACCTACATTTTAATTTTACCGCTTTCTATTGGATTTTTCTCTTTTAATATTAGAAAGGTATAATTATACGTAGAATCCATAGCGTGCGACAATTTTCGATTTTTCAATTTCTATATCAGAGTTGGCTATGGATCATAGGGCTGAAAATTCATCAAACATTGAAGGGCGTAAATAACCGCGATCGACAGTCTTGAATCATCGATCGCGACTCTAATTAAACGGGAATTTTGAGGCCCAAGACTTATTAGGATCGATTTTCTTGCTACAGGAGGACACTCATGATGGATCGTTTTCCAAGTTTTTGGCCGACGTAAGCTCTCTCTCTCTCTCATCCTCGACACGGCAACGGCACATCACACCATCAGCCATAATCATGAGCGATCGAAGGGGCCGCTGTATCCAACTTGCACGAGTGAGAGAGAGAGGGAGAGTGTGTGGCGGCTCCAATCCAATATACGACCGATCGATCTCTCGCCGATTCGACAGACTGTAGCGTTCCATTCACCGGCTGAGAGCAACGACTGACAGGACGCAAGAGCTTTCTCTCTATGTGTCTTCGACAAATTGATCATGCCGCGTTAGATTCTTTGAACTGGACGATATTGAATTCTTATGTTAGTAGTCAATCATGTAAAAATGTAATCAAAATAGCTAAGAGTGCAAATGATTATAGTCATTTTTACATCGCATACATTGGACCTGGATCAATAACGAATATTTCATCCTTAATAACTGTCGTAACAATTACGAGTAATGAGCTCATTACAAGTGCTTTTTACCACAGTGCAGACGTTCGGACTCTCGATGGCTCAGAAAACGAGATAGAGAGAGAGAGAAAGAGAGAGAGAGAGAGAGAGAGAGAGAGAGAGAGAGAGAGAGAGAGAGTTGAGATCCCGTTGAGATTTAAGCAAATTAAATCGCCGTGAAAGTTAGCATTCCGCGCATATTATTACGCGTCGTGCCGTCGCTGAACCGGCAAAAGAGACTCAACTCTGGCATAATCGCTGCCTTTTTCACTCGCGCACTGCGAATAATTTGCATCGGCTCTCGGTACGCTCCAGCAACGCATTTATGCAAATTCACGATTGCCATAAAGGGGCGAGCAGCGAAATGTCGAGCACTTCGGAAGCGAGTAGCGTCGCTGCGATGGTTATAGCCCTTATTAGTAGGTGGTGGTGGCATTTGCGGTTACTTTCGTGTATATACCAACTACCACACCACGAGTCGACAGAGAGTGAGAGAGAGAGTGCGCAGACTTGAGTCGTTAACTCGATTCACTAGGTAGCGCGAGTCGTTTTGAACAGAGAAGAAGCTCTTTTAACGCTGATGTCGCGTGAAATTGACTAGCATCGCGCTTGATTAGATACTCATTTCCGTTGACTCGCGTTGCTAGCTCGTTGGAACTTTTTTACTTCTCGTGTCAATGTAATAACAGTTGGAGATACTACGGCAGAAGCTTTGGGTTCGCCTTATGAACGACTGATAGACTAAGTCTTAAAGATCTTTGACCCACTGAAGGTGAGCCTTTCAATGACAAACATGCTATTAAACGGCAATTACCTTTTTTGATATCTCCGTTGTGTGAACTTTCTTTTTTGAGAGAAAGAGAGAGAGAGAGACAGAGGAAAAGAAAGAAATGGTAAACGGGGAAGCTTGTACACGAATTCGATTCGCAGTAATCCATAAGATTTATAATTGACTCACTCGAATGATTTACTACAACAGGCTCGCGCTTTTCTATTTTAATTGATGTTCTCGCGCGCCAAACTTCTTCTTCTCCTCTTTCTCTTCTCTTTCCGTTGACGAGCGGCTAACCTGATTTTCTTGCGCGCAATTGTCGTGTTTATGCGATTCGCGTTTCGCCCATTAGCTTACTTCTGTGCCGCAGCAGCAGCCCTACGTTTTTCAGCAACAATTTTCTTAATGCGATAATTACTCTGTTGATTACACACAGAGTTATAAAGGCGAAATGGGTTGCGCGGTGTGACCCAGAAATGCGGAAACAGTTGGCCAACTCGCGCGCGCTTTCGCACAAGCGGGGGAGATAAAATGATAATGCTAGTTTTGTGCCAGCTTTTAAAAATACTAACGAGCTTTGGCCTGTTTAGTTCGCAGTGCTGAACATTTCTTCAAAGCCTGAGCACGCATAAACTTTCGCTTCAGTGACGAAACTGAGCCTTTCTTCCCATTATTCCTTTGAAACTCCGGGTCAAGATTTACGCCAAGGAAGCTGCGAAAAGGTGCTACGGCAACACTTGCAACTGGGGGTGATCCAAATAAACTGTGCCATGTACGCTGCTGAATGCAAAGTTTCGCGTGCGCGACAGTTAACTAGACTTCGTTCGGCCACTTTGGGAAGCTCAAAGAGAGAGAGAGAGAGAGATAGAGAGAAAATTCCGCAAGCGAGTGTATGTGCAGCAATAAACGTGCACCGGAAGAGACGATACAATTTGCCGACGTTGTGTGCCACAGTAACAAAAGCAGCGTAGCGCCCGCGACAATGGCGCTACGTGCCTACTAAAATCTGCTCCCTTTTCTCTTGGCCAAACAGCGCAGAGCAAAAGAAAAGCCCGTCGTCGCCGCCGCATGTGTATATGTATAAATATGTATTCGGATGAGAGAGAAGAGTTGGCACGACGAAATTTTCGCACGTACACCTAGATTTGTTGGATTTGTCGGATTCCTAGGGCTGCTTTTTATTCGCCCTCGCCCCTTCCCCTTTGCCCCGCGACTCTGCTCAGTAAAGTGCTGTAGGTCCTTTCCATTCTCTTCAGCATTCAGCGTCCGTTTTTCTTTCTATTCCATCATCTTGCGATCTCGTTCGGCACGTATGTATAAAGGAAGAGAAGCGTCGTCGCTTCGTTCTTTCATGTTACCGTTACTGCTACTGCTGGGCCTTGCTTTGAAAGGATTTGCCTTGAAATAACGCGCGCGCGACTCACTTTTTCGCGCTTTTCGAAGGCGCAGCCAGCATTTTGAGATTACAAGTCCCATAGTCAGCCATTTACTATATATCTGCCAACCTTTCTTTCTTCTACTCGGAATTTTTTTCACGAAGAGCGAAAGAAAGAATAAGAAAGAGAAGATTTATGCATGTGCTGCAAGAGAGGTGTAAATATACTCGAGGCTTTCTTTAATATTCCCGTCCTGCACGTGACGAAAATTCTCTCGTATCTGGGACATCAAATTAGGGATAATGGATATTTGAATCATTTTTTTTCATCTTAACGTGTGTATTGCACACGTTTATTTTTCTTGCACTGCTCATGCAGCGAAGATTTTCGTTTCTCGCCTACATATCATATCGCTTCGCGCCAGTCGAGGTCAAATATGATGAAACGTCCGTCATTATGTAAACTTTGTAAGAGTAATTGCACCTTATCGGTTTTCGCTTCTTAATCTACGCGACGATCTAAAAGACATAGTAAACAAGCTTTTAAAAACTCAGCTGCATGCGCGATCTCAATTATATGCAGCTTATCTCTCTCTCACCTGAGCGAAAAGTGCAACGACGCCGTAGAAAATACAGCAGAAGCAGAAGCAGAAGCAGCAGCAGCAGCACATCGTGGAAAGACAACGCGGCTGATAAGGCTCTATGTGCTCGGGGCCGTATCAGTGTAAACTGCGCATAACGCGAGAATAAGAGATAGGCGCGTCGTTGTCGGCGTATCTGAACGATAACGTCACGATGTGCCTGAGATTTCTTTCACCTCGCCAACTCAATATTTCAACGAGCTGTAGTAATTAGAGTAGAAGAACGAGTTTACATTTTTGACGTTGTCAGCTCTGACGCGTGAGAATCTTCTACTAAAACTTTTTCTACTTCAATTACTATAGTTGAATTAATTCGAATGAAAATATTCGTTAAAAAGCGTTTTCTAGTGTTTCACGTCTAGAAATAATTATTCCATTCCGTACTTTATCACTGGTATTACGAGATTAATAGAGATAAGGACGTAATTTGCTTGTCACGAACCAATGCAATCTTTGGAAAAAAAATGCATTAGAATGTTTTATGTGTTACGATTATGACGTTGTTTATACATAATCCATAAAGTTTTTAGACGCATAAAGTAAAACAGATGCACATGGGTATGTATGCAGAGGAAAACAACAATATCACTCTAAAAATACACATGCAAGCTAGTCTCTACATCATGCTTATCCCGTAAAACATAAGGTCGCGCTCTTGAGAACAAAGCAGCTGCAGGTGTGCCGCGGGGCAAGATCGACAGCGGTCCGGGTGAGCTCTCGGGATACCCGAGCATAAAGCTCGCCGAGTTATTTTGGCTCCTTGTAGTAGACCCTTTTTAACCGTCTCCCTCTTTCGCTCTTTCTCCTTCGACAGCAGTTGCGCTTTTCCTCGCATGCTCGTGCGTCGTAAAAAAATACAACCACAAAGAGAGAAATGTGTGATTCCCACGCGCGATTCGAATTGCAAAGAGACTCGGTGAATCAATTACTTAAACTTACTTGTAATTACTTCTATTATAATGGTGCAGCTGCTGCGAATAGTTGAACTTTTGGAAAATAATTTTCACTTCCTCGGAAAAAGAGAATAAAAGAGCCTCTTACGTCGCGGGAGAAATTCCTACTCGAAAAAAATGCACCGCACGAAAGTCCTAGGTAGCAGCTCGAGACCTTGTTCGCTTAATTTACCCTTTGAGGGAAAAAGTGCGCGAGGCGCGAAGTCGTATCGAGCATCCTTGTCGGATTTAGCCGGCAGTGTAGCGGCGAAATTCTCAAGAGAAAGCCGCGTAGCCCGCCGCTCTCGAGACTTTCAAGAGCGCACAGAATTATACGCAAAAAACGAGAATGGCTGTACGCCGCATAGAAGGACCTTGTAGAAGAAAGGAAGGAAGGAAGGAAGCAAGGGGGAGGGGAGTCGAGGTTTTAAATTTTAAGCTTCTCTTTCCTCGATGACGAGGTTGATGTCTACATTGGGTGAACAATAGATGATGTGTCACACACAGACAGTAGATATGGACAAGCGGACTCACGTGTTTTCTTTCTGGTCGCCGTTGGTCGTTGACTGAGGCATGCTGGGGGTCGTCTGGGCGGGCTTCTTTTTGTATGGGTGAGGGTGTTGCGAGATACTTTTGCCGCTCTCATTGTTGTTGTTATTATTGTTGTTGTTGTGCATGTGAACTTTATTGGCGTTTCCGTCGGTAGGCGAGCCCGGCGAGATTTTGCTCGCTAGCGTGTTAAGGGATTGCAGCATTTTCATGGGTGTCCTTGACGGTAGCGGCTGCTGCGCTGCTGCTGCTGCGGCTGCAGAGTCAAGGATGACAGCTGCGGCGGCGGCGGCTGCGGCAGTCTCGGCCTGTTCCGGAGACCGGCAGCGCGACTGCTTACTGCTGCTGCTGCTGCTACTGTTCACTAAGACTGCTGCTCCTACTGCTGCTGCGTCCACTGACGACTTTCGCTTTGTCGCCTTCGACTGAATGATTTCTGCCGGCTGGGCCAAGTTTGAAGGCTGCGAGACCTCCAAACTTTGACGGGGGTTGGTTTGAAGAGAAGACACTCGCCAAAGACGGTGCAAGAGAGAGAGAGTTCACTACTCGCGCACACACTTAACACACCGATTTCTATAGATTTAGTACCTCACTCGCGATATTTTCTCTCCTTCTCTCTCTCTTTCTCTTCTGCTTCCCTCTCACTGTTTCTTCTTTAGCTTTCAAAGCTCTCAAGAGGTTGCTGGTTGAAGAAGCTCTCCCTCGCTGCTGATTCGGCTGCTATTATGCTGCTGATGCTGCTGCTAGTACTGCACAGCGTCTGCGGAGAAGACAGAGAGAAAAGGAGAACGTTCCGTGAGTGATAAAAGTCGTGTATGTATGTACAACGGTATACGCAGTATCTCCCGTGACTTATCAGCGATACGCGCTCTTTACTCACCTACACATGCTCAACGCGCGTATATCGGTACATAAAAACGACGGAGCTAAAGTTGGCCACGTTTTTCTGTCGCGCGGCAGGTGTGTTCAGCCCAGTACGTGCGCTGCTGAACCGAGTAACCGTACTAGTGTGCATCGGCCTTACAACGAGTCAATTAAAAGTTCGAGTTTAATTAGAAACTCGAAGTATGCGAGACAGACACACGAACGAACGAGAACCGAACTCGCGCATAGACTGCAAGTAGCAGTAGACAGAGACATATATATATATATATATATATATGTTATACAACAACCCGGTGAAGAAAAGAAAAATACGAAGGTAAAAACAAGAGCCGCTGCAGAGCTATAAGAGGAGGGTCAATATAGAGAGACGGAGAGAAAGAGGCAAATTCCACTTGCTCTTTCTCGCTCTCTCTCTCTCTCCGTATTCTCGTCTCTGTCTACTTCCTTTGCCTCCGTGCGATTCCGGAGCGCTACTCCTTTGTTCCCTCGACAAGATCTCGCGAGAGAGAGGTATCCGTCGAGAGCATTTTCTCTCTCTTGGTCGTTGGCCAATTGCAAAGAGCAAGGCATAGAGAAATGCCGGGCCAAGTGCAGAGCTACAAGGGGACGAGGAAAAATTATACCCGTAGAAAAAAAAGGACTCGAGTAAAACTTTCGTCTCCGCTAACTATTCCGCTTTCCACGATTACGCAACCCTCGAAGCTCTCTCATCGTACCTCTTCTCACTCTCCTGCAGCTAGAGCGTTGACTCCTGGCACGGGTTCCCGCTACTAATCCTACTGCTGATGATGCTGAAGTTAGGTAGTGGTAAAAGTACTGTTACTAGTACTGGCTGCGACCTTTCCAGACTAGGCACCTGTGCTTCACTGCTGCGACTCGCTGATGATAGCCAGCTAGGCGCGACCATCCTGCAGCCAACTGATAAGCCTTATCGGGATAGGCCCCCACCCACTGGCCATCCCCCTCAAACTCGATCGTTCTCCTCGTCACACGTGTTATTCGCTTTCTCACTCTAGCTATATGTATCGTGTATATATACTAGTTTCAACGAGCGAGTAATATACTGTATTGAATTCTTGAGTACAATAGCGCACTGTACCATTAGGTGAAGATGCTGTTCATCATCCTGCTTCTCCACAAGGATCTATCTGCAAAGCAGAACGTGCGTTTATAGATATGTAAATATTTATAGAGAGAGAGACGCTTGACAATCTGTGATACACTGGAAAAACTTCATCGTCGTCGCTCCGATACATAAATGACCGCGCAGATCTGACAAAGCAGCTATTGTGTGATGCCCGCTAAATTCAACTAACCATTGTGTGTTTACACGTTCTGATTCAACATTGGGGATATGCACATCAAAATTTCCCCGCGAGAACTCGCATTTACCGGGATGACCGCGAGCTAGAGCATTGTGCTTCCACTTTGCTAGCGAGTTATAATTACAAGTGGATTGTTTCCTAACTCGACTATTACATGAAAAGCAAGACTAACTTTTATTCTCGACTATCTTATCGCTTCGCATCGCGACTGCATAATTCCGAACGTTGCGTGTATACAGAATTGCTTTAAAGGCCACTCTGTTGTGTATACCAATACTAAAAACATCGAGTCGAAGAAACCCGAGAACCAATCGTGATAAAGAAAGTACCTCCACGTTTGATTAGACCGCCGCGCATATAGTACAGCAGCTGATTATGAGCATACGCGCGGCTACTCGTCGGTATGCGCTCGAACTGCCTCGTTAATTCGTGCGATATCAACTTGGTCGACGGCTCTCACACGCGAGTTTCTTGCACCTTATCGCTACCGAACGGGCTAAGAAGTATACGCGAACAATGGACTCAAGAGCGGGCCAAGTTTAGTGTTTGACAAGACGTTTTCTCCAAGAAAGGGAGAGAGAGACAGAGAGAGAGAAGGAATACAATACTCTCTGCCGCTGTCAGTTCGTAATTAGTTTCCACTTCCAGTATGCATAACCGTGAGAATCTGGGGGTATTATTACGCCTGCGATAATAACTCGGACAAGTATAAACGCGGGCTGAGTAAGTGTCTGTGTCACAGAAAATTGAAGACTAATATCGCGCGCTATTTATTTTTATCGGACGATACACAAAGGTTTGTATTATAGCGGATAAAGTTTTTCTCTCTGTTTACGCAGCAAAGCTTTATTTAGCTGACCGCGTCGTCCAGGTATCTCTCAACGTGGGCGACATACACTCACTGATAAAATTAGATATAAGGCTGAAAGCACCAGATGGTCGCCGATAACTATTGTGCTTTTGAGAATGTGTATACACCTATAAAACGAGCAATAATCCTCTCAGCCTAATTCGTTCTATTAATAATATAGAGCTCTCTCTTTTCAAGGTTCTATTCTCCAGACCAAACTGTCACTGCGGTATTTTCCCATACAACGACCTCCCGCGTTCAATTAATCCATGAAACGATTCTATGTATACTCGGTAGGCACTATAGAAGCTTTTTGGTGAAAAGCCACGTGCCCGTATCAGCGAAACGTAACCACCGTCGTGGTAGTAGCTGGAAAACGTGAGGCTTTGCTTCGTTACTATTATTTGAGTAATAAGCTCAATTAATTATAACGAGCGCAAGCGCGTGCGCGTGCGACCCGCGACTAAATCAATCGCGCTAATTGACGCAACTTGCTAGACGCGGATTTCGCGCGTGTCGTTAATCCGAGCTATACGGACATCTGCACTGGTCACGGAAGCTGATTTTTTTTAATTGATCTATGGGTGTGAATTACAGATCAGATTCAGATTTATTTTGCTTTTATGAATAATTTTCTCATTGATTATAAATATTTTATTGAAAGAAGCTATGTACTATTGATCAATAAATTTTCTTTTCAGTCGAAATTCCTTAATTATAAAAGAGTAGGCTTATGTTCTTATGCTATTACAATATCTCACGAAAATCTAGAAAAGTTTGAAAGGAAAAAGCGCTCAAACTATGTATATATACCTAAAGCATCCATTCCAGAAAAACAAGCTCATAAGCTTTTAAAACATCGCTTGAAGGCTTTCAACGACAGCGCGTTCAAAAGGATTACTCCTTTTTTCATGACACACCGACAAAAATAGAGAGAGATAGAAAGAACGGATATCGTGGTCGATATATGTTGACGAGAGAAAGAGATAGAATCGGCAAGAACGAGGATAACTACACGCGAAGCGGTGAACCAAATACGAGTTTCTACGAAAGGATAGTTTCTTTTCCAGTGTGTGCATATTATAAATACAGCTGGACATGCAACGATCGATCTACCATCACATCTCTGTCAACATGTGAGACTTAGATTATATAATTACTCTGTACGAGCTTTTTTGTTATTTAAGCGGAGCATCTCTTATTTCTCAAGCGTATGCGGAAATATGAGAGTCTCTCATTCAGCAGAGAGCTGTAATTAAGTGGAAAGAGTTGTGCAAGACCGAAGTGTTATAATGTGCAACTGCGTGAGTTTTGAAAGAGATTGGAATCGAGTAAATATAACAGAATATCTACAATGAAGATAACATTGAGAGCTTTTGAACGGAATTTCATTAACCAGATGAGTATGCGACAAGTCAAGATTTTTAATAAAAATTTCATTTTTCTTTGACAGACACAGTTCAAATCAAGATTCAATAATGACTGAGTAATGCAAACGAAGCATTGCGGCAGCTGTGTTACTGTCAACAGAACGTTAACTCGCTGGATAACGTAACACACGTTCCACTCATGCTTGTGCGCGTTCGCGATGCGAAAGGTGATGGCAAGTTTACCGATACACAATGGTAATTACTATGGAATGAGCGGACGCGCGACGATCACAGGAACAGCAGCCGGTCAGAGGTGTATAATTGAAGCTGTTGGCAACGAGTACGTACCGTACACGCAGGTACAGTGACATTCTCTCCGTCTCTCTCTCTCTCTCTCGCTCTCTCTCTCTCTCTCTCTCTCGTTATTAGCAAAATTGCTAGAGCTTATTGACAAATTAGTGATTAGCAAAGCTCTCTCCCTCATTCTCTCAGAAATATTGATGGTCTGCTGCTGTTTTGTCTACGATAGTATGTATGTATATTAATGTTGTTACAGATTATTTTCGGTTAAAATCTCGCTCGCATGCTGACACGATCCATATTTTATGAGCCACATGCGACGTTCAATTAGAATAATGCGCGATGTGGGAGTCTAGAAGTCGTCTCGCGATTGTTAACTCGGTGAGGCTAACCCATCTACTCAGACTTCCCCTACCCCCCCTCTCGATTCTTCGTGTTGAGTTCGATCGGTCAGCTGTGGAAGTTTACTTCGCTAGATAGCCGGAGGCAACTTCGACAGCTTTCGCAGCTACGAGCGAGTTGTTGCCTGCTCACTACTGTTCTCGATAGTTTCCAAGATTTTTGACGAAAAAATAAAATAAAAAGAACTAACGAGTGCAATCCGCTTTCATGTGAACAAACGAGAGCGTTCGATAGTAAGGGGACCGCAAGGCAAAATGTAATTTCTGCAGATGGCCAACAGAGACAGACAGATGGAGAGAGAGAAAGCGAGAAAGCATGGAAAGTGGAAAACGCGATGACAGCGACGGGTAAAACGTAGCGCAGGATTCGTTAAAAAAGTTAAAGCTGCCGTTCAAAGAGAGATAGAAAGCCGTACGCTGAGCGAGCTTTACAAGGAAGAAGAAAGCTTTTGGCGACTGAGATTGTACGGAAAAGAGAGAGAGAAGTTTGCTGCTGCTGCCGTCGCTGCCGCTGTTGGAGCCCGAAGCAAGGAGCTTAAGTGAAACGTGAAGTATTTAAGTCCCTAAACTTTGCCGGAGAGGGAAGGAGTGAACGAACAGAACGAGAGAGATGCCAACGAGAGACCCTTATACGCACTGAGACAATAGACGAGAGAGAAGACACTTTGTTTCAGTTTGTACCTGTATATTGACCTCTTCCGGTCTCTCTTTCTCTCGGTTCCTGTATCATTATTCCCCAGCCAAAATAGTCGCTTAAATACGTAAGAAAAGCTTTTACTGTCTTTGTCTTTCTATCCATGTATAATGCATAACATAACGTGCAATGCATATTCCAAAAAATTCGCTTACTATTTTTTTATTAGCATTGATTTGTCTATTTCAATATTCCAGTCTGGAACAAAATTTATACGCGAGAATCGATGACGCGCAATAGACTGTCGAATCTATTTCAATAAAAAAATATCAGTTATTCAACAGTGTAGAAATATCAGTTTTCGCAAGCTTTCAGTGCGACGCATACAGCTGATTTTCGTGCGTACAGCTAACTTTAAAAGGATGATTTTTCCGAAGCTTTTTAATCGTTTGAGTAAATGGAATCCCAAGCAAAATTTAAAAAGTCAGAGAGAGAGGAGAAGGAAGAAGGATAGAAATTAAAATGCCAGCGATCTTCAAAAGTAAATTAGTAAAAAGTGGAGCGAGAAATTTAAAGAGCGGAATGAAAAAAGGTGCAAATTTCGCAATGCCCCGCAGGAAATTAACTTTTACTCGGAGTCACAAAAGTTTTCTTTTATGATCCGACGCCTCTTTCCTCATATTCTCTCTTCTCGAGCGACTCGAGAATAATTCCCACATCCGTTGGGAGAATCTCGTATTTTTTTCGAAAATGTAAAGGACATTGACTCGCGCAGAATGGATGTTATGAAGTGATACATACGCGCGCGCACAGATGTTTTGCGAGACACTGTATCGTCTGGAGACGAGGAGCAAAATTTACAATATTCTTGAAGAACGATAACTTGCCACGAGGAGAATTACGACCAATTTGTTTCACCTTTCCATCGCCGAAAGGCTCTTGTCTTCGCGTTAAACTTTATGACACTTGAATGGAATAATTTACAACTTTCACTCTGTCTACCTGACTACGTATAGCACTAGTGTAGCTTCTTATTTCAAAAGCACTCGACGCCCGCGGAATTCACACCTTCAATGCATACACCGCGATGAATACCGTTTCGGACAAAGTTTATTGTTGCAATTCAATTCCACCCTGCGTGCTTTAAACTATTTTCAACTCGCGTTTTTCAAAAGTGCAACAAATTTTCCTTCATACACATTTGATACACCTAAATCAAGATTCCGGGTATTATGCAAACAGGATTTAAAAAAAAAATCGTCCATTCGAGCAGCATGAATAACGGCCTTTCCAAATCTGCAGAACGATAACCCCACCATAAATATTTCCGACCGGAGAATCTGGGATCGACGTCAGCGGCAGTAACAGCAGCAGCAACAACAACAACAGCAACAACATGTGTGAGTGTATATATATATATATATATATATATATACATTGTACATATCGTAGAGGGTGACCGGTCGACAAAAACGAAGCGCGCGACGAGGGTTTTCGCCAAAAAGTCGAGGGCGCTACACAGTAATCCTCCGGAGATTCGAGTGAGCTGAAGAAAAGCAGCGGAAGGTAAACAAGAGGCCTTAAAGGGGGTCGCTGGCGCGCATCTCCAATCGCGAGATTGCTCAATTGTTGGAGCTAGCGCATCCTCGGGGGAAAAGCCGTCCGGCAACTCTTCTCGATCATCTCTACGACAAAAGGAGAGAGAACTTTTCCACGATTTTGCTTCGTGGCCTAATGCACTTTGTATCGAATGAGACTAGTTTTATGGCTATACCAAGTCATGATGAGGGTCTTTAATATAGGGGAATTCCGAGTATACTCCGTGAATAACAATGGGTTCCGCTCCTCGATTGAGACTTTATTAAAGTGATGACTCTCAACTAAGGATGTGGATCGTTGCGTATATTCGATAAAAAGATGAGTAAATGCCATCAATTTGCTTCCAAGCATCATGCTTATAAGGAGCTTCTAAACTCACTTGACACATTCTCTCATTCATGAAACCGTGTCAAGCAGGCGCGAAACGACGAAACAAAGAAGCCGATTTTCGCAAATAGCGCAGGCAAATGCTCGTCATTGCAAGTCTCTTGCGTCTATCGTTCTTCACCTTAAAGCCTTCCTCTGCAGAATCGTTACGCTAGGCGTTTAAGACATTTTCGAGAGTTCTCGAGAGCCTTGCGCCGAGCCATTGAGCTAAGTGCCTCTTTCCAGGCCTTCTCTCTCACTCTAGTTCTCTCTTTCTCTTATCCCTTTCTCCCTCTCTCTCTTTCTCATCCTCTCTCATTCTCCTTCGACATTAATCGACACGGTTAATCCACTCTTATTTATTATTCTCCAAGTCTAAAGCTCTCGAATTTTTTAAGCAACGACTGTCTCCAATTCAGTGGAAAAAATCTACTTTAACTCGTTATGTACGTGCACATTTAAAGCGCCACGTGGTAGAAGTGACTCGCGCATGCGCAATTATTATGTCTAGAACCGCGGTGGCATTGAGAAAGAGGAAATGCTATCCAGACACCTTTTTCCACGTGTGTTTTAGTGTGCTTCTTATGCCTCCGCGAGCACTCCCGCAGCGAAATTTGAAAACTTTTCGAACAAATCCAATACCGCCGTTGCTGACGCGGTAAAAAGCTTCGCGGATAGAGACGGATTAACGCGCATGCATGCATGCATGCGTGCGATTTTTCACCAACTTATACTTGTTCAACTTTTGCCCCTGTAGAGGCAGCCGCGCGAGGAAAAATGAGATATCAGATTTCTTTTATTTTTCACACATTGCAGCGCACAACTCTTGGATAGAATATTCAAAGCACGGCATCGATGACGAGCTGCTTCTGTTTCACAACCCGTTTTCATTTAATCGAGAAACCGAAGAGGCGCGTCCTCGAGCGGATTTACATTTTGATGGCGTCGAGGGAAGAGCCGATGCCGCCGCTGTTCTTTGTCCCGTGGGACTGTGCGGCGCGACGCGAAGTTGCCAATTCGACGTTTACAAGGAATTATTCGACGACACAATGCATGCAATTACCTCCTCCTCGTCGCCTTCAGAACGAATTGAATGACCAAGAAAGTTGGACCGTTATTTCGCGATTAGAATTTTCTTCTCGTCGCCTTTCGTTTTTTTATTCCTTTATGTACGTAGCGTATACTTTAAACGTAGATATCCTGAGAAAGAGAGAGTTTTTATTAAGAAAGAATCTTCTAGATAAACTTGCTGAACCCGTGCGCGCTCAAGACGAAACTTTGAGTTCAGGGATTTCTAATTGTGTGCTCGGTCTTGTAATGAATTTCTTTTGTACCCGGCCAGGCTTGCTACCTTTCTTCCGCTATGAATAAAAATTAAAAACTTTTTTTATTTGAACTCCAACAGTGAAAAAGAAGGGGACTGAAAGAGAGGGGAAATAGAGACCTGATGATCAATTCATAATCAAAATTAAGACTATTTATTAATTTTTATCTCGATGGCAAAGCCTCAACGAAACAAGATACCATAACCATGAGGACGTACGAAAAAGAGTTGGCGAAGCTTCGTAAAAATAAACTGCGATTTGTTTGCAAACACGCTCTAACGGCGGCAGAAAAAAAGGACGCTCGGGCAGGACAGGGTGTACGAGCACCCGGGCAAAAACGAGCTCTCGCGAAATATCCCCCAAACTGCACTCGTTAACGTTGTTATGAATATTGTTAGCTATTCCAATAAAAGCAACAGTTTTCACCGTAGTAGTGGAGAACGTTTCTGCTTATGACTAAAATAAATATTTGCCACTTTGAGTTAAAACAAACATTTGCAAATTGAAATAATTGATTACTTTAATCAAAAGACTGGGCGCAAGCGCGATCAATTCACAAAATACACACAGACTGCGATCGTCGCGCGGTAGCAGTAACGAGCAATTGTTTTTATTAAAAATCTTCATAAGTCATTTCTTTTGAAATTCACGTGCACACGTGGAGCCTCTTCAACGGACTAGTAAATTACGAGAGTCTACAGTGCTTGATAAGCAAAAACGAGCACGGAACTTGCGGTACCGAAAGAAGCACATACTACTACTATTACTGCTGCTGCTGCCGCTGCTGCCGCTACTGCCACTGTTGCTACCACTACTCTCGAGCTTAAGTGTGTGCGGTGGCGAAATTGTTCCTCGAAAAAGTTTTAACGAGGCTGGTGCGGCGTCCTTCCTATATATACATATACAGCTCTCGTGCGACGGTTTTTCCCTCAACTCAGCCAGGTGCGAAGAGAGATTCGGGGATTCGCGAACCCTTCGATGCTACTTTCGCACTTTTCTCGTTTCACGCCTGAATTTTCGCCGAGTCAGGGGCAGACGCAAAGAAAGCAGGAGTAGCAACCAGACCACGATGGAAATTGTCGGCTCTGAGAGAAAGAGCGTCGAGCAAAAGTATCTCACGGAGATGTTGTACGAGGTAAACAAAGAGAATGAAGGAATCGCATTTGCAAGCGTCAGCCGCCGTGAGTATGAGAGCCGGGAAACGCAGTTTCAACTCGCGAGCTTTTCTCTTATTCTTTTCTTCAAGCTGCTCGCTTACTTTCTTCCTCTCGGGCTTCTTCATTTTTATCACCCGACACATAGCTGAAAAATTGCCAAGTTTTTTCGCTTTATTTCGAAATACCTCTTGTTTATAAATTTGTTTGACCAAGTAACGTTTAATTGAGCAAATATGCATTCGATTTTTTGTTAAACGCTGAGGACAAACAAAAAATACTCGTTAGAGACGTAGCAATTAAAATGAGTATAGAAATAAAACAAAAGGGGAAGAAGACTCCCTGGAAAGTAGAGCGCAATATAACGAGCGATAAATTCGTTATTTTTCAAGTAGGCCGCAGCGCAAAGTCTGAGTATATACATTGAGCAAAGCGTTGAAGCGCGTATGCACTCATCGCTCATCGGACTCGCACACAAAAGTATTTTTCGACCGACAGCCCTCGAAGCTCACACATGTACAAGAACGAAGAGTGGAACAGTAAACCGAGAGAGTATAGTGCGCAGCCGTGAAATCACTCAGTAAGCGCGCGGTTGACATTTCGTTCGTGCACACGTTGACAGCTGCTCGCCCACGTACGATAACTGATTACCGAAGCGTCGAGTGATGATATTGAAAATGTTGTCGTTCGATTTACGTCAGACCGAGCAAGACACTCGAGCTTTTTCGGATAAACCGATCAAATGAACTTTACTTTACTATACCTAAATCAGACTACATGTTTCCCGGTAATGTCGAGGAAAAGCTAAAAGAAAACTTCATTAAGATGTGATATCGATTCTTTCTATTGTTAGAATTCGAACTAATATTATCACATATTTCTATTTGATTACCTTAGAAAGTGTTAAATCTAATAAAAAAAATGCTATTTTCATCTTTTATATTCCTACAAGTTCGTACTTGTCAAGCGTATTTTGATTGTACAGGGCCATAGATTGACTCCGGTGTAATTTCAAGCTCAATAATCCCTAATCCCATTCGACGTCGGTCAAGCCGATGCATTCAAATTCGAGGTATAGTCCTCAAATGAAGACCGAACTATAGCGCTATATACGTGATGTGCACCTTTCGCTAGAACGCGCACGCGAACAATACGAAACGTGCTCATAGCAGTGTAAAAACTGAAATGGCTTTGTTTACAAGATCGACGTTACAGTAGTAGTCTGCTATGCCCTACACTGCGCGAGTATTATAATATATAAGGTCTGCGGCAAACCACAATTCCGGATGAGCATCATCCAGATATATGTCAAGACGTCAGTTCTTCGAAGGAAGTTGTCCCGTTGTGCAGAACTCGTAACTAGCCTGAGTCGTGGATGCCGTCATTAGTTATTAATCGAGAAGCAACGTCGCCGTGTCTCTCTATATATATACGTATATAAGTCTCATACCGTTGTGGGTCTGGTTACAAAAGCGAGCGCGAAACCACCGAGCAGCCGCATGCATTATGCTGATTACTCGAGAAACTGCTGCCACTGCTGCTGCTAGCAAACTCTAATTCCCTAATGCGTTTTCGCGCCTCGCACGACCCGATTGTTTGTCTATGTCTTTAGATAGCCCAGGTGAGCATCTTCCACAGTTTCTTTGCACGCGATGTACTATCCCGGCCAAGCAAATAATATCGAAACATTACACTGCTCGATTAAATTTAGCTTCAAGCGAGTTTGAGTGACGTTGGCGCCGGATCCATTTGCAGTAACTAACGCATGAGCGACCACGTTAGTATTCCACTTCTAACTACTATTAGATCGCGCCCACGCATACGCATATATAATCGACGTGATGGTTTCTTCGGTATGAGAAGTCGCACCTACAGAGAGTTACATATACACTGCAAACGCGTCAATTATGAAACAATGAAATAGTTAGGAGGGTCGAACTCCTGCCAAAGAGACGTACATGGAAAAGGCGGGTAGAGGCGGTGCCAACTGCGGTGCGAACTTTTCTCTTCCTCTTTGCCCCTCACATATACATTCTCTCTCTCTCTTTCTTTTTCTCGTTGTTTCGAGTTAAGAGTTAACTAGCTAACTTCAAGGCAATCTAGCCTCTCTTTCTAAGGTTGTTCTTACCGTCCTTTTCTGGTACTCGGACGAATGTAAAGTTAAAAATATCATAGCGTCTAATTAAATATATATATATATATATATATACCGGAACTGAGAGTAACATCATTAATTTCTCAAACCGGTGGTGTAAGAAGTTCCATTTGAAAATTCACTGAGCGCGTTAATAGCAGATTCAGTCGAAACGTAAGAAGCTTCTAATAATTTCAAGTCGGCCGGCTATACACAGTAGGCGGCGGCCAGCGTAATGTGAAACTTATCGCGTTACACGCATCAGTTAATTTTCAAATTGCATATCGCCCGAGCCGCTGGCGCTAATGGGGAGAGCCAGCAGCAGCCCCGAGACGAAAGAGATAGCGCGAGAGCTATGTAGGCGTATGCCAATAATGGTGTCGAGTCGCCGCGGCGATAATCTACCCGGGCATACAATCCGCCCATAGAGATAAGCCGCCCCTACTCTCTCTCTCTCTCTTTCTCTGCATACGTCGCGCGAGGATGAGTCCGTATGCATACGCCCCCAGCAAACTTTATTTCGACGAGAGACACAGACCCTGCAGCTCTGCTTTTAATCCCAACCCTTTCGATATATTACCCAGTCTAATGGCTGCGGAGGGAAAAATTTATGTACGTGGCATATAGGGGAAAGCTGTGTATATCTGCATGTTTACATCTCATTCGGCACTGCTTTGAGTTTTGAGTTTCGGGAGCTAGCTCGGTATATAGAGATGAAGCCCGCGCGCACGCCAGATGTTTATGCAGATGAGATTAGAGAGCAGCTCTTTACCAGCGTTTTTCGTCAAAATTCTCTTTCATCGCGATAAGAAACTCGTTGCGACCATTATCGTATAAGAGGATTTTATTATACGCTTTAATGGGCTGGCGTATTTAATAACGCAATTTTCCAGGATTACCCCCATCGCTATCTTCGAAATGGAAAGAAATTGAAAGCGCGCTGCTGAGAATATATAAAGGACTCGTATTTAGAAAATGAAAATCCTACTGAGTAGGAAAATTGGAAGAGCGAAGGAGGCATGAAAATTCTAACAAAATAAAAAAAAATGTCTGTTCGATAATTTCACGCCGGAGAGACTGCTGCCGCTGTCTCTTCATCTGAGGTTCATCTTCTCCGAGACGTTGCGCGATGAATTTCCAAGTAAACGTGGGCTATAGCTCGTGCGTGACCTTTATACTTTTGCCGCGGAGATTGGTAGACGTGAAAGGGGCAACAGCTTTGAATTTCATATCTGTTTTATTCCTTTTTTCGTGTACTTTTGCTTTCTTATCATGACACATTCGCGCTGGATCGATCAATAATACAGAGAGGGATTACAAAGTGTTATATCTAATACGCATTATGTAGAAACCTGTGAGAATTTTTTTTATTTTTATCAAGTACGTAACTCGCGGAGAGAATTGAATTAAAGCTGTGACGAGATAAGTGCACTTCAAAAATTACCGCTGCAGTTAAAAAAGACGAGGTTAATCATTTTTTTCATTAGCCCTCCAAGTAGCAGTAGTTATGAGTGCATAATCTTTCTTTATCTCTAGTGACATTAATGAAAAGAAGAAGCTATTTGTCACCATTTCAGCTGACGCCGTAACACGCGTGCACATTGGCATGCAGGGAAAAAGTGTCCCTGCTGAGTCCCTACTCGTCACGTGCGATGACGTACAGGTCGAGCGCTTCGTCGAGCGCTTATGTAGGTGTACATATCGATCCAGGGCTTCCTCCTTCGCGGCGTAGGCTACAGTAATAACCTTCGTTACGCCAGTGCGCGGGGCGTAAAAGTAATAGCGTCTCGCACGCTCCCTCTCTCACTTTCCCTCTCCGGCAGCGTCGACGATCCTTTCGCAAGGCTCCTTTCTTCTCCCTTAATCGTCTCTCTTTGCGTGCCCGCGCGTGTGTGTGTCTTACTCTCTTTCTATAGCGCGTTCCCTTCGATCCCTCTTGTTAGTTTCTCAACAGTTGCTCTCTCGATCCCCGCTTTTTGCTCCTCTTATTCTCGTCCTTGCTATATTTTATGCTCTTTCTCTCTTTCTCGACTTTTTAGGTTCATGACTTTTTGCTCTCGTTTTTCCCATCGAGTTTTTTTAATTCGGCGGTGTTATGTATAAATATACATTTATTTCAATGTGAAAGCAAGCTGAGAGGAGTAATTATTTATTGTGGAATGTTCAAAAATATATGAAACTAGATCGAAGAAAAGCGAGAGATTCAAGAATCGTGTCATCATCTTAATATTTTGACAAGATTATGAAGAATTCAGAACTACAGAAACAGAGAAATGGATTAAGACGGGGCTACGAACTTCCCTCAAATCTCGTTATCCCATGACTCTAAGTGACTAAACAAGCTTAGTTCTTTGTCAAATTAACGCATAGCTTATATACTAGAGTTTCGAGTGAAATCACTAGAAATGGGGAAAATAGCAATGGCAATCAATCCAGCGCTTTGCCGAAACAACGGAGAGAAATTCTGTCGTGAAGAAAGCTCGTCGGTAGCACGGCTCACGCTTGCGAATTGTCGAGCAAATAAACTCAGTCGCTGCCGAGAGTTGTAAACTCGGCAATCGCATAATAATATACAATGCAAGGGAACGAGAGAAAGCTAGCCGTTTAGCCTGGCGCCGACGAGCTTCTACTTCTCGGATGCCGACTCGATGCATTATGTGATACCAACGGCTCATTTGAATAACGTGCCGACGACTTTCAAAAGCACGAGTGAGAGATGCTAAAGCTTGATGGCGTGTGTGATGCGTCCCGAGAGTAGGTGATTTTTTCGAGGGTAGTTGCTGCGCATCAAGCGATGATTTATAGCACCTAAGTAGAACAAGTCGTGTGAGATGAGACATGATAATTTTGGAATTGTATTCAAGATTGAAGAGAAAAAGTTGAAAAAAGCACGGTTGATTGTTCACAAAGTTGTTAAAAGTAAATGCACGTGCTACTGTCGAAATCTCCAGAAATGGATTATGACGCCACGAGAATAGCGAGAAGTTTTTCGATGCTCAGCAGCTTCCCTCAGTAGGCACAAACCTATTCTTATAGCCGGCAAATTTCCATGTTGGAAAAATGTAAACTCCGCTCTTATGAGATAAGAAGTAACGAAAAAACTTGTCAATGTTGATCCTAATGCAGTTCATGTATTTTACGCGAAATTGCATTTTTATAGCTGAAATAAAGATCCCTACTGTTGAGATTAGAATTTCACTTTGCTATCGCAGTGTGCGATGAGCTGAAAACTATTCGAAAACAGAAGGGTGCGATATTTCGAGCAATTCTACTTCGTTCGTAATAATCAATGGTACGTATATTTGTTCGAACGTTTATTTGTTATTGATGTGGAAATATATTTATTTCGTTGCATTGGTTTGTTAATTTATTCGAAAATGAGCTCACTGTTTAAATAACTGTGTACACGTAGCGCGCACGATCACGTTCTCGGTGTATAAAATTCGCAAGATCTATATTATCAAAACATTATAAGAGAAATAAAAGGACAAAAAGGTACAGAGTGCTATAGATGTTACAGCATAGGTGTGCAATAATTATAGCTTGGATTCCAACAGGCGAAGGTATAAAGGGTTTGATTTCCAGTGGAGCTTGCGCTAGAAAACTTTAACGAGTCTCGTTCGTCGGTAATTATTGCGTCATTCCATTCTTCTTTCCGGCTGCTACCTCCTCCTGACTTCTCTCCCCTTCTTTTCTAGCGATTTCTCAGTTCGAGCGCGTTTCCTCTCTCTCTTTCCCTCGCACACCTTTCTATTTCCGTTACATTCGACTTATCGATTTGTACTTTTTCTTTATTTCTTTTTGCTCAGAGCCAGCGCAGATAGCTTAATACTGGCTGCTACGACTAATCTTACTTAAAACTCCTGCCGCGAGCAAATATTATTAGACTGTGTTTTTTTTCTGCATCGATTGCTGAGTAATGTAGTTGATTAACTTGGTCGTTGAAATATTTTTTTTTCTACATTTGCGGCAGTTCCTTTGAGCAAAACAGTTCTTCAACTTGCATCTCTACAGGAGTTCAGGGTTGTTGACTTTTGAGATTTAAAGAGCCGTCTCGAGCATCAGTTTTGAAAACGTAGCGAGTACTTTAAAACTCGATTCTCTCGTAATTTCGAACCTATTAAAATCTCTTTCTCTTTCTCTTTCTCTCTCTCTCTCTCTCTCTCTCTCTCTCTCTCTCTCTCTCTCTCTCCCTCTCTCTCTTCGAGCGAGCTCTCTACTCTAAGCTTGAATTTTTAATTAGCAACCTTCTCGCAGCAGCTCAAAATCCTCCACTTGATCTTTCGAGCTCGGAAACTTCCCTAAAAGAAGTGAAAAGTGGGTGAATCCCCAGTCGGCATAAACACGCAGCTCTTAAATTCATACCCTCTCCCCAATCGGATCGGAGCTTGCAGGTCTTCCAAGCACAGTAGCGGTAGCGGATTACGCGTATCCAGAGAAGAACATGTGTTCGGTTTGTATCTCTATCTCAAGTTGGCGGCTTCCAAGTTCTAGCCCAGTAGTAGCTATATATGGTAAATATTTCATGCAGCTGCGTAAGAGATTAAGCGCTCGCGCGACTAAAGCGGATTAAGAGAAAAGCGCTGAGCGAACAAAGTGCTACGCTACTGCACCGAGTCATCCTATCGATATTTTAACTCTTCTTACTTTGCGTCTCTTCGTCTAGCCACCTCTCTCTCTTATTTTCTCTCTCTCTCTCTACTTCTCGAAGGTGTCTTTAACTCTTGCCTAGAGTACTTATTACTTATCAAATGAGGAGTCGGCTTTAGAACAGTTTTTACGCGAGTTTTATTCTTTGCCGACAAAGTGGGGTAAACGAATGCTTTTATCACGTGTATAAAAGAAAGTAATTTAACACAGACATTTTTAAGCATTTAAGATACTCTGAGACATAAAAACTGCATAGAAACATTTAAAAAATTAATCCCGATAACTCTGTCAGGACAACTGTCGCAAATGAACCCATAATAAATGATCATATATTAAAATACTTAAGAAAACTTTTGAATTGTGTGCCCGATATGCGTACGCACTCGAAAGCTATAAAGAACTAGTGGACGGAAGAGACTGCGCTGCACGTAAGGCCTGACCCGTTGCATGCGCACAATTTAGTACTGAGTGCACGGAGTGTCGCGTGTTGTAAAACACCTCTCCTACTCCGAACATTCGTCGCCTGATTTATCTTAGCTAGAACTATAAAAACGTTGATAAAAACTATAAGACTTGCTACCCTCTGCCACAATTCGATCTTACATATTAATCGGAAAAATGTACTGCGTCTTCGTTAGAGGAACGTACGCGCATGTGTGAGTCTGATATTGTAAGCGCAGAGGCGTGCACTCGAGAGCCAAAACTCGCTAATGAAAACACATCAAGATAATACGCGGCGGGAACGCTCAGGATTGCTCTGAGTAAGCTTTCGCGCCAGTGTACACAGCGAAAAGCGACTATAGTATTTATGCGAACAGAGAGAAGCTCGTCTACATTGCAGCAGCGTCTACGAGCACTAGAGAGAGAGAAAGAGAAAGCGAGAGTCTAGGGTGCACATACATGCAGCACGGAAATGTCACAAGCTGTGCTGGATGGTTTCCGCACGATTCGCCGGGTGTCTTGCGATTACCGCGCGTATACACGATCAAGCCTCACCATTCCGATAAAACTGTCGGCCTCCGTATACACGTACACCTGTGGTTGAAATTTACACAGAAGGACTTCTTATTTCTCGTACTGTTATTTTCTTGTCTCCGAGCATATAGCGTGTATGGCGGCAGTAGCGATTGTAAGTCACATTGATTTTTTTCGACGACAACAGCAACTGCTCGTGTAAATTGCAGTTATTTACATATACCGACATAGAGAGCGAAAGAGAAAAAGAAAGCATCATTGGAGAAATTAGGAAATACCCTCGAACAGCGCGATATTGACGAGTCATCGCACGTAATTACAATAGACGAGTTCGAGGGGACAGTACGATTAAAGAGTAAGCGACGAAGACGAAGACTAGACACTTGTAAGAGAGAAAGTGCACTTGGGAAAGAAAATAAACGGGACTCTGGAGGAAAATAAGCGGAGCAATTCCCGTGTATATGCATGAAACGTACTCGACGTTAATGCCAACGAAGAGACACGCACCTACACACGTGACCGTGTGTCGTTATCCCTTGTTAGTCATAACGAGGCTAGTGCCTAGTACATATATTCCAGTGGGAGTTCATTACGCATTTATGAATTAGCCTCTGACAAGATTTCTTCATCCGCGTTTATGAACTTGACGCCTGGTATGCTTTTTTCGAGGAGCTAATTGATTTGTGCAATTTTAATAGGCCCGAGTTATTCGCGACTTAAGTTTTCCAGGGGAAAAACTTCTATTTTAATTTATAATAAATCAATTTAAAATTTTGAATTATAAATTTAGCGCTACAAAATTTCGGGTCATTTGTGCCTTACTTTATTCATAGAATGTGGGTGAAAACTTTTTTCGGCGGTAAATTTTTTAAAGACATTTTCGGTATTCGCGTGAGAAAATTAACTTGGAAAAGATTAACAAAAAGTTTGAATTTTGCATGAGCATACGCAGCAGAAGAAACGAAAATTTAAATCATAGTTCTAGAGGTAACATACAGTAGAACATCTCTTATTATTAAATAAATTAACATTGGATGGTACATGAGTAGCAGCAATAAAAATAGGTAAGCATAAAAAAATAATAATGACTTAACAACGTCATGAGATCGTTTACATAAACGCGCTATTTTTTCCATATTCTGGCTGTCTTATAGAGCAAGAAAAAATGATCTGCGAGATACAGCACGGAAATTTTTTTTACGTTTTCGAAGACATAACACCTAAGTGCGTATTAAATTGGGATTTCCCCATATAATATATACACTCCATAAGATTTGCTTTAACGAAAACAGTAAAGAAAAAATCGTCAAACCGAATTTTATACCATCAGAGCAAAGGTCGCATCAAAACGCGATAAAAATAATGGTTTACCGGTTTCGAAAGCCAGTTTGCCTAATGAAATTTTTACGTTCCGCCGTAGACGCATCCTCACTCCACACCCCTTTCTGCGTAACTCTGACGCATTATCATCCGGAAGCGTTCGCCTCCTTTTTCTTTCCGTTCGGCGCCAGGTTTCTCTCTCTCTCTCTCTCTCTCTCTCTATCTCACTTTTTTCATTGCACCAGCGGCAGTTCAACGATCGAGTGATTGACGAGAATTCGTTGAAAAGCGCGTATAAACCAGACGAGGCTGTAACGCTGTTTCTAAGCGAGATGAAGGGAAAAAATTGCGCGAATACTGGCGAAATCAGTTTACGGCCCTCTGAAATATTCCTCACACGGAATTCTTACGCGACAGAGAGAGTTGTGTGTTGTGCGCAAATTTCCAGCAAACATTTGTTTCGCGCAAACAAATGTAAAAATTCACACAGAGTCGCATAGATAGATTTTCTTTTTGAGTTAAAGAGGCAAAGAGTAGCTTACGGCAAATGCTTCGAGAAAGATTACGTTTTCCATCAATTCAGAAAAAGCCTCCTACTCTCTGACTCTCTATCGAAGGTCGACTTTTGACGGCAGTCGTATAAGGGCGGCGAAGGTGCGCACATATCCTATCTTTTGAACATGCCTGAGTGTATATGTATTATATATAGATACACACATGTCTGAAGCGCTCTCTCGGCTTCGTCCATAATACGACCTCTTGAAGGAAAAATTCATCGATTGCGCGACGACGACTGTTGCACCATTGTCGGAATTCGCGCGCCGTGAAATCCCGCGTGTATTACGAGAATTTTCCAAATTCCCTTTCTGTCGCACTCTATATCTCCTTATGCGTGAATTTATTTACAAGAGAATATTTCCACGCTTCTAGAAAATTGAAAATTTTTTCGCTCGAAGCATTTTTTATTCCTCGCATTCTTATTAATGTAATTCCAGTGCGTCTTATTCTTATCCAAGTCGGCTTTATAGTTTCACTCTCTCGTTTTACTATACGTACACTCGCACGGCAGCTCTTATCACGTCGCTCTTTTTTAACGCTTTTGATACGGTAGTCGCGCAACTGCACGCGCTCCATTGTGCCAAGAAGAAGAAAAGAAAAAAGTCGCTGCTAAACAATGCGATGTCGGCTCAACTTCGACTGTAATAAAAGTGTACGTAAGCACGCGGCTATATTGCCCGCTTACGCATAATCATTAAGTGTACGAGTGGTAGCAGTGAGCGCGTAATTACACGTTGCAGTTGATGTGTCTTTAAGGTAGGGCAGCAGTTCGCGCGCGGTGAATGGAGCGTGTAAAAAAACTGCGGAGGCATATAGCGCCTAGTACGACGGATACGCCGATGAAGAATTAACTTGCGTGCGACGTGGCTTGTCTCATTAACGCTTGATTACACCTTGTGCTTGTCTCGTCGGAAAAAAAGAAGGAAGCAAAAAGATTCGCGCAGATAGTTATCATTACAACGGCGTACGGCGATTCTGAGCTATTAGGGTAATGAAGAAACCTTTGAGAATTTAATTATGAAAAAATATACCCGTACAAAGCAATGGCATTGCGTGAGAATGGTTAAAAAAATTAGCAATTTTTCACGTTTTACAACTTCATCGGTTAATGCGCAGAATGGAATAAATAGAAAAAGAAAAACCGAAAAAAAAGGAAACAAGACAAAACCGTGGCAACAACGACACGGCAGAATGTCCGACACAATATGTCAACCAGTCGTTAGACCAACTCTCGGCTGAACTCTCCAACGCAGTACATATATAGTACGCGTGCGAGACCAGATGATCATAGTTACGCCTGCACAGACGGCGAGAATCCGTCTAGCAGCGAACTGGGAAAAGCGAAAAGCTAATTAAGCAATTTACGAGCTTGGCCGAGCTTCTCTCTCTCGCTCACTCTCCCTCCCTCGACGCGTTTTCTACCAATCTAAACAAGGTCTAAACTAGGTTTTTGCGAGTTAACGGAGCCAGCCGCAGCGAGAGTTTACACTCGCAGCTTCCGCGAAGAGCTGCGCTATTAAACTCTAGTTAGCCTAGCGCGACAGCCGCAGAAAATCATTCCGTCCATGAGCTTTCGCGCTGCTGAGATTCCGAATTGAATTTCAACTGTATACTGGGCTATTCAGTTTGTTATATTTTTTTCAGATTTTGAATCCCAGAATTTCAATGAATATTGTATTGCGAAGATCAAATGTCTTATAAGCTTATTTGTTAATATTAATATCACCGCATATGCCAAGATAATAATAGTTCCAATCGCATTGGTAGATTAAACTTTCAAACTGATGATTATCGTGTTTATACAATTACAGCTTATAGTATCGGAGATATAACATGAAATATTAATGTTATGTATTACTATTGAGTGCATATGACATACGAGCCGATATCGAGAGTCTGCGAAAGTATTACAAGAATTCGACTTAGCTAATCTTTTTTTATACACTTTGTTTTCAATTACAACTATCAGATCGATGCGCTGTAAAAATACACTTTCGCTGCTGTAAAAAAACATAGTGCCATAAATAAAACACACTCCGCCTGGCTGGAAATTATGCATCGCACATTTGAATAGCGATGAAATCCGACGGCAGTTAAAAATGTACTTGGCCGTAAAATGAGCGGTTGACTAATTACAGAAAAATCATTAATAAACAGCGATAACATAAAAGAAAAAGAAGAAAAGTGCAAACAATAGGAAAACATAAATTATGTCCATCAGCTACAGAACGCTCCTACGTAACGGCAGAGGCAGTGAATGGCATGAATACATTGAATGCGATGAATATAAAAAATGAGATCCAGGATATTAGCAGGTAGGGCACCTTTGCGCGCGAGAAGCTCGTCTCTCTTTGGGTCCATTGACAAGCTTTCTCTCGCGACTCATGGACTCTATTTACATAATAATTATACGGCACTTTTTGTGTCGCAGCCGACATCTCTTCCTCTTTAAAAGCCGAAAAGCACGATGTGTATAATGCCCGTCGGCAAAGGAAAGAGAGAGAGAGAGAGAGAGAGAGAACGAGTCTTTCGCTCTAGTCGTATGCGCTTATCCGAGTCGTCGTCCGCGTGCTGAACGAAAAAACGAGTCCAACGAATACACAGCCGTAAACAGCTTTTGACGCACGCAAGCTCGCGTTTAAACAGCGACAAAATAATCTTTTTCCCTTGCCTGGATTTGCCATTGTTTTCACGAGATCAAACGCGTGTGCTCTGTAATAGCGCTTTATTATGTGAGCGCGCGCTTTTACCCTCGAACATACAGCCGAATAGATTCGTTCACCCTCAGTCCTCGCTGTACATAGATAGAGCAACATTGACTATCCGTTCGATGCGCTATTCCGTTCAATTAAAAGGAAAAATGATTTGTGCGGGCTATATTTATACGGTGTTTTTGTACAGAAGTTCGTCATTATTTTTTCGTATTAAACAACGGCTACGATAACATACGCTGTCGCTATGAAAAGCCGAATGCATACTATATTCAACAAGTATACGTCAACAAACTCACCGTCGTTCATTCAAATTGTTTTTAAGCGTGCACGGTTGATTAACATGAGAATCGAGAATCCAATGCACCTGTGCGAGCGATGCGATAAAAAAAAAGAAGTATTCTCCAACACACAGCGAGGCTTTTAATTTCTTCAATGTATACAGCAGTGTGTCGCACGGCAATGCAGCGGTTCCGAATCGACGACGTCTCGAGCGTATGTATATACGAGAACCACGTGCGCACCAGCTATGCAAACACGTCGCTCGCTATAGAGCTACACCTACGTTTCGGTGTCGTTTTACTTATACAGTGGAAATTCTATTTCGTAGCGTTTACTCTCGTTCTCTCCAACAAGTACATGCAGACTTGCAACTTGCACAGTTTCTCAATCTTTGGAACGTTGAACGGGCTCCTGAGCGAAACGATTTTTCCTCGCTAATTGTTTACCAGCGCAAGGCGTTATCACAATGCCAGCTCGCGCTGCACGCTCGTTAAAAGTTAATCGGACACGAGCGCGAGAGCATACTCGTGGAGGCAACTTGATGAAATTTACTCTCGCGGCGTGCAGCAGTACGGAGAAACGACGGTAGCAGCGGCAGTGGCGGCTCCTTATAAACTTCGCCAACACTCGAAAGCTCTTAATTTATGTGCAGGAGGCGAACTCTTCGGAGGGTGGAAATCTCTGCGAGAATGACTTTAACGAAGATGACGCTCGCGTTACATAACGCATGAGCATGGAAATTATACAACCTGAATTGTATAATAAGCTACGTGGAAGATAGAGAGAAAGAGGTATGAATTTCACGAGGGAGTTCAATTCAATTTGTTATACGAGTATATTTTTAAGTCTTCGAAGGTTGCCCGGCCAATTGACTCTTGGCAATACGATGGTAAATTAATAAA